>CM057458.1:301476666-302785000 GCA_016271365.2 Neoceratodus forsteri | reverse complement strand
ATCCGTGGATCTGACCTGGATCTGATGGATCTAACCATCAGATCCAGCTGTCGAGTTGGATCCAATAGATCCAGCTGCGGATCCATTGGCCAGATCCTAGGTCAGATACCAGCATTATCTGATAGAGGATAGTTGGATCCACAAAAGCACTATCCGAGCAACACCAGTTTTCAGTAACTTTGTAATTTTACAAGTTTCCTATATTAGTAGTGACTTCATGAAGGCACTTCTAGGATTTTTTTGTTTGCCTGAGTTTGGAATTGGACTTTTAAATTGAACAAGCCACATCTTGTCCCCACTCCTCTTCCAACTCCAGCAGCTTTTATGCATGCTTGCAGCCGGCTACCTCTCAATATAATTCAGATGGGGAGGTTTGAGACATAAATGCTACAGTATACCAATTAACCAAGAAGCCAAGATTTCTGAGAGAACTGGGAAATACATAGACTACAAGTATATATTTATTTATTTATTTAGTTTTTGTTAACCAGGTAAGTGCACTAGCCAGCAAGTGACTGTTTTCAGCACGACCAGGAAGTAAAAGTTACAGAACATAACAATACAGTAAGGATAACGAAAATACATGATGCACAGAAATACAGGAAGATACATATGGCAGGATACAATGCATGACAAAGGAAAATACAAGGCAAAATACATTTCAAGGACATTTCCATTGGCGCATACATAAAGTGCATTGAAGGCCCTAGGAAAGGGAAGAGGATAGGTGTAGGGTAAGCCAGAAACAAGATGGAAAATGACAAAAGGGGAAGGTGAGGAAAGGATAGAGGGAAGGATAGAGGGCAAGGGGCCAAAACAGGGGCTAAAGAAATGGCTAAGAATATAAGGACAGAGGCGGTGGCAGGAATAGGGAGGTAGGAGGGAGTAGGGAGGGATGGCCGGGAGAGGGGAGGAGGGAGTGAGGGTTAAAGCCCGGCAAATCGGCCCAGCGGTGATACTGAGTTCCAACTTGCGGACGAGTCGTTGGAGCGAAAGGCGGCAAGCGGAGAAAGGGTGACAGGTGGTTACGGCAAAAGACGGCAACAGCGGCAAAAGGTAGCAGAATGCGGCTGGGCTGGTGGAACCGATAGACGGCAGGGCAAGGGTGATGATGCCGGTAAGAGGAGGAGAGAAGCGAAAGAGTTACGACAGTAGCGGAAAAGGTAACAACGCCAAGCTGAGCCAGTGGAACCGAGATGGCAGGGCAGGAAGAAGAAGTCGGGTAGGAGGAGGTAAGCTTACGGCAAGTGGAGGTAATAGGAACAATGTTCAGCTGGGAGGTGGGACGAGCGAGCGGGCAGGGGTGACTCAGGAGGAGGTAAAGGCGGGCAAGCAAGCAGAGAAAGGGGAGGCAGAGGGAGGGGAAAAGGAGAGTGCAGGAGATGTGGTCGGGGGAAGAGGAGCAGGGAGTTGAGTGAAGGAAGGCTGAGAGGTGAGGAGAAGAGAACAGGGATCAAGGGAAGCCAAGTGGTGGCCGAAGTAAACAACAACTTGTAAATGGCAAAAGCTAATATTTGGCATACAGTC
The DNA here is from genome assembly GCA_016271365.2 of Neoceratodus forsteri. Classification (NCBI taxonomy): domain Eukaryota; kingdom Metazoa; phylum Chordata; order Ceratodontiformes; family Ceratodontidae; genus Neoceratodus; species Neoceratodus forsteri. The sequence continues at coordinate 302,783,473 of CM057458.1, read as the reverse complement.
AAACAGATTCAAGCAGCAATTATAGTAAACACCACATAAAACAACCATTGGGAAAGGCACAAGTGCTAGCAATAAGGAAGTGGGAAAACAGGTTACAAAGGGGATCAGGTAGGATCAAAGCAAACACATTTGTCCAAAGCAGTAAGAAAAGTCCTGAGGTTGCCCTTAAAAGTTGCATGAGTAGGGACATCCCTTAGTTCCTGAGGCAGCAGGTTCCACAGGCGAGAGCAGCATAATGGAAGGAGCCCATGCCCTTTTTGTCCGACAGAGGGGATGGATAATAAGGTCTGATCTGCAGATCTAAGGTTCCGTGTGGGAATAGCTGGTCTAAGGGTTCTGATAGGATAGCAGGTTTGGATGTCCTTATGATGGTATCTGATAGATTGTACAGGTAGTATTGTCTGGTAGAGGAGGAGAGAGCCAGCCACGGTCTTGATATAGTTGGCAGTGATGCTGCAGTCAAGGTGCTTTGGTTGCATACCTGCATACATTATTGAAGTAGCGTCCCACAGATGCAGTGCAGATTTATTGGCCAAAGACAGAATGGGACAACCATATGTAAGGGTTGGCAACAGTATACCTCTAGCTACTGCCAGTTTAGCAGCAGGGGTAAGGAGGTAGTTGGTTCTGTAAGCAGCCCTAACTTGCAATTGACTGACTTGCAAGTATCCTGGATGTGTGTTTTAGGTCCAAGGTTTGGTCGAGGTGGATGCCCAGGTAGCGGAAAGAAGTGACAGGTTCTAGTGGGTTCCCATCAATGTCAGGAACAGAGATAGTGAAGGACATGATCTGAGCTTGTGAGTGGAGCCAAATAGCATGACTTTGGTTTTGTTTGTGTTTAAAACAAGGCATTGAGAGTTCAGCCAGTGTTGTACGTGAAAATCAGCAGTGAGGACAGCATTCAGTTGCAGAATGTTGTCAGAGTGAGCATAAACGACCAGGTCATCCCATGCAGCAGTGAGTGACCAGTGGTTACCATCTCTGGGAGATTATTTACGAATAATGAAAATAGAAGAGGGCCAAGTATGGACCCCTGAGGGACACCAATGTTGATGACAGCACTGTCTGAAATCGCTGAATTAAACTTCACAGCCTGGGTTCTGTTGGTGGGTAGCTTTTAAACCAGGTAGTTGCTGGAAGGAGAAGCCCAAGGTACTAGGGTGAGAGTAGTAATGTATGATCAACCAGGTCAAGCTTTGGTTAAGTCGATGAGACTGCCACTGTTAACTTCCTCTATCCATGTTTGTGACAATGTCAGAAGAGAATTTTACAAGTGCAGTCATGGTGCTGTGATGCTTTCTAAAGCCATGTTGGGCTGGACTGAGCAGATTAAAGTTCTCAATGTATTCTGTGATTTGTGTTGATACTATTTTTCCAGGATTTTGTTCAGGACAGACAAAATAGCAATAGGCGGTAGTTAGATGTGTCATTTTGCTACCTTTCTTAAATACTGGAGTGATTCTGGCTGCTTTCCAGACTTCAGGGACAACGCCATTGGAGAGAGAGGGTGAATATTCTTGCTAGGGGCCAGAGATATGGTGAGAAGCCATTTTTAGTAGCCTTGGTTCCAAGCCATCGGAGCCAGTGCTGGTGTTGTCAGGAGGGCTCTGAGCAGCTTGAGAACTTGATGCCTAGACACTGCCCTGAGTAGAAGGGGTTAGGTAGGTTAGATGGTTCGCCAGGTGCTGAGAAGTTAGGTTGTGAGGCAGGAGATTGTGATTGAAGGAAGCTGTGTAGGCAGATAAGTCCAAAAACTGTTGATTAAATGCATTAGCAATTGTGGTAGAGTCATTGCAGTGTCATGTAGAACCATATCAGAGGGAGTGACATCTTTAGCAGATCCTAAGAAGGACTTAATGTGACCCCAAAACTTACGAGGGTCATGGGAGGAATTAACCAGCAGGTTTTGGCAGTATTTACTTTTGGCCTGCCTGATGCACCTTTGCAGTCATTTCTGTATTGCTTATACAGAATGAGATCAGGCTGAAGTCCAGTCTGTTTGTATCTCCTCCACTGCTTGTCTCTGACTTTTAACTTGTGCAGAAGGTCTTTTTCAGCCATCTAGAGTGCTGGCCTCTAACTCTCCTTTTGGCTTTTGGGAGGTGCTTCTTTTGAACATTACCAAACTTGGTTAGAAATGAGTTGAGGCAGTATCAACATTGGTAGTGGTGAAAATGTCAGTCCAGTCAATACAGGAGATATCAATAGGAAGGCTTGTTTATCCAGGGCAGCATAGTTCGTAAAGTGATCAGTCGTGGTTGAGGAGGAGGTGGTGGACAGGAGCACCAGTGACAGAGTGTAGGGAATGATCAGTAATTGAATCAGCCAACACTGAAGCACTTGAGACATGGTCCGGTCTATTAGTGAGGATCCAGTCAAGTAGTGACCCTGAGTGAGGAGTCGTAGCTCTGGTACAGTCTGTAATAATTTGATGGAGATTGTACTTCTGGATCAGAGATGCAAGAATATTGTGCTGTGGACCCAGCCAGTTAAGGTTCAGGTCCCCAAGCAGAAGTGCCTCATTTGATTTTGTATTCTGAGAGACATATCTGCTAATTGACACCATGCGGCGACCGGAGCATCCCAGTGGAGCTCTCCTCCATGGAGGGAGGGAGGGAGGAGAGTAGACTGCTTCACTTCAACACCCACCTAGGTGACCATAGGTGGCAGTTGGAGCAGCAGTTCTGGGTGAGACGCCTCCTGATGGAACACGCCAGCATGTCCTCTGATGTACAGGTCCAGCCATTGCCTCCTCAGAGTGTCTATGGGTCAGGCCACCAAGAACACCAGAAAATACCACCAGTGGCAGGATGCCACCCTGTGATCCCAGCAGACCTCTCACTGCCTACTGGGCAAGGGACCACCTGAGTTAGCGTGGCACCAGAAGGGTGTTTGGGGGGTCCTCTGAAGGCCCGCCACAGGGTGGCACCAAGGTAAACCCCTGAGACAGTGGATGATAGGCTTGGGGATCCAGGAGGGCTGAAGCGGGCTGTCGGTGGAGTGGGGAGAAAAAAAAGTACATCTTCTAATAATTCTGGGCTACATCTAACTGCAGCAAACTGCTGCTGTTATTTGTAGTCATAATTCCTTGCAAGTAGACAAATAGTGCACTTTCTAAAGTGCCCCAGTGTGATAGATAATTTTGCTAGAGCTGATGTTAATGTTCTCCTTTTTATAAGCAAGAGTTGACCTGAATATGAATCAAAAAAGTTTCTCTCACATCTAGTTTTAAAACAGCATTGCAATAAAAAAGAAGGCCATGGGATCTCATGGTAGCCAGCCTCCTCATTGCACCACCAGATTGTACACTGTTTTTAGCTCTCTCTCCAATTTTGTTTAAAGTAATGAAAGAAAATAGTGTGCTTGCTACCCATGAGAAAAAATATGGCTGTTGACCTGTTATCCCACAATATTTCCTTTTACTTTTGCACACTCTCATAGTTTTATTTTTGTTGTTCCATGTAGCTTTTTCTGCCCTGTGCAACCACACGTCTTCCCCTCCTCTGGTCCCATGTAACTATCCAGTCACCATTCTACTAATCGGCCCCTGCATTCCCCTCATGGTTCACTCACCATGGTAGGTGTCTAAGAGAGCATCCTGCCCCTGGACAGCTACCAGGATCAAGACTGTCAGGCGGCTCCATGACACAGGGCTGGATGTACTGGGACCATCATTCCGATGGTGGTCAGGGATTATACCCTTGTATGGATGTCCCTCCCTCAGCCCATAACCATGATGTCAGCTAGCCTCTGGCCGCATAATGCAGCACAACACGCCGCGTGCAACTCCTTGAATGGGAGTGTTACCTGGCCCACCATAAGGAGTCGCTTCATTGGTAAATGCTGACATCAACCTCCCCAGGGCCATATGGCACTGCTTGATGCAGCACTCCACAACCCATGACATGACCAATCTTGAGTCCATTCAAGAACAAGGGTTGCTGGCATAAAACCACAGTGTGCTTCCACTTGACCATCTGGCAGGCCTCCACTTCCATAGCTTTGAAGTGTACATGAACAGAACTGAACCATTGTGGGGTCAAAGGTTTGAGGCCATATTTTAGGGCACACTGAAAGCATTTTTATTTAAATGTTTGAAATACTCTGAAGAAATCCACTAGCACTAAAATAATGTAAACAAAAATGTGTCTGTGCAACACAGATGGAGGGGCAATCTTAGTAACTCCATGGCCTCCCTTTTGTTGCTGCTGCTTTCTAGATAAGATTTTTCTCCATCAAGAAAATAAGGAGTTCTTTGAGTCAAATATATGTGATTCTGCCATTCAGTGTTTATGTGACACTGCCATGTCAGATAACTTACAGAAATACTGATTCCTATTCTGCATATCATAAACAATCTCTAGTACTAAGACATGGTTATGGAGGATGCTGTACATTAGAGCATCCTTTTGAGTCCAAATATTTTTATGCTAATGAAACACACTAGTCTGTTTTAAAGTAAGCTTGTTAAAGTGTAATACAGTATACATTATGAAGGATGAAGGAAGTTATGTGTTGTACTGTTGAATTTCAGATGAACAGGGCAATAATATACATTGAGGAAATGAACAGTATGGCGGATGTCACCTTCCCGCCGTCTCCAAGTTGTTTCTCTTCTCATCTATGATGATACTTCTAAAACCAAAGATAATCCCAGCCCTGTTTCTGGCTATCCTGTTGTCTGTGTGACGGTAAGTATTATGCAAAAACTGTTATTTTACTGGTGGTATGCCTCACATTCATAGTGAGTAAACAGAAGGTGCATTTCTGTACAAATTTCCAGGGCAAGGAACTGTGGGTTGGTGCAGTATGTTTTCTTTATACTTAAAAACTGTTTCATTAAGTTTTAAAAACATCATTCCTACAGTCTAGCATTATTAGGTTACTTTTGTATAACGCAAAGCAGATTTTAGCCTCAAAATGCAACTCTAAATCACCTTGCTGGGAAGAAATAAAAAATCCAAAGATGCTCTATGGTCCAGCTCAGTATCTTAAACCTTATAAAAGTGCTAACATTTGAATTAACCCAGAAGTAAAAACCTAAAGTACAGCACAAACCTTAGCTTATTCGTAACTTTCAACTGGCACACACCTGCAAACTATGACTTGCTAATTAGTGTTACTCAGACAGTATCCTAGAAATCAGGATACCAACAGATACCACCAATATGGCCAGATACAGTAGTTGCTGTGGTAGGATAGTAGAGCTATCTGACCATGGATCCTACCAACTAGGATACCTGGATCTGACCTAGGATCCATCACTATCTGGCCCTGGATCCTAACTATCTACTCTGGGATCCGTGGATCCTAACTAGGATACCTGAATCCTAAGCAGGATCCATCACTATCTGGCCCCAGATCTTAACTATCTGCCCTAGGATCTGTGGATCCTAACTAGGATACCTGGACCCTAACCATGATCCATCACTATCTGACTCTGGATCCTGCATCTCATGTCTTTGGCAGGGTATCTGGTAGGATCCAAGTCAGGATACCAGCACTATCTGACAGATAGTGGTAGGATCCACAAACGCACTATCTGAGCAACACTGTTGAGCACATACCAGAAAAAGCAACCCCAGAAGGAGGTATTGTAAGATATTGGGTTGGTGTAATATGACTATCAGTGTGTGAGAGAGAGAGAGGCCAAGGGCTTAGTATTGTGATAACAGAAAGTACATGTAGGTCCATTTTGTCCTCCCTCCTGCGCATGGCACTGACTGTACCAGTTTGATTATAGCCACACATCCAAACTTAACAGCTGGAATGTTACCCTATCACTTGCTTTATAACGCCTCAATCCCATTCTCCCTCAGGAGTCTGTCAAGTTCAGCTTTGAAAGCCCAAAGAGTTAATTTCCAGAACCTCACTAGGTAGACTGTTCCACATCTTAACCACTCCCTCTGCAAGTAATGCTTTCTAATGTCCTTATTCTGCTTGCCTGCCCTCAGTTTGAAAGCATGCCCTCTGGCTCTGGTTGCACTCACCAGATCAAACATCTGTGCATACACCACCCCATCTGTCCCATTTAGTATTTGGAAAACTGTAACCATGTCCCTTCTCAGCCTTCTCTTTTCTAGGCTATATAATTTGAGTATGTCCAGTCTCTCCTTGTAGCCCTGGCATCCTAAATCTCATAAACCACTAATCAGTGTGGTGGCCTTTACTGAACCCTCTCAATCTCTTCAAGGGCCTTCTTGTACTGTAGTGCCCAGAACCAGACGCTTGTGCAGGGTGAGGACCAACCTGCCCTATATACCCCCTTCCTAATACATCCCAGTACTGCATCAACTTTCCTGACTGTATCAGCACTCTGCTTGTCTAGCTTCAGCTTGCAGTCCATGAATACCTGTAGATCCTTCATCAGTTCTGCTGCCCACCATTGCACCCGCACAGAGGGTATGTGCAAGCCAGATTTCTAGCCCTGTGTGTTGTGCCTTCACTTACCCACATTAAATGAAAACCCACGCTTCTTAGCCATACCCATAATGTGTGCAGGTCCCTGTAGTGCACCCTTCTTCTGCTGTGTCCACCTCATGTCAGTTTGACTATCAGCACACTTTAGCAGCATGCTGCTAACCCCTTCCTCCAGGTCATTAATAAATAGACTAAAGCAGCAGTGCATCGAAACTGGGCAAAAAATGTGACCCTATTTTTTTTTCGCTATAAAAGGTTCTATGCATCTTTCAGTTTCATAGTACTTGAGGGTAATATTTTCTAGTTCCGCCATTATTTGAGTATTTTACAAATGTTTAAATGTTGTTTCTCAAGAAAAAAAGATGGTTGCTACACTTGGCTTAGAAATAGCATTGTAGGGGCGTGGCCAGCAGCCAGCACGAACAGATGAGTTCAAGAGGAGCTCCAGATCTTTGCACAAACAAACCTCTTTAAAGTACTATTCTCATTATTCAGTCCTATTTATTTTCGTGTAACACAGTAGTGCAAGTGAGACTACCTATAGAATGTTGTTTCTGTACTAACTGGAGATAGGGAATCCTAGGAAAACGGCACAACCAGAACCAATCACCCAGGGGAAGCAACTGTGTTCACAGAACCAGCTGCATTGCAGTGGAACAAGCGCTGAAGTCTGGGGTCACTTGGGCCTACCAACAGCGCCATACTTCAGGCTGTCAGGAATCTAGACAGAAAGGTGGAGACGCTGGGTAAGATTCACCACAATGGAAACCAAGATGGAAACACTCACCACGGATATCAAGCCTGCGACCGAGTCAGCCAACAAATTGGCAGCAGTTGTAACAGGCATAATTCCAGAAAACAAGGTTTTACATATCCATCTAGAGACTCTCAAGAATGGGGCAAAGCCAACAATGTGCACCTTCTGAGAGTGCCCGAGGAGTCAGAGGTGACTGGCCTGTTTGCATTTATCCTCAACTGTGTAAAGTAATACTGTACCTATGTAACCCCTAAATGGCTATCCCAGGGGCTACTACCCCTGCCTGATTTGCCACTAACAGGTTGAGGGCCTGGATCCAATGGCGGGTGCCTCCACCCAGAGGTCAGGGTTTGCAATAGTTAAACTAACTTGGTCACAGCCCTCTGGGACACTGCAACCCCTTTCTTCCCACTAGTGGCCCACACAATATATCAGAATTACCTTCACAGTATACACTTACCCCCAGGACTGGTTCCGGCACTGGGACCTCCTGTGAAATGAGATACAGTGCAACAATCACAGTACAGTACTTTAACATAGACAAATACCTCCGGCAGTATAACTTTGCTGAAACAAGCAGCTCTGATTTATTTAGGGGATATAACAAGGACAGGGGAAATCAGGTTAATTAGCTTATCACTCTAATAATCTATTTATGGCTCTGTGCACAGGCCTATCCCTATCAGTTACTGTCCCTGGGTACCAAGCCCTAGTGGCTAGTCCAAACCGTGGCAGCTGGTAGGGGCCCTTTCACACAGAGAAAAGGAAAATTAAACAGTCAGCAGTACAGTAATTCCATTTGGATTTAATGTGGCAATTCAACAGGGGGGACCCTGAATTAGTACTCACGACCTCCAAATAAGATAGGGTCCTTCAATGTCAGCAGGGCTCACTTGAGGTACACAAACCTCTTCACACATTTATATAAAAGAAAGCACTATACCAGGCAGGCTGCATCTGTATCCCGATCGCAATTACTGCACAATACCCGGGAGAACACACAGCAGATTCAGTTCCTGACAGACCGAGTGCAATTTTCAGCAATTCTTCCAGTCTTCTACAGGGTGAGCCTGGTTTCTACTCTTCAGAGATCCTTTGATTCTTTTCACAGGATGATTCAGTCCTAACAAGCTGCAGACGGAACTCTGGGCCTTACACGTTTTGACTAAAACTGCACACTGAAAAAGCACAGGGCTCCTTCCTTCTTCACTGCCAAAGCTCAACTGAATCTCCAACTGACAAAACCGGCACTTCCTTTGAGTTCTTCCCAGTTCTTGACTGGATTGGCTGTCACTCACAATAGACTGCTGCTGTTGGTCCAAAAGGCACTGAAGTCTAAACTACATCTCCCAGAGTCACTGCCCATACAATCCTCTTGTGGCTGGCTCAGATTATGAGTCCAAGTTCTGATTCGCCCAAGGCACCACTCCAGAGCTAGCTTACCCCACACTGATTGGTCCAGTTCAGCAGTTCAAAACTAGAATGGGGAACTAGCAGACACAGTTCTGACTGCAAAGAAAGCAGGTTAGACAAACTGTAATTTCATTATTACTCTAAATAATTTCTGGCAAACAGTTACATCTTTCAGATAGGTTCCCTTTGCACTCCTAGTGACTGCAAAATGAAGTAAATTGGCAGCAGTTCGAGTGATACTCAAACAGAGAAGCACACAGTCCCCCATACAAACTAATTATGTCTGCAAGCAGACAGCTCTTAAAGAGACAGTACCAGAGGCTCTAAAACACTCACTGATAAATGGCTTAAACGCCAAACACCATTCAGGCTTGGAGCATTCAAGCAAGCTCCTGGAAGTCTTTGGAACCCCATTTGCAGGGGGTTACACCTTCCTGGTTTGGGAAAGCTTGACGTCCAGTCAAGCAAGTACCCATAAGTTTCAACTGCAACCATATACATTTGCATTAGGCTCGCACATGTAATCATCAGTCAATATATCATTTTACCAAGAACACATTTCTGAAACATTGCAGTACGTCACTCTTTACACAGTATTACATACACATTGTACCATAACTCAAGTTTACCTCTTGTACATGAAACCTGAAGAGAGGGGGCCCTTCCTATCAGTTACCTTGGGGCTGGACGGGCAAGGCACCATACTTAGAGGGCAACACAAGTAACTTGGAGTTAGCACTGACGCCAGTTTGGGCAATGAGCTGGGGACACATACACCCTTTATGGACAACATTGAGAGGCAAATCCACAGGCCTCCCAAGGGAATCATAACTGAGGTGCACCACAGGCTTTACAGCTCGACCAGTCTTTCTAGGGGAACTGTTACAGTCTCTGCACTCTGAGCCTCATTTTCAGCATTGTCCACACTTGTCAGGGAGTCTCCTGGGGTAGAGAGGCTAGAACTTGGGGCACTTTCAGCTCCAGGAGTTACAGTTTCTAGTCCACAACATTTGGCTTGCACAGAGAGCTTTCGGACACTGGCAGTGGACTTTCAGGGCACTCAAAATACTCTTCTTGTTCGGTTGTATCACCAGTCTGCCCCAATCTATCATTTTCCTCCCTGAAAGCTCAAACAGTTCAACCATGCACAATGATTCCATTTCATCTGATCTGATGCTTTGCACTTCACTTTCTGGGAGCATTGGCTCCCGGACGAAGGTTGGGGCTTGGACAGTCCAGAAGGCCCAGTTTCATCTCCAGTATTGACTAGGGATTGCCCCAAATAATTGACTCAGTTGTAAGAAGGATAGTATTCAAAGTCACTCACTTTCTTCTGATATGGACTGACAGTCATGCTCAACTGGGACTTGTGGAGGGGAACACTTTAACTTTGCTTCTGTAGGTGCAGACTTTCTTGATCTTTTCTTAGCAGCAGCTCTAGTCACTGGTCCAGAGGGGCATCTTCTGGGGGCTCAGACTCAATCAGGATTTGTCCAATGGGCAGTAAATGATTTCTATGCATTGTTTTTACATCTTTGAATTATTCTCAGGCCTTACTTTGTACACTGGCAGATCATCTAGTTTGCCCACTACAATGTGAGGGAGATGGTGCCATCTGTCAGCAATCTTGTGCTTGCCATGCAGTCCCAGATTTCTTAGTAATACCCGATCTCCCTCCTGGAGTTCCTGTGCTTTCACCTTTTATCATACCTTTCTTTGTTGGCCAGATTTCTTTTGGCAGCCATGGTTTGAGCCAGTTAGTACGCATGAGTTAGCTGGGCCTTTAACTTTGCACATACTGTAAATAGTTGTCAGCTTGAACCCCATCAGGAGAGACCCCAAACACACATCTACTGGTAGTCGAGCTCTCTTCCAAACATCAGGCGGTAGGGGAGAATCCAGTGGCATCACTTTGGTGCAGTTATAAGCATGTACCAGGGTGCTAATTTGTTGGCTCCATCTAGGCTTGTCCTTTGGGTGCAGGTGCCTAGCATATCTAGCAAAGTGCGGTTGAAACGTTCAGGCTGTGGGTCCCCTGGGGTGGTAAGGAGTGGTTCTGGACTGTGCACTCCCACAGAGAAAGCATCTCTTTGATCAGACGACTCTCAAAGTCTCCCTTGATCAGAATGGATTCTTTGTGGAGCCCCATAGTGAACAAAAAGTTTTCTACAAGTACTTTGGCTACAGTGGATGCTTTCTGGTCTTTGGTGGGAAAGCTTGGGCATATCTCGTGAAATGGTCAGTGACCACCAGCACATTACTGATATTTCTTTGATCTGACTCCAAACTCAGAAAATCAATACAGACCAGCTCCATGGGTGCACTGGTGGTGATGTTAACAAGGGGGCAGCCCTCTGGGGCAAAGCTTTCCTCTGTAGTAGCGACTACAAGTTCGAGATGATGTTGCTCCACATCAGCCCCCATCTTAGGCCAATAGAATCTGGATCTCACCAAGTCAAGTGTTCTGTCTATACCAAGGTGCCCCATGTGGTTGTGCAAGGACCTCAGTACTGAGTCTCGAAAGGCAGTGGGCAGCACTAGTTGTTGTTTGTCTACTTGTCCCCTCTGTCTACTGTTTCTCTGTATAACAGTTTATTGATCAGTTTCAACTTAGGACCTTCTTTGTATAACAGTGCAGTTCTCAAATCAGTGGAGCGTATTTGACACATCTTTTCCTGCATAGAGGGCTTCTAAAGCTGCTTTGATCATGGGATCGCGGGATTGAGCCCGCTGAATACTGTCATTGTCCAGCTGAGGCAGTGCACCAATGTCTATTGCAGAAAAGTGGCAATAAGCAGCAGGTATGCAATTCTCAGAGGTCCCAAGCAATCCACCATGCAGTCCACTGCGTCCGTGGACATTTGTTCCTCCCTGTCAAACTTCGGCAGAGTGCCCAATGTCAGGTTCTCGCAATCGGACCCAATCATTCTGGGGAACAGGCCTCCGGAGAGAGCATCAGCATCTATGTGGTTCAGACCTGCTCGGTATTCGAGAGCATAGTCATATGTAGATAATGCAGAAAGCCACCTATGGCCAGTGGCATCCAACTTAGCTGAGGTCTGCACATAGGTCAAAGGATTATTGTCAGTTTTACTAGTATTTTAGCCCCATACAAGTACTCATGGAATTGGTCAACAATAGCCCACTTCAAAGCTAGGAACTCTAACTTATGTACAGGATAGTTCTTTTCGGATGGGGTCAGGCTTCTACTGGCAAAGGCCACTGGTCTCAGGCCATTCTCGTGCTCTTGGTACAACACAGCCCCAACCCTTGCAAGCTAGCATCAGTGTGCAGGACGTAAGGTTTTCTTGGATCGGCATAGGCCAGCACTGGAGCATGGGTAAGTTGATATATGATCTCATGAAAAGCAGTCTCACAATCAGGAGTCCAGCGGGCCCCAAATACTTCACTTGGATGAAAATACACTCTTTCAGTCTTGAGGGACGCTGACTTTTGGTATTTTTGTGGGTTGGGGATACCCTTGAGTAAGGTTAAGTAAAGGGATCACTCTTGAATAGTCCTTGATGAAGCCGATAATAACCACAGAATCCCAGGAATCTTTGCAGTTCTTTTAGATTTTTGGGCTGTGGCCAGGTGGTCAAGGCCTCAACTTTACTTGGGTCGGTCTCTATTCCTCGGTGGATACTATGTGTCCCATATACTTTACTGATGTTTGAAAGAATTGACACTTATCAATGGACAGTTTAAGGCCAAAGTCCTCCAGTCGGTCCAATACCTTAAATAATCTGCTTTCATGTTCCTCCAGTGAGCTGCCAAACACAATAACATCATCTAGGTATACCAGGCACTCTAGTAAGTTCATGTCCCCACTGCACGCTCCATCAATCGTTGAAAAGTGGCTGGGGCACCTGAAATCCTTGAGGCATCCTCATGAATTCATAGAAGCCAAGCGGACAGATAAAGGCAGTCTTCTCCACGGTCCTCTGGGGCCATCGGGATCTGGTAGTACCCACTCGGAGATCCAGCACAGAGAACCACTTGCTCCCGTTTAGGCAGTCCAAAGCATCTCTGAATGCGGGGCATTGTGTACTGATCAGGGATAGTCCGCCGGTTTAAGGTGCGATAATCCACACACATCCTTACTGTTCCATTCTTTTTCCTCACTACCACAATGGGGGAAGCATAAGGGCTTCTGGATTCTTGTATTACACCAGCAGCTAACATCTCTTGCAGATGCCTCTCACATCATCTATGTCAGCAGGTGCCAGGCCGAGACCTCTCACGAAATGGTCTTTTCGTCATGCAGCCGGATATTGTGCTCAGCCCTTGCACGCATCCTACATCCCATTCCTTTAAAGAAAACACCTGGTCTCTGGGCAAGCTTCTCACTGATCCTCACTTTCCATTCAGCTGGCAGCGGGAGTCGCCGAAATCAAACAAGTCAGGCGTTACTCTGTCATTCTTCCTTGAACTCTTGCTGCTGGTAGCACTGCAGTGTCTGCACAATGCACATTAGCCAGGATGCAACCTCTGTTTACTCGAATGTCTCTTTCAGACACATTATGAACTTGGACCATTACCCTTCTGGCATAAGCATGGGCTCTAGCGGCAAAATACTAGGCTTGACCAGCAGTCCCTCTGGCAATTTTCCATCGCCTGGCATCCAACATTAATATTTTATTCTTAACATCCTTTCTGATACGGACCTCTCCCTGTAAGGTACACTGGGCATTTGGCGCAGGATCAGAGACTCAGGATCCTTCTTCCATACAATTCGACGGTTCCTCTGGTTCTGTTTTTTCAGCATCTCTCTGTGCCTCATAGGCCTTCTTAATTAAAGCGGAACTCTTAAAGCTCTACTAGTCTTTGACCCCTGTTTTTCATAACACAACTGTGCCAGCCTTCCGAACATATGAGCATTTGTTCCAATCAACAAAGGGACACCATCATACAGTCCAGTGGGGGGACACACCAAGGCCAGGGTCTCCACTTGTTCGGCCACTCCAGCCACGGAGGTGGGGAAAGACAGCCAAATTCGGATATACCCGGAATAGGGGTAGGCCTTCTCACTTAACCCCCATACATGCAGTCCTTCTAATGGTTGTAAGGGTGCGTCTGACAAATGCTTCTGATACCAATCCTGGAACATAATTGTCACTTGGGAGCCACTGTCTAATACAGCTCTTGTAGACACTCCATTCACCTTTACAGTGGTCTCCATGGAGGGACCCACTATTCTGGACCAGTCTGGAGAGGCGTAGTGGGGCCTGGGCAACTGACCTTGCCACAAAGGACGTGAATTAGCATTTTGGTGCCCTCACTGGGATCATGTCGTGCACCTCTTAACCACTGATTTCTTCTCAGAAGCTCTCCTTGTAGCCTATATGCAACTTTGTCAGTGTCTTTTGGGACTGGCATTCCCTTTTCATGTGCCCATCTTTCCCACAATTATAGCAAAACATACTTTCTGGAGTTTGAGCTGGCCGGGCGCCACACTGGGAGCCAGGGCGGGGTATTACTAACTGGAAACCTGGGTGCCATCTCTGTCTGCGGTGATAAGCATTTGGGACATCTCGTCAGTTTCTCCACTTCCATGGTCAAGGAATTGAGTTTGGAGCTGTTATCAGCAGGAGATACATGGGTGGGTACCCCCACCCCATAGCAGATGCAGTCGGATATAGGTCAGGGCCCGACTTGCAGGCGTGGCCTTCATAAAGGACTGTTTTGAATTCCCGGATCTCTCTCAACAGTTCGCCCCATTGTGGCATATCTTTTCCTTGTCAGAGCACTCATTGACTGTCAACCTCTGCCCTGAACTTCACTTGATGGGTCACCCTCAGTCACTCGGTCGTAGCCACCAGCTGTTGGTGCAGGTACCTCCCGAGTCGCCTTTTCTCAACTCCTCGAATTTCTCTCATTAACTCATCATAGGAGGGTGGGATTCCAGTCGATTTGCCAGGCGAATTGAAGCAACAGCAGTTCTGAGAGGGGCAGACTTAAGGATTCTGTCCAGTCTGGTTCGTCCAGTTCAATCAGGCAAACTACCCTTTCTGAGGCATTCTTGCAACAATTTTTCAGCCGAGACATACACAGACAACAACTCCCTTGGTACTGTTGTGCATTTCTTACTCTCCACCATAGGTCCTCATCAGAATCTGGGCTCCCATACACATTCTCCAAGGCCTCAAGATAGGCCTGTGCAGTCGCTTCAGGGTTACTGGCCCGTTTAGTACGGATGGTAGCCAGGGCAGGACCTCGGAGGCTCTCACTAACCCTCTTTCGCTCTTCGCCTGAGCATTGCCATTCTAGCACTTGGGGGCAACATAGTCTATCCAGGTCTCCCAGTCATCCTCCCCTTGGGGTGGGAGGTGCCAGAGAGATCCTCAACCTTCGGTAGAGTCGTGACTAATGGCAGGTGCAGAAATAGGAGTCTGCATTGGTTCAGCCACCATTCACGGGCACTGGAGCAGGAGAGGTGTTGGGGAGGAACACCCCAGGTGGCAAGAATAGTTTCTTCAAGTCCTCCACAGTTTTCCCTCTCCCAGCAACCATTCAGCAAATTTCTCCTCAAAAGTTTCAGATAGGTGGGGGCTGATTCCCTCGGTCTTTACTGTCCTTAGTTATCACTCTCCAGCAGTGAGGGCTCCTCTGGGGTAATGGTCTGGCACTTGGAGCTATCTATGGGATCCTAAACTCTACTAGGGCCAGGAAAGTGTGGGTGAGCAGATTAGCATGCCGACCCACCACCACAGGGTTTTGTAAACCTTCCACCTTGGAAAGTACTCCCTGCACAGTGTCCGTATTGATACCCAGGGGGATGTCCAGGATAAGCATAGCATTTTGGGGGTCGATCTCCTCCCCAGTACACCACTCCACCAGCCGGTGCACAGCCACTTCTGTCGGGGTACCCATTTTTTTCTTAACAGTGGTTCGTAAATATGGCCACTAGAGGACACACAATCCCAGCGGTGAGCCTCCAAGATGTAACCCCTAAATGGCGCTATCCCAGGGGCTACTACCCCTGCCTGATTTGCCACTAACAGGTTGAGGGGCCTGGATCCAATGGCGGGTGCCTCCACCCAGAGGTCAGGGTTTGCAATAGTTAAACTAACTTGGTCACAGCCCTCTGGGACACTGCAACCCCCCTTTCTTCCCACTAGTGGCCCACACAATATATCAGAATTACCTTCACAGTATACACTTACCCCAGGACTGGTTCCGGCACTGGGACCTCCTGTGAAATGAGATACAGTGCAACAATCACAGTACAGTACTTTAACATAGAACAAATACCTCCGGCAGTATAACTTTGCTGAAACAAGCAGCTCTGATTTATT
The DNA here is from genome assembly GCA_016271365.2 of Neoceratodus forsteri. Classification (NCBI taxonomy): domain Eukaryota; kingdom Metazoa; phylum Chordata; order Ceratodontiformes; family Ceratodontidae; genus Neoceratodus; species Neoceratodus forsteri. Next base: position 302,767,585 of record CM057458.1, on the reverse strand, counting down.
TAAGGGATATAACAAGGACAGGGGAAATCAGGTTAATTAGCTTATCACTCTAATAATCTACCTATGGCTCTGTGCAGGCCTATCCCTATCAGTTACTGTCCCTGGGTACCCAAGCCCTAGTGGCTAGTCCAAACCGTGGCAGCTGGTAGGGCCCTTTCACACAGAAAAGGAAAATTAAACGTCAGCAGTACAGTAATTCCATTTGGATTTAATGTGGCAATTCAACAGAGGCGACCCTGAATTAGTACTCCGACCTCCAAATAAGATAGGGTCCTTCAATGTCAGCAGGGCTCACTTGAGGTACACAAACCTCTTCACACATTTATATAAAAGAAAGCACTATACCAGGCAGGCTGCATCTGTATCCCGATCGCAATTACTGCACAATACCGGGAGAACACACAGCAGATTCAGTTCTGACAGACCGAGTGCAATTTTCAGCAATTCTTCCAGTCTTCTACAGGGTGAGCCTGGTTTCTACTCTTCAGAGATCCTTTGATTCTTTTCACAGGGCCAGTTCAGTCCTAACAAGCTGCAGACCGGAACTCTGGGCCTTACACACGTTTTGACTAAAACTGCACACTGAAAAGCACAGGGCTCCTTCCTTCTTCACTGCCAAAGCTCAACTGAATCTCCAACTGACAAAACCGGGCACTTCCTTTGAGTTCTTCCCAGTTCTTGACTGGATTGGCTGTCACTCACAATAGACTGCTGCTGTTGGTCCAAAAGGCACTGAAGTCTAAACTTCATCTCCCAGAGTCACTGCCCATACAATCCTCTTGTGGCTGGCTCAGATTATGAGTCCAAGTTCTGATTAGTCAAGGCACCACTCCAGAGCTAGCTTACCCCACACTGATTGGTCCAGTTCAGCAGTTCAAAACTAGAATGGGAACTAGCAGACACAGTTCTGACTGCAAGAAAGCAGGTTAGACAAACTGTAATTTCATTATTACTCTAAATAATTTCTGGCAAACAGTTACATCTTTCAGATAGGTTCCTTTGCACTCCTAGTGACTGCAAAAATGAAGTAAATTGGCAGCAGTTCGGTGATACTCAAACAGAGAAGCACACAGTCCCCCCATACAAACTAATTATGTCTGCAAGCAGACAGCTCTTAAAGAGACAGTACCAGAGGCTCTAAAAACACTCACTGATAAATGGCTTAAACGCCAAACACCATTCAGGCTTGGAGCATTCAAGCAAGCTCCTGGAAGTCTTTTGGGAACCCCCATTTGCAGGGGGGTTACACCTAGATCTGGATTTGCAAGGTTTTATGTTTAAAACCTATCCACTCACCTCCATGGAAGAAAACTGCAGAGAACCAGCTGAGGACCCTAATGATTATAGCAAGCAAATTGCACATCTGTGAGGACATTCTGCAAGTATTGAAATCCAAAGGTCCACTCAAGCAGCAGGAAGGGACACAGTACTACATTTTTCCTGAGCTGAGCTTTGCAACCTAGTAGCACCACAGAGCCTTATCTGTGGTGCTATACAGGCCGGTTGCCAGACCTGGAAATTACACATTACATTTTATAGGTACATCAGGGAAAAAGGAAGGCTGGGGTTTTTTTAAGATTGAAAGGGGCGCTGGAGGTGTTGTAGAGGATGACCACCAGAGAGCAGATATACTGAACAAATACTTCTGTTCAGTTTTTACAAAGCAGGGAGCAGGAAATGGGCCAGCAATAAGGGATAAGGACAGGAAGGGCGCAGAAATGGATACAGGTCCTTTTCAAAAGGAAAGGGTCCTCAGGGACCTGGCAGCAGTAAGAGCTGATAAGGCTATGGGACCAGATGGAGTACACCCCAGAATACAGAAAGAGCTAAGAGAAGTGTTGGCAAAACCTCTGACTACCCTGTTTAACCTGTCATTGGAAACAGGGGAGGTGCCCAAGGACTGGAGGAGAGCCAATGTGGTCCCTCTCTACAAAAGTTGAAACAGAGAGGAGGCAGGGAACTGCAGGCTGGTCAGCCTGACCTCAGTGGTGGGAATGGTCATGGAAACACTACTGAAGGAAAGAATAGTGGAACACCTGGTTGTCAGTGGTCTGTAGGACCAAAGGCAGCATGGGTTTACAGGAGGAGGTCGTGCCAGACTAACCTCATTGAGTTCTTCCACTGGGTAACCCAGAGGAGGTAGATCAAGGGGAGCAGTAGATGTGGCCTACCTGGATTTCCAGCAGGCCTTTGACACTGTGCCACAGAAGGGTGTCATACAAGCTAGAGAAACGCATTGGGCTGGATAAAAAGGTAGTAAGTGGGTGGAGGGTGACTGGATAATAGGACCCAGGGTGGTAGTAAATAGCATTCACTCTGCAGAGGGTAACGTGACCAGTGGGGTACCACAGGGATCAGTGGTGGGTCCGGTCCTCTTCAACATCTTTATCAGTGACATAGCAGAGGATCTAGAGGGAAAAATTTGCCTGTTTGCTGACGACACTAAACTCTGCAACAGGGTGGACGCACCAGGGGGAGTGGATAGAATGAGGGGAGATTTAAAGAAGCTGGAGGATTGGCAGCTGGGTTTTAATGCAAAAAAGTGCAAGATAATGCACATGGGGCACAGAAATCCAGGAGTTACATATCAGCTTGGGGATAGAAATAGAAAGCTCCAAGCAGGAGCGGGACCTGGGGGTGATCATCAGAAATGATCCCAAGGTAAGTAGGCACTGTAACAAGGCCGCGGGAAACCCTGGGGACACTTGCCCATATTGTGGGCTATATGCACTGCAGGATGCTTCTAGTAAAGAGTCAGGATTCAGACATGACTAGTATGTCATGCCTGAGATGCAGAACCCATAGCCTAAGCTGGTCATTCTTGGGTAGAAATCTGCAGGCGTTGAGTTTTATGCCAAATATCTCATAGTAATAAATCTCAAGCTACATCAGTTATTTTTATTTATTTTATTTCAGTCTTGGAATTAATACCTTTGAGACAAAGACTTTTACATAGGCTCCACATCATATTATAGAACCGAACAAACAGTATATTGAGAAAATACATAGTGATCCTAGGAGTAAATGTAACAATAAAATAAGCACATATGGATTTAAGTTACAAATGCAGGTATTTTGCAGACATACAGCGGTTAGGAGTAAGCTTAACTAGCAGAAAAGGCATTAGGGTTGGGATCCAGCTACAGGAGGAAGAAGATGCAGCCAAGTGGCATTGTCAGAGACAAAATGAGGGAAAGACAACAACTAGGGACATGGTCTTACAGGTTAGACAGAAGCTAAGGGCTAGGGCCTAACATTGTTCCAGAGTAGAGCTACTGCCAAAGCGTTGTCTTGGGGGGATTGCCAGGAAGGGAGTATCAGCAGACAAACATGGGCTATGTCATTCAGTTTAAGAGAGCACTCCAGTGGGGCAATCAGTGCAGGAACTGATGATGCCCTCTGTGGAGCAGCAAGCATAGTTTAGAAACATAGACTTTGACGGCAGATAAGGACCACTTGGCCTACCTAGTCTGCCCATCAAAGGAAGACTATCCTACCAACCATGCCTATTTGTTTGTATTAGTTTGATGCTGGGATTGTTAAAAGGGGACCTCAGGAAGGCAGGTACATTATAGGGTAGTAACAAGGGTAGGATGGTAGGGTGGAGGAAGAGTGGGGTAGGGTGTGTGAAGAGAGAAACAGGCCCAAGTTTTATGTGCGGCAGTCACAGAAGGCATTGGCAACTAGTGCTTGGTGCAGTTTCTTTTGAAGGAGCCCAGTGTTTGGTCTTTGGTAACATCACAGTGGAGTGAATTATACCACAGTGAACTCCGTATGTACAAATGAGCATTGCCCTTGGGTGGTACAGCAGCGAGGCACTGTGAACACGTGGTTCAAGGTGCATCTAGTATGCTGGGTGTGGTTTGGTGACCTAAATATTGACTGTACACTAGGAGGCAAGAGACCGAGGGAGGCCTTTTTCGCTAATAGGCATGATTGGTAGGATAGTCTGCCTTTGAGCTGAAGCCAGTTTGCTTGCTAATATAAGTCGCATGTGTGTGTCAGGCAGGTGACCCCAGTCAGAAGACAGCAGGCCTTGTTAAGGGCAGTGGTGACACGGCGCAGAGTGGTGTCAGAGGCAGATCCATAGATCCCAAGCCCATAATTGATCACTGAGACTATTGAACTATGAATAGCAAGCTTGAGGGCTTCCAGGTAAGGCAGTGTCTGTGTTTGTATAGTAGCCCAATATGGGTATTCACTGTTTTGGTAACATTGTATATAGCTGGAGAATGACAGAGTGCTGACAGTTGTCACTCCTAAATACTTAAAAAGTCGAGTCTGTTCTAGGATAATGCCTGAGCTATTTCTGATTTCCAGCTGGTGGGAGCTGAACCTGCTTTGTGCACTGTGAAACAACATTGTTTTTGTTTTTTTGTATACTTAAGGACTAGCTTCTGTGAGTGGAACCAAGCCTCAGCATTGGTAAAGCTAGTCTGCAATTGGTTAGCCAGAGTGTGGGATCAGTATTAGTTGAGTAAAGAACCGCATCGTCTGCGTGGTGAGGATCTGACCATGACAGGAGGCTGGGAGCTGATTCAGGAATATGGTGAAAAGTAGTGGGCCCAGGATACACCCTTGTGGGACACCTGAACGAACTGGTTGTTTGTGGAGTGTATCACCAATCCTGACTTGTTGAGTGCATCCGCTGAGGTAGCTGTTGAGCCAATCACGGTATCTGTGAATAAACCTAGATCAGATAATTGTTCATAAGTAGAGAGTGATTTACAGTATCAAACGCCATGGAAAGATCAATGAACATTGCTCCAACTAATTATTTCCTGAGAAATGTGAGGTGGATGGATGGAAAGATAGAAAAACTGATACACTGAACTTTTAGGCATTAGGATGGATATCGTCAGCATTAAGTAAATGTGTTTCTTCTTCTATTTGAAATAGACTGCTCCATTTGTGTATATAAGAACACATTTTTGCAGAAACAGTAGTCGGACAAAGTGAATGAGCTACACAGTACTTCCATAGAAAGGCACTGCCATTTAATGATGACAGTTCCATTAAATGGCTACCAGATGGACTGGCCCAATGCCTTAGCACAGCTTCATGGAAGACCTGGGCTTGAGAGTGACCGCAGATCTCCTGCTCTCTTGTCCAGAAGAGAGTGGACATATTGTAAAGGTGATAGTCTCACTCTCCAGGGAGGTAGGACTGGGGTGCATTACTCTGCAGCACCTCCTGCAGCTGGGTTAGGAACAGGACATGTCAGGGTCTTGGAGAAGATGGCCATCCATCCTACCACATGGTTGAGGTCAGGTGTCACATGTGAAGGCAGCTAAATGTGTGAAATCAAGAATCTGACCTGAAGAGAAAAAAGGGTACTATAAGCAGAAATATTTTGTTAAAACTTCAAGAAACATTCTAGGGAGCTTTGCTTCAAGAACAGTGAACATTTTTTATAAAAGTGCAAAGTGTAGAGTAGCATGCTAATTTTGAGATGAACTATAATTTTCTTCCCCATAAAATGACATCTTGTTTATCTCCATCTGCAGGCCTGCAATCCTAAAAATGCTGACTATGACAAGACTGGCTCGATATGTGCCACCGAGAATATTAATGACACCCTGACACGTTATCGTTGGTTGGTCAGTGCACCTACAGGCCCCGACGGTGTGACCAGTCCCATGAGAGAAGTTGACTTTGACACCTTCTTCACTTCCTCCAAGATGATCACACTGGACTCCATTTACTTCCAGGCTGGATCTAGAGTGCAGTGCGCAGCTCGAGCTGTCAACTCTAATGGGGATGAGGGCCTTGAGCTTATGAGCCCTATTGTATCGATCAGCAGAATAGATGGTAACGTATTGGTGACTTATTGAACTTAAACCATTCATTGGTAGGGCCATTTACAAAACAAGACAAAACAAATGCCCAGATCAAAGAAAAGCAAGTAATGCAAATGCAGTCCTGCACACTGAGTACTCTTAAGTCATATATTTTTAAAGTTAATGGTTTTATTAGCTTTTCATGAACATTACATTCAAGGTAAAATTGCAACGTGTCAGTCATTACGTTAAACATAGAAGGATAATTACAATAGTGCTTTCTTTTCATATGTGGAGAATAAACCTATTGGGTAGTTGTGCTGATGTAATGACCTGTGCACCATTAATTACTATAAATACATTCAAAAATGAACCCATGCAACAGTGCTACATGGCTGTGATCAAAAGTCCAATAATAACAGAAATTAAATGGCCAAACCTAGGTCTGTAAGAGACCAAGTCCAAAAACAGTGACATCACAAGCTGATATTGCATCCTCTCAAGTGTCATATATGGTGCTGCAAAATCCTTATTCCTTCAACTGAGTTCATTTAATTAACAAGGCCCTTTTAGCACTAGCCCAGTGGTGCTGAGGACTGAGGTACCTAGCGCCTTACCTCTTCCCATGCAAGTGACCTGGGTTCAGGAACAGACTGGGGCCATCAGGGATTGGACAGGGAGGGAGAGGATCAAGCATCTGAAGGATTGCCCTCCTCTCACAGGGTGGGGAGGTATGTCATCCCAGCCTAGGCTGTCCCCAGGTGGAGGCCTGGAGATGGAGCAGGTCAGGAGGCACCGTAGGGAGGGTCTGTGGGGACGTAAGATGGGAGCACCTCCATACATGAGTCCTATGCTCCACAATTGGGGTGGGAACCAGAAAAATGGAAAAAGGAACGTTGGGGCTTCATTAAGCCCGGCCCAGCCATCTCCATGTCCATGCCACCACTCAGTGTGCATCTCTGTCTGCCTTGGATTTGCGTGTATGGGGAGGATGGCCCTCCTCCTCCTGCCCAGCTACAAGAGGGGAACTCATGGGGAGTCTCCAACTGAGTACACAGCCAAGGGAGGTGGAGAGCTGGCTGGGTGGGGGGGGAGCTGATGCAGCCACCCCTCAAATGAAGGAGCTAGAAAAACCTATATGGAAAAAAACTCCCCTTTATACAGCCTAAATAAACATTTAAAAGATTCAAACTTGAACTTGGTATGGTATGAAAACGTTATATTTTGCACTGTGAACAAAAGTCATGTATGAGTGTCATAAACACTTGAATAAGTGCATGATGATCCCGCGCCACATCGCAAAGACTGCTTTTATTATATGGTATGCATGTATGTATGTATCTGTGTGTACGTATGTAATAATTTATGCCTCTCCCCTTTTTCCTTTGGGAAACCGTGCCATAATTTGCTATTATAAAGGAGCGTTTGTAACGGCAAACACGCACACGGTTTCCCTCGGTCTGCTCATGCGCCCACCACAGTTTGTCCCTTCAAGCCACTTGCTGCTTCCCACTTATGTGAATCCCAGCCACCAGAGGAACTCAGCAGTAAGTTATTTCTTTAAAAAAAAGCTATTTTCCACATATACGGGGCAAAGAAAACAGTTTAAAATACTTAAAAATCACTGAGTTTGAAAATGTGGGTACCACCAAAAAACGGAACCAGAGTGCGGCAGCACCGGAACATCAAGGGGAACATCTTGTGTTTTGTATAATTGCTGTGGCAAAAAAGGGGAGACCCAGCAGTTATATAAAATACGGGGTGGTGTGTGTAAACTCGAAGTTTACACACACCCTTGGTGTTAGGTGCTTTAATATGTAGCATGTAACACCTCAGGGGTGTGCAAACTTCTCATTACACACACCATCTCATACTTTATTCTATTTTTTACTTATTTTTATATTTGTAACTGGATGAGCCCACTGGAAAACAAATCCCTTTTATTGGTGCAACCTAGAGATAGACTGTATGAACGAATTACACTCAATCCAGATGTACAATGAACACATAATCTAGTAGTGTGATATATATTTAATGATATAGCAAACACACCATAAATGACAAGCATATGATCAATTATTAATGTATACATGTAATTTATTTTTATCCAAATGATCCAGGCATAATTGCTCACTGAGATGCAGTCTTATTTTTAGTGAGGTCTCAGGGAAAGAAGCGACAATGTAACAATGTTACATGCATTACAATAAGTTTTGAATTATAGCGACACCATAGTGCCACTGTAGTTAGAGTTGGGTAGACCTTTTAATTTTAAATCACAATTTTCAGCTGCTTATATAAAGGCCATCCTTGACAGATTTGCACAATATTTTCTAAAGTGCTTATTCTGGCACAGGATCTCTTGATCTGCTAATTTTGAAGAAATATGGTTCAGTGTTTTTTTTTTTGAGGGGTGAGCAGAGATGGGCAGAAAATGAAAAAAGACTAGCCTTCTCAAAAATAGACAGTTCATGTGCTACTTCCTCTAACATGATCATTAACAGTCACAGGAATGTTAATTCTCTTGATCAGGGCTCCATTAAGAGCTAACCGTGAAGCCACTGTTGCTTCGTGTACATGATTGACAGTCTTGAGCAAAACCCTACTCCCAGTACTGGCTTCAGTGCTGGCCTCTTTCCCTCCGACCTCCACCCCTACCCAAAAGGAGCTAGTCTGCCTTTTTGTTTAAAAGTAATGGCAGTCACCACCACCAGTTCCTTCATCCTGCTGCGTGTTCATCTCTCTCCCCTCCAAGTAAAAATACCCCCCCCCCCATCCAAACACAATCAGGCAGCTTCCTTCCCACTCACCCTACAAAGGACCCTTGGCAGGGTACCCACACACCTTCCCTCCACTTTGGCCATTCGTCTCCTACAGGTAAGCCATAAAAACCTGAGAAAAACTGAGTCTGGAAATATGCCAAACTGTGCGTGCACATGAACTTAGATTTTTCACCTGATTTTCTTTACTCATATCTTCATTTTTGATAGTCTTTCACTCAGATTTTGTTAATCTACAAGTTACCACCCTCCATTATGACCACATAAGTGGCAACTTTTTCAGAAACCACCCAAAATGTGTTTTGCGGATTGCATCGGCACATGCACAGTTTGTGTTTTCTCAGACTTCTTTTTAGAAACAAAGAAATGAAAATCCTAAATCACAAACAGCACTTGTGAATGGACTTAGGTTTTATTACTTTCATTTTCTTTACTCATAAATTTAATTTTCTTTTTACATTTTTCACCACATTTTCACTAATATGCAAGTTATCACTCTGTCTTATGACCACATAAGTGACAACATTTAAAACCCACCCAAAATGCGATTGGGGTTAAAAAAAAAGTGAAAAAAGATGATGAAGTAACTAAGTATGAAAAAGAAGCTGCACATTCACATACACATGGTTTTGTTCCCACCTCAATTTCAAGCAAACTATATTGTCCAGGACAGTGCTGGGTGGGACAGCTTGCTTAGGCAAGGCCCACTGGGCCATGCACAAAGCAAACTGCATGTCCAGGACAGCTGCTTCAGGTATGGTCCACAAAGTCATGCACAAAGCAAACTACATGTCCAGGGCAGCTGCTTCAGGTATGGCCCACAGAGTCATACACAAAGCAAACTACATGTCCAGGACAGTGCTGGGCAGGGCAGCTGCTTCAGGTGTGGCCCACTGGGCCATGCACAAAGCAAACTACATATCCAGGACAGTGCTGGGCAAGACCAGCTGCTTCAGGTGTGGCCCACTGGGCCATGCACAAAGCAAACTGCATATCCAGGACAGTGCTGGGCAGGACAGCTGCTTCAGGTGTGGCCCACTGGGCCATGCACAAAGCAAACTACATGTCCTGGACAGTGCTGGGCAGGACAGCTGCTTCAGGTGTGGCCCACAGAGTCATACACAAAGCAAACTACATGTCCAGGACAGTGCTGGGCAGGGCAGCCACTTCAGGTGTGGCCCACTGGGCCATGCACAAAGCAAGATACAGGTCCAGGTCAGTACCCTATGAGTTACCAACTTTGAATATTGACTAGAGAACCATACATGAAGTTAACTATTGGCACAGGGTACTATCTACATCAAAGAGGTAGAACATAAATTTAAAAAAAAACTGTATTAATGCACAAGTTAGGGCTGCAGCACAGAACACATAATAGTAGGGATCTTTGTGGTACCTTCACGGCAGTGCCACATCTGTCCACGGTGGCTCTCCCTCCCTGGAGGAGAGTGTCCTCTAGGACACTCAATCATCCTCCCCTCTCTATCTTCCAGTTCCCTGAATCTGGGAGGCAAATCCAGGCTGAAGGCATTTTAACCAAAGCATAGGAAGAATGGGCACACTAGAGTTATCTAGGTGCATACATTCATTGTAAACATAAGTGCAAAATAAGCAAATGTGATCATTACACAACCAAAAAACCCACTGGTTCAGAGAGAATTGAGACTATGGATGCCAGAAGGAGCCTCCTGTATATTGCCCCTAAAGGCAGATGCAGTACGTCACTATGTTGAGGAGATCTGGCATTCATGTTCTTCAGTACTGTCTATACCAGTGGGTTTTTACTTTGTGTAATTTGCAGAGATGCTTTTGTTTGCATTTGTGTTTTCCACAAATATATGTACTGGTACAACAGCACTAGTGAGCCCATTTTCCTCTGTTTTAGTTTAATACTCTTAAAGAGAGCACCGCTTTAAATTCCAGCAATAGGCTTTTCCTCTTGTTACAGCAACATTGCGGTTTCAATGCTGCCACTGTGCTGGCACCCAGAAGTATTTTTACAAAACAATCTGTGAACATATTTGAAAATAAACTTCTGGAGTGGAATATATTATATTATACAATGGCAAGAAAGAATCTTGGACTCTGATTGGTCAGTCCTGGGCTGGACCTGTGATGTTATCCCAGTACAACATCACGGGTCTAGTCTCAGCCTCACTGTGAACCTGCAGATGTGCATTTGATGGAGCTTTTGATTGTTTCATCTTCTCTTAGAAACAAAAATATTTTTCCACACAAAAACATCTTTAAAATTATTTTTTTTATTCTGTATAATAATGAGCCATTGTATAATAGGAGTAATGCACTCCAGGATGTGTGTGGTTTGGGATAGCATGCAGCCTGGGTGATTGACGCACTCAGCCCTCTGACCTTTCCCTTCCCCAAGGCATGATTTATCCCAGCATGACACACACCTGTCATGCATTATTCCTTTATTTATTTATTTATTTATTTATCGGTTTATTCTCAGATTGCATACCTTTAAGCACATAAAAGCTCTTTTACAAAGGTTCCACTTTGTCTAAGTGCTGTCTTTTAATGTTGATGTATTTTTCATGGAAGAGAGGATAACCATATCCACCACATAAAACATGACATTAAAGTAGGAGCAGAGATTAGAGAGACTGTTGATAATAAGGAATCAAAAATAGTACAATGAGGAACACCTGGTTTAGTAGGGGAGACATTGGTGTTAGCTCCAAATATGTTGACATATTGAGAATGATTAACTACCGGGCTGACACCAAATAAAGGCAGTTTTGTATTAAGGTGGCACAATTCAAAAATATGAATGGCATTTTGGAGTTCTATAACAGTAAAGCCATTGCCTTGGACCTAGTTTTCTCATTGGTTCTTGACATTGTAAGGTCATGGTTGATCCAGTTGTTTGGTTGGATCATCTTGCTGTATCAACTCGTCTGTAGGGCCCCCAGTGCAGATGGTCAGATACTGCCCAGTTTGTAATTTGAGCTTGAGAATTTTCTGGGCAGCACTGAATCCCTTTGGGCATAGTGACAGCTTGTGCTGAGGGAGCTGAGAAAGCCGTGGACAGCTGTATGGCTGCCTTTGACTCCTTAGCACCATTCCATCTTTATCCCTTGATTTCCTGCCACAGGTCACCATAATATGATGATAAATTGAGGCAGTTGAAGACAAAGGAACAGAGGCTGGAACATTCCTGGTGGAGGTCCAGGTCTGACAGGCATAGACTAGCACTGAGAACTCACTACTGTGAGTATCAGCGGGCAGTCACCCTGAAAATTCAGTATTCCTGTCACCAGTGGTTGCTGCCAGAAAGACCCGACTAGCTCAGCACTTCTGCACTGTGAATAGGTTGATAAAGCCATTCTGTTTACAGTTTAAACAAGTATTTTCAACACATAAGACTGAAAAATTTTATCGGTTCTTCCTGGACAAGGTAACCTTGGGATCTTGTCAGGTGGTCCTTTATGGGCCAGTAGTATCCATTCAATGTTGAGCACAGGCACTCTGTATTGGTGGGAGGAAGACAGTTTTGGAGGAAGAGGTCTTCCAGGGGGTCTCGAGGCTGCATCAAACATTCTGTATACTGGATCCTGGACCTACTAGGCTCCTTTTGGAGTGCTGGGAGAAGTGGTCCAATTTTCAGGAGATTATTAGATGTTCCCTAAAGGAAGGACGTCTTTCCCACCACATTGAAAAAGACGGTGGTGAAGCCCCTCTTAAAGAAACCATCTTAGGCAGTATAGCTCAGTGGTTTAAGGCTCTGAGCTGCAAATCTGGAGACCTGGGTTTGAATCCCACAGTCCCTGCTTGCATACTGTGTGACCCTGAGCAAGTCACTTAACTTCCCTGTGCTCCCAGGTTGCACCTGTAAACAAGCTTTCAGCTTAGTGTGTCTCACCTGGTTAAACAGTTGGAATTGGAATTACAGGCCTGTTTTGAACCTGCCCTTTCAATGGAAGGTTGTCAAAAAGGTGGTAGCATTGCCTTTGGAACACCGCTTGGAAGATTATGACATCTGTGAGCCTCTCCAATCTGGTTTCCAGCCTTGCTATAGCACTGAGACCACCCTCGTCAAGATGCACAATGAGCCCTGGGAGACATAATGGACATCATTCCATTATGGCCCTGCTTATTCTTTCCTCTGCATTTGCCATAATGTACTGTTGGTACAGCTGTGGCACTTAGTAGGACTCTCGGTGATGGTGTGGAGATGGTTTGAGTCCTGCTTGTCTGGCAGAGCACAACAGGTGACATTAGGTTTTTCTTGGTTAGTGCTGTGCTTTGCTGTGGAGTGCCTCAAGGCTTGATCCTAGTTCCTGTGCTGTTCACTGTGTATGTGCTGCTGTTAGGGGAAACTATTAGATAGTACAGGCTGGGTTTTCACAGTTATGCTGATGACACCCTGTTGTACCTGCCTTGTGCTCCAGATGGGGTGTAGCTGTCACATGCCTTAATTAGTGCCTAAAGGGGATTCAAGACTAGATGGCCAAACAGAGGTGCAGTGCTCCCAGCCATTAGAGTGCCACGTCCTGATGTCGCCGTCCCCTCTCTTTGTGGGGGACTGCACCCCCATGCCCCCCCTTTCTAAATATTCTAACTCCAGTGGAGGGGAGGAGGTGACGGATTCCACTATGTGAAGCCCTAATGACGGGCGCACTGCCGCAGGTGCACAGATGGCCGGAAGGGGGACCAGGTCGGAGTGGGTTGACAATAAACTGAATTGATGTTGCTTTACCATATCTAAATGGCATCTTGCTCAGAACTATGGATATTGTTAAGAATCAGAGGGTCATTGTGGATTCTAGGCTGACTCTGGAACATCAGGTATCCACTGTTGTCCAGAGTGACGTTTTCCATCTTCCATATATCAACCAAATCGAGCCCTTTTTAACACCCATTGACCTGATGACACTGGTGTATGCTTTCTCCACATCTAGATTGGATTACTACAATGCCCTTTACCTAGGGCTCGTCACAAGGCTGTTGCATCACCTGCAGCTGTGCAGAAGGAAGCAGCCTGGCTGAATGCTGGGGCCTCCTGGTCAGAGCAGATTATGCCAGTGCTCTGTGGGTTGCACTGACTGCCAGTTTAGTGGTGCATCAACTGCAAGATGTGTTTGTTAACCTACAAGGTGCTGCATGATCTGTGCCCTTGCTACCTGGAAACACTCCTGGTCCCCATCACTCCTAGCCATTCTCCTATTCTTCTAGAGGCAGGTCTCCTCTGTACCCAGAGATCCCATCTTAAGCCCTCAGGAGATCACGCATTTGAGACTGCTGCCCCAGTACTATGGAATGCAGTACCCTATATGTCAGAGGAGCCCCTCACAGATACATTTGAAACTCATTTAAAACATACCTTTTATCTTTGTCATCAGTCTAGTGACGTTTTAGCACTACTGTTTTTCCTGTATTTATTATTCTATCTGCTTTTATGGATGTAAGGTGCAGAGCATCTGAAATTGTGTGCTCTTAAAATTGCCTTGCCTAGAAACAACTAGGTTGCCTGCATTCAGATAACTCAAGAGTAATCTGAATTCCAAGCTCATATGTGGTACTTAAGCCCAAAGCCAAACTGACTAAATTGTTAAGCAGATGCTGATTTAAAATGAAAGGACTTGATGTACAGAATGTTCTCTGAGAATCGCTTTCTGAGGGCCATAATGAGACTGGAGAGTGAGTCTCAAGGAATGTCCTCATTTCTGTAGCTGTTTCACCATGTTAAGCTTTCTGTTTAATAAAGAGTTTCTTGCAGGTTCTTGCGTGTATCTGAATTGGAATGCAGTCTTGATGGATGAGGAGATGCCTTCACTTAAATGCATTCTTAAGAAAAGTGGACATAAAAAAACCAGGAAGAAGTGAGGACAGCTGCACAGCTGATCTGGCTCTCGGAGCTCGGTGCAGTTACACAGCTCGCACTGTCACAAAACTAGCTATGCAAGTGTTGTCATATTGCAGCACACTTGAGTAAAGATTGACCCCTAGTGGCAAACATGAGCAAACCATTGAGGGCACATATAATTTTTGGATCAACACTGAAGTTAACTGTAGCTCTTACACCTTAACTAGTACAGATGCATTCACAATAACAAATGACAGGACATGCTATCGTTGGGATAGAGACACTTCACTGTCTGCAGACAGAGTGCTGGAGGAGTGCCTATATATGTTCATAATCTTCTTATAATCTGTTCATTTATTAACCTCCCTGGTCATTTATTTATTTATTTGTTTGTTTGTTTGTTTACCGGGTAGGCGCTCTGATCAAAAGGACCGTTTTTCAGGCATGATCCGGGCCGTGTAAATGGCACATATGTAATACAGGCAGTACAGTTACACAGATTAAGATGGTACAGAGAATAGAACAACTTGGAGTAAGAGTGATGCGCAAGTACAAGCAAATAACAGCGTTATGCGGCTCAGTACAGTACAACATAACCATTTGCCATAGATACAGAGACTGGGACTAACAAACAGTAACTCAGTAAATTTACTGGCAGGGGTAGGTACATGGCAGTAACCTAACAATTCTGGTTTATAGTGCAATTTGAAAGTTAAGTACGAGTCTAGAGAGTGCAGGGAGGCAGGTAGGTTGTTCCATAGTATGGGAGTGGCAAAGGAGAAGGCTTGCAGCCCATGGAGGTGAAAACCAGAGAATTTCTAATGGTGGGTCTGTGGGAACGCTTGAGATTATGGGCAGGTTTTCTGCTTGAGCAGATGGAAGAGAGGGAAATGCTTCCACTTTGAGGGTATTGTCTATGGTGCATCTGAGAAAGTAATTGTTTCTGTCCTGTGTGGGGGGAGCGGGCAGTCCAAGGTCTGATATACTGAACAATAGTGGGTTTAATAGGGTGCCATCAGGGTAAACCTACAGATGTTATTATAAGCTGTATTGAGCCTCAAGAGCAGTTGTGATGAGGCATGTGTATAGATGGTGGCACAGTAGTCAAGCAAGGGAAGGAGGTTGCCTTGGGCAGTGGCAGTCCGAGCTTCAGGTGTAAGGTAGCGCTTTAATCAGAAACTCACGCTTAGTTGCTGCTTGATATGCTGCACTGTGGTATTTATGTGCACAGCGAAGGTAAGGAAGGGGTCAAGGGTAACACCCAAGTGTGTGAAACAGGTCACATCTTCAAGGGAAGGGCCTTCCGGAGATGGGATGGTTAGGGTGGATAGAGTTTTGGACAGCTTAGAGATGTTGTGTTTAGACCCCACGAGCATGGCCTTTGTTTTGCTCAAGTTGTCTAGGAGTTTATTTCTCAGGAACCATTCGTGGGCAGCTCCTCAGTTTAGTGTTAATGTGGAGGAGAGACAAGTTAGTGACTTGGTGCTGTAGAACAATACTAGGTCATCTGCATATAGGATGGCCTCAGAGGAGAGGCTGTCCACTGGTAGTGAGTTAATGAATAAAGAAAAGAGGAGTGGACCCAGGGATAGAGCTCTGGAGAACACCAGAGGACACGGCCATGACCGTAGAGGTGGCCCCTCCAACACTGACTGTCTGGAATCGCCCAGTGAGGTAAATGTGAAACCAGGGCCACCCCGACGAAAAGCAGCCGAGATTCTTTAACTTGACATGGAGCAGTTTATGATCGACTGGTCAAAGGCCTTCGTTAGGTCAACGAAGATGGCACCTGTGAGATTACCTGTATCCGTATTTCTAAAAACATTTTTTGAAATGGGCCAGTGCAGATGTGATACTACAGTATGATGTTTCCTAAACCCATGTTGGTGAGGAGAGAGGAGGTTGTATTTGTTGACATACTCCAAGACTTGGCAGTGGACGCCCTTTTCAAGGAGCTTACTGAAGTGGGGCAGAATAGAGATGGGTCTGTAGTTATCGGGGGAGAGTGGATCCCCTGCTTTAAAAATGGAGACTACTTTGTCATTTGTCCATAATGTGGGCATAGCTGATGTGGAGAGGGTGAGATTGAAGAGTGAGGTCAGAAGTTTTGAGATATAGGGGGCTATGAGTTTAAGGAAGCAGGGCAGTAGCCCGTCACTACCTGGACTGTTCCAGTTAAGGAGGCTCTTCAGGAGTTTGAGTGTTTCTTGGCAGGAGATGGCTCTGAAATGGAAGGGTGAGTTGGGAGTGTCAGCCACGAGTGTGTTCATAGTCCGGTTATCCGTGCTTGTAGGGTTAGGGATGGGCAGTTTATTTAGGTGGCCTGTGAGGTCTGTGAACTTTATATTTAGGGCACTGGCAACTGCAGTGGAATCAGTCAAGAGACCTGAAGGGAGTTGAGGCATAAGGTGGGAGCTTGGGTTTTTGGGGCAATCATGGAGCTATAGTGGACCAGAAGAGGTGGGAATTCCTTAGGTTATCTCTCTGACATTTTTGAAAATAGCCTGCCTTTAGGGATTTTGTCTTTTGTTTACACTGATTGGGCAATTTCCTGAATTCATTCCAAAGGGCGGGGAAGGGGGAGGCCTTGCAAGCAGCCAACTTTTTGTCTCTCTCTTTCGTTTGGGAGAGTAGGTCTTTTGTTATCCAGTGAGTGCATCCAGCGGGTGGTTTGAGGGAAATGTCTGTCTTGGATGCCCAAGAGGGCTTCTGTGAGGAAACCTACAGCAGAGGTGACATCCTGGAGGGAGCGGAGGGTATGCCAGTTTATAACCCTGACATCAGTGCACAGATGGGTTGTGTCAGAGGAGTCAAAGTTTCTAAAAATTAGGTTTTTTTTGGGGGGGGATGCCTGGATTTGGATGACCAGATGATATAGGGAGGGGAGACAGACAGGATATCAGCTTGGAGGATCCGGTCTTCCCTATTCGTTGCTATACCTGAAAATAAGTATGAAGTTGCTTAGTGTGCTTAAATGGTCACTAAAAATTAACTAAATAAATATTTCAGCATATTTAGCACCCTGTGGTGTGTTACTGCCCTTATAAAAACACCCAGTATTAAAATGTTTAGCTTAGAAAGTGTAGCAGTGTGCATTTATGAGTACATATAGGCATGGTATAGTACCTGGCTTGTCCAATCAGAGATTTTATGAAACAATTTACTAACACAAAAGAAATTACTGTATCATGATTTCCAGGTATGAAAACCCAGGAGTCATTTAAGGAATCTTGGGGACCACGGCCAAGAATTTCAAAGGAATCAGAATCTCTGGGCCCTGTATTTAAAATGAAGGAGTCTCTGGGCCCAGGATTTTAAAGGAATCAGTCTCCAAACACAAATTTAAAAGGAGTCCAAGTCTGTGGACACATGATCTAAAAGGAATCGGAGCCTCTGGACTCACGATTTAAAGGAATCGAGTCTCCAGAACCAGATTTTAAGTAATCTGATTCTCGATCCAGAATCTGGCCCAGGATTTGATTTAAAAGTAATCAGTCTCTAGGCCAAGATTTAAAAAGACTCTGAGTCTCTGGGCCCAGGTTTTAAAAGGAATCAGTGTCTCCAGGCCCACATTTAAAAGAAATCCAAATTCTCCAGACCCAGCTCTAAAAGGAATCAGAGTGTGTGGACCCAGGTTTAAAAGGAATCAGTCTCCTAACCCAGATTTAAAAGGAATCAGATTCTTTGCACCCAGATTTAAAAGGAATAAGATTCACCAGTAGCGGATTTAAAAGGAATTGGAGTCTCTGGACCCAGGATTTAATAGGGATTTCAGTCTCTGGACCCAGGATTTAATAGGGATTTCAGTCTCTGGACCCAGGATTTAAAAGAAATTGGAGTCTCTGGACCCAGGATTTAAAAGGAATTGGAGTTTGTGAACCCAAGATTTAATAGGAATCCCAGTCTCTGGACCCAGGATTTAAAAGGTATCTAAGTCTCTGAGCCCAGGATTTAAAAGGAATTGGAGTCTTTGGGCCCGGGATTTAAAAGGGATTGGAGTCTCTGGATCCAGAATTTAAGAGGAATCAGAGTCTTTGGACCCAGATTTGAAAGGAATCCAAGTCTCGGGGCACAGGATTTAAAGGAATCAACATCTCCAGATCTGTATTTAAAAGTAATCAGATTCTCTGGACCCAGAGTTAAATAAAGTCCTAGTCTTTGTACTCAGGGTTTAAGGGATCAGAGTCTCGAGGCCCAGGATTTAAAAGGAATCAGTCTCTGATAAATTATAAAGGCCTGTGGTCTGAGGGTCACCCAGGCCCCCAGAAGCTATAGGATTTTTCATGTTTTATGGTGCATTTTGGGGGCTATTTTACTACATTTTAGAATGTGTATGCCACCATCACTACTACTCCACTGTAGAGGATGCAAGGGTGCCCTTTGGGGGCTCTTTGATGCCTGGGAATGTGCCAAAACCCACAGAAGAGGGCTCTGGAGGGAACTTTGATGCCCTCAGGTATTGCAGGCGTGCCCCGAATATGGGTTTCAGGTCACAGTGCCACCTCTCCACAAGATATAAGAGTGCCCTGGAGGGCACTTTTTTGCATATTATTAACTGAAGCACCAGAAATATATATAGGCTATGCACAAGCAGGCAAAAATGCAGTGCAATTCCTTGTACAGCACTGAGTCCCAACTGGAGTGCCTTCCGCCTTTTTGCAGTTCCTAGTTTAGACAGCCCAGGTTACTATCTAATACCTCTAATACATCAGCAATATTGGAAAAAAAAATGCAAGGACAACAATTTTCTGAAAACAGTGACGCTTTTTCAAGATGTTTTAACTGGGGCTTACCCTAACTGATTCTTAAGGTTTATTCTCCCTCAAACTGTACTTTACAGGGTACATTAAACCATTCAAACAGGAATGACAACAGGACTAGCAAAGCATAAAACCAAACAAACAAAAACAACATGGACAAGCTCCACAATTCATTAAATTGGATGTGAAGTGAAACATTTTCCTGCTACTAGTAAATGGATGCACAGTCCTCAAGCAGTTGGCAGCAACTTTTCAAACATTAAGTGATGTTTATTTGCCTGCAACCCTCTTTATATAACACACAAAGCAATCTGAGTTTTGGTACTGAAATTCTGCTGTTTAGTTCAGATCGGTCAAAGAAGGAGAACTAGTTGATATAGCAGTTATAACACATTTTTTTGTTTCTTTTTGTATATTATGTCTGTTTATGATGCTAAAAAATGGAGTCTGTAGGAATTCTGTAGTTAAATATTTATTGTTATGGGGCAGTCATAATTAATATGTCCTTAAAACTTACTCTAGACACACATAGAAACATAGAAACATAGACTTTGACGGCAGATAAGGACCGCTTGGCCCATCTAGTCTGCCCATTTCCCTACCTACAGGATAGGCCGCAGATTCTAGTTAACCAACAGCCTATTTCTTCCTACCCCACAAGAATTGCCTTATGTCTGTCCCATGCATTCTTGAATTCTCCTACAGTTTTAGACCCCACAACCTCCTCAGGAAGGCTGTTCCATGCATCCACTACCCTCTCTGTGAAATAATACTTCCTCATATTGCCCCTGAACCGCCCTCTATCTTTAAGTTGTGTCCCTTGTTCTTGCACGTCTCTTTTCTGAAAGATGCTACCCTCTTGAACTTTGTTGATTCCACTGAGGTACTTAAAGTTTCTATCATGTCCCTCCTCTCCTTCTTTCCTCAAGGGTATACATATTAAGCTCCTTTAGTCTCTCCTCATATGGCTTCTCTTGCAGACCCTGCACCATTTTAGTTGCCCTCCTCTGGACTGCCTCTATCCTGCCTATGTCCTTGCGGAAATGGGGTCTCCAGAACTGGACACAGTACTCCAGATGGGGTCTCACCAACTGTCTGTACAGAGGGATAACAACTTCTGTTTTCTGCTGCTGATGCCTCTCCCTATGCATCCCAGTATACCCCCAGCCCTCCCTACTGCCTTCTCACATTGCTTGCTAACCTTAAGGTCATCTGATATGATTACCCCCAGGTCCCTTTCCTTTTTTGTTGTTGTTACTACCTCCCCTATTGTGTATTCTTCCCTGGGTTCTTGTTTCCCAGGTGCATTATTTGCACTTCTTTGCATTGAATCCTAGCTGCCATATTTCTGACCATTCCTCCAACCTTGCCAAGTCCCTTCTCATCCTTTCCACGCCTCCTTGTGTATCAACCCTGTTGCAGATCTTTGTGTCATCTGCAAAGAGGCTTACTTTTCCTTCAGTCCCTCTGCAATGTCACTTATGAAGACATTAAAAAGGACTGGACCCAATACTGAACCCTGCGATACCCCACTAGTAACCACTCTTTCTTCAGAGTGGACTCCATTTACAATTACCTTCTGTGTCCTGTTGTCCAGCCAATGTTTTACCCAGGCTACCACCCTGGGATCCACTCCCAGGCTGGTTAATTGACTATTAATCTTTGTGTGGGACTGTGTCAAATGCCTTGCTAAAGTCTAGGTAGGCCATGTCCACAGCCCCTCCTGGTCTACTACTTTGGTCACCCAGTCAAAGAAATCTATTAGATTGTCTGACATGACCTTCCGCTGTGAACCCATGCTGCCTTGGGTCCTGTGCCCCACTGGCCTCTAGGTACTCAACTATTCTTTCCTTCAGAAGTGACTCCATCACGTTCCCTATCACAGACGCTCAGACTGACAGGTCTGTAGTTTCCTGCCTCTGTCTTGGTCCCACTTTTGTGAAGGAATCACATCTGCCTTCCTCCAGTCATCAGGTACCACACCATCCTCCCATGATTTATTAAAAAGAGTTGCCAGTGGTTTCACTAGTTCCTCCCTTAATTCTTTTAGAATTCTGGGGTGAATTCCATCAGGCCCCATTGCTTTGTCCACCTTCAGTTTTAGGAGTTCCTGCAGAACCCTTTCTTCTGTGAAAGGACTGGGATCGACCCCCCTATCAAGAGTGCTTCTGTTAATTGGATTAGGCACTTCCCCCTCCTCTTTTGTGAATACTGAGCAGAAATATTCGTTCAGTATCCCTGCTTTTTCACTGTCCTCCTCTGCCCACCCACCGTTCATTCTATTCAGCCTCACTATCCCTCCCTTTGTCTTTCTACGCTCGCTGATGTATCTATAAAAGGTTTTATCCCCCTTCTTAACTGAGTTGGCTATCTTTTCCTCAGTTTGGGCCTTTGCTATTCTGACTTCCTTCCCTGCTTCCTTCTGCCTTAACTGGTACAGCTCTCTGTCCTGCTCTTTCTGTGTTTCCTTATACTCGGAATGCTATCTTTTCTTCCTGACTTTCACAGCCACCTCTTTTGAGAACCATAGTGGCCTTTTTTTCATTTTGATTTGTTTATTTGCTTCACACAGGCTTGTTGCCTCTGTGATGGCAGTTTTGATGATTCCCCATTGTTGCTCCACACCTCCTCCTAGCCTGTTTGCTAGTGATTTTCTGAGGCAGTCTCCATCTTGCCAAGGTCAGCCTTCCTGGAGTCCAGTACCCTCACTTTTGTATGGCTTGACTCTGTAGCTGAGTTTAACGTGAACCACGCTGTTTGATGGTCACTTGTTCCCAGCTGGCAACCCACTTCTAGATCTGAGATCCTCTCACTGCCCCCATTTGAGAGTACAAGGTCTAAGATTGCTCCCTCACTAGTGGGTTCCGAAACTAGCTGTCTGAGGCCTGCCACCTGTAGGGCATCAAGAATGGCCCTGCTCTTGGATGTGGCCGCAGCAAATGTGCTCCAGTTAACATCTGACATATTCAGGTCTCCCATCAACAGTATCTACTCTTTCTCTGCCATTCTAAGAATGCTTTCTGTCATATCCTTGTCCATTCCCTCCCTCTGACATGGGGGTCTTTACACAACCCTGTGCGGATTGTGGTGCCCTTTCCAGTCTCCAAGGTGACCCACAGTGCCTCCTCTCCTCCTGTTTATTCTTTTGTTCAGTTGCTTTTATCCCTTCCTTTACTAGAGCTACTCCTCCCCTTTCTCCCCTGCCTGTCTCTCCTGTAAGTTATGTACCCTGGTATGTTAACATCCCAGTCATGGTTCTCTGTGTACCATGTTTCTGTGACTGCTACGATATCCAGGCATCCCTCTTCCATCAAGGCCACCAGCTCAGGGAGCTTGTTGCCCAGGCTACGGGCACTGGTACTCGTTACCCTCCATTTCCTGATGGCCTTACTCCTGTTTGCCCCATCCCTGTCCTTCTTGCCTTTGTCACACAGCTCAGCGCTTTCAATAACATTCTGACATCTTTACAATGTGACATTATCATCCTTAACATCTTACAGTAGGCACATTTTTTAACACAGTACTTACAAAAACAAGCATTTGTCAATGCCGAATGTTTGCTTGCTGGCAGTGGCATTGGTAGTGTAGGAGTTAGAGAGCTGCATAATAGGAATGGCAGTGAAGTATTGAACTGAAGCCAACCCCACCACCACCCTGCAGAGACTGACAGGCATTGGGGTGTGCCTTTGGGTTGTCAGGCATAACGTCCATGCCATTTCACCACACCCTACCTTGCAGATACCAACAAGTGTCACGGTGTGCCTTGGGGTCTTTGGCCCTTATGCTCACCCCATTCCATCAGGAAATACGGTGAGATGAGTCCTGTATAGGAGAGTGGGGTGAACTTTGGGGCCAAAGAGTCCAAGGCATGCCTTGATGCCTCTCACTGGCTGCAGGGTGTGGAATGGTATGAGCATTACAGGCGAGAATCCCAAGTCACACCCCTGATGCCTCTCAGTCTTTACAGGCTGGGGCGTTATGGTCGGAAACCCTAATGCCTCAGGCATTTGTTGGCATTTTCATTCCAAATTTTCAACATGTTTTTTTGTGACCCCCACCTTATGAACAGTGGCAATATCAGTTTGTTAGCCGAAAGCTGATTTTGCCCAGCGACTACACCATTTGGCACTGCAGATGCAAAAACACTTTTCAAACACAATGTGAAAAATGACAGCTGTACTGTTCATGGGGAGGTGCAAAAAACGCACACCCGTAATGCAATTAGTTTGAGGATTTTTTTTACAGCAGATTGGCAGCACAGGGATTTTTTAACCTCCACTCATGAACAGTGTCACTGTGATTTTCTTAATTTGTCCCGAACAGTGATTTCCCACAGTGACCACGCATTTCTGCGCTGGCAGTGTGAAAACACATTTCTGCCATGGTGTGAAAAATGACAGCTGTACTGTTCATAAGGAAGTGTGGAAAAAATGTCAGTGGTGAAAATCTGGACTGAAAATATTAGAAATCCATGAAGTTACGAGGGTGCATGGAAACTGCGCAATGGTCACAATCATTTCACCAAATTTTTACATAGCTATTTTAACACCTCTGCTCATGAACAGTGTCACTGTGATTTTCTTAATCTGTCCCGAACATTGATTTCGCACACCGACTGCGCCATTGTATGCTACATGGGTGGAAACATGTTTTGTTTTGTTGAATTTTGTTGACCCGTAAGCCCACTGGGCCTAGAAGTCCCTTTTCAGGGGTGACGGGGGAGATACAGATGGTAAGCAACTGAACTTGAACCAGATTAAGCTGTTGATGGTATTTTTTTTTTTTTTTTTTTAGTGAATGAGAGAAATTTGGCCAGGACACCGGGGAAATTCCCTACTCTTTTCGATAAGTGCCATGGGATCTTTAACATCCACCTGAACTACCATCAATCCAGGCAGATGGGACCTCTGTTTAACGTCTCATCCGAAAGACGGCACCTCAGAAGTGCAGCACCCCTCTCATGCTGCACTACAGTGTCAGTACTGGGATATTAACCCAAGTGCCAGATGTGGGAACTGAACCCACAGCCCTCTGGTCTCCCGGCCTCAGAGGCGAGTGTGCTACCTACTGAGCCACTGACACTGCCCACTGTTTTGGCTGAGATGTGAAAAATGACAGCAGTACTGCTCATAAGGAGGTGTGATAAAATGGCAATGTTGAAAATCTGGAATGAAAACATTGAAAATTCGTCAACATATGAGTGTGCGTAGGAACAGCGCAATGCATGCTCGTAAAACAGTAATTTTTGGGAATTTTTTCACCAAATTTTTAACATAGCCATGTTAACACCTCTGCTCATGAACAGTGGCACTGTGATTTTCTTAATCTGTCCCAAACATTGATTTCGCACACTGACTGCGCCATTGTGCGCTACATGCACGGAAACACATTTTGGGTCAGATGTGAGAAATGACAGCTGTACTGCTCATAAGGAGGTATGGTAAAATGGCAATGTTGAAAATCTGGAGTGAACATATTGAAAATTCGCAAACTTACAAGCGTGCATAGGAACAGCGCAACGCATGCTCTTAAAATAGTCATTTTGGGATTTTTACCAAATTTCAACATAGGGTTTTTAGCTCCACCTCATGAACCATGACACTGTCATTTCGTAAATCAGTCCTGAAAGGTGGTTCTGCGCATTGACCGCGAAATCACCTTTCGGGGCCGATTAACACCATGACAGTGACAGAATTCATGAGGTGAGGACCCAAAAACCCCATGTTGAAAATTTGGTGAAAAAATTCCTCAAAATGCCAGAGATATGCACTAAAGTTAAAAAAACCCTATTTATTACATTATACAGCTTACCGGCATTTCCTCAGTTCGTGGTTGGCTTTGAAGAGTGCAGTCGTGTTCCCGGTCCACCGAAGATCATCGCGCCAAGCTCTGGAGGTAAATATGGGGTGAGGAGGGGGTGCGTGGAGGCAGGGTGTGCAGTGGATGGACGCGGGTGGGGAGAAATTGAGTCAGGACAGTCAGCGAGGGAAGGTTTTTTTCTTCCAGGTTTTTTTTTTAACTTAGACAACACAGGATGTTTGCCACGCTGGGGTGGGCTCCCAGCGTGGCAGCTGGAAGGCTGTTTGGGGGGGTGTGGAGTCGATGGGGGATTGGGCACCCCCGTCGGTAATATGATCTTTTGCCATGTTGGGGTGGGCTCCCAGCGTGGCATCGGGATCTCTATTGGGGAGAGTGCAGCACAGCCGACGGGGGATTGGGCACCCCCATCAGCTATACAGTGTGTGCATGGGGGGAGCCCGAGCACGCAGTGTGCGTGCATGCATGTGTGTGTGGGGGGGAGCGCGCATGAGCACGCGATATCTTATCGCTGCTCGCTGAGGCGTTGCTCTCCCTTTCAGCTGTACGGCCACTGCATTTTCAACTGCTGTTATAGACAGCTACAGTGTTCTGTACATTGGAGACAAGAATCATTTAAAAAAAAAAAGTAGGTTGTATGTACAGTTGCCATGGGGAGTCATGAGGTCAGCTAATTTAGTACTGCTGAAAACCAGCATTCATTGGAGAACTGCGGCCACACCTGCAAACACACTGACTGAATTGGAAGATGGCTGCCACACCTCCGAAAACTCGGATGATGGCACTACAAGCAAACATAACAAAATAATGTGTAACTTGTATGCCAGATGGGATTTTGTGCCATAGTCTGGTATCTTTTTTTTTTTAAGCCTCCTCCTATAGGTTTTGTCATCATGGTGCACAGTGACTACAGAATGATCGACTGTCATTGGGGGATTAAAAATAAACCATTTTACAAAGAAGTATACCTGAAAACCTCATAATATATAAATGAAAGAAATTTGAATTAGTTTAAATTGAAGTTTGAGATATTGCTTACAATGTATTGCAAATCAAGGGTGGGAAACAACTTGGAACAATGAACAGCACTTGTGCACCTACAGTGCTAATCAACTCAGCAGCTGCAGCAGTTGGTAAGGATTGACCAGCACAATTTGCAAAGCTGAAAAAAATCACTGTAAAGTATTTAATTATAGGAACCTGATGGGTCCAGATATCACATTTAGAAATTCAAATCGAAATCCCAAAAAGTGTACACTCCAACAAGGAAAATATAGGCTGTTGTAGAATTCAAACATTAATTATATACTGGCATAAATGAAAACAGAGAAATCCTGCATTCTGATTGGTTGGCTGGCACCTTTCCAGCATCATAAATCTACCAGAGTACCAACTGGAAGAGGTGCCAGTCAGCCTTCTCTGCAGAAAAAACACTCCGAGCCCCGAACAGAAAGCTGAATTGCACCATATTGGACTCCTACTAAACACCGGTGTCCAAACTGCTGTGACACCCACTAAACTGCGATTACAAAGCGGGAGTTTTAAACAAATGGCAGTACTAAATTAGCTGACCTCACAACTCCCCATGGCAACTGTACATACAACCTACCTTTTTTTTTTTTTAAACGATTCTTGTTTCCAATGTACAGCACTGCTCCACATTTCAGCTCTGCAGCCACACTTGATGGTCCCCCTCGAACCATGTCTCCGCACTTTGCAGTCGGTCTCCGCTCCACTGCCTCTCACTTGCTCCCTAATTATAACTCTAGAATGCAGTCCTGCTCTCTCCTCTCCTTATCTCCCATAACGGTAAAAAAAATACTTAAAAGTCAAAAAAAAGTAGAAAACAAATTTACTACAGAGTCACGACTCTCTTCTCTACTAACTGCAAACTGGAACCTGAAGGAAACGCTTCCATTTCCAGCAGCATGTTAGGTAAATGAACAAACAGCTGACCACTGCCAGGCCCTATCCTTAACAAAAAAAAATCACATTTGAATGTTTCTGTATCAAGCTGCATTGGCATCAACACCCTAGCAACCAGCACAATTTTTTTCTGGCGCAGGAACAAATGCAATGAAAATAAATTAAAATTCCCCAAAAACCTTTTTTATTTATTTTTTCTACCTCCTAAAAAAGGCAGACATTGTATAATAGCAATATACCACTTCAGGGTGTGGGTATATGGGGGAATTTACGACTTCTGGTGTGGTTAAGTCACTTGGCCTGCGGCCCATGACCGTACCACACAAGGCATGATAAATCCCCCATATACCCACACCCTGTCATTGTATATTGCTTAAAAAATCACTCCCAACAGTGGCTGCTTTTTCCCAAGTCCGTCATATGCTTCTAAACAGGTAGTAGAGCAGGAGTTAAGTTTAGCTGACATTTCAACATCACATGACATTTTCTACAGCATGAAAAGAAATATCTTCTTAAAGTATCTCTATAACTAGTAAAAGGTGTGTATTAAAGGCACATTAAAAAAGTAAAACAAAATCCTTTTCTAAATCAAAAAGCAGCCAGACCATGTCAGAACTGTCAATATAATTGAATGGAAAATACAACAGGGTGTTTAAGTAGGCAATAAGTCAAAAGAGGGTGTCTGGTGGAGGATTATAATAATTGGTCAGCAATTTTTTCTAAGGCTGACCTAGTTGATATTTGCCGTATAACCAACAGGTTATTACAGTGAACACGCTGCCCCATCTGTCAAACTCAAGCACCCTGATTTGCTCTTGTCTTGTGTAAGCAGGCAGAACACTTCCTCACACCTGGTGGCTACAAATCTCAAGTTAGCGAGGAGCCATCAAAACAACACTGCTAACCTTTACAGAAGAAATTTTTATCTGGCTGATCTTGCCTGTAACTTAAATTCAAAAATACCCTTATCTGGTTGATCCTGCACTTCACCACCTTCAGGAAATGAAGTGCACCAGGAGCAGTTCCATCAGTAGTTTAATTGTGATCCCAATTTCTACAATAACTTTATGTAACCCCCTGCAAATGGGGGTTCCAAAAGACTTCCAGGAGCTTGCTTGAATGCTCCAAGCCTGAATGGTGTTTGGCATTTAAGCCATTTATCAGTGAGTGTTTTAGAGCCTCTGGTACTGTCTCTTTAAGAGCTGTCTGCTTGCAGACATAATTAGTTTGTATGGGGGACTGTGTGCTTCTCTGAGTACCACTCGAGCTGCTGCCAATTCACTTCATTTTGCAGTCACTAGGAGTGCAAAGGGAACCTATCTGAAAGATGTAACTGTTTGCCAGAAATTATTTAGAGTAATAATGAAATTACAGTTTGTCTAACCTGCTTGCTTTGCAGTCAGAACTGTGTCTGCTAGTTCCCCATTCTAGTTTTGAACTGCTGAACTGGACCAATCAGTGTGGGAAGCTAGCTCTAAAATGGTGCCTCTTGGACTAATCAGAACTTGGACTCATAATCTGAGCCAGCCACAAGAGGATTGTATGGGCAGTGACTTGGGAGATGTAGTTTAGACTTCAGTGCCTTTTGGACCAACAGCAGCAGTCTATTGTGAGTGACAGCCAATCCAGTCAAGAACTGGGAGGAACTCAAAGGAAGTGCCCGGTTTTGTCGGTTGGAGTTTCAATTGAGCTTTGGCAGTGAAGAAGGAAGGAGCCCTGTGCTTTTCAGTGTGCAGTTTTAGTCAAAAAACGTGTGTAAGGCCCAGAGTTCCGGTCTGCAGCTTGTGTAACAGCTTGTTAGGACTGAATCCGTCCTGTGAAAAGAATCAAAGGATCTCTGAAGAGTAGAAACCAGGCTCACCCTGTAGAAGACTGGAGGAATTGCTGAAAATTGCACTCGGTCTGTCAGGAACTGAATCTGCTGTGTGTTCTCCCGGTATTGTGCAGTAATTGCGATTGGGATACAGATGCAGCCTGCCTGGTATAGTGCTTTCTTTATATGGATGTGTGAAGAGGTTTGTGTACCTCAGGTGAGCCCTGCTGACATTGAAGGACCCTATCTTATTTGGAGGTCGTGAGTACTAATTCAGGTCGCCTCCTGTTGAATTGCCACATTAAATCCAAATGGAATTACTGTACTGCTGACTGTTTAATTCTCCTTTTCTCTGTGTGGAAGGCCCCTACCAGCTGCCACTGTTTGACTAGCCACTAGGGCTTAGGAACTCAGACAGTAACTGATAGGGATAGGCCTGTGCACAGAGCCATAGGTAGATTATTAGAGTGATAAGCTAATTAACCTGATTTCCCCTGTCCTTGTTATATCCCCTAAATAAATCAGAGCTGCTTGTTTCAGCAAAGTTATACTGCCTGAGGTATTTGTCTATGTTAAAGTACTGTACTGTGATTGTTGCACTGTATCTCATTTCACAGGAGGTCCCAGTGCCGGAACCAGACCTGGGGGTAAGTGTATACTGTGAAGGTAATTCTGATATATTGTGTGGGCCACTAGTGGGAAGAAAGGGGGGGTTGCAGTGTCCCAGAGGGCTGTGACCAAGTTAGTTTAACTATTGCAAACCCTGACCTCTGGGTGGAGGCACCCGCCATTGGATCCAGGCCCCTCAACCTGTTAGTGGCAAATCAGGCAGGGGTAGTAGCCCCTGGGATAGCGCCATCTAGGGGTTACATCTTGCTAGCTTCCCCCCACACTGATTGGTCCAGTTCAGCAGTTCAAAACTAGAATGGGGAACTAGCAGACACAGTTCTGACTGCAAAGCAAGCAGGTTAGACAAACTGTAATTTCATTATTACTCTAAATAATTTCTGGCAAACAGTTACATCTTTCAGAAAGGTTCCCTTTGCACCCTAGTGACTGCAAAATGAAGTGAATTGGCAGCTCGAGTGGTACTCAGAGAAGCACACAGTCCCCCCATACAAACTAATTATGTCTGCAAGCAGACAGCTCTTAAAGAGACAGTACCAGAGGCTCTAAAAACACTCACTGATAAATGGCTTAAATGCCAAACACCATTCAGGCTTGGAGCATTCAAGCAAGCTCCTGGAAGTCTTTTGGGAACCCCCATTTGCAGGGGGGTTACATTTAAAAAGATAAATAAATGAATGAATGAAAGAAACAGAATCATAATGCCAGAAAGCAAGGAGACAGACAAACAGAGTGAGTGTGTATATGTGTGTGAGTGTGTGTGTGTGTGTGTATCACAGGACTCGGGGTGGAAAAAAATTGCTGACAAGATATTATATAAAGTAAAAGGTGGGGAAGTGTCTGAAACTCAAATTTAATTCACACTCTTGTGATGCTTTAATAAACCCCTTGCACTTGGCCCTTGGGGTTTATGTAGCATCCCACACCTCGGGTGTACATTAATTAGAGAATAATATATGTGGTGGTGTGTGTAATGAGATCTTACACACGCTCGAGTTGTAGGATACTACTTAAACCCTGAGGGGTTTTATGAAATGTATCTCATATCGAGGATGTGTGTGTAAAATCGAATTTTACATACACCACCCCCATATTTTATTTTATATAATTGCTGGCGGTACTTTTTCCTCTCAGCAATTATACAAACTAGAATAAGCAAAAGACTAGTATTCAGACAGACGGGGACCAGTCAGCATTCTGCGCCTGCCAAGCTACAGTGTCTGCATGATCTGCCAGTTAGAAGACTTCCCACGGAGTGTTGCACATGTTTGATTTAAAACAAAACTGGAGATTTTGTTTTAAAACCTGTCTGCATTTTTTTAAGTTAAACTTACCACTGAGCAGCGGTTGCGAACTTTCGTCGTGCTTCACTTTGAAGAGGTGTGGAGAACCGCTGGTCAAGCTGACAGGGAAATCTGCCGTCTGCTTAACATCTCCTTTTTTTCTGCTTTTCTGGGTCAGTGGAGAATGAGATGACTTAAAAATCAAGTTACCACTGACTGCAAGGAAGCGGTTAAGACTGCTGACCCTATTGCTCCAGAATATTGCAGAAAAAGACCAGCGACTGAGCGCATCGTGGTCGAGGAAACCCAGCACAAGTTTGCCATTATAAACCAGCTGGTTATAATGGAAAATTACAACCGGGTTTCCCTATGGGAAAAAGCACCCACCAGTAATTATATTCTCATATCACACACTTCCCCATCCTTTTATTCTATATATAATTACTGACCTTTATTTTTTCCCATAGAGAAAGCCGGTTATAATTTGCACACGCGCTAGCTTTCTCTAGGAAAACCGCGAGCCATCAATACCCGTAAAACAAACCATATTTAATCCGAAACTCACGGTCTGTCAGCTAGCTTCCTCATCTCACTGCTTAAAAATCAACACCCTATGTCCTCTAACACAAAGACGAACAAGATAAATTAAACTAAAGTTGAAACTTTTCACATCATCCCTAACACACAGTGAACAAATCTCTCTCCCAACAGGCATCGTAAGCTCTTAAGGAGCTCACACTAACAGCATAACCATGGCAACCGGAACCCTCATGTAGTAATAGAGAAATGAACAAAACCAAGAACTTAAAATATTGGTACAAAATCTTTGAACGCTTTTCTTAATCACGATTTACTTTCATAGAAATCGCAGTTACTGAGCAAAGTTATAAAACGGACCTGGCTGTTTCAAGTACTGTGAGTTAACACGATGGCACAGTTTGTCAAACAAAACTTCCTATGCCTGAAAAAATGAAGGTCAGCAATTATATAAAATAGTTTGGGGAGGTGGTTCAAATTGATTACACACACCCTCGGTGTAGGATTAGCTCGGTCACTGCTGCACTCTGTGTGCAGTTTTGAAGCTTTTTACAACCAACTACAGAAAAATTACAGGAAAATTTAACTTACTGAACTCGGGCACATTCTAAAAAACATTTACCAATGTACAAATCGTCACTGTCTATAGTGCTCGGTCACGCAAATTCTAGGAAAGTGAAACTACTCAGAGTGGCAGGATCAACCAGATAACCATGTAAATGTCACTTTTTCCCAAAATAATAGCAGGATCAACCAGATATTTTACTAACTTTAAACTGACAGGATCAACCAGATATTTAAAACCCTATATAATCTATTATGTTGGGGAAGCATGTGGAGCCCTGTGTGGGGAATGGCATGATAAACCAGATAATGTTCTTAAAACTAACCATAAATAGCACAATCCATAAATATTTCTTAGCAATAAATGACATCTGCTGTTTGGCAGCGTTTCTGTAAAGGGGTTGTATTGCTAGGGCCATCACCTTTATGTCACCCATTGCATTGAGAGGGGCACGTAGTGAGTTGTGTTGGGGGCAGGGCAAAGCCTACGTTGTATAAACCAAATATGACATGGCCCAGCTGAAGAATCATATTTATCTTCACTCGAGGCCAGTGACATCAAGATATCTCACTCGTGGCTTACGCCACTCGTGAGATATCATGATATTAGGCCTCGTGAAGATAAATATGATATCTTCAGTCGGGCCATGTCATATCTATATATATATATATATATATATGTATGTATAATGTATATATGTATAATGTATGTATGTATATATATATATATATATATATATATGTATGTATGTGTGTGTGTGTGTGTGTGTATGTGTATATATATATATATATATATATGTCTTTTGTTAGAATTTCTACTTCCCTTGGTTCAGTCCACCCATGGTTGAATATTCCTCTAACATCATGTCAATTTCCTTTTTATATTTCTGGTTGGGTCGTAGTAGGATTTCATAATTTTCTCTGTTCTCTAGTAAATTCATACACATTATTCTGTACTTGTCCTGTCTTGTATAACAATACTTCCCTTTGTCTGCATTTTTATTATGACCGTTTTATCTTTTTTTTAGATTCTCTAGTGCTGTTCTTTCTTTCCTCGTGAGGTTGTTATATTTTGGGTTCATGTTTTCCCATTATCTCTTTTTCAGTTACTTTACAAAATGATTCAGTTCCATGGTTTACTACCTCTTGGTGGACTGTATTTCGATTTAACCTGCATGTTTTGTTTAGGTTTTTGTTTGTAAGTCTCTTCATTACTTGGTGTTTCCCTTCCTAATTAGTTTTTCAACTGAAGGCTTTTATAAAATCTCTGTAGGTCGACCTCTAGGTCAAAAGGGTTGATAGGTTGGATAGGAGCAAATGACGGTCCTAAACTTAAAATGTTTGTTACTTCCCTTGTTCATGTTTTACTACTTAGGTTAAATATAGGTATCAAGTCACACATCTCTGGTAGTGAGGCGTGATCTGCCCAGTGCTCACACACCTAGCGGACACTGTTAACTAAGATATTTCAGTAAGGTGTTCATACTCCTCCCACTGGTAAGCCATGAAGCACCATAGCCTAAAAGCAGCACCTCACCTGTCCCCCCCAGTCAGAGGATGGGGGTAGCCAAAATTGCCCTGAGTCTTGAGGTGGAGATGAGGCAAAAGGGGAAAGGGGGGACTCTTATTTAATAATACTTCAATAATACATAAATTAACTTCCTTTGGATTTCCAGATATCATGAAAGCTTTTTTTTTTTTTTCCCAAGTTTCTTTCCCTTCGGTCACCACCGACTGGGGCCCCTTCGGTTGACTTACCTTATCCCCTCCAGCCTGAGGTTCTTTCATCTATGCCTGGATACCCAACTCACCCGCGACACACCTGATGGAGCCGATCCCCCCGGAATGCACCACCCGTCGTGGGGTCGCCTTCTGCTCCATGGCGCTTTCGTCTGGCGCTCCATAGGCGGAGGCAATGTCGGACCCAGGACACAATGGGCATGATCCAGCAGTGGAGGTGGAGGTGAGTGACATCTACCCCCAGTTAATGGGTGATTTCACTTGTTTTTAGCACTCTCCCAAGGAGCCTGGACATGCTATGCCATCCAGTGCTGCCAGGCGCGTTCCCGAGGCCAGCTCACAGACGGCTGCCAATGCTCCTCCCCTGCACCTAGAGTGATCCCCGGACTGCGGCGCTCCCAGCCTCCGCTAGGAGCCGCTCACACTGGGGAGTCATCCACCCACCCTCCCCGGGAGAGGAGAGCTGTCCTCCAGATGCTCAGTCCTCTCCTTCTCCTGCCGACCCCCGATAACCCAGGCTCACTTCTGAACCCAGGTTGCCGGCATGGCACGAGGTGTGGCATCCTGCGCCTCAGCCCTCAGTGCCACTGGGCCATCATGAAAGTTTTTATCATAAAAACTTTTAAGAAACCCATCTTTTAGGTATGGGCCATATTAGTTTGAAACAAAGGACCTCTAAAACTTGTTGAGCTCTACAATTTAAAACTTAAAAAATTTACACTGAAACAGTTTGAATGACTTGAAATGCAAACAAATTAACATATACTCAGTGCATAATTCATATACAAATGTATGCAAATTACCACATTTGAAAAGAGGATCAAGAACCTTTTGGGGTGTAATTTACATCTGCACACAAATAACAGCAGATTGCTGTTTTTGGATATAGACCATCACTATTCATAGATATAGTTACTGTATTTGATGGTTCTTGTAACACTTGCTTTACTTAAATACAGATAGCAAATATTTAACAGATTTTTGTAACTCATAGTACAGGAGTCGGTATGCCACTCAGAAATTTTGGCTTCATAGTTAATTATCTCAGAGCACGGTGGGGGAACCTACCCTGAAACGTAAGCACTTTTCTTTCATAGTGATTGTAGTTTCTCTTTATTGGCTGTAGAACTTTTCATTTTGGACATTCTCATGATTTTCGGTAGTGTTGCTCAGATAGTATCCTACCAGGTTGGATACCATCGGATACCATAATTTTGGTCAGATATTGGATAGCCTCAGATGGCATAGACATCTGACCAAGGATCCAACCTCCTAGGATCCACTGTAAGTATCCGAGGTATCCGTGGATCTGACCTGGATCTGATGGATCTAACCATCAGATCCAGCTGTCCGAGGTTGGATCCAATAGATCCAGCTGCGGATCCATTGGCCAGATCCTAGGTCAGATACCAGCATTATCTGATAGAGGATAGTTGGATCCACAAAAGCACTATCCGAGCAACACCAGTTTTCAGTAACTTTGTAATTTTACAAGTTTCCTATATTAGTAGTGACTTCATGAAGGCACTTCTAGGATTTTTTTGTTTGCCTGAGTTTGGAATTGGACTTTTAAATTGAACAAGCCACATCTTGTCCCCACTCCTCTTCCAACTCCAGCAGCTTTTATGCATGCTTGCAGCCGGCTACCTCTCAATATAATTCAGATGGGGAGGTTTGAGACATAAATGCTACAGTATACCAATTAACCAAGAAGCCAAGATTTCTGAGAGAACTGGGAAATACATAGACTACAAGTATATATATTTATTTATTTATTTAGTTTTTGTTAACCAGGTAAGTGCACTAGCCAGCAAGTGACTGTTTTCAGGCACGACCCAGGAGGTAAAATTACAGAACATAACAATACAGTAAGGATAACGAAAATACATGATGCACAGAAATACAGGAAGATACATATGGCAGGATACAATGCATGACAAAGGAAAATACAAGGCAAAATACATTTCAAGGACATTTTCCATTGAGCGCATACATAAAGTGCATTGAAGGCCCTAGGAAAGGGAAGAGGATAGGTGTAGGGGTAAGCCAGAAACAAGATGGAAAATGACAAAAGGGGGAAGGTGAGGAAAGGATAGAGGGAAGGATAGAGGGCAAGGGGCCAAAACGGGGGGCTAAGAAATGGCTAAGAATATAAGGACAGAGGCGGTGGCAGGAATAGGGAGGTAGGAGGGAGTAGGGAGGGATGGCCGGGAGAGGGAGGGAGGAGTGAGGGTTAAAAGAAAGCCGGCAACACGGCAGCGGTGATACAAGGTTCCAACTTGCGGATTTAGTCGTTGGTTTCAAAGACGGCAAGCGGAGAAAGGGTGACAGGTGGTTACGGCAAAAGACGGCAACAGCGGCAAAGGCAGCAGAATGCGGCTGGGCTGGTGGAACCGATAGACGGCAGGGCAAGGGGTGATGATGCTGTAAGAGGAGGAGAGAAGCGAAAGAGTTACTACAGTAGCGGAAAAGGTAACAACGCCAAGCTGAGCCAGTGAACCGAGATGGCAGGGCAGGAAGAAGAAGTCGGGTAGGAGGAGGTAAGCTTACGGCAAGTGGAGGTAATAGGAACAATGTTCAGCTGGGAGGTGGGACGAGCGAACGGGCAGGGGTGACTCAGGAGGAGGTAAAGGCGAGGCAAGCAAGCAGAGAAAGGGGAGGCAGAGGGGAGGGGGGAAAAGGAGAGTGCAGGAGATGTGGTCGGGGGAAGAGAGGAGCAGGGAGTTGAGTGAAGGAAGGCTGAGAGGAGGGGAGAAGAGAACAGGGATCAAGGAAGCCAAGTGGTGGCCGAAGTAAACAACAACTTGTAAATGGCAAAAGCTAATATTTGGCATACAGTCAACAGATTCAAGCAGCAATTATAGTAAAACACCACATAAAACAACCATTGGGAAAGGCACAAGTGCTAGCAATAAGGAAGTGGGAAAACAGGTTAAGAGCAAGGGATCAGGTAGGATCAAAGCAAACACATTTGTCCAAAGCAGTAAGAAAAGTCCTGAGTTTGCCCTTAAAAGTTGCATGAGTAGGGACATCCCTTAGTTCCTGAGGCAGCAGGTTCCACAGGCGAGGAGCAGCATAATGGAAGGAGCCCATGCCCTTTTTTGTCCGACAGAGGGGGATGGATAATAAGGTCTGATCTGCAGATCTAAGGTTCCGTGTGGGAATAGCTGGTCTAAGGAGTTCTGATAGGATAGCAGGTTTGGATGTCCTTATGATGGTATCTGATAGATTGTACAGGTAGTATTGTCTGGTAGAGGAGGAGAGCCAGCCACGGTCTTGATATAGTTGGCAGTGATGCTGCAGTCAAGGTGCTTTGTTGCATACCTGCATACATTATTGAAAGTAGCGTCCACAGATGCAGTGCAGATTTATTGGCCAAAGACAGAATGGGACAACCATATGTAAGGGTTGGCAACAGTATACCTCTAGCTACTGCCAGTTTAGCAGCAGGGGTAAGGAGGTAGTTGGTTCTGTAAGCAGCCCTAACTTGCAATTGACTGACTTGCAAGTATCCTGGATGTGTGTTTTAGGTCCAAGGTTTGGTCGAGGTGGATGCCCAGGTAGCGGAAAGAAGTGACAGGTTCTAGTGGGTTCCCATCAATGTCAGGAACAGAGATAGTCGAAGGACATGATCTGAGCTTGTGAGTGGAGCCAAATAGCATGACTTTGGTTTTGTTTGTGTTTAAAACAAGGCATTGAGAGTTCAGCCAGTGTTGTACCGAGTGAAAATCAGCAGTGAGGACAGCATTCAGTTGCAGAATGTTGTCAGAGTGAGCATAAACGACCAGGTCATCCGCATGCAGCAGTGAGTGACCAGTGGTTACCATCTCTGGGAGATTATTTACGAATAATGAAAATAGAAGAGGGCCAAGTATGGACCCCTGAGGGACACCAATGTTGATGACAGCACTGTCTGAAATCGCTGAATTAAACTTCACAGCCTGGGTTCTGTTGGTGAGGTAGCTTTTAAACCAGGTAGTTGCTGGAAGGAGAAGCCCAAGGTACTAAGGGTAGAGAGTAGTAATGTATGATCAACCAGGTCGAAGCTTTGTTGTCAATGAAGACTGCCACTGTTAACTTCCTCTATCCATGTTTGTGACAATGTCAGAAGAGAATTTACAAGTGCAGTCATGGTGCTGTGATGCTTTCTAAAGCCATGTTGGGCTGGACTGAGCAGATTAAAGTTCTCAATGTATTCTGTGATTTGTGTTGATACTATTTTTTCCAGGATTTTGTTCAGGACAGACAAAATAGCAATAGGCGGTAGTTAGATGTGTCATTTTGCTACCTTTCTTAAATACTGGAGTGATTCTGGCTGCTTTCCAGACTTCAGGACAACGCCATTGGGAGAGAGAGGGTGAATATTCTTGCTAGGGGCCAGAGATGTAGTGAGAAGCCATTTTTAGTAGCCTTGGTTCCAAGCCATCGGAGCTAGTGCTGGTGTTGTCAGAGAGGGCTCTGAGCAGCTTGAGAACTTGATGCCTAGACACTGCCCTGAAGTAGAAGGGGTTAGGTAGGTTAGATGGTTCGCCAGGTGCTGAGAAGTTAGGTTGTGAGGCAGGAGATTGTGATTGAAGGAAGCTGTGTAGGCAGATAAGTCCAAAAACTGTTGATTAAATGCATTAGCAATTGTGGTAGAGTCATTGCAGTGTCATGTAGAACCATATCAGAGGAGTGACATCTTTAGCAGATCCTAAGAAGGACTTAATGTGACCCCAAAACTTACGAGGGTCATGGGAGGAATTAACCAGCAGGTTTTGGCAGTATTTACTTTTGGCCTGCCTGATGCACCTTTTGCAGTCATTTCTGTATTGCTTATACAGAATGAGATCAGGCTGAAGTCCAGTCTGTTTGTATCTCCTCCACTGCTTGTCTCTGACTTTTAACTTGTGCAGAAGGTCTTTTTCAGCCATCTAGAGTGCTGGCCTCTAACTCTCCTTTTGGCTTTGGGAGGTGCTTCTTTGAACATTACCAAACTTGGTTAGAAATGAGTTGAGGGCAGTATCAACATTGGTAGTGGTGAAAATGTCAGTCCAGTCAATACAGGAGATATCCATAGGGAAGGCTTGTTTATCCAGGGCAGCATAGTTCGTAAAAGTGATCAGTCGTGGTTGAGGAGGAGGTGGTGGACAGGAGCACCAGTGACAGAGTGTAGGGGAATGATCAGTAATTGAATCAGCCAACACTGAAGCACTTGAGACATGGTCCGGTCTATTAGTGAGGATCCAGTCAAGTAGTGACCCTGAGTGAGGAGTCGTAGCTCTGGTACAGTCTGTAATAATTTGATGGAGATTGTACTTCTGGATCAGAGATGCAAGAATATTGTGCTGTGGACCCAGCCAGTTAAGGTTCAGGTCCCCAAGCAGAAGTGCCTCATTTGATTTTGTATTCTGAGAGACATATCTGCTAATTGACACCATGCCGGCGACCCGGAGCATCCCAGTGGAGCTCTCTCCATGGAGGGAGGGAGGGAGGGAGAGTAGACTGCTTCACTTCAACACCCCACCTAGGTGACCATAGGTGGCAATGCAAGTTGGAGCAGCAGTTCTGGGTGGGAGACGCTCCCTGATGGAACACGTCAGCATGTCCTCTGATGTACAGGTCCAGCCATTGCCTCCTCAGAGTGTCTATGGGTCAGGCCACCAAGAACACCAGAAAATACCACCAGTGGCAGGATGCCACCCTGTGGATCCCAGCAGACCTCTCACTGCCTACTGGGCAAGGGACCACCTGAGTTAGCGTGGCACCAGAAGGGTGTTTGGGGGGGTCCTCTGAAGGCCCCGCCACAGGGGTGGCACCCAAGGTAAACCCCTGAGACAGTGGATGATAGGCTTGGGGGATCCAGGAGGGCTGAAGCGGGCTGTCGGTGGAGTGGGGGAGAAAAAAAAAAGTACATCTTCTAATAATTCTGGGCTACATCTAACTGCAGCAAACTGCTGCTGTTATTTGTGTGTAGTCATAATTCCTTGCAAGTAGACAAATAGTGCACTTTCTAAAGTGCCCCAGTGTGATAGATAATTTTGCTAGAGCTGATGTTAATGTTCTCCTTTTTATAAGCAAGAGTTGACCTGAATATGAATCAAAAAAGTTTCTCTCCATCTAGTTTTAAAACAGCATTGCAATAAAAAGAAGGCCATGGGATCTCATGGTAGCCAGCCTCCTCATTGCACCACCAGATTGTACACTGTTTTAGCTCTCTCCAATTTTGTTTAAAGTAATGAAAGAAAATAGTGTTTGCTACCCATGAGAAAAAATATGGCTGTTGACCTGTTATCCCACAATATTTCCTTTTACTTTTGCACACTCTCATAGTTTTATTTTTGTTGTTCCATGTAGCTTTTTCTGCCCTGTGCAACCACACGTCTTCCCCTCCTCTGGTCCCATGTAACTATCCAGTCACCATTCTACTAATCGGCCCCTGCATTCCCCTCATGGTTCACTCACCATGGTAGGTGTCTAAGAGAGCATCCTGCCCCTGGACAGCTACCAGGATCAAGACTGTCAGGGGCGGCTCCATGACACAGGGCTGGATGTACTGGGACCATCATTCCGATGGTGGTCAGGGATTTATACCCTTGTATGGATGTCCCTCCCTCAGCCCATAACCATGATGTCAGCTATGCCTCTGGCTTCGCATAATGCAGCACAACACGCGCACGTGCAACTCCTTGAATGGGAGTAAGTTACCTGGCCCACCATAAGGAGTCGCTTCATTGGTAAATGCTGACATCAACCTCCCCCAGGGCCATATGGCACTGCTTGATGCAGCACTCCACAACCCATGACATGACCAATCTTGAGTCCATTCAAGAACAAGGGTTGCTGGCATAAAACCACAGTGTGCTTCCACTTGACCATCTGGCAGGCCTCCACTTCCATAGCTTCTTGAAGTGTACATGAACAGAACTGAACCATTGTGGGGTCAAAGGTTTGAGGCCATATTTTAGGGCACACTGAAAG
This sequence comes from Neoceratodus forsteri, assembly GCA_016271365.2. Taxonomy (NCBI): domain Eukaryota; kingdom Metazoa; phylum Chordata; order Ceratodontiformes; family Ceratodontidae; genus Neoceratodus; species Neoceratodus forsteri. The sequence continues at coordinate 302,727,171 of CM057458.1, read as the reverse complement.
CATTTTTATTTAAATGTTTGAAATACTCTGAAGAAATCCACTAGCACTAAAATAATGTAAACAAAAATGTGTCTGTGCAACACAGATGGAGGGGCAATCTTAGTAACTCCATGGCCTCCCTTTTTGTTGCGCTGCTGCTTTCAGATAAGATTTTTCTCCATCAAGAAAAATAAGGAGTTCTTTGAGTCAAATATTATGTGATTCTGCCATTCAGTGTTTATGTGACACTGCCATGTCAGATAACTTACAGAAATACTGATTCCTATTCTGCATATCATAAACAATCTCTAGTACTAAGACATGGTTGCGGAGGATGCTGTACATTAGAGCATCCTTTTGGAGTCCAAATATTTTTATGCTAATGAAACACACTAGTCTGTTTTTTAAAGTAAGCTTGTTAAAGTGTAATACAGTATACATTATGAAGGATGAAGGAAGTTATGTGTTGTACTGTTGAATTTCAGATGAACAGGGCAATAATATACATTGAGGAAATGAACAGTATGGCGGATGTCACCTTCCCGGCCGTCCCGCAAGTTGTCTCTCTTCTCATCTATGATGATACTTCTAAAACCAAAGATAATCCCAGCCCTGTTTCTGGCTATCCTGTTGTCTGTGTGACGGTAAGTATTATGCAAAAAACTGTTATTTTACTGGTGGTATGCTCAATACATTCATAGTGAGTAAACAGAAGGTGCATTTCTGTACAAATTTCCAGGGCAAGGAACTGTGGGTTGGTGCAGTATGTTTTCTTTATACTTAAAAAACTGTTTCATTAAGTTTTAAAAACATCATTCCTACAGTCTAGCATTATTAGGTTACTTTTGTATAACGCAAAGCAGATTTTAGCCTCAAAATGCAACTCTAAATCACCTTGCTGGGAAGAAATAAAAAATCCAAAGATGCTCTATGGTCCAGCTCAGTATCTTAAACCTTATAAAAGTGCTAACATTTGAATTAACCCAGAAGTAAAAACCTAAAGTACAGCACAAACCTTAGCTTATTCGTAACTTTCAACTGGCACACACCTGCAAACTATGACTTAAGCACTAGTGTTACTCAGACAGTATCCTAGAAATCAGGATACCAACAGATACCACCAATATGGCCAGATACAGTAGTTGCTGTGGTAGGATAGTAGAGCTATCTGACCATGGATCCTACCAACTAGGATACCTGGATCTGACCTAGGATCCATCACTATCTGGCCCTGGATCCTAACTATCTACTCTGGGATCCGTGGATCCTAACTAGGATACCTGAATCCTAAGCAGGATCCATCACTATCTGGCCCCAGATCTTAACTATCTGCCCTAGGATCTGTGGATCCTAACTAGGATACCTGGACCCTAACCATGATCCATCACTATCTGACTCTGGATCCTGCATCTCATGTCTTTGGCAGGGTATCTGGTAGGATCCAAGTCAGGATACCAGCACTATCTGACAGATAGTGGTAGGATCCACAAACGCACTATCTGAGCAACACTGTTGAGCACATACCAGAAAAAGCAACCCCAGAAGGAGGTATTGTAAGATATTGGGTTGGTGTAATATGACTATCAGTGTGTGAGAGAGAGAGAGGCCAAAGGGGCTTAGTATTGTGATAACAGAAAGTACATGTAGGTCCATTTTGTCCTCCCCTCCTGCCGCATGGCACTGACTGTACCCAGTTTGATTATAGCCACACATCCAAACTTAACAGCTGGAATGTTACCCTATCACTTGCTTTATAACGCTCAATCCCATTCTCCCTCAGGAGTCTGTCAAGTTCAGCTTTGAAAGCCCAAAGAGTTAATTTCCAGAACCTCACTAGGTAGACTGTTCCACATCTTAACCACTCCCTCTGCAAGTAATGCTTTCTAATGTCCTTATTCTGCTTGCCTGCCCTCAGTTTGAAAGCATGCCCTCTGGCTCTGGTTGCACTCACCAGATCAAACATCTGTGCATACACCACCCCATCTGTCCCATTTAGTATTTGGAAAACTGTAACCATGTCCCTTCTCAGCCTTCTCTTTTCTAGGCTATATAATTTGAGTATGTCCAGTCTCTCCTTGTAGCCCTGGCATCCTAAATCTCATAAACCACTAATCAGTGTGGTGGCCTTTACTGAACCCTCTCAATCTCTTCAAGGGCCTTCTTGTACTGTAGTGCCCAGAACCAGACGCTTGTGCAGGGTGAGGACCAACCTGCCCTATATACCCCCTTCCTAATACATCCCAGTACTGCATCAACTTTCCTGACTGTATCAGCACTCTGCTTGTCTAGCTTCAGCTTGCAGTCCATGAATACCTGTAGATCCTTCATCAGTTCTGCTGCCCACCATTGCACCCCACAGAGGGTATATGTGCAAGCCAGATTTCTAGCCCCTGTGTGTTGTGCCTTCCACTTACCCACATTAAATGAAAACCCACGCTTCTTAGCCATACCCATAATGTGTGCAGGTCCCCCTGTAGTGCACCCCTTCTTCTGCTGTGTCCACTCCTCATGTCAGTTTGACTATCAGCACACTTTAGCAGCATGCTGCTAACCCCTTCCTCCAGGTCATTAATAAATAGACTAAAGCAGCAGTGCATCGAAACTGGGCAAAAAATTTGACCCTATTTTTTTTCGCTATAAAAGGTTCTATGCATCTTTCAGTTTCATAGTACTTGAGGGTAATATTTTCTAGTTCCGCATTATTTGAGTATTTTACAAATGTTTAAATGTTGTTTCTCAAGAAAAAAAGATGGTTGCTACACTTGGCTTAGAAATAGCATTGTAGGGCGTCCAGCAGCCAGCACTCAACAGATGAGTTCAAGAGGAGCTCCAGATCTTTGCACAAACAAACCTCTTTAAAGTACTATTCTCATTATTCAGTCCTATTTATTTTCGTGTAACACAGTAGTGCAAGTGAGACTACCTATAGAATGTTGTTTCTGTACTAACTGGAGATAGGGAATCCTAGGAAAACGGCACAACCAGAACCAATCACCCAGGGGAAGCAACTGTGTTCACAGAACCAGCTGCATTGCAGTGGAACAAGCGCTGAAGTCTGGGGGTCACTTGAGCCTACCAACAGCGCCATACTTCAGGCTGTCAGGAATCTAGACAGAAAGGTGGAGACGCTGGGTACAAGATTCACCACAATGGAAACCAAGATGGAAACACTCACCACGGATATCAAGCCTGCGACCGAGTCAGCCAACAAATTGGCAGCAGTTGTAACAGGCATAATTCCAGAAAACAAGGTTTTACATATCCATCTAGAGACTCTCAAGAATGGGGCAAAGCCAACAATGTGCACCTTCTGAGAGTGCCCGAGGAGTCAGAGGTGACTGGCCTGTTTGCATTTATCCTCAACTGTGTAAAGTAATACTGTACCTATGTAACCCCTAAATGGCGCTATCCCAGGGGCTACTACCCCTGCCTGATTTGCCACTAACAGGTTGAGGGGCCTGGATCCAATGGCGGGTGCCTCCACCCAGAGGTCAGGGTTTGCAATAGTTAAACTAACTTGGTCACAGCCCTCTGGGACACTGCAACCCCCCTTTCTTCCCACTAGTGGCCCACACAATATATCAGAATTACCTTCACAGTATACACTTACCCCCAGGACTGGTTCCGGCACTGGGACCTCCTGTGAAATGAGATACAGTGCAACAATCACAGTACAGTACTTTAACATAGACAAATCTCCGGCAGTATAACTTTGCTGAAACAAGCAGCTCTGATTTATTTAGGGGATATAACAAGGACAGGGGAAATCAGGTTAATTAGCTTATCACTCTAATAATCTATTTATGGCTCTGTGCACAGGCCTATCCCTATCAGTTACTGTCCCTGGGTACCAAGCCCTAGTGGCTAGTCCAAACCGTGCAGCTGGTAGGGGCCCTTTCACACAGAGAAAAGGAAAATTAAACAGTCAGCAGTACAGTAATTCCATTTGGATTTAATGTGGCAATTCAACAGGGGGGACCCTGAATTAGTACTCACGACCTCCAAATAAGATAGGGTCCTTCAATGTCAGCAGGGCTCACTTGAGGTACACAAACCTCTTCACACATTTATATAAAAGAAAGCATATACCAGGCAGGCTGCATCTGTATCCCGATCGCAATTACTGCACAATACCGGGAGAACACACAGCAGATTCAGTTCCTGACAGACCGGTGCAATTTTCAGCAATTCTTCCAGTCTTCTACAGGGTGAGCCTGGTTTCTACTCTTCAGAGATCCTTTGATTCTTTTCACAGGACGGATTCAGTCCTAACAAGCTGCAGACGGAACTCTGGGCCTTACACGTTTTGACTAAAACTGCACACTGAAAAAGCACAGGGCTCCTTCCTTCTTCACTGCCAAAGCTCAACTGAATCTCCAACTGACAAAACGGGCACTTCCTTTGAGTTCTTCCCAGTTCTTGACTGGATTGGCTGTCACTCACAATAGACTGCTGCTGTTGGTCCAAAAGGCACTGAAGTCTAAACTACATCTCCCAGAGTCACTGCCCATACAATCCTCTTGTGGCTGGCTCAGATTATGAGTCCAAGTTCTGATTCGCCCAAGGCACCACTCCAGAGCTAGCTTACCCCACACTGATTGGTCCAGTTCAGCAGTTCAAAACTAGAATGGGGAACTAGCAGACACAGTTCTGACTGCAAAGAAAGCAGGTTAGACAAACTGTAATTTCATTATTACTCTAAATAATTTCTGGCAAACAGTTACATCTTTCAGATAGGTTCCCTTTGCACTCCTAGTGACTGCAAAAATGAAGTAAATTGGCAGCAGTTCGAGTGATACTCAAACAGAGAAGCACACAGTCCCCCCATACAAACTAATTATGTCTGCAAGCAGACAGCTCTTAAAGAGACAGTACCAGAGGCTCTAAAACACTCACTGATAAATGGCTTAAACGCCAAACACCATTCAGGCTTGGAGCATTCAAGCAAGCTCCTGGAAGTCTTTGGGAACCCCATTTGCAGGGGGTTACACCTTCCTGGTTTGGGAAAGCTTGACGTCCGCCAAGCAAGTACCCATAAGTTTCAACTGCAACCATATACATTTGCATTAGGCTCGCATATGTAATCATCAGTCAATATATCATTTTACCAAGAACACATTTCTGAAACATTGCAGTACGTCACTCTTTACACAGTATTACATACACATTGTACCATAACTCAAGTTATTACCTCTTGTACATGAAACCTGAAGAGAGGGGCCCTTCCCATCAGTTACCTTGGGGCTGGACGGGCAAGGGCACCATACTTAGAGGGCAACACAAGTAACTTGAGTTAGCACTGACGCCCAGTTTGGGCAATGAGCTCGGGACACATACACTTTATGGACAACATTGAGAGGCAAATCCACAGGCCTCCCAAGGGAATCATAACTGAGGTGCACCACAGGCTTTACAGCTCGACCAGTCTTTCTAGGGGAACTGTTACAGTCTCTGCACTCTGAGCCTCATTTTCAGCATTGTCCACACTTGTCAGGAGTCTCCTGGGGTAGAGAGGCTAGAACTTGGGGCACTTTCAGCTCCAGGAGTTACAGTTTCTGAGTCCACAACATTTGGCTTGCACAGAGAGCTTTCGGACACTGGCAGTGGACTTTCAGGGCACTCAAAATACTCTTCTTGTTCGGTGTATCACCAGTCTGCCCCAATCTATCATTTTCCTCCTGAAAGCTCAAACAGTTCAACCATGCACAATGATTCCATTTCATCTGATCTGATGCTTTGCACTTCATCTTTCTGGGAGCATTGGCTCCGGGCGAAGCTGGGGGCTTGGACAGTCCAGAAGGCCCAGTTTCATCTCCAGTATTGACTAGGGATTGCCCCAAATAATTGACTCAGTTCTGTAAGAAGGATAGTATTCAAAGTCACTCTACTTTCTTCTGATATGGACTGACAGTCATGCTCAACTGGGACTTGTGGAGGGGAACACTTTAACTTTGCTTCTGTAGGTGCAGACTTTCTTGATCTTTTCTGCAGCAGCTCTAGTCACTGGTCCAGAGGGGCATCTTCTGGGGCTCAGACTCAATCAGGATTTGTCCAATGGGCAGTAAATGATTTCTATGCATTGTTTTACATCTTTGAATTATTCTCAGGCCTTACTTTGTACACTGGCAGATCATCTAGTTTGCCCACTACAATGTGAGGGAGATGGTGCCATCTGTCAGCAATCTTGTGCTTGCCATGCAGTCCCAGATTTCTAGTAATACCCGATCTCCCTCCTGGAGTTCCTGTGCTTTCACCTTTTATCATACCTTTCTTTGTTGGCCAGATTTCTTTGGCAGCCATGGTTTGAGCCAGTTAGTACGCATGAGTTAGCTGGGCCTTTAACTTTGCACATACTGTAAATAGTTGTCAGCTTGAACCCCATCAGGAGAGACCCCAAAACACACATCTACTGGTAGTCGAGCTTCTCTTCCAAACATCAGGCGGTAGGGGAGAATCCAGTGGCATCACTTTGGTGCAGTTATAAGCATGTACCAGGGTGCTAATTTGTTGGCTCCATCTAGGCTTGTCCTTTGGGTGCAGGGTGCCTAGCATATCTAGCAAGTGCGGTTGAAACGTTCAGGCTGTGGGTCCCCTGGGGTGGTAAGGAGTGGTTCTGGACTTGTGACTCCCACAGAGAAAGCATCTCTTTGATCAGACGACTCTCAAAGTCTCCCTTGATCAGAATGGATTCTTTGTGGAGCCCATAGTGAACAAAAAGTTTTCTACAAGTACTTTGGCCACAGTGGATGCTTTCTGGTCTTTGGTGGGAAAGCTTGGGCATATCTCGTGAAATGGTCAGTGACCACCAGCACATTACTGATATTTCTTTGATCTGACTCCAAACTCAGAAAATCAATACAGACCAGCTCCATGGGTGCACTGGTGGTGATGTTAACAAGGGGGGCAGCCCTCTGGGGCAAAGCTTTCCTCTGTGTAGCGACTACAAGTTCGAGAATGTTGCTCCACATCAGCCCCCATCTTAGGCCAATAGAATCTGGATCTCACCAAGTCAAGTGTTCTGTCTATACCAAGGTGCCCCATGTGGTTGTGCAAGGACCTCAGTACTGAGTCTCGAAAGGCAGTGGGCAGCACTAGTTGTTGTTTGTCTACTTGTCCCCTCTGTCTACTGTTTCTCTGTATAACAGTTTATTGATCAGTTTCAACTTAGGACCTTCTTTGTATAACAGTGCAGTTCTCAAATCAGTGGAGCGTAATTTGACACATCTTTTCCTGCATAGAGGGCTTCAAGCTGCTTTGATCATGGGATCGCGGGATTGAGCCGACTAATACTGTCATTGTCCAGCTGAGGCAGTGCACCAATGTCTATTGCAGAAAAGTGGCAATAAGCAGCAGGTATGCAATTCTCAGAGGTCCCAAGCAATCCACCATGCAGTCCACTGCGTCCGTGGACATTTGTTCCTCCCTGTCAAACTTCCGGCAGAGTGCCCAATGTCAGGTTCTGCCAATCGGACCCAATCATTCTGGGGAACAGGCCTCCGGGAGAGAGCATCAGCATCTATGTGGTTCAGACCTGCTCGGTATTCGAGAGCATAGTCATATGTAGATAATGCAGAAAGCCACCTATGGCCAGTGGCATCCAACTTAGCTGAGGTCTGCACATAGGTCAAAGGATTATTGTCAGTTTTTACTAGTATTTTAGCCCCATACAAGTACTCATGGAATTGGTCAACAATAGCCCACTTCAAAGCTAGGAACTCTAACTTATGTACAGGATAGTTCTTTTCGGATGGGGTCAGGCTTCTACTGGCAAAGGCCACTGGTCTCAGGCCATTCTCGTGCTCTTGGTACAACACAGCCCCAACCCTTGCAAGCTAGCATCAGTGTGCAGGGCGTGAGGTTTTCTTGGATCGGCATAGGCCAGCACTGGAGCATGGGTAAGTTGATATATGATCTCATGAAAAGCAGTCTCACAATCAGGAGTCCAGCGGGCCCCAAATACTTCACTTGGATGAAAATACACTCTTTCAGTCTTGAGGACGCTGACTTTGGTATTTTTGTGGGTTGGGGATACCCTTGAGTAAGGTTAAGTAAAGGGATCACTCTTGAATAGTCCTTGATGAAGCGCCGATAATAACCACAGAATCCCAGGAATCTTTGCAGTTCTTTTAGATTTTTGGGCTGTGGCCAGGTGGTCAAGGCCTCAACTTTACTTGGGTCGGTCTCTATTCCTCGGTGGATACTATGTGTCCCACATACTTTACTGATGTTTGAAAGAATTGACACTTATCAATGGACAGTTTAAGGCCAAAGTCCTCCAGTCGGTCCAATACCTTAAATAATCTGCTTTCATGTTCCTCCAGTGAGCTGCCAAACACAATAACATCATCTAGGTATACCAGGCACTCTAGTAAGTTCATGTCCCCACTGCACGCTCCATCAATCGTTGAAAAGTGGCTGGGGCACCTGAAATCCTTGAGGCATCCTCATGAATTCATAGAAGCCAAGCGGACAGATAAAGGCAGTCTTCCACGGGTCCTCTGGGGCCATCGGGATCTGGTAGTACCCACTGCGGAGATCCAGCACAGAGAACCACTTGCTCCCGTTTAGGCAGTCCAAAGCATCCTGAATGCGGGGCATTGTGTACTGATCAGGGATAGTCCGCCGGTTTAAGGTGCGATAATCCACACACATCCTTACTGTTCCATTCTTTTTCCTCACTACCACAATGGGGGAAGCATAAGGGCTTCTGGATTCTTGTATTACACCAGCAGCTAACATCTCTTGCAGATGCCGTCTCATCATCTATGTCAGCAGGTGCCAGGCGTCGAGACCTCTCACGAAATGGTCTTTTCGTCATGCAGCCGGATATTGTGCTCAGCCTTGCACGCATCCTACATCCCATTCCTTTAAAGAAAACACCTGGTCTCTCTGGGCAAGCTTCTCACTGATCCTCACTTTCCATTCAGCTGGCAGCGGGGAGTCGCCGAAATCAAACAAGTCAGGCGTTACTCTGTCATTCTTCCTTGAACTCTTGCTGCTGGGTAGCACTGCAGTGTCTGCACAATGCACATTAGCCAGGATGCAACCTCTGTTTACTCGAATGTCTCTTTCAGACACATTATGAACTTGGACCATTACCCTTCTGGCATAAGCATGGGCTCTAGCTGGCAAAATACTAGGCTTGACCAGCAGTCCCTCTGGCAATTTTCCATCGCCTGGTGCATCCAACATTAATATTTTATTCTTAACATCCTTTCTGATACGGACCTCTCCCTGTAAGGTACACTGGGCATTTGGCCAGGATCAGAGACTCAGGATCCTTCTTCCATACAATTCGACCGGTTCCTCTGGTTCTGTTTTTTCAGCATCTCTCTGTGCCTCATAGGCCTTCTTAATTAAAGCGGAACTCTTAAAGCTCTACTAGTCTTTGACCCCTGTTTTTCATAACACAACTGTGCCAGCCTTCCGAACATATGAGCATTTGTTCCAATCAACAAAGGGACACCATCATACAGTCCAGTGGGGGGACACACCAAGGCCAGGGTCTCCACTTGTTCGGCCACTCCAGCCACGGAGGTGGGGAAAGACAGCCAAATTCGGATATACCCGGAATAGGGGTAGGCCTTCTCACTTAACCCCCATACATGCAGTCCTTCTAATGGTTGTAAGGGTACGTCTGACAAATGCTTCTGATACCAATCCTGGAACATAATTGTCACTTGGGAGCCACTGTCTAATACAGCTCTTGTAGACACTCCATTCACCTTTACAGTGGTCTCCATGGAGGGACCCACTATTCTGGACCAGTCTGGAGGGGTGAGTGGGGCCTGGGCAACTGACCTTGCCACAAAGGACGTGAATTAGCATTTTGGTGCCTCACTGGGATCATGTCGTGCACCTCTTAACCACTGATTTCTTCTCCGAAGCTCTCCTTGTAGCCTATATGCAACTTTGTCAGTGTCTTTTGGGGACTGGCATTCCCTTTTCATGTGCCCATCTTTCCCACAATTATAGCAAAACATACTTTCTGGAGTTTGAGCTGGCCGAGGCGCCACACTGGGAGCCAGGGCGGGGTATTACTAACTGGAAACCTGGGTGCCATCTCTGTCTGGCGTGATAAGCATTTGGAGACATCTCGTCAGTTTCTCCACTTCCATGGTCAAGGAATTGAGTTTGGAGCTGTTATCAGCAGGAGATACATGGTGGGTACCCCACCCCCTAGCAGATGCAGTCGGATATAGGTCAGGGCCCGTACTTGCAGGCGTGGCCTTCATAAAGGGACTGTTTTGAATTCCCGGATCTCTCTCAACAGATTCGCCCCATTGTGGCATATCTTTTCCTTGTCAGAGCACTCATTGACTGTCAACCTCTGCCCTGAACTTCACTTGATGGGTCACCCTCAGTCACTCGGTCGTAGCCACAGCTGTTGGTGCAGGTACCTCCCGAGGTCGCCTTTTCTCAACTCCTCGAATTTCTCTCATTAACTCATCATAGGAGGGTGGGATTCCAGTCGATTTGCCAGGCGTAACTGAAGCAACAGCAGTTCTGAGAAGGGGCAGACTTAAGGATTCTGTCCAGTCTGGTTCGGTCCAGTTCAATCGCTGGCAAACTACCCTTTCTGAGGCATTCTTGCAACAATTTTTCCAGCCGAGAGACATACAGACAACAACTCCCTTGGTACTGTTGTGCATTTCTTACTCTCCACCATAGGTCCTCATCAGAATCTGGGCTCCCATACACATTCTCCAAGGCCTCAAGATAGGCCTGTGCAGTAGCTTCAGGGTTACTGGCCCGTTTAACGGATGGTAGCCAGGGCAGGACCTCGGAGGCTCTCACTAACCCTCTTTCGCCGCCTTCCCGAGCATTGCCATTCTAGCACTTGGGGGCAACATAGTCTATCCAGGTCTCCCAGTCATCCTCCCTTGGGGTGGGGAGGTGCCAGAGAGATCCTCAACCTTCGGTAGAGTCGTGACTAATGGCAGGTGCAGAAATAGGAGTCTGCATTGGTTCAGCCACCATTCACGGGCACTGGAGCAGGAGAGGTGTTGGGGAGGAACACCCCAGGTGGCAAGAATAGTTTCTTCAAGTCCTCCACAGTTTTCCCTCTCCCAGCAACCATTCAGCAAATTCTCCTCAAAAGTTTCAGATAGTGGTGGGGGCTGATTCCCGGTCTTTACTGTCCTTAGTTATCACTCTCCACAGTGAGGGCTCCCTCTGGGGTAATGGTCTGTGGCACTTTGGAGCTATCTATGGGATCCTTAAACTCTACTAGGGCCAGGAAAGTGTGGGTGAGCAGATTAGCATGCCGACCCACCACCACAGGGTTTTGTAAACCTTCCACCTTGGAAAGTACTCCCTGCACAGTGTCCGTATTGATACCCAGGGGGATGTCCAGGATAAGCATAGCATTTTGGGGGTCGATCTCCTCCCCAGTACACCACTCCACCAGCCGGTGCACAGCCACTTCTGTCGGGGTACCCATTTTTTTCTTAACAGTGGTTCGTAAATATGGCCACTAGAGGACACACAATCCCAGCGGTGAGCCTCCAAGATGTAACCCTAAATGGCGCTATCCCAGGGCTACTACCCTGCCTGATTTGCCACTAACAGGTTGAGGGGCCTGGATCCAATGGCGGGTGCCTCCACCCAGAGGTCAGGGTTTGCAATAGTTAAACTAACTTGGTCACAGCCCTCTGGGACACTGCAACCCCTTTCTTCCCACTAGTGGCCCACACAATATATCAGAATTACCTCACAGTATACACTTACCCCCAGGACTGGTTCCGGCACTGGGACCTCCTGTGAAATGAGATACAGTGCAACAATCACAGTACAGTACTTTAACATAGAACAAATACCTCCGGCAGTATAACTTTGCTGAAACAAGCAGCTCTGATTTATTTAGGGATATAACAAGGACAGGGGAAATCAGGTTAATTAGCTTATCACTCTAATAATCTACCTATGGCTCTGTGCACGGCCTATCCCTATCAGTTACTGTCCCTGGGTACCCAAGCCCTAGTGGCTAGTCCAAACCGTGGCAGCTGGTAGGGGCCCTTTCACACAGAGAAAGGAAAATTAAACAGTCAGCAGTACAGTAATTCCATTTGGATTTAATGTGGCAATTCAACAGAGGCGACCCTGAATTAGTACTCACGACCTCCAAATAAGATAGGGTCCTTCAATGTCAGCAGGGCTCACTTGAGGTACACAAACCTCTTCCACATTTATATAAAAGAAAGCACTATACCAGGCAGGCTGCATCTGTATCCCATCGCAATTACTGCACAATACCCGGGAGAACACACAGCAGATTCAGTTCTGACAGACCGAGTGCAATTTTCAGCAATTCTTCCAGTCTTCTACAGGGTGAGCCTGGTTTCTACTCTTCAGAGATCCTTTGATTCTTTTCACAGGGCCAGTTCAGTCCTAACAAGCTGCAGACCGGAACTCTGGGCCTTACAACGTTTTTGACTAAAACTGCACACTGAAAAGCACAGGGCTCCTTCTTCTTCACTGCCAAAGCTCAACTGAATCTCCAACTGACAAAACCGGCACTTCCTTTGAGTTCTTCCCAGTTCTTGACTGGATTGGCTGTCACTCACAATAGACTGCTGCTGTTGGTCCAAAAGGCACTGAAGTCTAAACTTCATCTCCCAGAGTCACTGCCCATACAATCCTCTTGTGGCTGGCTCAGATTATGAGTCCAAGTTCTGATTCGTCAAGGCACCACTCCAGAGCTAGCTTACCCCACACTGATTGGTCCAGTTCAGCAGTTCAAAACTAGAATGGGGAACTAGCAGACACAGTTCTGACTGCAAAGAAAGCAGGTTAGACAAACTGTAATTTCATTATTACTCTAAATAATTTCTGGCAAACAGTTACATCTTTCAGATAGGTTCCCTTTGCACTCCTAGTGACTGCAAAAATGAAGTAAATTGGCAGCAGTTCGAGTGATACTCAAACAGAGAAGCACACAGTCCCCCATACAAACTAATTATGTCTGCAAGCAGACAGTTTCAAAGAGACAGTACCAGAGGCTCTAAAACACTCACTGATAAATGGCTTAAACGCTAAACACCATTCAGGCTTGGAGCATTCAAGCAAGCTCCTGGAAGTCTTTTGGGAACCCCCATTTGCAGGGGGGTTACACCTAGATCTGGATTTGCAAGGTTTTATGTTTAAAACCTATCCACTCACCTCCATGGAAGAAAACTGCAGAGAACCAGCTGAGGACCCTAATGATTATAGCAAGCAAATTGCACATCTGTGAGGACATTCTGCAAGTATTGAAATCCAAAGGTCCACTCAAGCAGCAGGAAGGGACACAGTACTACATTTTTCCTGAGCTGAGCTTTGCAACCTAGTAGCACCACAGAGCCTTATCTGTGGTGCTATACAGGCCGGGTTGCCAGACCTGGAAATTACACATTACATTTTATAGGTACATCAGGGAAAAAAGGAAGGCTGGGGTTTTTTTAAGATTGAAAGGGGCGCTGGAGGTGTTGTAGAGGATGACCACCAGAGAGCAGATATACTGAACAAATACTTCTGTTCAGTTTTTACAAAGCAGGGAGCAGGAAATGGGCCAGCAATAAGGGATAAGGACAGGGAAGGCGCAGAAATGGATACAGGTCCTTTTCAAAAGGAAAGGGTCCTCAGGGACCTGGCAGCAGTAAGAGCTGATAAGGCTATGGGACCAGATGGAGTACACCCCAGAATACAGAAGAGCTAAGAAGTGTTGGCAAAACCTCTGACTACCCTGTTTAACCTGTCATTGGAAACAGGGAGGTGCCCAAGGACTGGAGGAGAGCCAATGTGGTCCCTCTCTACAAAAGTTGAAACAGAGAGGAGGCAGGGAACTGCAGGCTGGTCAGCCTGACCTCAGTGGTGGGAATGGTCATGGAAACACTACTGAAGGAAAGAATAGTGGAACACCTGGTTGTCAGTGGTCTGTAGGACCAAAGGCAGCATGGGTTTACAGGAGGGAGGTCGTGCCAGACTAACCTCATTGAGTTCTTCCACTGGGTAACCCAGGAGGTAGATCAAGGGGGAGCAGTAGATGTGGCCTACCTGGATTTCAGCAAGGCCTTTGACACTGTGCCACATAGAAGGGTGTCATACAAGCTAGAGAACGCATTGGTGGATAAAAAGGTAGTGAAGTGGGTGGAGAGTTGACTGGATAATAGGACCCAGAGGGTGGTGGTAAATGGCATTCACTCTGCAGAGGGTAACGTGACCAGTGGGGTACCACAGGGATCAGTGGTGGGTCCGGTCCTCTTCAACATCTTTATCAGTGACATAGCAGAGGATCTAGAGGGAAAAATTTGCCTGTTTGCTGACGACACTAAACTCTGCAACAGGGTGGACGCACCAGGGGGAGTGGATAGAATGAGGGGAGATTTAAAGAAGCTGGAGGATTGGCAGCTGGGTTTTAATGCAAAAAAGTGCAAGATAATGCACATGGGGCACAGAAATCCAGGAGTTACATATCAGCTTGGGGATAGAAATAAGCTCCAAGCAGGAGGCGGGACCAGGGGTGATCATCAGAAATGATCCCAAGGTAAGTAGGCACTGTAACAAGGCCGCGGGAAACCCTGGGGACACTTGCCCATATTGTGGGCTATATGCACTGCAGGATGCTTCTAGTAAAGAGTCAGGATTCAGACATGACTAGTATGTCATGCCTGAGATGCAGAACCCATAGCCTAAGCTGGTCATTCTTGGGTAGAAATCTGCAGGCGTTGAGTTTTATGCCAAATATCTCATAGTAATAAATCTCCAAGCTACATCAGTTATTTTTATTTATTTTATTTCAGTCTTGGAATTAATACCTTTGAGACAAAGACTTTTACATAGGCTCCACATCATATTATAGAACCGAACAAACAGTATATTGAGAAAATACATAGTGATCCTAGGAGTAAATGTAACAATAAAATAAGCACATATGGATTTAAGTTACAAATGCAGGTATTTTGCAGACATACAGCGGTTAGGAGTAAGCAACTAGCAGAAAGGCATTAGGGTTGGGATCCAGCTACAGGAGGAAGAAGATGCAGCCAAGTGGCATTGTCAGAGACAAAATGAGGAAAGACAACAACTAGGGACATGGTCTTACAGGTTAGACAGAAGCTAAGGGCTAGGGCCTAACATTGTTCAGAGTAGAGCTACTGCCAAAGCGTTGTCTTGGGGGCATTGCCAGGAAGGGAGTATCAGCAGACAAACATGGGCTATGTCATTCAGTTTGAAGAGCACTCAGTGGGGCAATCAGTGCAGGAACTGATGATGCCCTCTGTGGAGCAGCAAGCATAGTTTAGAAACATAGACTTTGACGGCAGATAAGGACCACTTGGCCTACCTAGTCTGCCCATCAAAGGAAGACTATCCTACCAACCATGCCTATTTGTTTGTATTAGTTTGATGCTGGGATTGTTAAAAGGGGACCTCAGGAAGGCAGGTACATTATAGGGTAGTAACAAGGGTAGGATGGTAGGGTGGAGGAAGAGTGGGGTAGGGTGTGGCGAAGGAGAGGAAACAGGCCCAAGTTTTATGTGCGGCAGTCACAGAAGGCATTGGCAACTAGTGCTTGGTGCAGTTTCTTTTTGAAGGAGCCCAGTGTTTGGTCTTTGGTAACATCACAGTGGAGTGAATTATACCACAGTGGTGCTCCGTATACAAATGAGCATTGCCCTTGGGTGGTACAGCAGCGAGGCACTGTGAACACGTGGTTCAAGGTGCATCTAGTATGCTGGGTGTGGTTTGGTGACCTAAATATTGACTGTACACTAGGAGGCAAGAGACCGAGGGAGGCCTTTTTCGCTAATAGGCATGATTGGTAGGATAGTCTGCCTTTGAGCTGAAGCCAGTTTGCTTGCTAATATAAGTCGCATGTGTGTGTCAGGCAGGTGACCCCAGTCAGAAGACAGCAGGCCTTGTTAAGGGCAGTGGTGACACGGCGCAGAGTGGTGTCAGAGGCAGATCCATAGATCCCAAGCCCATAATTGATCACTGAGACTATTGAACTATGAATAGCAAGCTTGAGGGCTTCCAGGGTAAGGCAGTGTCTGTGTTTGTATAGTAGCCCAATATGGGTATTCACTGTTTTGGTAACATTGTATATAGCTGGAGAATGACAGAGTGCTGACAGTTGTCACTCCTAAATACTTAAAAAGTCGAGTCTGTTCTAGGATAATGCCTGAGCTATTTCTGATTTCCAGCTGGTGGGAGCTGAACCTGCTTTGTGCACTGTGAAACAACATTGTTTTTGTTTTTTTGTATACTTAAGGACTAGCTTCTGTGAGTGGAACCAAGCCTCAGCATTGGTAAAGCTAGTCTGCAATTGGTTAGCCAGGAGTGTGGGATCAGTATTAGTTGAGTAAAGAACCGCATCGTCTGCGTAGGTAGGATCTGACCATGACAGGAGGCTGGGAGCTGATTCAGGAATATGGTGAAAAGTAGTGGGCCCAGGATACACCCTTGTGGGACACCTGAACGAACTGGTTGTTTTGTGGAGAGTGTATCACCAATCCTGACTTGTTGAGTGCATCCGCTGAGGTAGCTGTTGAGCCAATTGGCGGTATCTGTGAATAAACCTAGATCAGATAATTGTTCGATAAGTAGAGAGTGATTTACAGTATCAAACGCCATGGAAAGATCAATGAACATTGCTCCAACTAATTATTTCCTGAGAAATGTGAGGTGGATGGATGGAAAGATAGAAAAACTGATACACTGAACTTTTAGGCATTAGGATGGATATCGTCAGCATTAAGTAAATGTGTTTCTTCTTCTATTTGAAATAGACTGCTCCATTTGTGTATATAAGAACACATTTTTGCAGAAACAGTAGTCGGACAAAGTGAATGAGCTACACAGTACTTCCATAGAAAGGCACTGCCATTTAATGATGACAGTTCCATTAAATGGCTACCAGATGGACTGGCCCAATGCCTTAGCACAGCTTCATGGAAGACCTGGGCTTGAGAGTGACCGCAGATCTCCTGCTCTCTTGTCCAGAAGAGAGTGGACATATTGTAAAGGTGATAGTCTCACTCTCCAGGGAGGTAGGACTGGGGTGCATTACTCTGCAGCACCTCCTGCAGCTGGGTTAGGAACAGGACATGTCAGGGTCTTGGAGAAGATGGCCATCCATCCTACCACATGGTTGAGGTCAGGTGTCACATGTGAAGGCAGCTAAATGTGTGAAATCAAGAATCTGACCTGAAGAGAAAAAAGGGTACTATAAGCAGAAATATTTTGTTAAAACTTCAAGAAACATTCTAGGGAGCTTTGCTTCAAGAACAGTGAACATTTTTATAAAAAGTGCAAGTGTAGAGTAGCATGCTAATTTTGAGATGAACTATAATTTTCTTCCCATAAAATGACATCTTGTTTATCTCCATCTGCAGGCCTGCAATCCTAAAATGCTGACTATGACAAGACTGGCTCGATAGTGCCACCCGAGAATATTAATGACACCCTGACACGTTATCGTTGGTTGGTCAGTGCACCTACAGGCCCCGACGGTGTGACCAGTCCCATGAGAGAAGTTGACTTTGACACCTTCTTCACTTCCTCCAAGATGATCACACTGGACTCCATTTACTTCCAGGCTGGATCTAGAGTGCAGTGCGCAGCTCGAGCTGTCAACTCTAATGGGGATGAGGGCCTTGAGCTTATGAGCCCTATTGTATCGATCAGCAGAATAGATGGTAACGTATTGGTGACTTATTGAACTTAAACCATTCATTGGTAGGGCCATTTACAAAACAAGACAAAACAAATGCCCAGATCAAAGAAAAGCAAGTAATGCAAATGCAGTCCTGCACACTGAGTACTCTTAAGTCATATATTTTTAAAGTTAATGGTTTTATTAGCTTTTCATGAACATTACATTCAAGGTAAAATTGCAACGTGTCAGTCATTACGTTAAACATAGAAGGATAATTACAATAGTGCTTTCCTTTCATATGTGGAGAATAAACCTATTGGGTAGTTGTGCTGATGTAATGACCTGTGCACCATTAATTACTATAAATACATTCAAAATGAACCCATGCAACAGTGCTACATGGCTGTGATCAAAAGTCCAATAATAACAGAAATTAAATGGCCAAACCTAGGTCTGTAAGAGACCAAGTCCAAAACAGTGACATCACAAGCTGATATTGCATCCTCTCAAGTGTCATATATGGTGCTGCAAAATCCTTATTCCTTCAACTGAGTTCATTTAATTAACAAGGCCCTTTTAGCACTAGCCCAGTGGTGCTGAGGACTGAGGTACCTAGCGCCTTACCTCTTCCCATGCAAGTGACCTGGGTTCAGGAACAGACTGGGGCCATCAGGGATTGGACAGGGAGGGAGAGGATCAAGCATCTGAAGGATTGCCCTCCTCTCACAGGGTGGGGAGGTATGTCATCCCAGCCTAGGCTGTCCCCAGGTGGAGGCCTGGAGATGGAGCAGGTCAGGGAGGCACCGTAAGGGAGGGTCTGTGGGGAACGTAAGATGGGAGCACCTCCATACATGAGTCCTATGCTCCACAATTGGGGTGGGAACCAGAAAAATGGAAAAAGGAACGTTGGGGGCTTCATTAAGCCCGGCCCAGCCATCTCCATGTCCATGCCACCACTCAGTGTGCATCTCTGTCTGCCTTGGATTTGCGTGTATGGGGGGGGGGGAGGATGGCCCTCCTCCTCCTGCCCAGCTACAAGAGGGGAACTCATGGGGAGTCTCCAACTGAGTACACAGCCAAGGGAGGTGGAGAGCTGGCTGGGTGGGGGGGGAGCTGATGCAGCCACCCCTCAAATGAAGGAGCTAGAAAAACCTATATGGAAAAAACTCCCTTTATACAGCCTAAATAAACATTTAAAAGATTCAAACTTGAACTTGGTATGGTATGAAAACGTTATATTTTGCACTGTGAACAAAAGTCATGTATGAGTGTCATAAACACTTGAATAAGTGCATGATGATCCCGCATCATAAAGACTGCTTTTTATTATATGCATGTATGTATGTATCTGTGTGTACGTATGTAATAATTTATGCCTCTCCCTTTTCCTTTGGGAAACCGTGCTACAATTTGCTATTATAAGAGTTGGTAACGGCAAACACGCACACGGCTTCTCGGGTTCATGATGCGCCTACCACAGTTTGTCCCTTCAAGCCACTTGCTGCTTCCCACTTATGTGAATCCCACACCAGAGGAACTCAGCAGTGTTATTTCTTTAAAAAAGCTATTTTCCACATATACGGCAAAGAAAACAGTTTAAAAATACTTAAAATCACTGAGTTTGAAAATGTGGGTACCACCAAAAACGGAACCAGAGTGCGGCAGCACCGAACATCAGGGAACATCTTGTGTTTTGTATAATTGCTGTGGCAAAAGGGGAGACCCAGCGGTTATATAAAATGCGGTGGTGTGTGTAAACTCGAGTTTACACACACCCTTGAAATGATGGAGTGCTTTAATATGTAGCATGTAACACCTCAGGGGTGTGCAAACTTCTCATTACACACACCATCTCATACTTTATTCTATTTTTTACTTATTTTTATATTTGTAACTGGATGAGCCCACTGGAAAACAAATCCCTTTTATTGGTGCAACCTAGAGATAGACTGTATGAACGAATTACACTCAATCCAGATGTACAATGAACACATAATCTAGTAGTGTGATATATATTTAATGATATAGCAAACACACCATAAATGACAAGCATATGATCAATTATTAATGTATACATGTAATTTATTTTATCCAAATGATCCAGGTATAATTGCTCACTGAGATGCAGTCTTATTTTAGTGAGGTCTCAGGAAAGAAGCGACAATGTAACAATGTTACATGCATTACAATAAGTTTTGAATTATAGCGACACCATAGTGCCACTGTAGTTAGAGTTGGGTAGACCTTTTAATTTTAAATCACAATTTTCAGCTGCTTATATAAAGGCCATCCTTGACAGATTTGCACAATATTTTCTAAAGTGCTTATTCTGGCACAGGATCTCTTGATCTGCTAATTTTGAAGAAATATGGTTCAGTGTTTTTTTTGAGGGGTGAGCAGAGATGGGCAGAAAATGAAAAGACTAGCCTTCTCAAAAATAGACAGTTCATGTGCTACTTCCTCTAACATGATCATTAACAGTCACAGGAATGTTAATTCTCTTGATCAGGGCTCCATTAAGAGCTAACCGTGAAGCCACTGTTGCTTCGTGTACATGATTGACAGTCTTGAGCAAAAACCCTACTCCCAGTACTGGCTTCAGTGCTGGCCTCTTTCCCTCCGACCTCCACCCCTACCCAAAAGGAGCTAGTCTGCCTTTTTGTTTAAAAGTAATGGCAGTCACCACCACCAGTTCCTTCATCCTGCTGCGTGTTCATCTCTCTCCCCTCCAAGTAAAAATACCCCCCCCCCCATCCAAACACAATCAGGCAGCTTCCCTTCCCCCACTCACCCTACAAAAGGACCCTTGGCAGGGTACCCACACACCTTCCCTCCACTTTGGCCATTCGTCTCCTACAGAGTGAAGCCGCAAAAGCCTGAGAAAAAACTGAGTCTGGAAATGCGCAAACTGTGCGTGCACATGAACTTAGATTTTTCACCTCGATTTTCTTTTACTCATATCTTCATTTTTTGATAGTCTTTCACTCAGATTTTGTTAATCTACAAGTTACCACCCTCCATTATGACCACATAAGTGGCAACTTTTTCAGAAACCACCCAAAATGTGTTTTGCGGATTGCATCGGCACATGCACAGTTTGTGTTTTCTCAGACTTCTTTTTAGAAACAAAGAAATGAAAATCCTAAATCACAAACAGCACTTGTGAATGGACTTAGGTTTTTATTACTTTCATTTTCTTTTACTCATAAATTTAATTTTCTTTTTTACATTTTTTCACCACATTTTCACTAATATGCAAGTTATCACTCTGTCTTATGACCACATAAGTGACAACATTTAAAACCCACCCAAAATGCGATTGGGGTTAAAAAAAAAAAGTGAAAAAAAGATGATGAAGTAACTAAGTATGAAAAAAGAAGCTGCACATTCACATACACATGGTTTTGTTCCCACCTCAATTTCAAGCAAACTATATTGTCCAGGACAGTGCTGGGTAGGACAGCTGCTTCAGGCAAGGCCCACTGGGCCATGCACAAAGCAAACTGCATGTCCAGGACAGCTGCTTCAGGTATGGTCCACAAAGTCATGCACAAAGCAAACTACATGTCCAGGGCAGCTGCTTCAGGTATGGCCCACAGAGTCATACACAAAGCAAACTACATGTCCAGGACAGTGCTGGGCAGGGCAGCTGCTTCAGGTGTGGCCCACTGGGCCATGCACAAAGCAAACTACATATCCAGGACAGTGCTGGGCAAGACAGCTGCTTCAGGTGTGGCCCACTGGGCCATGCACAAAGCAAACTGCATATCCAGGACAGTGCTGGGCAGGACAGCTGCTTCAGGTGTGGCCCACTGGGCCATGCACAAAGCAAACTACATGTCCTGGACAGTGCTGGGCAGGACAGCTGCTTCAGGTGTGGCCCACAGAGTCATACACAAAGCAAACTACATGTCCAGGACAGTGCTGGGCAGGGCAGCCACTTCAGGTGTGGCCACTGGGCCATGCACAAAGAAAGATACAGGTCCAGGTCAGTACCTCTATGAGTTACCAACTTTGAATATTGACTAGAGAACCATACATGAAGTTAACTATTGGCACAGGGTACTATCTACATCAAAGAGGTAGAACATAAATTTAAAAAACTGTATTAATGCACAAGTTAGGGCTGCAGCACAGAACACATAATAGTAGGGATCTTTGTGGTACCTTCACGGCAGTGCCACATCTGTCCACGGTGGCTCTCCTCCTGGAGGAGAGTGTCCTCTAGGACACTCAATCATCCTCCCTCTCTATCTTCCAGTTCCTGAATCTGGGAGGCAAATCCAGGCTGAAGGCATTTTAACCAAAGCATAGGAAGAATGGGCACACTAGAGTTATCTAGGTGCATACATTCATTGTAAACATAAGTGCAAAATAAGCAAATGTGATCATTACACAAACCAAAAACCCACTGGTTCAGAGAGAATTGGAGACTATGGATGCCAGAAGGAGCTCCTCTGTATATTGCCCCTAAAGCAGATGTGCAGTACGTCACTATGTTGAGGAGATCTGGCATTCATGTTCTTCAGTACTGTCTATACCAGTGGGTTTTTACTTTGTGTAATTTGCAGAGATGCTTTGTTTGCATTTGTGTTTTCCACAAATATATGTACTGGTACAGCACTAGTGAGCCCATTTTCCCTCTGTTTTAGTTTAATACTCTTAAAGAGAGCACCGTTTTAAATTCCAGCAATAGGGCTTTTCCCTCTTGTTACAGCAACATTGCGGTTTCAATGCTGCCACTGTGCTGGCACCCAGAAGTATTTTTACAAAACAATCTGTGAACATATTTGAAAATAAACTTCTGGAGTGGAATATATTATATTATACAATGGCAAGAAAGAATCTTGGACTCTGATTGGTCAGTCCTGGGCTGGACCTGTGATGTTATCCCAGTACAACATCACGGGTCTAGTCTCAGCCTCACTGTGAACCTGCAGATGTGCATTTGATGGAGCTTTTGATTGTTTCATCTTCTCTTAGAAACAAAAATATTTTTCCACACAAAAACATCTTTAAAATTATTTTTTTTATTCTGTATAATAATGAGCCATTGTATAATAGGAGTAATGCACTCCAGGATGTGTGTCGTTTGGGATAACGACACGCCTGGGGCATTGGACGCACTCAGCCTGCGGCCTTGTGCCCAACCCCCCCAAGGCATGGCGTTATCCCAGCATGACACACACCCTGTCATGCATTATTCCTTTATTTATTTATTTATTTATTTATCGGTTTATTCTCAGATTGCATACCTTTAAGCACATAAAAGCTCTTTTACAAAGGTTCCACTTTGTCTAAGTGCTGTCTTTTAATGTTGATGTATTTTTCATGGAAGAGAGGATAACCATATCCACCACATAAAACATGACATTAAAGTAGGAGCAGAGATTAGAGAGACTGTTGATAATAAGGAATCAAAAATAGTACAATGAGGAACACCTGGTTTAGTAGGGGAGACATTTGGTGTTAGCTCCAAATATGTTGACATATTGAGAATGATTAACTACCGGGCTGACACCAAATAAAGGCAGTTTTGGTATTAAGGTGGCACAATTCAAAAATATGAATGGCATTTTGGAGTTCTATAACAGTAAAGCCATTGCCTTGGACCTAGTTTTCTCATTGGTTCTTGACATTGTAAGGTCATGGTTGATCCAGTTGTTTGGTTGGATCATCTTGCTGTACAACTCGTCTGTAGGGCCCCCCAGTGCAGATGGTCAGATACTGCCCAGTTTGTAATTTAGAGCCAGAGAATTTTCTGGCAGCACTGAATCCCTTGGGCATAGTGACAGCTTGTGCTGAGGGAGCTGAGAAAGCCGTGGACAGCTGTATGGCTGCCTTTGACTCCTTAGCACCATTCCATCTTTATCCCTTGATTTCCTGCCACAGGTCACCATAATATGATGATAAATTGAGGCAGTTGAAGACAAAGGAACAGAGGCTGGAACATTCCTGGTGGAGGTCCAGGTCTGACAGGCATAGACTAGCACTGAGAACTCACTACTGTGAGTATCAGCGGGCAGTCACCCTGAAAAATTCAGTATTCCTGTCACCAGTGGTTGCTGCCAGAAAGACCCGACTAGCTCAGCACTTCTGCACTGTGAATAGGTTGATAAAGCCATTCTGTTTACAGTTTAAACAAGTATTTTCAACACATAAGACTGAAAAATTTTATCGGTTCTTCCTGGACAAGGTAACCTTGGGATCTTGTCAGGTGGTCCTTTATGGGCCAGTAGTATCCATTCAATGTTGAGCACAGGCACTCTGTATTGGTGGGAGGAAGACAGTTTTGGAGGAAGAGGTCTTCCAGGGGGTCTCGAGGCTGCATCAAACATTCTGTATACTGGATCCTGGACCTACTAGGCTCCTTTTGGAGTGCTGGGAGAAGTGGTCCAATTTTCAGGAGATTATTAGATGTTCCCTAAAGGAAGGACGTCTTTCCCACCACATTGAAAAAGAGCGGTGGGTGAAGCCCCTCTTAAAGAAACCATCTTGGCAGTATAGCTCAGTGGTTTAAGGCTCTGAGCTGCAAATCTGGAGACCTGGGTTTGAATCCCACAGTCCCTGCTTGCATACTGTGTGACCCTGAGCAAGTCACTTAACTTCCCTGTGCTCCCAGGTTGCACCTGTAAACAAGCTTTCAGCTTAGTGTGTCTCACCTGGTTAAACAGTTGGAATTGGAATTACAGGCCTGTTTTGAACCTGCCCTTTCAATGGAAGGTTGTCAAAAAGGTGGTAGCATTGCCTTTGGAACACCGCTTGGAAGATTATGACATCTGTGAGCCTCTCCAATCTGGTTTCCAGCCTTGCTATAGCACTGAGACCACCCTCGTCAAGATGCACAATGAGCTCCTGGAGAGACATAATGGACATCATTCCATTATGGCCCTGCTTGTTCTTTCCTCTGCATTTGCCATAATGTACTGTTGGTACAGCTGTGGCACTTAGTAGGACTCTCGGTGATGGTGTGGAGATGGTTTGAGTCCTGCTTGTCTGGCAGAGCACAACAGGTGACATTAGGTTTTTCTTGGTTAGTGCTGTGCTTTGCTGTGGAGTGCCTCAAGGCTTGATCCTAGTTCCTGTGCTGTTCACTGTGTATGTGCTGCTGTTAGGAAACTATTAGATAGTACAGGCTGGGTTTCACAGTTATGCTGATGACACCCTGTTGTACCTGCCTTGTGCTCCAGATGGGGTGTAGCTGTCACATGCCTTAATTAGTGCCTAAAGGGATTCAAGACTAGATGGCCAAACAGAGGTGCAGTGCTCCCAGCCATTAGAGTGCCACGTCTGATGTCGCCGCCCTCTCTTTGTGGGGACTGCACCCCATGCCCCTTCTAAATATTCTAACTCCAGTGGAGGGGAGGAGGTGACGGATTCCACTATGTGAAGCCCTAATGACGGCGACCAGAGGCATGGTACAGATGGTCGGAAGGGGACCAGGTCGAAGTGGGTTGACAATAAACTGAATTGATGTTGCTTTACCATATCTAAATGGCATCTTGCTCAGAACTATGGATATTGTTAAGAATCAGAGGGTCATTGTGGATTCTAGGCTGACTCTGGAACATCAGGTATCCACTGTTGTCCAGAGTGACGTTTTCCATCTTCCATATATCAACCAAATCGAGCCCTTTTTAACACCCATTGACCTGATGACACTGGTGTATGCTTTCTCCACATCTAGATTGGATTACTACAATGCCCTTTACCTAGGGCTCGTCACAAGGCTGTTGCATCACCTGCAGCTGTGCAGAAGGAAGCAGCCTGGCTGAATGCTGGGGCCTCCTGGTCAGAGCAGATTATGCCAGTGCTCTGTGGGTTGCACTGACTGCCAGTTTAGTGGTGCATCAACTGCAAGATGTGTTTGTTAACCTACAAGGTGCTGCATGATCTGTGCCCTTGCTACCTGAAACACTCCTGGTCCCATACACTCCTAGCCATTCTCTCTATTCTTCTGAGGCAGGTCTCCTCTGTACCCAGAGATCCCATCTTAAGCCCTCAGGAGATCACGCATTTGAGACTGCTGCCCCAGTACTATGGAATGCAGTACCCCATATGTCAGAGGAGCCCCCTCACAGATACATTTGAAACTCATTTAAAAACATACCTTTTTATCTTTGTCATCAGTCTAGTGACGTTTTAGCACTACTGTTTTTCCTGTATTTATTATTCTATCTGCTTTTATGGATGTAAGGTGTGCAGAGCATCTGAAATTGTGTGCTCTTAAAATTGCCTTGCCTAGAAACAACTAGGTTGCCTGCATTCAGATAACTCAAGAGTAATCTGTGAATTCCAAGCTCATATGTGGTACTTAAGCCCAAAGCCAAACTGACTAAATTGTTAAGCAGATGCTGATTTAAAAATGAAAGGACTTGATGTACAGAATGTTCTCTGAGAATCGCTTTTCTGAGGGCCATAATGAGACTGGAGAGTGAGTCTCAAGGAATGTCCTCATTTCTGTAGCTGTTTCACCATGTTAAGCTTTTCTGTTTAATAAAGAGTTTCTTGCAGGTTCTTGCGCTGTATCTGAATTGGAATGCAGTCTTGGATGGATGAGGAGATGCCTTCACTTAAATGCATTCTTAAGAAAAGTGGACATAAAAAAAAAACCAGGAAGAAGTGAGGACAGCTGCACAGCTGATCTGGCTCTCGGAGCTCGGTGCAGTTACACAGCTCGCACTGTCACAAAACCAGCTATGCAAGTGTTGCTGTCATATTGCAGCACACTTGAGTAAAGATTGACCCCTAGTGGCAAACATGAGCAAACCATTGAGGGCACATATAATTTTTTGGATCAACACTGAAGTTAACTGTAGCTCTTACACCTTAACTAGTACAGATGCATTCACAATAACAAATGACAGGACATGCTATCGTTGGGATATAGAGACACTTCACTGTCTGCAGACAGAGTGCTGGAGGAGTGCCTATATATGTTCATAATCTTCTTATAATCTGTTCATTTATTAACCTCCCTGGTCATTTATTTATTTATTTGTTTGTTTGTTTGTTTACCGGGTAGGCGCGCTGATCAAAAGGACCGTTTTTCAGGCATGATCCGGGCCGTGTAAATGGCACATATGTAATACAGGCAGTACAGTTACACAGATTAAGATGGTACAGAGAATAGAACAACTTGGAGTAAGAGTGATGCGTAAGTACAAGGTACACAGCGTTACAAGTAGGCTTTCAGTACAGTACAACATAATCCATTTGCCATAGATACAGAGAGACTGGGACTAACAAAACAGTAACTCAGTAAATTTACTGGCGGGGTAGGTACACATGGCAGTAACCAACAATTCTGGTTTATAGTGCAATTTGAAAGTTAAGTACGAGTCTAGAGAGTGCAGGGAGGCAGGTAGGTTGTTCCATAGTATGGGAGTGGCAAAGGAGAAGGCTTTGCAGCCCATGGAGGTGAAAACCCAGAGAATTTCTAATGGTGGGTCTGTGGAACGCTTGAGATTATGGGGGCAGGTTTTCTGCTTGAGCAGATGGAAGAGAGGGGAAATGCTTCCACTTCTGAGGGTATTGTCTATGGTGCATCTGAGAAAGTAATTGTTTCTGTCCTGTGTGGGGGGAACGGGCAGTCCAAGGTCTGATATACTGAACAATAGTGGGTTTAATAGGGTGCCATCAGGGTAAACCTACAGATGTTATTATAAGCTGTATTGAGCCTCAAGAGCAGTTGTGATGAGGCATGTGTATAGATGGTGGCACAGTAGTCAAGCAAGGGAAGGAGGTTGCCTTGGGCAGTGGCAGTCCGAGCTTCAGGTGTAAGGTAGCGCTTTAATCAGAAACTCACGCTTAGTTGCTGCTTGATATGCTGCACTGTGGTATTTATGTGCACAGCGAAGGTAAGGAAGGGGTCAAGGGTAACACCCAAGTGTGTGAAACAGGTCACATCTTCAAGGGAAGGGCCTTCCGGAGATGGGATGGTTAGGGTGGATAGAGTTTTGGACAGCTTAGAGATGTTGTGTTTAGACCCCACGAGCATGGCCTTTGTTTTGCTCAAGTTGTCTAGGAGTTTATTTCTCAGGAACCATTCGTGGGCAGCTCCTCAGTTTAGTGTTAATGTGGAGGAGAGACAAGTTAGTGACTTGGTGCTGTAGAACAATACTAGGTCATCTGCATATAGGATGGCCTCAGAGGAGAGGCTGTCCACTGGTAGTGAGTTAATGAATAAAGAAAAGAGGAGTGGACCCAGGGATAGAGCTCTGGAGAACACCAGAGGACACGGCCATGACCGTAGAGGTGGCCCCTCCAACACTGACTGTCTGGAATCGCCCAGTGAGGTAAATGTGAAACCAGGTAGCCACCCCCGACGAGCAGCCGAGATTCTTTAACTTGACATGGAGCAGTTTATGATCGACCGGGTCAAAGGCCTTCGTAAGGTCAACGAAGATGGCACCTGTGAGATTACCTGTATCCGTATTTCTAAAAACATTTTTTGAAATGGGCCAGTGCAGATGTGATACTACAGTATGATGTTTCCTAAACCCATGTTGGTGAGGAGAGAGGAGGTTGTATTTGTTGACATACTCCAAGACTTGGCAGTGGGCATGCTTTCAAGGAGCTTACTGAAGTGGGGCAGAATAGAGATGGTCCTGTAGTTATCGGAGGACAGGGATCCCTGCTTTGAAAAATGGGAACTACTTTGTCATTTTTCCATAATGGGCATAGCTGATGTGGAGAGGGTGAGATTGAAGAGTGAGGTCAGAAGTTTTGAGATATAGGGGCTATGAGTTTAAGGAAGCAGGGCAGTAGCCGTCACTACCTGGACTGTTCCAGTTAAGGAGGCTCTTCAGGAGTTTGAGTGTTTCTTGGCAGGAGATGGCTCTGAAATGGAAGGTGAGTTGGGAGTGTCAGCCTTATGTGTTCATAGTCCGGGTTATCCGTGCTTGTGGGTTAGGGATGGGCAGTTTATTTAGGTGGCCTGTGAGGTCTGTGAACTTTATATTTAGGCACTGGCAACTGCAGTGGAATCAGTCAAGAGACCTGAAGGGAGTTGAGGCATAAGGTGGGAGCTTGGGTTTTGGGGCAATCATGGAGCTATAGTGGACCAGAAGAGGTGGGACCTTAGGTTATCTCTCTGACATTTTTGAAAATAGCCTGCCTTTAGGGATTTTGTCTTTTGTTACACTGATTGGGCAATTTCCTGAATTCATTCCAAAGGGCGGGGAGGGGAGGCCCTGCAAGCTGCCAACTTTTTGTCTCTCTCTTCGTTTGGGAGAGTAGGTCTTTGTTATCCAGTGAGTGCATCCAGGGTGGTTTGAGGAAATGTCTGTCTTGGATGCCCAAGAGGGCTTCTGTGAGGAAACCTACAGCAGAGGTGACATCCTGGAGGGAGCGGAGGGTATGCCAGTTTATAACCCTGACATCAGTGCACAGATGGGTTGTGTCAGAGGAGTCAAAGTTTCTAAAAATTAGGTTTTTTTTGGGGGGGGATGCCTGGATTTGGATGACCAGATGATATAGGGAGGGGAGACAGACAGGATATCAGCTTGGAGGATCCGTCTTCCCTATTCGCTGTATACCTGAAAATAAGTATGAAGTTGCTTAGTGTGCTGAAATGGTCACTAAAAATTAACTAAATAAATATTTCAGCATATTTAGCACCCTGTGGTGTGTTACTGCCCTTATAAAAACACCCAGTATTAAAATGTTTAGCTTAGAAAGTGTAGCAGTGTGCATTTATGAGTACATATAGGCATGGTATAGTACCTGGCTTGTCCAATCAGAGATTTTATGAAACAATTTACTAACACAAAAAGAAATTACTGTATCATGATTTCCAGGTATGAAAAACCCAGGAGTCATTTAAGGAATCTTGGGGACCACGGCCAAGAATTTCAAAGGAATCAGAATCTCTGGGCCCTGTATTTAAAATGAAGGAGTCTCTGGGCCCAGGATTTTAAAGGAATCAGTCTCCAAACACAAATTTAAAAGGAGTCCAAGTCTGTGGACACATGATCTAAAAGGAATCGGAGCCTCTGGACTCACGATTTAAAAGGAATCGGAGTCTCCAGAACCAGATTTTAAAGTAATCTGATTCTCTGGATCCAGAATCTCTGGGCCCAGGATTTGATTTAAAAGTAATCAGTCTCTAGGCCAAGATTTAAAAAGACTCTGAGTCTCTGGGCCCAGGTTTTAAAAGGAATCAGTGTCTCCAGGCCCACATTTAAAAGAAATCCAAATTCTCCAGACCCAGCTCTAAAAGGAATCAGAGTGTGTGGACCCAGGTTTAAAAGGAATCAGTCTCCTAACCCAGATTTAAAAGGAATCAGATTCTTTGCACCCAGATTTAAAAGGAATAAGATTCACCAGTAGCGGATTTAAAGGATGGAGTCTCTGGACCCAGGATTTAATAGGATTTCAGTCTCTGGACCCAGGATTTAATAGGGATTTCAGTCTCTGGACCGGATTTAAAAGAAATTGGAGTCTCTGGACCCAGGATTTAAAAGGAATTGAGTTTGTGAACCCAAGATTTAATAGGAATCCAGTCTCTGGACCCAGGATTTAAAAGGTATCTAAGTCTCTGAGCCCAGGATTTAAAAGGAATTGGAGTCTTTGGGCCCGGGATTTAAAAGGGATTGGAGTCTCTGGATCCAGAATTTAAGAGGAATCAGAGTCTTTGGACCCAGATTTGAAAGGAATCCAAGTCTCGGGGCACAGGATTTAAAAGGAATCAACATCTCCAGATCTGTATTTAAAAGTAATCAGATTCTCTGGACCCAGAGTTAAATAAAGTCCTAGTCTTTGTACTCAGGGTTTAAAGGGATCAGAGTCTCGAGGCCCAGGATTTAAAAGGAATCAGTCTCTGATAAATTATAAAAGGCCTGTGGTCTGAGGGTCACCCAGGCCCCCAGAAGCTATAGGATTTTTCATGTTTTATGGTGCATTTTGGGGGCTATTTTACTACATTTTAGAATGTGTATGCCACCATCACTACTACTCCACTGTAGAGGATGCAAGGGTGCCCTTTGGGGGCTCTTTGATGCCTGGGAATGTGCCAAAACCCACAGAAGAGGGCTCTGGAGGGAACTTTGATGCCCCCAGGTATTGCAGGCGTGCCCCGAATATGGGTTTCAGGTCACAGTGCCACCTCTCCACAAGATATAAGAGTGCCCTGGAGGGCACTTTTTTGCATATTATTAACTGAAGCACCAGAAATATATATAGGCTATGCACAAGCAGGCAAAATGCAGTGCAATTCCTTGTACAGCACTGAGCCAACTGGAGTGCCTTCCGCTTTTGCAGTTCCTAGTTTAGACAGCCCAGGTTACTATCTAATACCTCTAATACATCAGCAATATTGGAAAAAAAAATGCAAGGACAACAATTTTCTGAAAACAGTGACGCTTTTTCAAGATGTTTTAACTGGGGCTTACCCTAACTGATTCTTAAGGTTTATTCTCCCTCAAACTGTACTTTACAGGGTACATTAAACCATTCAAACAGGAATGACAACAGGACTAGCAAAGCATAAAACCAAACAAACAAAAACAACATGGACAAGCTCCACAATTCATTAAATTGGATGTGAAGTGAAACATTTTCCTGCTACTAGTAAATGGATGCACAGTCCTCAAGCAGTTGGCAGCAACTTTTCAAACATTAAGTGATGTTTATTTGCCTGCAACCCTCTTTATATAACACACAAAGCAATCTGAGTTTTGGTACTGAAATTCTGCTGTTTAGTTCAGATCGGTCAAAGAAGGAGAACTAGTTGATATAGCAGTTATAACACATTTTTTTGTTTCTTTTTGTATATTATGTCTGTTTATGATGCTAAAAAATGGAGTCTGTAGGAATTCTGTAGTTAAATATTTATTGTTATGGGGCAGTCATAATTAATATGTCCTTAAAACTTACTCTAGACACACATAGAAACATAGAAACATAGACTTTGACGGCAGATAAGGACCGCTTGGCCCATCTAGTCTGCCCATTTCCCTACCTACAGGATAGGCCGCAGATTCTAGTTAACCAACAGCCTATTTCTTCCTACCCCACAAGAATTGCCTTATGTCTGTCCCATGCATTCTTGAATTCTCCTACAGTTTTAGACCCTACACCTCCTCAGGAAGGCTGTTCCATGCATCCACTACCCTCTCTGTGAAATAATACTTCCTCATATTGCCCCTGAACCGCCCCTCTCTTTTAAGTTGTGTCCCTTGTTCTTGACGTCTCTTTTCTGAAAGATGCACCCTCTTGAACTTTGTTGATTCCACTGAGGTACTTAAAAGTTTCTATCATGTCCCTCCTCTCCTTCTTTCCTCAAGGGTATACATATTAAGCTCCTTTAGTCTCTCCTCATATGGCTTCTCTTGCAGACCCTGCACCATTTTAGTTGCCCTCCTCTGGACTGCCTCTATCCTGCCTATGTCCTTGCGGAAATGGGGTCTCCAGAACTGGACACAGTACTCCAGATGGGGTCTCACCAACTGTCTGTACAGAGGGATAACAACTTCTGTTTTCTGCTGCTGATGCCTCTCCCTATGCATCCCAGTATACCCCCAGCCCTCCCTACTGCCTTCTCACATTGCTTGCTAACCTTAAGGTCATCTGATATGATTACCCCAGGTCCCTTTCCTTTTTGTTGTTGTTACTACCTCCCCTATTGTGTATTCTTCCCTGGGTTCTTGTTTCCCAGGTGCATTATTTGCACTTCTTTGCATTGAATCCTAGCTGCCATATTTCTGACCATTCCTCCAACCTTGCCAAGTCCCTTCTCATCCTTTCCAGCCTCCTTGTGTATCAACCCTGTTGCAGATCTTTGTGTCATCTGCAAAGGGCTTACTTTTCCTTCAGTCCCTCTGCAATGTCACTTATGAAGACATTAAAAGGACTGGACCCAATACTGAACCCTCGATACCCACTAGTAACCACTCTTTCTTCAGAGTGGACCCATTTACAATTACCTTCTGTGTCCTGTTGTCCAGCCAATGTTTTACCAGGCTACCACCCTGGGATCCACTCCCAGGCTGGTTAATTTGACTATTAATCTTTTGTGTGGGACTGTGTCAAATGCCTTGCTAAAGTCTAGGTAGGCCATGTCCACAGCCCCTCCCTGGTCTACTACTTTGGTCACCCAGTCAAAGAAATCTATTAGATTCGTCTGACATGACCTTCCCGCTGTGAACCCATGCTGCCTTGGGTCCTGTGCCCCACTGGCCTCTAGGTACTCAACTATTCTTTCCTTCAGAAGTGACTCCATCACGTTCCCTATCACAGACGTCAGACTGACAGGTCTGTAGTTTCCTGCCTCTGTCTTGGTCCCACTTTTGTGAAGGGGAATCACATCTGCCTTCCTCCAGTCATCAGGTACCACACCATCCTCCCATGATTTATTAAAAAGAGTTGCCAGTGGTTTCACTAGTTCCCCCCTTAATTCTTTTAGAATTCTGGGGTGAATTCCATCAGGCCCCATTGCTTTGTCCACCTTCAGTTTTAGGAGTTCCTGCAGAACCCTTTCTTCTGTGAAAGGACTGGGATCGACCCCCATCAAGAGTGCTTCTGTTAATTGGATTAGGCACTTCCCCCTCCTCTTTTGTGAATACTGAGCAGAAATATTCGTTCAGTATCCCTGCTTTTTCACTGTCCTCCTCTGCCCACCCACCGTTCATTCTATTCAGCCTCACTATCCCTCCCTTTGTCTTTCTACGCTCGCTGATGTATCTATAAAAGGTTTTTATCCCCTTCTTAACTGAGTTGGCTATCTTTTCCTCAGTTTGGGCCTTTGCTATTCTGACTTCCCTTCCTGCTTCCTTCTGTCTTAACTGGTACAGCTCTCTGTCCTGCTCTTTCTGTGTTTCCTTATACTTCCGGAATGCTATCTTTTTCTTCCTGACTTTCACAGCCACCTCTTTTGAGAACCATAGTGGCCTTTTCTTTCATTTTGATTTGTTTATTTGCTTCACACAAAGGCTTGTTGCCTCTGTGATGGCAGTTTTGATGATTCCCCATTGTTGCTCCACACCTCCTCCTAGCCTGTTTGCTAGTGATTTTCTGAGGCAGTCTCCCATCTTGCCAAAGTCAGCCTTCCTGAAGTCCAGTACCCTCACTTTTGTATGGCTTGACTCTGTAGCTGAGTTTAACGTGAACCACGCTGTTTGATGGTCACTTGTTCCCAGCTGGCAACCCACTTCTAGATCTGAGATCCTCTCACTGCCCCCATTTGAGAGTACAAGGTCTAAGATTGCTCCCTCACTAGTGGGTTCCGAAACTAGCTGTCTGAGGCCTGCCACCTGTAGGGCATCAAGAATGGCCCTGCTCTTGGATGTGGCGCAGCAAATGTGCTCCAGTTAACATCTGACATATTCAGGTCTCCCATCAACAGTATCTACTCTTTCTCTGCCATTCTAAGAATGCTTTCTGTCATATCCTTGTCCATTCCCTCCCTCTGACATGGGGGTCTGTACACAACCCCTGTGCGGATTGTGGTGCCCTTTCCAGTCTCCAAGGTGACCCACAGTGCCTCCTCTCCTCCCTGTTTATTCTTTTGTTCAGTTGCTTTTATCCCTTCCTTTACATAGAGAGCTACTCCTCCCCCTCTTCTCCCCTGCCTGTCTCTCCTGTAAGTTATGTACCCTGGTATGTTAACATCCCAGTCATGGTTCTCTGTGACCATGTTTCTGTGACTGCTACGATATCCAGGCATCCCTCTTCCATCAAGGCCACCAGCTCAGGGAGCTTGTTGCCCAGGCTCACGGGCACTGGTACCGTTACCCTCCATTTCCTGATGGCCTTACTCCTGTTTGCCCCATCCCTGTCCTTCTTGCCTTTGTCACACAGCTCAGCGCTTTCAATAACATTCTGACATCTTTACAATGTGACATTATCATCCTTAACATCTTACAGTAGGCACATTTTTTAACACAGTACTTACAAAAACAAGCATTTGTCAATGCCGAATGTTTGCTTGCTGGCAGTGGCATTGGTAGTGTAGGAGTTAGAGAGCTGCATAATAGGAATGGCAGT
Source organism: Neoceratodus forsteri (assembly GCA_016271365.2). Taxonomy (NCBI): domain Eukaryota; kingdom Metazoa; phylum Chordata; order Ceratodontiformes; family Ceratodontidae; genus Neoceratodus; species Neoceratodus forsteri. The sequence continues at coordinate 302,692,571 of CM057458.1, read as the reverse complement.
GAAGTATTGAACTGAAGCCAACCCCACCACCACCCTGCAGAGACTGACAGGCATTGGGGTGTGCCTTTGGGTTGTCAGGCATAACGTCCATGCCATTTCACCACACCCTACCTTGCAGATACCAACAAGTGTCACGGTGTGCCTTGGGGTCTTTGGCCCTTATGCTCACCCCATTCCATCAGGAAATACGGTGAGATGAGTCCTGTATAGGAGAGTGGGGTGAACTTTGGGGCCAAAGAGTCCAAGGCATGCCTTGATGCCTCTCACTGGCTGCAGGGTGTGGAATGGTATGAGCATTACAGGCGAGAATCCCAAGTCACACCCCTGATGCCTCTCAGTCTTTACAGGCTGGGGCGTTATGGTCGGAAACCCTAATGCCTCAGGCATTTGTTGGCATTTTCATTCCAAATTTTCAACATGTTTTTTTGTGACCCCCACCTTATGAACAGTGGCAATATCAGTTTGTTAGCCGAAAGCTGATTTTGCCCAGCGACTACACCATTTGGCACTGCAGATGCAAAAACACTTTTCAAACACAATGTGAAAAATGACAGCTGTACTGTTCATGGGGAGGTGCAAAAAACGCACACCCGTAATGCAATTAGTTTGAGGATTTTTTTTACAGCAGATTGGCAGCACAGGGATTTTTTAACCTCCACTCATGAACAGTGTCACTGTGATTTTCTTAATTTGTCCCGAACAGTGATTTCCCACAGTGACCACGCATTTCTGGCGCTGGCAGTGTAGAAACACATTTCTGCCATGGTGTGAAAATGACAGCTGTACTGTTCATAAGGAAGTGTGGAAAAATGTCAGTAGAAAATCTGACTGAAAATATTAGAAATCCAGTTACGAGGGTGCATGGAAACTGCGCAATGGTCACAATCATTTCACCAAATTTTTACATAGCTATTTTAACACCTCTGCTCATGAACAGTGTCACTGTGATTTTCTTAATCTGTCCCGAACATTGATTTCGCACACCGACTGCGCCATTGTATGCTACATGGGTGGAAACATGTTTTGTTTTGTTGAATTTTGTTGACCCGTAAGCCCACTGGGCCTAGAAGTCCCTTTTCAGGGGTGACGGGGAGATACAGATGGTAAGCAACTGAACTTGAACCAGATTAAGCTGTTGATGGTATTTTTTTTTTTTTTTTTTTTAGTGAATGAGAGAAATTTGGCCAGGACACCGGGAAATTCCCTGCTCTTTCGATAAGTGCCATGGGATCTTTAACATCCACCTGAACTACCATCAATCCAGGCAGATGGGACCTCTGTTTAACGTCTCATCCGAAAGCGGCACCTCAAATTGCAGCACCCCTCTCATGCTGCACTACAGTGTCAGTACTGGGATATTAACCTGAGTGCCAGATGTGGGAACTGAACCCACAGCCCTCTGGTCTCCGGCCTCAGAGGCGAGTGGCTACCTACTGAGCCACTGACACTGCCCACTGTTTTGGCTGAGATGTGAAAATGACAGCAGTACTGCTCATAAGGAGGTGTGATAAAATGGCAATGTTGAAAATCTGGAATGAAAACATTGAAAATTCATCAACATATGAGTGTGCGTAGAACAGCGCAATGCATGCTAATAAAACAGTAATTTTTTGGAATTTTTTCACCAAATTTTTAACATAGCATGTTAACACCTCTGCTCATGAACAGTGTCACTGTGATTTTCTTAATCTGTCCCAAACATTGATTTCGCACACTGACTGCGCCATTGTGCGCCACATGCACGGAAACACATTTTGGGTCAGATGTGAGAAATGACAGCTGTACTGCTCATAAGGAGGTATGGTAAAATGGCAATGTTGAAAATCTGGAGTGAACATATTGAAAATTCGCAAACTTACAAGCGTGCATAGGAACAGCGCACCGCATGCTCTTAAAATAGTCATTTTGGGGAATTTTTTCTCCAAATTTTCAACATAGGGTTTTTGGGGGCCTACCTCATGAACTATGACACTGTCATTTCGTAAATCAGTCCTGAAAGGTGGTTCTGCGCATTGACCGCGAAATCACCTTCGGGGCCGATTAACACCATGACAGTGACAGAATTCATGAGGTGAGGACCCAAAACCCCATGTTGAAAATTTGGTGAAAAATTCCTCAAAATGCCAGAGATATGCACTCAAAGTTAAAAAACCCTATTTATTACATTTATACAGCTTACCGCATTTCCTCAGTTCGTGGTTGGCTTTAAGAGTGCAGTCGTGTTCCCGGTCCATCAAGATCATCGCCAAGCTCTGGAGGTAAATATGGGGTGAGGAGGGGTGCGTGAGGCAGGGTGTGCAGTGGATGGACGGGTGGGGAGAAATTGAGTCAGGACAGTCAGCGAGGAAGGTTTTTCTTCCAGGTTTTTTTTTAACTTAGACAACACAGGATGTTTGCTACGCTGGGGTGGCTCTCAGCGTGGCAGCTGGAAGGCTGTTTGGGGTGTGGAGTCGATGGGGATTGGGCACCTCTGCCGGTAATATGATCTTTGCCATGTTGGGGTGGGCTCCAGCGTAGCATCGGATCTCTATTGGGGAGAGTGCAGCACAGCCGAAGGGGATTGGGCACCCCATCAGCTATACAGTGTGTGCATGGGAGACATGACGCACGCAGTGTGCGTGCATGCATGTGTGTGTGGGGAGCGCATGAGCACGCTGACATCTTATCGCTGCTCGCTGAGGCGTTGCTCTCCCTTTCAGCTGTACGGCCACTGCATTTTCAACTGCTGTTATAGACAGCTACAGTGTTCTGTACATTGGAGACAAGAATCATTTAAAAAAAAAAAGTAGGTTGTATGTACAGTTGCCATGGGGAGTCATGAGGTCAGCTAATTTAGTACTGCCGGAAACCAGCATTCATTGGAGAACTGCGGCCACACCTGCAAACACACTGACTGAATTGGAAGATGGCTGCCACACCTCAAAACTGGATGATGGCACTACAAGCAAACATAACAAAATAATGTGTAACTTGTATGCCAGATGGGATTTTGTGCCATAGTCTGGTATCTTTTTTTTTTTAAGCCTCCTCCTATAGGTTTTGTCATCATGGTGCACAGTGACTACAGAATGATCGACTGTCATTGGGGGATTAAAAATAAACCATTTTACAAAGAAGTATACCTGAAAACCTCATAATATATAAATGAAAGAAATTTGAATTAGTTTAAATTGAAGTTTGAGATATTGCGTTACAATGTATTGCAAATCAAGGGTGGGAAACAACTTGGAACAATGAACAGCACTTGTGCACCTACAGTGCTAATCAACTCAGCAGCTGCAGCAGTTGGTAAGGATTGACCAGCACAATTTGCAAAGCTGAAAAAAATCACTGTAAAGTATTTAATTATAGGAACCTGATGGGTCCAGATATCACATTTAGAAATTCAAATCGAAATCCCAAAAAGTGTACACTCCAACAAGGAAAATATAGGCTGTTGTAGAATTCAAACATTAATTATATACTGGCATAAATGAAAACAGAGAAATCCTGCATTCTGATTGGTTGGCTGGCACCTTTCCAGCATCATAAATCTACCAGAGTACCAACTGGAAGAGGTGCCAGTCAGCCTTCTCTGCAGAAAAAACACTCCGAGCCCCGAACAGAAAGCTGAATTGCACCATATTGGACTCCTACTAAACACCGTGTCCAAACTGCTGTGACACCCACTAAACTGCGATTACAAAGCGGAGTTTTAAACAAATGGCAGTACTAAATTAGCTGGACCTCACAACCCCCATGGCAACTGTACATACAACCTACCTTTTTTTTTTTAAACGATTCTTGTTTCCAATGTACAGCACTGCTCCACATTTCAGCTCTGCAGCCACACTTGATGGTCCCCCTCGAACCATGTCTCCGCACTTTGCAGTCGGTCTCCGCTCCACTGCCTCTCACTTGCTCCCTAATTATAACTCTAGAATGCAGTCCTGCTCTCTCCCTCTCCTTATCTCCCATAACGGTAAAAAAAAAAAAAATACTTAAAAGTCAAAAAAAAAAGTAGAAAACAAATTTACCACAGAGTCACGACCGTCCTCTCTACTAACTGCAAACTGGAACCCGGAAGGAAACGCTCTCCATTTCCAGCAGCATGTTAGGTAAAATGAACAAACAGCTGACCACTGCCAGGCCCTATCCTTAACAAAAAAAAATCACATTTGAATGTTTCTGTATCAAGCTGCATTGGCATCAACACCCTAGCAACCAGCACAATTTTTTTCTGGCGCAGGAACAAATGCAATGAAAATAAATTAAAATTCCCCAAAAACCTTTTTATTTATTTTTCTACCTCCTAAAAAAGGCAGACATTGTATAATAGCAATATACACTTCAGGGTGTATATAGGGATTTATGACTTCTGGTGTGGTTAAGTCACTTGGCCTGCGCCCATGACCGTATCACACAAGGCATGATAAATCCCCATATACCCACACCCTGTCATTGTATATTGCTTAAAAAATCACTCCCAACAGTGGCTGCTTTTTCCCAAGTCCGCTATATGCTTCTAAACAGGTAGTAGAGCAGGAGTTAAGTTTAGCTGACATTTCAACATCACATGACATTTTCTACAGCATGAAAAGAAATATCTTCTTAAAGTATCTCTATAACTAGTAAAAGGTGTGTATTAAAGGCACATTAAAAAAGTAAAACAAAATCCTTTTCTAAATCAAAAAGCAGCCAGACCATGTCAGAACTGTCAATATAATTGAATGGAAAATACAACAGGGTGTTTAAGTAGGCAATAAGTCAAAAGAGGGTGTCTGGTGGAGGATTATAATAATTGGTCAGCAATTTTTTTCTAAGGCTGACCTAGTTGATATTTGCCGTAATAACCAACAGGTTATTACAGTGAACACGCGCTCCATCTGTCAAACTCAAGCACTCCCTGATTTGCTCTTGTCTTGTGTGTAAGCAGGCAGAACACTTCCTCACACCTGGTGGCTACAAATCTCAGTTAGCGAGGAGCCATCAAAACAACACTGCTAACCTTTACAGAAGAAATTTTTTATCTGGCTGATCTTGCCTGTAACTTAAATTCAAAAAATACCCTTATCTGGTTGATCCTGCACTTCACCACCTTCAGGAAATGTGAAGTGCGACCAGGAGCAGTTCCATCAGTAAGCGCAATTGTGATCCCAATTTCTACAATAACTTTATGTAACCCCCCTGCAAATGGGGGTTCCCAAAAGACTTCCAGGAGCTTGCTTGAATGCTCCAAGCCTGAATGGTGTTTGGCATTTAAGCCATTTATCAGTGAGTGTTTTTAGAGCCTCTGGTACTGTCTCTTTAAGAGCTGTCTGCTTGCAGACATAATTAGTTTGTATGGGGGGGACTGTGTGCTTCTCTGAGTACCACTCGAGCTGCTGCCAATTCACTTCATTTTTGCAGTCACTAGGAGTGCAAAGGGAACCTATCTGAAAGATGTAACTGTTTGCCAGAAATTATTTAGAGTAATAATGAAATTACAGTTTGTCTAACCTGCTTGCTTTGCAGTCAGAACTGTGTCTGCTAGTTCCCCATTCTAGTTTTGAACTGCTGAACTGGACCAATCAGTGTGGGGTAAGCTAGCTCTAAAATGGTGCCTTGGACGAATCAGAACTTGGACTCATAATCTGAGCCAGCCACAAGAGGATTGTATGGGCAGTGACTCTGGGAGATGTAGTTTAGACTTCAGTGCCTTTTGGACCAACAGCAGCAGTCTATTGTGAGTGACAGCCAATCCAGTCAAGAACTGGGAGGAACTCAAAGGAAGTGCCCGTTTTGTCGGTTGGAGTTTCAATTGAGCTTTGCAGTGAAGAAGGAAGGAGCCCTGTGCTTTTCAGTGTGCAGTTTTAGTCAAAAAACGTGTAAGGCCCAGAGTTCCGGTCTGCAGCTTGTGTAACAGCTTGTTAGGACTGAATCCGTCCTGTGAAAAGAATCAAAGGATCTCTGAAGAGTAGAAACCAGGCTCACCCTGTAGAAGACTGGAGGAATTGCTGAAAATTGCACTGGGTCTGTCAGGAACTGAATCTGCTTGTGTTCTCCCGGTATTGTGCAGTAATTGCGATTGGGATACAGATGCAGCCTGCCTGGTATAGTGCTTTCTTTATATGGATGTGTGAAGAGGTTTGTGTACCTCAAGTGAGCCCTGCTGACATTGAAGGACCCTATCTTATTTGGAGGTCGTGAGTACTAATTCAGGTCGCTTCCTGTTGAATTGCCACATTAAATCCAAATGGAATTACTGTACTGCTGACTGTTTAATTCTCCTTTTCTCTGTGTGAAAGGGCCCTACCAGCTGCCACGGTTTGGACTAGCCACTAGGGCTTGGAACCCAGGACAGTAACTGATAGGGATAGGCCTGTGCACAGAGCCATAGGTAGATTATTAGAGTGGATAAGCTAATTAACCTGATTTCCCCTGTCCTTGTTATATCCCCTAAATAAATCAGAGCTGCTTGTTTCAGCAAAGTTATACTGCCTGAGGTATTTGTCTATGTTAAAGTACTGTACTGTGATTGTTGCACTGTATCTCATTTCACAGGAGGTCCCAGTGCCGGAACCAGACCTGGGGGTAAGTGTATACTGTGAAGGTAATTTGATATATTGTGTGGGCCACTAGTGGGAAGAAAGGGGTTGCAGTGTCCCAGAGGGCTGTGACCAAGTTAGTTTAACTATTGCAAACCCTGACCTCTGGGTGGAGGCACCCGCCATTGGATCCAGGCCCTCAACCTGTTAGTGGCAAATCAGGCAGGGTAGTAGCCCTGGGATAGCGCCATCTAGGGTTACATCTTGCTAGCTTCCCCACACTGATTGGTCCAGTTCAGCAGTTCAAAACTAGAATGGGGAACTAGCAGACACAGTTCTGACTGCAAAGCAAGCAGGTTAGACAAACTGTAATTTCATTATTACTCTAAATAATTTCTGGCAAACAGTTACATCTTTCAGAAAGGTTCCCTTGCACCCTAGTGACTGCAAAATGAAGTGAATTGGCAGCAGCTCGAGTGGTACTCAGAGAAGCACACAGTCCCCCATACAACTAATTATGTCTGCAAGCAGACAGCTCTTAAAGAGACAGTACCAGAGGCTCTAAAAACACTCACTGATAAATGGCTTAAATGCCAAACACCATTCAGGCTTGGAGCATTCAAGCAAGCTCCTGAAGTCTTTTGGGAACCCCCATTTGCAGGGGTTACATTTAAAAGATAAATAAATGAATGAATGAAAGAAACAGAATCATAATGCCAGAAAGCAAGGAGACAGACAAACAGAGTGAGTGTGTATATGTGTGTGTGTGTGTGTGTGTGTATCACAGGACTCGGGTGGAAAAAATTGCTGACAAGATATTATATAAAGTAAAAGGTGGGGAAGTGTCTGAAACTCAAATTTAATTCACACCCTTGTGATGCTTTAATAAACCCCTTGCACTTGGCCCTTGGGGTTTATGTAGCATCCCACACCTCGGGTGTACATTAATTAGAGAATAATATATGTGGTGGTGTGTGTAATGAGATCTTACACACGCTCGAGTTGTGGGATACTACTTAAACCCTGAGGGGTTTATGAAATGCATCTCACAATGAGGATGTGTGTAAAATCGAATTTTACACACACCACCCCATATTTTATTTTATATAATTGCTGGCGGGTACTTTTTCCTCTCAGCAATTATACAAACTAGAATAAGCAAAAGACTAGTATTCAGACAGACGGGGACCAGTCAGCATTCTGCGTCTGCCAAGCTACAGTGTCTGCATGATCTGCCAAGTTAGAAGACTCCCACGGAGTGTTGCACATGTTTGATTTAAAACAAAACTGGAGATTTTGTTTTTAAAACCTGTCTGCATTTTTTTTAAGTTAAACTTACCACTGAGCAGCGGTTGCGAACTTTCGTCGTGCTTCACTTTGAAGAGGTGTGGAGAACCGCTGGTCAAAGCGCGCTGACAGGGAAATCTGTTGCCCGTTTAACATCTCCCTTTTTTTCTGCTTTTCTGGGTCAGTGGAGAATGAGATGACTTAAAAAAATCAAGTTACCACTGACTGCAAGGAGCGGTTAAGACTGCGGCCCTATTGCTCCAGAGAATATTGCAGAAAAGACCAGCGACTGGCGCATGCGTGGTCCGAGGGAAACCCAGCACAAGTTTGCCATTATAACCAGCTGGTTATAATGGAAAATTACAACCGGGTTTCCCTATGGGAAAAAGCACCCACCAGTAATTATATTCTCATATCACACACTTCCCCATCCTTTTATTCTATATATAATTACTGACCTTTATTTTTTCCCATAGAGAAAGCCGGTTATAATTTGTACTACGCCATTAGTCTTTCTAGGAAAACCGCGAGCCATCAATACCGTGAAACAAACCATATTTAATCCGAACTCACGGTCTGTCAGCTAGCTTCCTCATCTCACTGCTTAAAATCAACACCTCATGTCCTCTAACAACAAAGACGAACAAGATAAATTAAACTAAAGTTGAAACTTTCACATCATCCTAACACACAGTGAACAAATCTCTCTCCCAACAGGCATCGCAAGCTCTTTAAGGAGCTCGCTACGAACAGCATAACCATGGCAACCGGAACCCTCACGTAGTAATAGAGAAATGAACAAAACCGAAGAACTTAAAATATTGGTACAAAATCTTTGAACGTTTTCTTCGTTTAACACGATTTACTTCTCATAGAAATCGCAGTTACTGAGCAAAGTTATAAAACGGACCTGGCTGTTTCAAGTACTGTGAGTTAACACGATGGCACAGTTTGTCAAATAAACTTCCTATGCCTGAAAAAATGAAGGTCAGCAATTATATAAAATAAGGTTTGGGGAGGTGGTTCAAACTGCATGATTTACACCCTCGGTGTAGGATGTCTTAATAAACCCTCGGGGTTTATGTGGCATCCCACACTTCGGGTGTGTAAAATTCTCGTTATAACCACCTCCCCATACATTATTCTCTATATAATGCACAGCCCTGGGCAATGCATTCATATTCTTTAATGTACACCCTGGAATGGCTAATTGCACTTATAAAATGACCCGTTGCTCTTATGTAGTTTATGTAAAGTGAAACATTTGTATTATGATTTGTTTACATAAAAGAATTTGTTTAGATACATTTTAAATAACAAAATGATATATATGAAATTGTCCCTGATTTTGTAGATAATGAGGCTCTTTAGTCTTGGTAATGAGATGCAGCACATCAATATGCATTGCTGGCTTTTTGATACACAGTCAGGTGACGTCTCTCAGCCAGTAAGGTTTCAGGATTTTTTCTTGCCATATTATAAAGATATTAAATATGGTTTCCTAGCCACTGAAGATGTTGCTATTGGCATATTGCTGCAGATGATTGGAAAGATCAGATGTTTGCTGTTGATTATACAATGGCAAGAACATTTCCTGGACTCTGATTGGTCAGTGTATGCCTGAGACATTGATGATATCTCTGTATAACATCACTGTTTTGATTTGTAGCTTGATTGTTTCCTTTCTCTTAAGAAACAAAGTTGTATTGCCTCACTAAAAAATCTACTAAAAACATTTTCTTAATTGTTTTTAAATTTTGTATGACAACGAGCCATTGTATAATTACAATAAGGCACTCCAAGGTGTGTGTCATTGTGTAATAATGTCACTCCTGGTGTGGTGGAAGCACCTGGCTTCACCTTGTGCTTCAACCCACCCCAGTAGTGACGTTATTACATGATAACACACACCTTGTCTTGCCTTATTGCTTAATTAGTATCTTGCCATTTCTCGTCCCTTCTGGCTTCTCAGATGCATCACTTCTTAGTCTGACTGCACCCTGATCAAGCTGCGTATTTCATTTTAGGGATGTGCCAGCCTCGAGTGCCAGGAACAGTGGGTGCAGAACCATTCTCTGCCAAGCTGCGCTACACTGGTCCGGAAGATCCCGACCATCCAAATTTCATCAAACTAACAGTCACATTGCCACACATAGATGGTAAGTTAAAATTGACTGATGAGTTAAAATTGATTTTAATATGGATGCTAATGAAACCTTAATTATGATTAGCCAAGACTATCCCTATAAATTACTACATGTTTGCACACCAAGGGCAGTGAGGGCAACATGATGTACCCAGGGCCTCCTATGACCTTAAATAACTACTGTAAGTTACTATGTCTGCAACACAAAACATGATGTTATGATAGTTAGGACCTGTCACCCTCCTCATCATAATCTTTGCATTTCTTAGGTTTTTTTTTCTTTTAATTTCACAATTGAATTTGGGATAAGTGGTTGAAAGGATACAGTGTGTAAAGACAAAAAAACAGCTTTATATTGTACATAATGAAAACTGAATTCCTGGCCCAGCGAACCTCCAGAAAAAAATTATTTAAGTAGTAAATGTTATAACATTGGGAGAGGTCACCATCCAATGCAGGCTAAATTACTTTTCAGAGATTGGACATATTTGAACCACTCACCAAAATCATTGTAGTAATTTTATATTTTATTTGATCTGTGACATCCAGAAATAAATTATCCCATGTTTTGGGTATTAACCCTTCTTCAGGTAGTCAGGTTTTTGCTATTGTTCTCTTTGACCTTTGAGACACCGAGAAGGAGACACTTAATGCCAAGCAGATGGAGTGACCGGAGTTAAACTTCCTGAAGCAAGTTCACAGAGAATGAAAGAAAAATAGGCAAAGAAAATTAATTTAGAAGCAGCTAACTGAAAAGGAAAGATAAGGCAGTGTCATCTACAGATGAAGGACTGATGAACAGTAATGAACTAAAGCTCTTAAAGACACAAAGACAATAGCGAAAACCAAACTCCCTGATGAAGGGTTAATACCCAAAACGTAGGACAATTTATGTCTGGATGTCACAGATTAAATAAAATTTAAAATTACTACAATGATTTTGGTGAGTGGGTCAAATATGTCCAATCTCTGAAATGTCACTTAATAACTAAAACAGTAGAACAAACAAAACTTTCAAACCTATGAATATTTTGAGCAACGTCTGTCCTTAGCAGTTGATTACAGGCCCTTACATGAAATGTTCATGTATTTGTAAGTGTTGTGTTTTCTGTGCCTCTGCATCTTTCTTGCACTTAGAATGACTCCCAGCATATCCAGTCATGATGCTCTGGAAGGAGTGGCGACTATCAAACCATGAGTGACTGCACTGTTTGGGGGTGTTCCTAATGTACAGGAAGTACGCAATAAGAGTAAATCAAGAATTTGAAACAAAACAAGGTTGGGTGTAATTATACCATTAGCATGCATTTCAGTTCTACTAAGAAAGGAAGCAGATAAAACAACCAGTATCATCAATGACGTTTACAGAATGAAAACCAATGTAAAATGTGAGGTTTCAACTAGAAATAATAAGATGCAAAAAGGGTTCATAGTGTCTCTTTAATGGAAGAACAAAAAAACAAGGTGCTGGATCAGCATGTAGTCAGAAAACAAAACAAAATCATAATATTAAATGTATGCTGAAAATAGAAAATTGAGTTAGAATCAACGTTTCGACCATAGGTCTTCGTCAGGAATTATCCAAAGGAGAAAAGGGCAAGGTCAGTAGAGAGTTATGGGGAAATAAGGAGTATCTCATATATATATTCCTCACGTATATGTCCCTTATTTCTCCATACCTCTCCAATGACCTTGTATTTTTCTCTTTTAGATAATGCCTGAAGAAGACCTATGGTCAAAATGTTGATTCTACTCTATTTTCTATTTTCACCATGCCTTTACTATTACCATGTTGTCCCTTTAATGGGCCCCCTTCACATATGGGGCTGATGTGTCAATTTAGGTGTTGCCAGCTGAGGGTTTTCCACACTGTGATGCTGCACTGCACACTTTGCATGCTGGAGACATTTATGATTATGCGCCCCCCCCCCCTCCAAATAGGCAAGTGAAGTGCCCTGCAAATAAGCTAGGGCTTGCCATTGGGTGGATCTGTGCTGGGAAGTGGGCATCCATGCCGAAGCTCAGTCCAGGTCCAAAGTGGATTCCATGCTTTGTGGCAGCAAGGGATTATGGGATACAAGACTGAAAGGGGAAGGAAGGTGTAGTGTGAAAGAGGACCACCAAAAAGCAGATTTATTACACAACTATTTATGTTCAGTATTTATGGAGGAGGGGGAAGGAAACAGGCCAAGGGTAAAGGGCAAAGGTATAAAGGGATGGGAAGTAGACACAAAACCATTTACAGAAGAAAGAGTGCTTAGGGAACTATCAAAGATAAAAGTAGACAAAGCAATGGGGCCAGATGGGTTGCACCCCTGGATACTAAGGGAACTGAAAGAGGAGCTAGTAGCGTTACGCCGGCGGCTCGGGTTCGGGAACGGACTCGGGCGGCCGGGGGTCGGTGGGGAGAGGGAGGATCGAGTGTCCCAACGGATGCTCTCCTTCCTCAGGGGTGGGTAACCAAGAACGCTCTGCATTCTGTGTCCCTTCCATAGCCGGTGGTAACACCGGCAGTAGGAAGGGATGGAGGCGGCTTCGTTGGAGCCGGGAGGGGACGTCGTGGCGCATGAGGGCTGGCGTGCCATCAGCCGTCACCGCTCGGGATGTACATCCCAAGCGCCTGGCCCCGGGAGGGATCCGAGGGGAGAAAATGGAAAACCCCTCCGCAGCCTAGATGAAGGCCGCTCCAGTACCACCCAGGGGCCACCTACAGGACAGACCCCACTGTGCGAGGAGAGGAGGAGGAGGCACTCTGGGGCAGATCACTAAGGTAGGTGACCCAGGGGGACATGAGCGGACGGAAGGAAAGGGCTCCGGAGGTAGGCAGGTAGGAGGATAAAAAAGAAATAAAAAAAAAAAAAAAGACGAGCTAGTTGCACCTCTGACAGCCCTTTTCAACATGTCATTAAAAAGTGGGATGTACTGGGGCACTGGAGGAGGGCAGATGTAGTCCCACTCCACAAAAGTGGAAATAGGGAAGAGGCAGGAAATTACAGGCCAGTCAGCCTGATGTCAGTGGTAGGCAAGATATGGAAACACTATTCAAAGGAAAGAATTGTGAAATGCCTAGTTACCAATAACTTGCAGGATCAGAGGCAGCATGGATTCTTTGGGGGAGGTCCTGCCAGACAAACCTGATCGAGTTCTTCAATTGGGTGACCAGGAACGTGGATCAAGGGAGAGCAGTGGACATGGCCTGCCTAGATTTCAGCAAGGTCTTTGACACCGTTCGACATAGAAGGTTGTTAAACAAGATGGGAAGCCTAGGAGTAGGTCCTAAGGTAGTAAGATGGGTGGAAAATTGACTGGGCAATAGGAGTCAGAGGGTGGTGGAAAACAGCAGTCACTCCAGAGTAGGCAGAGTGACCAGTGGACTACCACAGAGATCAGTACTAAGGCAAATCCTCTTCAATGTCTTCATCAGTGACATTGCAGAAGGGCTGGAAGAGAAAGTATGCCTGTTCCCAGATGACACAAAACTCTACAACAGAGTAGACACACCATGAAGGAGTAGAAAAAATGAGAAGTGATATAAAAAAGTTGTAAGAACGGTCAAGGGCTTGGCAGCTGGGTTTTAACACAAAGAAGTGCAAAGTAATGCAAATGGATATTAAAAACCCAGGGCACCAGCCCTTTGGCACAGCGGTTGGATTTCCACTTGCAATGCTGGCAACCCGGGTTCGGGAACGGGCCTGGGGTACTGGAAGGCCAGCTGGGGGGAGCACTGCTCACTTCTCCTGGGGGAAGGGTGGGGATGCAGCCCAGCACCTACTGACTCCTTGTGGAGGCTGGGAGCATGGCAGTGTGCTTGGCTTGACTGACTGGGGGATGGCGGACGTCAGTGTGCGCCTAGACATCTGTGGCACGCCATGCCCCCGAGCAAAAACAGAGAGGAAAAAGTAGCTCCCGGGCTGGCTGGATGATGGCTGCCAGACCCTGCTGACACAGAAAGCTCCATTGCCAGCCATACCCACCTCAGCAGCAGCACCCAGGGTCAATTGACAAGTCCTTCCCCCTCGGAGGAGAGGGACCATCTGGCAAAGGGTTATGCCCTGTTACCCTGGGAAGTATTTTTTCACAGAGAGGATGGTGGATGCATAGAACAGCCTTCCTGAGGAGGTTGTGAGATCTAAAACCATGGGAGAATTCAAGAATGCATGGGACAGACATAAGGCAATTCTTGTGGGGGGTAGGAAGAAATAGGCTGTTGGTTAACTAGGATCTGCAGCTTATCCTGTAGGTTGGGAAATGGGCAGAGTAGGTGGGCCAAGCAGTCCTTATCTGCCATCAAAGTCTATGTTTCTAGGTTGGCTGCAATGTGAAGTGGGGGCTGGGGAGTTGTGTGTCAGGTGGGGGCCTAGGAGGCCCAAAGGAGTGACAAGTCCGGGGGCAGAGGAAAAAAAAAAAAAAAACCTGAGGCAGCATACCAACTTGGAGGAGGGGAATTAACAGTTACAAAGCAGGAAAGGGACCTGGGGGTGATAATTTCTGATGACCTGAATGTATCAAAGCAGTGGGGAAGGCTGGAAGGATGTTTGGTTGCATAGGAAGGGGAATCACCAGTAGAAGGAGGAAGGTAATACCCCTATACAGATCACTGGTTAGACCGCACTTCAAGTACTGTGTACAGTTCTGTAGGTCCCACCGCTGTAAAGACATAGAGAGGGTGTTGGCAGTACAAAGGAGAGCAACCAAAATGGTACTTGGCCTGCATCAAAAGCCCTGTGGGGTAAGGTTCAAGGAGATTAACATGTACTCCCTGGAGGAAAGGAGGGAAATGGGGGATATGATAGAGACATTCCAATACCTCACAGGCAAAAATAAGGTACAGGAGGGAAGCATTTTCCACAGAAAAGATGCTCAAGGGCAAGGAGCCATGCTATAAAGTTAAAAGGGGGGAGGCTCAGAGGAAATTTGAGGAAGTAATTCTTCACGGAGAGAGTGGTGGATGCAGGGAACAGCTTTCCAGCAGAGGTGGTGGGGACAGAAATGGTGACAGGGTTCAAGAATGCATGGGACAGATACAGAGGGATCGTAGCAGTGGCAAGGGGAGGAGGGGGAGACCACAGAATGAGTAGGGTCTGTGGCGACACTATAGGTAGGAAAACAGGATAGACTAGGTGGGCCATCAGGTCCTTGTCTGCCAACAGATTCTATGTTTCTGTGTAACAGAAGAGACTACGTAGTGTAACCTTAATCATTGGTTTGCTTAATATGAAAGGATGTTAAATACAGATGTGCAGTTTGGGAAGGTGCACGGGGTAAGCTGTGGCTAACCACATTCTAGTTAGGTAAAACTTTATCCTGCATGGCATCACAAGGTTTAAAAATGGTGGCACCATAGTATTAATATAAGAAAGATGGAGGCAGACTTCATAATTGAGATCTCGGAGCTGCTTCCAGCTATGGATAAGTCCACTGCCTCATTTAAAAACAGCTTTTTATGGGCTGTTAAACCTTTATTGGTACTGTTCAAAACTGCTGCCCTTTAATTCTGTGTTGATTATGTCAGCACTGAATGTTCACACATGTACTGTAGTTGTAGACAGACTGGACTGCATGAATTCTGTTTTTAGTTCACTCTGTATTTTGAAGAAGTTCAGTTACTGACAAAGTTCTGCATGTTAAGATTTACATTTTTGTGTTTCCTGTTTTTCTGTTCTCACTTTCCTGAGGCATGTTTCCTATCTAACTCTTGCTGTTCCTGTCCTTGCATTTCCCACCCATGTCACTGATTCATGCTGTCAGTCTCCTACCCAGACCCCAACCCTCTTGTGGACTCCCACCCCACAGACTGCCCCCCTTACAGCAGGTGCAGACTAGCTGGAGATCCATCCCACAGTTAGTCTGTACAAATGCTGGGGGTCAAGGAGAGAGGCAGGTGCAGCCAAGGCTGTGGATGTGGGGCAGGGAGCTGTCCATTATTTGCACATAAGGGAGGAATTTCTCCCTCTGTTTTGTGTCTCTCCCATGACCCCCCGCACAATGGCATTATGTCCCTCCAGGCACTGCCCTGTGGAGGAGGGGCCTATGTTGCATGGTCATCCACAGTGTCAAAGCCCCCTCTGCCAATAGGAGGTGCCCATGCATCGGTACGTGTCTCCCTTCATTCCACACCCAGAACTGTAGAGCGCTATCTCTGCTGCACTCCCACAGTTCCATTGGCCAGAGACAGGTGGGTCTCTCACACTGGAGCGTGACATGTTCTGCCAGCATCACCATGCCAAATTGACAGTGCTTTAGTTATTGGATGCAGTTCAGAGCAGAATGCCAAGATAAATAATCCAGTGAGGTCTTCCTCCCTATCATATTCATTCCTAAACTTTTACCACTGGAACTCCCTGCAACTATGCCTGTACACCACAGAGTGGAATGACCTATTCAGTTTTGCTGTAGCTTGGAGTTTGCCAGCTGTACACATGTGATACCATGGACTAATTCTGAGTTTTCTGCACTGACTGCCTGTTAAGCAGTGAGTTGACTTTATGGTGCTTCTTTTTAACGTACAAGCCTATCACTAGATTCAGTTTTGCCAGTTACAGGCATTTTCTGCACCCGTATTGCCCTGTATGATTGTTTTGTTCCAAAGGTCAGGGCTCACTGGGGGGGGGGTTTACTCCCTCCCACTTAGGCACAGTGGGGGATCATGCATTTGCAATGAAGGCCCCAGTGCTGTGAAACCCACCGCCAATAAGTACGTATTGGCTCCTTTTGTTGCTGTTTAGAAAAGAATCTGGCTGTTTAAACAGTTGGACACATGACAGGGCAAGCAATGAAAAAGTCAGCAGACAGGGTTGCCAAAAGCAAGCAAGCATGTTATTTAATAAAAAAAAAATCTGGCCCATCGCAACATAAGAATCACACGTGGGGTATGTGTAATGCTCCTGTTTGGATGGGCTGGCTTTTTGTTTTTTGATTAATAAACTGTCTGCTTTCATTTGATACATCCAGTCTGCCGACTTCTTCATTGCTTGCCTGCTCTGTCATGTGCAGAGCTGTGTGCACTTTCCACTGTGTGATTGGCGGCACCTGATTCTTCGTGACAGAGCATGGCACTGTGTTCCCTTTATTTAGACAGAAATCTGAAAACATACATGACTTGACCAGTAATTGGTTGGGATTCTGTTATAACTGATTGTTACACAGAAACATAGAAATTGACAGCAAAAAAGGATCCCAAGGCCCATCTAGTCTGCCCATTTTTCCTGCCTACTGTTAAAGCCGCAGACCCTACTTGATCTCCAGCTTTACCTCCTCATTCCTTTTGCTAGGGTTCCTCTATGCCTGTCCCATGCATGCTTGAATTCCCCCACTGTGTTTGTCCCCACCACCTCTGCTGGGAGTCTATTCCATGCATCCACCACCCTTTCCCGTGAAGAAATATTTCCTCACGCTACCCCTTAGTCTACCCCTTCCAACCTCATGTCATGCCCCCTTGTTCCTGGACATCTCCTTTTCTGAAAGATGCTACCTCCAGTACCCTATTTATGCCTTTTAGATATTCGAAGGTTTCTATCATCTCTCCCCTGTCTCTGCTATCCTCCATGGTATACATATTGAGGTCTCCTAGTCTCTCCTCATGTGACTTTTGCTGCAGGCCCTGCACCATCTTTGTTGCCCTTCTTTGAACTGCCTTCACCCTGTCTACATCCTTATGGAGATGTGGCCTCCAGAACTGGAACAATATTCCAAATGAGGCCTAGTTTACGTATTATTTATTCAGGATGTTTCCATTTTTACTGCACTGCACCCATCCCTGGGTAAAAACGTCAGGAAGGTGCAGCATAGTAGTGAATGTTTCACAAGAACTACGTATCTGACCCGGAATGTCCAAACTGACAGAGCTTTGTATTAAATCTCCATTGTGGTTTTCTGTAGGTATGCTCCCTGTCGTTTCCACAAGAGAGCTGTCCAACTTCGAGCTGACCCTTAGCCCTGATGGAACTCGGGTCGGAAACCACAAGTGCTCCAACTTACTAGATTTCAATGAAGTGAAGACTCGCTATGGCTTCCTGACAGATGCCACTAAAAACCCAGAGGTGATTGGGGAAACATCTCCTTACCAGTACAGCTCATACCTCCGAGGCTCCCGAGCCCTTCGCTTCTATAGAAACCTAAACCTGGAGGCCTGCCTCTGGGAGTTCATCAGCTACTACGATATGTCTGAGCTCCTCACAGACTGTGGAGGCACCGTTGGCACAGATGGACAGGTACCAACATTTTTTTTAATTGGTATTAGCAACTTTTTATAGAAGGACTCCAGTCACTAGCAAAATAACAGTGTTGTCATCAGTAGAACTCAATTTAAAAACATTCCCTCAAAACTTAATTTCAGGTAATTAATGGCATCTGCATAAATATTAGCTCTTAGTCACTTAATAGGCCACGTTACAGACCTGTTTTTGAAAACTGTTTTCAGAAGCAGTTTAGTCAAACCATCTCAGTGTGTCCACACTACAGTAACCATTCTTGATAATGGTGTCCACATTGCTGGTATGAAAGAGTATTGCTGGCACTCCATGCACCGTACCGAGTGCTCCTGCCATTAGGGCGCCAATTTCCAAGGTTTGCCGCCTTCCCGAGTCTGCCCCCGAGTTGGTATCGTTAGTTGAAGTGGGAGATCAGTCCTCTACGGGGGGGGGGGCTGCAAACTATGATTCGCGGTAAAATCCCTGGTGCCCTGATCGTGGGTGCACTCAGGCAGGTGCATTCCCCACCTGGAACCTCGAAAGAGACCCTGATGCTGTCGGGATAGTTTTGAAAAATGTAATATCGAGAAACAGTTCAGCTTATATTTCATATGTTTTCTGTAATTCTTAGCTTTATTGCTAAGGGCATTTGCATGAAAACAGGATCTCTGCCCTGTCTTCTCTAGTTCGTTGTCTACACCTGACAGCAACAATTCTGTGTATGACATTTCAGTCTGTTGCTGTACAAATGATTATGACATCATAAACAGAGGATTATGCTATCAGGTGTAGACAGTCAGCCAAAGCAGATAATGTCTAGGGGACAGGTGCCTTGTTTTCATGTTACTGCCCTCGCTGATAAAACAAAAATGGGGAATAATTACATAAAATGTATGACATATGAATTGTATTGTGCCTGTATCTTACATAGATCTTCTTGGAAGATATTACTTGGTATGAATAAAGGCAGAAGTAGGCACTAAGCCCATCGGGTCCGCCTTCCCCACACATATGGGGGTCATTACTTATCCCTAAAGAGATACATATCCAGTTGTTTTTTAAACTTATTAAAGTCATTAATGTCTACAGTATATTGTGGCAGAGTGTTCTACCTTTAACATGCTCTTATGGTGAAGTAGAATTGTATTTTGTTTGTTCTTCTCCTCTGTATGTACAATTGCTTATTATGACACCTGAGATTCATAGGTTTAATAGCCTTGCATTTATTACTCAGGTCCTTATCATGAAGTAACTTAAATAGCATTAGTACGTCACTTCTGTCCCTACATAACTGTAGGTCATACAAATTTAACTCCCTGAGTCTATCTGTGTTTGGGACTTTTCTTACCCGTATGACCATTTTACTTGCCCTTCTCTGCACCTCATCCAGTATGTCTATATCCTTCCTCAAATATGGTGACCAAAAGGAGGCAGCGTAGTCCAGATGGGGGCGGACATACGATTTATATACAGGGATAATACACGCTTCTGATCAAGTAATGAGTGCCTTCCTGACTGATCTTAGAAGTCCATTTGTTATAGCCGGCCTGGTGGCGCTGAGGGTTGAGGTGCTGGATGCCTTACTTCGCTCTACGCTGGTGACCCAGGTTCAGGATTGACCTCGGGGGTGCTGATGTGGGGGTGGAGGTAGGAGCAAGATCGAGTGGAGCTGGTAGGCTGCTCTCCTCTCCCGAGGGTGGTAGGAGTGGGTTGTCGCCCTTCCGTAGTTCCGCTCCTACTAGGTGGAGGTCTGGTGGGAAGCGCAGGCAGAGGACGCTTCAAGGACATGAGGGTGGAAGGGGCTGAACTGGCGCCACAGTGTGCTTGCCTCCACTTGCATGCACGACCATGTGCCAGGGCCTCGGGCAGGTGGGGTAAAATTGGTGGAAAATCACCATAAACATAATAATAATGAAAAAAAAAGTCTATTTATTGTTAAAGCCACGTTCCTACAATGATCACCCACAGTTAGATCTTTAGTGATCAGTATCCCCAGGTCTGTGTCTGAGTTGGCTGTTTTGATTATAGTTCCATTAAGTACATAATTGTACATCATGTTGTTTTTTTTCCCTAGGTGAGTGAGTGACTGCACATTTATTGACTCTGAAGGCCATTTTGTTATTTATTGCTCAATCTTCTGTATGTAAAATGTCTGTCTTCAGGATATGATTTCTGTACTTATCTCGGAATCATCGGCACATTTACTTAAACTCCCCTTGACATTGACATGTAGGTCACTAATGAAGATTCCAAAAAGAACAGGTCCCAGTACTGACCCTGGTGTTTGGAGGTCAGCATGTGGACATGTAAACTCCAGCATATTGATTCCAGATCCATGAAATAACCTGCAATAATGAAGGAATACACTGACCAAGTCCTTAAATGCTTATATTCTTTTATCTTTAAAAATAAATCCACAATTTAAATATTAGAGGTTGTTCCACACTGCTTACAGTCTTAGACAGAAATCCTGCTTGCTTAAGTGTCAACCCCCCCCCCAAAAAAAAACCCTGAGGAATGCAGTACTTTTAGAAAGGGACTCCATTACAAATGAGCTTGCCTCAATGGTTACCTTCCCGAATAAAATTAAATTGATCTGAAGTCTGTAACTATAACCAGATGGTGACAAACCCATCCCCCATTTATGCAACAAAAGACAGGATGTTGCCAATTAAGTGTAAAGTCTCATCTCCCCTCCCCAGATGTGCAAACAAAAATAAAGTGCAATTTAAGAGGACACAAGCCAACTGTTCTGAAACTCAAGCAAATTTATTTATTGAAATGTTTCACCAGGAGGGCACACTGAACAACAAGTTGCTCATCTCATGGTGCGACCTGGGGGAGGGGGGACATAAGGATGAGCACAGTAGTATACAGAATTACTGGATGGAAGAACAGTTACAAATTGGGTGTGAGCAGTTAGACAAAATAAAGAATACAACTGAGGCATGATACAGGCAAATATCAGCATATGGACATAAAACCAACAGAGGAGTCAGGAGTGTAATAACAAGAACATTGGAAACAACCAAGAGATGGACAGCTTTAGTGCGATATCATGCCAGGAGCAGCTCAAGGAATAACACAAGTGCTGAAAGTGAATCTAAGTGCAGAGGGGGCAAGGAAGAAGGGGCTGGAGAGAAGGGGATGGGGGGAAACAGCAATGCCAGTGGCCCCTTCAGGATAATCGGGAGACCCTGCAAGGGGAGCTGGGAGCTATGGGGGAGAGGCCACCAACCTGTGTTCCCATCAGGTGCTGAGTACCCTGCCTGGGGGTAGTGAGTTGGAGGGCAGGAACTAGGACAATTGGAAGATTGGTAGGTAGAAGCAGGAACAGGTGGGAGAGAGGTAATAATGGAGAATAGGGATAGGGGACTAGGTGGAGAGCCCAGCAAAAGGGGTAGATAATTGGAAGGGAGAAGCAGACAATCTGAGGTTCCCTTCAGGATGTTGAGAACCCTGCCAGAGGTAGAGAGAATTGGAGGGCTGGAGCTAGAGTTGGGGGCTGGAAGTAGGAATAAAGGAAGTTAAGGAGGGTTAAAACAGGAGCAGCTGGGAGAGAGGAAGTTATGGAGGGTTGAGTGAAGGGAGTAGGTGGAGGAGGAGTGACGTATTTGGAGGGGCAGGGAGTTCCAGATTTTAGGGAAATGGTGGGCAAAGGCTGTCTAGCCAGTGAGGGTGGAGTGGTAAGGAACAACCAAGGTGTGTGTATCACTGGATCGGAGAGTGTGGGAGAGTAGGGGAGGGATTGAGAGCAAGGATGAGAGGTAGGGAGGAAGTTCATCAAGCCAGAATTTGGAGGTTTGTTTAGCACAGTGGGAGATGCGTCTGTTTGATAGTGGGGTGAAGGCAAGGGAGTGAAAGAGTTCACAGTGGTGAGTACTAGGGGGAGAGTCAAGGGCAAAGTGACAGAAGGAATTGAAGAGAGTGTCCAATTTGGCCAGGGAGGATTGGGGGCAGCACCATATATTGCATCACAGTAGTCGAAGATGGGGAGTATCATCTTCTGGACAAGTTCGCACCTCGCAGTCAGTGGGATGCAGCTACGATTCCTCTACAGGGCGCTGAGCTTGGGGCGCAGTTTTTTCAGGGTGGTGTCAAAATGAACAAGCTGAAGTGTTGGTCAAGCTACATGCCAAGATATCTAAATGAGGATGTGTCTTCAGGAGTTATCCCATCAAGGGTGTGGACGAAGGGCATGGTGGTGAGCCTAGAGAGTCTCTGCCTGGTGCCGAAGGTCATGGAGACTGCCCTTTTGGCTTTGAGGAAGAGCTGGTGGGAGGCAAACCAGAGCTGGACTTTATTGAATCAAGCTACAAGCTGGTTTCCACAGCAGCAGGGTTTTTGTCAGAGCTGTACAAGACAGTATCATCAGCATTCATGTGGATTGAGGAGGTGGAGCAGGCTGTGGGGAGATCATTAAGGAAGATGGAAAAAAGCAGGGGACCAAGCATTAAGCACTGTAGGACTCCAGTGGTGATGGGGCATGGAGGGGCGACAGAATCAGCTATTCTTACCAATTGGGACCTATCGGTGAGGTGGGATTTGAACCAATTAGTCGCAGACAAAGCAAGACCTGCTCTGGAGAGGGAGTTGAGGAGCAGGGTGTGGGAGACAGTGTCGAAAGCTTTGGCTAGATCAACGAAAATGGTAAACATAGAAACATAGATTTTGACGGCAGATAAGGACCGCTTGGCCCACCCAGTCTGCCCATTTCCCTACCTAATGGATAAGCTGCAGATCCTAGTTAACCAGCAGCCTACTTCTTCCTACCCCCACCCCATAGAATTGCCTTATGACTGTCCCATGCATGCTTGAATTCCACCACTGTTTTTGACTCCACAACCTCTGGAAGGCCGCTCCATGCATCCACAACTCTCTCTGTGAAAAATACTTCTTAAATTACCTCTGAGCCGCTTCTTCTATCTTCAAATTGTGCCCCTTGTTCTTGCACACCTCTTTTTTGAAAGATGCTACCCTCTTGGACTTTGTTGATTCCCTTGAGGTACTTGAAAGTTTCTATCATGTCCCCCCTCTCCCTCCTTTCCTCGAGGCTATACATATTCAGCTCCTTAAGTCCCTCTTCATATGTCTTCGGTGCAGACCCTGCACCATTTTAGTTGCCCTCCTCTGGACAGCCTCCATCCTGTCTATGTCTTTGCGGAGATTGGGTCTCCAGAACTGCACGCAGTACTCCAGATGGGGTCTCACCAACTGTCTGTACAGAGGGATAATAACTTCATGTTTTCTGCTGGTGATGCCTCTCCTGTGCATCCCAGTATCCCCCAGCCCTCCTTGCTGCCCTCTCACATTGCTTGCCCACCTTTAGGTCATCTGATATGACTATCCCCAGGTCCCTTTCCATTATTGTTGTTGTTAGTATCTCACCCCCCATTGTGTACTCTTCCCCTGGGTTTTTGTTTCCCAGGTGCATTACCTTGCACTTCTTTGCATTGAATCTAAGCTGCCATACATTTGACCATTCCTCTAACCTTGCCAAGTCCCTTCTCAGAGGTAATCTGGTCATCATCCATCCCAGTGAGGATGGAATCGGTGAGCCTCAGGAGGGATGTGGTAGTAGAGTGGTTCTTCTGAAAGCCAGATTGGAAAGGAGTGAAGAAGGAGGAATCAGTGAGAAAGGAGGAAAGTTGGGAGAGAACCAGGTGTTCTTGGAGTTTAGCAAGGGAAGGAAGACTAGAGATAGGATGATAGTTACCAGGAGTGGATGAGTCGCCACCTTTGGGGAGAGGAAGAACAATAGTGTGCTTCCAGGGGGAAGGGACTTGGGCAGATGAGAAGGAGAGGTATAATATTACAGAGATAGGGTAAGCAGTAGCAGAGGCAGAGAGGTAGAGAAGTTTAGGATTGAGGTCATCGGGGGAGGAACCCTTAGAGGGTTAAGGGAGAGGAGGGCGTTTAAAGCTCCATCAGGGGAGATAGTGGAGAAGGAGAAAGGGGAGGAGACAGCCTCTGGAGGAAGTGCTGAGATGAGTGGAAGTTTGAAGGGAGGAGGGAGGGAGGATCAGAGAAGGAAGTGGCGCAAGAGGTGTAGTAAGCATTAAATTCATTAGCCACCAAACTAAGGTTGGATACCAGTGAATTGTTTACTTTAAGAACTGGAGGGGACTGGTGGGTGGGAGGGAGGAGGGAAAAGGGCATGGACCCCACCCTCCACAGATTTAAAGTATTCTGACGTAGCCAATCTGGTAGCTTTTGTACAAGAGTTGTGTAGCACTCTATAAGTGATATAGTCACTAGTGAGCTTAGTGGATTTATGTTTTTTCCAAGCCTGGTCGCGCTTCCTTAGGCAGGCCAGAAGCTATAGGGTGATCCAGGGGAGGTGTATCCCGTGGACTCTGGTCCTCTTGAAAGGATCAGATGCATTCCAGGTGGAGATAAATTTGTCCTGAGATAATCAAGGGCAAGGTCAATGGAAGAGGCATTGGAGAGAGGGGCCCAGTCTATAGAGGTAAGTTCAGATTTGAGTGGGCTAAGATCAAAGGATTTAAAGGAGCAAAGCTGAATGATTTTGGGAGGGGGTTTGGGACGGTGGACCTTGTGTACAATGAAGATGGAGTTGTGGTCGCCAAGGGCATCAGGGAGGATACCTGCCTTAATGATGCAGTGCGGATGAGTAGTGAGGGCCCAGTCTAGCATGGTATGGTTTAGCGATTTATGATTAGGACGAGTGGGCTCGCATGTAAGTTGGGTGAGGTTTAGTGCCGCAGTGTCGTTCCGTATTTTAGTCGACATGGGTGACAACCAGTTTATATTCAGGTCACCCAAAATAAACAGCTCCCCGGTGTGCTAGGTAAAAGTAATGGAGGATAGTAGTTCCGCCACAGCCAAAGGTTGGGTGCTTGTGCAGCAGTAGATACCAGCCACAAAAATTGAGGCCGTATAGCGAAGAGTAAGATTGATGACAAGGGCTTTGTAGGCAGCAGTGATGGAAGAGGATAGGGTCATTGTATATTGCAGAGAGGACAGTGTATACATGGCTACACCCCTACCCTGACCTGTTTAGTGAGTGAGTACCCAGGGATAGCAATAGCACTGTCGGGGATGCTTTTTTTGAGCCAGGTCTCGGTGATAATTAAATTGTCAAGCATGTGCAAAACCACTAGGATTTGGAGGAGGTCAATTCTAGGAAGCAGGCTGTGGATGTTGAAATGAAGAAGTTTTAGTCCGTCAGGGATTAAAGAGGAGCCCAGGGATTTGGGAGATGAGTAGTTCGGGGAGACTGCCAAAAGGGGTATGGAGGGAGGGCCAGGGCTGGGATGGATGTTCCTGATGAGAGAAGGAGGAGAAGGAAGGCAAGGATGAGAAAGTGAATTTTAGGACTTTGTACAGACAGCTGGAAGTTAGGGAGGGTGAGGATGAGGGAGGAGTTGGGTAGAAGGAGATAAGGAGATGAAGGTAGGCAAAGTGGTGTGGGAGGGAAAAAGAGAAGGAGGAGCAAAGAAGGGGAAATAGGACTATTTTTTGAAAGGGGTGGAGAGGGTGATTGCTAGGTTAAAGGGGGCATCAGGGAGGGGACGGAAAGAGGGAGCAGAGAGTAAGGTGGGGACAGGATAGATAAAGATGAGAATCAAGAAGAGTGGAATAAAGAATAAAGGAGTGTGCATGTTTGAGGAGGGAGCTTGGATCCTAGTATTCAGAGTAGATATACTCTGTCACAGTTTTTTGGAACAGTTACAGTAAGCAGATATTGGACAGTGCCTTAGAGAAGGCAAGGACCCTTGACCATAGGGCATCTTTACCCCCACCCCCAAAAAAAGAAAAAAAAAAACTACTGGAGAGTGACATGAATATAATCGTACTAATCACAGATTACAGTAAACTGTTATCTTTGATTGCCCCAATTTTAGATAAGCACTGGCATGTGCTGATGGGGATACCAGACTGTTTGCACCCTTGGGAGATAGACACAAAATGTCCTATAGACGTGGGCAGAATATGGAAATCAAGTTACCAACTCAGTATATAAAAGCCTGCACAAAAACAGACATGGCTTCGCTCTTTATCTGACATTATAGTGCAGAGGTTAGAACAATGAGCTATGAACAGATATACAACATGCAGTAGGCTGGGGTTTGATTCCCACAACCTCCACTTTGTAGCGGCAGTATAGTGTAGTGGTTATGGACACTGAGCTGAAAACCTGGAGACCTGGGTTTGAATCCCATCAGCCCCCACTTACATACTGTGTGACTCTGAACAAATCATTTAACTTTCTTGTGCTCCCAGGTCACACCTGGAAACAGGATCTGGTTTAGTGTGCCTTTCCTGGTTAAACGATTTCCCCTGCCCCTCATCTTTACCTCTGGGTGGCCACCACTGGGCAAATGTAATATCTGCAAATATTGCATAACTGGCATTACATTTGCATACCTGCTAGGGCTCAGGAACCTAGAAGTCAAACATTTTATCATTTGTGACTCTGATTTTATTTACACTATTCAGTACCCCTGCTCCAAGATACATGTGGTCTACATTATACATCCCGTAAAGATCAGTTGCAGTGTATTTTAAATGTGCTATGCCACCATTCTGATAGCTCATAACACATTTCATTTATCAGTCATATGTATGAAAATGTTTGATTTTTGCTAAGTGGGAAGTTTCTAGTAAACCCATATGAGGCATGTTACTGGCTTGTTTTTTTTTCACTGCTGCCTCAGTGTGCCAGTGAACGGGAAGTGTCAGGAGCTTTGAAGTGAATCAAAGTCTCTGGGGACTGAAAACAATAAACCTGCCAGAAGTGGTATTTGTTTTCAGGCTCAGTGGTGGTGGTGGTGGTGGTGGTCTAAAGTGGTCTGGAAAACTTCTGCTGGTGTTTTGCCTAACCTTTGATTGAGAATAAAGGTTTCCCCAGCACCTACTAGAGACATGTTTTTTTTTTTGCTCCATAATGTGGTTGTGTTTTTCCGAGAAGTACTGTCACAGAATTAAACAGTATTTTGATTAAATGAGTGTTTGTTTCTTTTGCATCTAATGAAATGTAGTGTAGATCACATTGAAAAAACATACAGGAAAACAAATAACATTACTTTGAAGTTTACAGTTTCCCAAAGTACATGACACTTTTACCATCCAGCGAGTCTTCAAAAATTAAGGACAGTGTTATAATTTCTCTTTCCCTCACCATTACCCCAAAACAGAACAGAGCATTTCTTTTTTTTTTTTCACTTTATTTCTTTCTCTCTCCTGTCTACTCTCGGAGCCCTCTCCTTCCGTCCACTCATTCCCCTATTCCACCTCTGTGGGATCTGCCCCTAGAGCGCCTCCTCTCTCCTTCCTGCACAGTGGGGTCTGTCCCTCTTGGTGGTCCGGATGGAACCAGAGTGGCTTTCATCCAGGGCTACTGAGAGGTGTTTTTCCGTTTTCTCCCTGGTTTCCCCAACCCTCTGGGATGTCGAGCGCTAGGACGTACCTCCCGAGTGGTGGCGTGCTGATGCATGCCAGACCTCTCATGCACCGTCGACGTCCCCCCTCCCCAGCTCCGACGAACGGAGCCACCTCCATCCCCTTCAATTGTCAGGTGCTTCCACGGGTTACTAGGGGATGCAGAACGCAGATGCTCTTGGTCTCCCACCCTGAGGGAGGAGAGCATCCATTGGGACGCCGATCCTCCCTTCCCTGCCGACTCGGCCACCCGAGTCCATTCCTGGAACCCGGCCGCCATGAAAGGCTGCTGTGTGGCGTCCAGCGCCTCAAATCTCAGCACCACTGGGCCGGCAGAACAGAGCATTTCTAATGACATTACTAAACTAAGTAAGCATAACAATGTGGGAGCCAGCTGATAGTGTTACATGCTTCATTTGGCATATGGGTGCTCTGTCGTCTCTCTCTCTGCCCCCCCCCAAACACAGACATACACAGACAAAATTAAACATTCTACATTTAATGCCATTATGTTGAAAATCATAGTGTTATTTAGACATATCTCTGACTCACTTTCCACTTTACAGATGAGTTTGCACGGGTGACATACTTGTTCTGTAGCACAGACAGAGAGCAGTACAGCAAATGGTCTGGACGTTAGCACCACCGCCTAAAAGTTGATGGTGCCTGTCAAAACTCGCAGTACAAAAAAAATTAATAAATAAAGAACAGGATCGCAGTATAACAGGTGACTAGTTACACTCTAGTCTTTGCATCTAGCAGCACAGCCAGAGTTTGTAAACCACTCCAAACCCACATAAATCAAAATGCTGAATGTGTACGGCAATTGATGGCAATTTTGTCATGTTTTGTTTTAAACTAACAAAAAGCGCTATATATAAACAGAATAAATAAAAAAGATCCCCACAGACTGATAGTGTAAATTAATTTCCATGAGACTCGACTTTTTGTCTTTTAATTTTTTGGTGTGGGGGGTAATGGTTAGACAGAACCTGATTGCGCAGCATCTCTCTCCTCAGAGAAAACGAACAAAAGACCGGAGTACTCAAACTGTCAGAATGTTTACAGAATTACTGAAAAATGCAATGCTGCTAGTGCACACCAGTCACCGGTCTGTGTGTGAAATTTTCAATGCAGTTTGTAAGCATTTGTAAGCATTCTCAAAGTTTAAGTGTGCTGATCTTTTGTTCCCTTTCTCATGTTAGCCTTAACTCAGCGGCACCCAACACGACTCCGAGTGCGCCTTTTGGTCTTTGTGTGCTTTTTTTTTTTTTTGTTCATTGTTTTGTCCTGTCCCTCCTCGGAACCTTCCCCTGGTTGGGAGATGATGAACACCATCACTGCGATTCTGCGGCGGGCAGGCTCCTTCAATCCGGATCTGTAGCACATGTACGTCTTATCTTTATCTGTAGCATTACCCGGCAGTGACACATCAGTCGGGCCACCGGTAACAATCTGGCATCTCTGTTTAAAAAACAGGAAAGAGCAAGACCATATTGCTTTTGTCAGTTGAAAGGGACCCACTTACCTGGTCCTAGCGCTGTAGCCCCTAGTAGTCCAGATCCTGGAGAGTGCCGGTTATGGTCTGCACCCGCCGTTGCACCTCACGTCTTGAAAGCAATACCCCACTCACTTAACATAACTGTCTAGTCTGGCACTTAAACCTCCCGGTAGCTGACTCTCCAGCCAGTTGGTTACAGGAGGAGCCTCCACCTCTGACCCTCTAAAAATCAAGCACTTTATCCAAGTGAAGCCGGAGGAAGGGGTCACTTCAACCCCCCCCCCGCACCCCACTGTAGCTCCACTGCTGGAATGTTTTTTTTAACTGCATGAAAGGCAGACCACAGCAACTTCAAAAGGGCTGCGCAATGTTAATTGCTCATTTAAGCAAGCACTGACTTGACACTTCTTCGACAGTTCCACTAGACGGCAAACATCTCTATGTTGTATTTGTGGCTGGAGAAGCGGCAGGGCAGATTCAAAGCAAGGACCCGAGACACTTAAAGGGCACTGAGGGCAGTCTAGTTAGGGGGAAAAAAAGTGCTGTAGCAACCTCCTCCCCTTGCCCTATGGTTCCTGCACCTATGCCTTTGGCTTGTCTTCTGCACCATGGGTCTTGACCAAATGCTTGACAATAGTGGCAGCAGTCCTACTCAGGATAGCCTTTATATGTTCCTCTAGCTAGATACCAGACAAAAAGGTAATATTAAATGCATGCTGAAAATAAAACTAGAGTAAAAATTGACGGTTTGACCAATAGATCTCCTTCAGGAATTATCCAAAAGAGAACAAAGCAAAGTTAGGAGAGAGGTAAGGAGAAATAAGGAATATATATGTGGGGAAAGAAAAAAGCGGGAGGCTCTACTAGAAAAAAGTGATAATAGGAAAGGTAAGAAAAGAATCTGGAAAACAGAAAGGTAATGGTGGGTATGATAAAGCATAGTAGGAATGAATGAGCTGAGGAGTCCTCAAGTAGGGTCTAGTAAGAAGGCTGAAAGGTGAAACATGTGGGGCAGGAGACAAAAATAAAGACATCTGTGGAAAATGAAAATAGATGTGCACACATAGCTGGAATGCCCATGAGAGTATGCCCACCCTCCCCATATGCACACAGGATGGAAGTATATGCAGGCATACCCACACATGCAAACGTATTATGCACACATGCAAGCAAAGATATGATAGGGGTGGGGCTAAAAAAGATAAGACTATGGTAGAAAACCATAAGGTAACTGAAAGATGTTATTAGAAAATAACTTTGTCCCTTAAGCTGGAGAGCTTCTGGGAGCCTAGGCAGATGATCAGCTTGGTTTCCATGCTTTTTATTTGGTCAACATCCTGGAAACCCTGCTGAAGGACACAAACAGAAATACCATTGACACTGTGGTCCCTGGAGGTAAAAGGGGATACAGTGGGTTTATCAGTGTCTCCATTCCTGACTGCCCTGTAATGTTCCTTGAATTAGTCAACTAGGCATCTGCCATTTTCTCCAGTGTAGATTTAGATGCCCTATCTAGGTGACTGGCTGCTAAAAGCCAGTTCCAGGGAAGCCCTCATACATACCTTATCTCGGACAAGGCAGTTGTTCGAGGACATGGGGGTCACAGTAAATGTCAAAATCTGTGATGATTCCCTACCAAAGACTGCAGTATGTAGGGGCAGTCTTGGATGCAGTGAAGGGATGTGCTTTTCTGCCACAGGACAAAGCAAAAAATCTAATTGCCCAAGCATCGTTGATATACAGGAGTCACTGTGTCTCTGCGAGAACAATGTTACGTCTCCTGGCTGCGGCCATTGTGACTGTGCCACCGGCCCACTTACATAAAAGAGTGTGTCTTCTGGGAGGGTTTCAAACCATGTGCCAATGTGCTGCAGTCCCCCAACTCCACAGTCCCAATCCCCTTTCAATAAAACAATCACTTCCCTGGTGGTCTAGCAGATCCCCAGTCCTGATCTGCTCCTATAGTAAAAGTTCTTCTTTCCCTGGTGGTCTAGCGACCCCCCCCAGCCCTGATCTCTGCCTGTACATTAAAAGATGTTCCTCTGGTGGTCCAGTGGACCCCCCCAGCCCTGATCTCTGCCTGTATATTAAAAGATGTTTCCCTGGTGGTCTATCGGACCCCCCCCAGCCCTGATTGCTGCCTGTATATTAAAAGATGTTTCCCTGGTGGTCTAACGGACCTCCCCCCCCAACCCTGATCTCTACCTGTATATTAAAAGATGTTTCCCTGGTGGTCTAGCAGTCTTCCCCACATCCCCAGTCAGCCATATAATATAAATATATATTTCCCTGGTGGTCCCCGGCAGGCAGTGCCCCACCACCCTGCTCCCCACGTCCCATTCTCGAGCCAGTGACTGACACAGCCCTTCACTCTCCACCATGCCAGTCACTGACTGAACTGTCAAGGGTGCATACTATGCACAGTATGCACTCATTGATTGACAGAGCTGTCAATGAGCACAATATAGTACGTGCTTTTTGACAGTTCAGTCAGTGACTGACCATGGTGGATTGTGGAGGTCTGTGCAACTCATCGGCTCGGAAATGGATGGGGAACAGGGTGGTGTACTGCTCGTGGAGGGGTCAGGGAGCCACTAGATCACCAGGGAAATATATATTATATTATATTGGCTGATCAGGGACAGGGAGGGGGTCTCCAGTAGACCACCAGGGAAACATCTTTAATATAATGGCAGATCAGAGCTGGGGTCTGCAACCACCAGAGAAACATCTTTTCATATGGGGCAGATTGGGGCTGTGGGATCTACAAACCACCAGGGAAACATATAGAGGTAGATCAGGATGGGGGCTAGACCACCAGGGAAACATCTTTCAATATGGGGTAGATTGGGGCTGGGGGGGGGACCATTAACCACGAGGGACTGCTGTCCATAGTTCTATTGCTGCACATCCACCCCGCAGCTTGCAGCAAACCTGCCAGATGTGCCATCTGGTGCATGGCCACAGTTGCCGCAAGTTGTGGGACTTTGCCACAGGGATCCTACCCGATAGTGAATCGGGTGCAGGGTCCCTTGGACAGCTTGCACCAGCCTTTGTGAATCAAGGCTTGTGTCTATAAGTATTCACTTAATAAGGAATGCATCTTGCTGGTACAGCTCCACCCCTGATGAAGGCTCGGAGAGAGCTGAAGCACTGAGGTACCAGTAATGCCTGCCTCTGGGTGAAGCTTTTTCATACTAAATAACCTGCAGAACAGTCCCTTGTGCCAGCCTGTCTCTTTTACACAGCACCCTGTACTTTTGTGCGCATGTGGCATGCATCTGCAAACTGGGTCAAGTCACCTCTTCTTGCACATTGGTATCCTGCGTGAAGTGCCCTCCTCACCCTAGCCTGCCCACATGTAATGAGCCCTAGTGATCCAGTGGTTCTTCGGCATTGTAACCCAACAGTCAGTACAGTACAAAACTATTACACACAGTGCATTTCACCACACCTCTGTATGACGTTTCAACACTGCTGCACCTCCTACCTAATAGCTGGTTAAAATGCATCTGAATTTTGGACACAAATCTGCATCAGAATGGCACATGCATCACTACCATGAATGTTTGTGCCACAAGAACAATACTTCTAATAATTTAGGTCTTGAAAAATCCCAGAAATCATGTTCCTTAAGGTTATGTTTCCTTACTGCAGTTCATGAGAGCCCCCATTATTTCGATGTTAGGCAGAGAGTCCATAGGGTATACATACTGTACAGTAGCCATACGACATACCTTGCAATGGAAGGGATTCAAGGTCTGTCAAGTCTACTCTGCTTCACAAACAGCGATCAATAAGTATGCTGCACAAACATGAAACAATTTGTAAGGACTCAGCACCCTTCCTACTACCTGGTATATCCTCTTATTTGCTTGGTAAGTAGAAATGTGTCCAGGCATACCTTGAAAGCCTGTACTGCCTTTTTGTACACTGCCTTACTGGTAGACAGTTCCTTAGGTATGTCACCCTTTGGGTGAAATGCTTAATGTCACACCTGAATTTATCACCTCTCAAATTTTGAATCTGTGCCCACATTCTAGTGAAGTACACCAGGTGAAAAATCTCCATATGGTCAGTCTTGCTGATACCCTTGAGTATGTAGAAGACTGTGATCATGTCCCCTCCCAGCCTCCTTTTATCCCCAGGGTGAATATGTTAAGGCCACCTCTTTGTCCCAAGTAAGTTTAACCATTTTAGTGGCCTTAAGGAGCTGGTATTTATTTGGTACATACAGTCATGTAAATAAAAATTCCCTTTATTCCCAGTCTGTGTGTGCTGTACTTATTTCATAGTTATTAACAATTTAAACATGTTTAATAATAGTTATGCAGCTTCTGCAGGAGGCAGTATAGCGCAGTGGTCTAAGGCTCTGAGCTGCAAATCTGGTAGCATCCAGCAGACCAGACCTGGGTTTGAATCCCACAGCTTCCACTACTTGCATACTTTGTGATCCTGAGCAAGTCACTTAACTTCCTTGTGCTCCCAGGTCGCACCTGGAAACAAGCTTTGGCTTAGTGTGCCTTTCCTGGTTAAACAATTTCCCCTTCCCCCTTCTCCAATGATTGTTGACTGATTCACAGAGAAAGACTTTCATATGTCAATCGGGAAGTGATGTGTATAGGGGCAATTTGTATATCACGCATCATACTTAGTCCTTTGTACATTAGTCAGCTGACATGGGAAATAATTTTTGGGAAATATACCATGGGACATTAACAGATATTTCAACCAGTAACTCATGTAAATTCATTAAATCTGTGTAGAGACACAGTAAGTAAGTAAAGCTTTATTTGTAAAGTGCCCATCCCCAGTGGCTCTAGGCACTATACGGTAGTAAGAAAGTATACAGTAATAAAATACAATAATCTTAAATATAAGCAAGAGTAAAATATAAAATGTAACAAGTGAACTGTTATCACAACTAAACTAGATAAAACAATATAATTGAGGTATCGTATATTCAACAATTTTAATGTAAGGAAAATGCCTCTTTAAATAGCTGGGACTTTAAAAGGTTTCTAAAGGCTTCCAATGAGGGGGTCTCTCTCAAAGATCTTGGGAGTGAGTTCCACAGGGTCAAACTGGCTACAGAAAATGCACACTCACCAGATGATTTCAACCAGACCCGGCGAACTGCTAGGAGGCCCTGCTCAGAGGAACGGAGAGGATGGGGGCTGCTAGGGAGACAGTAGGTCAAGCAGGTAGCAAGGCTTCAGGCCATGTAGGGCTTTATAGGTCAGTGATCTGACCTTGAAGGCAATCTGCCACCTCAACTGCATCCAGTGAAGACCACGTAAGACTGGTGTTATACGGCAGAACCTGGGAAGGCCCACCAACAGCCTGGCCGCCACGTTCTGTACTAGCTGCAGATGATGCAGAGCACCTCCAGTTAGCCCCAGAAACTGGGCATTGCAGTAATCAAGCCTGGATGTTACAAAGGTGTGTATTAGCAAGGGCAAGTCATCGGGGGGGTGGGGGTTAAAAGGTTTAGTCCAGGCGATATTCCTCAAGTGGTAAACACCACTTTGGATGATGGCTGACACCTGAGCCTGTAGTGTCAGATAGCTGTCAGGGATCATGCCCATATTTTTGACTACTGAGATGATCAACTGGAAATCACCGAGTATTAAGCCAGAATTCTCTCCAACCCGCTCAGTGTCCCGCTGATAACCAGGCTCAGTCACCAATACTTCTGTCTTATCTGGGCTGAGCTTCAGCCAGTTGGAGGACATCTTGCCCCGGACCTCAGCCTAGCAAGAATTGAATACAGAGAAGGCACCCTGTTGTCCAGGTGTAAAAGACATGTACAGCTGGGTGTCATCCGCATAGCAGTGAAAACTCATGCTGTAGCACATAATGATGTCTCCCAGGGGCAGCATATACACCGTGAATAGAATGGGTGACAGGATCGAGCCCTGCAGGACTCCACAGGACATGGGCATCGGGTGGAGGAAAAGATTCATATTACCACTCTTTGCATCCTGCCTGTGAGAAGAGACTTGAACCAGTAGATGACTGTACCAGCAAGTTCACAACATTCCCGAAGGCAATCCAGTAACATCCCATGATCGACAATGTCAAATGCAGCAGAGAGATCAGGAGAACAAGAATAGATCATTCTCCCCATCTCTTGTCCTAAGGAGATAATTTTGCACCCTGACAAGGGCAATCTCTATACTGTGCCTGGACCTAAATGCAGACTGGAGCAGTTCAGAGATGTCTTAGGTAGCAAGACATGCCTCGAGCCGTACAGTCACCACTTCCTCAATAACCTTCCCCAGAGAGGGAAAGTTAGAGATAGGTCTGTAATTCACCAATAGAGATGTGCGAAATTAGAAAATGTCATTCTGCTAAATATTTTGTGAAAGTCACGCATTTCGTGAAATATTTCACAGATGTGAAATTCCACAGGGGAAATTTCACCATGAAATGCAAAATTTCACCCGAGAAACGCAAACTTTCACCTGAACGAAGATAAACAGTGAAATTTGGGTGAAATTTGGTGAAATTCAGGTGATATTTGGTGAAATTGTGCATTTCGCAGCAAAATTTTGCATTTTGGCGGCAAAAGTTTGCAATTTCACACCCGCCGAAAAATTTCGCGGAATAGCGGAATTTCGCGAAATTGACCATTTCGCAGCAGTTTCACCAGCGAAATTTAATTTCGCAACATCTCTATTCGCCAAACAGTCTGGATCCAGAGAAAGCTTTTTCAATAGGAGTTTCATGAGAGCCTCTTTCAGAAGCCCAGGACTCCCTGCCCCAAAAGAGAACACCAGACTATCTTGGCAAATACCAGCCTGATGGACTCAACACAGCCCACTAAGAAGTGTGTTGGGCCCAGATCCAGGTCACAGTCCATTGGCCGCAGCTTCAAGACAATCCTGCTAACCTCTTCTACCTCCACTGGATCAAACTCGCTCTAGACTTGAGGGGGGCCTCTGTTAAACCCAGGCCTGACACCACATACCAAAGGCCCTGGAGGTGATACCTAATTTAACAGAGGACACCTTGTCAGCAAAAAAATAGAGCAAACTCTTCACATCTAGTAGACAACAAAGCTCTCATCGGCTGGGAACTGGTAGGATGAAGAAGCCTGACTACCGTCCAGAAGAGCTGAGCTGGTCTGTTCTTCACTGCAGCAATCTCCCTGGACAGGAACTCTGCCTTCTTATAGGAGAATGTCCTTTGATAATTCTTATAATGGGATTTCAAAACCAGTTTGTCCTCTTCAGCCCGGGATCTCTACCAGCAGTGCTCCAACTTCTGACCCTTAGTCTTCAGCTCCCTGAGCTTCCATCGAACCACTATGGTCAACGCCTTGAACTCCCATTTCACTAACCTTGGCATCCCTGACAAGCTCCAGATCTCCCTGGTGTCATCCATGGTTCATCCCTCATCAAGCAGTCCAGAGCCTTACCTCATGATCTAATAAACTTTAACTTCCAACAAATCATTACAGCAGAGGTCATCAATGCACTAGAGGGCCTCAGACAAAACAAGTGTGCTGGTGCTGAATCCTCTGATCCAAAGCTTCTGCACCATATCTGCACCCCAGTTACCATGTTAAATTTCTCCCTTGCCTCAATGAGATACCTACTGTCAGGAAATGTGCTGCAGATATGCCCTTCCTCAAAGGGGGCTAAACAGGATTTGAAACAATACAAACCTATTTCTATGCTACCTGCCCTCTCCAAGAATTTTAAACAGTGTGTTCACTCACAGCTGTCTGAGCACCTCACCCTACACAATCTGCTCTCTCCTATGGAATCTGGCTTCAGGAAGGGGAATTCCACCATACCCACATCACTTAACGTCATGCATGATCTCCACACAGCCATGGGTAATAATGGTCTCCTCACTGGAGCCATCTTATTTGACCTCTCCAAGGCATTCAGCTTTGTGGATCATGCAATACTCTTGCTGAAGCTAAAGACACTAGGTCTCAGCCAACCAGCCATTAAATTGTTCAAAAACCACTTGAGTAACCAAACCCAGCTAGAGTCCATGCAAGGTATTACTACAGACCTTACTGTCTAAAATCTTAGGGTTCCTCAAGGCCCAAGCCTTAGCCAACTGTTGATTTCTGTTTTTGTTAATGACCTCTTGAAATACTGTGGGAGTTGCCTTCTATAGATATATGTAGATGACACCATGCTCCAGTACGGTGCAATGACAATGTCAGAGGTTAATTCAGTGCTCCAAGCTGATTTCAACACAGTCTCCTGATGGTTCATCAACAACTGCCTGATCCTTAATGCAACTAAAATGAAGTCTAAGCTGTTTGAAATTAGAGCCAAGAACTTGTTAACTTGTTTCGCAGATTCATTTGCAATCATAACATCAGATGGCAGCACTACTGAACAAGACAAGATACTCAAACATCTAGGAATCTGGCTTGATATGTTGCTTATATACAATAAACACATTAATCACATTGTGGCAACTACAAGGCCCAAGCTCAACTTTCTCTGCAGGTTTAAATGCTGCCTCAGTGCTAACATAAGGTAGCAGGTAGTCTCCCGCTTCCTGCTCCCTTCCACTGACTATGGTGACATCATACACCGCTGTGCAGACAAAACCATTCTGCTGACACTTGATCATTTGTACAAGTTGTGCAGGTTCATCCTTTTCTGTGAATGGTCTACCTGTCACTGTCTGCTGACTGACCAGCTTAACTTAACAAGTTCCACAAGCAGGTGTGACTACCACTGCCCCCCCCCCAAGAATGAGGCAGAAAACAGCAAATATTCCCAGCCCTCTATTCCCAGTTAACAAAGACAAACTAGCTTAATAAATAAATACTTCTTTATTACTGAACAAGTTCACATGAAAACAGGATCTTTCTCTCTTAGGCTTAATATGCTCCATGTTCTTGTCTAAACCTAAATCACTCATCCCACTTTTATGATACGCACACACTATCATTAACAGGCCCAGTGCCCTAACTAGGCATGTCATTTTTCCCCCCAAAAGAAGCATCACTGCAAGTAATGCACCCACCAGTCATTGCAAAGGGTGTGCATGGCCTGAATATCATTTTACAGATGCTACAGATAATGGGGTCTGAGACATAACTTTCACCATTCATGATAAAGCCTCAGTCCCTCCCAGGTAGCATGGGCTAGTCCCTGGGCCACCCATCCATCCCCAACTCCAGTCATCCTCCATCCTCCAGCTTCCTTTCCCACTGTCCATGAGTGTTTTCTTAAATGCTGGTTGACTTGTGGCACCATGCCAGGAGATGACACCATCTTTAACAATCCTCCCTCCTCCCTAGCCCACCCCAACTCCCCCAAATATCCATAGTGTTAACGATGCCCTCTACTTGTCCCTGATCCATGATTTTCAGGGGGCCACCTGAAACATTCCTGGCAAGCTGAGTCATTACTCCCTTCCCCAGAATGCTTCTGTTGTAGGTACACAGAACCTTGCACTCAGGGAGTTTAAGGAGCGGGTGCTTGCTAATCCAAAGCGGAGTACAAGAAGCACAAATTGGGAGTTGGAGAGGGGAGATAGAGCACATCTTTGATTATGCTAGTCAGACTACCAGTCGATGGTGTGGTGGAAGGTACCAGAAGATGGACCCTAAGTCCCTTCTGTCATTACAGTACTCTGTTCCTGTGTTAACATATTCGTTAAAGTGTCTTGCTTAGGGTCCCAGTAAATAAGTGGAAGTGGTTAGAGTCAAGTCTGGCTCACTAGGAAAATGTAAAGCATGTCAGTTGTATTATTATTAGGTTTGCAGTGCAGCCTAACCACTAGGCTACACTGTGTGCCAAATCCTTCCTCCTCCTGTAGGCTGTGATCCACCCAGGTAAGTGGCACTGTACCCACTAGAGTATGTACTGCAGAATGAAACTGTAAAATCTGAGCTGTGTGTACTGTTTCTTGACTGCGTGTTTTTTTTCACACTGCATGGCCATTCTTTTTTATATACCTTGTGTCTTTATGAGCTGACAGTTTTGTTTTCACTCTTTATCAGGTGCTGAACCTGGTGCAATCATACGTGACTCTGCGAGTTCCACTGTATGTGTCTTACGTTTTCCATTCACCTGTGGGAGTCGGAGGTTGGCAGCACTTTGATCTGAAGTCAGAGCTTAGGCTAACTTTCGTGTATGACACTGCCATCTTGTGGAAGGATGGAATTGGCAGTCCACCAGAATCAGAGCTGCAGGGTGAGTACTATATCCCTGCCACTGGCATGTGCTCTGAGATGAAGTTTTGTTTGTATTAATGTTCAACCTTTGTCAAAGATACTGGAAAGACTGAAGGTACTAATTCTCATACTGTGAGGACAGAGATACAGGGGATATGCAATGGACTGACTCAAAATATGCAATTTATCTTCAAGTGTGAGGGGACAGGACCATAACTCACAAGTGGTAGAGCCATGAGTTAGTTATAGATGTCCAGACCCCTCACAAGTGTTGATAAACTGCATATTTCAAGACAGAACATTGCATATTCAATTTATACAACATTGGTTTAATAGTTATAATTTTCAAATCACTTGTTTGCATGAAAGTGTATCCATTTCTGTTTGATTTCAACTGCTGACTTCAGTACTGCATATAGCTATTGTGATGTCATCAGCATTGTGCAAGCTGCTCTCTGGTTCAGTATTCCATAGTGATGTACCCAGCTTTGCTAGATATCATAATACCTTGCAAAGTGGGTCTGAAATATCAGGGTTTTTTATAAGATAAGTTTTATTACATTTTCCAACAAATCACATACCATTTTATTCTATCATATTTTCCCCACACCTGTTGTATGAAAAAGGATAGACAGACAGACAGGTAGGTAGATAGATAGACACACACACACACAGACGTAGAAAAACAGATAGATACAGTAGATAGCTAGATAGACAGATAATATAAACACTGTAGATAGATGATAGATCACAAGATCTGTTTAGATTCTGATACTAAGGTATGATTGTTCAGCACAAGGTATGCATGAGTGCCTTTAACAACCTCCCAACCAAGTGCCTTTAACACCCTCCCATCCAAGTTGTGTGGAGAGCAAGTATAGTGCACTATTTACATTCTATTCCATAGTGAGAGGTACCAAGATTGTGGTCTGTGTCTCAGACTCAGAGGGGGAAGGAAGCATGCTCTCTCCCAGGGGCAATAGCCGATAGGGTTTTCCCAGGGCAGAGAGCTTGGTTGGGGAATGAGGGTGGAAAGACAAACATAATTGTCCATCTAGGGACAAACAAGCTGGCAGAGTGTTAAGATTAAGAGAAAGTCAGTTTCAAGAAGTTTGGTAAGAGGCTGAGGGGATGGCTGGTACTGTGACCTTCTGAGAGATCTTCCCAGTGAGCAGGCAGGGGAAGACAAGCAACCTAAACATCTACCAATTTGACAATAAGCTGAAGGAGTGGTAGGCAGAAGAGCGGTTTCACTTCCGAGGCACATGGGTGCTTTTTGGAGCGATAAAACCTATTTACACTGGATGGCCTTCATTCAAAGACACTGAGGCAGAGGCATGAAGCATACATTTCAGGTTTTTTTTAAACTAGTAAAGTGGAGGCCGGGGATAGGGCATCCTTGGTGGGAACTCAAGTAAGGTAGACCTAGTTGGCACTCCAAGATTCAGGGTGCAGTGGATAATTCAGACCAGACATGTGGCAGTGAGATCCACTAGGGAGTGGAAATCACAGCAACCCAGGAGTGTAGTAGCGGGTGCAGAAAGGTACAGGAGGTGGGCAAAGAAGAAATCAATGGACTGAGTAAGGGAGTTAAACAGGCCTCCTAGAGGATGATCTGCATAAATGTCAGAAACCTCAGTAACAAAATAAGCATCCTCTAGGAGGCCTGTTTAACTCCCTTACTCAGTCCGTTGATTTCTTCTTTGCCCACCTCCTGTACCTTTCTGCACCCGTTACTACACTCCTGGGTTGCTGTGATTTCCACTCCCTAGTGGATCTCACTGCCACATGTCTTGGCAGAAGAGGGTAGGCTAGATATAATGGCCATAACAGAAACATGGGCAACATATAACCATCCATGACTGTATGATCTGTTCAGGAAAGACAGGGAGAAGGCAAGGGGGAGTAGTGTTGTACACCAGGGAGGGCATCAAGGTGATGAAGGATAAGGTGTTCGAGGTGGCGGGTGGCATTACTATGGGTTCAGTTGACAGTGGTGGGGGGAAAGAACCTCTCAATATGGGTGGACATCAGGCCTCCAGATCAGTCAGAAGAGATTGACAGGGCAATAATAAGAGAAATTAGGAGGGCAATGGTGGGGGGAGTCAGCCTGCAGGGAGATTTAACATGCCAGATGTGGACTAGATAATTTCTGGGACAAGAAGCAGTAGGAACCAAGAACTGGTGGATGCTTTCCAGAACTGTTTTCTAACATAGTATATAAAAGAGCAAGCAATGGATGGTGCCACACTGGACCTTGCTCTGTCGAATCGGGACAGCTTGGGGGAGGGGGTAACAGTGGAAAATCTTCTTGAGTCAAGCGACCACAGCACAGTGTAGTTCACATAGCTCTCTGAACCCAGCAGCAGAGATCCCATGCTAGTTCTGGACTTTAAAAGGGCAGACTTTAAAAGGATGAAGAGCATAGGGAGAGACTTAATAAGTCAAGCAGATTAGAGGGGGTGGAAAATAACTGCATCACCATTAAACAGGGGATCCAAGAAACTTAGAATCTGTCAGCAGAAAAGGACCACTTGGCCAACCTAGTCTATCCAAGTGTTCCCTGCCTATTCTACTTCTACAGACCCTATCTGGTTTCCAATGACTATTACCGCTCCCTGCCTCTGTTTTAATATATCCTTTTGTTTATCCCATGCATGCTTGAAGCCGTCCACCATTTTAGCCTCCAACACTTTGGCCAGCAGTCTGAACCAGGCATTTACCACCCTTTCAGTGAAGACATATTTACTCAAATCCCTCCTAAACTTCCCACTCCAGCTACGTCATATGGCCCCCAGTCCTGCAGCTCATCCTCATTTGGAAAAGGCACCCATGCTGCACCTTGTTCACCTCTGTAAGGTACTTGTAGGTCTCAATCATGTCATTTCTTGCTCTTCTGTCCTCCGGGGTGTACATGTTTAGGTGCCTTAGTCTCCCCTCAAAGGATTTCCTTGCGACCCCTGCACCATTTTGATAGCCTTCCTCTGGACTACCTCCACCCTGTCTGTGTCATTTCTGAGATGTCGTCTCCAGAACTGGATTAAGTACTCCAGGTGGGAGTGTACCAGAGAGTAATACAGCAGTAGCACCACCTCCCGCCCCCTGTTGGTGATGCCACTCCCTATGCACTCCTGCATCCCACTTGCCCTGCCCATGGCCATGTCACACTGCTCTGCCACCTTAAGGTTCTCTGATATGATGACATCAAGGTCCTTTTTCGGTCGAGTAACTACCAATACCTTCCCTCCATTCTGTACTCAGCACCGGGGTTTCTAGACCCTAGGTACATGATGTTGCACTTTTTGGCATTTATTTTATTTATTAGAATTTTGGTAACCAGGTAAGTGCACTGAGACAATAACAGTCCC
The DNA here is from genome assembly GCA_016271365.2 of Neoceratodus forsteri. Taxonomy (NCBI): domain Eukaryota; kingdom Metazoa; phylum Chordata; order Ceratodontiformes; family Ceratodontidae; genus Neoceratodus; species Neoceratodus forsteri. The sequence goes on along the minus strand of CM057458.1, from coordinate 302,650,007 downwards.
TTTTTCAGGGTCAACCTGAGGTCACAATAACAAGTACAGAAAACAGTGCAAAAATACAAAAAAACAATACAATATGGCAAAATTGACAATCAGCCTAACAATATATACAAAAGTTTGATTAAGCATAGAATGTAAACTTTGATAATATCTTTCTTATTGGACATATACGATTGAGACTTATGTCTATAGGACTAGTAGCAAAAAGAATAAATTCAAGCAACAGGGAGCAGGAGGAAAAGAAAAGTAGTAAGCATTTAAGGGTTGAAAGTGGGGAGCAGGGCGAAGTTAGGAACAGTCAGAAGAGAGAGAAGGAAAGAGTGTGATGGAGGGAATATCATCAGCGGAAACAGGAGCAGGATATAGAAGCTGAGAGAGAGGCATACAGATTAGCCTGGAACATGCAGAGAGAGGAACAAGACAGGACTGAGGGTGGAAGGAAGTTCCAGTCAGATTCATCCGAAAAAGAGAAGACCTTCGGGCAATGGCTAGTCGCAATTTGAGGTTACTAAAAGCGGTAGTGAGGCAGAGCGGAGGGCACGTGGTGCTTTTCTTCGGCGTATCAACTCACTAAGGCAAGGAGGCATGAATTTTTGGACAAGCTTAAACATGAGACTCAAGAAGGAATACCTTAGTTTAGCTTCGTAAGGCAACCAGCCCAATGAGGATAGGACATCACAGTGGTGTGAGCAGGTATTAGCTCCCAAGGCAAGCCTACCAACCCTATGGTAAGCCTGGGATAAGAGAGAGAGGGAAGAGGAGTTTGAAGAGAGCAGCAGAGGAGCACCATAGGTTAGGAGAGGAGGAAGGGATGATGAAGAGATCTTAAGGCAGGAGGCAGAGGTGAGAAAAGGGCAGATTCGGTAGAGGAGTCCAAGTTTCTGGTTTATGGATGTAGCAACATTGGAGACGTGTGAGTGGTATCACGTCAATATAGCGATTGAATAACAGCAAAGACATTTGAGGGATTGAAAAAGGCCATATTCAAAGTGAGTGACTGAACATTGTTAGTGCACTCACATCTGAGCGAATGAGACATTACATAGAAGTTGGTAATTCAGTGACTCACCATGTCCGACACAAAGGGGGTCACAGATGGATAAAAAGCCCCTTGGAGTTGTAGCCTACCCCCACTATCAAGGAGTGGTGTGGTGTAAGAATTCTAATGATAGGGGGGTATGGGGGCACAGTCCCCCATGGGGGGGTGTTGGGGTGGAGCCCCCCTGCATGGCATGGATGGCGTTCACAAATAAAGGTGGCTGTACTTAAGGTTTCAGGCTCTGTGGAGGGTACCGGGATTTGAATGAGCAGATGATTCAGGTGGTCGCCCAGTACCCCTGCCATACGAGCTAGGAATATTTGAGGTAAGTGGTTCCAGTACACTCATGCACATTTGAAATCTATAGGTTTCGATGGATGTAGACATTTGCCCATGTTCCAGTAGCCCCTTATTATAAGCGTGGGTAAATGCATTCACTGTAATTGTAGCATTTAATATTCACCAAAACTGAACTTGCCCTATAATAATCACTATTTTGACATGGAACCCATGTGACTTAAAGGAGAGTGCTGAGTCCAAGGTGATGCCCAGGTAGTCGAAGGAATGGACCAACTCTAGGTTATCACCATTGAGAGAGGTAATGCTAGGTGGGGGAGTAAACTTTGAGGAGGGATGGTGGGTGAATAGCATATATTTGGTTTTCTTGATATTGAGAACAAGATGATTATGACTGAACAGCCCTTGAGGGAAGCAAAGTCAAAGGCAAACTCTCTATTAATCAGATCAGTATGTGGAGAGAAGCGATAGAGGATAGCATCATCTGCATAAAGGTGTATGGAAGCCGCTCCACAGAAGCTGGGGAGGTCGTTGACGAAGAGAGAGAACAGCATAGGACCCAAAATGGATCCTTGCGGAACACCATGAGTTATGGGCCTCGGATTGGAAAGGGAACCATCCCATTTAACTCTTTGGGAGCAGCAGGACAGAACCCCAACAGCCATGCCTCTGACCACTCCTTAAGTTTTTTCTAGATTCCTGCACATTTTCTCCATCCCCTCCTGAGTGCCCACCCTATTGCAGATTGTAGTGTCCGTTGCAAAAAGGCATACCTTCCCCTCCAGTTCTTCTGCAATGTCCCTGTGAGGATATCGAAGAGGACTGGTCTCAGTACAGATACCTGTGGTACCCTCTTAGTCACTCTTCCCTCATAGAGTGTGAGCCATTAACCACCACTATCTGTCTTCTATCTGCTAACCAGTTTTGAACACAGTTTGCAAATTTGACCCGACTGCTGTGCTGGTCAACTTCCTAATCAACCTTCTGTGCCAAAGGCCTTGCTGAAGCCTGCATACACTATATCCCTTGATGGTCACCCAGTCATAAAAATCAATCAGATTGTTTGACACCACCTTCCCCTCGTGACTCTGTGTTACCTGTGGTCTGCAGGCCCATTTGAATCTAGATGCTCAACCATCAGTTTCCACATCACTGAAGTTAGGCTGACTGATTTATAATCGCTTGCTTCCTCCCTGCTGCTGCTCTTATGCAGAAGTACTACATCAGCCTTTCTCCAGTCCTCCAGAACCACTACTGCTTCCAGTGAGTTGTTTAACAAAACTGACAGTGAGGCAGCTAGCACTTCCCTGAGCTCTTTCAGTACACTGGAGTGTATCCCTTCCCGTTCCAAAGCCTAATCCACCTTCAGAGCTGCAAGTCCTTTAAGTACTCTTTCCTTTGAAAATTAGCTTGTGTCCCCCACAAGGTGGGGTGGAAAGGATGAGAAGGGACTTGGCAAGGTTAGAGGAATGGTCAAATGTATGGCAGCTTAGATTCAATGCTAAGAAGTGCAAGGTAATGCACCTGGGAAACAAAAACCCAGGGGAAGAGTACACAATGGAGGGTGAGATACTAACAACAAAAATGGAAAGGGACCTGGGGGTAGTCATATCAGATGACCTAAAGGTGGGCAAGCAATGTGAGAGGGCAGCAAGGAGGGCTGGGGGGATACTGGGATGCATAGGGAGAGGCATCACCAGTAGACAACAAGAAGTTATTATCCCTCTGTACAGACAGCTAGTGAGACCACATCTGGAGTACTGCGTGCAGTTCTGGAGACCCAATCTCCGCAAAGACATAGACAGGATGGAAGCTGTCCAGAGGAGGGCAACTAAAATGGTGCAGGCTGTGCACCGGAAGACATATGAAGAGAGACTTAAGGAGCTTAATATGTATAGCCTCGAGGAAAGGAGGGAGAGGGGGGACATGATAGAAACTTTCAAGTACCTCAAGGGAATCAACAAAGTCCAAGAGGGTAGCATCTTTCAAAAAAAGAGGTGTGCAAGAACAAGGGGGCACAATTTGAAGATAGAAGGGGGGCGGCTCAGAGGTAATTTAAGGAAGTATTTTTTCACAGAGAGGGTTGTGGATGTATGGAACAGCCTTCCAGAGGAGGTTGTGGAGTCAAAAACTGGTGGAATTCAAGCATGAATGGGACAGTCATAAGGCAATTCTAGGGGGTGGGGGTAGGAAGAAGTAGGCTGCTGGTTAACTAGGATCTGCAGCTTATCCATCAGGTAGGGAAATGGGCAGACTGGGTGGGCCAAGCGGTCCTTATCTGCCATCAAATTCTATGTTTCTATGTCCATCCCACTTCCCTATTCCTGCATCTCCCTGCTGGCCAATTCCCATCCTCCCTCCACTGTGAAGACCAAGCAGAAGTACCCATTTAAAATGTCAGCTTATTCTTTGTCTCTTCTGCACAATTTCCCTGTCTCCAGTGTTGTGAGTCCTTGGAGGACTCTTTCCTCTGAAAATGAGCTTGTGCCCCCAATATTCTTGTTTCTCCTGGTGGTCCGTCCTTCCTCCTCCACTGTGAAGACCAAGCAGAAGTGCCTATTTAAAATGTCCACTTTTTCTTGGTCCCATTCTGCATAATCCTCTTCGCCCTTCTAACCCTTACTATCCCTCCCCTTGCTTTTTTCTTCTCGCTCACGTCTGAAAAAAGTCATATTCCCTTAAGATACCCCCTAACAATCCTTTCCTCTGTCTGTGCCTTTGCCGCCCTAAACACATTACCTAGTTCCTTCTGCCTGGCTTAGTACACCTCACTGTCCACCTCCCTCTGCATTCCTTTGTACCTTATGAATGCACCCTTTTTTATATATAAGTATCTAAAGCATGCCTCAGACACATTAAGAAGGGAAAGAGGCACAAGAAACCTAGTTGGTTTTACAGGAAGGTAGGGGTGCAATCTGGGCCATAAAATAGGTCTTCAATAGGTATAAAACTGATCAGTTGGAGGCAAATGGGGAGCTGTACCTTAGCAAACTGAAAGAGGTCAGTAATGCAGTTAAGAGGGCTAAGTCAGAATAGCAAAAGGGGTGAAAGAAAATAACAGGGTTTTTGTTAGTTACATCAGAGAGCAGAGGAAAATGGGGGAATTAATAGGTTGGAGAATGGGGGATATGGGTGGAGGAAGATGAAGAAAAAGCAGATATGATAAATGAATATCTCTACTCAGTCTTCACAGTAGAAGGAGGAACACCACTGCCAGAATGTAGCATTAAAGTTGGGAGGGGGACTAAGATAGTGATTTGGACCATCACTGTGAACAGAGTGTACAAGAAAGTCTCAGGGGGTTGAGAGTGGGGAAGTCCCAAGTTTCCATATCCCTGATGAAGTGAGTTTTTCATGAAGTGCTGTGCTGTTACTCCCACCACCCACCACTGATATGGTCTAATCTGTATGGTGAAGCCAGTATCTGTAAGTCGAAACACATTTTTCACAGTAAAACTGCACTTTCCCCCTACATTGCTTGAAGACTGATTTGGTGCCTGTTGAAGATATTTGGAAACTGCTTAGGCATCCATTGGTCCAGCTCACGTTAAGAGTGCAGGTGAGCCCTGCATATGAAGTGTTTTGGGGAAGACACCAGGACCTGATGGAATGCATCTTCAGGTGCAAAGGAAAATGGGGCAGGCTCTGGCAGCACCTTTAACATACCTGTTCAGTTGCTCCCTAGCGACAGGCATGGTCCCCATGGAGTAGAGGGTGACTCTTGTAGTGACAGGGAAGACCTGGACAACTACAGACCAGTCAGCCTGACCTCCAAGTAGGGAAGCTGCTGCAGCTTATTATTAAGGACCAGTTAGCAGACTGTCTAGAAAATCAGTCTCCAGGACAGTAAACAGCATAGCTTCATGAAAGGCATGTACTGCTAAACAAACCTAACAAAATTCTTCAGCACAATGTCTCAGTTAGTGGACAAGGGCCAGGAAGTGGACATCCTGTATTTGGACTTCAGCAAGGCCTTTGACTCAGTGCCTCATAGACATTTTGTGAAGGGTCATTAGCAGTGTGATCAGTGTGGTGGCTCAGGGTCAGTCCTGGGTCCTGTGCTCCTCGATCTGTTTGTATGTGACATTGGAGAAGAGGTCCAGAGCCAAATGTGTCTCTTTGCAGATGACACTAAGACATGTTGCTAGGTAAACAGTGAAAGAGGGGAGTTAGGAAAGGTGGGTAGAAAATGTGTTAGGGAGAAGAATCCAAAGGGTAGTGCTAAATGGAAGGCATTCTCAGGGTTAGGAGGGTGATTAGTGGGGTGCCTCAGGGTCAGTCCTGAGTCCTGTGTTCCGCAATCCATTTATATGTGACATTGGAGAAGGGGTCCACTAAGACATGTGGCAGGGTGAACAACGTGGAAGGGAGTTAGTGACGTAAAAAGAAGACTAGAGAAATTGGAAAAGTGGTCCAATGTATGGCAACTCGTGTTTAATGCCAAAAAAGGCAAGATGATGCACATGGGGAAAAGGAACAAGAAAACACAGTATTGGTTGCAAGGCATCAGATTAGACCAGACTGCAGAGGTAAGGGACTTATGAAAGACAATAAGTCTCGGCTTCAAGACACAGTGCAATAAGGCATATAGGAATGCCAGCAGGATGCTGGGGTGCATAGGCATGGCCTTTTCTAGCAGAAGGAAGGAAGGACGTGATCCTGCCCCTCTACAGATTCTTGGTAAGACCACATCTAGTGTTATGTCTGCAATTCTGGAACCCTAAACTTAAAATGGACAAGGACCACTTAAAACTGGTCCAGAGAAATGCAACCAGAATTATGCATGGGCAACAGGAGAAGACCGTTAAGGCTGCTGATAAGCAGGAGTAGGTTGATGGCTTGGGGGCAAAAAGCCATATGGAAAGAAAAAAAGTTGTCATAGGCCATGGGACTGTGAAGCACTGGTTGCTATGTATCACAGTTTTTGTTTGCGCTGTAAGCCTTCTTCCAAAGCCTCCTGTGACTAAGGTCTATTGCCATGGGTTCACCAAACATGATATCTCTGCTTGTTTATGGTTTATTAACCTGGTAGGCCCAGCAAGCAGATAACTGGATGTTTTCATTGGTAACCAGGGAGAATACAATAATGCAAGTACACAAAATCCGTTACAGATAAAAAGGGCATTATTTAAAACAAGTACAGATAGATTTTGACTTTAGCGAACTTTAAAACTGTAGTTTTATGACTGAATTGTTGCACAGTTTGACACTGAAAATGGCAGTGTATTAATGATCTGGGGACATAACCCCCTCCATCCTTCCGTCAACAGGCTGAGAAGCCGCCATGTTACCCACTCCATTCAGTATAACCTCTGCCAGCTCCATGGAGTGAAGCGGTGTTGGGGCCGCTCTGGCACACTGGCAACACAGATTGATGCCCAGAGCCCAGGATGTCAGGAGTGAAGGCTAGCAGGTGGCATAGAGTGTTCATCAGATGCTCCATCCATGGGATGGGAGGCTTTGTGATGATATGCTTCTGGAGACACCTAGGGGAGGCCTGGTCATGCTGCTGCTGGTGACATAAGTGACCATGTATTACTGGGCACCCCTAAGGAGCATTCATGAGTGTGCACTCACACCATTGATAGGTGGGAGGTCTTACAGTGGGGAATACCCCCACTTATCAGTATACAGTAATGATGCTAAGTCAGTTGTGGCTCATACCTGACTTACATATGAATGCACCCCCCAACCCCATCACACCACCTCTAGGTCCTGAATTCTCCTCCTTAGTAAGCAGCAGCTATGCAGAACAGGAATTCTACCTCAAGGAGGAAATGAGGGGGTTAAAACAATAGTACTTGGTAGTCACCATGTAGTTTTTTCCAGCAATAATGTTTTCCTAGCAAAATCATCAGTATACCCATATTTAGTCAGGTTAAAGGAAGCAGTATAGTGCAGTAGGTTAAGGCTCTGATCCGCAGATCTGGAGACCTTGGTTTGAATCCCACAGCTGCCTAGGTGCATACTGTGTGATCCTGAGCAAGCCACTTAGCTTTCTTGTGCTTCTGGGTTGCATCTGGAAACAAGCTTCAGTTTAGTGTGCTACTCCTGGTTAAACAATGTTCCCTTTCCCTTTAAGGTTGTGTTCAGTGTGAGTGATTCGGCTGCATGATGTCATTGATGGTGTCAGGGATAGGGCTTTAATGACTTGGCGTAGGGTTTCAGACTTACACAAGCCTGGGTTTAATCCCCTGTATTGCACATTTTTTTTCTTTCTTACTACAATTTTTGTTGTATGAGAGGAATTGTCATTGCTGCTGTAGTGAAGGTTTTAGCAGAGCTAAATTGCAGACTTTCAGATAATTAAACTTAGTTCTACAATATGTTGTAGTTGATAAAATTAGTCCAGACTGAGGCTTGTCTAGTTTTGAGTATAAGCAGGCTGTGACATAACCTTTCCACCATAGGAGCTGCAACTCACTTGCCTGTAGCTCAGTGACCTGCTGAATGTGTCCTTGCTTAACCAGCAAAGGATCAATGGATCAGATCTTGACAGAGACTTAAATATTTTTGTTTGTAAGATGGAAGCTCACTTGAGTGGCGATTCATGGTAGTTTGGAGTTGGGATATTAAATTATATGAGAAGTTAATTTAGCTATGAACAACAATTTGTGAGGTAAATTGCCTGCTGGAATTAGATCCCCAGTCACCTGTTTTGCAGGTTGTGGTATAACCTCTGTACCATAGGAAATGCAACTCACCTACAGCTCAGTGGCACCCGGAATAAATGTTCGCTTAGCAGGCAAAGGATCAGTGGTTTAAATTCAGGTAGACATACTGTAGTCTGAATCCTGGCAGGGACTTAAACTTTCGTTTTGTAAAATGGAAACTCACTTGGGTAGCAATTCATGGTGGTGTGGCGTTGGAATAGTAAATTATGTAAGTACATTTAGCTAAGAACAACAGTTTGTGAAGGTAAATTGCCTGCTGGGATTAGATCCCCATTCACCTGTTTTGCAGGTTGGACATAACCTCTATGCTATAGGAAATGTAATTCACTTACCTGCAGCTCATTGGCACACTGATTGTGTGATCTTGCTTCGAGAGGGTTCTTGCAGTAGGGCATTACATATAGGACTACATCCGCTGGCAACAGGACCACATGGCAACCCCCCAGCCAGCAATCCATAGCAGGGGACCGCCCCTGACGCCACATGATGGGATGCCAGCACGACTTCACAAAGGGAGTGGTTCCCATGCCCACCCTCCAGTTTTTTCCCACCGTCGACCTGTGCCAGTCAAACCTCACGGTGAACTCTGCTACCAGTCAACTGCCATTTTTGCTTGAGCTTTTTCTTATTTCTTATTTTCTACAGTTGTACTTGTTTTTTTGTATGTTTTCTCCATCTCGTCATCAGAAGAAGTGCGACAAGTGTGGCACCCAGATCCTGCACAGGGATGAACACTCCCACTTCGTCCTCTGCCTAGGCCCCAAGCATTGGATCCAAGACTGTGAAGTCTGGCAATCCTTCAACAGGGCCACACAAGTCAGACGCCAGTAAGCCTTCAAAGCCCACATGTTCAGAAAGTGCCTGGCTTCCATGGAAAAAGAGCTGCAGGAGCTGCAGGAATGTTTCTCCTCCACCACCACTGAGCGTAAGAAGAAGAAGGAGACACACCGGGACTGGGGCCGGTCCCCTTTTGTCCAGCATTGCCAGACTGATGAAGCAGTCTCCGGTTGGGCTTCTGCTTTGGTAAGTACCCCTCCTGCCTGGTCTCCATCCGCTACAGCAGATCGGTTGCTGGCTCCCCCTCCTGCCATGGTCAGAGGGCAGAAGAGGTGCTCCTCACAGTAGGGTTCTTCCTCTGGGCCTGAGGTCAGCTCTCTGGGTGGTAAGTCACCCTCCAGTTCCTCCAAACAGCTCGTGGCCCCAGTCGATAAGCTGGACTCCAGCTCATCTGCCTTCTGCCCAACCCTGATTGATAAGTTGGACGTTGGCCCTTCCAATGCCCACTTGGTCACAGCTGATAGTCGGTTGCCGGCTCACCCGATGACCACTCAGCCGAAGTTCTCCCATCGGACTCTCTTGAATTTTCCTGACAGTGGGTAGAGCCAGCTGCCAGACCCACATTCTTCCCTCGAGGGTTCTCCCTCCCTACCAGGACTCATCTCTTCCTCTGACCCAACCCGACCCCTCGCTCTCCTTTGATTCTCTATAGGAGGTGAGTGCTATTACTCTGGGGGTATCTTCGCCGACGTCGGGTCTGTTTACTGCTGGGTCCCCCGCTGTTCCAGTGGTCCTGTCAATGGCGGGTCACTTCTCCTAGATCCCCCTCCCACACTTTGGACCAAGCATTGGGTTTCTTGGTGCCCCCGACACCTGATCTCCTGGCATCGAATCCCATTCGGAACCCCACTTCGAGGAGTTCCTCACCAGTCGACACCCTTCCCGACCAAGTGATGGCTGGTGTACCAGTTGCTCCCTGCTGTCTGATGGCTCTTTGGTCACCCTGCCTACTCCTCATGCTCTGATGCCTGAGCCTGCCAGGCCCTTCTCAGGTACCAACCGGGATCCCGGATCATCATGGCCCACCGACGGACCCATCCGCACCTAGTGGTCCCTTGGCACTGCCTCCTTCAGGACCATCTGCCCCTCTGCCTGCTGTTCTTCTGGGTGTGGTCCCTGGCTACCCTCCACCGCAATACCCTTATTACCCAGTGCCAGGGTATCCATTGACGGGTTACCATACAGCTGCTTATATGCCTGGGTACCCATCGCAGGGTCACTTGAATCAGGGATACAACCCACATGGCTACCCCTTTGGCTATCAGCCCCCTGGCTACCCCTCATACCCTCACTTGGGGTACACAGGTTTTCAGCTTCTGCCTCCACCACTGCTGCCTCCTCCTCTGCCTCCCCCTCCACAGCCCTAGGCTCCGGATAGGACGCAGGTGACCCTCAAGGGACCATTCCTTCATGGTGGAAGGACGCCAAATCACAGCTCCTGCAGGAGCTTGGTCACCCACAGCCAGTCACGGTCCCCACACCAGCCCCTAGGAGCCTCTGCCCTGCTGACCCCCGGTCGTCAGACAGAGATTCTGCCAGGTGCCCCTCCAGGGCCCTACCTGGCAACAGGACCATGGAAGACATTTCTGATAAGGCCTCTTCCATCAGCAGGCCTGTATCCTCAGATTCAGAGTCAGATTCTGACTCTTCTGCCATCTCCCGGTCTCCTATCAAGCCCCAGCCAAAAGAGTCCCCCAAATCTCCTCTGAAGGACCCTTCATTTGCTGAGCTCCTCCAGTCTATCCAGTCAGCATGTGGCTGGGCTACCCAAGAGCTGGATCCTAAAAGAAAGAGGCTTGCGGAGCATTTGGGCATATCAGATGCAGGCCCCATGCCCATCTCTCTGTGGACTGGACAGCATGAGGACCTGATGTCCACCATTTGTCAGCAACCATCTCCCATCCCTGCAGTCTCTAAGAAGGCCAATAGGACATATCATCCCCCCGGAAGGAGTTACTCATCTCACTAAGCAGCCCAAAGTTGACTCCATGGTAATAACTGCAGCCCATGATAGATCGACCAAGCTAAAACACCTAAGTGCCTCTCCTCCAGACAAAGACTCCAAGCAGATGGACCAGTACAGCCACAAGGTTTATGCCTCTTCCACATGAGCTTTAAGGTCACTTAATTATGTGGCCCACATGATTTCTTACCAGAAATCCTCCCTGGCAGATCTCGAGTTAGAGCTCCAGTCGATTCCAGACCAAGACCTCAGGGACAAACTTCTCCGCAAGGTGAGGCTTACCAAGTCTTCCTCTCACCATGTCCTATGAGCCACCTATGACTCGGTTGACTCGGTGGCATGCTGCACTGCCTCAGGTGATTGCCTGAGAAGGCTTGCATGGCTCCATATAGCAGGCCTGGCTCCTTATGTCCAATCCACCCTTCTGGACATGCCTTTCCGTGGGCCCATCCTGTTTGGGGGTGATGTAAAGGACATTATTACTGAGCTACAAGATAGCAGCAGGTCCCTTCAGGACATCTGCTTACTGTACCACTCTGGTTTTAAACCCAAGCAACCTTTTCGTCGCTCACAGCGGAAGCGGAACAAGCAGCCCCCAGCTAGACATCAGGGTAAGTGTTGTGCCACAGGCTCTGGGGTGCCAACCCCCCCCAGCCAAATACAATGAGCCTCCGGAGTTCATAAAGCGGCCCTCCTCTCTGCCTCCTGACTCGTAGGGGAACCCTCCACCTCCTCCAGATTTTCAGGTGGAAAGGGTGGGGGGAAGTTTCCCCCTCTACCTCAGAGAATGGGAGGAGATCACCACAGACACTTGGGTATTACAAATAATTGCAAGAGGTCACTCAGTAGAGTTTCTGGACAGATCCCGGACAATCTTCCAGGTCGGTCCCACTATCCGCCAAGTCATCGTCCTCTAGTGAAAAAGGAAATCCAGGTTCTTTTGTCGAAGTCAGCCATAGAACTGGATCCTCCCACACAGGAAGTAAGGGGGTATTACTCCAACTTCTGCCTGGTGTCCAAAAAGACTGGAGAGCTGAGACCCATCTTGAATCACAGCCTGCTGAACCTCTTTGTTGAATACAAGACATGCTGACTCTTCAGGGACTCTTAGCCCTGCTCCTCAAGGATCAGTGGCTTTGTTCACTGCACATGCAGGATGCCTACCTGCACATCCCCATCCTCCAAGCCCACCATCGCTAGCTCAGGTTCACTTTCCAGGGGGACCATTTCCAATTCAAGGCTCTCCCCTTTGGCCTCTTCTCAACACCTCAAGTTTTCACCAAGGGCCTAGCGGTGGTGGTGGCGGCGGTCTTACACCACAGGGGGATTTATGTATTCCCATACCTGGACAACTGGCTTTTGTCAGCCCCATCTCAGAGCAGTCTGCAGGAGACTCTCTCCTCCACCCTGGATCTTTTTCCCATCTTGGCATCACGGTGAATTACCACAAGTCCCACCTTTTACCCTCCCAGCACCTCCAATTCATTGGAGCGGTCCTGGATACAGTCCAGGGCAAGGCCTTCCTTCCTCCAGACAGAGCAGATACCCTGAAGCAGCAAGCCTTCGCTGTAGCCAACTCTCATTGGACCACAGCTCGCTCTGTTCTTTGGCTGTTGGGTCTAATGGTGACTGCCATTCTCACCATACCAATGGTCAGATTGCACATAAGGGTAACCCAGTGGACACTCATACCACTTAGTGTCTCTCCCAGGGTTCCCTTTCAATTTTAATTCAAAAATGTTTAAACATAATGAAAGGGAATGGGAAATCGGAATCCAAAGAATAACTTCAAAAATAGGAAGGGTTCCCACTCAACCTTGTACTGTCTTAGATATAAAATGAGAAACATTCAACACTCATAATTGGTTGTTTTAAATTGTGGCTCTTTTTATTTTTTAATCTTTGTGACATTTCAGAACTTAAATGTTCCTTCTTCAGACAACTGAGCCTTTGATTAAATCCAATATTCATTTTTTTAGGTAATTGTATTTTCACAATATTTCAGTACACAGAATCTTGATCTGTAGATACAAACACATATAAGAGAGTTTATACTAGTTTCAGTTTCATTCAAAACAAATATGAGAAAGTGTATGAAAAAATAGAAAGTGTAGATACAAGTTTAAGCAGGGGGGGAACTAACGTGCACTACACTGTTTAAAATGTCTAGGGCTGGATATTCAAAAGGGTTGTGCCATGCGCAATAGGGTTGCGCCTGTGCAAGTCCGAAATTGTGCCATCCTGCCATATTCAGCAGGAGGCAGTTGCGCCCCCCAAGTCAAGCTGAGCAACAGTGCAATGCTAATGAAGGCATGCTGAACCGGAGGGGGAGGAACCATGCATAAACTGCACAGCCCGATATTCAGTGGGCTGTGCAGTTATGCAGGCACAACCCCCAACCTGCGCCTGCACAACTTTGAGCCAAAAAAAAAAGGAGTACGTCGAGGGCCACCCACAGGTGAGCTGCCGCATTGCAGGGCGCAACACAGCAGCTGCCACCTGTGGGAGGCCCTCAACCTAATCCCTGTGCCCCCGCAGCCCAATCGTGGGCATATAACCCCGACTGGCCCGACTCGGCATATGTGTAAACAGCCACCCATCCCCCGACTGGCCCGAATGTGGGCAAAAAGTGAAAAATAAAACCCACCCCCACCAGCCCGATCACGGCACCAAAGTGTCCAACCCCCACAAGAACATATCTCTGGTGGTCCAGTGGACTCAAGCCCGATCACGGCACCAAAGTGTTCAAACCCCCCAAGGACCACCTACCCTGGTGATCTAGTGTCCCCCACCACCCTCTCCCCGGCAGCTGGCGGGCGGCAGCATCCCACCCGCCTGCCACCCCTGCCCGCCTAACTGACTGCCGTAGGGCTGCACGCCATTGGTGCAGAGCTTTAGCCAAGGGCGGTAGCCTATACGCATAAGGCAGTCCAGATATGTGAATGAATTCATCCACTGACCACCAGGGATATGTTCTTGGGGAGGGTTGGACACTTTGGTGCCACGATCGGGCTTTCGAGGTCCACTGACCACCAGGGATATGTTCTTGGGGGTTGGATACTTTGGTGCCGCGATCGGGCTGGTGGGGGTGGGTTTTATTTTTCACTTTTGCCCACGATCGGCCAGTCGGGGTGGGGGTTGTTTTACACATATGCCTACCAATCGGGCCAGTCGGGGAGGGGGGCTGTTTTATACATATGCCCGCGATCGGGCCAGTCGGGGAGAGGGGCTGTTTTACACATTGATCGGGCCAGTGGGGAGGTTTACACTTATGCCCGGATCGGGTGCAGGGGCGCTGGGTCTGCGACGCGTTGCCTGGCAGGGCACCAGGCGCAGTCCTCGGGATCGGCGACTCAAGGCATGGTATGCAATGGAGCAGAATAGATGCAAATGGCCCCTGCACCTTGCATGAATTATAGCCCCATTTGCATGTACCTTTTGAATATGGAATTTGCACATGGCGCAATGGTACTTGCGCCACCGCATCTTGAATGCTCCACTTGACCACTTGTGGTGGCGTTAAGTTCCACTGACGCCTTATGCATAGTGGCTGTGGCTAGGGGTTGATATTCAAAGGAGTTGCTCAATAGCGCAACTCCGTTGAATATCGCCCTGGCCACACCCCTGAGCAGCTATTTTGTGCAGCACAAGGGCTTGCGCCACAGAATAGCGCAGTTTGAATATCCAGCCCCTAGAGTTCTGCTAAAAGGCGGTTTAAATTATTAGGCAGAGATGGCATTTCAAATCACTTTTTAGCCTTCCTGTTCTTATTTATTTCCCATTTCTGAAAAAAGAAAATTTTATATATATGTTAATGTAGAGCCAATCACATTTAAATTGTCTCGGGGTTCACAGAACTATTGTATATATTTACCTTAAAGCACAAACAAGCATATTGCCAGAACTGAAAAGGAATTCCTTTAAGAGGTCCCAAACTTAACAACACTGAATAGATATTTATATATGCCTTTGTGTCGTCTCCTGATATTGTTGCTGCAACTATGCTGTCTCCCAATAATTTCTTGTATTGTAATTTTGTATGATCTAGTTCTTTATGAAGCTTTTTATAACCTTTTCTTTTGAATTCTTTCTGGCCTCCACATATCATCCTTTCTTTTTCACGGCCCCTTGACTATGTCCATGTTACTGTTATATTCCTATCACATATTAGGAGTTCTATTCATTTCTATTCTGTCTCCCTATTTCCTTCTCAGTTCCATGCAAATGTATTTAAGTTGTAAAGACATGTTAAATTGAAAGGGGGGGGTGGGCACTCGCTGATTAGTTTTAGCATGAGTGGTTTTCTTTTGAACCAGGCCGCACAGGGTGACGTCACATTGTGACGTAAACACACCTTAGTGTGTGTACATCCTCTGGCCCGACCCCTTCATTCATTTACTTCTAGTAAGAAGAAGCACATTGTAATGAGCTACTCTTGGCGTCCTGCTAAATGGCGACAGTATCTTTATTTATTTCAATCACTCAATCAATTTTTTATTGATAAATAGCGCTATTCTAAAACCATAGCGCTAGTACATAATCATAAAAACACATAAAACAACTACACGTATCAGATACAACATCTACAGTTGATCAGATTGCATCAGGAAATGCAAGATTGAACAAATAAGTCTTTAGCATAGATTTAAAACTCTCCACCGTCAGGCATACTCGAATCCGAAAGGCAGAGAATTCCACAGGGGACCGGGCCACAAATTCAAACGCTCGGGCCCCAGATGACTTTAAATGGACCCTGGGAATCTCCAGCAATCCCTCGTTGGTGGAGTGAAGCTGCCAGAAGGGTCAGTAGGGATGCAGGAGAGCTTGCAGGTAACTCAGTCCCTGTCCATGTAGGGCCTTGTAGGTCAGTAAACCGACCTTAGAGGTGGTCCGCCATTGAACAGGCAGCCAGTGCAGATCACGCAGCACGGGTGTGACATGACAGCTACGAGGCTGCCCAGTCAAAAGCCTCACTGCAGCACTCTGCACCAGCTGCAAGCAGTGGATATTAACCCCAGGTAACCCTAGGTACAGGGCATTACAGTAATCAAGGCGGGAGGTCACAAAGGCGTGAACCAACACTGGTAGATCATTGTGCAGAACAAGGTGCTTGATCCAGGCTACATTACTTAGATGGAAAAAGGCAGTCTTGACAACGAATGACACCTGATGTTTAAGTGTCAATCCGTCATCAAGAATCACACCCAGATCCCGCACCGGTTCAGAGGTCGTCAGCTGGTGACCACCGAGCCAAATACCCAAGGTCCGTCCCTTTGATGGCCCCTCTAAACAACGTCCTGGGTCCAGTACCAACACCTCAGCCTTATCCGGGTTCAACCTTAGCCAACTGGCACTCATCCAGGCCTCAATTTCTGAAAGGCAGTTGTTAAAACACGAGATAACCCCCATCCCCCCGCCGGGTACAAAGGACAGGTAGAGCTGAGTGTCATCTGCAAAACAGTGGAAACTCAGCCCATACCACCTTACAATGTCTCCCAATGGCAGCATATACACTGTGAACAACATGGGGGATAGTACAGAGCCCTGCGGCACCCCACATGGCAGAGAGACCTTGTCAGAGGAGTAAACCCCAGAGACAATTCTCTGAAACCTGCGAGGAATGAATGAACCATCTGAGGACTGTACCAGACAGTCCACAGATTGACCGCAGGCACTCGACCAACACCCCATGGACCACAGTGTCAAATGCCGCCGAGAGATCTAGAAGAACCAAGATGGGACGGCTGTTTCGATCTCTTGCTATTAGAAGATCATTGAGAACCCGGACAAGAGCGGTCTCGGCACTATGCCGTTTTCCAAAACCGGACTGGAGAGGATCGTAGACGCTGTGGATAGTCAAATGATCCTCCAGCTGCAGCGCAACCACCTTCTCAATAACCTTACCCAAAAAGAGAAGGTTAGAGATAGGTCTGTAGTTTGCAAGACATTCTGGGTCAAGAGATGGTTTCTTAAGAAGGGGTATCACTACCACCTCCTTCAGAGTGTCAGGAAACACCCCAGACTCTAAAGAACACCAGACAATCTCTGCAAGGACCGGGCCGATGGTCTCAACACACCCCACAAGAAGGCGCATTGGGCCCGGGTCCAAACCACAGCAGGTTGGCCACAAAAACTGGATGATCTTCACAATATCCATGATCGTCAGTCAGCCAAAGTCAGACCAGGCAGACTGAGGGGCTGTCACTTCCCACCGATCTCCATCTACCCCATTGGGGCATCCCATGCAAATCTCAGACCTGATGTCAACAAGCTTTTCAGCAAAAAAACGAGCAAATTCGTCGGATTTCTCTTGCGACAATACTCGCCGCAACTGCAGATAGACTGGATTGCACAGTCTGTCTACAGTACGGAAGAGTTGAGATGGTCGGCTTTGTGCCGCAGCTACCTCCCTGGACAGGAACTCTGCCTTCTTATGGGAGATAGCCGATTGATAATCCTCACAATGAGTTAACAATCTAAGTCTATCGGCATCCAGGCCCGATTTTCACCAGCAATGCTCCAGCCTTTGTCCCACTATCCTCAGCTCCCTCAAAGTCCCATCAAACCAAGGGGACCGTGGGCGCTGGGTAATGGGACAAACGTGGACAGGAGCAATGCGATCCAGTGCCGCAGTCACAGCATCATTATAACCTTGGACCAGGGCATCTGGATCACTGCTATTCCTTGGCAGTCCCAATAGGTCCAGTACTGCCAATAAGCCACCAGGGGATAAACCCATTAAAGGGCGGTACCAGACCATCTCCGTAGGGGTAGGCCTATACGGGGGGGCCTGGAAATTGAACCTTATGGTGTGATGGTCCGACCAACTGACTGGTTCCACCGCCAAATCTGAGGTCTCCATATCCAGAAGGAAGACTAGGTCCAAGGAGTGGCCATACCTATGGGTCGCAGAGGTAATCACCTGTGAGAAGCCCTGCAAATTCATCAGCTGGAGGAAGTCTTGGCCAAATTGCGAGAGTTCATCATCGACCCAGGCACTGAAATCCCCCAGGACCATCCACCTGGGGGACTCTTAATACCATGTCAACGATGAAGTCCGCCACTTCCTGCAGGGATTGCTTCTCACTCCCAGGTGAACGGTAGACGAGAAGAATCCTGCACCCACCACCTGTGTCCACGATACACTCAAAGGACCGAGTTTCCCCCACTGACACCTCCACAAGGTTTAATTCCAATCTAAAACCAATGGCTACACCCCCCCACAACCCAGTCTCGGGTGGTGTATCACTGAAAACCCAGCTGGAATTGCTGACTCCAATATTGGGCCAGAATTTGCATCCAACCAGGTCTCAGTGATGCAAGCCAGGTCTGATGATCCCATAAGATCAGCTACCACTGCCGTCTTGTTTTTAATAGACCTGGCACTGTATAACACCACCCAGGTTGGATGAGACCCCAAGGTCAACCGAGTCATCCGCCCACATATAATGGAGCCCTTGGGTATGGAAACCAAACAGGGTGACCCCCTATCAGGAATCCATTTCACCCCAGGGCGTCTCCTAATCCCCACTACTCCAATCCAGCCACTTGGTTCCACTCTCCGGCGAAATCCATGGCCTCCGCCCCTATACCTTCTCCTAACAATCCCCAATGCACGGCATCGAGAATAAACTTCAGCTGGCAATTGGGGACAATCAAAGGGGCGGAGGCCATGAAGTTCAACAGGAGAGTAATGCCTGATGGGGAGAAATCTCTGACAACACATCATAAATAATCAATCAAAGCAAATCTAACAATCAAATATTTAAAAAGAATATTTAAAAGAAATCCCCTACCAAACTACTCTTAACACTCCCTTAAAACCATTAAAAAACAAATAAATATATAACAATAAAAGAAGCAAAAATACTTTGAAGAAACTCCGAAAAACAATAAATAATAACTTTTCCTCCCCACCAACACTGTTTACAGTCCAAATACTGTCCTCTCATGACAGTATACAGGACTAAGGGTAAAAAATATGAGTCTGAGGCCCTCTCACGACCTCACAAAGAAACCTTTACAGTCTAAACACTGTCCTCTCATGGCAGTGTACAGGGCCACAATTAAGATAGGTGAATCCGAGGTCCTCTCATGACCTCACAAAAAAAAACAACAAAAAAGAAAACAACATTTTAAAAGTCAGAGAATCCAGATATCAGTTCATTTGGTCCCAAAAGTAATCCAATTCCCCATCAAGGTGCTCCCTCTATTTCCCAAAAAAGGAGCCGAGTCTAAAGACAGTTCAGATCTCTCAATAAAGTTCAATCTTTCCAGTGGAATTCACACTGCATGCCGGTCTCTTCTTAGAGCTCATATTTAAATCCAAAAGACATAGTCTCTCCTCATGGGCAACCATCGGAGGCCAAAATAACACCTGATCCCGCACCAAGTAGGGGCCTCCCAAAACCACCACTCCCTAGGGTCAGGGCCCCAGACCCAAGGTGGCCCAATGACCACCCCAAAGCTGCGAACCCCCCGGGGTTAGTAAAATTCACACCCTTCAGTGTATTTCTAACCAACCCCCTCACCCACAGGAGCAGAGAGAGTGCTCCCTTCTTGATACAGTAGCAGGTCTCAGACCCAACTTCTTCTATTTAGCCCAACAATTTTAAAGCACTTCCACAAAAGAAAGATAGCACCAGTCCCAGGCTAGCTCACCACCTTCTTTATGAAAGACAGCACGAGTCCCAGGCTAGCTCACCACTTCCTTTACAAAGACAGCACCACCCTCCTTCACAATTCATCTGGTTCTTCCAAATATAGAATTAACAGAGCAATTCGGGGAGAGAAAAAAGGAGCTTCTGGCAGTCCAGCAGTTTTTTAAACGCTGCACACGTAAAAAGTTCCCCTTCAGGCCAACACAACCAGCTCTTCACTTGGTTCCAATTCGAAAATCAGTTATCCACCCGATGACCGTCCCAGAGGAAAACACATCCAGGCTTATAGGAGCTTACTCTCACTCTGTTCCTACAAGCTTTCTCCTAAATGCACAAGTACATAAGATCCGACTCCAGTGGGAAAGGGAGGACCAAGTCGACAAATGGTAGCGGTAACAATAGCTGTAGGGAGAACAACAAAAACAAAAAACACAAAAAACTTAAATAAGAAAACACCAGTTACTAGAAACGCTAAATGCCACTAAAATGCGACTAAATGCAGCTGTAACTGCAGCGATCTCACGGCAGACCCACACCAGTCGCCATCTTGAGGCATGCTAATACATAAGTGCTGTGATGGAACTTTTCTACTCACAAACACTTCAATGTGAAGTGAGAAAGTGAGTGATAAAACGTCGGCAAGGTATAGAAAACCAAAATTATTGTTATTCTTGCAGTTTGAACTTTAACATTTAATTGAGACACATTTTGCTCAAGAAGCGCTTTCTTTCTTCCTACAGAGGTGGTAACTTAAGTTTGGGGCCTCTTAAAGGAATTCCTTTTCGGTTCTGGCAATATGCTTGTTTGTGCTTTAAGGTAAATTTATACAATAGTTCTGTGAACCCTGAGAGAATGTAAATGTGATTGGCTCTACATTAACATATATATACAATTTTCTTTTTTCAGAAATGGGAAATAAATAAGAACAGGGAGGCTAAAAAGTGATTTGAAACGTCATCTCTGCCTAATAATTTAAATCGCCTTTTAGCAGAACTCTAGACATTTTAAACAGTGTAGTGCAGGTTAGTTCCCCCTGCTTAAACTTATATCTAACATACTAACATACAAAAAATGCCAGCAGAATAGGACTAATGGTCTCTCGAGTCTGCTCGATTTTCAGCACCTGCACTGAGGGCCGATTTTGGTGTCTCCCCCCCCCCCCTTGGGTTATACTGTCCCCAGTCCCAGATGTTCCACCTGTATTGGGCCTGGTCAGATTTAACCACCTTCCGTACCTGTCCCATCCCCTCTTAAACCCATCCATAGTCTCCACCTCTACCAGCTCCCTGGGTAGTGCATTCCATGGCTCCACCACCCTTTCAGTGAACTAAAGTGAGATAAATATACTTTCTATTTTTTCATACACTTTCTCATATTTGTTTTGAATGAAATTGAAACTAGTATAAACTCTCTTATATGGGTTTGTATCTACAGATCAAGATTCTGTGCACTGAAATATTGTAAAAATACTATTATCTAAAAAAACAAACATTGGATTTAATCAAAGGCTCAGTTGTCTGAAGAAGGAACATTTAATTTCTGAAAAGTCACAAAGATTTAAAAATAAAAATGGCCACAATTGAAAACAACCAATTATTAATGTTGAATGTTTCTCATTTTATATCTAAGAGAATAAAAGGTTGAGTGGGAACTCTCCCTATGTTTGAAGTTAACCCAGTGGACAGTCAGGGTCCAGTGGGATCAGCACTTGGACGACCTGGACCACAGAGTCATGGTCTCCAACGGCATGAAGAGAGATCTTCTTTGGTGGCAGGAGTTATCCAACCTCTCCTCTGGGGGGAACCTTTTCACCCCCCATCTCCCTCCATGACGCTCACTACAAATGCCTCGGGTCAGGGTTGGGGAGCCCATCTTGGAGACCACCGAACCCAGGGGAAGTGGTTGCCACAGGAAGTGCATCTGCACATCAATGTCCTGGAGATGAAGGCTGTGCTCTACGCTCACCAGGCATTTCAGACCCTCTTATGCCCAGGAACTCTCCTTGACAAGACTGACAATATGGCTATGGTTTGGTACATAAACAGGGAGGCATCCGGTAGTGTACCCTTTGCAAGGAGGCGATGCTGGTGTTGTACTGGGCAGTTCAGCACTATCTGTTCTTCACAGCAGTCCATGTCCCAGGCGTTCACAACATCCTGGCAGACAGTCTCTGCCACACCACCACGCAGGTTCATGAGTGGGAACTGAAGCAAGAGGTGGTGGAAGGCCTGTTCGACCAGTGGAGTCAACCAGAGCTGTACCTCTTTGCCTCCCCATCCAACACAAAACTACCCAATTTTTGCTCACTTGTTACCAGGCATGGTGCTTTTTGGTGAGACACGCTGTCTCTTTGTTGGACAGGGAGGTTTCTGTATGCCTTCCCTTCCTTCCCAATTCTGCAGAAGGCCCTGCTGAAGCTTCAAGCAGAGGGAGCACACATGTTCCTCATTGCTCCTCTCTGGCCTGGGCAGATTTGGTTCCCCCTGCTACAGCAGCTAGTGTTGGAACCTCCAGTACCTCTACCTCTCCTTCTCAACCTCCTCACACAGGAGCAAGGCAGCCTTGTGCATCCAGGCCTCAAATCTCTCCACTTCCATGCGTGACACCTCTGGATGTAGCTGTCTCACACTTCAGGGGTTTCCTCCCGAGTAGCCCAAGTTTTGGTGGAAGCCAGAAAGCCTTCCACCAGAACAACATATGCGATGAAGTGGAAGAGATTTACTATTTGGGTGATAGCCAGGGGTTTGGACCCCTTTTCTTGCCCGGTGCCCCAGGTCCTAGAGTACATCTTGCATTTATCTGATTTGGGTCTCAGCTATTCCTCCCTGAAGGTTCATCTTTCAGCAATCTCTACCTGTCACCTTCTGGTGGATGGCAAAAATGTTGCTTAGTTGGAGGTCTCCAAAACCTTCCTTAAGGGGATCCTCCACTTGAAACCTCCTGTCCATAGTCCGTTTCCCCACTGAGATTTGAAATTTGTTTTAGAGAAGCTTACTTTGCCCCCTTTTGAGCTGGCAGCAAGCTGCAGTATGCGCTACTTGTCTTGGAAAGTACTATTTTTAGTTGCAATTACCACAGCTCAAAGGATTTCTGAGCTTCAGGCCCTCGTTTGTATGGAGCCTTAATTTTCCACAGAGACAGGGTGACTCTGTTGACTAACCCTTCTTTTCTACCAAAAGTGGTATCTGAGTTTACTTTAAACCAGGATATTCAATTGCTGGTTTACTACCCTGAATACACCAAAAAGGCTTGAACACCTTTTTCACACGCTTGATGTGCACGGGATTTTGCGTTATTATATTTCACGGACCAAGGAGGTGCGCAGGTCTGATCAGTTATTTGTTTCTTTTGCGCCCAAACATCAGGGCATAGCTGTTTCCAGGCAATGCCTTTCTAAGTGGTTGGCTAACTGTATCACTTTCATTTACCAAAAATATGAGAAGCCACTTCTGGGGGAAGTAAAGGGGTACTTGACCCGTGGCTTGGCCGCTTCTACTACCTTTTTTAGGAACGTGTCCACCTCTGACATTTGTTCTGAGACCGCCTGGAGTACCATCCATCCATACATAGATACCATAGACAGTGTTGGCAAATAAGGGCCTATGGCCCACTCAGTCTGCCCATTTGAGCTTGTAGGTTCAGTTTATGTTTTCCTAGAAGTCTGTTGCCCCTTACCCCCGACCTCCAGAATTCCTTTATGTCTATCCCATGCATTCTTAAGTCCTGTGATTGTTTCAGCCCCCACCACTTCCTCTGGCAGGGTGTTCCACTTGTCCACCACCCGTTCTGTGAAGAAATTCTTCCTCACGTTTCCTCTGAATCATCCTCCCTCCAACTTCATCCCATGCCCTCTAGTCCTAGAACATCTTTTTCACTTAAAAATAGTGTATTCCTACACCCTGTTCCTCCCTGTAAGATACTTGTATGTCTCTATCATATCCCCTCTCTCCCTCCTCTCCTCCAGGGAGTACATGTTCAGTTCCTTCAACCTGTCTTCATAGGACTTGTGATGCAATCCATGCACCATCTTTGTTGCCCTCCTCTGAACCTGCTCTATCCTGTGTATGTCCTTATGTAGGTAAGGTCTCCAGAACTGTACACTGTACTCCAGGTGGGGCCTCACTAGTGTCTTCTATAGTGGAATTATGACCTCCGTTTTCCTGCTGGTGATGTCCCTGCCTATGCATCCCAGCATCCTATTTGCTTTACCTGCTGCCTTGTCTCACTGTTTCCCTACCTTGAGGTCATCAGAGATGATAACCCCAAGATCCCTTTCCTGCTTGGTGCATGCTATATCCTCACCCCCCAACTGATATATATACTTTCACCAAGCATTACAGTCTGGACAATGCCTCTAGGCACAGGGCTGACTTTGGATTGGCTGTCATTCAGGACCTATTGTCCTAACTGGGGTCTTCATTTGCAGACTCTCTGCCTCCCAGGCCTCAGTCTCTGACTGTTTCTTTTTGACTTCTTGGGATTCAGTCCTGTATGTAATGACCTACTGCAGGAACCCTCTTGAAGTAAGATATGACAGTTACATAAGAACTTACTGTAACAGTAGATCTTCGAGAAAGGTTCCTGCAGTAGGTCACCTCTTTCCCTCCCACCTTCCTCCAGCTTCTGCTTATTCAGCTCCGGGTTCAAGGAGTATTTATTTATTGCTCATTTATTTATTTAAAATTGGTGGAATTGGAAAGGCACACTGAGCCGAGGCTCATTTTCAGGTGCGACATGGGTACATGTACATAAAGAAATTAACAACGCTGCAATACAAACAATAAATAAGAGTTTACAGGAGGTATAAAAGTCATAGGTACCATGGATGCACAAGTTTTAGGCACAAAGGATACAAGGTAAACACTAGAAATAATTCGGTGGAAAAACTAGTGTATGACAAGCAGACTATATATTTTGACACATTTGGTCGCCTAGCAAGGACTCGAAGCAGGTAGTGAAAGAGCTTGAGAACAGGATAGTAGTCAGCTCAGGGAGAGAAAGACCTGTGAACATGGAGCGGGGGGCATTTTGGAGGAAGAAGGGGTGACGGGGTAGGGGCTAGATTAGGCACATTGGGGGCACCGGGGAGAGGGGAGTTGTCTGAGGAGTCTTTTGAGGGATAAGAGAGGAGAGGCAAGGTGAAGGTCAAAGGGTAGGGGTGAGGAGGTAGGGGTGAGATTAGGTGCATTGAGGGCACCGGAGAGAGGGGAGTTGTCTGAGGAGTCTTTTGCAGGATGAGAGAGGGGAGGCAAGGTGAACGTCAGAGGGTAGGTTATTCCAGAGTAGAGGGAGATCGTACGAGAAGGCAGACTGGCCAGCAGTACTGCGAGGACGGGGACTGGAGAAGGTGCACGTGTCCCTGTGGTGTAGAGAGTAGTTTGTGGGCTTGGCTGATGTGAGGCAAGAAGATAGGTAGGGGGATAGGGAGCCAAACCAGTATTTAGCGATGAGAGAAGCACAGTGGATCAATCTCCTGTGGGAAAGCGGAGCAAGAGAGAGAGGAATGTAGAGGAGACAATGATGGGTGAGAGGAGGAGAGGCGGTGGCAAAGCAGCAGAATGCATTTAGTAGGGTGTCGGGTTTAGAGAGGGAGGAGGCAGGAGCAGTGCCCTAGACTACATCACCATAGTCCAGGACTGGCAAGATTGTTTTGAGAACTAAGTCACACCAAGTTGGGAGAGGGAGGCTGGCTTTGTGGCGGTAAAGGACGGCGAGTTTGGGTCTGAGTTGGTGCAGATGTAGTCGATGTGGGTAGCAAAGTCGAGGTGACTGTCCAGCCAAACTCCCAGTTACTAGAAGGTGGGGACTGTCTCAAGGGGGGAACTGTCTATGATGGTGAGTGCTGGTGGGACAGAGAGGCAGTTTAGCTTCTGTCTGGATCCAAAAAACATGGTGACAGTCTTTTTTGGTATTAAGCTTAAAATATTCTCCTTTCTCCCATCTCCCTTTTGGGGGTCTTCCAGTGGGGGAACTGAAGGGCGGGTGTGGGGACCTCCTCCTTTGTGGAGTCGCGATGGTGTCCCATCATGTGGCGCCGGGGGAGGTCCCCCACTATGGATTGCTGGCTGGTGGTTTGCTGTGTGGTCCTGATGCCAGGGGGCACAATCCTATATGTAATGACCTACTGCAGGAACCTCTCTCGAAGATCTACTGTTACGGTAAGTTCTTACATAACTGTTATTTTGCATAGCAGGAACAAGAATCAGTGGTTCTAATCCTGGAATGGACTTCTGCATTTTCTCAATTTTCTTTTGTAAGATGGAATCTCACTTGAGTGGGGATTCGTGGTAGTGTGGAGTTGGAATAGTAAATTTTATGTAGCCCACCCCCTCACCGGTGTCTAGGGGTTTGATGATGGTAAAAGTCCGTACGGAGGGGGGACTACAACAGAAACTGCACCAGATGGCTTACACATACTGGTTCTTCTAAACCGGGGTGCCCATCTCTTTCTGGGGTGGGGGGGCCTAGGAAAGAATTGATGGTTAGGGCAGTAACAGTCAGTCGTAAACTAAGAAAACACTTCATTTTTAAATAAGATGGTGGGATCCCATTTAATGACCTACAATAGTACAACTCCATGGAGTCAGTGAGTTAATCAACAGTTCAAATGGGGGAAAATGCCACACTCGGACCGGGTTGGTTACATTAGTTCATGAGTCCAGAAATGTCCATATAAATGAATGCAATTATGTTGATGTCCCAAGACACTCCACTCAAGTTCCATAACAAAGGGTGCTATCCGGATGACCCCTAAAATTAGGCAGCACACATTACTATAACCAGCTTCTACTCTCCTCACTAAAACTCCATGTCCCATGGATCCCCTCTGGGCGACTGTACCCTGAAACTACTGGCAACACATCCCCACAGACAGCTCAGCTTGCCATCTCTCTCCTCAGACCCCTAGCCCTACATATTCCCTTCGGGCCAAGGCCCATGTCCGCTTGGTCACCATCTTCAATGACCGCCACCTTCCAGCTCTGGTGCTTCTTCTAGGACGTTAAGTCTACATCAGTCCCTCTCTCTTGGCTCAGCCCCTAGCCTTGCATCAGGCTCCCTCCCCCCTCGGTGGCCACTCACACATCCATGGCTAAGTGCAGAACCCTCTCTCCCCCACCTATGGGATCACTTAGGACAGCCGCCACCCCATCAAGAGCCAGACCTTCTTTCTTCCCTCTTCCCCAGAATAGAAATCGGTGCCTCAAGCAGGCAATCACCCCTGGTTCCCTGACACCAACTTCTCACCTGCACACTCTCAAACCCATGAACAAGGCCCCCCAGGTACTCCAGTGCTCATAGCAGTGCCTTGGGGGCAGCAAAATTGTTCACCCTTTCTGGGCCTGGGTTGAAATAACCCAAACTAATTCTCTACAGTGTACGCCCTATATACTCACTGATACCCCAACCCTGGGGGAGGGGAAGGTTACATAAATGAGAAGTAAATTTAGCTAAGAACAATTTGTGAAGGAAAATCACCTGCCGGGATTAGATCCCAAGTCACATGTTTTGTAGGATGTGACATAACCTCTACATCAAAGGAGCTGTAGCTCACTTACTAGCAGCTCAATGCTACACTGATTGTGTGTTTGCTTAGCATGTGAAGAATCAACAGTTCTAATCCTGGTGGGAACTTAAACATTTTTGTTGGTAAAATGGAAACTTCTTTAAGTGGTAATTCATGGTGGTATGGAGTAGAATAGTAAATTATATGAGAATTAAATTTAGCTAAAAACAACAATTTGTGAAGGTAAATCACGTGCTGGGATTAGATCCCCAGTCCTCTGCTTTGCAAGATGTGACATACCTCTACACTATAGGAGCTGCAACTCACTTATGTGCATCTCAGTGGCACACTAAATGTGTTTACTTAGCAGGCAAAGGATCAGGGGTTTGAATCCAGTCAAGCACACAATATATTGTAGTTTAATGCAAAATTATTTCACACTTTACAAACCTTATTTGGCCCCTTTAGTAGTAGCATTTTTATTTTCATTCATTCCTGAAGGAAGTGATAGGATCTAAAAGTTCCTGCTCTTGTGACATGCCCTCTGTGAAAAACATATATTTTAGCACAGTGCTATGCTGTTCACCATCAGAAACTTGTGGTAGCACCATCCAAATTCATCCACAGTATGAATCTAGTATTTACATTCAACAGGTAACCTCAATGGAAGAGATTTTTAACAATTGCAAATGGCCATCTTTAATGACATGAGCCATTAATTACAAAATTAGCTATAAAAGCTGTTTTTAAAACAAATACACTGAGGATAGATCTGTAGATGTCAGAAATACATTTATTCCAAAAAAAACGAAATGATGAAATTTTTTGTCAACTAACAAATACTGTTGCTTTAAGGCAGTTGTAGCTGGCACTGTCAGGTTTGGAGGTACTTTTGGCAGTTAGTACTGAAGTAGAAGCTCCCAGAGTCAAATCCCACTAGAGCCGCTTACTCAATGTGTAACCTTGAGCAAGTCACATAGCCTTCCTGTGATTCAGTACCACACCCCAATCAAATAGAAGCAGGGCCCCACTGAAAAATAAGGGGTTGCATTGCAGTTGGGCTATCCTAGGTAAATGGTTTGTAAAACAAAGAAAAAAAAAAACACACACAAGTTGACTTATCTGTAAATGTTTCACAAGCCTTTTGCAACTGTATGTCAAATATTGCTTTCGTTATGATCTGTAGGGGCTCTCTACCCAACCAGCATGCGTATAAATGAAGAAGGGCGCCTTGTTGTCAACTTCAGGACAGAGGCACGATTCCGTGGTTTGTTTGTGATGTCACATCCCGGTAAGTATGTGTTATTTGTGTCAGACAGACATTTCACATGAAGGTTTGTTTCCTTACTTATTATATCAAGCCACAGTCTGATGGAGTTCTGGAACTCATAGAAATGTGCATGCCACTATGCGCATGTTACAGTAAAGGAAAGTGTTCTGATATACTTATCATTGCTCTCAGTGTAATCGTATTTGCAGGAATAAAAAAGGCAAGTGACAAGACAAGCTTGATAACAGCTTTATGTTGTTTCCAGAGTTGTATTGTTAGTCTGTCAAATATATTGAGCCAGCCTAGTAAGCGGAGATGTTTCTCATTACAGGGTCACTCCTGAGCTCGATGATAATGTGTGCAGACCACCCAGGCCTAACATTTACCCTTAGCCTTGTGCGAAGGGAGCCGACGTACAACCAGCCAATGCAGCAGTGGAGCTTTGTCTCCGATTTTGCGGTAGGTTTTGTAGAAATTCATTTGTCAAGCGACTTCTTTCGCTATTCTTTTATTTAAAGAGCAGGGGCAAGATTTTCAGAAGTATCTGCACAACAACATCCAGCACTATTTTCAGCATATACATATATCTAAACTGTTAGAGCAGCTATTAGCTGGTCTAACGACATCTGAATGTTGCATCCTACAAAGGATGTAAGTGTGTCCAAACTGGACGCAACTCACAACTGCATCTGTTTTGTACCTGAAATCGTGACTTCTTGACATAAATGGACAGTGTTTGAAACAGCAACAGGGCTGCTGGGATACAATCGAGTGGACACTGAAGCAAGCATCGCATGTATTTGTGTATGCATCCAGCCTATTGAAAATCCCCCACAAGTATCTACTAAAATAAAATGTTAAAAACATTGATGTGCACAGCAGTTGCATTTACCTTTTATGTTCTTTATGTTTTAGGCTTTATTATACAATGGCAAGAAAGAATCCTGGTCTTTGATTGGTCAGTCTGGGACTGGACCCATGATGTTATCCCAGCACAACATCACAGGTCTGGTCTCAGCACTGTGAACCAATTTGGATGCCCACCAATAGTTGTTCTTTTTTTGCATCTTCTGCTAAGAAACAAAAATATTCTTCCACACTAACAAAAACATTCTTTAAAATTATTTTTTTTATTCTGTATTACAACAAGCCATTGTATAATAGCAATAATGCCTTCCAGGGTGTGTGTTGTGCTGGTATAACGTCACGCCTCAGGTATTGGACGCACTCGGCCTGCAGCCCTGTGCCCAACCACCTGAGGTGTGACGTTATCCCAGCACAACACACACCCTGTCAGGCATTATTGCTTAATTACATCATCAGGCTTTAAAATATTTCATATTAATTAGTGCTTATTCTGCTGCCAGTTTAAAAAAAACAGCTGACTCTTCCCCAACTAACATTGCAATGGCTGAGTTTTTGACATCATAGTCTGTTGCCATGGTTAGCATTATGTCATAAAAGGTGCACTATAAAATCAGAAAATGCTGATGATAGCTTTTTGTATAGACTTTATGGATATGTTGGAAAATCGTGCTACAGAACCTGGACAAGAAAAGTAACATTTAAAAAAGGTGTTCGCCCCAATAGCCAAATAGATTATATGAATAGAATCATATACGGGAATGAATACTTGGGACTGGATTTTCAGCAGCATGTTTGGGACTTGCAGCATGAGGGTGCCCTGTCCTCACCTCTTGCAGCTATAAGTTAGACCACAGAAAAGGTGGTCTGACTTATGTGCGCATCTGCAACGGCTTGAAATCATTTGAGGGCCTTATAATAATGCATGCATCATTATACGGTATGACACATGCATCATTACTTTGCAATAAAGTGGTGTCAATTGCCATAAAGGCAGCAAAACACTTAAAAATAGCATTCAAACATTTTTCTGCATTTACAAATCAGGACCTGTGCCTGTGGCAAAAATGTGAAAATCCAGATCTTGATCCTTAAATAAACACAGTCAGCCTCTCAATGACTGGTTTTGGCCCCTTTTAAACTAAAATTGGGTAAGGGTGGCAAATGTATTTAGATATTATGTGTCTTACTTATTTATTTTTTTAATTTTAGATTTTCTCCCCCTGTTTTTCTCCCTGCTGTCCCAGGACCCCAACACATGGCAGTATGTGCACATGGAGGTGCTCGTGCACTCTGTGGCACCGGCTCCGGCTCATTCTGTCCCATCCTGGCTATCACTGGGCTTCCCATGGCCAGTCACTACCATCAGCCTCCACCGGGTGGGAGCCAAGGGCTGGGGAAACCCCACATCCCTTCCCGGGAGAGGAGAACTGCCTCGTGGCAGCTCAGTCCTGTTCCTTGCCCTCCCTCCAACCCACGCTCGACAACCCAGGCTCGTCCATGAACCTGGCTCACTGGCGTGGCATGAGGTGTGGTGTGGTGTGGTGTCCAGTGCCTCAACCCTCAGTGCCACCAGGCCGGCATGTGTCTTATCTTTTTTGACTGTGTTGCAACAAAAAATAGATTGATAATATATTTCAAAGTGGCCTGAAACAGTATTGAGATATAAAGCTTCTCATGGATCTATATAGGCCCTTTTAAACTGTCAATGGGTGAGGGTGGCAGTGTTTCAAACAAAGAAAATACAGTAATGGATTTCATATAAAAGAAACCATGATCATAGATTTTATTTGTGTTATTATTTTCTGACACTTTCACAGGCAAAGCCTGCATAAGAAGGGAAGATTAGGGATTATTGGAGCGGAGAGTCAGATGTTTACAGTGCAGT
Organism: Neoceratodus forsteri; assembly: GCA_016271365.2. Classification (NCBI taxonomy): domain Eukaryota; kingdom Metazoa; phylum Chordata; order Ceratodontiformes; family Ceratodontidae; genus Neoceratodus; species Neoceratodus forsteri. The sequence goes on along the minus strand of CM057458.1, from coordinate 302,619,014 downwards.
TAAGGGGATACGGTAAATGCATAGGAGGTTACAAACTATATTCTCCCTAATTAAATAAGGTGCAGACTTACCAAAATACTGAAAGTTCAACATTTCTAAAAAAATTTGTTAAAAAGTCTTGCATTGTTTATATACAGTACTAATATAGAAAAATTGTATTGACAATCCGTTGATGCAAAAAATGTATATCGATAACATGTTTGTTTTTTTACTGTTGCAACAAAACATATCGATAATATAGTTGTAGCAACATATAAAAACTGTGTAAATTAGAGTTATTCTTATCAATTGGACTCTAGTCTTTCATTATAACAAGTTTCTAGCCCAGTTCCAAAGCTAGAACTTTCTAAAGATAATTTATGTAAAAAGGCCTACCTTTTGAACTGTTAGGGCTAACACCTTAAATAAAAGCTTGGACTGAAGTATATTAATATATTATCAATACATAATTTCAATATACATTTAAATATCAATATTCCAAAATATAAATGGGTTTAACATTTTTTTTAAAGAATCTTTTTTTTTTTTTTTTTTATGTATAACACTATAAAATGGGGTTTCAGAAAGTAGCTTATCATGGAGTTCTTTCTCCCTCAGTCTCAGAATTCCTTACCACTTTTCCAGAAATTGAAATGCCTTCAGTGGGTAGAAATGAACAAATTCAAAGCAGGCTATTGTAAGCTGGCAAACACTACACTGGAAGCAGACAGATTCACTCAGTATTTCTTCTCTTTTCATTTTAATTCATGGATTACTGACTGCCTTTTTGCTCTCCATATGTTTCACTGCTATGTTGCTTTTTCAAGGCAGGTGATCCTGAGAACCAAAGGAGAAAAAATAAATATATATATATCTATATATATATATAAAATTTCATACACAAATTTCCATTGCTTTCACAAAGTAACCCAGAATTCAACTGATTGTTTTTTTAGCATTTTTTTTTTATTTAGTTGTTTAACCAGGAGAAAGCTTTTTTACAGGTGCGATCTGGGAGCACAGGGAAGTTAAGTGACTTGCTCAGGGTCACACAGTATGCAAGTGGAAGCTGTGGGATTCAAACCCAGGTCTGGTCTGCTGGATGTCACCAGATTTGTAGCCCAGAGCCTTAAACCACTGCACTATTCTGCCTCCTATTTATATACATATTAAAGACATATTTATTAATAGTGAAAACAGCTCCAATTCAAGTTAAAAAACATTTTATCTGTACTTTAAGCCATGCTTCACAGTATCCATCTAGCACTTAATAGTGCTCTCAGCTGTCCGTGGACACCTCTCTCCGAACACCAGGCCATGCTGGCGCATGCTGGCCCTAGCATTCTTCCTTTGCTGTCTCTCATCCTGTGTGCCAGCTGCAGGTTCCACCCCAATGACGACATGCATCAGAGGACACTGCCCACGTCATTACGTCAGTTGTTTCCAGGTGTAAACACAGTGCTGGCCTGCTGTGATAGACATTTTCAGCACTGAAATTACACTTTTACTGGTCTGTTGAGATCTCTAGTAGAGCAACCTCCCAGTGCTTGCAGTCTGTTTTTTATATAAGTGTTCTCCACATTAAATACTGAGTTACACATTAAAAGTTAAAAAATCAAGTTGAACTCAATAATAGAGATCAGAGCACACCAGTAAAAGCAGCATTTCAATGCTGCAAATACCTGTCACAGCAGAGTCATGAGTTGTCACCCTGAGACACGTGCTATCATGACGTGGGTGGTGTCCTCTGATGTATGACATCATCAGGGATGGGACGTGTGGGTGGCCCACAGTATAAATAAACGAAGGAGGAGTGAAAGGGTCAGCATGCTCCAGCGTAGCCTGGTGTTCAGGAGGGCCAGCATGCTCCAGCATGGTCTTGGTGTTCAGGAGGGCCAGCATGCTCCAGCATGGTCTTGGTGTTCAGGAGGGCCAGCATGCTCCAGCGTGGCCTTGTGTTCAGGAGGGCCAGCATGCTCCAGCATGGCCTGGTGTTCAGGAGGGCCAGCATGCTCCAGCGTGGCCTGGTGTTCAGGAGGGCCAGCATGCTCCAGCATGGTCTTGGTGTTCAGGAGGGCCAGCATGCTCCAGCATGGCTTGGTGTTCAGGAGGGCTAGCATACTCCAGCGTGGCCTTGTGTTCAGGAGGGCCAGCATACTCCAGCGTGGCCTTGTGTTCAGGAGGGCCAGCATACTCCAGCGTGGCCTGGTGTTCAGGAGGGCCAGCATGCTCCAGCATGGTCTAGTGTTTAGGAGGAAGTGAGGAAAAAGAGGTTAGCCTTTAGATGATACAAATGCTCTCTCAGTGAGGCAGACCTTGAGGAGTATCATAGGGTTTCCAGAAAGGTTAGAAAGGCCAAGGCAGAGAAAGAGCTTAGATCTGCAAGAGCAATCAGGGAGGGGTAGAAGGAATTCTTTAGATATGTTAGGGAGCAGAGGAAGGGTGAGGGGCAAATAAGAAGGTTGAGGAAAGGGTAGATGGGTGGGGGGCTTGAGCAGGTAGAAGTATTAAATGATTATTTCAGCTTGGTCCTCACTAAGGAAAGGGATGGGCCATTGCCTCAGGGAGGGGTCAGGAAAGGGGGCACGGGGGGGCTCTCACAGATGGGGAAATCCAGGTAGGGAGGGTGAGGGAGGCCCTCAAGTCCTTGAGGATGGATAAAGCTCCAGGGCCAAACAGCATCCACCTGAGGGTTCTGAAAGAACTGGCAGATGTCCTGATGGCTCCAATGATGGATGATCCATGGAACTACAGACCGGTCAGCCTGACATCCATAGTAGGGAAAATGTTGGAGGCTATCTTGAAAGAATGGATGGTGGAGTTCCTGCAGGTAAATGGTTTCCAGGATGAAAGCCAACATGGCTTTGTCCAGGGGAAATTGTGTCCAACAAACCTGGTAGAATTTTTCGACTGGGTGACACAGTCCCTGGATGGAGGTAAGCCGGTTGATGTCCTGTACCTGGACATCAGCAAGGCTTTCGATTCGATGCCCCATGGAAGGCTAATTTGGAAATTAAGGGAACTGGGGGTGGGAGATAAATTGGTGGTCTGGGTAGCAAATTGGCTTAGGAACAGACAGCAAAGGGTGGTTGTGGGGGTGAAGTCTCAACACCCAGAGTCGTCATCAGCGGGGTCCCACAAGGTTCAGTTTTGGGCCCTATACTTTTTAATGTGCTCATTGTAGACATCAGGGAGGGGGTTGGTGTTAAAATTAGTTTATTCACTGATGATACTAAATTGGGGGCAGTGGTAGATAGTGAGGAGGAAAGGAGGGCAATACAGGATGACCTGGAGAGGCTAGAAAGCTGGGCCCACATGTGGCAGCTGGAGTTTAACGCACACAGATGTAGCGTTCTGCACCTAGGTGTTAGGAACCCTGGGTATACCTACCACTTGGGGGGGTACAGCTTACTGTCATGATGATTGCAAAGGATCTGGGGGTGATAATTGATGCTAAAGGGAACCATTTGGAGCAGTGCAGGAGAGCAGCGGCTATGGAAAACAAAATGCTTGGGTGTATTGCCAGGGGGATAACGTCCAGGAGAAGGGAGGTTATACTTCTCCTGTACACCTCACTGGTAAGGCCGCATCTAGAGTACTGTGAGCAGTTCTGGCGCCCCCGCCTGAAAAAGGACATCACACTGCTGTAGAGAGTCCAGAGAAGGGCAATGAGGATAATTAGCGGTGTGGAGGGGTTGTCATATGAGGATAGACTTAGAGAGCTGAACATGTACTCTCTGGAGGACAGAAGGGATTAGGGGGATATGATAGAGACCTTCAGATACCTGAAAGGGTTCAACAGAGGGAACAAGGAGGGTCTGCTCAAATTGATGTTGGAGGGGACTATGAGATGCCAAAGTCTAAAGTTAGCAGGGGGGAGGTACAGAGGGGAGATGAGGGGGCATTATTTCACAGAGAGGGTGGTGGTGCCCTGGAATGCACTGCCGGATGATCTGGTAAAACTGGGAAGTGTGGGAGGTTTCAAGAGAGGTTGGGACAGGCACAGGGACAGTGCAGGTGCGGGGGTATGGGGAGCACCGGAGGTGTATAGGTTGGGGAGGAGGGTGGGAGAATAATGGGGAAGGTAGAGCAGCTACTGTGCACTACCAGTGTGCTTGTTGGGCAAACAAGACAGAGTATTAGGCCTAATATGCTGGCAACTAAGTATGTATGTATGTAAGTCTCCACGAAAGTAGTGAGTAGTATTAAGTGCAGAATGGAATATATGAATCTCAGTCTTGGCTTAAAGCACAGATAAAATACTTTCTAACTTGAATTGGAGCTGCTTCTACTGTTCATTTACAGTTTTAAGATAAAAATGCTGAAAACAGCAATTGAGTTTTGCGTTGCCTGTATAAAGCAGTGGAACGCTGTGTGTGACGTGATGCACCGCTGTATCTTCTTTGATTCTCAAGACCACTGCCTATGAAAAAGCTTCCTACCTGCAGAGCAGTGAATTGTTTGGAAAGCGCAAAGATGGCCAGCCATCCATGAATTAAAATAAAATGAGAAGAAATACTGACTGACTCATTCTGCCTCCAGTGTGGTGTTTGGCAACTTACTAGAGCCTGGTTTAAGAAAGTAGCCAAATCTAAACACACCACTGGTCAAAACATAGCACCTGACCATTGATTAATATCCAGAAAACTGCACAGTTCATAACTTTTATACCCTAATCTACCTAGCAGCATTCTTTTTACATTAGAAAAAATCAATCCAGCAAAGCACTAGAATCAATCGACTTACTCAGCCCACAAGTCCATTTTCAAGTCTTATTTTGCTTCTTATAAGCCTTGTTTTGTGTCAAAAATTATGTTGCCAAATTTGGCATCATTACCTCTCTTGCACCATGTATACAGCAATCAATTTATAGTTAACTTCAGGTTCGAGTACCTTTTTTGAGTTTTTACTCTGTAGTTCTCTACCACATTAGGCTACTGACTTGCGCAGAAACAGCTCTTAATTATTTGAACTGCATAAAACCTGTGCAATAAGAAGCCCTGGGGCTGGATTCTCAAAAAACTTGAATGGTGCAAAAAAATGCACAAGTCCCCAAAAGTTGTGCAGTTGTGGGGAAAAAAAAGGAGTAATTGTGCTAAGTGGTATAGACAAAACTTCCACAGTTGTGGGAAAAATACACTGCAGACTGCGGGAAAAAGTGCAGCTGCGGATGTTCCTGAGCAAAAAAAAGTAATTGAGAAGTACGGCATATCTCTTTAAAGGCTATTCTTAGCCACTGTTTTTCCACAGTTGCGGAAAGAATGTTGCGCACATGCTGCACTACAGAGAGAGAGGCGTAAATCACCCTTAGCAAAAAGCAGTGTACAAACAATTGGGATACAATTATAGTGGGGTTCAGGCACCAGCAACTGCAGACCTGTGGGCTATATAGTGGTGTCAGTTGTTACAACACAAATAGCACACATTTCCATTGAAAAGCAACAAACCACAACCACAGGACCCAGTGCAGCCCATAAAGGAGCCCCACAGGCAGTGGAGGCAGAGGTGGTAACAGCCAGAAGTATGTGCTATAGACGCAGGAGGAAGAAACACCTCAGAGAGAGACACAACCAACAGATACACATTGCCAGTGGATGCAGGCTCCTGCTGGTACAGGTGGTGCTACCATGGTCCCAGTTGTAAGATTGGCTGCTTGCCTTACTGGGAGTGCTGGTTCTGCTGCAACTTTTGAAAGACTGTCAAAGTCTACTGCTCCACTTAATATGGAGCACCTGCTGTTGTTCTGTCTGCTGGGTCTATAATATTATTTTCGCAGCAGAGGAAAAAGTGTTGAGGATTTTCAGCAGTTGTGGAATTTCACAACTCACCTGTTTTGCGATTTTCTGCAACTGCAGAACTTTTCTTTGTGAATATGCCACAACTAAATTTTCGCAGTGCTGCAAGCCATTTTTCTGCAACTATGCAATTTTTGGCTCTCTGAGAATCCAGCCCCTGGTTTCTTCTGTTCATGACAACAGGTTCTAATTAACTGAGTTGCATACAACCTGTACAGGGAGCGGCCAACCCTTGATAGTTGGGTGGGAGGTGCGGGAGATCTGTAGTTAGAACTGTCATCAGTTTCTTCAGGTTTTCAGCATTAAAAGCCCTTTTGCCTAGATTTCATTATTTTAGCAGCATATTTCTCATTTTATAAGCACAATAAGCCATTCCAGTGCATGAGCACCTGCTGAATGAATGCACACCCCAGCTGCGCAGCACATTTAGCCATGGGCCTTGTGCTATACAATACAGCTGGGGTGTACATTCATTCAGCATGCACTCCTGCCCTAGCATGGTTTGTTGCTTACGTCATAAATGAAAGCAGTGGTTGCTCCATTGTGGAACAAACATGGCCTTTTCTAGTTTTGCAGCTTATTTACCCAGGATAGCCCAGGTGAGATGAAGCATCTCATTTCCAGTGGGGTGCTGATTTTACCCATTTCAGCAGCCAAGTGGACTGGAGCACTGAGAGGTTAAGTGAACTGCTCAAGGTCACACAGTGAATTTTTGGCTCTGGGGTTTGAACCTGTGATCCTTTGACCTCCAGATTGCCAGGCTAGTGCTCTACCATTAGACCACACTGCCTCTCGTGCCTATCTATTTTGCAAGTTTAATACAACTTAAAGGTGCCCTATATTTTGAGGTTACCACACAAGTATGGTGTGCTGCCTTTTTTCCTCCAATTGTTTATGCCTCCTTATTTGCCAGCCAGTCTCTTAATCCCTGGTCCTGCCAGACCCATCATCCACCTTACCTAGGACTTACCTGGCTCATGAAGAGTCCCCCACCTATTCCTCCTGTGGCAGAGCCAGGGGGGAGGAATCCATCCTTCTCCCCCCACCCGCCCAAAGCACAATCCTGAAATCCTGGAACCCTGTGGAGGGTGAGCAGGCTTCTAGCCAGCCGGAATTTTTCCTCCTGCATTCCCTAGGGTCTTTCGGTATGCACTAATGCATCACACACGCATGCCTCCACACCCACATGTCTATCATTATCCAAGGGCTGCCCTCCCCTTGCTGAGACAATCTCTGCTGTTACCACCGGCTACCACCATATGGCAGGCTGGTAGTGGGATACTTGTACTCCCCTCCCAAAAAGAGGAGAGCTGTCCATAAGATGTCCTATCCTCCCTTCCCCAGCTGACACCAAGTGACCCAAGTCCACTCCAGCGTAGTCAGCAGTAGTGCTACTGGGATGGCCGTGGTGCCCTGCTTTAATTTATCAGCTGAAAAAAATAACCCTTGATTCTTGAAACTCTATATAAATTTATATCGTTTGGTTAAACCGCCATCAAGCTACCATCCATTTTAGGTGAATTGGGCCCCAATGGTCCATGAGATTGACACAGTGTTCCAAAAATCAGTTAATGGTATCATGGGACAGTGTCCAGAATCTGGTCACTAGAGACAGAAGGGTTGTAGTGATGTATTCCTAACCAACATTGTTTTGAGGGACACTGTCAACCCCCTTAGGCCTCAAAGCATCTCTAGCTTAAAAACATGTTAGGATTGGTCACATTCTGTAGAGAATACAGATGTAGCTGGTAGTTTGAGTCTGATTCCCTTTTTTCTTTTTAAAAGTAAAAAACAGGCTCGGTGGTGCCGAGGGTCGTGGCGCTGGACGCCATACCTCGCACCATGCCGGCGACCCGGGTTTGGGAACGGACTCGGTTTGCTGGGGGGGGTCAGAAGGGAGGAGGAGGAGGATTGAGCGTCCCAATGGATGCTCTCCTCCTCCAGGGGTGGGACTTACGGGTGCTTCATGCACCCGATGCTCCGGTGCCAGTAGAAGCATGGGCGCCGGGGTATAGGCAGCTCTACAGAGTCGGGGAAGGGAGGACATCCACAGCACTTGACAACAATGTGCGTTAGCACACCGTGTGTCTGGACGTCAGTCCTGCTTGCTGACGTCCTCAGGGGTAGAGGGACCAACGAGGGAGAAAAACAGAAAAACGCCCTCCTAACCCTGGATGACAATTGGTCCACACCCAGGATCTCCTACCTACAGGCAAGACTCCACTGTGTAGGCACTCCACGGGAGGAGGATGATCGAGGTAGGAGTTGACCGGGCACTCTAGGGGTAGATACCGTGGGCGGGATCCACTAAGGGGGATTGACCAAGTCCGAAGGAGAAGGGTGAAGAGGGCAGTATAGATGGGATAAAAAGGAAAGTATTAAAAAAAAAAAAGTGAAAAACAGACTGCCCACCGTACTGGTGTTACCACAAAAAAGTGTTTGTTTACAGTCCTTGATCAACTTCTACTGACTGCATCTTTCCTGGACTTGGGAATACCTCCAACACAGTCTAGCCACTCACAGTGTAGGGGGAGGAGAGGAAACTATTGATTGCATCATGAGTGGCTGCACTATTTGTGGGTGTTTCTAATGTTCAGGAAGTATGCAACAAAAGTAGATCAAGGATTTGAAACAAAATAAGGCTGGGTATAATTACATCATTAGCATGCTTTTCAGTTCTGCTAAGAAAGGAAGCAAATAAAACAACCAGCACCATCAATGAATTTTAGAGAAGGTACGTGATTATAAAATGTGATTTTCAACTAGAAATAACATGATGCAGAAAGGGTTGACGGTGTCCCTTTATTAACAAAATAATTTGATATTTAGTTTTGGTACCTACTCTGAAATGGGGTTGTTTTTTTCAGTACATAAGTGGTAAATTTTTTTCAGAGGGACTGCAGGGGGTCTATAGACCACCCAGTCATTGTGCATTTCTAGAGAGCAGATTATTGCAGCATGGCTCATGTGCAAGGAAACTCAGCATACATCTTTCCAACATAGAAACATAGAAGTTGACGGCAGATAAGGACCGCAGAGCCCATCCAGTCTGCCCATTTCTTTTTCTACCTTATAAATGTGCCATCGGCCTTTGCTCTGTCAGTGGCCTATCTATTCATACTCATCTGTATTGCTCCCTTATGCCTATCCCATGCCTGTTTGAAGCCCTGCAGTGTATTCGTAGCCACCACTTCCTGAGGTAGGCCGTTCCATGCATCCACCACCCTTTCTGTGAAAAAGAATTTCCTCACATTCCCCCTTAATCAGACTCCCTCTAATCTCATGCTGTGTCCTCTTGTCCTGCTATTTTTCTTATATTTAAACATGTTAGACTCTTTCACCTTGTTAATGCCCCTAAGGTGTTTGAATGTTTCGATTATATCACCTCTCTTCCTCCTTTGCTCAAGGGTATACATATTGAGCTCCGTTAATCTGTCCTCATATGTCTTCTGATGCAGTCCCTGCACCATTTTGGTTGCCCTTCTCTGGACTGCCTCAATTTTGGTAACTGTCCTTGTGAAGGTGTGGCCTCCAGTACTGCAAAGTACTCAGATGGAGCCTAACCAGTGTCTTGTAAAGAGGGATTATTACCTCCTCTTACGACTTGTGATACCCCTACTAATACACCCTAACATCCCCTAGCCTTACCTACTGCTTTAGAGGTCTGCTTGGATGATTTCAGGTCATCGGTGATGATGATGCCCAAGTCTCTCTCTTCCTTGTGACTGCCAGCAACTCCTCCCAGCCTATAGGTGGCTTCAGGGTTTCTCTTCCTATGTGCATGATCTTGTACTTCTTGCATTAAATCCCAGTTGCCACTCTTCTGACCATTTTGCTAGTTTATCCAGATCTCTTCTCATTCTGCCCACCCCATCTGGATCATCTATTCTGTTGTAGATCTTGGTGTCATCTGCAAACAGACAAGCCTTACCCTCTAGTCCATCTGCAATGTCACTAATGAAGATATTGAAGAGGACTGGCCCCAGGACTGATCCCTGAGGTACCCACTTGTGATTTGCATCTCTTCTGACTGTATACCATTTACCACCACTCTCTGTTTTCTGCCCGTCAACCAGTTTGCCACCCAGTTGACCAACTTCTGACTCACCCTGAGCCTACCCAGCTTATTTATCAATCTTCTATGTGGAACAGGGTTGAAAGCTTTGCTGAAGTCAAGGTAGGCGACATCAACTGCTCCCCCTTGGTCCACCACTCTGGTACCCAGTCAAAGAAATCTGTGAGATTAGTTTGACAGGACCTTCCTTTTGTAAACCCATGCTGTCTTGGATCCTGTGCCCCTATGGATTCCAGGTGTTGCACTATCCTTTACTTAAGGAGTGCCTCTCTAATCTTGCCCACTACTGAGGTAAGACTGACTGGTATGTAGTTCCCTGCCTCCTTCCTGCTACCACTCTTGTGGAGCGGGATCACATGAGCCCTTCTCCAGTCTTCTGGGACCCCTCCTGTGCTCAGAGACTCACTAAATAGTTCTGCTAATGGCTCTGGGAGATTTCAATGAGTTGCATGTTAAAATAAAGCTTTAAAACTCCAGAGAAGGTGTTGAAACATAAGAGAACTCCTGGGGGAGGATGGCATTGGTTCCTCCTAGTGGTGCTCAGTGCTTATTCGGCTCTGACTGTCCTCCAGCATATAGTTTTGGTATCTGCTTCCAAAGCTGAACTGCATCAGTTCAAATCTGGATTTCAGATCCTAGATTGGATTTTCTGGATCCAAGGTCAGATCCATCGGTCAGACATTCGGATCTCACAGTTTGATCCAAGTGATCCAACTGGATCCATACATCGGATCCAAGGTCTGTGGATCTGTTGTTGGATGCCTTTGCTATTTGATGATATCCAAAATCTGGAAAATGTTGCTCTATCTGATGGTATCCAGGTTTGGTGGTAACTATCAGAGCGCCATTAGTTCCTCTTTTTAAAAACATTAAGATCTGTCGAAACAGCCCATGCATCTTATCCAAGCAACCAACACAGTTTTTGCCTTTGGCCAATCATGCTAAACATGGCTCTGCTCACCTGCTTGCAGAACTATGGCCAGTCAGCATTTTGTGAGTGTAAACACTGGCCTCTATAGCACTAGCACTGCAGACACCTCTGCTGTCTGCTTAGACATTTTCAAACTGAGGATATGAACACCATGGCAATTGGATACTTCTTCTGTCTAGACAGTATACCACTTTTTTAAAGGTACTGCATATGTGACAGCCTTTTCCTATTTTGAAGAGGAGCATCCATAGTATACTGCTGATGAAAGAGTTAGGAAGGCAGGTGACACTGTTACTGGAGAGAGCTGTTTTAGCCACATTTATGTTTCATTACCCAATTAATTATTTTTCCTTGCTAAAATGCATAATTTGTTTTCTTGCTATAGGTGAGAGACTACTCTGGAACATACACTGTGAAACTGATCCCCTGTACTACGGCTGCTCATCAAGAATACAGTATACCATTCATCTGTAATCCAAGAGAGCCAATCACTTTTGATCTCGATATCCGGTTCCAACAGGTATAGCAACATTGGAAATGTAGTTTTATGCTGTTTGGGCAAGTTATGCTTGTAGGAGGGTTTGTAACTGGGATAAGATTAGATCAATATATAAAATCATTGCAGCGCTCCCACAATGCCTTGCACTGGTATTCAGGCTTTAGGGGATGTTTGTGGTTTAGAGAAGATGCACAAAAGCACAGTCCCTGCAAACTGCCCCTGCAGTAAGCTAACTGTGACTGTACCAAATAGCCCAGTCACTTGTCTGTTCAGTGACAATTATGCCCCTGGACCAAGATGCAAGGAAAATGTTATTCGAGGATCATGGATATGTTGTTCATCCACACTTATTGGCATGTTCCTTTCCCCTTTAAGGATCGTCAGAAGGTCTTCAACCTGGCTTTTCGCACCCACTCGGGTGGTATATCCCTCGGCTCCATCCCATGACACCAGATCTTCCTTTCCACTGGAAGATTCAGGTTGCCTCCTTCATGCTCCTGCATTTTGTAGGCCCTGGCTTCAAAACCTTTGGTTATTCCGAAAATTTGCCTTGTTCACATTAGCAATTGCGACTATTTTTCTTCGACTATGGAAGACACGTCTTCCCCCAGATTTCGCCGGTGTCCGTGCAGCCAGAAGATGTCACACACCGATCCACACACTACATGCACCTACTGCTGGGTGTCGACCATGACACCTCAAAGTGCGATTTTTGCATTGCATTTCAATCTAACGTCCTCGACAACCGTCTCATATGCCTTAAGTTGGGGAGGCCTGAAAAACAGAATCCTCCGGTGAAATCCAAGGAGGCCTGGTGGGCGCTTTCCATGGACCGTGGGATCTGCAGAGCAGTTGGTGCACATGCAAGCCTTTGAGGAGGAAGCAGCTCATGCCACAGAATCTTCCTCTCGGACCTTCCTCGTTCCACTCAACCTGGGCTCCACCTTCTCGGGTTCTTCCAAGAGTTGTGCCAGTCTCTCCCGACTAAGGGTGAGAGTCCTGTGGGCACACACTCCTCTCAGTCCCATAAGCGGGAAAAGGACCCGGTATCGTCTTCATCTCAGCAAAGACACTCTTGTGATTGGAAGAGACCTCTGTCCCAGGAACCGCCCGTTTTGACCTCGGTCGAAATTGCCTCTTCAACTGCTGGCTTCTCGGCCTTGCTGTCTGGCTAGTCAACCGAAGTATCCATCGACAATGTTGAGATAGTTCTTGACCCGATCAACCCTTTGTCACCGACTCCGGTCACCAACTCTGTTACTCAGACTTTGGTCCTTGCTTTGCCCGACAAGGAGACCCAGCCCTCTGGGAATCTCATCGAGGAAGTGGTCCCTGACCTTGGGAAAACACCAGTCCTACTGGTGTCTCCCAGTCGACCAAGTCGGCTTGCCTGATCTCAATCGAGGTCCAGGATTCCCTCAACCAACAGGCCGAGGAAGAGCCATAAGCACTCTAAAAAGAGGTGATGCCATTGGTTGTCCTCATCCTCCTCTGATGAAGAGAGGCTCTGGCAGAAACTCTGTCGGTGCTATGAGGATCTCATGTGGCAACAGCTGATTTTGACCAGGCACAAGCCTACCCCGACTCCTACCTCAGCCATCACTTGGCTGTCACCTCCCAGGCCGAATCCGACTCCTTCGGAGCTGATCAAGTCAGTTCCTCTACCCGTGGAGCCAGCGAAACCTCCAGTTCAGCCTAATTCAGTCTCTCCACCAATTTTGGTGGAACCACTGCCCGAGCAACCTGTGGGAGGGGTTCCTTCTAAGGAAGCTAGGCCAGACACCAGGCTTCCTCAGCATCTCCTGGTCACAGTCACTCCAGACTGCCCTCAATGGGTCAAAGGTGATCTCAGCAGATGACCGTTGTATCTGGATTCTTCAGATGAGACCGGCCTCCATTCTCATCCAGGGGATGACGAATCGGCCGGTGGGATAGAGACAGAGGAAACTCCTTCATTCTTTCAGGGCATTCTTCACCTCATCTCTGAGTTGACAGGGATGCCCCTGGAGCCTATCCAGAAAAAGGCGGAGTACCCTGTCATGGACATCCTCAAGAGAGGGGATCCCCCGATGGAAGTCTTTCTTGTGGCCAAGGCCATCATTGGCCCAGCCTTAGAACTTTGGCAGCACCCTGCCTCTTGTCCAGCTCCATCTGCCTACATGGCCTGCAAGTATGCGGTGCCCATGGGGTCCCTTGTGGGGTTCACAGAGCACCCTTCAGCTGAGAGCCTTGTGACAGCCTCTGTGTTCAGGCATACTGGCAGTTCTGCTGACACTGACCGACCTCCCGAGAAGGAATCCAAATATTTGGATCACTCGGCTCGGAAGGTCTATGCAGCCTCTTCTTTAGACCTCCATTAGGCAAGTTCAGCTGTCATCATGGCACACTTCTCCCATGCCCTTTTGGGGTCTTTGGATGAAGTCCTCCCACACCTCCCTGCGGATGTGCAGACCACAGTCAAGCAAGTCCGGGACCAGGGCCGGGCTGTTGCAAAACAGCAGCTTCAGACAACCCTGGATACTGAGGACTCTTGTGCCTGCTCGATGGCAGCCACAGTTGCCTCTCACCACAGGGCTTGGCTGAGGCTCTCCTCCTTCCCGGTGGATACTCAGCACAAACTAGCTGATGTGCCTTTCCTGGGCACCGATCTCTTCAGCCCAGGTGTGGCCCGTCACCTTCAGCATATCAAGCAGTCCTGTGCCACCTTGGATGCCACTTCTGCTAAAGGTTCTTCTGGTAAGAAGCAGCAGCAGCAGAAGAAGAAGAAGCCCTTTCGGCACTCTTCCCCTGTGGCCCAGCAGCCCTCCTTCCAAGGGGGGCAGTGGCAGCAGCAGCAGACTCAAGCTTGGTGCCCCCAGCCCAAGCCTAGGCCCTCCCAGGTCTGTAAAGGAAGCCGAGGTTCAGGTCCTGGATCATCCTCCTTCAAGCCTGCACAGTGACGGTGTGGGGGCTGCCACTCCCACTCCTGTCATGCCAGCTCTGGGTCCTCCTGTGGGGGGACTGGCTCTGCCACTTCCTTTCCACCTGGTCCATTATCACTATGGACAGGTGGGTCCTAGAAGTGGTCGGCCAGGGACTGCCTCTGGAATTAGAGCTGTACCCTTCAAGCTGAGCCCGTGCGCCACGGGAGGAGAGGGTGTCCGCCCACACTCAGTCAGCTCTTCAAGACGACATTGCTCAGCGCCTCCTCAAGGAGGCGGTAGCTCCAGTGGCGGACCCTCCAGCAGAACCAGGCTTCATCTGCAGGTACTTCCTGGTTCCCAAGCGGACTGTGGGCTGGCGCCCCATTCTAGATCTGCATGACCTGAATCAGTATCTCAGGTCATGCATCTTTCAGATGGTCACTCTGTCCCAGATCATTCCATCCCTGGAGCAAAACATATGGTTCTATTTACTGGATCTGCAGGATACATTCTTTCATATCCCAATCCGTCCGTCTCACCAGCGGTTCCTCCGCTTCAGAGTCGAGGGGACCCTATACGAGTTCCAAGCCATGCCATTCAGCCTATCATCAGTCCCATGGGTCTTCACCAAATGCATTGCAGTGGTGGCAGCCCATTTCAAGTGTCGGGGGGATCAGAATAAGCTGTCCTTATGACCGATGCCTCTCTCATGGGCTGGGGAGCCCACATGGGGGACAACAGGGCCCCCGGGTTCTGGACCCCCGAGGAGTACCATTACCACATCAATCTGTTGAAACTCAGAGCAGTCAGACTGGCACTGTCAGCTCTCACTCCTCAGCTCCGGGGTCAAGTGGTTCAAGTCCAGACGGACAATACTACGACCATGTACTACCTCAACAAACAGGGCAGCACGCATTCTCGTCTGCTCTGCAAGGAAGCGCTCTGCATCTGGGCACTCATGAGCCATCTGGAGGCAGATCTCCTAGCCATTCATGTGGCAGGAGCCTCAAACCATCTGGCAGATGCTCTCAGTCGCTTAGGCGAGACATCCCACGAGTGATCTCTCCATCCAGAGGTAGCTTACAGCAAGTTTTCCCACTGGGGCAAACCGATGGTGGACCTGTTTGCCTCCAGGGAAAAAACAAAGCTGAGGCTGTTTCATGCCCACCCCACCAGCAGGGCTCGCTGCAGGGGATGCCTTCGAGGACGTGGACCCCAGGCCCCTTCTACACCTTCCCTTCATTTCCCTTGATCCACAGGGTGCTCATCAAGGTGAGGAGAGACAAGGCGAAGGTGATTCTGGTAGACCCAGACTGGCCGCGCCAATTCTGGTATCCAGATCTCCTCAGCCTCAGCAACAGGCCCCTGGAGTGGCTTCCAGCATGCCTGGACCTGATCTCTCTCATTCAGGGGAAGTTATACCATCTGGACCTTCAATCTCTGCACCTCACAGCCTGGTACCTGAGTGGCTAGAGTTCCAGGCTTTGGGTCTTTCCACTGATGGCCTCACTGTGGTGGAGGCATCCAGAAAGGAATCAACCAGGAAATGTTATGCTTTTAAATGGAAAAGGTTTTCTGTTTGTTGTCAGGTCAAGGGCCTGGACCATCTGTCCTGTCTGGTGGCTAACGTTCTCGACTACCTTTGGTCTCTCTCCAAAGAGGTCTTCGATTATCAACCCTTAGGGTGCACCTGGCAGCCATCTCTGCTTACCGGGCGCAGGCTGGTCAGCTGATGTTGGCACAGGAGACAGTGGTCGGGTGCTTTTTCAAAGGCCTGGATCACATATCCCCTCTGGTGCGTGAACCTCCGCCTCCATGGGATCTACTGGTGGTACTGGCAGAGCTCATGGACAAGTCATTCAAACCAATGCACAAGTTTGAGTTGTCACACTTGTCTTGGAAGACGGCCTTCCTGGTGGCTATCACATCTGCCAGAAGGACAGGGGAGCTCCAGGTGCTCTCGGTGGACTCCCCCTAGCTGGTCTTTCACAATGACAAGGTTGTCCTATGCCCCCACCCAAAATTCCTTCCAATGGTGGTGTCAGAGTTTCACCTTAACCAGGTGTTAACTCTGTCAGTATACTACCCTAATTACACCTCGGAGGCCAAATACAGGCTCCATACCTTGGACCTGAGATGAGTCCTCTCCTATTCTAAAGAAAGGACGGCGGAAATTTGGGGAGAGATTTGCCAGCTGTTTGTCACATACTCTGAAGCCGCTTCTGGCAGACCTGCAGCAAAATGGACTATTGCAAGGTGGATTACATCCTGCATCAGTCTGTTGATCTCTCCATCTATGAGTTGGCTGGCAAGGAGCCTCCTAGAGGGATAACAGCTCATTCTACCTGCCATACCACTGCATCAGTGGCTGCTTCCAGGGACATCCCCATACAGGAAATCTGTCAGGCTGCTACCTGGAAGACAGCAAACACCTTCATTACCCATTATCCATTAACACATTGACCTTGAGTCACACTGGGATGCTGGTTTTGGGGCCTCAGTTCTCCAATCTCTGTTTCTCAAGTAAGTATTTCTGTGGGGGGGGTGTGCCTTGCCTCCCTCCTCCCAGAGAACTGCTAAGAGTCTGCCAATAAGTGTGGATGAACAACATATCCACAATCCTAGAAAAACAGGTTACTCACCTGTAACAGAGTTCTAGGAGTGATATATGTTGTTCATCCACACAGACCCACCCGACCTCCCTGGCTGCAGGTGCACAAACCTGGCTTCCAGCGAGCTAAGATCTGGAGTCATGGGGCGGAGCCGAGGGATATACCACCTGGGTGGGTGGGAGGAGCCAGTTTGAAGACCTTCTGTTGATCCTTAAAGGGGAAAGGGACATGCCAATAAGTGTGGATGAACAACATATGCCACTCCTAGAACTACTGTTACAGGTGAGTAACCTGTTTTTTTTTTTTTATGAAATTTTATATGAAATCTATTATTAAGATGAAATTCTAAATTAATTCCATTTAAGAAAAAATCCAACTCAATCAGAAAACGGACCAAAACTAATTGTGTGGAAATATATTTTTGTTCTACTAAAGTTTCAGTGAAAAGCATGCTTACCCATCTAGATGAAAATAACTCAAAAGCAGTTAAAATAAATAGTCATTTTCATTCGAGCGGGGCATGTCTAGATGTGTTTTGTATGGTTTTCAGGCTCTGTGAGCCAACAGGGAATACTATCTAGACCTGAATTGATTTGTCATATTAACTGCTTTCCTTCCCTTCTACTCCTGGCTTTATCTATGCTTACGCTCCACTGCTACTCTATCAAATCACTCCTCCCCCCCATATCAGTTGTAGTCTGTTGTTTGTTCTAGCTGCCAAAATATATGTATTGCACACACCAGTCATCATGTTTCATTTATCAGTATGCAACCTGTAAGTCGCTTCCCTGTCTCATATCAATGTTTACCACCTGCGGTCACCCTATGTGGTACCCTTGTATGTATATCCAGCCTGTATCATGTAACGTGCATTTCATGTATATACTGTTATTACCTATCTGTGTTTGTACTTTAAGTGTTTATGTCACAGGACCTCCTTGTGAATGAGCTTGCTCAATGGAGTTTTCCTGCAATAAACTTGAACTGAACTTGAACTTGAATGGCTTAAAGGGATACCTTCATGCCCAGTGGCCATAATTGTTTGAAAGCTCGTGAAATACTCTTTCAAATGAGGCATTGGGCTCCTCTATAGCTGGAAGCAGTACAGAGGTATAGGAGACTGAGTCTGTTCATTATTAATCAACATTGCTGCCATTTTTAGAACATTGTGATGTCATCAAGGAACAAGCTGTGCTTTATCTTTATTAATATTTCAGAGATAAGTAGTCTGAGGGTGGGCCAAAAGCTGGAGAACTGGGTGGGGAACTGGTTGAGGGAAAGAAAGCAGAGAGTAGTGGTAAATGGAACCCAGTCAGAAGAGATGCGGGTCACCAGTGGGGTGCCGCAAGGATCAGTTCTGGGGCTAGTCATCTTCAATGTCTTCATCAGCGGCATTGCAAAGGGGCTGGAAAACAAGGTTTGCCTGTTTGCAGATGACACCAAGATCTGCAACAAGGTAGATACTTCGGGGAATAGGATAAGGAAAGATCTGGAACAACTTGGGAAATGGTCTGAAGAATGGCAACTGAGATTTAATGCAAAAAAGTGCAAAATCATGCACATGGGAGGAGGAACCCAGGAGCAAGCTATGGGCTGGGAGGGGGAGTTACTGTAGATACTAGGAAGAAAGGGACTTGGGACTTCTCATCACAGATGACCTGAAAATCTCCAAGTAGACTGCAAAGGCAGTAGGGAAGGCTAGAGGGATGTTGGGGTTTATTAGTAGGGGTATCACAAGCCGCAAGAGGGAGGTAATGATATCATGCTACAAAACACTGGTTAGGCCCCATCTGGAATACTGCGTGCAGTACTGGAGGACACATCTGTGCAAGGACATCAGCAGGAAGAGACAGTGCAGAGGAGGGCAACCAAGATGGTGCGGGATCTGCATCAGAAGGCATATGAGGACAGATTAAAAGAGCTCAATATGTATACTCTGGAGCAAAGGAGGGAGAGAGGCGATATGATAGAAACATTCAGATATCTCAAGGGCATGAGTAAGGTGAAAGGGACAAACATTTTCCGGTATAAAAAGAATAGTAAGACAAGAAAACATGACAGGAGATTGGAAGGAGGACGATTAAGGGGAAATGTGAGAAAGTTCTTTTTCACAGAAAGGGTGGTGGATACAAGGTACAGCCTGCCCCAGAAGATTGTAGGAATGAACACAGTGAACAGCTTCAAACGGGCATGGGATGGGCACAAGGGAATCATACAGATGGAAATGATTAGCTAAGGCAAATGACTAACAGTCAGCGGGCACATTCAATGGGTAGGGTAAATGGGCAGACTGGATGGATCAAACAGTCTTTATCTGCCGTCAACTTCTATGATTCTTTGTTTCTACACATTTGAGCCAGGGCTCATTTACAAAGGTTCCACGTCATACATTATAGAGCAGTATTTGGATGAGACACAAACAGTGCAATGATTTTGACAAGCATTTCAACAAAATGACCTTCATTCAATCTAGAAACAGGTAAACAGTCACTACAAGGTAGCATTGTCAGGGTAGACAGGAGCATAGGAGGGGAATGGAATGAGATAAGGGGCAGGTGTAGGGGGATGAGGAGGAGAGGAGGGAGGGGTGAGTTGGATGATGTAGTCTCATAAAGGGGCTACATTAGGTATTTAAGTGCAGTTGCAGGTTATATTCAACACAAAATATTTTCTCAAGGCAGATTTAAAATGACCAGGGGTGGACAAGTCCAGTATAGCAGTTGGGAGCTCATTTAGCCAAGTCAGCGATCTAGCAGAGAAGGAGTGCTTAGCCAAGTTGGTCCTACAAAAAGGTACTTGTAAAGATTTCTTGAAGGCACGCCAGGTGGAGTGTTTGTGATGAGCTGGGCAGATAAGCAAGTTAAGAGAGGGGGAGGAGTGACCAAGGAGAACCTTTTTTGCAAGTAGGCTCATTTGATACTTGATACATAGGTCAAGAGGTAGCCATCCTTTATTGATGTAGAGGTCGCAGGTGTGTGTCAATCTGTCAGCACCTAAGACTAGGGGACACGCTTTGTTAAAGGCAACCTTTACTCTGAAGAATCAAGTCTGTGGCTGCACCGTAGACCACTAGCCCGTAGTCTATCATAGGGAGGACTGAGGAGGTGACTGTTAGCTGTCTAGCCTCCTCAGTCATGTATGGTTTGTGTCTGTAAAGGCACCCAGTTTTTTATTTACCAGTTTTACTGCTTGGTTGACATAGTGTGCCAAAGGGAGATTGTCATCTTGGTAGACACCTAGATATTTGCAAATGTTGACCTGATCCAGGGCTTTACCTTCCCGGTTAAAGATAGCAAAGGGTTGGAGCTTGTTCTTTTTTTTGGTGATGTGGTCAGCATGGTTTGGTTCTCTTGTTATTTAGGAGTAACATATTTTGGGAAAAACATTTAGTCAAGCAGAGCTTGGTCATTAGTGACATCACAAAGTTCTTTAAATGGCTGCAGTGTAGTACAAATATTGAACAGACCTGGTCATCTATATCTCTGCACTGCTTCTAGTTACAGTTCCAATACCTCATTTGAAATAGCTTTTCATGGGCATTTAAACTATGTTAACCATTATGCATGAATGTTCCCTTTGAGATACAGTACTTCGTGAACAGTTTTGGAGATTTCTGGAACACTACATGACGGTAAAAGTTAATGACCAGTTTGTCATCAGAAAAACATGACAAATCCCAGATGGTCAAACAATCATGGGGGACAGTGCAACAAACTGTAAATCGTAGACTTGGCCAACTATATAGAATGCAAAACTGTCTTTCCTTTAATTCTAAAAATCTGTTGGTTCAGTCACTTATAGCGTTGATTCTTGATGATGGTTTCCAGTGTACTCTTCTGCTACTAAAACTGCTTTGAACAGACTCAAAATGTCATGTCATAATGCTTGCAGATTTGCCCTGAACTGTCCCAGGTGTACACACTAAGGGCTGGATATTCAAACTGTGGCATTCATAGGTGCAAGCCCTTGAGCTGCGCAAAATAGTTGTGTAGGGGTGTGTCCGGAGCAATATTCAAAGGAGTTGCGCTATTGAGCAACTCCTTTAGATATCACCCCAACCACAACCACTGTGCATGGCGCACTGGAACTTGCACCACGCAAGTTGACAGAGTGGAGCATTCATCTTATGATTAGCGCCAAGTACCATTCGCGCCATCGCCAAAATCACGATATTCAAGGTGACATGCAAATGGGGCTATAATTCATGCAAGGTGCAGGGGTGCCATTTGCATGTGATTATGTCCCCATTTGCATGCCATTAGCATGTAGGTGCGCGATCCCAGAGGACTGGCGCCTGGCGCCTGCCAGGCAGCAGCCGCCGGGACCGACGCTTCCTGCAGCCCGATTATGGGCATAGTGTACTCCCCCACCAGCCCCGCCTCACGGGCATCAATGTGGCTCCCACCTTCCTCCCGTACATATCCCTGGTGGTCCAGTGGACGAAATGCCTGATCGCGGCCGGTAGTATACTAATTCCACCCTCCCGTTCCATCCCTGGTGGTCCAGTGGACCCGAATGCCCGATCGCGGGCGGTATATAATAATTCCACCCCTCCGTTCACATCCCTGGTGGTCCAGTGGACCGAAATGCCGATCGCTGGTGGTATGTGTGATAAAACCACCCCCAAACATAGCCCTGGTGGCTAGTGTCCCCACCCTACCCACCCACGAAGCCCCACCACCCCTCGCCCCCGAGCCGGGCGGGCGGCAGCATTCCACCCGCCGCGCTGCCCGCACTGACTGCCCGGTAGGGCTGCACGCCCATTGGTGCAGAGTAAGAGCCAATGAGCGTGCAGCCCATACCGTACATGACAGTCCAGATTTGTGAATGAATCCAGAATACCACATCATGCAGTGAACTTAGTTTAAATAAAAAATATGTTACAAACTGTACAGTCAAAGCGGTCAGGTAGTCCACTACTGGCACTATTTAGAAATTAACATATAGCATTTGTTGACTCTACAATGTCAGTCAGATAAAAGGCATTTAATAATGTCTCTAGATATGTTTGGGTCAAACAATGTGTGTTTCCTGATACTGCAATATTATATTGAGTAGTATTTTTTTTTTATTGATCGACTTATTCAAGTCATTACAATTAAAATACATGATTAAAATTCAATCAAATACACATTGTTATAATTTCCATTTTAAAACATCCATCATATAACATTAGTCCTCAATTTTACGTTCTTCTTAGTAATATCCACATTTTTTAAATATTTTTAAATATTGACGTATTGGACAAATTATAAACAGCTTAACCTACCCCTTAAGTTAAAACATTCCTCACATGCAATTTTTTCTGCTCAATTATTTTTAAAAAGGAGGCCACAGTGAGTAAAATTTTCAGGTTATGAGATTTTAACAAGAAATTCAACATAATTTCTGGATTTAACTCAAGTTTTCTCAAAATCTCCCCCCAAATTTTCCTTATATCTTTCTCATATAGAGGTCATATTATTAATAAATGTCTATGTGTATCTTTATCTGTTCCACATTTACATAGTATATCCCCATTATTTTCTCTTTACTATATAAATTTTATTTCCAAATTGTTGTAATACTCTCGAATCTTGCTCGGGTTAATAATTTCCTAAACTCAGGATTGATCTTAGCTCTCAAGTAAAATTCTAATTCATGTGACCTCTTATTTTTAACCATCCATTCATTCACTTTATATTGTTTACACAGTGCCAAATCCAATTGGGTATAATAATCTCTAACCCTATCTTTAATTCTTAATTTATTTATATCTGCTGGACAAATCATACTTTCCGTAATAGTCTCTAGCAGCCCCATTGGTTTTAATATTTTTCTCTACTATTTCCATACTTGGAAATAACCTATAATATTTACTATACTCCATTGCCTCCGCCATACATAATCTAGGAAACTTTTGATTACTCATGTTATGCACTTTTAACCAATAGGTCATTTGTCTTGTTTTTATTTCACATCCCAATTGGTATTGGCCCAGTTCTGCCCTAACCATTGCTGATGGCGTCCCAATAGGAAGACCCAAAATTTTTTTATAAAATGTATTCAAAATACATTCTAATTTGGAAAAATCACCAAATCCCCAAATTTCTGCCCCATAAAGTATTTGAGCTTTAACTTTTGCATTAAAACCCTCAAGTTCTTTTATTGACTGCCCTCCATGTTTATCATCAAATCTATTAATTACTGCCATAAATCTATTTACTTTACTATAAGTTTCTTTTTATATGCTTATTCCGTAATCCATCCTGAGTGAAAACTATTCCTAAATAACAAAATTATTTTACCACTTCCAATCCATATCCATCTATTTTATATTGATATTCTTTTTATTCCCTCGAAGACCAGTACTTTTGTTTCTCATAATTTAATAATAAATCTGCCTTCTACGTTTCTTCAACAAATTTAATTAACATCCTGTTTATGCCTATGAAGCTTGTTGATAATAAAGCTACATCATCTGCAAATGCCAAATAAGCACAATGCTTCTTCCCTATTCTAGTCAAATGAAAGTCTGGATCATATAATTTACTTAATATTGTTTGAAAATATAAATTAAATAACAATGGTGAAAGAGTACATCCCTGTTTGACCCCAACGTTAGTTTGAAACCATTGATTATATTGAGTATTATAAAATGGGAAAAAGAATTCTCGAATCCTGATTGGGTGGAAGCCCTCTCTAGCCGTGTCCTTATCAGGACATATCCTTACAACGGGCACTACTTGTGCCCACCAAGACACAGCACATCGGAAAATCAATCCCTGGCATTGCTCTCTCACTGCCGCTCCTCAGCTAGCATCCGAGGAAGCAGCTGTAGCGGGAAAGTGGTGGAAGCAACAGACAAATGAGAATTCAGTGTTCCTGCACCTCAACCTTTTTTTTTTTTGTTAATCACTGCCTATTCATTCTGTCACAGCTCCAGGCTTCAGCTCTCTCTTCTGCTCAGTTTCTCCTTACAAATAGAAGAAGCTGCCCTCTAAAGCTACACAACAGAACTCCATCTGGTGAACGTTGCACGTGCCGTGGCTTTCAAATAAAACACATACCACGCTCTTCTATGACTCGCTTGACCCAGTCCTGTCCCACTCCTCCACAAGGTCTTTCAGATTTTTTAAAATATATTCATTTCTCTTAAAACTTGTGGTTCCATTTTCAGTATGTACAGCAGAGCGAGCTGGGAAAACTGCGATGGGAAAGCAGCTATTATGGAAGCACTAAATACGGTGTCTGTTGAGGGACACTCTCACTCCCACTCTGGAAAGGAAATCTCACTCTGCGTTGCCTCCCTTATTCAGAAAAGAAACAGCAAAACACAAAAAAGAAAAGGCATACTGTGGAGGATGTTGTGTCTGAATGAGAATGGGGAGGAGGAAACACACAGACACCACGGCTCATACTTAATTTTAATCAAACTTGCCCACTACAATACAGTAAGAAGGACTATTTTTTGTGTTTTTGCATTGATCACATATCTTCTTCATTTTTTTATTAAAACTTCTTATATGAATTTTTATTGAAACACTCCGAGGTGTTGGTTATGGCCTGATAAGAGCATTTCCCAGCTAGGTGCTAAAGACACTCGGTGCAAGTGCCTCGTGCTTCATAACGCACCTGGGGTGTGCTGTTATCAGACCATAACCCACATCTCGTCGTGTCTTATTGCTGGCTTATACAACAGTTAGCTATTGTAAACTGATCACAGCAGAGGAGAATTGACATTCGATACCCCGCAAACTACTACAACCACTCCCTTAGTTGATTTTCCACATTTTAGATACACCCATGATAGTTTATTCTCATTTAAGATACTCCTTTAGTACTTTATCCACATTGCAGACACACCCATGATAGTTTGTTCACAGCTAATCCACAGAAATAAAGGGAAAAGGCATCACTGACTATGTTCCTTTCAACTACCACAGATCTTTTAATATTCAGGTTTCAAAACTTTAAGTCACAGAGTGATAATAGCCGGAGTATACTCAGAATAACTGACTTCTGTGGTTGACTAAACTTCTTAGCCTTCGACTTTGGGCATTTACTCACCCACATCAGTCAGCTATTCCTTCATATACTCCAGCTAACTGAACGTTATCACTTAAATATCCAGTTTTATACCATGGGAGTAATGAATAACAGCTGAATAAAAAGAGTTATTCAGTCTTATTTGTCTACTAGGTGAATAACATTTTATTCTCATTATTGCCCACATTATTTTCTATGTAGCTCTCAATCGTGTTGTTCTCCTACTATATTAATTGGAGGTGTGGCCCATGGTATAAAAGGACATTCCACTGGGCACACAGAAATATCCTTTTCAATCACGCTGGCATGTTGTCAACACTACTGCCATAGCACTTATGACTCTCCTTTGATCTGCCACTTGTTGCTAAACAGCATTGATGGCAACATACCAGAGTGAATAAAAAGCTTATTCCTCCACTCCCTATGGGATATTCCATATTTATACCATGGGAGGGATGAATAACGTAGCTAAATAAAAAGTGTTATTCTGCCCAGTTGTTCACCTCTGTGGCGAATAACATGTTATTTGCCCTGCAGCCAGTGTTATTTTCCCTGTACCTGTCAAACATGCTGGTTCTCTTTCTATATCAAATTGAGTCATGGCCCATGATATATATAGGACATTCCATACGGCCTCCAGGAATAAGCTTCCTCTGGCATGTTGTCAGCATCGCTGCTCTAGCACTCATGACTCTGCTTTGCTCTGCCACATATTGCTGCACAGCATTGCTAGTGAATAAAAAGCAAATTCATGAAAACCCAATGGAGTATCCCCTTTATAACACTTTCAAACACCTCAATGTCCTTGTGTTGGTTTGTTTTACAACCAATAGCTTTAATTGTGACTTGGGAGAATGAGAAACATTGCAGATAACTGCTTTGGAAAGCCATAAAATAATACAGACAGAGTCAGCATGACAAACTGCAGAAGGAAATGTGTCATTTACTGTGGTATGTGGAAACACCCTGCTGTTTACCACTGTTGTTAGCTGTACAGTAGCTTG
Source organism: Neoceratodus forsteri (assembly GCA_016271365.2). Lineage (NCBI taxonomy): Eukaryota > Metazoa > Chordata > Ceratodontiformes > Ceratodontidae > Neoceratodus > Neoceratodus forsteri. The sequence continues at coordinate 302,593,188 of CM057458.1, read as the reverse complement.
GGTTGCTACAGGCCCTGATGTTGAAGAGCTTGTGAATCATTTCAGGTTAGTGACCCCGTAGCTGCCGAGTTCAGCCTCAACACGCAGATGTTCTTACTATCTAAGAAGGCTCTCTGGCTGTCAGATGGATCGATGGGATTTGGACAGGAGAGCGACGTCGCTTTCTCTGAAGGTATGAGCTTGCATATTTAACTACTTAAGGACTCATTATCACAGCAATCCTTCTTCTCCTCATATTTCAGCAGGCTTCGAGAACTCCAGTGGTCTAGTTGCTACTGACACATAAGCAGTGGCCACCAAAACATATGCTTTGGTAGCCATATTGTCCTTGAGTTTCAGATGCATACCTTCTACAGTTAAATGAATCACCATCGCAAGGAGTTTGTCCACTAAAACATTTGGTCTTCTAGATGGCTACTGTGAGGATTCTTCAGTACATTTTGAAAAGACATCAGGCACATCCTGAGCAGGGCACAGCCTGGCCAGCTGCCAGCAAATAACCCTGACTAGTTGTGATTGGCAAAAGCCTTCCTCAGAGCTTCTGTCCTTTCAAAATGTATTGAAAAATCTTCAGAAAGTTTTCAGTTAAACATGAAAATCATGAAACAATGAGTATGTGCCCATGGTGAGTAACTTTCTATGGAAAGATTTAGTTCAACTTATGTATCCGGTGGGAACAGAGGCTGAAGACATCACAGACATGCTTTCCTTTAAATGCTGCTCCATGGTCACTTATGACCAAACTTTGTCTGATTGCTATTTTTAGTGTTTGCAGAAGAGAAGATCTTTTGGGGTTCTGTTTGGCACCTTACTCTGTAAGAAAGATGTCAAATATTAAAATATAATGGATGCTTCTGAAGAGCAAATATAAAATGAACCTAAATCTTTTTTGAAAAGTACTATGTTCTTATCCAGTACTAATATTTTCTTATTCTGTACTATTACGAGTTTTTCATATTTTTTAAGGTGATATTATTTATGGACGTGTAATGGTGGATCCAGTGCAGAACCTTGGTGACTCATTCATCTGTAACATTGAGAAAGTTTTCCTATGCACCGGAGCTGATGGGTATGTGCCCAAATATAACCCACCCAATACTGAATATGGTTGCCTGGCAGACTCTTCTTCCCTACTCTACAGATTCAAGATCCTGGTATGTCACCAAGCTTTATTTTGATGCACTGTAACACAATATCATAGTATAGTAGTAGCAGATGGGATTTGGGGTTCAGCTCGTCCACCCCTCCTGCTGCATGGCAGTGATTTACCCAATTTGACTATGGACACCCATCCAGACTTATTAGCCATATTTCTGCCCCTGCTCATGATGTCTAACATGTAATGTCATTCATCCTACAGAATCTGTCTAATCCTGATTCAGAAGCCAGAGAAGTGCTAGATTACACCCCAAATGTGCAGTGATACAACTAGGCATCTGTCCTGTACATACATATGTACCGAAATATTACACCCCAAATGTGCAGTGATATAACTAGGCGGTTGTCCTGTACATACATATGTACCGAAATATTACACCCCAAATGTGCAGTGATATAACTAGGCATCTGTCCTGTACATACATATGTATCGAAATATTACACCCCAAATGTGCAGTGATATAACTAGGCATCTGTCCTGTACATACATATGTACCAAAATATTACACCCCAAATGTGCAGTGATACAACTAGGCATCTGTCCTGTACATACATATGTACCGAAATATTTCCGGTTTTTGTTTAGTTGCTGAATGCTGCTGCTGCTCATGTGCTCTGTGCCCGAAGACCATGGAGGGGAAGGAGGGAAGCAGAGAACTGCTGTGGCAGCAGTCAGGCAGGCAGACACACACACACACACATACACACACACTCACACTCACACTCATACACACACTTATACACTCCCAGTCTACTACCATGTTCGATGAACTAGTGCCACCATCAGCCCTAGAGCTCATCATTCAGTGGATGAGTATTCCAATGTCTCTACTGAGTCCGCTCTACCTTTTGAAGATGTACACAGACAGGCTTTCCCCTTAGACTCACTGTCACTGACGTGTTAGATTGAGGGCGTGTTGGTAGGTTGTGCTGTTGTCACTGCACTACCAGTGCCCATCATCTCTTAAAGTTTGGAGAATTTCTCCTTTGCTTGCAGTCACCAAATGCTGTCATTCAACCTCATAATTCATGGGGTTATTAAAATCACCCCCTGCACTTCAGAGATAAGAATAGATTTTTTTTTACCTAAAAAAAGGACTATGTTCACTCACTTCAGCCTTTCCCAGGGCCTTCTTCACAGTCCCATTTCTGTACTAATGATGTGGCTGGAGCAATGTGTTGAGTGGGGGTAGGGCCACTGACTGGAATGGGGTAGAGTAGCTGGCTAGACCAGGGTCCATTCAGGTTCAGTTTGATGGGCTGGGGGGAAGGACTCAGTAGCAACATGCTGGGTTTGGGGCCGGAGTTAAGCTAGAGGAGCAACTTGCTGTGCTCTTAGCATGAGATATGGAGCAATGTATTGTGCTGACAGTAGCAGAAGCTGCTTCTGTATTGTTTGGGGAGGTCAGCAAACAGTTTGTTTTGGGAGGGCATTTGGGATAGTTTAGGGCAAGCCCAGTCACAATGCTAGTCATGAAGAGCCAGTAGGGCAGCCAGTGGTCATGTAAGCAATAAGACACAATGGGGTGTGCCTTGAGCACATATTACTGCATGCCCGGGGCGTAGTAATGCATGGGGCCCAGGTCGAGTGCCTTCAGCCCCTTGAAGTGTGGTAATATCTGTTGAATGCATAACCCGGAGTGTCTTATTGTGTTTATAAAATGGGCTTTATTTTTTAAAATATGTGTCTTAAAGTCAATAAATATGCCTAGGTAGGTAGAAACAGCTAGAATGAGCTGAATTCATTGTAAAATAGTTCTTCCACCTAGGGTTTTTTTTTTTGGCCTGAAGGACAGTTGTCCTTTTCTGGTATCCGTAATCGTAGTTTTCCACAGCATGAGCAAGTGGCTGCCTCCCCCACACTGCCCCTGCTGCGCACACGCGCGCACACTCACACACACTCTGCAGTTATACTGTGGAAACTGGGGAAAATATGCTGTCACACTATAATTTTACTTTTCAGTTTCAGCGCAGTTTGAATGCTACTGATAACTGCTGCTGTATTTTGAAAAAGAGAGTCATGCCTGAAGTTGTGTGCATGTGGAGGACAGAGGACAGATGACAGCATCTCAAGAGAGAGATGGTGAACCTACAGGATGTGTCCAACATGAATTTAGCACAAAAAAGACACTCTTTTTGGTGTTTTTTTCCTGTGGAGATTACAGTGATAACAGACAGCAATACTGCTGTTCAGGAAGTGAATGAACAAGTGGTTGCGAGCGGCAATATGGTAGAGCAGGGAACCTTAAACAAAAGACTTGTAGAAATGGATTTTTGTAACGCTGTAGTCAAACTCTTTGTTTCTATGTTTAAGTACGGGGTTGGAGCTACTGGAGAGAGTGGGTGCAGGCATGCTGTGGGACTGCTGGCTGGATACAAAGATCAGACCACGGGACACATTAGTAGTTTTTCTTTACTCTTGTTTGTTTTTCGGCTAAAGGGGGAAACAAATGAATAGCTAGCAGCACCAATGTTTCTCTGATCGGCCATAAATTTGGGATGAGCCACGTTAGCAGGGTAAAAAAAATGGTGGCATTTCAAAAATGAATGTTCCAATGGCTCACTGATTTCTTTTTCCCAATGCGGTCCTGCTTTGAGTACTCGTTTTTAGCTGTGCATCAAATGGATCTGATGCACGGGTAAAAACCAATCAAAACACAGGATTTACTCTCCCCCATTTTATAATCACAGTCATAGCATTTGTAAATTGGGGTAGTAGGGTAGTAAATCCTGTTGATACACCTGCCATGTGGATAAAAAGAGGGATTCAGGGTTCAGTTTTCATATGCGAAACTATGACACAAGGTGTCTGTGCCAAATGGGTATGACGCTAGTGGCAAAGTGGCTGCAGTGAAATTGGGATGTCGTGCACCCAGTCCACCATGTGCCACCCTTGTGGCCAAAGCCCTACTACAGCAGGTTGTAAGGGGGCTTGCACCATGGCAGGGCTGCACCATCCCTTTTTGGGGAATTTGCAAACTCTGCCATGGACACAGCAAGGGGCCCATATTAGACCAGCCAGGAGGTGGTCTAAGTGCCCTGCGCTACTGCTTGGCAGGGTGGCCAGTGAGCTGTGGGGCCAGGTAGGTGGGGAAATGGGGCTGCATGGGCACTAAGTGTGCCACAGGGCATGAAGAGGGTAGGATGGCAAGTTTATGGAGCAGAGGAGGCACCTGGCAGAGGTGCCACAGGGCTTATAACACAGCTGAGGGGACCAGGTAGGGAGTTGGCATTGCGAGCCTATTATGACAAGACCCCAGGTGGAAGCAGCCGTGGCACCTGGGGCCATGTTATAATAGGCTTGCGATGCCAACCCTCCTACCCAGTCCCTTCAGCTGTGTTATAAGTCCTATGGCACCTCTGCCAAGTGCCTCCTCTGCTCCATATACTTGCCACCATACCCCCCCTTGTGCCCTATGGCACTCTCAGTACCCCTGCAGCCCCTGTTGCCCACCTTCCATCTAGGGTTCTCCCCCCACCTCTGCAGGTTCTGTAGACTCGAGTGTGGGGGGAGGTTGATAGATCCCTCCATCAAACACTGGAGGAGTGCCCAATATTTCCCTGTGGCAGCTCCCAGGTCTTTAGCCCAGGGACCCCTAATGTTACAAAATTGGGCACAGGATCCCTGACGCATCCAAAGTTCGCCGCAGCCCTAGATCACCACAAATTGCAATGATCTTAGGGCTCTTTGAAAATCAAGCCTTCAGTCTCCAGTGCTGTCAATCCAGCATGTTTCATGAGCACTAAAGCTCACTGACAAAAATCAAGTATTTGAAATACGAGTTATCAGTTCTGTCAGTGTGAGTAAGGTGATTGTGTCTGCATGCCATTTCCATTTATTCTATACGTATATATATATATATATATATATATATATATATATATATATAGTGCCAAGGTAGTCAGGTAACAAAACAAACTGATTCCAGCCCAGGAACATCCACCTTCCCGGTGGAGATTTGTTTGCAGGTGCAGACTGTCAGCCTGTGGGTGCATCAGTCTTGAACTCTTCCAAATTGAGGCACCCAATAAAATAGTCTTGTAGGCATTAAACTCATCTGAAACTTCAAATGGGTAAAGTGGAGGTGGCATTGTTACAGTTAAGAATGTATTTGTGTATTAGTACTGACCCTGGAGTGAGTTGAGGGCTTACACTTGTGATGTCTTATCATAAGAACACAATCTAGACAGCAGGCTCACATGAGTTTGTTATTCCTGTAACCACAAGCATTTCAAGTTTATTGCACTCCCCCCGTGTGTTCAGGTACGTGTTGCTGTCATGTCTGCAGAGAGGTACCCAAAAGCAGAGGACTCATAAGTAAATTCATATTAAAGTGTACGTGGTTTGGGGGGGGGTTGTAACAATATAGTACTGTTGACTATGGTAGATAGAGATTGCAGCTTGGTCTTTACCAGTACATATAGCATGTCATTTTTGAAAACTTTTCTGTTTAATATTTTCTTATTTGGGGTTAAACTGCTGATTTTGTAAACAAGTTCTGTGATAATTAGGGATCATTTCAACAAGACTGTAATTCACTAAGTGCATCACACACCTCTCAGCTCTGCTCCCTGCACCATAGCATGGTATCATAAAAAGAGTATCCGCCAAACTGATGTCTGCTGTGTTTATTTACGCTATTAATTGTATCAGTTAAATCCACTGTAACTACTGCTGAGCATGAATTGTGTGCGCTTTATCCCAGCTTATTGGATTAAATGCATTGAGATCACAGTCTCTCTGGAAATAAGATGCCTCTTCTAGAGGGTGCTTTCCATTCCACTTGGGTTGATAGACAGGCAGACAGCCAATGAAGATAGATAGATTAGATAGATAGATAGATAGATAGACAGACAGACAGACAGACAGACAGACAGACAGACAGATAGAATTTGAAAAAAAAATGTATAACTTAACCTAATGCAACAATTTAGGTATCTGCATGACCACTGAAAATGGAAAACATCACTGGATTGTAACAATCATAATTTTTTCATGTTGCCAACAAGTGTGCTCATCCGTCTATCATTTTTTTTCCACACAGAGAGAAGGATTAACAACTGGGGTTGATTTTTGTATTTTAGGACAAAGCTCAGCCGGAAACTCAAGCAAAGAACTTTGGAAATGTTCTATTTAATGCTCGGCTGGCAATAGATGATTCTGAAGCTCTACAGCTAGTCCGACAGCCTGGATCTGATGGCTTCAGAGTTGACTCCACTCCACTATTCCAGGTGGGAATTATATAAGTTTCTAATAACTAGAAAACAGAATATTTAAAGAACTACACCCAATAACCTGTACACTTGAATTTTTCTGTTGTAATTTTGTTTCACTCATTGGCTCACATTCAGTTTTTTCCATCTTTACTGGCCTTTCAGTAAATTATTTGTGTGCTTATGATTTTGACACTGGTGACAAGGACTGTTTTTTTAATTGTATGATGTGTCTTCTGCCCTTGTTAATCTTTCAGAGTCCATGATCAGCATTGCCCTACATGGGTGTGCAGGGTCTTCAAAGGTCTTGGAGTGCCTCATCTTCATATGCAAGCCACCCCCTCATGTATGCGGAGTACGCTCTCTCTCCTCTGACCCCATCCTGCTGTGCTGCCTTAGCTACAGGGGGAGTTGGGTTGGAAACAAGCAGGGGGTGGAGTTGCCTGACTTTCGACTCAGGAAGGACACAAGGTTATATGGGAAGGGAGATTCCTGATGTAGCTTCTCTGTACCTCCTGTCACAAATTAGAAAACTGTTATGGGCCCTGATCAGGCCCCCAAACCATGGTTTCCTAGCCCTCTGCTACAGTTAGGAGGGACAGTGTATCCCCTTTTTGTTTGCAAAAAAATTACTGCAGCCATGAAAAGAGTATTAGGAAGTCCTGACAAGTTGGTCATATCCCATACTGTCTGCTCCCATGGAGTAGGGGATATATACAGCTGGCCCAGGAACTCACGATCCCACCTATCTCCATCCCACAGACTTCCTCATATCCCCAAAAGGAGCTCTGCAGTGTATAGTGGTGGCCAGCATATGTGAATGCCACCCATGAGCTAGGCTTATGGTTTGGCAGTGGGGACAGAGCACAGCCGACCAGCCCTATCTGTGGATTCAGGCAATAGATTGTTTGCACAATACCCATTTTGTACTTTAGGATTCTATGGTTAAAGGTTATATAAACTACATCATATGGATCTAAAATGGTACTTGCCACTATTGCATATCAGAAACACTCATTGGGCTCTATGCATGGTAGGATTTGGGTCCTAAGAGCCTTGATACACAGCACATAGTGCCAGGTTACATGCATCCCAGGTGTTTACTGAATACTGGTGGATGCACTAACAGTTCTGTCTCTCCTGTGTTGCCTTCCCAAGCCCCCCCACCATGACCAGCTGCGCTACCGGGTGGGATGTAGGTGTACCAGAGGCTGGGTTGGTAGAGTGTGGCATGCATTAAGCTGTGTCGGAAAAGGCTTAAGTTATGCTAGCCACAAAGCTGCCGCAGTTGGTACACACCATCCCAGACAGGTGTTCTGTGTCTCCTGATCGAGCACTTCTGCTAAGGACCCCAGTCATCCTCCTGCTTCCCACAAAGGGCTGGGTGCACAAGCACCTGCTTTTTCTTCTTTTTTTTTTTTTTAAACGAAGTTTAAGGCATCCATGCAAACTGGGATAAGGCAGCCCATGTGCAGACAACCCTATCACACGATTGCCTACATCCAGGGAGCAGGGAAGCCACTCTGATACAGCCAGCCCCCCCCCCCCCACTGACCACCAACACACACACACAGCTCTCCTCTCCCTTCAGTGTGGATCTACATTCTGGTGCATTGGGCCTGCTGGGTACATTATATTGAGGCTTTGTGTATATGCCAGGCCCAGGTGCGGCACATAACTGAACAGTCTGGTATGCACCCTTTCTGGCATGGACCAGGCATTATAGTGGATAGAGCCCATCAAGCTTACTTAAAGGACAGTAAACTGATGGAACAATAACATAATGTGAACCAGTATTAAAAAAAAACAACAATTCTACAGCAAAAATGATCTACAACTTCAATTCAGGTCTTCTTTAAAATGCTTCTTGAAATTTATTAGGAAATGTTTGCCTTTTTAACACTACTTGTGTGTTATAACACCTGTGGCGGCCATTATTTGAGTACGACTTAATAGATACCACTTACACTACTTTCTCCTTGGATTAAAAAGGTGGCATGAGGACCAACTCTTTGAACAATAACATGAGACCAGAGGACAAGTGTTTGTTGAACAGGTTGGCCCCAGTGCCATCTGTCAGTTCTAGTAAAAAACAACGCAGATAGAAAGTACACTAAGGTCCTGTTAACACTACATCACAGTAACTGAAAAAGTTTTTAAAAATATATTAATTACCATGCTATGGCATCCATGCTGTAGCATCCGCACTGCTGGCAGCGTGTTGTAAACCATTAATAGAAGTAGTTTACAGCCTCTGCACTACTGACTCGGGGCCGAATTAACTAGCAGCCAGTTCCCATGCCCAGACATCCTGCTACATGAAGGGGAACCGTGCTTTACCATCCGCACTGCAGGTAAGTCCGACTTAACTCCTGAAACATTTTTAAAACTGTGTTTGAGCCTAGGTCTTATCAGGGTTTAAACATGATTTTAAAAACAGACTATAAAAGCATGTTAAGTGGGACACAAACCGTGCTAGGGCACTTTAAAACGGTTTAAGCTCCTTAAACCATTTTAAATACCCTAGTCTGAATAGGGTCTGAGAAATCTTTAAACCTGTACCTAAAAATGTAGAATTTTTTGAAGCTGTATTTTTTGCCACTCTGTCCTGGATTAGCTAGCTGCTGCTACATAACAATGTCTCCTTAAATCTTATGATTTTCACTTCTACGGATGATCTCCACTTGATTTAATTCAGTGGTATTTGGAGGTACTTGTCTGTGGATAATGCTGTTCTAACTGTCATGGTTTGGTTTACTATCTCCACATCGACAGTTCTACTGAGCATGGGCAGTGCCTTGGAGAGGACTGTATGCTGATGTCTACCACCCAACCACATATCCCCGAATTTCCACCCTTAGCTCTTTGGATCTTTCTGATGAAAGAATACATTGACTCCTTCACAGATCCTGCTGTGCTGACAGGATTTTTCTCTACCCCTGCGCCTTTTGGGTTTTTTTCTTTAAATTTTGCATAACTCCTTTTGCTGCAGACTACCCCCTGTATTTCTAGCTCCTAGCTTCCCATTCAAACCATAAAACTGTACCAGACTAGGTTTAAGAAATGTGTGGCCTATGACTTCACGATGTCCATCTCAGACATACACGACTTGTGTGTGTGTGCACTGTCTAGGTATGGGCCACAGTGTTTAGTCATGCTCTGCGTGCCACAGGATGCTGCCTAAATTGTGATAGGATCACCTGGCCAGGGTTATCAGAGATAGTCCCCTTCTCACTCTTGTGCATTGGGGACCTCAATAGGTACAAGTCCCCATTATTTGTTGAACAGAAGCTGGAGGCCACAGAGGAGCTATTTTAGCAATCTTTCTCTTCCCAAAGTATGCTCTGATGAGAATGCTATGACTGTTATGTGTATCCCTGTGTTGGACTTGACATATGCAGCTAGAGTTTGAGGCATCTTATTGGATGCCTCAGTAGTGCTTAAAGTCTTTGAAGAAGCACAAACATTAGCACTTTCTCTTCCAGAGTTGCAGCCATTCTCAGTCTCAAGATGCTCTCAATCTCCTAGAGAATGTGCTCCTTGCAGCCTATCAGACTCCACAAAGGTCATCCTCATCAATGAGTTACCATGAGAGTCCCAGCAAGGTGCCCCATCCAGTCAGTCGATGAATCCCACTACCATACTCAACTCTTCAATAACTTTGGTTGGGGGTCTAGCCATCTCAATAAATGTTAACCCACTTCCATTAAAGGTGGGTTGTGCCAATCCTTTGTCGAAGGTGGGGCACTCTCAATCAAGATCCTACTTTTTATCTCACCACTCTTAAAACAAGCACAAGGGCTACCTGATAACCCGGTAGTTGCACATCATGCTACCAAGATGAGGACATGGGTTCAATAGAGAGCCCTTGATGCCAGAAAACAGTGGGATGGTAATCAGAGAGTGCTGCCCGAGGCAGCATGTCTTTGATTGGGTGGGTCAGTACTCCACACCCACAGTAATGCCGACCTCTGTGGTAGGGCCCTGGGAGGTTCATGTCCCTGCCACTGGGGAAGCTGCTTGTCAGCAAAGCCTTGCAGGGCTGGTGCCTCAGGATGGAGGGAGATTGAAACTTCAAGGGGCAGAAAAAACCCAGCCTTCATCTGAATGAAGGAAGCTGGTACTCCTGGTCCCTTTCTCAGATAGCTGTTGCCTGCTGTCAGAGCCTAAGATGTTGACAGGGAACAACAGTCACCACCACCTCAAAAAAAGCCTTGCCATGAAGAGAAGAACAGTGGTTGGGGAGGGATCAGTTGGATCAGTGGAGGATGGGGCTTAGTGGTTGCTGGAGGCCTTGAGAATGGGGATGTGAGACTAGTTTGGGAGAACAGAAAAAATTACACACCAAAGTAATGTTCTTTCTTCTGTGGGTTTCAACAATAAGCTATACAAATCTGCATCATCTCCATAGTGAGTAGTGCCCCAGAGAACAGAGAATTTAGAAACTTATTCAAACTCTGCACAGTGGCCATGCTACCCTTATTGGCTAAACACCAGATTTATTTCTCCACCTGACGAGCACAGTCACCCTGGAGTCTTCTCCAACCTTCTGGTTAAGTTTAATATATTTACTTTGTCTCTTTCTTATTTTCTGATTACTTGAGTTAGTTTTCAACTCCCACCTTCCTCCCTTGTCTCCTGTGTCACTGCTGTCTCCTCTCTTGCTTCATCAGGTGACCTCATCCTCCTTGGAGACTTTAATTTAGATTAGCTGTCACCCTCTTCACTCAGTTTCTGTTAACAAATTGAAACATTAAACTTGTCCCATCTAATAAAAGAACCCACTCACCCTAATCCTCGTAGCCAGTCTCATTCACTGCTCGACTGGGTGCTTTCAATCCATCCCCACCATATATTCTCCACTGGCCTATTACCCTATGTTCTTCTCAGTGACCACTGCCCCACCTTCCGCATCAGGAAAATCCATACCCCCCCCTTATCCTCCGAAATATATCCAGTACCGACCCCTCAGATCCCTCAACTTGAGCAAACTGCTTTGACCTAGCAACAGCTGACTGGTCACCTGTTTACTCCTCCATCTCTTTTGATGCTGCACTTACACATTTCACTTCAATTTTTCTGAAGGTATGGGACACTCATGCCCCTCTAAAAACAATAAGAGTAAAGCACGCTCATCATCCGTGGATCACCCCAGAAATCCTGACCATGTGCAAATCCCGTGAACTCTCGTGGTCTTGATTTAAATACTCGTGCAACACTGCTTACCTCCTGACATACCATACCCTCTGTAATAGTTGCACCAAGCACATTTGACAGGCCAAGGCTGAATTCTTCAAATCTCACCTGCTAGCTTCCAGCAGCACTCTGTCCTCCTTCTGGCATGATATCCAGTCACTTTTCCATCCTTCCCATACTTCCCCCCCCTTCCTCCCTTTGCAAGGCGGATACCCTTATCTCCGACCCCACCCTTGTTGCTGAACTTCTCAATATATTTTTTACAACCTCAGCCATTCCACAAGATTCCCCCTCCTCCATACCCTGTGCCCCACCTCTCCCCCACAGTCCCCTGCCTTCCAATTACCATCAGTATCCCCCTCTGAAGTCCTCAAAGCTCTTGTCCCCGCAACCTTGCCAAATCCAGCCCCGATGGCCTGCACCCATAGCTCCTTATTTTCTCTGCTCCCTCCATTGTCACCCCCCTAACATTCATTCTCAATCTGTCTATCTCCTCTGCTACTGTTTCCTCTGCCTGGAAGTTTGCCACTGTCCTCCCCTCTTCAGAGGGGGTGATGCCTCTGTCCCTGGCAACTACCACCTTATTTCATTTCTCCCTTCACTTGCCAAGGTACAAAAGTCCCTAGTCCTTTCTAGGATAAATGATTTCCTCCTGGCCTCTAACACTTTAGCCCCTGTGCAATCTGGTTTCAGAAAGCACCACTCTACCTCTGCCTTCCTTTAATGCTTTACAGATGCCATCCACCCTGCCATGGATCAAGGTCAGATTACCTCTGCCATCTTTATTGACCTTGCAAAGGCCTTCAACTCCATGTCCCACCCTCTCCTCCTAAACAAACTTAGTGCCCTGGGTCTCTCTCCAGAGTCTGTGTCCTGGTTCAGTTCTTACCTGACGGGCTGTTCTCAATCCATCAGAATCTGCAATGCTGTCTCTTCCCTCTTCCCTATTCTGGCCAGCGTACCCCAAGGCTCAATCCTTGGGCCTGTCCTTTTTTCACTGTTCATTAATAACCTCCCCTCTGCATGCTCCCATGCCCAGATCCACATGTATGCGGACGACACCGTTCTATTTCTCTCTGGCCCTTCCATCTCAGCCATCCAAACTCCCCTGCAAAATGACTTTTCAGCTGTCACCTCCTGGTTTAATGCAAACTGTCTAAAATGAAATGTTAAGAAAATGGTTTCAATGACTTTTGGAACAAAGCAAAAATTGGCCAAGCTCCACACCCTACTCTCCTTCCTCTCCGGAGCATCCACTCCCTTTGAAAAATGTCCTCTCCTATAAGTACCTCGGAGTCTGTCTCAATCCATCACTTGACTTCTCCCACTTTAGCACTCTTCACTAGAAGCTGCAACCTAAACTGGGACTACTCTACCATCATAATGCTAGCCTTCCCTTCGATGTTAGACGTGACCTACTGGTTAAATGGATACTTCCTGCCTGCAATTACACCGACATTGTCTTCAGTGCTGCCCCTGTAACCTCTCTCCAAACTCGATGTGCTCTACCATGCCTTCTGTAGGTTCGCCTCAAACTTCCCTCTTCTGACCCATCATTTTGACCGCTACTCCTCCCTGTCTCTCCAATCCCTCTCCCAAAGACTCTCTTCCCACTGTGCCACCTTCATATCTATTTTCTGGTTCGGGACTCTTCCTCCATACCTTGCCTCTCCCCTCAAACCTACAACCCCCTCTCCGTATAACTCGCATTCAGCCAGCACCCGCTCCTTCACCCTCCCACATGTCCACACCTCAGCTGGCAAACTGGCCTTCTCCTATTAGGGTTCCCTCCCTCTGGAATAGCATACACCCCAAACCCACCTCACCCACCTCCTTTCCTGCCCTTAAGCACTTACTCAGACCTCTCCCTCCCTCTTCCTGCACCTATTCTCCCCCTCCTAATGCTTTGCCTCCCTCTGCCCTGGCCTGCTTATTCTCTTACCCCTCACTACATCAGCTGGCGGTGCTCCATCTCAGTGCCAGCAGGCTCCCATTCATTTCTTTTAGCTGATTTCCTACTGTTAATTGCCGGTTTATCTATATTTAACCTTAATACCTGAATATTTATATATTATATTATATTGTACATATTTGTAAATACTCGCTGTTCATGATATGTAATTGTCTTTCAAACAACATGAAGTCTTGCTGTGTTCTGACAAATTGCAGTGAGGTCCAACCTTCGAACTGCTCCGGAGATGAAAGAGTTAACTTTCCATGCCAGGCATGGAACGCTGAGCTAGAGTTCGGTTGAGACTCTGTCTGTTGCTGTTTGAACTCAAACCGTCAGATTATTTACTCCGCCTCACTGAACAGTCGCTCCGGAGAATTCTCCTTTGCTCGGTTCAATTTGTCGGTTAAAGTACCGTTTTTCTCGGTTTTCGACCGAATTTAAACCGTAAACTATCGGTTCAGTCTCTGTCTGTGGTTTCGTGAGTACTAGATAGGCTTATTTTTGTTAATTTTCTGTGTGGAACTTGTAAATGTGGGATCGGTTCGGTTTATTTTGCTTTTAGAGTGTGGTAACCGGTTCTTATCGTTTCTCAAAAAACGGACTTTATCACGGTTTTTTCCACGACCCGTAACACGGTCAGGAACCAATAAGGGTGTCTTGCCTGGTGGATTGCCGAAAAAAGGGTACGTTTTTGTTAGGACTGGCCATGTCTGAGAAACCCAAAAGAAAAACTGGGCCCACTGGATTTCAACACTGTAGTGTGTGGAAGTCTTTGCTAGGCTGATCCCCACACCACCTGTGTTTATTGTCTGGGGTTTGACCACCTCGATTCAGACTGCCAGATTTGTAAAATTTTCCTGCAGCTACCCTGGAAAAAGAGTTGGTAGGCTCAGGAAAGGGAGGCCAAAGTCAGCCGGGTGGCCAGCGGTTCGGTTCAACGAACCAGAAGGTGCCCTCTGACCAGGATGAAACTGCCCGGGCAAAGGAGAACCAATTCCGAGTCGGTTCGGTTAAAAGAACAAGAAGGGATAAATCAGCGGTGCGGATCCAAAAGTTCTTTCTCCGACCGCTGATGAAATAGCCAAAGCGATAAAATTGTTCAGTCGCTATCCCCGGTTCCGACCGAACCGGCACCATTAAGAAGGCGCTCGGTTCGGCTGGTTCCACCGGTTCCGGATTATGATTTAGAGGAATTTTATGAACCGGAGGAGGAGGAGGAAGGAGAGGAGGAGGAAAGTGAGTGTGATTATGAAAGTCTAGATGTGCCCATTGACCTGGACATCTCCCCAGACAGACCTTCAGGAGTGTCTCCTCCTAGGCTTTCTGAGTCCCCCTCCCATTTTATGTTTTACAGGAAAGTGGCTGAAACTCTTCAGCTTCCTATGGAAGAAGCTGTGGATGACCAGGAGGAGCCTGACTATGTTGAAATTATGGATATCCCAGAGTCCAGGAGGCTGTCTATTCCCCTTCATAAGTCCTTTGGGAAACAGACTATGAAAATTTTAAAGACTCCTCATTCTATATCTCCTGTGGATAAGAGAATTGACAAGAGGTATACTTTCTAAGGCTCTGATACTGAGTTCCTTACCCAACAATGCAGCCATGTTGGGGTAGTGCAGGCTGCAGCCTGTGATAAGACAAATATACCCTTGGCTTCACCCCCCCCTCCCAGATAAGGACTCCAGGAGGATTGATGCCATGGCAAAGAAACAGTACATGGCAGCATCCTTGGGACTCAGGCAGGCTAATTATATGGCCTATACAGCTAGATATCAGAAATCTAGATGGGACACTGTAATGGCTTTAGCTAAACAGGTTCCTGGCCAGCTTGCCAAGGAGCTGGAGCAGGTGGCTGCGAATGGTATTGAGGCATCCAAGGTGCAATTCCATGCTACAGTGGACTCCAATGATGTTTCTTCTAGAGTCATGACTACATCTGTGTCCCTTCGTAGGATGGCTTGGCTCAGATGTACTAGCCTGTCTCAGGATACCCAGACTAAGGCCATGGATTTTCCTGTTGTGGGTAATTCTCTGTTTGGGGAGCAAACAGAGAACTACATGAAGAAAATGGATGAGTACAGGACCACCTACAGGAGTGCTCAGGCCAAGGAAAGGCAAGCCACTCCTCAGAGGCAGGATCCCAGGGGCAGGGGCAGGCCTTTTCATAGGCCTTTCTACCAAGCCCAGGCCTCCTCTTCTGCTTATGCTCATAGGGGGTTCTTTAGAGGGAGAGGCAGACGGGGTACAAGCAGGCCTGCTTCCACCCCTCAGCCTAAAGTCCCTGCCAAACAGGCACCCTGATGGGCTTGCCAGGGCCGATTCTCCACTACCTGTAGGGGGCAGGCTGGCTTACTTTGTCCAGGACTGGATGTCTTTAACGTCAGACAAATGGGTCCTGGAAGTAGTAAGCCAGGGACTGGTTCTCAGCTTCAAAAAATTTCCAAAGATGAGAACCAGATCCTTTCCACCTGCAAATCATTCAGAGGCACTTGCCCTAGAGGCAGAGGTCTCTTCCCTTTTGGCTCTCAGAGCTATAGAAAGGGTTACACCCCTACACAAAGGGAAAGGGTTGTACTCCAGGTACTTCCTCACCCCCAAAAAGACAGGGGAATGGTGGTCCATCCTGGATCTCAGATATTTAAACAAGCACCTTTTAAAGCCAAAGTTCAAAATGGTGACTCTGGGAATAATTCTACCTTCTCTAAGGCTAGGGGACTGGCTAGTCTCCCTGGACCTCAAGGATGCCTATTTCCATATTCTCATCAGAAGCTCCCATTGAAAGTACCTCAGGTTCGAGCTGCCCTCAGGCCACTACCAATTCAGAGCAATGCCCTTCGGCCTAACTTCTGCTCCAAGGTTCTTCACAAAATGCATGGCAGTAGTAGTTACCTCCCTAAGGAGAAAAGGGATCTCCATATTTCCATGCCTGGATGACTGGCTCATAGTAGGCCAGTCACCAGACCAAGTCAAGTTACACCTACAGATAACTCAGCAACTGCTCACTTCTCTAGGTTTCCTGTTGAATCTTTCAAAGTCAGTTCTAGAGCCTGTACAGCTCCTCACCTTCATAGGGGCAGAGCTGGATACAGTAAAGGCAAGAGCCTTCCTTCCCCTGGACAGGGCAAGGACAGTTATTTCACTGGCCTCTTCATTCACCCCTCAGGTGTCTCGGCCAGCAAGGCATTTTCTGCAACTCCTAGGACACATGGCTGCCTCTACAGCAGTGGTGCAGGGAGCAAGATTTCAAATGAGGGACATTCAGTTCCACTTGAGAGCCTTTTGGTCTCAGAGAAGGGACCCTCTTACCAAACTAATTCCAGTGACTCGAACCCTGATCCAGGCGTTACAGTGGTGGCTGGAACAGGACAATCTAAGACAGGGAGTTCCTTTTGTCACTCAGTCTCATTCTCTAGTCCTTACTACATATGCCTCCCTCTTGGGGTGGGGAGCACACTTGGGACCCCTGACCACCCAAGGGTTGTGGTTTCCTCAGGAATCTCTGCTTCACATCAACCTAGTACAACGCAAGGCAGTGTTTCTAGCATTTCAAGTTTTTTCCAAGTCTGTTCAAAACAAGGTTGTTCAGATCAGGACAGACAATACCACCACAATGTAGTACATCAACAAGCAAGGGGGCACTCGGTCTATGGCCTTGTGCACAGAGACAATGAAGTTATGGTCTCTGGCCTATTCCCTGAACACCTCTCTTACAGCAATACACCTCCCAGGCAAGGACAATGCCCTGGCAGATGCTCTCAGCAGGATATCTCAGGGCCACCATGAATGGTCCTTGGATCCCCTGGTTTTGAAGGTGATCTCCAGATGGGGCACCCCACAGATAGATCTTTTTGCAGCCCCAGACAATCACCAACTTCCCCTCTTCTGCTGCAGGCCCCCAGTGTTGGGCTCAGTCCCCCTGGATGCCCTAGTTCTCAATTGGGAAGGGAAGTTCCTTTATGCTTTTCTCCCCTTCCCTCTCCTGTTCAAGGTATTAGTCAAAATCAGGTCTCAACTCTGCAAGGTGATTCTGATTGCTCCAGACTGGGCCAGGCAGCCCTGGTACCCTCTCTTGTTGTCCTTAGGAGTCCACCTTCCGCTATCTCTTCCCAGGAATTACAACCTGTTAATGTGTGCTCAGGGGAGGGTTTGGTATCTGAATCTCAAATCTCTCAATCTCAAGGCCTGGCTCTTGAAGAGTTAGAGTTTGCTGATTTACACCTCTCTCAAGGTGTTATGGATATTCTAAAGGCTTCTCGGAAGCCTTCCACCAGAAACACTTACAACTGCAAGTGGAAAAAGATTTTCTATCTGGTGCTCTGGGAAACATATTTCCCCAGAGTCTACTAGCCTGCCCACAGTCCTGGACTATATGGTTCATCTTAATGCCTTGGGACTCAGATCAGCTACACTAAGAGTGCATCTGGCAGCTGTCTCTGCTTTCCTTTCAGCAGGTAAGCCTTCTTCTCTTTCAGCTCATCCTGTATTCTCTAGATTTTTCAAGGGATTGCTTCATATCAATCCTCCATTCAGGGACCCTGCCCCTGTTTGTGATCTTAATGTTTGCATTGCCCAGCTTATGCAACCCCCCTTTTGAGCCTTTGTCCTCAGCAGAGCTTAAGTACTTGACTTGGAAAACTGTTTTCTTGGTGGCCATCACTTCTGCCAGGCGCATAAGCGAGTTACAAGCCCTGTCAGTGGAGCCTGATTTTATCTCTTTCCATAGAGATAAGGTGGTCCTCAGGACTAACAGGAAGTTTTTACCTAAGTTGGTTTCAGACTTCCACCTTAACCAGTCTATGTCTCTTCCTGTTTTCTTCACTGACCATTCCTCCTCTGGGGAGAGGAGGCTGCACAGTTTGGATGTGAAAAGGGCCCTTAGCTACTACATAGAGCGTGCCAAGGGTCACAGGTTTGACTCCCTCCAACGGTTCCTCACTTATGGTGAGGTTGGTAAGGGAAAACCTGCCACTAAGAGATCTATTGCCAGGTGGATTGTCTCTTGCATTCAATTTTGCTATGAAAAACTAGGCAGGACTCCACCCTCAGGCCTGAGGGCTCACTCTACCAGAGGTACAGCTGCTTCCCTGGCTGCTGCCAGGGATATTCCTATCTTAGAAATATGTCAAGCAGCTACCTGGAAAACAGTACACACTTTTACCAAGCAATACTCTCTGGATATCCAGGCTAGGAGTGATGCTCGGTTTGGCACAGCAGTGCTTCCAGAGCCTATTTCTTAGGTAGGTTATGTCCCTCCTCCATGGAGGTACTGCTTGGTAGTCTGCAATTTGTCAGAATACAGCAAGACTTCATGTTGTTTGAAGAAAAAATTACTCACCTTAGTAATGTTGTTTCTTCTAATGGAGTCTTGCTGTATTCTGACCTCCCCCCTGCCTCCCCTCTCAGAGCATTTGTTTTGGGATGTGGATAGGCAGTAGTAGTGTTGGCACTCAAGAGGTGTCCTACCATTTAATTATCACCCCTTTGCTTTGGGTGAGTGGGTGTTGTGTTGTTTCATTTTTCTTTTTGGGTTTCCTGACTTGAGTCTGTTTTGGGACCAAAAAATATGTTTATTATATTTAGTAGCCAGTTGGCTAGTGTAGGTTTACAGCTTCCACACAGGACACTTAGTGAGTATAGCTCTTAAAGATCTGACTGTTTGAGTTCAAACAGCAAAAGACAGAGTCTCAACTAAGTTCGAGCTCAGCGTTCCATGCCTGGCATGGAAAGTTAACTCTTTCATCTCCAGAGCAGTTCGAAGGTTGGACCTCACTGCAATTTGTCAGAATACAGCAAGACTCCATTAGAAGAAACAACATTACTAAGGTGAGTAATTTTTTCTTTTGTTTCAAACTACTTTTATGTACACTGTACTACCATGTAACTTACTTTCTTTTATTCTCTTGTTTGTACCCCTGTCCCTGGGTCGCATCTGGAAACGAGCCTCTGCTCATGATGCCTTTCCCTGTTATCAAATTTTAAAACAAAAAATAAATAAAAAAATAAAATAAAAAATAAATGCTCTGCATTAGTTGGGGTGTTTAGTCTAATTATTTGATTAAATTTTCGGTTTCCTTCAGTTCCCGCTCAGTTGCCAGAATGGAAAAGTCGCACTTTGATGCTTCTTGTCTGAGGGAACTGACCACATTTTTTTCTGTTGAAATTTAATAATCCCGTGTATATTTATATTTTACCTTGTAATGTAGCACATATTGATTAACTGGATACAAAACTGACTTTCCCACAGAACACCGAGGGTAATAATTAACAAGACAGTACCAGGAAATTTTACTAGTGGAGTGCTACAGGGCTTAGTCCTCGGACCCCTAGTATTCCATTTCTTCATTTTGGATATGACAAAATATTTAGTCTGTGGGTCAACTAAATATGCTGATGATTCTTTTTCTATGAATGTTTTCGCTTCTCTGGAGCTGTGGCGGGTGGCTACAGCCCTCCTGATGGAGGGACTCTCTTTCCAGTCCCACTGCTCCCACACTTGCTGGTCCCCGGTAATTCCCCCACAGATTGACTGCCATGACAGGGCCAGGAGGGAGGTTGCTGGCTTCTCCTCCCTCCAGAAACCCAATCCAGAAGCCAAGGATGGTTCTCGGAAGCAGCGGACCATCACGGAGCCTGCCAGGCTCTTTTTCACCATTTTTCTCCCATCCCCCTCCCCTACCGATGTAAGGACATCAGACCATGCCTCCCTCCCTACCTGTACTACCCTTCAGTCACCACCAGAGGGCAATCAACAAGCAGGACGACAAGTCTTCCTCCCTCCAAGATAGGAGAGCAGTCCTCTGGATGTTCAATCCTTTCTCCCCCCTGCCGAACCCTTGTTATCATTGTGGTGTGAGGTGTAGCGACCAGCACCACCAGGCTGGTCCATATGCTGATGATTCTAAATTAGGAGGCCCTTGTGGTTCTCAAGAACAAATTACAGAAAGATCTAGGTAAAGTTACAAAATGGGCAAACAAATATAAAATTAAGTTTAACCTAGAAAAATGCAGAGTAATGCATATACTGTAGGTCATAAAAATGTAAAACATCAATATAATTTATGAAACAAAATTCTAATATCCGTTATACATGAGTGGCACCTTGGGGTAGTCTTTTCTAATAACTAAGAGCATGAAAACTAATGCAACAAAGTCATAGCTGGTGCAAAGTCCTCTGGTCTATCAGACAAAATATCTGTTCCAGAAATAAAGACATCATCCCACTTTACAGAGTGCATGTTCAACTGCATTTGGACTTCTCAACACAATCATGGTACCCATACAAAAAGAATGAGATACACAACATTGAGAAAATCCAAAGAAAAATTACTAAATTAATTGCAGAATACAAAGAAGAGACATACAAAAATAGACTTTTGAACTTATTTATTTATTTGAGTTTTTGGTAACTGGGTAAGTCCACTGAGACAATTACAGTCCCTTTTTCAGGGTCGACCTGGGGTTGAAACAAGTAATACAGAACAGTGCAATAAAACAGATATGCAGAATTAAGACTGCAAAAATAGGCATACAGTATGAGGAGGTATATACATACAAAATGGCAAAGCATAATAAAGGTATATGCAGTCTTCACTATATTTAAAAATACAAGGCTTATACAGTTGAGACTATGGGCTACAGACCTAAAAGCTGAAAGGCATAAATTATGGGATCGGGGGGTTGGGCACTCAGCAGGTAGTACATGAAGGTAAGGAACAGGGGAGAAAAAGGGGCAAGGTACAGTGTAGGTAGGAGGGGCAACGTACAGGGGTAGGTAGGAGGAGGAGGAGAGAGGAATAGGGCAGAGTGAGAATAGATAAGGCATTACTGGAAGCAGAAGCATGATACAGAGGCAGAGAGAGATGTATGCAAATTCGACTGGAACTTGGGGAGAGAGAGAATCAGGACAGAGGGAGGAGGGAGTTCCAGTCAGATGCTGCTGTAAAGGAGAAAGACTTACAGGCAATAGCTAGATGCAAATTTGGCTTTATGAGAAGGGGGAGGGAGGCAGATCTGAGGGCATGTGGAGCTTGTCTTAGTCGTGTGGTCTCACTGAGGCAGGGAGGTGCGAATTTGTGGACAAGCTTATGCATGAAGCTAAGGGAGGAATACGTGAGTTTTGATTCACAGGACAACCAACTCAGCAAGGAGAGGACGTCACAGTGGTGATGATGGGCATTATCCCCCCAAGGCAAACCTTCCCACCCTATGGTAAGCCTGGGAGAGGAGAGACAGGGTTGAGGAATTAGTAGAGAACAGTAGAGGAGCATGGATCTACGACCAGTCATCGACAAAAAGTTTGTCGAATGACCAGACAGCAAAACCGTCATGTCTACCACTTTGTGCAGTCGGCAGATGGTTTACGACTCACTAACATGTTTTCTTTGGGGGGTTTTGCCCTCAAATCCCCCACGTTGGGGGCTGTGCCCCCCACACACACACCACTAAATATAATCAACTGCTAGTCGGAGCTGATTGGGGGGGGGGTGCAAGAGCCCCTGAATACAGTGCCAGGTTCCAGCGCTGACTCTACAGCAACCTGGCACTGTATTCGCTGTAGTGACGGGCGATGTCGAAGTTTCGACATCACAGGTTTATGCCGAGGAGCACCATAAGTTAGGAGAGGAAGCAGGGATCTTGAGTAGGAGGCCAAGGAGAGAAAGGGACGGGTGCGATAGAGGAGGCCTAGATCTTCCCTTGTCAATCTTCATCATTCATTACTGCTTGGGTTAGTGCCAGAGGTACACCGCTACAGGAGTTTTTTTGTTTTTTTTTTGAGTTTGCTCCAGCAAGGCCGCTTCTCGGCCGATGTACTGTGTCATGCGCAAGGGGCGGCCGTTAGGTGCCGCAGACTCCTCCTCTATCTCAGTTCTGTTTCTCCCGTCGTCGAGGCTGCACCTGCTGCATGGTAGTTGAAGCTTTTCTGTGTCAGAAGACTCCTCGTTTTCTCCAGTTGTATTCACTTGACGCCATCTCCTGGTAAGACCGTTTCTTTTATTTCTGTCGATGGCGCCGAGTGCTTTGTTGATGTTTTTGTCCTTATTTAGTTCGCATCATGTCAGGTTCGGGAGCAAAACGTAAATTGAAGGCGGGCCGTGCCCGTATGTGTCGGTGCTCCAGTGGCCGGCATTTCTCCGTCACGGATCAGCATGATGTCTGTCTCTGTTGCCTGGGACCCAACCACGATATGGATGCACGCGATGCCTGTTTCTCCATGGACCATCATGTCCTCAAAGTCCGCGCATTCAAGATCGGCAAGGCCCCGCCGACCTTCGGGGGATGGTGTCGCTCCAGGGATTCCCAGGTAAGGTCTCTAGGCCCTTCCTCTGGGTTCCCTCTCGGGCCTATACGGTCCATAGAGGAGGATGCTTCCTCCTCTTGCCGAAGAGGAAGCTTCTTTTGCGGTGTCAGAGGAACGTCGTAGTCCCTCCCGGGGCCGCAGCGGAGACACCGCCTCGGCAGGCACCTCCTCGGAGGTGCAGGCTTCCCCACTGTCGAGGCCCACGCCTGCTGGGCCCAGCATCGGTGGACCCTCGACGCCACCCTCCGGTGCTGTTTCAGATCCCGACGATGCTAGCGGCGCCAGTGATCGAGACGACGCTGTTGGTGGTGCTGCTCTGGCCTTCGGCGCGCAGGCCTGGTTCGCTCTCCTGGCGGCGCCGGGTTGGGTTCCAGCGCCGTGGGCCTAGCCGGCACCGGTGGGGAGCCGGGACCGGGCTTAGCAGGTGCGGGTGGGCCGAGGTCATCCAGCGCCGCCTCTTGCACTCGCGCCGTTCCCGGCGCTGTTTCACTGGGAACCCCCGGGGTTGCTAGTATTGTGGTCCAGCTGGTCTCTTCCTCTTTGGAGGCTGATGACTCAGACGTGGACCCGTCCTGGCAACCTGACTCTTGGTCAGGGGTCCCGGTGGCGCGTGGTGCTAAGCGTGGCGACTCTTCCGCTGTCCCGCTGCTGTCCTCCCTGAGGCCCCGGGCTGGGGTGGTCTTGGGTCCCTGAGGGGCGATGGAGTGGAGGCGGACGGAGGGGCTCTCCCTCCTGGGGGGCTCGTGGCAGCTACCCTCCCTGGTGCTGCTGCTGCAGCCCCTCGGGGTGGGAGAACGCTGGGGTCAAGGAGGAGGGTGCTCTCGGAGTCTGAGGGGTAGAGGGGCAGGGTGCAGGTGTCACGGTCTCTGTCGGCCACCCCTCGGGGGTGGCTAGGAGCCATAGCGCTGGGCTCTGCCTTTCCCTCTTGGACCCCGGGGTCCCCTCTGGTGGCATTGCTGTGGGATGCCCTTCTGGATCCATGCAGTCCCAGGTTCGTCACAGAGGAGGATCCCCTTCTGAGCTCTTCCAGGCTTCACATCCCCAGGGTTCCGTTTTGCGACCTGGTCTGTAGTCCAGGATCCCGCCAGCTAGGGCTCCGTTCCCCGGATTTCAGAGCCCTAGCAGAGGACAGTTGCCTCTTCATAGGTGCCCATCTCCCGTTTCTCTGCAGCCACCCCCCCGCCCTTCCAGGCCATGTCGGTCCTACGGGCCCGTTATCCTGGGAGCAGTTCAGAGGTTCTGCGGCGGCCTTCCATCTCATATGTCAGGTGTATGAATGAGCGGGTCTTTCACCTATCCCCACCACCGCAAGAATCCTCTGGACACTCAAGCTCTCCATCATCCTCGTTTCCCTCCTCTGAGGGAGAGGAACCCTCTGCTCATATCTACTCCGATGCTGATTTCACTGAATATCAGCGATTCCTTTCGAGGATGGTGAGGGATCTTCGAATCTCCTATGTTAGGTGAGACAATACCGAACGGGAGATGCGTGAATTCCTTGCCGAATTCAGTGCCCAGCACCTGGTGGTACCTTCCTGGTCTATCCCCTTCCGGGAGGTGTCTATCTATTCCTGGCAGTCGCCAGCCGCCCCTTCTCCAGCCCCAGCAGACTGTCGATCGACGAAGGTATTGTGCCCCTTCGGAATCCCTGGGTACTCTCCCCAACCCGCCCTCGGGTTTGGTATACCTAGAGACTCCCTCCAGGCACCGCCACCTGGTGCATAACCGTCCACCGGACTCGGATTCCCTACAATTCGACCGATGGGGGCGAAGAGTGTTCTCTTCCTCTCGTGTGATGTCTTGCATTGCATCTCATCAGGCTCATCACGCTGCCTACAGTAGGCATTTGTGGTCGATGCTCTGTCAGATCTTAGCATCAATGCCTGATATGGAGCAAACCAGACAAGCTATTGCCCTCTCTGCTATAGACCTGGAGTTGGCAAGACACCAAGCAAGGGCATCTTATGACGCCAATGAGGTGGCTTCCAGGCTTGTGGGGACAGCGATCTGCATTAGACGGACGGCATGGCTTTGTCTATCAAGGTTGTCACCCCTGGCCCGGCGTAGGGTGATTCACTCCGCCTTCCGGGGGACCCGTCTCTTTTCCTCCAGAGCTAGGAGATTACTGCAGGGGCTTCCTCATCTCCCCGTCCTCGGGGGGCACCTCCTAGCTCTTCTCCCCCATAGGCTTCTCTCTAGATTAGCCCAGGGTCTTCCCCTTCTGTTTCTCACCAGCAGTAGGCTGGGGGTCTTGTTCCTTCAGGGCTCTACCCCCCCTTTTTTAAGGGGGGGCTTGGTACTCACCAAAGCAGTAATGAAAGGTGAAGATTGACAAGGGAAGATATGAAAATTACATACCTACCGTAATTCTTGATCTTCTCTTGTATCTTCACCATTCATTACTGATACCCACCCACCTTCCCCTCAGTGGCCTCCTTCTGTGGCATCTCCCCCTCCCATCTCATTCCTCTTCCTTCCTTTGGCCTTTATGCCCCCCCCAAAAAAAGTTTCTGTTTTCCATTCTTAATGAATGGTTCCTTTTTTCCTCAAGGTAAAGAGGAACGAGCACGGTTTGTACTTTTCTCTTATTCTGAGGGAACTCTTTCTGACCACCCTTAGGGTGTGACTTCTAAATACCTTCTTCAGGTTATGCAGTTTCACAGCTTAAGAGACCGTGCTCTGACTCGGCCTCAGCAAAATTTAGAATCCCCCTGGCAGGTATTATCTTTGAGCTCATTCTAGCTGCTGCTTGAACTTGTCAGCCTTGAGCGTCTGCTTTGCCTTGCCTTAGGGAGTCTGATTGAGTTCCAACTCTATCTTTCATACAAAGCTGCCTTTGGAAAGGCATAATCTTTCCCATACACTGCTGTGTTAGCACTTAACAGGGTGCTAAGGGACTTAGTCCCCTTCCTGGGTGGGAGCTCTTCCCGGAACAGGTTCTGCCCGGGCAGTCCTTGAGCCCTCAGCTAGGATGTAGGGACTTGGCATGTTGAGAGTCAGAGATGTTGCCCTCATTCAAATCTGTTCAGGTGGTTCAGTTGAACCTCCTCTCAGTCCTAGCAACAGGGATTCTTGCTCCCTTGTTAGTCTGTAGAGCCTATAAGCCTCTCAACCAATGCTCAATGGGCACTGTTCTCCCTCTCAACATGCTTCTTTCTCTTCTTCTTCTTCTTTCTCTTTCCCTCTCTCTGTTACTCCCCTAGAGCTGCCCCGGAAAGGAGGCCCTGTGGTCCCTTAGGGTAGGAATTCTCTCTCTCCTCTGTCTATTCTCTACTGGCTTATACCTTTTTCAGTTTATATCCTTTCCTTTTTCTGTCCCTCGGCTCTCTTGCCTCGCTTTCCTTTTTTTCTTACCCTTTATTTTAGCCTCTCGGCTACCAGAACTGAGATAGAGGAGGTCTGTAGCACTACTTGCCACCCCTGGCGCATGATGCAGTAGCGCGTGAGGGCGGCGCCGTTGGAGCCGACTCAAAAAAAAAAAACTCCTGTAGCGGGTGCGCGCCTCTGGCACTAACCCTATCGGTAATGAATGGTGAAGATACAAGAGAAGATCAAGAATTACGGTAGGTACGTAATTTTCATTTTCTGGTTCAGAGATCTAGTGACATTAGAGACATGTGTATTAAGGGAGAAACTCATACCACCTAAACTATGACTCATGAGGGGAGATCTCCTTACATTTGACAATATCAGTGTCTCTTACATAATATGTAAATTTAGGAGACCGTATAGTGTAGTGGTTAAGGGCTCTGATATGCAAACCTAGAGACCTGGGTTTAAATCCTATCTGTCCCCACTTGCATACTGTGTGACCCTGAGCAAGTCACTTAACTTCCTTGTGCTCCCAGATTGCACCTGGAAACAAGCTCTGGCTTAGTGTGCCTTTCCTGGTTAAACAATTTCCATATTTCCCTCTAAATTAAACATTTCTTTTAAACCAGTCAACACTGGCACAAGGGGTCATCCATTACAAGTCATAGGCAAACAGTTAAATAGTATGAAGAAGAACAACAGTTAAATAGTATGAAGAAGAACCATAAACCAGTGGAACACATTACAGTGTGAAGTTGTAATTAGTTAAAACAAATCAGAATTTAAAAACAAACTACATAATTACATAAACAATGGAGAAACATTACAATACTTTAATTAGCATCGCAGGGCTAACTGTGGGCTAATGCCCTCTAAGTTCCTTGCACCCTTAGTAAGAACTTTAGTATTTTGATCATTTTGATTGCTGTACCAAATTTAAAAAAAACTTGGCCTACAGGATTTGAAAACTGAAGATCCAATAGCAGCATGGACAGACTGTCACAAGTTGGAGATGTATGGGTCTAGATCATGACTTTAAAAACTGTAAGCTATGTAAAAAATGTTGCCCTAAAACACAAAGAGAAAGCTGAAAAAAAGGAAACTCTTATGGCTTCACAATCTACCTCAGTGTCGCCTAAGCATTTAAAAGGTTCAGAAATGGAGGGACCCACCCCCAATGATGGTGGAAGGCACACATCAGAGGGTTCATCACCTCATATACAGCAGTCTCTTACAAAAGGGATAGATCAAAAGGAAAAAGCCTCAAAGCCATCAGAGAAGCATGCATGTTATTGATGGCAAAAATTTAGAGACTCAGAGCAGTTGCTGGAAATAGTGCATGCCAAGAAAAGGCAAAAAGAAAAGTATGTTCCTGCCCCTTCTCCTGCAGAGGATAGGGAGCAGTCAGTTGAACCCTGGCAAATGCCCTCTGCAGAGGACATTTCTAAGATGTGGCAGTTTTTCCAGGCCTTCCAGGCCATAGAAAATGTAATAGCTGCTTGAAACAGAGTGTGTGTGTAAGGCCCCGCCACCACCCTTGGTGGACACTGCCTTTTATAAGGAATATCACGTGCCGCAGTCTACTTCCCCATCTGCAGCTTATCATATATGGCCACTAGAGGCCGCCTGTAAAGTGGAACTACAGCTGCATCATATCATATCTAACCCACAGCATCCCAGGAATCTGTGTTCAAAGCAGCTCTGCAAATACAAACAAATGACCTCAGCACAGTGTTTCTTACATTCTGCCTAGACCAGATGACAGATTCTTTGTTCAGACCAAGAGTCTAGTGAATCTTGAGAGCCATAACAAATAAATTAGACTCACCAATGACCCCACCATAAATAAACACAAATTAAAAAAAAAGTAACGAAAAGACAGCCTCTAATGGGGTCCCATAAGTGGAATCTAATTCAAAGTTAAGAGCTGTCCCACCTACCTCTCTGATCCTTGCCTGAGGGCTAGAACTGCTCACTCTTTCTTACCCAAACCTGAGTCATTATCTCTGGCGTCAGTGTCCAGCTCCACTATGACACACCATAATACAGCTCAGCTCCCTTACCATGACCACCCACCCAATTGGATTAACCAAAGTCATGTACCCCCTAGTAGTCCTGTCCTGGTCATCCTATACATTGGCGCAGTCATCTGGGTAGATATTCAAATGAGCACCTGTTGCGTCCCCGACCCGCTTTGGGGTATGCAGGATTGGCATCTCCCTCCCCTGTCTGACTGCCCCGCTTTGCCCTCAGTGGATACCCTGCTAATGTTACATGGGCTTACTGGCAAGGGAGCCTGCTGCCTCATGCTCTCCAAACTAAGAGTACTGAGGGTGAAAATCGCTCCTCCCATTGGACCAAGAGCCTACTGCCTGATTGGCCTGTTTGTCACAATGCTGATACTTTTTTCTGGAGATATCCAACCTAATCCTAGTCCTCCAGTAGCAAATTCTACTGTAGGGTCCCCCCATGACCCAACCTGGACCAGCACAAAGGGCCCGAGAGTTGCCCGTATGAATGTCTGCAGCCTGCACCCAAAGATGCACGAGGTCCAATCCTGGGTAGATATATACAACCCCTATGTACTGGCCATCTCTGAATCCTGGCTGAAGCCTCGTATTTCCTCACATGAGGTGGAGTTAGCTAGCTATGACACCTTCAGAAAGGGTAGAGAAGGAAAAAAAGGAGAAGGGGTCCTCATCTATGTAAGAGCCTTGTTAGAGGCTTCCCTAGCCATCCTCCCCCAGCTTAACTCCACAGGCCTCGAATCCATATTCATCAGAATTGTGCTAGGCCATGCAAAACACCTCATGATAGGCTGCATATACAACCCCCCAAAGTGGTCCACCTCACCCTAGAGGACCTGACAGGTATAGCCCTCTCTGAGTTACTGCTCCTGGGGGACTTCAACTTAAGATGGGAACTGAGCACTGAGCAAGTTTTCAGAGCCTCACTCCTTGAAATCAGTCTGACTCAGGTCATCACTGAAATCACTAGGCAAAATACAAGAACTGAGAACCATTCCACCCTAGACTGGATACTAGCATCAAAACCTGCAAATGTACAAGTGGCTGGAGTGATGTCGGATGCCCTGAACGACCACTCACCCACTTTCTGCATTTGGAAAAACAGACCGCTAAAGATCCCCCCTAGGCTCGTTGTATTGAGAGACTTCTCAAAATTCTTGGCGGAGGTATTCCAGAATTATCTCAGCGGGATGGACTGGACCCCAATCAGACTTCTCAGCAGTGTAGATGAAGCTGCACAATGTTTTCAGCGCACCTTCTTAGCTGCTGCAAATCTCCATGCTCCCCTAAGGAAAATCCGCACAAATGGTCGCTGCTACAGATGGGTCACATGCAAGCTAAAAGCCCTAATGCTACGCTGAGACAAGGCCTGGAAAAAAATACTGTTGCTCAAACCTCACAGAAGACCTAGTAGACTACAGGTCACTGAGGAACCAGTGCAAGAAGGCCACAAAAGCTGCAAAAAGGGAGCACCTCAAAACCCTTCAGCGGCAAAACCTAGCTGACCCAAAGTCATTCTAGTCCTGTATAAATGACCTTATAAAAGGCACTAATAAGCCTCCCCAAGGCCACATAATCAGCAATGGCCAAACTCTAAATGAGGGATGTGCGGCAGCAGCTGCCTTCAATAAGTTTTTCACTGATCTGGACAGTTACTGAACACCCCATAAACTGGACCTTTCTGAAGATGCAGTGCTGGAACCTCTACCCTCTCTCTCTTTCTCCTAAGGACAGTACAAACTAAAGAAGTGTTTCCCCTCCTACAGTCAATCAAACCAGCCGGTTCTCCTGGACCAGATGGTCTGGACCCCAGGTTGCTCAAGGCAGCTGCCCCTGCTATTGCCCTACCCATCACCTGGCTCATACACAGGTTCTTGCGGGATGCAGCTGTTCCCAAAATCTGGAAGCAGGCACATGTAGTACCAGTCCACAAGGGAGGACCCAGGGAAACAATAAGTAACTACAGACCTATCTCCCTACTCTGCTCCCTGGCCAAAATTCAGGAGCGGCTAGCTAGTCTGTTACCAACTCAGGAACTACCTGGAAGCAAACCAGCTACTGGCACCCACCCAACACGGCTTCCAACAAAAGCACAAGACTGACACTGCACTCATTAGATTCACCTCTGATGTCCTTTCTATATTGGACAACGGCTCCCCAACGGGGACTATCTTCATTGAACTAATGAAGACCTTTGATCTGGTAGATCATTACATTCTGTTAACAAAGCTGAGAAAGTTCAGACTTGACCAGCACTCCCTAACCTGGGCCAGCAACTACCTGTCTGACTGCTCCCAACAGGTCAAATGGAAAGGCGCCACCTCTGGAACACTCCCTATCAATGAAGGGGTCCCACAAGGCTCGATACTGAGTCCCCTCTTGTTCTCTCTGTTCGTCAATGACCTCTACTACCACTGCGGGAGCAGCTCTGAAGTACAGTATGCTGACGATGTGGTACTCTACAGAACTATGACTAACACAGATTAATTAGGGCCACAGTTCCAGTCAGACTTTGCAAAGATCAAAACCTGGCTAATAGAAAATCGCCTGGTACTAAACTCCCAAAAAACTAAAGCACTCCGGTTTGGACCAAGATCCCTGGGCCCTGGCTGTACTCACATGCTCCCGCTTGTCACAGCATCTGGCGATACAAATGAGGTGGTATAGTCCTTCGGGTATCTTGTCCTGGTGCTGGATCAAGAGCTCACCCTAAAACCCCACGTTGAGCTAATAACCAAAAATATCCACCAAACGCTCAGCCTGCTATACTGTCTAAGCACTGACATGATACCTGAAACAAGATTGGTGGTCGCAAAGAGTATCCTCCTCCCGGCCTTAACCTACACTGCTTCAGTCCTACATGGAGTGGCTAAACTGGATCACTGTAGACATCAAAACCTTTACCATAAAATAACCTGCTTTGCCACTAATTCCCCCGCGAAAAAGCACCATTGTGACGTCCTCACCTCCCTCAAGTGGCCTTCCTTCAGCCACAGACTTCAACTCCCCCTACTATGTCACACACACAAGCTCCTTGGTGACCATCCTCCAGCTGGGTTAGTGGGGCTGATTGCCCTGAAGAGATCCAGCATATTGCTCTGCTCCACAGGTAAAAAGTCCTGGAAGTATCAAGGATCAACTCTGTAGCAGGCAGCAAAATCTACACCCATGCTGCCCCTGCCCTGTGGAATAAACTCCCTTGCCACTTACAGGAAGCAACCTCCCTAAAGAATTTCCATAAGGGTCTATACGCACACTTTCTGACCAGTGGCCTCTGCTCCTGTCCCAAAGAATGACTGTTCCTTGCACTTTCTTCCCCCTGTCTCCCCCTGCTCCCTCCCCTGGTTATCTCCCTGCCAACCGGCTAAATGGGACCTGCACTGTCTTTTACATGAACTATCCCCTTAATCTCATGTCTTTGATTGCAATTATATGATATTGACTTACTCTGTAATTTTCTGTATGTAACTTCACTGTACTATTTAACACTGTACTCTGTCTCAACTTGTTATCCTGTATGATCTGTCCTGAAATGTACCATTCCAATTGTTTGTACCCTCACTATCTGTAACTAATCCCGGGTCCCCCCTGAAAAAGGGACCTTTGGGGCCCAGCGGGCCTACCCAGTTAACAAAATTTAATAAATAAAAAATAAATATTCAGTTCAATTAATTTATTTTACCAGGAAAAAAGCTCAGTTGAGCACACTCATTTACAAGGAGGTCCTGGGCAGAGCAGCTGAAATTACATCACAACAGCAATACAAATACAGAGAAAATGTTACAAGTATCTAACATAAAGCATCACATATAATGAAATACAGCTAATACAAATACAGGGAAAATGTCACAAATGTCACACATAATGCCTCACATATAATGAAGCATAGCAAGCTCCTAAATGCAGAGATAATGAGAGATACTTAGGATATGGCAGCCCCCTTCCCAGGTTCAGGTTCAACAGCAACAAACTGTCCTGGAAGAGGAGAAATATTATGAAGAGGAGGACAATGAGGAACAAGTACAGCCTGATGTGTTACCAGAGAAGGATTTTGGTTCTTCTCCAAGGTTTAGTGAGGATTATTCCTTACATTCCTCCGTCGTAAGACAAATGGTGGACACCACCAATATCCCCTCTGAAGAAAAAGAATCTCCTATCAAAATCCTAAAGAATGGCCTCTCAGCAGACTGACATACAGTTTGAAATCATGATCAGAGCCCAATCAGTGAAAATTCAAATTGTGGCTGTCTGCTTTAGCTCACAGCTGGTGACATGATTTGTAGTTTTTGAATCCTGTGAGCCCTGTTCTCCTTTATAGCTTTTCTGTTATGCCAGAAGATTGAAACTGCTTTTTAAATGATTTATCAGTTCCAGAGAGGAAAAAAATATGACCACCGATGATATTTATTTTGAATAGGAATCGATTATAAAGTATGATAGTAAACAGTAACACAAATAGGATTTGAAGCAGTATTTTGTAGTTTCTCATAAAGCAGGAGCCACACTGAATTGTGATCTCCCTGGTTCCTGGAACCAAGAGAGAACTGGAGAAAAATGCTACAAATTTAGAAAACCAAATAGAAGTACTCTAAACTAATGGAGAGGGTTTTTTTGTTAGTTTGTTTTTTAATTCTTTGGTAGATGGTTAAGGACCACTAGGCAAATGGCCTGTTTTCAGGCCATCCCATTAGCACTGGGGAGATTAAGTGACTTGCCCTGGGTCACACAGTATGCAAGTAGAGGCTGTGTGAACTTAAACCCAGGTTTGCTGTATGTATCAAGCTCCTTCTCAGCTCGTTACTCTAACTTCTAGTCTATACTGCCAACCCCGAAGTAAAGCACTAAACTTTTGATTAAATAAAAATTAAACAAAATGTAAATAAAAGTCAAACTTTGTTTCTAGGTCTGGAAAATTATTTCTGGGCAACTGCTTTCTTTAACGGAGAAATGAATTTAATGCTGTGTCAGAAAAACCTCAAGAAAAAAAAAGTGCAGGATACATACTTCAGCAAGGTCTACAGGTTGTCAACATCAACTTAATGATCTCCTGATCATTCTTGAGACTCGACCTGATTTGACTCGTTGACTCCTGCCACAATGTCAGACACAGCAGGGGCCTCATCCATTTATGCCATTGTTGTCTCATCAGCTTTGCCCAAGCTCCTTCACTGGGGTGGGTGATGTTAGCAAGGGTGCCAGTTGCTCGGCTGGCCCCTGTGTTTTCTATATTCTCAGGGCCTTTGATTAAGGTGGTAACTCCTTGGGCTGCAAGGCTGATCATGGCGGACGCAGCTTAGCCAAGCTCCTGCAGGCACTCAGTGCTACGTGTATTAAATAGGTGTGCCCGTTGGTAAATTTGAACAACTTTTGGTGGAAGGGCTGGTTGAATTTGATGGCATCAGGGAGAAGCAAAAACAAACAATCCAAGCTGCATTTTAATGCGTCGCAACAACCGAGACCACAATGTCACGGCCTAGAAGCTACGAGCAGCACCAGGGGCCTAACTATGGCGCAGGAGGGCGCCAAAGAGTTAGAGAGCTCTTTGGCCTTGGTACCAGCAACTTTGGCCCTCATGCAGCACAACATGAAGGCCGGCTTTGACAGCATCACAACGCAGATCTCGCATATGCAATGAATAGTAACTGGGCTCTTGGAAACATCGGCCACTCACACTAACCAGATTGCAGAGCTAGAGAATCAGGTCAGCCTGTTAGAAAATTCCTTATCTGAGGCAAATATAGATAACAGCACTCTTAAAAAACAGATGGTGGACTTACTTGAAAAAGTAAACGACCAAGAAAATCGATCTCGCCGTTCCAACCTTCAGATAATTAGTCTCCCTGAGGGGATCGAGAAACGACCGGAGAAGTGCTGCATGGTTTGTTGAACACCTGGGGCTCACCACAGAGCTACATAACTGTGAATTGAGCGCGTGCATAGAGTAGTGTGTCTTAAGACTCGAACCCTCGCCCCAGGCACTGCTTGACCTGCTATTTGTGGAGAAGGAGGCCATACTGCATAGAGCAAGAGGGAGAGGCACAGTTGTTCTGGGGAATACCAAGGTATTCGTGTTTCAAGATTACAGTAAAGAGCTACAACAAAGAAGGCAGAGATTCAGTGAAATTAAAGGGCGTCTATACAAAATGAGCTGGACATTTGCATTCTTATACCCAGCTAAGCTAAAAGTGGACCGACCTGGTGGAGCTTTTCACATCTTCACATGTCCTAAGGAAGCCATGAAATGGGTGGACATTGTTGTTAAGAATGGCGCAGGAGGGAGTACTCCGCAATGTAGGGAGCAAGATGAACGCTGATACCACAGGACTGGTTTTGAGTGTTTGTACAGGATTCCTTCTGCTGTTCCCTGAATGAATGGGGTGCTGCGATGGCCATGAATTTCGTGGATAGTAGCACTTGGGCAGCTGCTCCCCTCCTCCTTCGGCGCAGCCTTAGAGCTGTTCGATAAAGTAGTAACTTGGATGGCTCTGTGGGCAGGGGATTTAGCTCGAGAGCCAGGTGTTGCTCTTTATACTTATTAAGTTTAAGTTCTGACGGGAACTGTACTGCTCTTTGGTCTAATGACCTAAACTTTCAAAATCCCGACCTGATCTGGGGATCAGGGTATCAGCTGGGAAGCAACACACAGTGGCAACCATGGCCCACAATACACACAGGGAAAATGCTGCATCGAGATAATGAGCTTTCTCTATTTTTCTTCTTGATGTAACTGTTTCGGACAGTGCGGGCTGCTGGGGGGGGGTCGGGGGACAGTTTATGTGATGCTTGGTATAAGCTATTTACAACATCTAGAGGTAGTTGTCCATATGTTTATGATGTTATTTAGGCACTCCTATGCAGGTTGAATGGTTTAAATGAGTGCACTGTGAATCTGATCACAATTCAATGTTCGCCAGTTGTTTGCAAGGGAATTTGGGCTGGGTCTATAGTGGTCCTGCGGGGGAAGGGGGTTTCCAATGTTTCTATTTTTGTGGGGTTTATCAGTTGAAGTTTATGGAATGGGGGGTCAGAAATGGAGTAGGGGTGGGAGGAGGATTATGGAACTTTGTCCATTCGGGAGCTGGCCTGTTTCGCTGTGTGGGCTAATCTCCTGTCTGGTCACCCATGGACTTTCTTCACAATGGCTTTTGCAGAAGTCCCAAGGCTTCCGAGGGATAAGGGGGTTGGGAACTTAATTTTAAAATAAGACTGAGTGATGTATGCGATACTGAAGATTTAAAACTGAATGTTACTGTTTTTGTTGGGTATGTACAGAGGTGGTTATGGGGAGTTAAGTGGCACCCTTTACAACATAGCAAATGGCTGATGTGATAAAAGTGGCTACTTGGAATATCATTGGGTTAAAAACAATGATGAAACGAAAGAAACTGTTGGCTGAAGTGAAAAGAGCAAAATGGCAAGTGGTCTTATTACAGGAGACCCATATGTCTAGGATAGAGGCTACTAAAACGGAGAAGTTTATGGGAGAGAGCTGGGTTTCTGCTTCCTTCTCAACCAAGGCCAGGGGGGTTGCCATATGGCTACCTCAGGGATCACAGGCTAAGGTATTGGAGTCCCGGATAGATTTGGCCGGAAGATTTGCCCTGGATAAAGTTATGTTCCCGGAAGTAGGTGTTCCTAATTTGGGCTCAATTTATGCACCTAAAATTGATGACCCTCAGTTTTTTCAAAAGCTCTCCTTGGAGTTGGTGGCATGGTCGGGCCCCTGGGTGGTGGGAGGGAATTATAATTGTGTGAGGGATGTAATCCTTGATAGATCTAATACTAAGCCTATACCAATCACTAAAAATGCGAGGGCTCTGGGGGCAATGGAGGAGGAGGTGGGATTAGTGGATGCGTGGCGGTATCTCCACCCTTCTGGTAGAGACTATAGTTTTTATTCCCATGCCCACAGATCTTACGCCAGAATCGATCATATACTAATAGGTCCCACGCTCCTTCTGGCACTAAAAGGGGTGAGTTATTCTCCTATACTATTTTCAGACCATGCATCCCTTACAGTGGACCTATCCTTGGGGGTCACCACTGGAAATAGGCCCTGGAGATTGGACCACGTATTACTAAAAGATCAAACCTATACTGAACACATGAAAGAAAACATTGGGGAGTATTTAAGCTTTAACAAAAAAGGGGATACCTCTCACACCACCAGATGGGAAGCATTGAAGGCCTTAGTTCGAGACCAAACCATCTCTTTTGCTGCACATAAGGCCTGGGCATCAGCCAGGGAAATTGAGGCCCTGAGACTTCAGATTGAGGCTTGTGAACAAGCACATAAAAATACTCCCACCCAGGCGTTATACAATACAGTGCAGCAGTTAAAGTGGAAACATAATGCTATGAGTTGTGCTCGACTAGTCAGGCTGGTCAGTATTTTGATGGTGACCGAGCCGGGAAGCTGATGGCCTGGCAACTACGTAAGAAAGATAGGGAAAGGGTGGTTTATCAAATCCATGACTCTGCTGGAGTGTTGGTGGAGGTCCCTGAGGGGGTGGGTCAGGCCTTTGGGGATTACTATAAACAACATTATACCTCCGAGGTATCACCTTCGCCTGAGGAAATGCACCCCTTCCTTGACAAAGCTGCCTTGCTCACACTCACTGAGCAGCAGGCCAATGATCTTGACTTGCCATTGACAGTGGCAGAGATCAGTATGGCTATCAAAGCCTTACATGGGGGGAAGACCCCAGGACCCGTTGGGATTCCAATTGATTTTCTAAAATGTTTCCATGATCTACTGCATGGAGCCACTGGGAGATATGTTGTCTGAGAGTTTGGCCTCTGGAGTAGTCCCCCCTCCACCCAGTCTGCCACTATAACTGTCCTTCCAAAGCCAGGCAAGGATCTGACCTGGTGTGCCTCGTACAGGCCTATCTCTCTTCTAACAGCTGACTACAAGGTGCTGGCCAAAGTGTTAGCCACTAGACTTGACCCCTTGCTACCCGAGATAATTCACCAAGATCAGACAGGCTTTGTGAAAGGCAGACAAGGGAAATATAATATCCGGAGAACCCTAAATATAATTAATCACTGGGGGAAGTCCAAACATAAACATGGCACCACTGTACTGGCGTTGGATGCGGAGAAGGCTTTTGACAGGGTGGAGTGGGGGTACCTCTTCACGGTGCTGGAGAAGATGGGGTTTGGTCCACATCTTGTCTTCTGGATAAAAACATTATATACCGAACCCTCGGCTCAGGTAATTGTGAACGTCCGCTTAACCCCGAGATTTATTTTGGGTCAGGACACGAGGCAGGGGTGCCCTCTCTCCCCACTATTATACGTTTTATCCCTAGAACCACTAGCAGGGGTCATACATAATAATACAGAGATCATGGGATTCCAGTTAAAAGAGCGCGAACATAAACTGGCAATGTACGTGGATGATCTCCTTTTGTATCTCCAGTGCCCATCTGAAGACCTCCCCAGGATACACTCTGTCTTGCAAAAATATGGCTCCTTATCTGGCCACAGAATTAACTGGATCAAAAGTGAGGTACTGCCAGTCGGTACATTAAATAGACAGGAAGAACATCAGCGTGGCTACACCGAGTTAGTGAAGAAAAGCCCTTAAACTAGGCTCACTTACAAAATCCATTTATTAACAAATGACATATAAAACAGCAGCACCCCAACTTCAAAAGACGCCAAATATTTCGCGTCACACTGATGCTTTCTCAAGATGTGAAATATTGAATAGACAGCCCTTGATTCAACATCCAAAAGGACTCCAACTGGTATCTAAAATTAAATATCTCGGTATTCATATTTCCAGCAAAACTCATGCCCTTTACAGGTTGAACTTTAAATCTCTGCTTGGGAAAGTATCTGAAGACTGAAAGGTGGCTGGCTTTGCCGCTGTCCTTAATGGGGAGAGAGGTAGTAATTAACATGATGGTACTACCGAAA
This sequence comes from Neoceratodus forsteri, assembly GCA_016271365.2. NCBI lineage: Eukaryota > Metazoa > Chordata > Ceratodontiformes > Ceratodontidae > Neoceratodus > Neoceratodus forsteri. Next base: position 302,555,102 of record CM057458.1, on the reverse strand, counting down.
TTCTTATACTTATTTCAATCCTTGCAAATTAAAGTACCAAAAAATTACTTTAAAAAAACAGATGCCATCATACATAGACTCCTATGGCAGGGTAAGTTGGCCAGGGTTCCAAAAACTATTCTCCAGCTACCTCAGAAATGGGGCGGCCTGGGTCTCCCGAACTTCTCCTCATATTACCTTGCTGCACAATTAGCAGCTATCCCCACTGGACTAGGTGGGGAAGATCTGGGATGGCTGGAGATTGAGGAGTCGAGCAGTGCCTGAGAGGTTAAGGGGGGGTTGCTGGCTGGAACCTTGTGGACAGGGGAGGAACCGATGCATCCCAACCCCTTTATGTCCTCGACTGCTAATGCTTGGTACACTGTGCATCATCTCATGAGTAGTTCATCAGCCCCTACTAGGCAAACCTTGATACTCGAGGTGGTAAAATTGAAGGTCTTCCCCACTGTAGCCGTAGTGCAAAGATTGAAGGACTGGGAGCATAGAGGTCTCAGAAGGGTAGGTCAGCTATATGAGGGGGATCATCTGTTAAGTTTTAATCAATTAAATGCTCAATGGAATATACCAAGAGGAGACTTTTTTATATTTCTTAACATAAGAAATTTACTTGGTACTACCTTGGGCATTGAGGATGGATGGGCCCCGCTCACTGCATTTGAAGAGGGTCTCTATAACCTCCAACCAGGAGTTAAGTCACTATCCACTTTCTATCGTAGCTTGAGGGGGGAATGGACAGCTATACAAAAACTCATTACAAAATGGGTTGATGACTTTGGCTGTAAAGTTGATGAGTAGCTGTGGCTTAATGCATGTAAACACATGGCAGTATGTTCCAGAAACTATAAGCTAAGGCAAGTGCAGTTTAATTTCTTGCATCAGGCCTATTTTACCCCAGTTAAGCTAAATTGATTGGACACTACCAAGTCGAAGATCTGCCCCAAATGTAACACAGCCAGAGGTGATTTTATGCATTTAGCCCTGTTATGCCCAAAGGTTGTCCCCTTCTGGTGTGAAATCCATTTGATTATGTCCCAGTATTAGATATTCCACTCCCAAATAGTCCCGTAGAATTATTACTGGGAGCAGATCCAGATCACCTACTAGGGAGAGGTCTGGGAGCTCTGTGGTCTCTGGCTTTGGTTAATGCCAAAAAAAACTATTGCACAAGCGTGGATGGCACCTTCTCCCCCCTCAGTCCAGCAATGGGCCAATAACTTAAAATACTGTATGTCAATAGAAAGAGCACGATTCGGTGCATCTGGCCAACTTCATGTGTTCATGGAGCCATGGGATCCACTCATTAATGCCATAGAAAATAACTTTTTCCCACTTGATAAATTCTTTATCTTTGAAAAATCTTCATATTTATGTATCTGATTACAGATTCCATTTGTGGTAATGCCATTGATATCCATAGTCAAATGTGTAATCAACTATATTTATGTTGCACCATTATAATTTTCTGCAACTACCAAGCTGTAAAATTCTTGCTTCTGTATTTTTGTGTAATCTGACCTGTATATATTAACTGTATCACTTTTACCCACTGTCTTAATAAAAATTATGTTGACAAAAAAAAAAGGTGGTAACTCCTCCAGTTAAATTTTGATCACAGTCAAAACCTCTGTCCCTGGAACAGGCATCCCAGGACAAACATCTTCAGTCCCATCTAAGACTTCCCTAGGTGCTTCCTTGCCAGTGGATGTCAAGTGACAGCAGTCTCTGGGGGACTCTGGTGTCATCCTCAGACCAGAGTCGTATGGTTCTCAGTCTAGCAAGGCTGCAGAAAGTCTAGGACCAAATAAAATACCCCTTTAGGAGTTCTAGTGTGAGGGCTCATGCATTTTCCTCTCCAAGGAAAATTCCTCCTTTCAAGGCCTTCACAAATAACAGGAATTATGGATTTGCCTAAGCAGGTGTGGGAGAAGAAGGAGTTATGCCTCCCTCCACCTTGCCACACAGACCATAGGTATGCATTGCAGTTAGAGGGCTTCCAGGTCTTTTTGAAGCATCCTTCTTCAGAAGGTAAAGGTGGTGATTCTGAAGGACAAGGCTCTGTCTCCTTTAAGTCCAGTGACAAGTGGAAGCATTCCATTCCCCCTTAATTCTAGTCCCTGCTGCAGCTTCTGGTTGGGGATATACTGCATTATTTTTTGGCCCCATTGTATGCAGTTTCCTCAGACTGATGGTTCCTTGAAGTGATGGGTAAGCATCCCTCTCTGGAGTTCAAGACCTTGCCTCCCTGTTAAGCCCATGTACTGCCTGAGAGCAATCTCCCACAGACATGTCATCTGACTTTGTAGAAGTAGTCCATAAACTTTTCACCGTGCACAGAGTAGAACATGTTCTGGATTATCAAGCTCAGTTGGACCTTGCCTAATGGTATTTTCTCATACCAAAGCAGAAGGGAGACTGAGATGCATCCTAGATTTGTGGATACTGAATTGCTTGATTAGAATATAACAGTTCAATGTGAGTATGCTGAATCAAATCATCACTGACTTGGAGCAAAGGGTGTGGTTATGCTCACTGAATCTCCAGGATGCTTACTTTTACATTCTGATTTGGCTGTTTCTCAGGCGGTTCCTTTGGTTTCGGATGGGCAACAGGCTGTACAAGTTATAGGTAAATGTTTTTTGGCCTGCATTCCACCACACGGGTGTTTACCAAGTGTCTCTCTCTATGGTTGTTGCATTCCTGCTTCACAAGGCAGTGATTATTTCCCCCTACCTTGATGACAGACTTATCACTATCCAGGTAGTGCAAGAGGTGAAACATTCCAACTTGTAGTTGGTATGTTCCAGTCCCTATACTTTCTTCTCAACCTGGGGAGATCAAAGCTACTTCCCAAGCAGGTCATTGTCTTCATAGATGTAGAACTGGCCTCTGACACTCTCTCTCTCTCTCTCTCTTTTTCTCTCTCTTAAGTCGGAGCTTGGTTTCAGAATGACAGAGCCCAGGATATTGTTTCCTATGACTGATGGTTTCAGGCTGGGCACTCATGGATGGCCAGGGATTTCCTGGGGCGCATGGTATCCACAACATACGGTGTGCCATGGGTCCACTGGCACATCTAGACTTTGCAGTAGAATCTCTGTCATCCAGTACTCCCAAACACATTCCTCACTATCCCAGTGATTCAGGTGACAACATATCAGAGGGGTGTCCAATTGGCAGTTGTCACCACAGAATCTCTGGGAGCAGATCCGATTCCTGCAGCCGAAGTCTGCAATGCAGTTGATAATAGCTGAGGAGCTCAGCTGTGAGACAGCAGAGTGCATGGCATCTAGTCACTGCCTGAGTCATGCTTGCACATCAGCCTTTCGGAACTTCGGGCAGTTCATCGGGCTTTGGCTGAGTTCTCTCTTCTCATTCAGGTTTTCACTTTCCAAGTCAACATGTACAACATGACCACAGTGTTTCACATCAACAAGCAAGGGGAAGACCACTTCTTCAGGCTCTGCCAAGAAACTTTATGAATGTGGGAGTTGGCTTATTCACTTTAAGTGGACCTAGTGGCTCTACACATAGTGTGCTGGAACACCCTCAACCCTGTGGGGATGGCGCCCCACAAGTGGTTCCTGCAGAGTTAAGTTTCTTTCCTAGAAGAAAAGGAAACATAGATTCTTCTGTACCCATCTGCCTCTTTAGGGGAAAAAAACACCCATCCATGGAGAAAACATCTTCTCTATGCTTTTCATATATTCTCTTGATACACAAGGTTCTAGTCAAAGCATGGCAGGACAGAGGAATCCTTATCCTAACTTCACTAGACTGACCCCTCTAATTATGGTATCAGGAGCTCCTTGGTCTCATTCACATGCCATCTTGGTTGCTTCCACTTCTGCTGAACCTTTTGACAAAGTCTGAGAGGGGACATTCCTGCATCCACTCCTGCAGTTCCTGAACCTGACAAATTATTTTTTTGAGCAGCTAGAATTCTAAGCCTTGGTGTTTTCCTGAGAGGTCTCTTCAAGGTACAGATGTGAAGACTATTGCTATTACAAAGCCAGAATTTGCTACAGCTAGGGAAAAAAAACATTAACCCTCAAAAAGGAAAATGCTGGCAGAGCTATCATTCATGAGACTTATTTTCTCCAGCAAGGTATCTCTCTGCATTAACAACATTTTTAAGTAAGTTCAGTGAATGAAACCTTATACAGTATCTTATTAGCAGTGAAACTCAATCATTTATACTTCTAATTGCCTCCATGAACATCTGTAGTCTCCAAAAAACACTTGATAGTCTTCAGGGATAAGTGCTCCAACACCAGCCAACCAACACCAGCCTGACATACCGGCTGTTGTTGAGACCTGGCTCTCCCCAAACACCAAGGATGCTGCTGTAGCCTTAAATGGCTACCATATTTCTAGGGTGGATAGGCTGGTAGCTAGAGAAGGAGGCTGTGCCATATATATTAGGGAAAGCATTCAAGGCCTAGTAGTCCCCTCTGATCTGCCAAGCCACAGGGCCCAGGCCCTCACTGTCAAAATTAGCATGGGTAACGCCAGAAAGCAACTACACATCACTACTGTTTACATCTCTTCACGCAACCAAAAATTGGCCTTCCACTCTGTCTCCAACTGCATCTCCCAGTTGCCAGCTAACTCTGAAGTCATAGCATTGGGTGACTTCAATGTCAACTACCTGACCACTAAAGCTGCCCCCTTCAAGGATTCAGTGGCTACCTTGAATCTCACCCAAACTATTACAGTCCCTACACATCTAAACCCCTCCATGGGGGCATATCCTCCCTCACTGACCTCATTCTAACTAATCGCCCGGATAGACTATCCAACGTCTCTGTGCTGCCCAATTCCCTCAATGTCCACTCACCCACTCTCTGTACCTGGTCACCTGGTATAAACAAACCCCCCCCCCAAGATTTACCCATCAGCACCGTCTAAAAAGGGGCTTGAAGCACTCTAAAAACTACCTGCATTGCGATTGGTCGCCACTGGACTCCCAGCCCAGTCCGTGGATAATGCCCTCTCCCATTTCATAAGCACCTTTAATGCTGCCTGTGACCGCTTTTCCCCATTCTCTAAGGAACTCAAAAAAGGCTCTGTCACCCCCTAGATATTCCAGGCCCTCCTAGATCTTATGCGTCATAGGGATAACCTTTGGCATAAGGCCCTCGACTCTGGTAAACCCTCTGCTAGACAGCTTTACAGGGCAACATGAAATAAATGCACCTGGGAAATTCGGAGGGTGAAGGCAGCCTGTTACCAGGAAACACTACCCTCTTCCTGGGGATCTGGATGCAAATTGTGGAACAATATCAAAGAGCTGAACGGCAAGGCAATGCCCCCCCCCCCAACTTAACATAAATGGGAATGTTGCCCAAGACTCGGCAATCATTGCCAACTCCCTCAACAAATCCATCTCAGATCTCAGTAGTGTTCTCCCCCAATTTCTTCAACCCCCAATAAACCCCTCACAGTTTACCCTGCTAACTCAACTACCCCCCCATTTCACCTCAGAACAGTTTTCACAATCAAAGCGAGATCATACCTCACCAAATTCCTAGGAAAATCAAGACATAGTGGTGACTCCTTGGACCTAAAGCTCCTCCTCACCCTTGACATTGTGCTAGTCCCCCTCACGAAAATCTTAAACCTCTCCCTCTGCCTGGATCAATTCCCCACTCTCTGGAAGTGTGTGGTCATCACCCTTATCCATAAGGGTGGAGATGGTACCTCTCCATCTAATTATCACCCCATCCCCATTCTTTCCCCTCTGTCCAAGGCCCTTGAAAAAATTGTCTTGGACCAGCTCACCCACCACCTGGCTAAATATAATCTCCTTTGCCCTGAGCAACACAGATTCAGGAAAGACCACAGTACCACAATCGTCCTGCTCGAATACTCCAGCTTTCTCCACCAAGCACTCGATCGCGGTCACTTGGTTGGATCTGTTTACATAGATCTTACCAAGGCTTTCAATACCATCAGCCATTTCCTCCTGCTTAATACACTTCACTCCATGGGCCTGGCTTTTGACACTACGTCCTGGTTTACAAACTACCTCAGGGGTCATTCCCAGAAAGTTTGCATAGGGACCTCTCTCTCATCCTGCCTCCCTGTACTCTCAGGGGTCCCACAAAGCTCAATATTAGGTCCATTATTGTATAGTCTCTTCCTAAACTCACTTCCCAACCCATGCTCTGGCAAAATACTGCTGTATGCAGATGATGCTGTCCTTTTTTGCAGTCACCCAGACCCCGACCTCCTCCAGCTCGAACTCCATAAAAGCTTCACTGAGTCACAAGCCTGGTTCTCGGAGCATAACCTGGTGCTAAACTACAAACAAAGGTCATGGTTTTTGCCAGCTGCCAGAACAAGGATGCCACAGCCCCCTGACTATCCTTAACACCCATAATGCTGGCCTTGAACAAGTCACCTCTTTCAAATATCTGGGCATGTTCCTTGACTCCACGCTTACTTATAGTAACTACATCCATACTGTAAGTTCAGCAATTAACACCAGAATAGGCCTCCTTTATAAGCACAAGCATTGTCTGCCCCCGAAGCACTCCATTTGGCAGTTGCCTCCTCAGTGCTGTCACTGGTAGACTACGGGATTGTACTATACGCCTCTGCCAGCAACACTGCACTACATAGAGTCAAGATTGCTCTAAACAGCCCAGCCCAGTGGCACTGAGGGTTGAAGCACTGGATGCCACACCTCGCTCCACAATGGCGACCCGAGTTTGGGAGTGAGCGTGGGCACCGGGGGTCGGCAGGGGAGGGAGAGGATTGAGTGCCCACTGGGCTGCTCTCCTCTCCCGGGGGGAGGGCATGGGGTCGTCCAGCACTCCAGTAGCCCCCAGGGGAGACTGGGGTGCTGCAGCAGCACTGGACCCCACATACACTGTGTGGCTGACACAGGCAGGGTTGCCATGTGCCGCCGCGTCAGGAGTGCACCACGCTCTGGGGTGGGTGGGACAGGGGGGCTTTGGGATTAAAAGCAGAAAACCCCTCCCAGCTCCAGGTAGGTGACGGCCCTTTCCAGTGCCTCCGCCACACTCCCAGTGCTGGCTCCCTGCCACTGCCCCTTCGGTCTCCCTAGGTCATAGCTGCCCCAGGCCCAGGGAGGAATTGTAATGACTTTGAAGATAGCAGGGAGTACGGCAGGCAGTAGAGCGAGATGGTGAGTGTAGTGGCCAGAGAGAGTTCCGGTGCTAGGGGGTGAATATAGAATGAGAAAAAAAAAAGATTTCTCTAAACAAAGCACGCCGGCTTGTGACTGGGTGTGACAGAATAGCACATACTTGTGACCTTTACCGGATCTCTAACTGGCTGAACTTTGATTGGAGACACTGCTGCCACACCTGCCTGCTTGCCAAATAGGTTCTCCTTGGACTGTCCCTGCCTGGCCTCCGTAACCTACTCCAAACTGCCCTCCCCCCACTAGGGCCACTCGTGTCTCCTCAAGATCCCTGTTGTCAGTTTCCAGATGTAGGACATCCCTGGGCCAACGTGCCTTCTACCATAGCACAACCCTCTGGATAAATGAACTCCCACTAGAAAAATCATTTCTTTTAAGCATTGGCCTTTTCAAGACAGGGCTCAAGGAGGTAATAACATCCACCAGTAGTTGTGATTGCCACTAATCAATATCCCTGCTGGGTGCCCCCCTCTCGTCTTCAGATTTTTCCCCCCTTCTTTTTCTCCTGCCTTCCTCCTCCTTCCCCTTTAAATCAAAAGTGCTACATAATATAATACTAGGCCAACTCTGAATTGTACAGCATTGTAGTACAAAAATGCCCATTGTATATACCTCCTAAATGTATATAATTATCCACCTTTTGTCCTTCACTGTATATCTCCTAACAATGTATTTATGTATCGTATATGCTTATGACTCAGGACCTCCTTGTGAATGAGCTTGCTCAATGGAGTCTTTCCTGCAATAAACTTGAAGTTGAAGTTATTCAGTTGCTTATGGACTCATGTTTCTATCTCGATGTATTACTGTTCTGTGCCATAGTTGTTTATATAACTCCCTTCCAGTCAGCATCACCAACATTCCCGAAATTGGTCCCTTTAAGACCGCCCTTCGTAACCACCTCTTCGACACTCACTGCTGTAAATGTCACTAACTGTAGCACCCTCTCATCCCCCCCCATGGTCTCTCCTGTGGGGCCGTGTCTGCCAGTACACGCCAAATATTGACTATGTCCACTGGACCGCATACTCTGCCACCCCCCCACTTGCCCTTTCTCCACCAGCACCAAACTCCACCACCCCACAGGTTATCTGTTTCACTTCCTGCATCAGTTGTCACCTGTCTTCACCATGTTGTAGCCTGGCCTGAGTATTGACTCCTGTCGCTACAACATCACATGTCAGCTAATCTACCCTACCTAAACTGAAATGTCTTGACTGGGGGTGTCTCTCCTAATGGCTCATGTGTAACCACTGTAAAAATGATTGTAAATATGTCTGTAACTGATCTATGTAACACTGTCTGTATCTTGAACTATGTAACACTACAGTATTTTGTCCTCTCTGTGATGAGGTACCTTTGTAAATGAGTCTCTGACACAAAGGTTGTAAATCTGAACTTTTACAAATCAATAAATAAAAAAATATATATTGTCCCTACCATACTGTTATCTGCATCTCATGATTAATTCCCTGTCCCTTTTCCTTCTCTGTATATAAATTATGATTCTGGGTCCATTTTAAGACCCTCAAAGCTGTAACCTGTCATGTATATAACAATGACTCAGGGTCTACTTTATGACCCCTGAAGCTGTAACCTACCAATTGAATATATCCCAGTTCGGTAGTACTTATGTATTGTACTGTATATGCTATGTTTATGTATTTCGATTTGGAGCCTTTGCAAAGGAGTCTATGACTCAAAGGATTGTAATTCTGATTCTCTTCAATAAATAAATAAATAAAATAAATAAGTTTAACAGAGAACTCTATTAAGAAGAAAAAGGGACAATGCAGAGAAAAAGCTGTGAACCTGGAGATGCAGCACTCCTTGGTTTAAATCCCAGAACAGCCACATGCACACTGAGACACTGAGCAAGTCACTTAAAGAGCAACTAACACTATTAGAACTTTCACAAAACATAGTATTTAGACACAGTTCAGTTTGTATTTCCAGTTAGTCCTGTATTCCTCCTCCCTGTTACTTATTACTGAGGACATTTGCATGAAAACAGGATCGCTGCTTCTGAAGAGTATATCTGTTCCTTTTGCTTTCTCCCTACTTGAGATCATAAAGCACTGCTTGTGACATCACAGTTACTCCCATGGCAACAGATTGTGATGTCACAACAGAGGATTATGACTTGAAGTAGGGAGTAGGCTATAGAGACAGATGAACTCTAATGGAGATAGATCATGTATTCATGCAAATTTCCTCAGTAATAAATAATGGGGAGGAGAAATCTATAGAATATATATGGAATGCAAGCTGAATTGTACCCAATTATTATGTTTTTCAGAGTTTTCTTTGAGGCGTCAGCAGCTCTTTAACATCCCTGTGCTTAATTCTCTCCCATGTTTCATCTGGAAATGAGCTAGTGGTCAGTGTGCCTTTCTGGCTAAACATTCTAAAAAAAACATACAAACAGAGGGTTTCAGTTTCCAGTGCTGTTAGTCTCACACCTTTTCACACACAAAAAAGCTGTTTAAACAGATAGCCTTGCCTGTGAACCTGTCTGTGACTTGCATCTGTTGCTGTTGTTGTTGGGCACCAGGTGGAGCTCTTTACTTAGTTGTTTCTTCATCTGCTACTGTCTTGTGCTGTGTAATAAGTTCACAATGCTCCAAATAGACAGCCAGCAAAAACAGCTAAATCTCTTGGCATAGTTTTCTTTGTGTTTCAGGTGGTGATCCAGAAGCAAATGATTTGATACCTTTTAATGGACCAACATAGATGTAACAAGAACAAAGTGCTCAAAAAAAAAAAAGTGTTTCAGGTGGTGACAGTTTGAATGCCATCATTTATTTCTCTGTCAGTAGTGAGTTTTTTCCTGTTACATAGGGTCACTTTTCCAAACAGAAATAAGCATTGCCATGATTACCTGGCCATCTGTAGATTAACCTTTGAATGGCTGGTTGAGCATGGAGACCCCCCCCCCTTTCTGCTGAGATAATGAAAACATCTCCTTTAGCACAGATGAGCAAATGGCAGAGATGCAGAAACTCAGTTGTACAATTACTTGGTTCATGAATTTCTACTGTAGCTGGACTCACATTACTTTTCATTGCAGTTAGGCAACAGAAAATAGAAAAATAAAACATAGCTTTTACTTGTTAAAATGGTATTATATAGTAAAGCACCAGTTCATTTTGCAAATAAAGTTTATAGCCATGCCTTACAAAGGCAAGAAAAAAATCTTGTATTCTGATTGCTAAGTGGCCACCTCAACAATAATGTTATCTGAGCATGTCACATCACTGAGAAGGTTTGTATTATAATTACTGGTTAAGGTTGATATCAGCCTAAAACCAGTTACTGTCAAACTCCATAATACATGTCTGTGATGTCACAAACATACATTATGGAGCTCAACCCCAAGAGTTATTCTCCCACTCTCTCAAACTAGTAATTATAACAACATAATGGACATCAGTGTTCTCGATTTTTTTAACACCCCCTTGGAGTGTGATACTTTTATAAAGCACTCAAGCCTCACTCCTATGGTTATGAAGTATCACATAGCTGGGGGGTGTAAAAAAAATCTTATAGCATACTGATGTTCATACATTCTGTCAATGTGTGTGTAGGAATTATGTGGATTCAGGCCTTATTATGTATGAAAATCGGCTGTGATAAGCTTGTTGTGCACAATCTAAATGGTGTGCACATTCTAAATGTTGTTGTGCATGGTTTACAGTAAGAAGTACTTGGCAATGTGGCTCGCTCTGTCAGCCACCTATGAAACTGGCTCGTGCTCTTCCTCTTGAACATCCCTCACAGCTCCTTAGTGATCTGACTTCAGAAAAAAACATGGTACGAATAAAAATATTTCAAATAATGGCAGTCCTTCAAAGTGAATCAGGCAATCGCCATTCTCAGAATACGGTGAACGGATGGAAACAAACATGGCCCAGCTAAAAAACAGAACAATTACTTTTCTCCACTGTCTCCCTCTCTCTCTCTCTAACTTCCTTGAGTGCTCCATAGCTGTTTCTCATCTCGGAAACCCGCGGTAAGCCAGCTGTCCTTCAAATTTCCTCCCTTCTGTGAAAACTGCTGCAGAGACTGATAAAAACAGTACCCTCCTGTAAAGTTCTTGCCCTATGGTAAAACGGCATCAGAAAGACACGAGAAAAGACTGCTGTAGCATAGTTAGTCAAGCACTCTCCCTTAGTAAAAAAAAACTTCACCACAAAGGAAACCAGTATTTATTTAAAATCTCCTAGAGCAACAATGCTCCTGGTGAAAAGCACACATCAGGAATAGAACCCAGGGCCTGCTCTTGTTTGGAACTCCTCAGCAGCTGCAGCTTCTTCAAAATCAGGGCATCAAGACAGACTCTCAATAAAGAAAGGAAAAACAAACATGTCAGCAGCAGTGTTCTCAAAAAAAATGCAGAAATGCATAGAAAAAACAAGCAACTCTCCAGTCATTTTTCTCTATTTTTGAGGGGGAACGATATACTATAACAAATAAAGTATGGGCGAGTATACACAACTCGTCTTGTGTTTCCATCTTGGGGTTGGGATACCAGCATGGACCTCTCGAGCTTCGCTCTCGAGTTCCATATGCTGGTATCTCAACCCCTCGATGGAAACACAGGCTCGTGTATGGGCGCCCATACTTTCTTCCATATATATATAGATACGTATATATTATTTGCAACAAAAACTGGGTTTCATTTATTTATTTATTTATTTGAAAAAGTTTCACCAGGAAGAGCATCATGGGCTGTGATAGCTTGTTTCCAAATGTATCCTGGGCGGAGGGGATACAGTGGAGGGGGCAGTAAACATAGCATTACAGATTGAATACAGAAAATACAGTACACTCCATCAGTTTGGAGACAGATAAAAATAATACAGCAGCATACAACATAAATTAGAAAATACACAGTTGTGTTACAGAGATACAATCACATGTGCACTCACAGAGCAGGTTATGCATTTCTAGGTAAGCAATACAGAGCAGGCTTAGGCTTTATTATAAACATCTGATTTACAGTGAACCCAAATAACACTACACCAGAGTGCTCAATTATACATTATACATTGCCATGACTGAAACATAGTCTGGAAAGTGCTATAGCCAACCAAATGAAATTGTAGTAGTGCATTCACAAGGGTACAGCATGGGATAGCTAGAGGAATGAGGGGTGGGAGGGAGAAAGGTCAGCTAAAAGCCTTTTCCACTTTGGGATGCTAAGTACTGTGCAAGGGGACAGGGAATTGACACGAGAGGGGAATTGATCAGATTTGCTGGGCTTTGTAGAAGGGGATAGTAGAACTAGAGGAGAGGAGGAGCATTGGGTGCAGTTGCAGGAGGGAGCTATGTGTTGATGGAGGAGGAGGAGGGATAGAGTACAGGGGGTCTGAGCAGCATGGATTTCTAATGGGAGGGAGTTCCAGATACTTGGGAATTAATACGAGAAGGTGGCTTGCCCTGACGTAGTACGCCGGGGGGGACGGGTGAGAGCCCTGTGGGCGGAGTTACAGAGGGTGTAAAGGGGGGTGTGAGGGACCGAGATGAGGGAATGCAAGTTGGGTGGCAAAGAGCCAAGCCAGAACTTCCCAGTTAAAGTAACGCTGTGAGCAAGGCGTCTGACACTGAGGGAAGGGAAAGAGAGCTAAGTGTAAAGGTCACAGTGGTGAGTACGAGGTGGACAATTGAGCACAAAGCAGCAGAAGGAGTTGAAAAGAGTGTCCAGTCTGGATAGGGTGGACTTGGGGGCAGAGTTGTAGATTATGTCTCCAAAGTCAAAGATAGGGAGAATCATCTTTTGGATGATCTCTCTACGGCTTGTGGTGGAAGGCAGCTGTGGTGTCTGTACAGAGTACTGAGCTTGGTGAAAAGCTTTCTGTGGATGGCATCCACATGCACCATAAAGTCGAGGTTCTTGTCGAGCCATAGCCCAAGGTATCTGAAAGAGGAAATATCTTCCAGTACAGAACCATCGAGGGTATGGAAGGTGGGGGTGGCATCAAGCCTGGCAAACTAATCAACTATACTTAAATACCAAAAAAATGGTCTTCATGACCTTTGGCCTGGTGCCAAAGGTCATGGAGACCATTTTTTTGGCATTTAGGGATAGTTGATTAGTGTAAAACCAACACTGGACATTGTTGAAGTTCAACTGAAGGCTGGTTGCCACCTCCAAGGGGTAACTACTGGAGGCAAATAACACAGTATCATCTGCATACTTGTGGATACTAGCAGATGTGCAGGCATCAGGTAGGTCATTTAGGAATATGGAAAATAGTACTGGGCCAAGTACCGAGCCTTGGGGGACACATGTGTTGATTGGGAGAGGAGAGGGAGTTGCCGACCCTGACAGACTGGGACCTGCCTATGAGGTAGGACTGGAACCAGCTGGTGGCAGATGTGGAGAGGCTGGCTGCAGTCAGCTTGCTGAGGAGAAGAGAATGGGCAGCAGTGTCAAAGGCTTTGGCCAGATCGACAAATATGGCAGAGGTGATGCATCTCTGATCCATGTCTGAGAGAATGGAGTCAGTGAGCCGAAGTAAGGAGGTGGTGGTGGAGTGGGCCTTGTGGAAGCCAGACTGGAATAGGGTGAAAAAGGACAAAAAGTCAAGAAAAGGGGAGAGCTGTAGCAGAGCCAGGTGCTCCTGCAGTTTAGCCAGGATTAGGAGCAGTGATATAGGGGTGAAGTTACCAGAGTTGGAGAGGTCCCCACCCTTTGGAAGGGGGACAACAGTTTGACCTTCCAGGTATCAGAGGCAGTGGTGAGTGAGAAGGATAGGTTTAAGAGAGTGCCCAGTGGGTGAGCTATACGTACGCTGAGAGGTGAAGTAGCTTGAGGTCATGCTCAACAGGGCTTTTGCCCTTATGAGGATTTAGGGCTAGTAATTCTCGTAGTGTGTCATCAGGAGAGACAGGTTTGAAGGAAAAGCATGATGAAGGGGGGATCTGAGCAGAGGATCCTGGTAAGGAGGCGGTGAGGGGTAAGGATGCAAGAAGTGAAGAGGCATAGGTGGTGAAAAAGTTTTTAAATTCAGCTGCCACGGAGGGGGGATCAGAGACAGTGCGGTCACCTTCTTTTAGAACAGGTGGGGCAGATTGGGCTGGGGAGAGAATAAGGCATGAACAAGCTTCCAGAATTTGGAGGGATTAAGATTCTCCTGAAAGGAGCAGTTGAAATACTCTGCCTTGGTAAGGCGGATAGCCCTGGTGCAGGTGTTGTGGAGGCAGCAATACTTCTGCAGATCCTTAAGGGCTCTGGAAGCTTTAAACACTGCCCATGTCTGGTCACGAGCACGTTGACATGCTAAAAGTTTGGCAGTGACCCAGGGGAGGTGATTGCCACGGACCCTTGTTTTTCTAAGTGGGGCATGACAGTTCCAGCCATTCAGAAATTGAGAGCTGAAGTAACATAGAAACATAGAGGTTGACGGCAGATAAGGACCGCAAGGCCCATCCAGTCTGCCCATTTCTTTTTCTACCTTATAAATGTGCCATCGGCCTTTGCTCTGTCAGTGGTCTATCTATTCATACTCATCTGTATTGCTCCCTTATGCCTATCCCATGCCTTTTTGAAGCCTTGCGCTGTATTCATAGCCACCACTTACTGAGGTAGGCCGTTCCATGCATCCACCACTCTTTCTGTGAAAAAGAATTTCCTCACATTCCCCCTTAATCGGCCTCCCTCTAATCTCATGTTGCATCCTCTTGTCCTGCTATTTTTCTTATATATTATACATGTTAGACTCTTTCACCTTGTTAATGCCCTTAAGGTGTTTGAATGTTTCGATCATATCACCTCTCTCCCTCCTTTGCTCAAGGGTATACATATTGAGCTCCGTTAATCTGTCCTCATATGTCTTCTGATGCAGTCCCTGCACCATTTTGGTTGCCCTTCTCTGGACTGCCTCAATTTGGTTAATGTCCTTGTGAAGGTGTGGCCTCCAGTACTGCATGCAGTACTCCAGATGGGGCCTAACCAGTGTCTTGTAAAGAGGAATTATTACCTCCCTCTTCCGACTTGTGATACCCCTACTAATAAACCCTAACATCTCCCTAGCCTTACCTACTGCTTTAGAGGTCTGCTTGGATGATTTCAGGTCATCGGTGATGATGATGCCCAAGTCTCTTTCTTCCTTTGTGACTGGCAGCAACTCCCCTCCCAGCCTATAGGTGGCTTCAGGGTTTCTCTTCCCGATGTGCATGGTCTTGCACTTCTTTGCATTAAATCCCAGTTGCCACTGTTCTGAACATTTTGCTAGTTTATCCAGATCTCTTCTCATTCTGCCCACCCCATCTGGATTATCTACTCTGTTGCAGATCTTGATGTCATCTGGAAACAGACAAGCCTTACCCTCTAGTCCATCTGCAATGTCACTAATGAAGATATTGAAGAGGACTGGCCACAGGACTGATCTCTGAGGTACCCCGCTTGTGACTTGCATCTCTTCTGACTGTATACCATTTACCACCACTCTCTGTTTTCTGCCCGTCAACCAGTTTGCCACCCAGTTGACCAAGTAGCTCAGGGCTGAGTCCACTGAGGAAGCAGCGGCAATGGGTGACCAGTAAGTACTGGCAATGTCATTGTGGAGGGAGAACAGGTCGAGGGTACATAATGCATGGAAGTTGAGAATAACGGTGGGATTTTACCCAATGGATTTTCCGCACACAGTAAACCATATGGTGGTCACTGAGTGCATCCAGAAATATACCTGAGGTGATGACTCAGTGTGGGTGAGACGTCAGTACCCAGTCTAAAAGGGTATGTTTGCCTGACTTGTGAATTAGGTCACCTAGGCTCTTTGATAAGTTGTTTTAGATTTAAGGACGAGATTTGATTGCAGATTTTGGACTGGGTGCTGGACAACAAATTACTGTTGAAGTCCCCTAAGATGTAGAGTTCTCCAGAGGTGGCAAGGGTGCTGAGAGAAGAGAGGAGGTCAGCGATAGAGGATGGGGAAGAGGAAGGAACGCTGGGGCAGCAGTAGACTCTGCCCACAAAGATGGGAGGGGAGCAGGGTAGGGATAGTTTTACTAACAAAAGTTTGTAGGTAGAGGGGGAGGCACTGGAGGGGCACACTGAAAACTGGATAAAGGTAGAAACATACATAGCCGCACCCCACCCCCACCGTGAACGATCTGTCCTGCCTGATGATGAGTACCCAGGGATGGACATGGCAGAGTCAGGGATTTTCAAACTGAGCCAAGACTCGGTGATGAGGACAGAGGTTTTTAAGTTGGACATAAGGGGTTGAAGAAGGTCAGTTTTGGGGAGAAGGCTTCTTATATTTAGATGAACTATATGTAGCCTTTTGGGCAAATTAGAAGGTGGTGTGAGAGGGGTCAAGGCAGGAGACTGATACTGCCTGGGGGGGCTGCTGCACATGCACAGTGCAGCCAGAGCAAAAGGCAAAGATGGAGAGTGAGGAGACCATCCATGTAGTTCATCCAAAGTCACACAAGCACAATAAAACATTGAAAAACGTTGCACTAACAGGTCAGTACCACATAGAACTAAAGTACATTTTGAACCTGGCTGGGCAGGCAGTGAATCCAGAGGGCTAGACAGAAGCAGAGTCAATCAGAACATCTCTGCCGACAAAAAAAAAAAATTATAATCACAGTTAGCACAGTCAAAAGATCCAGCTGCAGAGAAGGGATTCTACCTTTTTGCTGCATGGTGAAGGCCGATTCCTGGCCATGTTGCTCCCATAGCGTGGGGAGAGGGAGTGAGCAGTATGCAGCCTGTTTTCTGCCTGGTGAAGGCTGATTCCCAGCTCCATTGCTCCTGTAGCATGGGGAGGGGGAGTGAGCATTATGCAGCCTGTTTGCTGCCTGGTGAAGGCCGAATCCCAGCCACTCTGCTCCCGTAGTGTGGAGAGGGGGAGTAAGCAGTATGCAGCTTGTTTGCTACCTGGTGAAGGCTGATTCCAGGCTGCGTTGCTCCCATAGCTTGGGGAGGCAGACTAAGCACCAGTTAGGGTTCATCTTAGTACAGCAAAAGTAGGGAAATGTGGTGTTATGGTTTCCAGCCCATACTTCCCACTCCACCCCCCTCCAAAGCAGCACAAGACAGCACCACACAAGAACCACAGACAGACATCATCAGTTAAAACAAACACATAACTGTTTCCAGATGACATAAATGCAGTACTACTGATGTGCTACCTTTGTGGAATTGTATCTGTGGCATGCACACAAAAAGACATACACACTCACTTGTTGCTGCCAATACAAAGCCACCATACTCAAATCATAACACTGCTCCTGCATGCAGAAGCATATGCCCATGCAACCATAGATGCAAATCCAAGATACCCAAATTACAAGAATTCTTTTGTCTGCAGAAGCTCATGTCCCTATGGAGGCAGAGCTTCTGTAGCCTCAGTACTTATGCACACTGTAAGACATACACACATTTGATGGGCTTGTACTTCTGGAGCCACAGCTATAAGATATACATGCTGACTTCTGGCTGCAGAAGCACAAGCACCACAAAATCCATATTGCCCAAACTGCAACACTACATATGGCTGCAGAAACACAGGTCCATAAAGGGCCTGAGGCTCTTCAGCCACAGGTGTAAGATGTACCCACTAACTTCTGGCTTCAGAAGGGCAGGCCCCTGTGGGGTCTGCAGATGAAAGTATTGTCGCAATGTGGGTATAATGTTTTCGGCAGCAAATCTACAAATTGCTCAAGGGGGAAAAAGTTTTTCGGTTATGCAGATGCATATAGAAAAGCATGCACTAACTGATCATACTATCTAGCAAGGTAAGTCGTATTGTACGCATGAGTAGAGCAGAGCCAGCCACAATGCAGTGCAGTAATTTGCAGTAAATGACATGACACAAGATATTGCAGTAATAATGTGCCATTAAATTACACTGTTCCCTGCAGCATACTGCAGCATTTCTGTGATATTCCACAGCATTACTGCATTGCATCCTGGCTGGCGCCACTGTACCTCTGATAGTAGTGACACAGGCCCTATGAAGCCTTCTGTCTACCCAATGGCAGCCCCCCACGGGGCCGGCGTTTCTGCAGACACACATACTTACACATGCATGCAGTACACCGTAGGGGCCTATACTTATGCAGCCACAGATCCAAATCCATGAAGGTAGTAGTACGTTAGTGCTACTGTATTTGTGTCATCTGGAAACAGCTGTATGTTGTATATTGTTTGTCTAACCTGACAATGGCTGTCTGTGGTTGCTTGTGTGGTCTTATCCTTTTGCTGCTTCAGGGAGTGGGGAATTAGGGTTGGAAACATAACACCACATTTCCCTACTTTTTTGTGTTAAGTCGAACTCTAACTGGTGCATTAATGCAGCTTTTTGCAAATAATTTCCTTTCTTTTTGAGATAATGGAATTGTATCCTCACTGATGCAGACGTGCAGGGCTGTTAGGGCACACCGCAAAGGGAAGACTCCATCCACCTATAGAAGTGCAGGGCCCTGCTGACCCTGTACTTCCATGCTGCGACGGATGTCAAGAATTCTTGGGGCTGCCTGGTGGGTTGCAGAAGGGCAGAGCCCTCTGGGCCCCGTACTTCCATATGGCTGCAGACACACAGGGCAAAGAGTCCATCTCTCAGTCAATGCACAGGGCCCTCTATGCCAAGAGAAGAGCTTTCTTCATAGTATGGTACCTGGGCCAGCGTGGGCAACCCTGCACCTTTCCTTCCTTGGGCTGGGGGGTGCCACATGACAGTGCCGCCCCCCCACCCTTACCCCATCCAGTTGGCTGACTGAGCTTACTGGCACAGGATCACAAAGTATTACCTGCTGGGGTAAAGACTGGCACTACACACAACGTTTCCTAATACTTTTTTTTATTTTGTCCCCAAATGTTCAAGATAGTCATTTTATGACTCCATTTATAACGAGGCATTTATGGAATAGGGGCCAAAATGCCACTTTGCACCACAAGTGAGAAAACATGTCTCATCTAGGATTTAAAAAATTACACCTGTCAAGTTTATGAGGTGGTGTGAAAAAATAACTATCGTGAAAGTTTGGAGAAAAATATCGACAATTGGCAAAGTTTTTATCTATTTATTAAATTTTGTTAACCGAGTAAGCCCACTGAGCTCCAAAGGTCCCTTTTTCAGGAGTGACCCGGAATTAGTTACATAAAGCAGGGCAAATACATACAAGTTGTACAGTGCAAGACATATCATACAGGATTACAAAGACAGTATACAGTTTTCACAGTAGAGAGAAGTTTATTTATTTATTTAGTTTTTGTTAACCGGGTAGGTACACTAGACAGCATAGCTGCCTATTTTCAGGTACGACCCGAAGTTATTTACAGCAAGTTTACACAATTCAAAATGGCTGCTGAAAGAAATCACAGGCATGAGAAAAAAATGGAGAAAGGCTTAGGATATTATTAGCTTTCGCACCAATCCACAGGATGTAAGTAAGCTAGCCTTTGGGACAGGAGCAATGACTGGCGTTTAGTAGGTGCTTGTGTAGTCCATTCTGGAATTTCGCTAGGGAGGGGGCTTCTTGTAGGTGACCAGGGAGCTTATTCCACAATACAGGGGCAGCATGGGCAAAGGATTTGCTGCCAGCTGCAGAGCTGATCCTGGGTACTTCCAGGAGTTTTTTGCCTGAAGTGCAGAGAGGTCTGCTGCACAGCTTTGGAGTAAGTAGCCCAGTTAGCTCTGCAGGAGGGTCATCGTCAAGAAGCTTATATGTCCAACTTAGTAGGGGGTACTGAAGCCTGTGGCTGAAGGTGGGCCAGTTCAGTGAGGTAAGGACATCACAATGGTGGGTCCTTGGGTGAGCTTTCATGGCAAATCGTGCTATTTTGTGATACAGGGTTTGTAGTCTACAATGGTCATGTTTTGCAATGCCGTGTAGGGTTGAGGCAGCATAGGTAAGGGTTGGGAGGAGGATACTCTTTGCAATTGCCAGTCTAGTCTCTGGTATCATTTTAGCACTTAGGCAGTAGAGCAGACAAAGTTTTTGGTGTATGTTTTTTGTTACTAGATCCACGTGTGGTTTTAACGAGAGCCCCGATCTAGTGTAAGGCCAATGTATCTGAAGGACTGGACTACCTCAGTTGTGGAGCCAGATACAGTAACAAGTGGGATAAGATGAGCCTGGTCAGGACCCAGGGATCTAGATCCAAACAGGAGTGCTTTTGTCTTATTAGGGTTAAGGACTAGATGATTTTCGATTAGCCAAGCTTCAGCCTTGGTAAAGTTTGACTGGAGCAGGGGCCCAAGCTCGTCCAAGTGAGACGCAGTTCTATAGAGTACTGCATCATCAGTATACTGCACCACAGAGCTTTTCCCACAGTGGCAACGGAGGTCATTGATGAACAGGGAGAACAAAAGTGGGCCCAAAATACAACCTTGTGGAACCCCCTCATTTATGGGGAGTGTTCCAGAGGTTGAACGTCCACTTGACCTGTTGGGAGCGGCCAGACAGGTAGTTGCGGATCCAGTTCAGTGAGTGTTGGTCAAGTCCAAATTTACTCAGTTTTGTTAGCAGAAGGGGGTGGTCTACCAGGTCAAAGGCCTTGGTCAGGTCAATAAAAACCGCCCCTGTAGGGGTGCCTTTACCAAAGCAGTGAGGATGCCAGAGGTGAACCTTATGAGCGCAGTGTTGGTCCCATGCTTTTGTCTGAAACCATGTTGGGTGGGGGCCAGAAGTTGGTTTGCATCCAGGTAGTCCCTAAGTTGGCAGTACACTAGCCGCTTTTGGATTTTTGCTAGGAGCAGAGGAGAGAGATGGGCTGGTAGTTACCTATTGTTTCCCTAGGTCCTCCCTTGTGGACTGGTACCACATGGGCCTGCTTCCATATTTTGGGGACAGCTCCGTCCTGCAAGATTCTGTTTATAAGCCAGATGACAGGTAAGGCAATAGCAGGGGCAGCAGCCTTGAGCAGCCTAGGGTCCAGTCCATCAGATCCCGCTGACCCAGTGGCTTTTAAGGATAGTAGGAGGGGCAGCACTTCTTTGACACACACTGTCCTTAGGTGGAAGCGAGGAGTTAGAGGATCCCGGATTTCAGTATCCAAAAGGCCCTGCTTGGGGTGCAGAGGGTTAGATCTGTGTGTGTCCAGGTCGGTGAAAAACCTATTGAAGGCCGCAGCTGCCTCGCCACCATCAGTTAAGGTTTGAACATTGCAGATTATATTGCCCTGGGGAGATTTGTTTGGGCCTTTTATCAGGGCATTGATGCTAGACCAGAAGGACTTAGGGTTTGTCAAAGTTTGCCGCTGGAGGGTTTTGATGTACTCCCTCGATGTTCAGTCATAACTTGGTGATGTCACCATATTTTTACACCAGCTTTTCAAAATAGCCTTGTTATTACCCCACCTCATGAACCCATAGGTGAAAATTTTCATCTCCCTGCTAAAACGTCATTTTGTACCACAAGTGTGAAAATACCGTTTTGACGAGATTTAGCAAAGTTATGAGTGAAAGTTAAAATATTTCAATGTTCACTCATAACTTGGTCATTTCACCATATCTTTATACCACATTTTCAACATATCCTTCTTATTACCCCACCTCATGAATCCAGTAAGTAAAAATGTTCAAATCCCAGCCAAAACATTATTTCACACCACAGATGCAAAAACACATTTCAGTAAGGATTTCAAAAATGACAGCTGTCCCATTCATGAGGTGGTGTGAAAAAATAGCTGTATTGAAAATTGCGGTCAAAATATTGAAAATTACAGAAGTTACACGTGAACATAGAAAAATTTCAACGTACAGTCATAACTATGTTGTTTTTTAATATTTTTACCCCAGATTTTCAGCATAGCCTTGTTATGACCCCACCTCATCAACCCAGTAGGAGAAACTTTTCAGATCCCAGCTGAAATGTCATTTTGCACCACAAGTGCGAAAGCGCCTTTCATCCAGAATTTGAAAAATGACAGCTGCTACATGCATGAGGTGGAGTGAAAAAATGGCTAGGTTGAAAATTTGAGGCCAAAATATTAAAAATTACCAAAGTTATGAGTGAGCGTAGAAAAATTTCAGCATATGCTCATAACTTTGTTGTTTTTTTAATATTTTTAACCCAGATTTTCGACATATCCTTCTTATGACCCATCTCATGAAAAAGTGTGGTGAAAATTTGCAGCTGGATATGCTATCTTTGTTCTGAATATGTATTCAGTTTACAATATTTTATTATTTATTTAGTTTTTGTTCACCGGGTATTTGCACTAGACAAATTCTGCCTATTTTCAGGCACAGCCCAGGGGAAGGGGATACAGATGAAAGCCAACTGACATTGAACCAGATTAAGCTGTTGGTGGTATTTTTAGTGAATGGGGGGAAATTTGGCCAGGGCACCGGGGAAATTCCCCTACTCTTTTCAAGAAGTGCCATGGGATCTTTAACATCCACCTGAACTACCACCAGAACAGGCAGATGGGACCTCGGTTTAACGTCTCATCCGAAAGACGGGAATATTTCTGTATCATTTGATTGTCCTGTCCCGGACCTCCTTGTAAATCAGCATTGCTCAAAAGAGCTCTCTCCTGGTGAAAAAAATACATATATTACAATCTAAAATAGAATACAAATGTGTAAGTATAAAATGTTCACTGTTAGAGGAACTGCTGCTTTAAGTATATTTTTGAGCTGCAACATGACCAGCAGCTGCATCTCATCATGGTGATGGTTACCGTTGCTGTTCCCACCTGTACATTAACCCTTATATAATTTTGGAAATGTTAATCCATCTTTGGAAAATCCTAATGCTTAGTGACTGACACTTGATATCAACAGGAGTCATATTTGGGCATATTTATTGTCATCCACTTCATGGAGTATAGCGAAGAAAAGCATCAGAAATTTCAATCACAAGATTTTGAAAAACTAATTATAAATGAACGTATGCTTTCTGTTTTCATGTTTACATAATTTCTTTCATTTCAATGGGTTTATCTGAAGTACAGACTGCAAACAGGACTGATCACAAGTTTTCGCTTCTTGAATTTGCAAATTTGCATGTGCAGGGGAAACACAATCCATTTCCTCCTGAGCAAAGGCCTTTTGGCCTTACAAACAACAGTCTTGGTTTTCATCTAGATTGGCCCTATTGATTTATTTATGATCTTGATGGGCTGGCTCCAGGCTGTAGACCTCTTGCACTCAAAAGCCCTATGACTTTAAATTAGGAATGCTTGGAATCTGACTTATGGAATTGGATTTATTAGAGTCTGTTGTTTTGTTTGGTTTTTAAAGATTTAGGATTTTCTGCATTTAAGGCAAAAAAAAATCCTAATTCTTAAGGGGTCAGATTCTGCATCTGACTGACAAGGGCAAATACCACCACTTGGCAGACTTCATACTAACACCCCCTTCCCTGCCACCAGTTGAATTTAAAACTGGAAAAAGATCCCTCCACCTGCCTCGAAGCACCCATACTCCATTATCCCTCCCCATAACTTACCTTGTCTGACATCTGTCCCAGAGTGCAGTGCAATCATCAGGGTGGTCATTTTTATTTATTTATTTAAAAAGTTGCTCGTTTCCAGATGTTTCCGGGGGAGGTGGATGACAATAACAAAGACATGGTAGATAGGTAATTATAGATACATTCTCAATATAACACAAATAGTACATGGGGAGCATTCCAAAGTTGCAAGTGTTTAGCTGAAAGGCAAAATAAAATTGAAATAGCAGAGAAGTTGATACAGGGGATTCAGGAGTCAGGCTATGACTAGTACTTGGTAAGGCAGTTGGGAGAGGAGAATGAGAGATTGGATGAGAGAAGGAAAAGGGAGAGGAGCTGGTAGGGGAGAAGGTTGAGGTGAAAATTAAGGGCAGTTACAGGAGTGGGAGGTGAGGTCTCGAAGGAGGGTGGAGAGGACATGAGAGGAGGAAGCATTTTGGATGGTAAGGAGGGGAGTGTTCCAGAGTTTGGGGAAATGGTGGCTGATAGCAGCATTGCCAGCAGACGTCGAAGAGGAGAGTAAAGCCAGGGTACAAGTATTGGTGCTCCTAAGGGAGTGGGAGGAGGGAGGAGATGGGGAATGAGAGGCTGAGAGGTGGGGGGGGAGCCAAACCAGAATTTACTTAGGAGGTTGACACAGTGGACTCAGTGTCTGTCCTCAAGAGAGGGAAGGAACAGAGACTGATACAGAGAGTAGTGGTGAGTGCGAGGAGGACAGTCAAGCACAAAGCAGCAGAAAGCATGGAAGAGAGTGTCCAATCTAATTAGAGGAGTACCAGGGGCGGCACTGTAGACCATGTCACCATAGTCAAAGATTAGGAGGATCATTCTCTGGATAACTGCACAGCGTTCCGGCAGTGGGATGCAGTCACAGTTTCTATACAAGGCACCAAGCTTGGGGTTCAGTTTTCTAACAATGGCATCAACGTGGCCAGAGAAGTTGAGGTGTTGGTTGAGCCATACCCCGAGATACCTGAAGGAAGTGATATCCTCCAGCAGGGACCCATCTAAGGTGTGGAAAGAGGGGAGGGATGGGAGCCTAGAGAGTCTCTGCCTTGTGCCAAAGGACAAGGAGACGGTCTTCTTGGTATTCAGGAATAGCTGGTTTGAGCATAACCAAAGCATTTATTCTCATGCATCCTTCAGGTCACTCAGGTGGTCACTTAGTGAAGAGATCAGTGGGATCACAGGTGCTTACTTGGCTGGAAAAATCAGGTTCAGTATCCAGTCCTTTCTGCCCAGTAATTTTTCAGCCTGCACCTTTCCCTGGCCATCTAGCCCACTGCATGTTTTGACTCATTATGAAGTCCGAAAGTAAAATAAAACAGCTCTCTCCATCTACTGTAAATCTGATCCGAGACTGCCACCGTTCTGAATTTCCGAAAGTCCTGCTGGGATGTAGACTTCCTTTTCCATTCATAAGGTAGATGAGAAGAGACCAGGCAGTACCAAACCCTGGGCTGCCACCAAAGAGAATGCTTCATTCACTTACATTTGCATCAGGCCAAGGCAGTGGCCCTGGGTCTTTCCCCTTCCTCATGTAAGAAAAATAAAGATTACATACGGTGATACTTCTGGAGTTTCTGGCTGGCTGCTGTCTCAGATCAGATTTGGATTGAGGGAGACGTATTATTTTAGTATTGAAAATTGGATTTTATCATGAGCAACACAGGCAGCAGGCTAGATTGCCAGGGAAAATGCAGTCGGTGGATGAACTCTGGGCTGGGCTATAACTGGGCAGGAAGGAATGGATATAGAATGGACACTGAACCTGTTACAGCCAAGCAAGCAGCTGTAACCTACCTAGCATCCTCACCAAGTGACCACCTGAATATCCTGATGGATATATGAGATGACCAGCCTGATGGATGTATGAGATGACCACCCTGATGGACGTATGAGATGACCACCCTGATTACCCCACCACACTCTGGGCAGAAGTCAGCAGAATAAGTAAATTATGGGGGAGGGTTAATGGGTGCCTTGAAGTGGGTGGTGGGTCTTTTTTCAAGTTTCAAATGCAGGCTGGGGTGAGCTTTAATAGGGTGTTTTCCAGAAGAGGGTATTTGTACTTGACAGTCAGATGCGGTATGGGAAGTTCGGATTCCATGCCTGATACAGAATCCGATGCCCTAACTGGTATTGGAACATTATGGGACTCAGGATCAGAATGTCTGATAATGTAATGGGCGGTAAATGGAATGTAATAGGCCAATTCTGAACACCCCCACTTTAAATAGAAACTGTTTACCTGCTGCTGTTTGGAGTGGTCCTTATCACCATTAACATGTAAAAACTGGCCCAGTGACATAGAGGGCTGAGGTGCCGTGTGCCTTACCT
Organism: Neoceratodus forsteri; assembly: GCA_016271365.2. Taxonomy (NCBI): domain Eukaryota; kingdom Metazoa; phylum Chordata; order Ceratodontiformes; family Ceratodontidae; genus Neoceratodus; species Neoceratodus forsteri. Next base: position 302,529,169 of record CM057458.1, on the reverse strand, counting down.
CTCACCAAGCTGATGACTCATGTTTGGGAACAAGCTTGGGGTGCTGGGAGTCGGCGAGGGGGGGAGGATTGAGTGTTCAGAGGATAGCTCTTCCTTCCCAGGGTGGAGTGGCCTGCAGACTCAGCCCTTGGCTGCCCCCAGGTGGAGGCATGGGGGTAGTTCCAGTTGCTGGAGTGACATGAAGGGAGAGGCCACGGTTCCATAGCATGTGCACACCTCCACGTGCACACACTCACGTGCCACCATGACAGGGGACATAGGGAGAAAAGGAAAATGGCATCATGGGCTACATGAAGCCCTGCCCGTCTGCCTCTGTCCTGCACCATCACCCGGCCACCAGCCAATCTGAATGAGAGTAGCCGGGTGGGGGGAAGGTGGCCCTCCCCTTCCTGGCCCCGTCCCAGGGAGCAATCTGAGGGGCACTAGAGCTGGTAGGTCCAGGTGGGAGGGGGTGGGGACCGGGCTGAGCACCCGCCCATGGTGGCCAACCAATAAAAAAATGGAATATGAAAAAAAAACATGTAAAAGTATTCAGATATGTCCTTGATTGCTTGTGATCCTTCACTCAGTCTAGTCTGTGAGCTACTTCCTTCAAGGTGCATTTGGCAGCCACTTTGGTTTACTGCTGCAACCGGGTCACCATGCAGATGTTAGATGTTACTCACTGTCGCTACCTGTGCCTTGTGCCTGTGAGGGCTACAAACAAGTTTGAGGGGCCTAGATTTGTTAGATTCCTCAGTTTGGAGGTTTATGCCGGAAAACAGTAGAAAGTTGCACTGTGCCTCCACCCAGAGAAAAGAGAAGTAGAAAGCAGTAGCAACCCACCTCCCCACAGATTATGGACACCACACTGAGACTAATCAATAGCAATAATTAATTTTAGCAAAACCTCAGTTTGGTACACTGCAAATAATATGATCACCAATAATATGCTCACGCACAAAATTATGACAAATAGTAACAGCACTTTATGAACTGCAGTAAGCCCTGTAAAAGAAAAGGATGGTTAAGCAATTAGCAGTAATAACAGTTGTTAACAACACCGTCCACACTGAAGGGAATAGGACCTCCCCAACACTACACATGGGATACCTTGGCCAACTACACTGTTAGCCTCCACAATAGTAGTAGCAGTAGTCCCACAGTATTAACTATTGCAGCAAAAGGACTTTGGTTTCAAGAATACTTATTTACTGCAATTCCAAAACAGGTACTGGATACACAGATTAAACCAACAGTTGCAGGCCTGATGTCTCGGTGCCTGTGATCTTGTGTTGATGCAATTTAAGATTTACTGTAAGCTTGCAATAATTAACCTACCCTACTGACTTTTTGCTAGCAATTAATGAAACAGCCAACTGTAGTCCAAACATGGAATTGCATTTCAATAGTAACAAATTGTAATACAAATGGGAAAACTTCAGCCTTGAAGTCTCTTTTGAATTTGTCTGGTGAGGACATTAGTCGCGTGCCTGATGACCAGGGTCTCACAAGATGGTGGAGGAGCTCAGCGGAGCCTTTCTAATGAATGGTTTCAGGTGCAGGCTAGCACTGATGGACAAAGCAGACAGACCCCTGGCAAAAGGCTTAGTTGATTTTACTCTGGCAGTTCCTCTTTCTGGCTCAGTAGTCATAGCAGCATTGAAGCATGTCAAGGTCAAAGTGATGCCTAGATTGGGGTGCTCCCTCACCTTTCCCTAGAGTGAACACTGTGTTGGGGTACCAGGGTGATCAAAGCCTAAGCTTCCCTCGGACATGCCAGCAGAGGTAGAAGGGGCTGATCTACCTCTAAGTTGAGATACAATTGGCTATTAGGGTTAAAGATAACAAAAAAGCCTTTTTTGCACATATTAATAAATCTAAGGGCAAAACGAATACTATAGGTCCCTTTCTCACCGCTTCTGGAAAGATAGCTAGTAACCAAGAGGCTGCTGACATACAAAACCAGTATTTTTGCTCAGTATTTAATAAAAACAGTCTTGGTTTATCAAATACAGCAGAGACTCCATCCCCGGACAATTCATCATTAAACCTGGTGAAGTTCTGGACAGGTTAAAGAGGGTTGACATTAACAAATCACCAGGTCCTGATGAAATTCATCCCAGGGTGTTAAAAGAGCTTGCTGAATTTATCTATTTACCTTTAACTAATATCTTTCAACATTCTCTCAACACTGGTGAAGTTCCACATGATTGGAAAATAGCGACCGTGGTACCCATTCTCAAGAAAGGTCCAGAAAACAACCCCGAGAACTACAGACCCATTAGCCTAACTTCTTTAATTGAAAAGATCTTAGAGAATATTATTAAAGACCTTATCCTGGACTCCCTAAACATAGAAACATAGAAACAAAGAATTTGACGGCAGATGAGGACCGCTTGGCCCACCTACTCTGCCCATTTTCCTACCTAACAGATAAGCTGCAGATCCTAGTTAACCAACAGCTTACTTCCTCCTACCCCCCACTAGGACTGCCTTATGCCTGTCCCATGCATTCTTGAAGTCCCCCACTGTTCTTGACTCCACGACCTCCTCAGGAGGCTATTCCGCATCCACAACCCTTTCAGTGAAAAAATACTTCCTCACATTACCTCTGAGCTGCCCCCCCTCTATCTTCAAATTGTGCCCCCTTGTTCTTGCACATCTCTTTTTCTGGAAGATGCTACCCTCTTGGACTTTGTTAATTCCCTTGAAGTAGATATTGTCAAAATGGGTTATCTGACCCTCTGCAACACGGATTCACTAAATCTAAATCTAAATCTAAATCTAGATCCTGCCAAATGAATCTGCTGACTTTTTACGGAAAAGTCACGGGCGAAGTTGATCGAGTTAATTCTGTGGACCTTGTGTCCCTGGACTTCGCCAAAGCATTCAACAGATTACCACACTTAGAGCTCTTAGACACCTTGAAAGCATTTAATTTAAAAATTAATATTGTTAACTGGATTGCTAACTGGCTGGAGGGTAGAAAACAGAGAGTCATTATTAATGGTGAATATTCCAAATGGGCTTCTGTCACAAGTTGGGTCCCCCAAGGGTCTGTCTTGGGCCCCTGCTTTTTCAATATATATGTCTCTACTCTCACCATTGATAACCCCAACACATAGATGTTAAAATTTGCTGATGACTGTCACATAGGTACCGTGGTAAATAACACAATTGGTAGTTCTGCCCTTCAGCTCATTCCAGATAACATATTAACTTGGTCCTGCAGAAATAAGCTTGTCCTGGACACTTCCAAATGTAAAATTATGCACCTGGCAATACATAACAAACACCTTAAATAAACTGGGGAATGACACCCTACTTGAAACCGATCAAGAGAAAGACTTAGGAATAATTGTCAGCCCTCACCTAAAATTCAGATCACACTGCAGAACCCAAACTAATAAAGCTAATCATATCCTAAATTGTATTTTTAGACATGTAGCCAGTTGCATGAGCAAGATGTTGCTCCCCTTGTATATTGCTTTGGTAAGGCCGCACCTCGAATACTGTGCCCAACTGTGGTCTCCATACTACAAGGAGGAAATCATAAGGATTGAAAGAGTACAGCGCAGATTCACCAAAGCCATTTCAGGGATGGGAGATAGGGCATACGAGGATAGACTGAGCCTCCTAAACCTGTACACACTCCAGTATAGAAGACTGAGAGGAGACATGCGTCTCACCTGTAGAGCATTAAGTGACCCCACCCTTAGTAATGAACTTGGAATAGCTATCAGTGACAACAGAGTTAGTAATAGAAGACATTCCAAACAAATACATCTGGGCAAATGGAATACCCTGAGAAGAAAGAACTGGTTTAGCCACAGGGCTATCTCAACATGGAATCAACTCCTGGCTGGAGTTGTGGATAGCCCAAATATGGACTCTTTCAAGCTAAATTTGGATCTAGCAATTGAAGACAAAATCAAATTTTGTCTAAATGAATTTTCCTTGGCAAGCATCACGGATGTCTGTCCACATTGGCTTGCATTACCTATGATACCTATGAAGTTGTAGTAGCATTTCCTTGACAGTCTCTGCAGTAGCTCTCTCAGCAGCAAACAGCAGCAGCTGTTAGTTTAAACTTCAGCAAGATATAACAAGACAGAAGCAACTTTCAGCTCTGAATCTGGTATGGATCTCTGCTCTCTCCTCGTATTACATCTCTCATTCATATGCCCAAGAAGCACTGCCTGAAACCTGTCCTAGCTTCTGGATAGATTCCAGTACAGGTCCCAGTCATTCTGGCTCTGCAGTGGCTGTTTTGGTGGTCAGTCACAGCAGCAGTATTTCACTTAGGACTGGTACAAAAAGGGCACCAAGCACACTGACCCTCTGGCTGCCAGAGTTGCTTCAGGCATTTCTTCTGTGACCCTCAGGCTCTAGTTGGCTGGCTGGTCCTGTGGTCAGGGGTCTTCAAAATGGCAACATCATACTGCTGCAGGCACTTAGTTACAGTGTTACTTACAGTATTTTAAATGGTTTCTAGGTCAAAACACTGGTGGCCAGTCTGTTATGGTTACCCTTGCTGAAATGGATGTCCGATACATTGGTAACCGTCTCGGTGGTCAGATGTCCAATAAGCCTTCTTTCAAGTGCAGAGCACTCCTTTCATCAGGGCACAGAGCACTGGGAAAAAATTCACTTTGCCCTCCTCTTCACTACCTGGTTACCAAACATCAGTTCCTGCTGGAGAATGCAGTGAGCTTTCATCATGGGTTTTCAGATGATGAGCACCCAACAATTTCTTTATGTATGAAAATCTAACCCTTGCCCCTTACAGTTCAGTTTGCCTTGCTGAGTCTTCAGACTATGCACACCAACATTCCCTTTATGTATGAAAATGTGAACCTTGTCCCTGACAGCTTGGTTTGCCCTAATGCTTATTAGGAGTTGAGGTCACAGTCTTCTGCATGTGACATCATAATCTGTTTTTGCAAAACTGGCTGTAGTAGTATTACTTCTGCTCCTAAATAAACATCCTAACAAAATGTATTTTTTTTGTATTTATGCTCCTCATCCAGGATAGGTTTAGGCTTCCATCAGCCCTGCCCCGCCTACCCCCACCACTTATAAAATAACTTGCTACTCTTCTGTATTATATGTACTGGGGCCGGTGTTGTACAGTGCCTTCATCAGTGACATTGGGGATGGAATTAAGGGCAAAATATGCCTATTCACAGATGACACCAAGTTCTGTGGGAGAGTGGACACAGCTGAAGGGATACAGGACCTACAGGAAGATCTGTAAAATCTGTGGAGGTGGTCCAGTATCTGGCAGCTTGACTTCAATGCCAAAAAATGCAAAGTTATGCATATTGGAGCCAAGAATCCCAGGACAGAGTACTACCTGGGTGGAGTCAGAGTATCTGCATCAGAGGAGGAGAAGGACCTGGGAGTGATGATCACTAGTAACTTGAAGCACTCCATGCAATGCAAGAAAGCATCAGCAAAGGCAAATAAGTTGCTGGGATACATATCTAGAGGATCAGTAGTAGGAGAGAGGAGGTTATACTGCCCTTGTGCAGGTCACTGGTAAGGCTGCATCTAGAGTATGGAGCTCAGTACTGGTGCCCATACCTCAGAAAGAACATTAACCTGCTGGAGAAGGTCCAGGGGAAGGCTACAAAGATGATAGTGGATCAGCAGGGTAAGGCATATGAGGAGAGTATAGGGCATTGAACATGTACTCCCTGGAAGACAGGAGAGAGAGAGAGAGAGAGAGAGGACATGATTGGGACCTTTAAGTACTTTAAAGGGATAAATAATGTTGATAAGGAGAGTCTCTTTAAGCTGAGTGGCAACCATAACACTAGGGGGCACAGTCTTAAGCTGGAGGGTGGGAGGTTGAGGAGGGAGGTCAGGAAGCACTTCTTCACAGAGAGGGTGGTAGACACTTGGAATGCACTGCCGGAAGAGGTCATCTCGTTGAAGACAGTGGTCAGCTTTAAGAGAGTCTGGGATAGGCCTAGGGGGGAAGGTAAGGATCATGGGTAGGGAGGATGGGAAGAGTGGGGAGGGAGGGCAGGGACATTAGCTCAAGCTGAGGACCCTGCAATATGAGCAGACTTGATAGACCAAATGGCCTTCTTCCGCTGGCTTATTTGTATGTTCATATGTGCAGTGAATCCTTTTTTATATGATTTTTTTTTACGTAAAATCATTTCATTAAATACTTTTTAAATATAAAAAATAAATACATGAAATGATCCCTGATTTTGTTAATAAGGAGAGTTTTCGCCTTGATAATGAGATCTGGCACCAGCCTGTGCATTGCTAGCTTTTTAATGTAGTCAGCTGGTACCTCTCCGCTAATGAGGTTTCAGAATTTTTCTTTGCCATTTTATTATTTACTATAACAGTCTCTCAGATGAAACTGTACCGAGGTCCCATCTGCTTGTTCTGGTTGTTATCCAGGTGGACATTGAAGATCCAGTGTCACATTTGGGGGGGGGGCTGCCCCAGTCTCCTGGCCAAATTTCCCCATTTCACTAAGGAACACCAACAGCTTAATCTGGTTTAAAGAGCAGCTGACACAGTTGGTTTGCAGCTGTACCCCCCTCCCCAGGACATGGCTGAAAACGGAAGTATTTCCTAGCCCTCCTTTACTGGTCAACAGAAACTTAAATGTTGCAAGGCAGTATTCAGGTAGTTTTACATGGTGGTAAAATACAGTAGTACAGGATATCTGAGATTACAGAATGATGACAGGGATCACACAAGACTGTCAGCTGAGACCTGGTAAGGCTGCTTTGTAAGTGCTGTAACTTTAGCTCCTACTGTGTTTGTTATAGGGACTGGTGCAGATTTTCATGTGGTATGAGATGTAGCGGTGTTATTAAATTAGTTTTCATAAAATGGCACATAAAAATCTATAAACGTCGTTGTCCAAGAGAGGTCATCTGACTGTGCATTAAATTCCTAGCACTGCACAGTCAGCTGCCAGATCTTATAACAAAGGCAAGAAACTGGTACCTGCATATGTCATATCGGTGCACTACCACAAAAAATGTGTAATGCGTTATTGGCACCATATTGAAAATCCTAACCTTTAGTACCCCCTTATTTTGAAAAAAAGTCTGTTCTCATTGACATACCTCCTTCCTTTTAAAAACATGTTGCTTCCAGTCTTTTGTAAGCATTGTGAAATCATGACCACACTAAATAATAATACATTTGTGTGTTTTTTTTTTACTTCCTATGCTGTATGCTGTATCCGGTGGCCAACCGCATCAGCCACCTGCTTCCGCAGGCGGACCCAGATCGTCCACATACAGTGCCTCTAGACTACCCCCAGGGAAGAGCCTCCGGGGTCCCCCACCGCTAACTCCATCGGATCTAGGTCTGGGATGCAACGGAGACCCAGATCCGCTAAGGGGTTGGGGCATCATTAGCATGCCAGAGGATTTTCTGCTTGGTTTGTCTGGTGAAGGGCATGTCAAGCATGACCACGCTTTGCATCCAACGCACCCCCATGGAGCAGTGCTCTCTGGTGCTCTAGTAGCAGTGCATCCCATGGTCACCCGGGAACACCAGAGCAGAGGCACTCAATCCCCCCCCAGAGATGGAGAGCGTGTGATGGCCACTCAATCCACCTCCACCACCGGCCAGACTTCAGGCATCCTGAGTCCATTCCCAAACTCAGGTCACCCGCATCACAGCAGTAATTCTTTCTACTGCGCTAGCAGGCCGGCCCACATTTTGTGTTTTAGATTGTCGAGCTTACCTAATCCCACTTATTATGCAGGCCTATAATGGGGTAACAAAGCAGGGGCAGGAGTGAGAGCCACGGCATATTGTTGAAATGTAAAGTGCAGTGGACCAAGACAACTGACAACTTCACCACACAACAGTGCCACTCATCACTGCTCCTCCTCCTACACTTGCAATGATTAGATCGCTCACCACAAACACCAGACTAACCCATTTACACCCCAAACCCTTTTTACTCCAGCACCTCCCTATACCTTATACTGTACTCTCTGCCTACAGTGCATAATGGACACTGGGTATCTGAGTTCATTAAAACCGGAGGAGACAGATGCCGAACAAACTTATGTCTGTCTTGAGTGGCAGAACTGTCAACATCTTAATGCTGTATAGTAAATAGGGAGGAGGAGCAATCTCTACAAACACATACAGTAAGAGGCACAGGCATCGCATTTCAGGCACAACATAACCAGTACTAAGAATACTCATAGTGCCACCTGCTAATGGGACACTACAAATGCACTGAACACCAGCTGACTATACAATACAAAGCACAGAACAGGGACTTCTTATTATAGAAATACAACCAAATTTATTTAAAGTGCTTTTTAATTATTTAACAAAAGCAGTTGCTTAATTAAATTATTTTCTTACAGAAAATAGAATGAGCCATTTTATAAGTGCAATAAGCCACTCCAGGGTGTGCATTACAGGATTTTAAGGCACTTCCCAGGGATGTAAAGACACTCGGCCTCATGCCTCACTACCACCCAGTCCAGGAGGGTAACATCTTTCAGAAAAAGAGATGTGTAAGAACAAGGGGGCACAGTTTAAAGATAATGGGGGGACGGCTCAGGGGTAATGTGAGGAAATTCTTTTTCACGGAGAGAGTGGTGGATACATGGAACAGCCTTCCTGAGGAGGTCGTTGGGTCTAAAACAGTGGGGGAATTCAAACATGCTTGGGACAGACACAAAGCAATTATAGTGCGGGGTTGCAGGAAGCAGGCTGTTGGTTAACTAGAATCTGCAGCTCATCCAGTAGGTAGGGAAATGGGCAGACTGGGTGGGCCAAGTGGTCCTTTTCTGCCGTCAAAGTCTATGTTTCTATATTTCACCTGTGGTGTGCATTAAAATCTTGTAATGCATACCCTGTCGTGGCTTATTGCATACTTACAAAAAGGGTAGGTAAAAGCCAGAAAAGTACAGAAACTTCACTGGCCAAAATGTATCACCTGACCATTGAGTAATGCAACACCACCTCACACTACCCTGCCAAACTATAGCCAACCTTAAATAAGCCTTTGTACTTACAACAGATCGCTACCCCCTCCCCAAAAACAGAAACACTAGTTAGTCGCTGTTTGTAAGGACTTCAGAGAAGCACAGCAGAAACTGTTTCAGCAAACCATCAAAATTAGTGATATACCAAAACCTAGTTTTGCAGTGTTTGGACATCTCACAGTAAGTGGCTGGGTTGATTACTATTTTGAAGATAGCATTTACATTCCCAAAACACAAAAAAGAAAAGCTGCGGCATCACGACACTAATAAAGCAAGGGCTGGTCCAGTGGTGTGAAGGGCTAAAGCGCTGGGCACCTCACCTCCTGCCACATGTGTGACCCAGGTTCAGAAACAGATGCGGGTCACTTGGGGTCAGCTGGGGAGAGAGGTTTAAACATTCCTAGGACAGCTGTTCTCCCTCCGGGGTGGGGGGGGTTATAGTGCCTTGCTGCTTGTCTGCCGCCTGGAGGAATCTGGGTGGCAGCACAGTAGGGTCACGCAGGGGGAGGGACTACACACAGGATGCTAGGGGTTGTCTCCACAGAGGTGAAGCATACACATCGCATTCACAGCAGTGGTCCCTGCAGGTGAAAATCACCTCAGACACTCCCCACAGGCTCTACACCAGCGACCGGGCACCTCCAAGCAGAGCCTGTGGCTAAGGGTAAGCAGAAGCAAGGTAAGCCCCGGAGAAGCCGGGTGACAGGACTGGGGGAGGTCGGTCCAATGGGGGCAGGTGGACAGCTAAGGTAGACAAAGATATGATTTAAAAAAACTGATAAAGCACATCAAAGTGAAAGTCGATGTTTAAGAAGGAAACTGCAGTTTATTTTAAAGCAACAACAGAAATTATTACTTTCTACTCCAGTTACTTTAAGTTACTTTGTTTAACGTACTAGTGAACAGATAAAGAAGTTACCATGCTATACTGTAACAAACTTTTTCTGACCTATTGAAGTGGAAAGACACAATATTCTTTTCTTCAACAAAAAAAGACTCATAAGACTTTATTTTTTTGTTTACATATATCCATTTTTTTTTTTTTTTTTCACTTTATCTCCGAGGACCAGGGCATCTCTCTGGTGTACCCTCTCGGTCTTCACCTCTACACCCCACCTGAAACCCCTCTGACCACTGGGAATACAAGGGCTGAGCTACCCCCTTCCCAAGCCTGTGGACATGGCTGGCCCCCCGCATCTAAGCCCCTGGGGCTGGTGGGACTGCTACTCCTTACCTGGCAACCTTTCTGGAATTTAGACAGTTGGTCAGCAGCTGGGTCAAGGGGCTTGGGAGAGCCGGTATGAAGGTGGTTCAGTACTGGGGATGTGGGTGTCAACCATTGGGGTCACCATCACATTCCTGGACCTTCTGTTTTTTTTCTGTAATGCTCCATCCGAGACACGGCATGCAATTACCCTGCGCGGCGACTCCTCTGCTGCTGGCGTCTGCCATTGCCTCGCTCCCCTCCAACGTCCCTGCTCATGTGCTGCCCCCAGTCTCCACTGGGAGTTGCTACAGAGCAGGGAACCCCCTGTGACTCACCCCAGGAGAGGAGAGCAGTCATCCGTATGCTCGATCCTCTCTCTCCCCTGCTTACCCCCTGAGCCCCGAGTCTATTCCCGAACCCAGGTCACTGACGTAGTATGAGGTGTGGCGTCCAGTGCCTCAACCCTCAGCACTACTGGGCTGGTCTTACATTTATCCATTTTAAACATACATTAACTCATGACCGGGCGTGAGTGTATCAGGTAATAATGCATGCTTCTGCTGATTGTAAGAGCACTTGGCCTTCAGCCACATGTCTTACAACCACCAAAGGCATGCATTAATGCCTGATACACCCATGCCTGGTTGTGGGCTAAACCATATGTTAATATAAATATGATTACACTGAAATAATGGTCACAGCTACATTGGTCCTTGGAAAACTACACCTGTAGGATATCTTGTATGGTGCCAACACATACATTGTATGTAGATGTTACAGTACACAAGCTTTGAAACCCCAAAGCATGTAAGTGGACTCGAAAGCTCAGGTGTTATAACATCTGTGTAGAATATTGCTGTCGTTCCAGTGAGCAATCTCACACTATTCACTGAGTTCAATTTTGATAAATACTTTAGAGTCAATACATTGCTACCTGTTTACAAAGTATTACCATATGTTGGCAACTTTAGTAAATATAATTATAAATTCTGAATTTAAAGGGATACCTTCGAAAATCAGATTCAGTACTAACTAGAAAAGAACGTGTTTATTCTTAGACAGAACAACCACTAGTATTTTATGACCAGTTTCAAAAATAATCTTATGTGATATTTTTTATAATACAGTACTTGAAGCTACATTTTGAAAGCTGTAAGATGAACAATTAATACCATTCTTTTGTGTTGCTACATGCATTTTTTTTTTTTTTCAGTTTTTGTTGACCGGGTAAGTGCACTAGACAAATCCTGCCTATTTTCAGGCACGACCCGGGGGAGGGGGATACAGATGAATGCCAACAGACCTTGAACCAGATTAAGCTGTTGGTGGTATTTTTAGTGAATGAGGGAAATTTGGCCAGGACACCGGGGAGATTCCGGGGCATATACATGTGGATATAATATGTTAAAAATGACAGGACTCCTGGGCCATCCCGGTGGTGCAGAGGGCTGAGGCACTTGATGCCTTACTGCGAGCCACGCCGGCGACCCAGGTTCAGGAACAGATTCGGGGCACTGGGGGCTGGCAGGGGAAAGAGAGGATTGAGCATCTGTAGGGCTGCTCTCCTTTCCTGGGGTGGGTCGGATGGGTAGCCTCGCTCTGTAGTGGCCCCCGGTGGAGACCGGAGGCACTACAAGGGTGGCGCAGCAAGAGGGACCAAGAAAATCATGGAAATGGCATGCATGCCATCTGGATGACGGCAGCCCTACCTCCCCACACCTCTCAGCCACTATGCCACCAGACTGCATTTCCAGCCCCATTAAAATGTAAAGGAGTGCTACGTGTACTCCAATCTCCACTCCCGATGCCCCGGTGAGTAAGGGGGGGCCCCCCTGGCAAAGGGATATACCTGGGACAACAGGACACTGGAGCAGCTGGATGGTGGGTCAGTTGAAGGCAACGGCAGGATTGGCCGCCCAAAGGAGAGGACGGCAGTGTGCACGAAGGAGGTAAAAACAGATAATGCAAAAAAAAAAAAATGACAGGACTTTAAAAATGCATTGAACCATTTTAATTTTGTTTTATCAGTATGAAACATTTTATGTTTTTTATATTTATATGTGGTCATTGTAGTGATATATTAATGATATATCTACTTAGCTGACTCCAGACTTTCTTTAAAAAAAAAAAGACACTAGCCCTAACATTTCCAATGTTATCACATTTTAAAGACAATGGGCCAGATTTTCAAATGCTGTGGAAGTTAGGTCCCATGCCACAGCCCCAGCTGCAGGATGAAATCTCCACACTTGAGGAGATTTGTATTTTCAGACAGCGCAGCTACAGAAGATGTTACGCCTGCCCCCCCGCCCCCCAGGTATAACTTTCCCCCACAGCTGCGCCTAGAAAATAGCCATAAGTTGCTGTAAATCATGGAGCCAATCACAAATCGACTCCACTTTTGAAAATACTGCAGCTGTGGGAAAACCTGCAGCTCTGCAAGTGAAAACCCACTTGTGCCAGTTTTTCCCACAGCTGTGTGAGTCACGAGGGCTTTGAAAATTTAGTCCAATATCTTTTGAAAGGTCTAACTCTGGAACTGTTGTGGCTAGAAACATATTTTTTTTAATGGAAAGCTTGGAGTCCAGCCATTAAGAAATGTTGTTATTATATTGTCATTATGTAACAGCAGTAATTATGTTATTGACATACAAAAGGCAGTTTTTTGTAGCTTTATCAATATACATATTTACATCATGACAGAACTGTTTTTTGTAGAATAAATATTATCAATATACTTTTTCCACAATGATAAAGTATATCGATATATTTTATAAATATCGACATGAGCATCTTCATGACAGTTTTAAAAATGAAATAAAAAAAAATGTTTTTGCACTTTTTCTAAATTTTGGTATTAGTCCCTGTCATTTAATTTGTATCTATATAAGTGTAATACCCATAATCATTCATCTTATACCTTAAATTTCATGGCTAACATTTTATTCTCCTCCCCAAGTACTAGTTCTTCCTTGCTTTCGCAGCAGAAAACCATATGCTACAGTTATTGTTTAAATTGGGGGGCATGAAGGAGGTTGACACATAGCACGGATATTCAAAGGGTTGCGTGCAGGCGCTAACAAGAGTTCCTTTGGCACAACCCTGCATTGCGCCCTGGCGGGATATTGGAAAGGCTGCCTGGTGCAGTGCAAATACCGATGCACGGGGGCGTAATGTAATCATATGCGGCACAGATGCAGGGGGTGTGCCCATGCATATGCCGCACATCCTGATATTCAGCCCGGGATGTGTGGCACATATGCTGGTGCAACTATGCATTGCGCCTCATGGGGGGGCTCAAAGTTGAGCCCATGAAAAGTGGGAACAAATCCTGGCCACCCACAGGCAGGCTGCTGTAGTGCATGGCGCAACACAGCGAGTACCACATGTCGTGTACCGCCAACCAGAACACCATCAAGCACCCACATAAACCTGGTAGTCTAGTGAGACCCCTCCCATCCCTACCGTTATCCTGATCGTGGTAGATGTATAATAATGCAGTCCCTGGTAGTCTAGTGGCACCCCCCTTCCTCCCATAACCCTGATTGCAGTAGATGTATAATAATGCAGTCCCTGGTAGTCTAGTGGCACCCCCCTCCCTCCCATAACCCTGATTGCAGTAGATGTATAATAATGCAGTCCCTGGTAGTCTAGTGGCACCTCCTCCCTCCCTCCTGTTACCCTGATTATGGTAGATGTATAATGATGCAGTCCCTGGCAGTCTAGTGGCAACCCCCTCCCTCCTGTTACCCCAATCGTGGTAGATGCATAATAATGCAGTCCCTGGTAGTCTAATGTCACCCCTCCGCCCCGTAGCCGCGATCATGGTAAATATAAAATGAAACATTCCCTGGTAGTCTAGTGGACCCCCCTTCCTCCCAAGTCCCCAATGAATGTACATTAATATAGTCCCTGATGGTCTAGTGCACCCCCCCGATGCCCCGATGTATGTATAATACTGAAGTCCCCTGTGGTCTAGTGGACCCCCCTCCCAACCCGGGTCCCCAATCACGGTAAATCACTGAATTAGTAAGTCTCTGGTGATCCAGTGACACACCACACCCTCCCCCACACAGGACCCCTTGCCCATCCCGCCCCCGTTATCGGTGGGTGGCTGCAACCCACCTGTATACTACCCAGCTGCCCGCTGAATGACAGGTACAGTTTGGGCTGTATGACCATTGGTCCACAGTGTGGACAAATGGGCTTACAGGGCATACTGTACTAGACAGTCCTAAATATGTGAATGACTTCATTCACATATTTGAGAACTATCCTAGGACAGTATAGGCTGCAAACCCATACTGTCACGTGTCATTTGGTGGGTGGACGGGTGAGTATGCAGGCGGGTTTCAGCCACCCGCCCGATGGCCAGGGGGCCGGTGGACTGGGTCCTGTGTGGGTGGGAGGGTGGATCACCAGGGACTTATGTTTCGAGGATTTACCGCTGACCGGGACCCAGGTGGGAGGGGGGTCCACTAGACCACCAAGGTCTGTAGTATTATACATCCATCAGGGCATTGGGAGGCAGGGAGTCCACTAGACCACCAGAGACTGTATTAATGTACATTCATTGAGGACTCAAGAGGAAGGGGGGGACCACTAGACTACCAGGGAATCATTGTATGGAGATTTACCGCATTCATGGCTATGGGTGGGGGATGCCCCAGGACCCCCACTGTGTGCATGTCATGCTGTGCAGGGTGCCAGGCACAATTCGCTGGCTGCCCTACGCAAGGCATGCAAATGGGGCCATAATGACATGCAAATGGCCCCATCTGTGCCTTGTATATCTTATGGCCTCATTTGCATGCCCTCTGCTGAATATCGTGGGTGCTGCACCCAGCACAACTGTGTTTGCTCTGGTGCATCCCCATGCTCCCTATCTGTGGCTTGCGCTTGCACAGTGCCACTGTGCCATGTGCAGTACATGCACTGTCCATGCCATATTCAATGGTGCTGTGCCATGGTGCATCACCATTGAATATCACCTGGACCTGGCCCCGGTGCATCCCGGTTGCGCTGTGCCCAGGCTTGCTCCACTGCCTGCTAGAGTCTGAATATCCAGGCCTTATAATTTTTCTCTTAGAAATATCAACATCATTTAATTTATAGTTTATCCAGGAAAGACCGACTGATTCACCATCTAATTTACAGTTGGGCCCTGTAGCTATCCTGCTTTATGGCTGGGAGGAAAGGTGCATAAAGAAGTTAAGTGACTCACTCAAGGTTACCTAGGGGGCCTGTTGCTGTGCTGGGGTTTGTACAAGGCCAGTGGCTATGCTTGAATTTGTACAATCTCCTGGTCCCTTGCTCTGTGCTGTAACCTTTGGAACACACTTCCAAATGAAATGCCGAGTTTTCCAACTGAGTGGAGTCTGAACGCTTGCACACATTCCCTAATTATCTCCACAAATAATGGTATTTAAACACAGAATGAGCCAATGACCATCGCATGGCAGTATGATTGTTTTAACTTTGTGGTTGTTTTAAACATGTTGCTCTGGCATTGCTAGAGAAAGTCAAAGAGCAGTGTACTGACACTTTTAACTTCCATACAGTAAAGTTTAATATTAAAAACAGAACAACAAACTGTTCTCACACAGCACTTGTGGATGGACGAACCAACCCAATGTTCCATGCCACAATGCTGTTGTATAGGAGGCGTAGTCAGTGTTCAACAATTCATTTAGATTGCCAGGCATTTAAAGCTCTGGTACATATTTCAGTTACAAACGGTGCAGTTACTAGTAACTGGCTACATAAAGTTCTGCTAGCATACTAGCTCTTGTAGTACCACTGCAAAGCATACTAAAAAGAGTCATAATTACAAACATTAAATAGTAGTGTATTAAATTCCTCACACAGTACCTTATAATAGAGAACACTGCAAAAAGTGCCAGCATTTAAAAATGATGGCAACAACATGACTGAAGACTACAGTGCAAGCAGTCAGTGCTTATTGCCTTGTGCTTGTAGTAAGCACTTTGAATATGCTCTAACAGAGATCCAGCTTGGGATAGAAAGGGTTATGGGGGCTGGGGTTGTCAGGATGGTGAGTATTAATATTAAAGAGTAACAGTCAGCACTAAGAGCCCCATACCAAAGTGTGGGGCTGGTCCCAATTTACACTTTGTGTGTAGTATAGTAGATTGGATCAAACTGATTCTGCTGACTTGCAAGTTGACATTTTGTGTAACTACAAATCTGAGAATCTACTGTAGCTGAAATCAGAGATTAGTGCAGCACTGGGAGATTCAGTAGCCTGCCATGCATGTTAGAGTTTTTATAAGCTCTGCTTTTTTGTTTGCTGGTCCCACCATCCTCTCTGGGCTGAATACAGTTATATTAGCCCAGGGAGGACAGTGAGATCAGCAAACAAAAGATCAGAGCTTATAGAAACTATGATATGCACTGCAGACTACTGAATCTCCTGCTGCTGCAGTCCTCCTCTGATACTAGCTGCAGGTGATGCTGGGATTTATAGTTACAGAAAATGTCGATTTGCAAGTCAGCAGAATCAGTCTATTGCAGTAAACTGTAAGTTAAAAACATATTTTTGCACACAATGGGACCAGCCCCACCATACCTCTCAACTGACACACATTATGAGGTACATCACTCATTTTATCTCTCAGAAACCCTCTGTCCCACATTGAGAAAGTGACATCCCACGCTAACCACTGAGACTTTTAAGCAGAAATTTATAATAATATAAAATGCTTCCTTATCAGCAAACATTATACATATTAGTACACTTATTTCCACAGTGTTTTGAGCTTGAAATGTTATGTTTGATGATGTGTCTCACATTTTGTCCAACTGTCACACATCTTGTCACACATTTGGGCGATGAAAGGTTGAGAGGTCTGAGCCCCCCCACTTGAGTGTAAGTCTCTTAGTGCTGCCTGTTTCTCTTTAATATGGCATTGCTGAATTTTGTTCTCATATTCTTGGCCTTTTAAAAATAGAGTGCTTTATAGACTAAGTTGAAGACAGTTAATGATATGTAACATTGTCCCTTCTGTCATTTAGGTGACTTCTGGACGTGAGTGGTATATACACACAATTTACACTGTAAGATCAAAGGAAAATGCCAACAGAGGAATTGGCAAGAGAAGTCTGGAATACCAGTACCACTCTGTTGTACGTGGTGGAGATATAGAGACCCAAAGGTGGCCTCGTCAGAAAAGGGAGGCTAAGGACACCCTTGCCCTTGCTAAGGACATTGGCATTGAAAACAGCAGAGGTACCAATATTCAGCACATTGCTTTGGACCGTTTAAATAAGAAACAGATTCCTCAGCGAGAAGATTTTGTGAATGGAATCATCCCTAGGGAACTCAGTAACAAAGACTCAGAGGTCAACATTGTCACCATTGTTGGTGGCCTTGCTGCCGTGTTACTTGCAGTCTGTGTGATTGTGATCATTATCCTGCTGCTGAGGCGTAAACAGAAGTCAAAGAAGAAAGACTCTCCTAACGGATCAGCAAGCACTGAACCAATGATGCCACACAATTATAACAGTGATAGCTCGGAGGTTTGATTTCAAGCCACTGATTTTGCAACTCAGCTTGAAAATGCCTCCTACCATAAACTAGAATTTGCTCCTATCAGCAGTAAATCACTACACTGTCCTGAAAAAAAATCTCTTGTGGCTCCAGCTGTACTTGAAAACTCTAAATTTTGTCTTTGGCAACCACTTTAGGTACAAAGGAGGTATTCATATTCCCACCTCTTGTTTTGCACAGAAAGCATTTAGACATTGCCTTACATCCACTACCCACAAAGAGGCACTGCAAAACGGCGTTACCCGGAAAATACTTGATGTGACTTCTGCTGGTTTCACGTAATCAAAGAACAATACTGTATCCAAAGGTGCTAATGAAACCTCTTTTTTAAATGGAAGAGAGGATCTTTTAGGATTTATTGTTGTCATAATTTGAGGTACCATGATTACATAGCTTATTCAGGATTCAGAAATAATTCCCTTTTTACATGGTATTAGCTTTAGCTTTAAGCATGGCCAGCTTTCATCGTAGGACCATTCTGAGACTCGCATTGGAGCAGTGTTATAAGGTCCATTAGGCTAGCCACAGAGGTGGCGTTGGCTGTATTCAGAGGCAAGCACAAAACCAGGGAGAGAAGTGACTGGCACTTCATAGTGCTTCAGCGATATGAGACAGCATGGCAAACTTTAAATTCAGAAGACAATGTTCAATTAGAACTGAGCCTAACATCTAAACACATTATATTGCTAATGTTAAAAATGCTTGAACTAACGACTCAGTTCAATGTCACAATGATTTCATTGTAAAAGGGGAATTGTGTTGATAGGAACAAGAAATTATTCACCTCAAATCATTGTACCTTTAGTCTAAGGATCACCTTTCATTTGGGGGTAAGCTAGCAGTCATCTGTAGTGAGTAAACATACAATAAGAGTACGCTGACATGACTTTACAATGGTACGAATGTGGTCTAAGTAAAACTGCTACATTTTAGTATTATTATCTTGTATCCTGATCAAAGCTACGTACTCATTTATTTTGTTCTCTCAGTTAGGATCTTTGTCTGAAACAAAGTGCATGTGTGCTGCTTGTTACTGACTTGTACCTTTTTAGTGCATGTATGGTTTTAACAGAAATTACAGTCCTGCAAAACTGCACAAGGATTGTGTACCAGATTGATCTGGCCCACGTATCGCAGGACAAAAAGAAATCCTCTGTATTACTTAAGCAGAGCATCTTGCATAAAGAGATCCTATCAGTGCTAACAATAGTATTGCAGGCAGAACAGCATTTATGTGCAGTATGATACTCCAATTTGATATTGTTTTCTGGTTTGCTTTTATTCTTTGTTTCAGATCAGGCTGCTTTAGAACACACACAGTTCCACTTACAAAGTTGTAGAACTACATTTTAAATTTATCAGGTCGTTTTATACCGTTGTACCAGAAGATGAGCGGCTTTATTTTGAAAAATATCTGAAATCTTATATACATGTTTTCTACTTAATAAACCTCAAACTGAATTGCCAATCAGATTCCTCCACTAGCAGGTTATGATGTATGATAAAGCCCATTAAAACTCACACCTGAATTAAATAGAACTCAATGCAAAGTGAGCACAACACTGTCTCTTGGGTGTGAGGGGGAAAATGCTCACCAAAACAATTCTTGAAGTTCAAAAGTTACTTTAAAAAAAAACATGTATTTTAAATATTGATGTATAGTACTAGTCATTCAGATGGTAGTGGGATTCGTCTGAGATAATACCTTTAATGAGCATAATACTACAAGTGGACCTTCTCAGCCAATCGGAACTTAAAGATACTATGGATTTAGTCACCATGACTGTATAGTATAGTGATTAACCATAAAGCAAGCTATGTACTGCATTGTGATTGGCTTGCCAGGTTGCTGCACAACACACAGCACTTATGGGTGACCTTTGTGGTGCCTTTGCAGAATTGGAGAATGCTTCAAAAATAAAATAAAGGAGTTAGTCTGTTAAAAAGAACATAATATAATCGCAATGACCTACATAATAGTTGTGGTTGAAATTAGATATCAAAATATTCCCACTCCATAAAAATCCTACTTTCAGCCTTGTTTTCATGAGGACAGGAATGCATTTCTTCTCTGTTACATCCAGTGCTACAGTGGAGTTATCACGTAATTAACTGCACTGCTCGGCTGATGCTGTGGGCATTATCTTACAACATAGACTGCTATTATTGTCTATAGCACTTAACTGAGTGAGTGTGGCAGATTAAATGAAAGCTTGCTCAAATAGTTGAGTGAACTTCATTTTATTGGACAGTGCACCCCCCCCCCCAATATGTACGTTATGTACACCTTTTATTTTCCTTTAAGAAGAACCCCATTAATCTTCATCAATTGTGAAATTCCTAGAAGCCCAGGGCTGCCTTATGTAGTGAATATTCCCATAACATAATCACCAGGGCTGCTCATTTGCAGTGTTTGCCAGTAAAATGGCTGGAACTGTAGAAAGAAATGAATGAATTTGTTTTTGTAGTGCTTTTCATATACATTGTATCCAAAGTACTTTACAAGCTTGGTTTAGTTGTAGCAGGCATATGCATGCACAGGGAGGGCAAGTGGCATTCAGGAAGGTTAGGAAGGTACAGGGGCGTTAAAGGAGAAGGAATGTGTGAGAATTTGTAGCTGCTTGTAACAGTCCTATTTTCAAAAATTATGTTTATTCCCTCCAAGTGATCAAATTTTATCTGTACCCATATTGTTTTCCATTTCTAGACAACATTCTATATAGTTCTCCTCATAGACCCAAGACTATGGCATTTTGACTGTGGCTCTGCATGGATTCAGAACTCTTGCCACAAGCTGTTGACCTATGAGAGTAGTGCACAGAGTTATGAATCACTGTAGTGACATATTCAAAACTCCTCCTGGTGCCATGAAGAGAACTGTACAGAATGTTGTCAATGAGAAAAAAATACAAAGCACAGTTCCCCCATCAGTATTTATTCTAGTACAGTACAGTTACATATATATCCCATGGTGGTATGAATATAATTGCTGAACACAGAAACATCATACACAACTTCAATACCAAACACTTTTCTCATCTCTTTTAAGGGGGATGAGAAGGGGGGGGGAATAGAAAGGTTAACCAGAATGTGTACGATTCCCTGTAGCGTTATTTCAGTGATTACTACAGTTGTTCAGAAATTGGTTTGCTAGGCCATATTAAGCAAATGACCATAGTAAACACTGAAAATTACTTTTTAAACCAGGATATGGAGGCATCCGTTTTGTGGACAGGAAGGGTGTTGTGATGATGTCACTGCCTCACCATTATTAACAGTGTGCATTGCAGCAGGTTAGAACAATTGGTCTGCATTGATTGGGGTCCTATTACACTCTGAAGAAAATCCTGGATTTTATGTTTGACATGGTGTAACTAAAGAATCCAGGGCTTTCCCTAACAAATCAACATGATCCCTAACTGTAGGAGCTTTTTGTTTTAAAATGCTTCACCGCACTGTTTGGGCTGCTGAGGCAGTAACATCATCACAACAGCCTTCGTGTCCTCAAAATGGCTGCCTTCGCGTCAGAGATTTAGAAGTGTTTTTTTTTTTTTTTCCATTTCACTAAAGACATTTTATCCAAAACCCTGCAGTTTACACACTGGAGCTATAAAGTAAACTTTGCAGTAATCCTATAGGGAATGGTACCCATTGGGTGATCTGTGGGCTTGTAACAGAGTGAGTATATGAAACTGGTAGCTTTCAAACCTGGGTCTACGTGTTGACAGCTTATTATGCTAACCACAAGACTACGCTGTCTCCCATACCGTATTGGTCCAACTGCCAGAACTGTAAAACTGAAAAGTACAAAGCAAGGGTAAAAAAAAGTCCCAGAACTCCTTATTTCAAAAATGGATTTTCCCTTAAACCTTGCTAATCACCTTTCACAGACTGAAGAGGAGTGGATGGAGCAACCACCTTGGAGGGAAGTCTTTTTTCCTATTTGGGAACTGAGTTCCGGTCCCTGCTGACGATTTTCTAGGAAATATATTTTTCTGCTTGACCCAAGGTACTGTAGAACTATACTGGCAGTATTTTAACATTAGCGGTTTATAGTCACACAACACCTCAGTGTTTCTTCTCTAAATGCAACCTTGAAAAGGTTGTGCATGTCACTTGAGAAACTGCAGTCCAGGGTGATTTTTTTTGGTTTGTTTGTTTGTTGTGCTGTCTATCAAGAAATGAAGTTAAAAAAATGAGGAAGCAGAATTTAAAGGTGTAATATACATAGAGAATACTGTATGGGCAACTATGCACACCAGTGTGTTATGCCACAGAGGGGTTCTGATTCCCTCTGACCTCGAGAGCGAAGCTCGAGAGGTCCATTGTAATCAGAACCCCAAGGTGGCAAAACATACTGTTGTGCATAGAGTTGCTCATCCTGTATTTTTTATAGTGTATAGCACTGTGTGAAATATGTGTTTGCAAGTTCTTTTGCTTTCCAAAATGAAACTGACTCATGCAGTCTCTAGAGGTTCTAGAATGCTGTTCTACCACAGCAGGGTAGACTCGCATTCCATGACCTTTAAACTGTGGTATAACAGCATTTTGAAAGGGATGGAATTCTATACAGAACATTCCACTATACACTATAAGAACATACACAAATGCTGAAAAAGGAAACAAAAAGTGACTGCCACACTCTGAAATGAAATTACAATAGGGAGTCTATAGACAGACAGATACAAATCACAGAAAGTGCCAGTAGAAGCCTCTCAATGCGAATACAGTCAGTGGTCAGCAAAATGTTTCCTTTATCCTCCATTGTTCTCATAAGGCAGACAGTCTAGTATGTTTAAAGTGTCTTGGTCATATGGGATCCCCTCAGTGCTATGAGTGGGGCCCACAGAGGTGGTGGTAATCCAGAGGATGGTTTGGGGGATGCAGTAGGGGCACCCTTGGAGGCATTGGAAAAAAAATCTCAGGCTTTCTCTAAATTAAGGAACATGGTCTTGGGCCTCCCAATAGAAACTAAAACATACAGCACTTGGCATACTGTATATTGTCAGGTTTACACAAGCCTCCGCTGGAACAGGTTGGGATCTGCACTTGGAGGTTGGTCTCACCATTTGAGAAACACTGCATGTGAGTATTAAAATAAAGGTAGTAGCGTGGTAGGGAGGGTCCAGGGTAGATGGGGGTGACAGGGGTAGAAACTAGAAATAACTTGAAAAAGAAAATATTAAAAAATATAATTGGTACTGGAGCAAATGTCTGTTAACAAGAATTTTTCAATTGACAGTCCACTCAATTGTAAAATTGAGAGGACCCATGACAGAAAGCAAAATGTTGCATGTCAGTTGAGCTTTCCTGGGCACATAAATTGCAAAACACAGACAGCAGTTTACACAGATGTTTGCTGTTTGCAAGGATGATCTGACTTTTATCCAAGTCAGTGAGGCTGCAATGTTTGTGTGATCTGTACTGCTATTGTGATGCCCTAAAATATCACAGAGTGAGTTTCCACATAAACTCAGTTGTTAGTAGTTACATTTGTGAAAGTTGCCTGTGTTTGGTTGGTTACAGGGTACTGTATAAGCACCCCTTCCTCCCTGAGACATGACTGCAAGACCTCCGCTGAAGAGTCAAAGCAGAACTAATAAAAAGGGATTGAACAGAAAACACTAATGACAACAGCCAGCATAAAAAACTAATTCTACTGGTTCTTGGCATTCACCAAAGGATGTACAGCTGATAGTCAGAGATAAGAAACAAGGTCACTCAGGGAAGTGCTGCACTCAGTGTGAACTGGTCAAAACAAGCCAAAAAGCACACTGCCAGCACTCTAATTCACAGTTAAAAACAGCTTTATTTGTTGAAGGAGTTAAATAAAGCCAATGTGCAAAAAAGAATACTATTACTCAGATGTCTGAATAAAGACATTCCAACACAATTTGTCATTTGATCAGGCATGTGAGTAAAATTGTATAGCTTATGTGTTAGCCTAATGAACTCCCTTCATCAAATAAAGGAATTTTAACTCTGCATTGGAGTGCTGGTGGTGTGTTTTGGGGCTCTTTGTTACAACAGAAACTGTCCCCACTCCCCAAATAAAAAACGTATGGCAGCTGAACTTGGTAGGCCTGAACAGGAGATCTGCAAATGTGACCTAGTTTTGTATGTTTCCACTGTCTGAAGAACAGTATTTTCTTTTCGTGTAAATGCCGTAATCTTCTTTGGACAAATTTTGCTATGAAATGCTGTAATTTAGCAGACAATGTTATGCATTCTCTTCACACTAATACTTAACAGGAGCCTTGTGTACCTTAGCTGGAGTAGATGCCTTCACTCCCTGCCCCACCCAAATATATTTAACTATTGTTAATGTTGGGCCACACACCCACCCATGTATGTATTGAACGTGCCTTAGGTTTTTCCTTTTTTTGTATGATGTGAACTTTCCCATTTGAAATGGGAATACTATGCAATCTCCACTGTCAGCCTTTTACCCAACAGGTCTGTTATAAATACTGATATTTGACTATTTTATTTTGTTACATGGTTTCAAAATGTAATCTACCCAGAGGTCTTTACAAAGAAGTCATTGTTTAGATTTTTGTCTGTATTTGGCAATGTTATAACAATCTTAGCCCTATTGGCTACTAATATTATGTATTTAAAACAAGAATATTGGTTGTTGCTGTTTTTCTCGGGAGTGGTCAGTGTTAAAATATTGGCTAAGTACTGTAATTATTTGTAACATAGAGTTACGTGCCCAAATTTGACTGTGGTCTGCAATAAAACACATTTTCCATAAGGCTGTGATTACTGTCTACTGTGACATTGCAGTTATGCTGCACTAGGGACATAGATTTTTATGGACAGGAGAAAAAAGATGTGGTACATCTGTAGTAGGGCTGTGTGAATAATGAATATAATTTCCTGAATACCACAAATAATGAGCTATTAATTATTCAGATTCCGAATAACGAATAAGCTAAGAGCCTCCCTGTCAACCTCCTCCCTAGCCCAGATCCAGCAATAATAGAGAGAACCCCCTTCCCCCACCCTCAGATAGCACCCAGACCCTCTCCTCCCCAACCACATCAAGTAAGTCATAATAAAAAAAAAAAGAAAACATAAGGAAAATTCAATGGGCGACCGGCACAACCCCACCCGCCTCCAAGGCCGGCCACCAAGTTTCAATACTGTGCCCCCCCACACACACACACCCCTACCCCCACCCCAGTAGCCTGTAGCAGCAGCTCCCACCTGCCACACCTGCAACAAAGATACATTTTAAAAAGGCGGCGGTGTAGTCCGCCCTCCTCCTCAGACAGCTGCCTTCTTGTGAATGAAATCAATCGTTGCTTGTGCTTATATAGTAGAATGAGCTGATCACTTGATGATCAGCTCATTCTACTATATAAGCGCAAGCAAGTGACTGATTTCATTCACAAGAAGGCAGCTGGCCAAGGAGGAGGGCAGGCTGCACTGTTTGCCTTTTCTTTAACTTATCTTTAGGTGCAGGGTGCGGATGGAGGTGGGGGGACCTACTGCTACTGACTACCGGTGTGTGTGTATTCACAATCTGTGGTTCTGTTCACTGGATCTGCAGGAAGTGTTCTTTAATGTCCCAGTCCATCCATCTCATTGGCGGTTCCTTTGCTTCAGAGCAGAAGGGACCCTATATGAGTTCCGAGCCAAGCTGTTCGGCCTGTCATTGGCCCCACAGGTCTTCACCAAATGCATCGCAGTGGTGGCAGCCCATCTCATGCATTGGGGAGGCAGAATTTACCCCTACCTCAATGATTGGCTCTTAGCAGGTCCAACCAGCAGGAGGTGGAGAGGTCCAGGGACTTGGCCCTCCGAACCTGCTCCCAACTCAGCCTCTTGATCAACGAGGCCAAATCAGAACTTGTGCCTTCTCAGGTGATGTGCTTCATCGGGGCAGAGCTTGACTCTCATCAAGCCAGAGCTCGGCTCCGGGCAGACGGAGTGGAGGTTCTCTCCTCCTTTGCCCAGTCATTTCTGGTTGGGCAATTGCACCCTGCCCGAGACTTTCTGCGCCTTCTGGGTTACATGGTGGCATGCACCTTCATGGTCAATTGGGCCCAGTGGCACATGTACCCCCTCCAATGGGAGCTGGCTGCCCAGTGGACTCAGCACCACGGTCATTTTGACCAGCTCATCACTGTAACCCAGAAGATGTGAGATACTATCCAGTGGTGGACTGCCCCAGACCAGTTGCAGGAAGGGATCCTGTTTGTCCGCCTAGAGCCGACAGATGTCCTCATGACCAGTGCCTCTCTCATGGGCTGGGGAGCCAATATGGGGGATAAAAGGGCCCACGGGTTCTGGACCATCAAGGAATCCCGATACCACATCAACCTGTTGGAGATCAGAGCAGTCAGACTGGCACTGTCAGCTTTCGCTCCTCAGCTCCGGGGTCAAGTGGTTCAAGTCCAGATGGACAATACCACGACCATGTACTACCTCAACAAACAGGGAGGCACTCCACATCTGGACCCTTGTCAGCCGCCTGGAGACGGATCTCCTAGCCATTCATGTGGCAGGAGCCTCAAACCATCTGGCGGATGCTCTCAGACACTTAGGCGAGACATCCTACGAGTGGTCGCTCCATCCAGAGGTAGCTTACAGCCTGTTCTCCCACTGGGGAAAACTGATAGTGGACCTGTTTTCCTCCAGGGAAAACACCAAGCTGAGTCTGTTTCATGTCCTCCCCCCTCAGCAGGGCTTGCTGCAGGGGGGATGCCTTCTCGAGGCTGTGGACCCCAGGCCTCTTCTATGCCTTCCCGCCATTTCCCTTGATCCACAGGGTGCTCCTCAAGGTGAGGAGGACAAGGCAATGGTGATTCTGGTAGCCCCAGACTGGCCGCACCAGTTCTGGTATCCAGATCACCTCAGCCTCAGTCGCAGACCCCCAGAGCGGCTTCCAGCACACCCAGACCTGATCTTTCTCAATCGGGAAGTTATACCATCCAGACCTTCAGTCCCTGCACCTCACAGCCTGGTACCTGAGTGGTTAGAGTTTCAGGCTTTGGGTCATTCCGAGGATGTCGTCACCGTAGTGGAGGCATCCAGAAGGGAATCAACCAGGGAAAGTAATGCCTTCAAATGGAAAAGGTTTTCCATTTGGTGTCAGGGCAAGGGCCTGGACCCTCTGTCCTGTCTGGTGGCTAACATTCTCGACTACCTTTGGTCTCTCTCCAAAGGGGGTCTTCGGTCATCGATCCTTAGGGTGCACCTGGCAGCCATCTCTGCTTACTGGGCACGGGCTGGTCAGCTGATGGCACAGGAGACAGTGGTCAGGTGCTTTTTCAAAGGCCTGGATCACATATCCCCTCCGGTTCATGAACCTCCACCTCTGTGGGATCTACTGCTGGTACTGGCAAAGCTCATGGGCAAGCCATTCGAACCAATGCACAAGTGTGCATTGTCGCACTTGTGGAAGACGGCCTTCCTGGTGGCTATCACATCTGCCAGAAGGACAGAGGAGCTCCAGGTGCTTTCAGTGGACTCCCCTTATCTGGTCTTCCACAGGGACAAGGTTGTCCTATGCCCCCACCCAAAATTCCTTCCGAAGGTGGTGTCAGAGTTTCACCTTAACCAGGTGTTAACTCTGCCAGTATACTACCCTAATTACACCTCGGAGGCCGAGTACAGGCTCCATACTTTGGACATGAGATGAGCTCTCTCCTATTATAAGGAGAGGATGGCGGAAGTTCGGGGAGAGGTTTGCCAGCTGTTTGTCGCCTACGCTGAAGCTGCTTCTGGCAGACCTGCAGCAAAACAGACTATTGCAAGGTGGATTACATCTTGCATAAGTCTGTGCTATGAGTTGGTGGGCATGGAGCCTCCCAGAGGGATAAGAGCTCATTTTACCTGCCATACCGCTGCATCGGTGGCTACTTCCAGGGACATCCTTATCCAGGAAATCTGTTGGGCTGCTACCTGGAAGTCAGCAAACATCTTCATTACCCATTACCACATCGATCTTAAGTCACACCAGGATGCTGGTTTTGGAGCCTCAGTTCTCCAATCTCTTATTTCCAAAGTGAGTATCAGTAGGGTTGTGCACCTTGCCTCCCTCCTCCCTGAGAACTGCTAGGAGTCTGCCAATAAGTGTGGATGAACAACATATCCATGATCCTAGAAAAACAGGTTTCTCACTTGTAACAGTAGATGTTCCACGGAATGGTCTCTTGCAGTAAGTCATTACTTCTGGGAGTTCCCAAAAGGTGGTGCTCCAGCACGGAAGTCTCTTCCAGCAGTCTCTATACCAGGGACCACCCACACTACCTCACTTCCTGGGCTGTACCTATAAAAGTGGGTGGTCCCTGGTAAGCTCCGTTCATTTTCCCAACGGTTTCAGCTCTGGCACCAACACTCCTAGTAGCAGTCTACGACATGGATTGAACCCATAGCCTGGGTACCTGGGCTTCATACAGACACCATATACCTACAATGGATGATTCCCTGTCACACACACAGGGTGCACAACCAAAGGGCTAAAAAAAAAAACAAAAAAAACTTAGAATCCTTTTCAAGAGATAATACTGGGAAGGAAACCCCCTCACCGTCCTGCCTAACCACCTTTCAATGATCGTGCCTCCAAAACCCGGATCATCAAGAAGATATTCATCGTTGATGGGCACTTTACCCCCCATCAATGGCAGGCTCTACTCCATCAAAAAAGGAACATTCATTGTTGATGGGGCATCACTCCTCAGCTCCCCTGTCGACCAGAACTCCTGCAGCATCGATGACAGAGGTCTTGCTGCCTTCCCCAATGATGGGGCATAACCCCCAGTCAACAGGAGGGCTTTACAAGACAGCATCATCAATGAGAATGCCTCCTTCATTGATGGAGCACATGCTACATGCTTTCTCTTTGATGGGGCTGCCTCCCCCGTCGATGGGACATGCTCCCTATGCTCCCCCTTTGACGAGAGGCCTGCCACTGTCAACAGGCCATGCATCCACTCTCCCATCATCGACGACAGCATTTCCATCGTTGACGGAGCATGTCTTCACATCCCCATTGTTGATGATGGCACTCCCATCATCGACGGAGCATGCATTCACTATCCCATCATCGACAGAGCATATCCCACCATCGACGACACATGCCCTGCCTTCCTCATCATCAATGGAGTATATTCCCCCATCAATGGAGCATACTGTTACTGACCCTCCACTTGTAAGACACAGTACATCATCGACAAGGCATGCTTCTCTGCCTCTCCCATCAACGGGACTGATGCCTTCATTGTCAAGACGATCACTACTACATAAAACAACAACCTTGCCTGCATATAGTACAGCTATGGATGATCCTTATGGAAGGTTGACGAAAAGCCAAGAATATTCTCAAAAACATATCGAAAGATGCATATGGAGCTGCATTTCTACAAAATAGAACTATATGCTTCAGAACGCAGAGGCCCTCCAACCTTGTTGTTCCTATGTGGGGCTCACAACCCCATTGGAAATTAACAAAGATGCCAAAGAAACACTGGATCACTCTACCGGGAGGCACAAAATGATCCCCTGTCCCCTCGTACGCTGGATTCAGAACCTGCTTACTTGACAATTCCGTCATCACAAGTTCCAAATATTGAAGAAATAGTAAATAGAGTACTGGATTCTATGGGTTTTGACCATAGCCTCACTCCAGAACATAACCGTTAAACACAAATGATATCACCACCTCCATCAAAACAGGCATGCACAGAACTAGAACACTTCCCAGTCCTGCCTCCTCCTGAATATTCAGATGAATATTTCTCAGATTATCACACGAATCCAAACCTCCATAGGACCTATGATGTTCCCCTGACTCAAGAGGATATGAATCCCCTTCAGAGGTGCCCTCCTACTGGGACGAAGGGCTGTTACAACCACAAAAGGTAATTTCTCCACTGGATGACCCCTCATTCCCCATAATGATGCTACAAATACAAAAAACAATGGGGTTTTCCACAACAGAACATGCCAGATTATGTAAAGATATGGCTGAATATCTGGGCCTACCGGAAGACTCTGCCTGGGCTATCTTTCCTTTTATACCTACATTCAGAAGTGCTATTACTGAAGCTTGGAGTCAACCCACAGCAGTGCAGGAGTTACCTAGAAAGGCCCATGGGCTGTATCAGGCTCCCCGATTAGCAATATTTAACAAATACACCAGCAGCGGATTCTGTGGTTACTGCGGCTGCCCACAACCGCACTGGCAAGCCTAAACATACAAGCACGATACCTCCAGAGAGAGACTTGAAACATTTTGACCATACGGGGAAAAGAGTGTTTGCTCTAAACACACTAAATATCAGAATACTTAACTATATGAGGCACATGCTGCAATACCTACGTACAGTGAGCACTTCTGCTGGAGAAGTTATAAATAGAATACCTGCATCCCCTGAAAGAGAGCAACTTACATCTATAAATAATACAGTTATTTCACTGTCTCGACATCTATTAAGATTAGGATATGACCTTGCCGATGCTTCGGCTCGAGCCTCTGCAGTCAGTATTCTTATACGCTGCCAGGCATGGCTCCGACTTTCAGGGCTAGTACCTGATATTCAACACAGAGTGGCTAACGCCCCCTTTTCAGGTGACCATCTTTTTGGTCCAGGAGTTCAAATGATACTGGAGAACCTACAAGCCTCAGACAGACAACTGAAAACAGTACGATACATGTACCAAAAACCACGCCCTCAGTATAATTATTCATACAAAACTGGAACTAATACCCCACGTGACACCTTTAAGAGCAGAGAACAAGTAACAAGGACAAGTAAAGGGCCAGCCCATGGCCACCCCTCTGGCAGCCTCGGGGCTTCTGCCCCTCATTAAAGACTCGAGACTCCACCCCAGACCCCCCTTCTTGGTCTCGGGGACCTATTGGGGCCACTAAAAAGACTGAGGTCTTTTTCACATCAGCTCGATACATCTAGCAAATTTTTCAGGTATCACTGTTTATAGACCATCACGACCATTCCGTCGAGATGCCTTTTTGACCTGTTGTGCACCGGACATCCTGTCCCTCCCTCGAAAAGGTCCATCCAGTATTAACTCACATGCTGAGACACAATCAATCCCACTGCGAACTATATTCTTCTCTCCTCCACTGCTACTCGTAGCTTTCCCTTGATCATGAACAAAGATCATATCAAAAAGGGTGAGTACATATACAGAGATTTTATATGTTTTTAACCACTGCTTCATTTTGTTTGGTCACAGATACATTGTTTCATTTGCTACATTATTTGTTACTTCAGTATCCTACTTTTTGTGAAATGGATCATTTATTACTGGCTAGACAGTCTTGAAAAAAAAAGGGTCTTCACTTGCTACTTTGTAGCACTTCTAAAGAATAACATTGTATTACCCAAGCTTCTGTTACAATTCGTAACAAAGTTGCCTTTGCCTCAGAGTGTGCTTTCACCGCTGATCACTGAAGCTCCATAATTGCTCAGTGCTCTTAACATATTCCTTCTAGTTTTTAAACACAATGCTTCACAGTGAATCATGTATCCCTTTATTCCACTGCTGTGCTATTTTAGCATTCATTGGTCCCATGACCACATTTTACCTATGGCAGAATGCCATCTGTGGCCACCCACTGCCATATAACAGCTTGGGAATCTCCTAGAAGTAATGACTTACTGCAAGAGACCATTCCATGGAAGATAGTGCAGTTATACAAAGACTTTTACTGTAACAGTAGATCTTCTAGGAATGTCTCTTGCAGTAAGTAGTTTCCCTCCCTACATCCCCGTCTTATGTAATAGGAAAAATGATGTAAGGGTGGGAAGCTTCAGTACCTCGGTTCCCCCTGGTCCCTCATTTCCGAGCTGAAACCAGCGGAGAGCGGAGCTTACCAGGGACCACCCACTTTTATAGGTACAGCCTAGGAAGTGAGGTAGTGTGGGTGGTCCCTGGTATAGAGACTGCTGGAAGAGACTTCCGTGCTGGAGCGCCACCTATCAGGAACTCCCAGAAGTAATGACTTACTGCAAGAGACATTCCTAGAAGATCTACTGTTACAGCAAAAGTCTTTGTGCAACTGCACTTTCTAGGAGTGGTATATGTTGTTCATCCACATGGACCAACCCAACCTCCCCAGCTGAGGACGCACAAACCTGGCTTCCAGCAGGCTAAGATCTGGCATCATGGGGTGGAGCTGAGGGTTATACCACCCGGGTGGGTGGGAGGAGCCAACTTGAAGACTTCTGGCAATTCTTAAAGGGGACAGGGACATGCCAATAAGTGTGGATGAACGACATACACTGGTCCTAGAACTACTGTTACAGGTGAGTAACCTGTTTTTATACCCCTCTGCTGCTGGGATCAGCACTTCCTAAAATTATCATTCCACTTCAGTATGCAGGCCAGCATAAAGACCTTTTCGCTCATCAGAAAGAATGATGCAGTAGTCCATGATTGCTGAGGTGCAATCAAAGATTTTTATTTTAGTGCTATAACATGTAAAAAGTCAGGGGCCCGATTCTCAAAACTTTGCCTGGCTGCAAACCTGGGTTTGCGAGGGCAAACTGGGCTTTGTGCAGAGTTGCTATTCACAGAAGCCCAGTTTGTGTACTCAAACCAAGTTTGCAGCCAGGCAAAGTGTGGAGGGGGGTGCAATGCAAATGCAAGGGAGTAGACCTGAATAATCAGCACAGTCCAATTCACAGAGCATTTGCACTGCACAAGGGCCGATTGCACATTCCCCTTGCATGCCGTCATACCACCAACTGAGACCATGCCATAATCAATGCAACCCTAGTGGTTGGCGTAGTAGTGCAGTAGCCCTTCCCCGACCCCAACACAGTAGTCTCTGTTGTCTACTGGTCTCTCCCTCCACCCAATGCCCACCCAAAGTACACATTTATGTTTCCCTGGTGTCTACTAGTCCCACCCCTCACACGATGCCCACCTGAAATACACAGTTATGTTTCCCTGGTGTCTGCTGGTCCCATCTCCCACCCGATGTCTGTCACCATAATGGGAAATGCCCACCACGTTTTACCATAGTCCACTATGGTGATCACTGTCCAACCACTGCCATCCAGTATGCCTTCTACAAGTACGTCCCACCCCCCCCAACACCACAGCCCCATCCCCGTCCTTGAACATTGCTCTTCAGCACCCCCCCAGCCCTACCTTCATTGGTGGTTAGTGTGACCCGCCCTCACCCAGGGCACTGACAACCCACCACCTAGGTTCCCCTTACCTGACGGTTGGTGTCATGGTGAATCAACAGCAACCAACACTGCCCTCCACACACCACATCAGCCACCTGCCATCTGACAGGAGCAGAGAGTGCACTGCTTATTTATAGGGCCCTATCAGTAATCAGTGTACTCCCTGCTCCTGTCAGATGAAAGGCAGCAAAGATGGTGTGTGGAGGCCTGTGTAACTCACCACTGATTCACTGTGGCACTGAGAATCGGGTAAGGGGGACCAGGGGGGTTGTTGGTGCTGTGGGTGGGAGGGGGGCACACTAACCCCCAACAAGGATCAGGCCAAAGAGCAGTATTTGGGGACAGGGCTGTGTTGGGGGGGACTTGCAGAAAGCATACTGGACAGCAGTCATGGAATGACAATTGCCATGGGGGGAGAGTGACAAAATGTGGTGGGCTTTCTCCATTACTGGGATAGACATTGGGTAGGGGGGTGGGACCATTAGACACCAGGGAAACATACTGCAAATGTGTACTTCAGGAGGGATCTGGTGGGGAGAGAGACCCCTAGACACCAGGGAAACATACATGTGTTCTTCTGGTGGGCATCGGGTGGGGAAAAGGCCACTAGACACCAAGAAAACAGGGCTGCATATGGGGCAGGGGCTGGGGGGCATTCTGAGCTCCGGCACAACCTATGTAAATGGACCCATAATGGGCATGCAAATGGTCACTCAGCACCTTGCATGCCCAATGGGCTCCTCTACGTGGCTGTTTTTGTGGATAGCAAATAGCACAGCTGCAGTATCCATTGGGGAGACGTACTCCTGGCTCCATGTTGGTGCAGCGCTAATAGGGTTAGTGCTGACTCCACCTGGCCCTATGTTCAGTCAGATGGCCTACCTACACTATACAACTGAATGAAGCAACCTCAGACACCTGGGCAAGTGCAAAGCATAGCACAACATTTTGCACTGTGCTTTGTGCCTCTTTGTGAATTGACCCCAGAAGCGGTAAGCGCTTGCCCCAGGACCAACTTTTCACATTACGACTGTTGCTTTTTCAAGGTGCTGCCAGCTAAGCATTAAAGCCTTGTATAATAATTCCCAGAATGTGGACACACCCACAATTCAAACCAACCTATTAATATATAGTATTTAAAATAACCAGCAGCAAGGGCTTTGGTATACCAAGTGCAAGTGAAGTGATACATACACTAAAAAAATGGAATAAGAACAGTTCATAGAACAAAATCCATAACAAAACAAAATCCATAATGTTCAGCAGAGGATCATTGTGCAACACATAGCACCTGGGCAAGTGCACATGCTCAGAGTCATTGCTCCGATTTTCTAATGTGGTTTTATAGAATTTGAACACTTGTTTCAAGATATAAACCACATTAGTAGCTTCAGCACATGCCCTTCTTGAAAATGAACAACTCATGCATACATGAGTTTTCCAGATGCTCGACAGGTCAAGATGTATTGCTGCGCCTTCTTGTCACTTCAGGAATACACAGAGGAAGCCAGCGGACAGACTTTAGGTGAGCTACAAGGTAAAGCTCAGCCAGACTGAAACTTTATTTTATAATCAAAATGTTATAGAAAGCAGTTTGGGGAGTATACTTGCCCTCAGAAGGCATATAGATGCTCACAGGCACACACAACTCACCAAGCTAAAAAAATAAAAGCTGACTGCACCACCTTATGCACTGATTGCAACTTAATTTGGCTGTTACATAAGGGATGGTAAGCCCTATATGGGGTGAAAGTCAGGTTATGTTGCCATACTGCTGCTGCTTCAACTCTGTTTTGTGCATATTTGCACATCACAATAAAAAAACAACCCAGCAAACAGTGAAATCTGGACATTTTTAATTAAAGATGTGATGAGTGCTGTGATTATTTCTTTACCACATATGAAAACATTAA
Organism: Neoceratodus forsteri; assembly: GCA_016271365.2. Classification (NCBI taxonomy): domain Eukaryota; kingdom Metazoa; phylum Chordata; order Ceratodontiformes; family Ceratodontidae; genus Neoceratodus; species Neoceratodus forsteri. Next base: position 302,494,322 of record CM057458.1, on the reverse strand, counting down.
CATTTAATACTCCATGATATTTACATATGGCACAGGATTATACACACTGAAGTCTATGGGATTACAGTACACTACAAAAAAGGGAAAAAACATTTTTGAACAAGAAGAATGCACACAAAATAACCTAAGGCCTAACTAGATTCTAAGTAGATAGTTTAAGCTTACCCCCAGCTGGGATCCCTGAAGTCATAGCGTAATGACAGTGATGCTGAGGCAAAGTTATGACTGACTTTAGTTAGGAAAATGTAGTCCCCTATATACCCATGCCAGGCCGGCCTCTGCACACATCATCTACCCTGCCTTTCTTATATCACACCCAGGACATGCCTTTGATTCTGTGAGTCTACCTCCAGGACTGAACTGGTCTGAGCTGGTTATGTGGATTTGGACCCTTCTTTTTTATTGATGTGGCCCATCACTCTGCAGGGAGGGTCTAGCCTACCCTGGCCATTTGTTGCTATATAAAAAAATAGCCACTTTCAGGATGAATAGAACCCTATTCTTTGGAGAGTTCAAAGGACTGTTTTGTCCTCAGGTACGGACAGCAAAAAATGAAAGAAATGCAATACCAATTCCCAAAATACCCCTCACATTAGCTAAAATATTTAATATTAAAAAATAGACAAAAAAACTTTGCATTGGTGTCACATCTCCACCCTTCTGAAAAATGAAAGGACATTATTTGGTGAGCCAAAAAAATGCTTTTCATGTTAACAGGTCATGTCTACCTGCTATGCCTCAATTCTCTCACTTGATTTGTTATTTAACTGTTTAGGGCTCCCCATTTCTTTACTGAGCCATTGGTTACTACCTGGACAAAATGTCAGCATTGCCATACTGTGGCCACTGCAGCGCTAAATCTCCATGTTACAAGAGTGTAGCACCAAGCTCCATCTCCTTTTTTCTATGGAGGTTTTTTTTCTCCTAGTCCACCTCCAGCCTCCAGGAATATTCCCTGGTTTCAGGGATTTACACTGTCAGGTCCAAAACCTCAGACTCCCATGGACCCTGGTAATTCACTGGTTACTCCCACAGCTTGCCCTGGCAGTGATTCCAGGAGTAGGGCCATCCTCCCCTCCTGAGGCAGTCCAGATCAAATGCTGGCAGGTGCTAAGATGCGGGGGAGTCCTAAAGGCCCAGTCTGCCATTTAGACAGAAGTGGGGATTTTTCTACCTTATGCTTAGTCCCCTTTTAACCCCCTCTGATGTAAGTCTAGCTCCTAGGCCATTGTCACACGCAGTTAAACTGGTGGAGTGAGCAAGTGCCCTTGGCCTGCTGCAGGAGTCACTGTGGTGCTCACACTCGCAGCCAACCCTCCATGGCAGAGGTGAACTGCCGTGCAGCAGCTGCCGTGGCTCAACCTGCCTCCTGATGCAGCCAGTCACACTCGCTCCTGAACTCAGATTGCCTGCACAGTAGTGCTGGGCTGTCAGGAGGCCCTAACAGCCTTCATATTAACAATTTGGGATTTTGCACACTGATCCTGTGAAGTCATGTGAGGGGGGTTGTGGCTGATGATCATTTTTAATGCCCTCCCAGACAGACATGGTTGCAGCTTCTGCAGAACCCAGGGTATACCCAGCCACACATTTTCAGTTGAGGTGTAGCCCTTCTCTCTGGGCAGCAGCTTCCTGATCAGGTACATGACTGGGTGTTCCTCCCCAGTGTGCATGACCTGACTCAAAACTGTCCCTAGCCCATGATCAGATATATCTACATGGACAATGAACTTAAAAGAATAGTCAAGGATTGTGATCGCAGGTGCCCAACACAATATGTCCTACAGCTGGCAGTAGATTATCTCACAGTGGTCTATCCACTGAACCTTTTGTGGCATTTTCTTCCTAGTGAGATCTGACAGGGATTTGGCGGTACTGCCAAAGTTTGGCACAAACTACCCCGCCATCCCTAGGAATGCCAGTACATTTCTCTTTGTGTTGGGTGTGGCCCCTTGCTGTACAGTCTCAATTGTTCATGGCTCAGGACAGATGTACTCACTTCCTACCCTGTGCTCAAGGTATAACACCTTTGCCATCCCTATTTAGCACTTCTCTGCCTTGACTATAAGCCCTGCAGCCTTCAGTCATCAGAGAACTTCTGTCACATGCCTGACAGGCTCCTCCCATGTTCGTATGTAGATGGGTGATGTCATCCATGTAGGCAAATACAAAATCTCCTATTCTCCCACCCAAGACAAGTACAGTCCATGAGCCACTGACAGGTAGCTGGTGCATTCTTCACCCTGAATGGTATTACCTAAAATTCGAATAGGCCAAATGGAGTGACAAAGGCTAACCTCTCTCTGGCTTTAGGGGTCAGGGGTACCTTGCGGTAGCCTTTTGTCAGGTCTATGGTGGTAAACTCTCTAGCACCTCATCCACTCTGGGCATGGGATGTGTGTTCAACTCAGTACTGCTGTTGAGCCTGCAATAGTCCACACAGACCCTCATGGTCCCCATTTGGGATCAGTGCCACAGGGGAGGCCCAGGGAATATTGGACTCCTGGATTACTCCAAGAGCAAGCATTTTCTTGCTCTCCCTTTCAATGACATGTGTCACTTCCTTAGAACTCAGTAGGGTAGCGGCCTGGGACCTTGTATCCACATGGTTCTCCTCCAGCATGGTTTATCCTATTTTCCCTATGAACATTTCACCAAACGTCTGCCGCACTCTTTGCATTTCAGCATCTTGGGCCAGTGTCAGCTGCTCTGCCAGGATTACAGCATCCACTGAGGATTCCCCTTTATCCTCTCCAGGGAGATCCACCAGTGGGTCTGCTTCTTCCTTCTCTTCCTACAATTAGCTGCACACAGGACCGTCTCTTTCCAGTCATGCTAGGGCTTCATCATGTTTAAGTGGTAGATGTGCTTCTTCTTCCTCTTGCAGGGTAGGTCCACCATGTGATTAACATAATTTACCCTCCTGACCAAGCCACCTGCAATTTGTTTTCTGTTGGACAGGGATGAGTACAATTGCCCATTGCTTAACTTCATACAACTCTGGCCCCACTGTTATACCATGTCTTTAGCCTCAGTTGTACAGCAGTTAGTTGCTCCTGTGTGAGTCCCATGCGCTGTTTGAGACATGATCTTCAATTCTGGACATATTTCACAACAGATTCATTTTGGGAGCAAACTCCCCCTTCCATCCATCTCTTATTAAATCTAGGAGACCCCTTACGCAATGGTCAAACAGGAGCTCAAAGGGTGAGAACCTTGTGGACTCCTGGGGGACTTTGATAAATATGTAAATAAGAGATGGGATAAGTATGACTGATAAATATGCAAGTAAGCTGGGGTAAGTACTTACCCCACTCTTTTGCATGCTGGTCAGTGAATGCTCTTAACATGGTTTCAAGTGACGCATTAAAAATCTCCACCAGACAATCTCATGGTGAGATGGGGAGGCCCTGAGCTGCTATATCCCACACTTTTCCCATAGACTAGTCATAAGAGGATACATAAAATTGGCATCTTGTTCTGACAGATTCTCCTGGGGAAACCCTACCCAGCAAAATATCCCTAGAAGCTTGTTGGCCATTTTTTCCACCTCTGGGGAAGACATGGCCATGGTCTGTTGGTACCTGATTGTCTAGTCCACAACCGCCGGAAAGTCTTGCCTGTGTGACTTTGTTCCCAACCTTTTACCATTCTCTGGCATAGAATGCAAGTCAGCTGTAATTTGCCATGTCCTTAAAGGTATTGGGCAAGTAAAATTGTTAGTCAGCTTCCCCTTTTTTGTGGCTATCTCCTAAGTGTCCAGAAAAGGGTATATCATGGGCTACGGAGAGAATCTGCTTCCTGTATTCCACAAAGACTACTGTCTTCTAGAGTACCCCTTCCTCAGGTCCTCCCTTAGGAACTCACTCTCAATATAGGAGCCTATTATCCTAGTATACCTTCTTTTTTGCCAAACCCTAAGAGTCACCATCCTGCAGCCAACTCTCTTAGTTTCTGTAGGGATGCTTAGCTTGCTGAGCTCTCTCAAGTTCTGCACACCGGACCTTCTATAAAACACACTCTTCTGCAGGAAAGCAGCCCACATCTGGGCTTCCCCCCGTCTGTAGATGTGGCTAAAAACTGCCACTCCCAGCCCATCCTTCAGTCACTCTTGCTACTTCCCCTGCTGCTGAAGCAGGGGTTGTTTCTGGCTGCACTGCCTCCTCTCTGTCCTCAGGAGCTAGTTCCCAAGCCTGACTATAAGTAGTGATACACACAATGTCAGCCAGACTGTCAAAATCATTATCCATAATTACATCCACAGGAAGGTACGGTACTACACCCGCTTCCTGTATGCCCTGTCTACCTTTCCAGCTTAGAAAAATTCAGGCTATTGGCACTGAGACCACAGGATCTCTCACTCCTCCAGTTCTAGACAATTGGCCTGCCATGATCTGTTTCAGCTGAATTAAATCCTGCTTTGCCATTGGAATGGAAGCCCCAGTGTCTCTCAATCCCTGGGTTACTATCCCATTAACTAACATAGGGTACATGTGTATAGTGGAGTTAATGGGAATTGCCTTCTCAGTACATGCCACCAGCTGATGGTTGCTTCCAAAGCTACCAATTATTGTAGCTGTATGCTATGTCATCATTTTTATTGTACACTGTTGTTTAACGTTGTCCTTACAGGATTTCCTTGAAAATGAGTGTGCTCAATGGAGTCTTCCTGCCAATAAACTTAAACCTTAACTTAACCTTAACCCATGCACCTGCACTCTCCTCTTTAGCTAAGTTTTTTGGACAATCATACCATAGGTGTCTCAGTTTTCCACAGATGTAGCACCTGTATTTCTGAGTCTCCTTAAGTTTGGAACCATTCAGCTTCCCTTTTGATTAAAACACAGGTTGGCTTTCCTTAGGCTGCCCTTTCCCCACCCAACCCGGTTCTCTTGAAATCACCTGATGTCCCTCCTTCATTGTTTTTTCAGAATGTATGGTCAGCAGGACACAAACAGATTAGCCCTCTCGGCTGCCTCCTTTGTGGAGCTAAGAGTCTGATCCAGCAATTATAATCTTAACTCCTCTAGTGCAGTCTTGATCTGTTCCAAGGAGCTAGTTTTTGACCCTCTAACCATTGCTCTAACAAATTGCCTAGCTGAGTACACATTTCTGAAGAACTGTCTCCTGAAGCCTTCCTTTACCCACTAAATGTCCATCTGTAGGCCTCAGTAGTCAATTTATATTGCTTTAACAAGGCATTTTGCACTTTGGTATTGTCCATCTGGTCCTCTTTGTACATTCTAGTGAAGACTTGTAATGTGTAGCCCATAAGAAGTGGCAAAAGGTAAGTTGCCCAGGAGGCCCTGTCCAATTCAAATTTTCCACAAATTCTTTCAGCAGACTTAAAAAGAATTGAGATAATTCCCCTCGTAATGCTTAGGAAATCTATTGGAACAGATATTGGCTTCTTAGGTCAAACTCCTGATGCAAGTATTTAAGTGCCTGTGGCAGTACCTTCTGAAATGGAAACATTGTCTTTCTCTTCTAGTAATGCTCTTGCTCCTCTCTCATCCTGATCTCATGCTGGTACTGCTTCTTTCACTTCTCTGCCTCCAGCCTTGCTTTTTGGAGCTCTGCATCTGCCTTTACCTTAACCAGGCTGAGCTCCAGCTGCATCAGTTCTATCTGGTCTGCATGAGCAGCTGCCCCAGTTATAGGCTCTGGCTCACTTTCTCTCTCCTAGTGGAGGGGAAGATACCTAAACCAAATAATAGTAGCACACTGGATAGGGGGTCAATACCAGTCCATTCACAGAAGAAAGGGTCTTGAAAGAACTCCTAAAACTGAAGCTGGACAAAGCAATGGGGCCCGACAGGATTCACCCCAGAATACTAAAATAACTAAGGGGAGAACTAGTGGCACCACTGACTACCTTTTTTAACAAATCATGGGAGGAGGGCATGGTACCTGAGGACTGGAGGAGGGCAGATGTGATTCTCCTTCACAAAAGTGGGATCAAGGCAGAGGCAGGAAACTACAGACCTGTTAGTTTGACCCCAGTGGTAGGGAAAATGATTAAATCACTTCTGAAAGAAAGAATTGCTGAGTACCTAGAGGCCACCATGGCACATGACCCAAGCCAGCATGGAGTCATAGTGGGAAGGTCATGTCAGACAAATCTAATAGATTTTTTTGACTGGGTGACCAAAGTAGTAGACCAGGGAGGAGCTGTGGACATGACCTACCTAGACTTTAGCAAGGCATTTGACACAGTCCCACACAAAAGATTAATAAAAAAGTTAGCCAGCCTGGGAGTGGGTCCCTGAGTTGTAACCTGGGTAAAAAATTGGCTGGACAACAGGATGCAGAGGCTAATAGTAAATAGAGTCCACGCCAAACAAAAGGGGGGGTTACTAGTGGGGTACTGCAGGGTTCCATACTGGTACCGTTCCTCTTTAATGTCTTTATAGGTGACATTGTGGAGGGACTGGAAGGAAAAGTATGCCTCTTTGCAGACAACACAAAGATCTGCAACAGGGTTGATACACAAGGGGGGTGGAAAGGATGAGAAGGGACTCAGCAAGGTTGGAGGAATGGTCAAAAGTATGGCAGCTTAGATTCAGTGCAAAGAAGTGCAAAGTAATGCATCTGGGAAACAAAAACCCAAGGGAAGAGTACACAATGGGGGGATATTAAAGACAACAAAAATGGAAAGGGACCTGTGGGTAGTCATGTCAGATGACCTAAAGATAGACAAGCAATGTAAGAAGGCAGTAAAGAGGGCTGGGGGGATAGTGGGATGCACAGGGAAAGGCATCACCATTAGAAAACAGGAAGCTGTTATCCCTCTGTACAGACAGTTGGTGAGACCCCATCTGGAATACTGGTGCAGTTCTGGAGACCCCATCTCTGCAAGGGCATAGGATGGAGGCAGTCCAGAGGAAGGCAACTAAAATGATACAGAGTCTGCACCGAAAACCATATGAAGAGAGACTAAAGGAGGAGGGACTTGATAGAAACTTTCAAGTACCTCAAGGAAATCAACAAAGTCCAAGAGGGTAGCATCTTTCAGAAAAAAAAATGTGCAAGAACAAGGGGTAACAATTTGAAGGTAGAGGGGAGACTACTCAGTGGCAATGTGAAGAAGTATTTTTTCATGCAGAGGGTGGTGGATGTATGGAACAACCTTCCTGAGGAGGATGTGGAGTTAAACACAGTGGGGGAATTTAAGAATGCATGGGACAGATATAAGGTCATTCTAGTGGGAGGTAGGTGGAAGTAGGCTGTTGGTAAAACTAGGATCTGCAGCTTATCCAGTAGGTATGGAAATGGCAGACTGGGTGGCCAAGTGGTCCTTATCTGCCATCAAAGTCTATGTTTCTGTGTAGCCTCTGTCACTTGACTTTAGTCACTAGTGACCACTGTTGCACTGCTTCCCAGGTCACTTTTCTTGAGGACATCTGTAAGGTCTGACTATGTATGCTATTCAAAAAAGACAAGCCCACTCCTGTATAGCTCCTCAAGGTGTGATAATGTTCATCTATCATATGACCCAGACATAGTGTCTTCTAACTATCTACTTTTCCTTACAACAAAATGAAATGGTAATTAGATACAGTATCCCCTTTTGTGTATCCTGTTCTGTGACTGGACAGATAATATTTTTACTGACAGTCTGTTTATGATCCAGCCACTACCAATGAGTTGGTCACAGCACTGCACTACCAGTTTTCATGACCCTTCAGATGCCTGAATGGTTACCTCAAAGTGTAACACCACCCAGCCTGACTCTTAGGGTATCTTTTGGTCTGAATCCTACCACCAGCCACTGCTCCCACAGTACACTTGCCTTTCCCAAAGGGCAAATGACCCACCCCATTGTCTCAGTGAACACTTAGTTTTCACCTACCCTGCACCTGCCGTGGTGTGCTTTGGACAGTTTAGTAGTAGTAGTAGTACCCTGTCTCTTTGGAAGTGGATCATAAATTGCCAATTACACCAGGTTAGCTATACCCTTAAAAATACAATCACCGAGAACATAAATATTCCATGATATTTACATGGTGCAGGACTATACATACTGAAGTCTTTGGGAGTTCAGAACACTACAAAAAGGTAAAATAGCACTTTTAAACAAAAAAGAATGCACATAGAATAATCTAAGGTCAGACTTGATTCCTAGTAGATGGTTTAAGCTTATCTCCAACTGTGATCTCCTGAGTGAAAGCCAACTGACAGTGATGCTGTGGTGTGAATTCCCAAGATATGACTGACTTACATGAGGAAAACCCGGTCCCCGAAATACCTATACCAGGCCAGCCCCTTTGCACACATCATCTGCCCTGCCACTCTCATATTACACCCTGGACATTCCTCTGATTCTGTGAGCCCCTCTCCAAGAAAGAACTAGCCTGAGCTGGTTATGCAGATTCAGGTACTTCTCTTTTGTTCACGTTGCTCATAGCTCTGCAGGTGATGTCCAGCCTGCCCTGGCCATTTGTTGCTGTATAAACAGGTATCAACTTTTAGGATGAGTAATACCATGTTCTTTGCTGAGCTCACAGGACTGTTTACCCTCATGCCAAACACAGCAAAAAGAAAAGAAAGGAAATGCAATGCCAGTCCACCAAATGCCTCACACATTAGCTGAAATATTTTATAGAAAAAAAGCAGATAAATAAATTGCATTGGTGTGACAGGCTCATACCATAAATGCTGGCACCAGTGTACAGTATTAGGGGGTGCTGTACTTTTGGGGTGTGCCATTCTTTGGATGAGACGTTAAACTGGGGTCTCTTCTGCCCATCTCTGGTGCAGTCCTGATGGGTGTCCAGGTGGAAATAAAAGAACACAAGGCAACTTTCATAAGAGTAGAGGACTTACCTCAGTGTTCTGGTCAACAGTTCAATGTCTGTGGAATAGCAATGGGGAGAGATGGGGTGTGTAGTGCTTGTGTAACTTCTACTTTTAGTGGCTTTACTCTGTTCCTACCCTTGAGTAGTAGGTATGTAGGTAGTAATTTTTAGGGACTAGAAGACCCAGGAACAAGGGTGAGAACAGCACCAGAGAAGGAGGAGAAGGAGATGGTGGTGGACAAAAACACTCCCTAAGCAAGGGAGGTGCATTGGTGTAGGGCTTAAATAGAGGTTGTGGGAGGAGCTGTTCCCCACATTGAACCTCGGGCCAAGCCCTCCCATTCAATGTTTGTGGAATAGCAATGGGGAGAGATGGGGTGTGTAGTGCTTGTGTAACTTGTAGTACTTTTTGTGGCTTTACTCTATTCACACCCTTGAGTAGTAGGTATGTAGATAGTAATTTATAGGGAATAGAAGGCCCAAAAAGATTCCTCCTCCAACTCAAAGAGAGTATGACCCCCGGCACTCAGGAGAGGAAAACCCCCCAGGTGGAGGAAACCTCTGAGGAGCCATGGCTGGAGGATTGCCTATCCTCTGGGCATAGTAAAAGGAGAAGTACCCAAGTTCTAGTAACCATAGCTAATTTGAGGTTGGTGAGCTGCTTGGAGAGACAATTATCCATCCTCGATCCATGGATGCTGCAGATTGAAAGATGATCCTAAGGTTGAAGAGTAGGTCTTTTCTGAATGAGCAACAGAATCCTAAGTGTGAAGTAAATCCAGGTGAAGAGGGCAAAGGAAGTCCAAGTTTCCAAGATGATGAATGATGATTTTCCCACAGAATTGCAAGGGTGTAATGAACAGGGGGAGCATGACTAGATCGATAAGTTACTAAATGAGGAATGGTGGAAATGTTATGGTACAAGGAGTCACCGGTGAATTATTCAACTTGTGAAAGGTTTAAATGTCGAGGTATGGTCTGGAGGCAAGGAATTCGGTAATGGACGAGGAGTTTCTAAGGACGCATCCATGAAGTAGAAATAAGTAGAAGAGAGTTTATTGAGTGCCCTGTAGATGATGGTTCATTCTTGATCCAAGGACTATGCAGACTGAATGATGATCCGGAGGATGAAGGGTACTTCTTTTCCATAGGATTGATAGAATCCTATGTGTGGACCAGATCCAGTTGAAGAAGGGCTAATGTAGTCCATATTTCCAAGACGACAAACGATGCATGTCCAAAGGGATTGTAGGGGCGTAACGAGTTGGCAGAGTATAATTTGATTGATATAAACCAGATCATACACTGTGGGATTTGTGATGATTTATAAAGTTATGGGTGACTGATCCAATTGTGTAAGGTTTGATGTTCAGTGTAGTCTGGAGGTAAAGAATCGATTAGTGAGTGATAAGTTGCTAAATAAGCATCCCAGAGTAAAATGAGTACAGGAGAGTTTGAATGACTGATGAGAGTAATGCTATACAATAATAGTAAACAAGTAGAGGAAGAATTGTGGATTGGTTCAGATGGTAGCCTAATGTATATGGGGAATGATTGGAAATTCAGCATAAGGGATGGATGGTTTCTTTGGTCATGATGTTCGTGACTTTATACGTAAATACTGTGCTGGTACACTGTCTGAAGTAAGTGCGGTATTTCTGTGTTATGATCGTCTAGGAGATGCACTGTGGTGGCATAGGTTGGTTAAGTTTACAGGTAATCCTGATGCCGAAGTACTTGAAGAGAAGCTTGGAGGCAGATGTAAGGAATAGCCTGTAGGATGGATTGGTAGTGAGATCGATTAGTGCAGGATGCCATAGGATCTTAGTGCTATGGCTGATTATTACCGATTGGGAGGCAAGACTTGAGTTAGTGAATTAGCCTTGATTGTTACAGATTGCCACTTAGAATTCAGGAGAGCCAGTTCTCGGTGATAGTCTGTATGGCATACGGACATTTTGTTGTGTCTTTTTTCACCGCGGTCAAGCTGTTGTGGGCTTATTGCCATATTGCTTAGTTGCCGCCTGCATAGTGATCACAGCCAATTGGTAGATGCGGCGACTTGAGTATGGCGACATTATCAGTGCAACTATCTTGGATTAACTTGCACTATCTTGCACAAACAATTAAACAAAGCAGCTTTTTGTGGTTTCTTAACACAGTACATGGCTACAAAAGCAGAATGGTACTGCACATATTCATTCCAGTTTTATTTGCTGATAACCGTGGAGTATGTGCAATCACAAAAGGGGAAGCAGAAACTGTGCTTCCAGAATTACCTGTATACTAAAGGAAAGGAAGGTAGTGATGGCAAGGTCATTTGGAGATATGAGCAGAGATCATGCAAAGCCAGAATGCACACCGTTGGGGATACAATTTCCAAGGAGCCCTCAGAGCACTGTCATGCGCCACTGCATGGTCATGTGGAAGTTATTAAGGCATGAAGCAACATGAAGTGTAAGGCTTGTGAGTGGGAGGAATCCACTCGCAATGTGGTGCATCAAGCACTCCAAGATGTTGCTATAAGCCATGCACACTTGCTGCCAACTGTGAAAACATATAGATGAGATATCAGGAGACATAGGCAGCATGGGGGGCCGAGTGACACAGACATTGAGCAGTACTCATTAACAGTTAATAACAAGCCTTTCCTGAGAATTAATGAGGAAGGCATTATTATATTTGCTAGTGACAGTGACCTAAAAATTATAAACGAGCAGCCACATTGGTTTTGCGATGGAACATTTAGTGTGGCTCCAAATGAGAATGATCAGATGTACACTGTGCACGCCCTTGTACAGGGGGTTTACAGGGCATGTGTTTACGCACTTCTGCCTGGCCGTAGTGAGTCGGGAGGCAAGATGAGACCCATCACAGTTATGACTGATTTTGAAATAGCTGCAATAAATGTATTGCGGCAGATGGTCCCTACAGCTGAGCTAGCAGGCTGTAATTTTCATCTAGGGAAAGCTATCTGGAGATGGGTTCAACAGGAGGGGCTGCAGCAAAGATATGTGCGTGACGAAGCATTTGCACACAAAGTAAGATGTTTGCTGGCATTAGCTTTCGTGCCTGAGGATATGGTGGAAAAGTATTTTGAAGTCATGCAGGATGACGAGGGTTATGAGGACCTACAATGCCTGTTCAATTACTTTGAGGACAATTACATTGACAGGCTGTCAAGGAACAGAAAAAATAGAAGGCAGCCTAGGTTTCCTATTGGTCTTTGGAACCAACATTCAAGGGTTGTTAATGACCTGCCCTGTAGCAACAGTGCACTAGAAGCCTGGCACAGGGCTTTCCCATGCACAGTTTCCGTAAGTCACCCAACATGAGCTAAACTTGCTCGAAAGCTTCAGCAGGAAGAGCGTGCTGTGGCACTGCAAAGGCGACAGCTGGAGCTGGGGCAACAGCCTCCTTGTAAAAACAGAAAGTACTCAAGAATAAATCAAGTGTTTAAGGCAATATGTAACAACGTTGCAAACAGAGTGCCTAAACAATACCTGCTAGACATTGCCACTGTAATTGAAATAAATATTGCCTGATAAAAAAATGAAAAAATGTATTCACACAGTTTGCACATTGTGACGCTTGCACTTCTTTTAATTGTATATGCTATATTTGCACACTGCTTCCCCATACATAAAGTCTGCACATGATTTTACCTTTTAATTGTATATGCAGCATTTGCACACTGCTTCCCCATACATAAAGTCTGCACATGACTTTACTGTACATTATTGATTTTTTTTAAATGGTTTTAAAGTTTTTAATAATGTTCTGTTACTGAATCTAACTAAATCCTCACCACACACAAAGTTCGCACAATGATTTTAATGTTTTTGGACTTTATAAATAACATTTTGTTATTGAATCTAAGTAAATCTGAGTAATAGAGTTTTATTATGTGTTGCCACATCATCACTGATGCCTGTTTGGGGCTGCAACTGGCTGTTTGGATGCGTACGAGAGCTGCAACTGCAATTGCAACTTTTTGTCCGGTAAGAGATCGCAACTGCGACGTATTTCACAGCAATGATATAATAAGGCAATTAAAGTGGTAACAATCATTTGACCGCATGACTAAAGTACCGCTGTCTGTTGTCCGTGACCAAATGTCCAGGAAAGAAAGGTCCGCACACGGTCTGTACTGCAGAGATTAATGAACGTAATTCACGAAGAAGAGGCTGTAGGGTCCACAAGAAGAGAGCGGTTAGCTCAGCTGAAGGTACTAGATGAAAAGGTGTGGATGATTGTATAAGAAATGGTGATGTTCAGGAGCAAAAATGATGGTTTGGATGGCATGGAATTAGTAATCAGCTAAGCGGTGGAGATTCCATGATGAATGTTCTGGAAGACATCTGTGAAGATGTTAAAACAAACAATGTCGGGCTAAACCGAATGGCAGCTTAAATCTTTGAGCTGCTGCATGTGGATGTTTGCATCCGTCGATCTGCATCTGGGAAGAATGTGAAACGATCGAAAGAACCGGGTAACGAGCATAAAGAGCTCCGGTATACGATGTGGGGGGAATTTCCGATACAGACAGCCGAAATAGCTAAGAAGTCCCTCTTTCAACATTGCGGCCTGTAAAATGGCGGAGGCGCCGGGCTTAGGGCTCGATCTCACATATTTTAACAGCCTGTTTGAAAAGCTATTACTCAGGATGGATGAAGTAATGGAGGCATCACATCATACTACAGAAGCAATCAAACAATTAACAGGGCACATAATAACAGTCGAACAGAAAACGACGGTGCAAGAATCCCAAATTGAAGAGATTAAGGGAACACAGAGAGACCAACGGGAAAATTAATATGCTTTTGGCCAAAGTGGACGATTTGGAAAACCGAAGTAGAAGGAACAATCTACGGGTAATAGGATTTCCAGAGGGTGTGGAGAAAAAAAGACACTGTTCGGTTCCTTCAACAAGCCCTCCCTGAGATTCTCGGGCTACAATCAGAAGTTCGTTTGGAGATAGAAAGGGCGCACAGAGCTACTATCCCAGTGCCAGGGAAAGGAGGCAAACCAAGGGCCATTTTATTCAAACTGTTATCATTTAACACACGGCAGGCTTTGCTGCAGCGGGCCAGGGAGGTGGGTCGCCTGAGCTGGCAGGGGGACCCCATATCACTGTATCAGGACTTTTCCAAGGAGTTGTCATTCAAAAGAAGAGAATATGCTCCCTTACAACATAAGATGCAAAAATTGGGGATTCAATATTCCCTAAGGTACCCCTCCACCATGCGGATAGTACACAATGGGGCCCCATTCTTTTTTGATACCCCGGCAGCCCTGGAGAACTTCTTGAATAGACACCTAGGTGAACCGTCTAGTATCACCGCTTGCCCAGACCCCTTGGAACCAGAAGAGATGGCAACGGACCCTGAAATACAGTCTGAATTAGCTACTGGCCTCCCTCACCGGAGCAGAAAGAGAACAGAAAGGGATAACCATAGGCAAAGAGATCACCCCTACATCAGAACCAACTTGCATACTGAAACAGCAGATCGGGAGGAACAACAGAGTGAAAGTACGGCCCTGGTGTGCTACATAACATGTAACCCCTATGAAGTTCTGAGGTCTCCCCCCCCCATGTGCATCTTGAGGGGGGAACCTCTAGGGCAACAGAAGATTCCCAGGTCAGCTGTATCACGGGAAGTGAGGTGGGTGAGGAGGACAATGGCGATGAAGAGCCACAGAAGGAGCAGCACTCCCCAGGCGCAGCATCCGAAGCCCGCGAAGGAGACCAGGCCGTTGAAGCAGAAGCAGCAGCATCAAGGCATCAGAGTGCAGGACAGGAGCAGTAACTCCGGATGTTGATTAGATAAGTAACGTCTCTGTTTAAGTACAGGGCAGTAAGAGGTATCCGGGTAGAGCGGATACTGCCTGGGTTGGGGTGCTGTGTATGGCTTGTCTAAATCCAGCCCCATGAGATCACGAGACACTGAGACTTTGACCCCTTCAGGGCATATTGATCTCAGGGCTGGAAATAATTCTCTGTGGGTGTTTACTCGAGGGTGGGCAGTGGCAGTGACTAAACGAAAGATAAGCTCTATATGCAAACTGAACCTGGGGTATGTTAGAGGCAATTGTATAGTGCACTGTTTAGGCGCTTTAGTATGTTAATTTAGCGGGGGAAGGGAAGTATGAGGGCCTGGGCATCTTAAAAGCATAGGACCGAGCAGCTGATGCTACATGGCTGGGCTGGGAAGGTAGATCCAGCTTATCACTGATATAAGGGCTGGTAGCCGGGTGGGATAAAATGACATGCTTAGGGGGTTTTTGGCCAAGGTTTATTAAGGGCCCTTTTGATGTGATATACTGTAAGATATCTCAATAATGCTGAGGGAAGGGATACAACACCACGGAGTGTGCAGACGGGATTTTCCTGTATTGGATAACCTTTGCCTGGTTCTATAATAGTCAACTGACTGCTAGGCTGTAGAGGGTATCCCAAGGATGCAATCTGGATCCTGGTGGTACATCTTGGCATGCCCCCCCCAGCTTTCTTTTTCGACTGCTATGATCTTCGATATACAGAGTAGAGCTGGGTCAAGCTATGCCCAGATGGCTACGACCCCGGGAACTATTCTGTGGATCAGGCCCTTTTTAAGGAGGCAAATGACCCTATACACAGGATGGCTCCAATGGAGCATGGAAGTGCAACATGTAAATAGGTTTAATGTGTGGTTGTTTTGTGTGGTAGTGTTTAGAATTTTAGGGGGGTACTTGTTTGATGTGCCTTACAGCATAACCTGGGTGTCAAGGATGGGCAGGGGTACATATAAAGATATTGGGAGACTGGTTGCACAAGGCAAAGGGGGCTTAATAATGTCACGAGATCTGGAATCCCAATCTGGGCAGGGCCATGGGTACTGGTGTGTGGCAAAGTGGTGCCTTTCCGTCTTCACCGGCAGTTCGAACCTGGTGTTTTATATTTCATTGCTTTTCAAGGGGTGTGAATATGGCTGAATTGACCTGTATCACTTGGAACGTGAGGGGCATGAGCACGCCGGTGAACAGGAAGAAGATAATGTCATACCTGAAAAAGATTAAAGCCCAAGTGGTTTTCCTCCAGGAGACCAAACTTGATGGGAAGGGCCATGGGTTACTGAAAAGAGATTGGGTAGGTATAGAGATCCATGCCTCAGCTGCTACGAAAAAGCGTGGAATAGTTATTTTAGTACACAAGCAATTACACTGGTCTCTTACCACTTCTAGGGCGGACCAGCAGGGCAGATGGGTGATGGGTACATTTCAGACTCCCACCGGGGCCTATAGTACTGGGGAACATTTATGGGCCAAATGAGGACGATGCAGCCTTTTTCCACCAAACCTCCGAAGTGCTTTTAGACATGAATAAAAATAATATGCCCACTATTGTTGGAGGGGATTTCAATTTAGTGCCAGACCCTACGGTGGACAAAACTCCTAAAAAGGAAGATGCAGCGCATGGGAAGGGTAGGAGAGCTCTGGTAAACTGGATGGGTGACCAAGGCCTGACAGATATTTGGCGGACACTGAATCCAAGGGGGAAAGATTATTCATTTTATTCATTGGTACATAACTCATATAGCCGCATTGATATTTCTTCTTAACATCCCCACAGATTACGCAGGCAGCTAGGGAGTCTAATATACTTCCCATTATAATCTCGGATCATGCCCCAGTGCATTTGTCTGTAACATGGGGCCCCTGTCCCCTTATATCTACATCTTGGAGGTTAGACCCCCTGTTAATAAAGGATGTAAAGTTCTTAGAATGGGCTAAGGAGGAGGCTCAGAGATTCTTTGTGGAAAATCCAGCACAGGACACCACAGCTGGGGTCAGGTGGGAAGCTTTTAAAGCCACCATGAGAGGTAAGATTAGGCAGTATAGCACAGTGGTCTGAGGCTCTGAGCTGCAAATCTGGTGACATCCAGCAGACCAGACCTGGGTTTGAATCCCACAGCTTCCACCTGCATACTGTGTGACCCTGAGCAAGCCACTTAACCTCCTTGTGCTCCCAGGTCGCTCCTGTAAAAAAGCTTTCAGCATAGTGTGCTATACCTGGTTAAACAACTAAATAAATAAAAAAAAAAGGTTATTGCCTATGCAGGGGCAAGAAGGAGAGATAGGGAACAAAAATTAAAGTACTTAGAAGGAGAGCTTAAAAAAGTACAGAGACAGCATAAGGAGCAAAAAGGGGAAGCAAGGCATGACTCTCTTTGAAGAAAAATAGTAGGCCTTGAAATGGAGATAAATTATCTTTTATCAAGGAGAGCTGAACTATCAATATTGAGGTTGAAGCACAAATACTGGGAAGGGGGAGAGAAAGGGGGGAAGGTGTTAGCATATAGGCTAAGGAAACAGCAAATGGACCGATATATAGTTGGGCTGAGAGACACTGCAGGACGGATGCGTACTAACAGTGGGGAGTTAAATGCAGTCATGGCAGAATACTATCAATCCCTGTATGCTTCTTCCAGACAGGTGGACCCCCAAGTAATTCAGGATTTTCTACAAACAGTGGAACTCCCCTCTATAACCTCACAACAGGCCGAATTATTGGATGCTCCGTTAACTATAGAAGAAATAAACAAGGCCTTACTCTCTCTCTCAAACCAAGGAAAGCCCGGGGGGGTTATTCAGTGGAATTCTGGCAGGCATTAGCAGACATTGTTACTCCAATACTTCAACAAGTATATGCTGAAGCAGAGGTGCAAGGGCTACTTCCTACCATCGCTATTTACGGTTATCACCGTATTGCTCCAAAGGAAAGATCCCACTTCCCCTGGTAGCTACAGGCCGATCTCACTCTTAAATGTAGATAGTAAAATATTTGCCAAAGCACTAGCACTAAGACTTGGTTCTCTGTTACCACAGTTAATACACCCCTCTCAGGTAGGCTTTGTCCCTGGTAGGTACAGTGCAGATCATCTTAGAACCTTAACCAACTAAGCCTATATCGCATCTCAACTACATACTCCAGCAGCAGCGGTAGCTATAGATTTCGAAAAGGCGTTTGATTCCCTGGAGTGGGATTATCTCCATGAGGTATTGGGTAAGCTGGGAATAGGCCCTCGCTTTCAATTCTGGGTAAAAGCCCTGTATACTTCCCCAATGGCCAGATTACTGACCAATTCTACCCTATCCCCACCCTTCAAGTTGGCACATGGTACCAGGCAAGGTTGCCCTCTCTCTCCCCTTCTATTTGTGTTGGCTGTAGAGCCCATAGCGGCGCATCTTTGGGGGCAGTCAGTCTATAAAAGGGATAATGGCTGGAAACACAGAATACACCACCCTCTTATACGCTGATGACCTCCTGGTCCTAGTAGCGGATGCAGATGAGGCGTTATCCTCTATACTTGCTACCCTGTGCCACTTCAAAGGAATTTCTGGACTTCGAATAAATGCCACCAAAACCGAAGTTCTCCCTCTTAACTCCAGATGTCAACCTTCGGTATTAGGGGACATGGGCTTGAAGTGGGCCAAGGAAAATATCACATATTTAGGTATTCGTTTCTCTGCCGACCTCTCGAAATTATGGGAATATAATCTCCGCCCTCTCTTGGTGGAAATACAAGAGGATATGTCCAGGTGGACTAAACTTCATCTAACCCTAGCGGGTAAAATAGCCACGATTAAGATGATTTTGGCCCCCAAAATCTTTTATCTCCTGGCACATATCCCTCTTGTATTACCACAGGGCTGGATCCAGAAGATAGATAAGGCAATAGGGAGTTTTCTATGGGAAGGGAAAACCCCCAGGTATAGTAGGAATAAACTTTGGGTGCACTGGAAGGTAGGGGGGTGGCGTCTTCCCTGGTTTACAGGTTATAAGTGGTCATTTCACTTAGCACAGTCCATACGCTGGTTAGGATTAGATTCCTCCCCTCAACCACAATGGGTGGACATAGAGCAAGTTGTAAGTCAAAAAGTCTCACTGTCATTGCTTATCTATAGTAATCCTCCAATGATTTAAAAAAAGCATCCCACGATAGGGGCCGCTTTGCAATGTTGGGAGAAAGTAAGGAGGAAGCTGAAGGTAGACTTGGCACCTATTAAACTAACTCCACTATGGGGAAATGGAAACCTGTGTATAGATAAAAAAGCTGTGTACTGGAAAAGCTGGGTAGAAAAGGGCATTACCAGGTTGGAGGATATATTAGCCCCGACTGCCCTGGTAGTGGACTCATTTGCCAACCTGCAGGTCAGATGGTCAATTCCGACTTCCGATTTTTGGAAGTATTTACACATATGGAGTGTGGCCCAAACATATCTGACCCAGGTGGCAAAAAGAGGCACCTTAAATGCACCTTCCTGGATAACCAAAAAAAAAGGGTTGGCTAGTTTAATTTATAACGCTCTCCAGGAATTAATACCCTGCCAGAGTGAAAAATCTAAACAAAAATGGGAAAAGGCATTAAAACTGGAAATTACTGATGCACAATGGAAGGAATGCTGGAAGGGGGCTCAAAAACATTTTACAGATGTGAGAAGTAAGTTAATACAAAATAAAATTCTACACTTCTGGTACCGCACACCGGTAATGTTACAAAAGGCTGAGGTGATAAAGTCTAATCTATGCTGGAGATGCAACTCCCACCCCGGGGACTTAGTTCACATTCTTTGGTCTTGCCCAATGATACAACCAGTCTGGGATCACATCTGTGAAGTAGGGACCAAAGTGTTAAAAAAAAGTATTCCTCGGTCCCCCTTTTTGCTTTTATTGGGAATGAAGTCAGAAGCTCCTCATTTAAAGAAACTGCAACACCGTTGGCTAGCCCTGTGGGCCATGCAGGCGAAGAGGCTCCTTGTATGTAGATGGCGGACCGCACTGATACCTAGTACTCAAGAACTCCTCGCCTCCATGGTTCACATCGCTACTATGGATAAGCTCTCCCACTTGATAAGAAACTCCCTTGCAGTATACGAGGAGTGTTGGACCCCCTTTGTTAGATATGCTACCCCTAAGACCGGTGTGGGTTGAACTGTGCAACCAGGATCTCGACTAAGGTAACAGGACTATGTAAACGAACTGTAAAACTTGGCTAACCAGGGCTGTATATATAGGTGGCAATATAATGCCTCCTCACTTACTTATATGCAATGTACCTAATAATATATAGAATAGTGATTCTTTGTGTTTGTTTGTTTTTCTAACTAGGGTGCCAGAAGCCTGGATAGCACCTGATACACATAACATTTTTTTTGTTCCCTGCTATGAGGTATGAATGTGGAGCATGGATGCCTTGCCTCTCCATTATTTCAAGATAATGAATCGTATATAGTGGGGTAAGTACAGGTCATATGTAACATTGCTTCTTTTTTGCTCCTGAGCTGAGTTGTATATGTAACCAACAACTCATTAGTAAATCCTGTTTAGTATAAGGGTTATCATTATTGTAAAGAAACTGAAATAATAAAAAAATTTAACGGCAAAAAAAAAACAAACAATGTCTGTTGAGAAGTCGGATTCGAGTAACTTGGTCAACAGAGTCGGTGTTGGTAGAAGAAGCTGCAGAAGGTAAAATGAATGATGTCTGTAGTTGAATGGGTTATCTTGCGATTCCTGATATTAGTAGAAGTGATACTGATTATGAAGTCAGAGCACAACAGAAGGATTTAAATACTTTCCATGTAGGAGGATAGCCAGTGAGACAAGGCAGACAGGGAAGTCATGGTGACTAAATGGATGGGAGTCAGAGGGTATATCCAATAGAGACAGAGAAGATCTTCCTATTGTCCAGGCAAATGGGATTCCATGAATGATCATGAGGAGCTGATTGGGCAGTGTGTGTATATATATTTGGATTACTTTGATTTTGGCTTTTTTCTTCTCCATGAAACAATGGCGTGTGGAGGAATGGGCGAAATCAATGTGGATAGTGGCACCCCGGAGATTTTTCATGAACATTCAGTCCACGCAAGTATGATTAATGTTAATACACAGCACAATGCAAAAGTTTGCACTACTAGAGAAAGCAAAAATGCTGATGAATCTTTATGTAATTTGGATTCCCTGTTTTTCAAACAAGGGGATACGAACCCCATACTTGCTGGGATAACACTGGGACAATTGGATAATAATAAACAAGGCCAGGAGACTGGCGCCAATGGAACCAATTATAATAACAATGGGATACTTACTATTAAGGAGGCATTTATACAGCTGGAACGTGTCTATCCTGAAGGCAAGGAGTCTTTTTTGGCAAGATGTAACTTTAAATGCCTATTTGGAAGTTAAAAGAGCTTCACATGGGTTAAGATTCAATAAGCAACCAGCATTTGGCTTTGAGCGGAAGGGCTTTTTGACTAGTTGGCAAACACATTGCCTTGATTATAGTGCTGGCTTGATATGTATCATTTTAAAAGATGCTAAGGAACAAGAAAATGAAGTAAAAGAACAGATTGTGATTAAAGAAAGACAAGTATCTGAATTTAGAAACAGTGCAGAATTTGACCATTTGAAGGTACAATTGGTTCAAACTATTAAGAAGCATGATATGTGAATTAGAGCAATAAAAGAATGGAAGTTTGAAAGAGACTGTAGAGACTATATGGAAGGTCATATTTTTGAATGGGGGAAGAAAAACAGATCAGCTGGGACTGGTTATAAACCAAGATCAATTATTAAAAAGTATGGAGAACAATATCAGACCGATACTTATACAAGCGGATTGGGATCTGAGTCTGATGGAACGGAAAATTCAGGGGAACATATTTTCAATATACAGCAACGTTTTTTAGTGAACAGGGGGGAGGTACAGGGGGTCCCTCCTCCAAATCAACAAGCATTGACCCAATTAATACAAATACAAAAAGAAATGGATGTAAGAAGCATGGAAGAACCACAGGTTTATATCCCACCACAGGGCCAGGAAATGACAATGATAGCCCCGAAGATATACAGCATGGCAAAGTATCCAAACCTCTCAGAGGTACCAATGAACCAGAGGGGCTTGAGACGCGGTCCGAGTATGGTGAACTTTGCCCCAGGTCCAGAAAGACGAGATGAGGGACCAGGGAGAAGGGAAGGAATGTAAAGAGGCCATTTCAAAAACAGACAGAGTTGGAGCCGCCAGAAGAGATTGACCCATTAAAACCAGAGGAGACCGTGGTATACAATATATCGAACTATGTACTAAAACCAGCTGAAGAAAAAGCTCTACAAAAAGGTCTGAACTATGTTCCCACAAACCGTTCAAAAGACATAGAATTTGATCTTATTGTAGACCTCCACAAATTTGCAAGGAAAATAGACTTGTGAGTTATGTTTTCTAAAGACGAAGCCCATTCAAATTTACATGTTGACAACACACAGGCTGATCGAACGTTGGAAGAAAGTTTTGTCAAGTTGAAGAAACCATCGACATTTTTACCTCCAATGAGTCCGACGGTGATGTTATTTCAAAAAGCTTGTGAAAGAGATATTGTGAAATCTTTGAAGGAAGGTCCACATACTAGATTTTACAACTGTACTAAAAATGAGAAGGAGGCATTACAGAGTTTGGCAAACAATGAGGACAATAAAATTAAAGCAGCCAACAATGGAGGCGGTATTGTGATTCTTGATAGAGCTAAGTATGAAATAGAAATCCTAAAATTATTGTCAGATAAAAAATGTTACCAACATTTTTTTTTTGTTGTTGTTGTTATTTTATTACAACTAGGATTACAAGTACCTTTGAGCCAGGCTCTTTTACAAAGGTTCCACATCTGAGAACAAATACAATACAAGTTACAGAAATAGGAACAAAACAATAAATAGGTCAGCATATTAGGTTACAATGGTAGATCAATACAATAGCTAGAATAAGTAGAATGTATACATGGAAACACAGAGTAACAGAGGGATAGGTAGGAGGGAGGGTGGAAGATGAAGATAAACATGAGGAGCAAAGTTGGAAAGGGCAGGAATTGCAGCCAAAGGGCATGGTCATCAACTGGGAGCAGGCTGAAACTAGTCAACAAAAAGTGAAAGATCATTGAGGGCTCAGAAGAGGTGGGGGGTGAAGGGGGAGAGTCAGGAGTGGTGAAAAGAAAGAAGAAATAAAAAAGTAACATAGAGGAAAAGGAGGGGGTGGAGATGTGGTAGGTGATAGTTGGAGGGAACAAAAATGAGAGGGCTGAGGAGATTATAGGTAGTATTCACAGGAGCTAGAGTTAGTAAGGTGGAGGTGGAGTTTATGTTTGAATGAGTCAAGGGTGGTAGTGGAAGAGATGTCAGGATTGAGCGCATTTAACCAGCTAAGCGCTCTGAAGACAAAGGATCTTTGGCCCTGAGAGGTGCGACGGCGGGGAACCTGAAAGAGCTGGTATTCAGAGCCCTTGGTGTTACGTGGCTTTAGTCTAGAACTAAGCAGTGCTTGGACTCCCAGTGGAGCAAGACCCATGGTTACTTTCTTTGCCATAATGCAGGTTTTGGTATTTTATGCGATTTGAAAGTTGAAGCCAGCCAGATCGGGCATACAGGTCACATGTATGAGTGAGACGATGAGCACCAGAGATAAGCCTGCAGGCCTTGTTAAGTGATGTTGAAATTCATCTCAGGGCAGAGGCAGCGGCAGAGCCATAGATTATAAGACCATAATCAATGATGGAGCCCACCGAGCTTTGGATGGCAATCTTCAGTGCTTCTACAGTATGGTGTTGTCTATGTCAGTAAAGTAGGCCTAGGCGCATATTTGCTGATTTGGCAACATTGTCTATGTGTGCCCCATAGGAGAGATTTGAGTCCAGGGATAACCGTAAGTATTTGAATGACTGCACTTGCTCAAGGGTGTTGCCATTGCTGGTAGAGGTAGCTAGGGGGTGAGATCTATGCCTGTTTTGAGAGCTGTTAAAGAGCATTACTTTGTTTTTTTTTATGATTGAGGACAAGCTTATGATAAATTAACCAGTTTTCCACTGCGGCAAAGCCTTGCTGAAGATTGGTCTGCAGGAGCACAGGGTCCTTGTGGGAGGAGAAGATAACAGCGTCATCAGCATAGAGGATAATCTGTTCAGTGCAAGATTTTGGCAGCGTGTTAAGAAAAAGGCTGAAGAGTAACGAACCTAGGATTGATCCCTGAGGGACTCCAGATCAGACTGGTCTGAGGTCCGAGAGTGTCCCAGCAATTTTGACTCACTGAGATCTGTTTTGCAGATAGCTGTTGAACCATGAGACAGTGTCAGGAGAGAGTCCTAAATGCTGGAGTTGCTGGATCAGCAGACGATGGTGGACTGTGTCGAAGGCCTTAGTCAGATATACAAATACTGCCCTGGTTAAGTGACCCATATCCAATGTGCAATGCAGTGCTCCAGTGAACTCCAGTAATGCAGAAGAGGTGCTATGACCTTTTCTGAAGCCATGTTGTTGTGGGCATAAGAGATTGTGTTTGTCCAGGTAGTCCGTGAGTTGGTTGGATACTATGCGTTCGAGTGCCTTGGAGAGAGGTGGTAGTATCAAAATCGGTCGATAGTTCGCATGGCAGGTCTTATCCCTGCTTTTGTGGACTGGAGTAACTGTAGCCACCTTCCGTTTGTCAAGGAACTGACCAGTGCTAAGGGAGAGATTGAGAATGTGTGTTAATGGGACTAGAACCTCATCCATAGTGAGGGTTAAGAGTTTTAGATCCAGCGAGTCTCCACTTGATCTTGACTTTGAAATTGCTTTGGTGATGTGTGTTCAGGCATTGTGTAGGTTAATTTCTTTGAAGTGGAAGGGCAGGAGAGTGGTAGGAGGATCATCGGGGATAGCGTGAGTAGTGTCAAGGAAAAAATCCGAGGGAAGGACGCTGCTGAGATCAGTAAATGCATCATTAAAGGTGTTTGCAATGACCAGAGGATCCAGGGTGATGGCCTCATCAACCTTTAGCATGGTTGGGAAGGATTTAGTTTGTTTCCCTGTAACTTCTTTGATATTCTTCCAGAAATCCAACCCCTTTCTCCAGGAGTTTGAGAGAGCTTCTTTGTAGTAGGCATTTTTCAGTAGCTGTGTGGATTTAGTGCAGTTATTGTGGGCACATTTGTAGTTCTGTATGTCATGCTGGACACCAGATTCTCTAGCCAGGGCCCAAAGGTGGTCCCAAGCCTTTAGCTGGGCAAGTAGCTCTCCAGTTAGCCATGGGTTGCAGAGTGCTTTGACTTTTCATATTTTAAGCGGGGCATAGGTGTCACAGGCCATGTTGAAGGAGGAGATCAAGAGGTCAAGAGCTGTGTTAACATCTGTTGAGAGGAAAATGGGAGACCAATCAAACCAACTGAGGTAGGATTTAAGGTGTCTTAGCTGTCCACGTGGGAGCACTCTGCTAGTGATGACTTTGGGTGGGGGCTTATGGAATTTATTTGACCATTCTCATATAATGGTTGAGTGGTCGCTTAGTGAGACAGGAAGGACAGAGGTGCTGGCAATATGAGAGGGAGGACTGGTAAGGACCCAGTCCAGTAAGGTACTAGTGCCTGCTTTATAGTTATTTCTGGTGGTGGAGAGAACCATTTGTCAGAGGTCTGCTGATGATATGGCATCCCGAGATATAGCAGTATCTGATAAGAGCCAATTAATATTGAAATCACCTAGTGTAAAAATTGCCACGAGATATGACCGGAGATTTTAAGAATAATATCGATATGTATCTGTATGAGGTGTATGTGAATGCTACGATTGATAAGTGCACATATGAATTTTTGCAGGTAGAATATCCAATTAGGGCTACGTTATATGGATTACCAAAAATTCATAAAAGTCTGGAAAATCCACCTTTTTGACCTATTATGGCTAGTACTGGGTCCATACTAATGAAAAGATCTGGGAAATGAACTAAGAATTCAAAGTCCTTGGTAGTGTTGCAGACTCTTGTGGGTGAAAGTACCAATTCAAATAAGAAAACATCCGAGTCTGTATCATACGTAATCTTCCTTTTATTGATTCAAATTCTACCCCTACGTTTCACTGCTTTCAGCTTGTTCACGGGGCCCATCAAATCTAAATGAATCATAAATATATATCAATTAAATCACTGTTTTAATGATTCTTATATTTCATTTCAAAATTAGCTCATGACCCCTTATTTTATAAAATTTTTTATTTTAAAGGTTTTTAATTCATCACCTGAATGGAGATCTGTTGGTCTATTAATATTTACTTTTTGACCCTAGATGAATCTATTATCTGTAAATCAAACAAAATCAATATAAGCCAAGTCCTTATAATTATTCGATGAATTTTTTCTGATTCCAAAAATACAATAATAATTTACAACAAAAGGGAACAAACCTTATTTATTTTCTTATATTTATGGATCTTTCCTTAATAATTGTATGTCATAACCTACAAAAGAAAAAATAAAAACTGAATTTAATCAGGAGATATATGAATTTGTACTTTCATAAGTAATGTCAAACATACATTGGTTGTGCTCACCCTTTCGGAGATCTTCACATATAAAATCTCGTTTTAATGTTCCCAATTCCATATGTGGTAACCACTTTCCAATTAATCCAATGCCTGAAAGCAAACTATGTCCACCAGCGTTTAGTGACTGCGTTTTACAGCATGAACACGCCGCTAATTAATAATCTCTTCTGATTACCGCAATATCTAAAAGATAAATACTTCCAACAGCGTGCTGCTGTCTCCATACTTTGTAAGAACACCACGATGCCAATGAATATTCCCTCGTTTAGTTCTCATTGTGGTGCTCTCCTCGCATCCAACTTAGACAATAAAAGCAAGACCTGCTTTCAGATCTTCTTAAATGCATTTAAAGCATCCGAAATGATGTGGGAGGGTTCAAATATCCATGAGATCCCTCATTCATTCTTTTCAGGTGAGCCCTTCATGAATATTCAGACTCATGAATATTCATGGCTACTGGCGATCTTATGGATTAATTTGCCATACAGCCTTGTTTTATCTATTAAAAGCCCCTTATTTATATTCCAGATTTTCTGAAAAGACTGTTAGACCCTTAATAACATAAATTTATCTCAAACTGCTACTTTATGATCGCGATCTGCTATATATATATGATCTCTTATCCGCGTGTGTCTTCAAACTTATCAGATGTGTGACCTTTAGAAAATTGTCTATGAACATGCTTCTTGTGAGCACATCTATGTGTATTTTTCTAATATACGTCCGCTTTAGCAAGCTATCTCTTTTTTATGAAAAAAATCTCCTTATGATGATTATATTATCTAGGACATTACTTATCCCTTTTGTTGAAATGAAATCATTTTAAATAAACAGCTTAACGCTAAATTCTATTATTTGAAATTCCAGTACAGTGAGGTCCCATGATTGTTTTTGATTTTCAAAAAGTCTTTATAATTCAAGTATGGGTTTTTCACCATATATATTAGACCATAAGATCTCCATTAGGGACTTGTTACATTATAAAATGTTCTCTACCTAAAAAATCCACTTATTCATTCAAACTTAAATAATGAGAGAGTGGAAAATATTCTCAATCTTATTTACATTTCATTACAGAGAACCTAAACCAACATGCTATTACACAAATAATTATATCCAATATCTTACAAATCCATTATATTTTAGTCCACATTCAAATGAAACTTCAAATCCTTGATAGGTCCTAATAATTTCATCCTAGTGACTTGTTCAAATATGTGCAAAAACATATACAATAATATGTAAGAAGAAGGCAATTTTCTAATCAAATTCTCAATACTCTTTTTTATATATATGAATCTAATTTTATGTGAAACTCAACATTTTACAGGTTCGCTGGGACACACCAGCATGTTGCTCGATTATCTCCTATGTATCAAATGTTCTTCTAAAGTAATACATATTACATATAAACCATTATTATTTTATAATTTCTGTCTTTAAACACACACCTGCCAATTAAATTCAATATTCATACCAATATTTTTATCCAATGTTTTAAGTTCAAATATCCATTTCATTTCTCTTTTTTCTAACAGTTTTTTGTAATCTCCACCCCTGTTGGGTTTTCAACTTTTTCCAAGCCCCAAAATCTCGATGATGCCCCTGTGTGATTCACTTCATTAAAGTGCATTGCAACCGGAGATTTCTCATTTCTATTTCATATATCACTCTTATGCTCTCCTATTCGGAGCTTTAATGCTCGTGTGGTTTGTCCCACATATAATTTATCGCATGGACACTGTATCACATATATAACCCCTTCCGTGTTGCAATCAATAAAATTTCTAATTTTAAATTCCTTATTAAAATAAGGATGTTTAAACATTAATTTTTTGCTGGTATTATTGCAAACCGCACACCTTCCACATCTATTCATCCCTGGCTGAAGTGGGCCTAGAAGTAGTTGATTTTCATTTTTAGGTAAGCCATGTGTGAATTGTAGAATGAACCAACCTGTCTCTTAAATTCTGAACTTTTTTGATACCACTCTAGGTTTGTTTTGTAAAGATTGTACATGCTGGTTGTCCATTGAAACCAAATACCAGTATTTGTAAATAATTTTCCTGATGTCTCCCATTTTATGATTATATCTAGTGGCAAAACCACCCTATCAAATGTCTCCCTAGGACCTTTATTCAATAGGTTAACCCTAGACATAGTGTCAATCTTTTATTTGCTAAAGTCAAAACTTTGTGGGGATACCTCTCTTTCTGAACCTATTAATCATATCTCTTTTGTGTTCTTCATATTCCGTGTGCTCTGTACAATTTCGTTTAACCCTTACAAATTGAGAATAAGGAATACTATTCTTAAGCTTTAAATCATGAAAACTTCTATGATGTAATAAAGTATTCCTATCAGTAAGTTTCCTGTATAATGTGGTAGTACATACTGAATCAGTGATCCTGACCTCCAGGTCTAGAAATGGAATACATTTCTCATCAAAAGTAATACTAAATTTTAAATTACTGTCAAAATGATTTAGTGCCTGATCAAAAAGAAGTAATTCCTCCTCTGTTCCTGACCATAAACAAAAAATATCATCAATAAAGCGTTTCCAAAATTGTATTTTGTTGAAAAAGGAATTTTTTTCATTATTAAATACATATTCTTCTTCAAAAATAATCATGTAACTATTGGCATAACTTGGTGCCATTGTACTGCCCATTGCGGTGCCTCTATCCTGTTGATAGAACTTCCCTTTGAATTCAAAATAATTATTTTTTAAAATAAAACTAGCCAATTCTTGCAATAACACTGTTCGTGGAATCATAGGTTCATGTCTTCTATTTAAAATTTTTCCCATATTTATAACCCCTTGATCATGGGGGATAGAAGTATATAAATCCTTGACATCCCAGGTCACCAAATAATATTTTATAGATGGATTTTTTGGTACTTGGTCCATCTTCTTAATAAAATCTGAAGAATCGTGTAAATAAGTGCTACTCTCTTCTATCAATGGTTGCAAAAAATGATTTACATATCTAGAGATGGGGTCAAAAACTGATTCAATACCTGATACAATAGGTCTTCCTGGTGGATCATATATATCCTTATGTATTTTAGGTAATGCATAGAAAGTTGGAATTTTAGGATATCCCATTAATAAAAGTCTCATCTCCCACTCTTGGAGCCAATTCATATCCACATATTCAGCCAACAATTCTCTTAGTTCATTCATTATTTTTAAAGTAGGGTCCCCTATCAGAATAGAATAATTTTCTCTATTATTAAGTAAATTTAAACACATGTTTTTGTATTGTTCTCTATTCTGAATAACTATGCCTCCCCCCTTATCTGCTGGTTTAATCACAATTTCCGTGCTTTTACTTAAACAATCAAGAGCTTTGGTTTGTTCTCTACTCAAATTACGATGGGGCGGGTGAAGAGAGGATTTTTCTTGAAATAGGTTTAAAACTTCGTTTTCCTCTATCCTACAATAACTTTCAATTCCATAATTCTTGCCAACTGGAGGACAAAAATTAGATTTAATCTTTAAAGCCTTTTTTAACTTATTTTCTTCACTCCATTCTATATTTCTGTCCCCAAAAAGATTCTTAATTCGTAAATTTCTAAAAAAATTTTGTAGGTCAATCATTAGTTCAAAAACATCTATGGATTGAGACGGTGCGAAGCTTAAACCTAATTTTAATAAATCCTTCTCTGATACGCTCAGTTCTTTACTGCTCAGATTGAAAATAGGTATCATCTCTGAGTTTCTCTCCCGTATCTCCTGTCCATGTTGCCTCTGCCTCCTCCTCTTCCCCCTTCCCTTCTGCCTCCTCGAAAACCCCCTTGAAATCGATTGATTGGTGTATAATTATTAGTTCTTAAGTCATATCTCCTAAGTGCACCTTCCTCCGTAACTAGGTTGGATGGCCCTGATTCACCTGACCCACTTGCTTCTTCTCTTACTCGAGATGAAGCCTCAATAGTATAATAGAGAAAATTATTCTATTCTGATGGGGGACCCTACTTTAAAAATAATGAATGAACTAAGAGAATTGTTGGCTGAATATGTGGATATGAATTGGCTCCAAGAGTGGGAGATGAGACTTTTATTAATGGGATATCCTAAAATTCCAACTTTCTATGCATTACCTAAAATACATAAGGATATATATGATCCACCAGGAAGACCTATTGTATCAGGTATTGAATCAGTTTTTGACCCCATCTCTAGATATGTAAATCATTTTTTGCAACCATTGATAGAAGAGAGTAGCACTTATTTACAAGATTCTTCAGATTTTATTAAGAAGATGGACCAAGTACCAAAAAATCCATCTATAAAATATTATTTGGTGACCTGGGATGTCAAGGATTTATATACTTCTATCCCCCATGACCAAGGGGTTATAAATATGGGAAAAATTTTAAATAGAAGACATGAACCTATGATTCCACGAACCGAACAGTGTTATTGCAAGAATTGGCTAGTTTTATTTTAAAAAATAATTATTTTGAATTCAAAGGGAAGTTCTATCAACAGGATAGAGGCACCGCAATGGGCAGTACAATGGCACCAAGTTATGCCAATAGTTACATGATTATTTTTGAAGAAGAATATGTATTTAATAATGAAAAAAATTCCTTTTTCAACAAAATACAATTTTGGAAACGCTTTATTGATGATATTTTTGTTTATGGTCAGGAACAGAGGAGGAATTATTCTTTTGATCAGGCACTAAATCATTTTGACAGTAATTTAAAATTTAGTATTACTTTTGATGAGAAATGTATTCCATTTCTAGACCTGGAGGTCAGGATCACTGATTCAGTATGTACTACCACATTATACAGGAAACTTACTGATAGGAATACTTTATTACATCATAGAAGTTTTCATGATTTAAAGCTTAAGAATAGTATTCCTTATTCTCAATTTGTAAGGGTTAAACGAAATTGTACAGAGCACACGGAATATGAAGAACACAAAAGAGATATGATTAATAGGTTCAGAAAAGAGGTATCCCACAAAGTTTTGACTTTGTCAAATAAAAGATTGACACTATGTCTAGGGTTAACCTATTGAATAAAGGTCCTAGGGAGACATTTGATAGGGTGGTTTTTGCCACTAGATATAATCATAAAATGGGAGACATCAGGAAAATTATTTACAAATACTGGTATTTGGTTTCAATGGACAACCAGCATGTACAATCTTTACAAAACAAACCTAGAGTGGTATCAAAAAAAGTTCAGAATTTAAGAGACAGGTTGGTTCATTCACAATTCACACATGGCTTACCTAAAAATGAAAATCAACTACTTCTAGGCCCACTTCAACCAGGGATGAATAGATGTGGAAGGTGTGCGGTTTGCAATAATACCAGCAAAAAATTAATGTTTAAACATCCTTATTTTAATAAGGAATTTAAAATTAGAAATTTTATTGATTGCAACACGGAAGGGGTTATATATGTGATACAGTGTCCATGCGATAAATTATATGTGGGACAAACCACACGAGCATTAAAGCTCCGAATAGGAGAGCATAAGAGTGATATACGTAACAGAAATGAGAAATCTCCGGTTGCAATGCACTTTAATGAAGTGAATCACACAGGGGCATCATTGAGATTTGGGGCTTGGAAAAGTTGAAAACCCAACAGGGTGAATTACAAAAACTGTTAGAAAAAGAGAATGAAATGGATATTTGAACTTAAAACATTGGATAAAAATATTGGTATGAATATTGAATTTAATTGGCAGGTGTGTGTTTAAAGACAGAAATTATAAAATAATAATGGTTTATATGTAATATGTATTACTTTAGAAGAACATTTGATACATAGGAGATAATCGAGCAACATGCTGGTGTGTCCCAGCGAACCTGTAAAATGTTGAGTTTCACATAAAATTAGATTCATATATATAAAAAGAGTATTGAGAATTTGATTAGAAAATTGCCTTCTTCTTACACATATTATTGTATATGTTTTGCACATATTTGAACAAGTCACTAGGATGAAATTATTAGGACCTATCAAGGATTTGAAGTTTCATTTGAATGTGGACTAAAATATAATGGATTTGTAAGATATTGGATATAATTATTTGTGTAATAGCATGTTGGTTTAGGTTCTCTGTAATGAAATGTAAATAAGATTGAGAATATTTTCCTCTCATTATTTAAGTTTGAATGAATAAGTGGATTTTTAGGTAGAGAACATTTTATAATGTAACAAGTCCCTAATGGAGATCTTATGGTCTAATATATATGGTGAAAACCCATACTTGAATTATAAAGACTTTTTGAAAATCAAAAACAATCATGGGACCTCACTGTACTGGAATTTCAAATAATAGAATTTAGCATTAAGCTGTTTATTTAAAATGATTTCATTTCAACAAAAGGGATAAGTAATGTCCTAGATAATATAATCATCATAAGGAGATTTTTTTCATAAAAAAGAGATAGCTTGCTAAAGCGGACGTATAGTAGAAAAATACACATGGATGTGCTCACAAGAAGCATGTTCATAGACAATTTTCTAAAGGTCACACATCTGATAAGTTTGAAGACACACGGATAAGAGATCATATATATATAGCAGATCGCGATCATAAAGTAGCAGTTTGAGATAAATTTATGTTATTAAGGGTCTAACAGTCTTTTCAGAAAATCTGGAATATAAATAAGGGGCTTTTAATAGATAAAACAAGGCTGTATGGCAAATTAATCCATAAGATCGCCAGTAGCCCATGAATATTCATGAGTCTGAATATTCATGAAGGGCTCACCTGAAAAGAATGAATGAGGGATCTCGCGGGATATTTGAACCCCCTCCCCACATCATTTTGCGGGCGTTTTAAACGCATTTAAGAAGATCTGAAAGCAGGTCTTGCTTTTTATTGTCTAAGTTGGATGCGAGGAGAGCACCCGCGGTGAGAACTAAACGAGGGGAATATTCATTGGCATCGTGTGTTCTTTACAAAGTGCGGAGACAGCAGCATGCTGTTGGAAGTATTTATCTTTTAGATATTGCGGTAATCAGAAGAGATTATTAATTAGCGGCGTGTTCATGCTGTAAAACGCGGTCACTAAAATGCTGGTGGACATAGTTTGCTTTCAGGCATTGGATTAATTGGAAAGTGGTTACCACATATGGAATTGGGAACATTAAAACGAGATTTTATATGTGAAGATCTCCGAAAGGGTGAGCACAACCAATGTATGTTTGACATTACTTATGAAAGTACAAATTCATATATCTCCTGATTAAATTCAGTTTTTATTTTTTCCTTTATAGGTTATGACATACAATTATTAAGGAAAGATCCATAAATATAAGAAAATAAATAAGGTTTGTTCCCTTTTGTTGTAAATTATTATTGTATTTTTGGAATCAGAAAAAAATTAATCGAATAATTATAAGGACTTGGCTTATATTGATTTTGTTTGATTTACAGATAATGGCCCAGATATTCAAACTGCGCCAGTCTGAGGCGCAAGCCCCTGCGTAGCTCAAAATAGTTGCGCAGGGGTGTGGCCGGGGTGATATTCAAAGGAGTTGCGCATTTGAGCAACTCCTTTGAATATCGCCCCCGAGCCACAGCACTTGCACATGGCGCAGTGGAACTTGCGCTACCGCAAGTTGCCAGAGTTGAGCATTTCAACTTGCGGTGGCGCAAGTACCATTCGCCATCGCGCAAATTCCGATATTCAAAAGGTGACATGCAAATGGGGCCATAATTTATGCAAGGTGCAGGGGGGGCCATTTGCATCTCTTTATGGCCCCATTTGCATGCCATTTGCATGTAGGTGCGCCGATCCCCGAGGACTTGCTCCTGGCCACCCTGCCAGGCAGCAGCCGTCGGGGACCGACGCACACTGCAGCCCGATCGCGGGCATCACAGTTACATGCCCCCACACCTCCCACAGCCCGATCGCGGGCATCACAGTTACATGCCCCCCCACACCTCCCACAGCCCGATCGCGGGCAGAACACATACATGTCGCCCCCAACATCACCCACAGCCCGATCGCGGGCAGAACCTGTATAAACCCCCAGTGCCCGATCGCGGGCAGAATGTAACCCCCCCCCACCCGAATAACTCCCTGGTGGTCAGTGGACCGTAAAGCCCGATCGTGGGCAGAATGTCACAGAAGAACCCCCAAACATCTCCCTGGTGTCTAGTGTCCCCCCCACCCACCCGAAGCCCTCCACCCGCTCCCCCCGCGGCGGCGGGCAGCATCCACCCGCCTGCGCCCGCCACCCGCCCGACTAACTATGCGGTAGGGCTGCATGCCCGTTGGCTGTAGCTCTGCGCAATGGGTGTGCAGCCCCGACAGTCATCGTCGGCAGGCGGCGGGCGGCAGGCAGGTGGGATGCTGTCGCCCGCTGGCTGCGGGGAGCGGGTGGAGGGGCCGTGGGTGGTGGGGGACACTAGACACCAGGGAGATGTTTGGGGGTTGTGTGGACATTCTGCCCGCGATCGGGCTTTACGGTCCACTGGACCACCAGGAGTTATTCGGTTGGGGAGGGTTACATTCTGCCCGCGATCAGGCACTGGGGTTTATACAGGTTCTGCCCGCGATCGGGCTGTGGGATGTGTGGGAGACATGCACGTACTGCCCGCGATCGGGCCAGTGGGGGGCACAGGAGTGAGTTGGGGACCAGCCAGGGTGGCAGCTGCTGTGTTGCACCCTGCAATGCAGCAGCTCACCTGTGGGTGGCCCCGACTTCAGTTTTTTTGGCTCAAGCTTGTGCGGTGCGAGCTTGTTGTCGATGCACAACTCTGCGCAACCCGACTGAATATCGGGTTGCGCAGGTTATGCATGGATCCTCCCCCTCCTGTTGAGCATGCATTCATTTGCATTGCTCTCTTGCGCAACCTGGTGCCAGTGGCGTAACTGCCTCCTGCTGAATATCGCAGAATGGCGCAATTTGGACTTGCGCATGGCGCAACCCTTTTGAATATCTGGGCCAATAGATTCATCTGGGGTCAAAAAGTAAATTATTAATAGACCAACAGATCTCCATTCAGGTGATGAATTAAAAACCTTTAAAATAAAAAATTTTATAAAATAAGGGGTCATGAGCTAATTTTGAAATGAAATATAAGAATCATTAAAATAGTGATTTAATTGATATATATTTATGATTCATTTAGATTTGATGGGCCCCGTGAACAAGCTGAAAGCAGCGAAACGTAGGGGCAGAATTTGAATCAATAAAAGGAAGATTACGTATGATACAGACTCGGATGTTTTCTTATTTGAATTAGTACTGGGTCCATCACTGAACTTTTGGCTCAGATGGTGGACCAATATATTAAGCCAATTGTGCTATTATGATCCATAAATGTTAAAGATACAACAGATATGTGGGGCATGATTGAATCATTACAGGTGGAAACAAATGATATGCTTGCTACATTGGACGTATGTGCACTTTATACTAATATACCTCACGCTGAAGGGGTAGAAGCCCTTAGACTAGCTCTTTTTGAATATACTGGTCTTTCTAATGAATTTGTGGAATTTTTGGTGACTTTAACCTAGAAGGTTCTTCAGTTTAATACTTTCATTTTTGATAAACAGTTTTATCTTCAGATAAGGGGAACTGCGATGGGGACCTCCTTTGCACCCAATTATGCCAACATTTATTTGGCAGACTGGGAGAGAAGATTCATCATGACAGATTCAAATCTGTATAGAAAATTTCTACAGTGTTATAAACGTTTTATTGATGAAATTTTTGTAGTGTGGGGGGGCTCCCCATTGTAGTTCTCGGACTTTATTGTTTATTTGGAATCCACAAATGACAGTTTGTGGTTCACAAAACAAGTAGATTTTGATGAGATAAAATTTCTGGATTTAAATATCAAGAAGAATGGGGAAGAGGGTTTAGTAACACAATTATACAGTAAACCTACATCAAAAAATGTGTTGCTACACTTTGAAAGTTGTCATCCGAGACACTTGATTGAAGGAATACCTAAGGGACAATTTCTTAGACTAAAAAGAAATACCACAAGTGCAGAAGAATATTTGGGACAGGCCGGAACTCTGGCAAATAAATTTGGAGCTAGAGGATATAATTCTAACTGTATAAATAAAGCTAAAATTGCAGTTGAAAATATAGATAGGGATGTACTTTTGCAAAAAAAACAAACAGAGTAGAAATCAAATGAAAGACAAAAATAACATGGTTTTTAATTTCGTTACAGAACACACGCTGGATGTTTATAAAGTTAGAGATATTTTGATGAAGAATTGGCATTTGTTAGAATTGGAGCCCAAACTGGAAACAGCTGTGAAGCACCCACCACGAATGGTTTACAAGAAAGGAAAAAATATTTCCAACTGGGTTACGAAAAGCCTATTTGTGAAGTCTGAAACTGAACAAAAGAAAAAATTACTCACCTTAGTAATGTTGTTTCTTCTAATGGAGTCTTGCTATATTATAGACATTAGCAGTTTGTTCCAGCTCTAGAACTGCCCCGGAGTGAAATGGTTAAAACCATTCCAAAATAGAATTTTGGCACGAGAGCAGCTCTATCTGTGTCATTTCAAACTTGAACTGTCAGATCTTTACGAGCCAAACTCACTAAGGTCTGTGTGGAAGCTGTAACCTACACTAGCCAAATGGCTACCTAAATAATAACAACCATTGATGGTCCCAACACCCAAGACTCAAGTCAGGGGACCAGAAATACTAATACCATTCTAATAATATGAAAATGGAACATAAGTATAATAAAACACACACACACGCGTACACATACACACCCCCAAAGTCCCAAAGGGGACAAAATGCTAACAGGACATAAGTAGTGCCCACACTAAGTTGCCCGCACCCCACCAAGTAGAGGTTCTGAGAGGGGCAGGTTGGGGGGGAGGTCTATAATATAGCAAGACTCCATTAGAAGAAACAACATTACTAAGATGAGTAATTCTTTCTCCAAACAACATGAAGTCTTGCTATATTATAGACATTAGCAGAATACACAGCAGTACCTCCATGGAGGAGGGGCAGAACCTACTTAGGGAATAGGCTCTGAAGAACAGCTGTGCCAAACGGAGCATCTCTCCTGGCCTGGACATCCAGGGAGTAATGCTTGCAAAAGTGTGTACCGCTTTTCCAAGTAGCAGCCTGGCAAATCTCTAATAAAGGGATATCTCTGGCAGCAGCTAGAGACGCAGCTGTACCCTGGTAGAATGAGCCCTCAAACTGGGGCTCTGCCCACTTTCTGATAACAAAATTGGATACAAGAGACAATCCACCTGGCTATTGATCTCTTAGTGGCAGGTTTGCCTTTCCCAACTTCACCATAGGTAAGGAAAGTTGGAGGATTCGAACCTCTGACCTTTGGTACGCTCTATATAATAACTAAGAGCTCTCTTAACATCCAGGTTGTGCAATCTCCTCTCACCAAGAGGAGTGATCAGTGAAAATACTGGAAGGGAGATAGATTGATTAAGACGGAAATCTGAAACCACCTTAGGCAAAATCTCCTATTAGTCCTAAGGACTACCTTATCCCTGTGGAAGAAATAAAGTCAGTCTCCACTGACAAGAGCTTGCAATTCACTTATGCATCTGGCAGAAGTGATAGCCACTAGAAAACAGTTTTCCAAGTTAGGGTACTTAAGCTCTGCAGAAGACAGAGGTTCAAAAGGGGTTGCATTAACTGGGCAATGCAAACATTAAGGTCCCAAGCAGGGGCCGGTTCCCGAAAGGGAGGATTAGTATGGAGTAATCCCTTAAAAAACTTGGAAAACACAGGATGAGAGGAAAGAGGGGATGACTTTCCTGTTGACACAAAAGCAGACACAGCTGCCAAATGAACTCTCAGGGTAGCTGGTCTGAGACCCAAGGAATTAAGATGTACCATGTAATCTAACAAAATGGGCAATTCAGCAGATTCTGGGGAAATATTTTTCCCAGCACACCAAATGGAAAACCTTTTCCATTTAGAACTATAAGTAGCCTAGTGGAAGGCTTTCTGGAAGCCTTTAGGATATCAAGAACACCCTGAGAGAGGTAAATCAGCAACTCTAACTCCTCAAGAGTCAGGCCTTGAGGTTGAGGGATTTGAGGTCCGGATACCAAACCCTTCCCTGGGCACAAGTCAACAGATTGTGATTCCTGGGAGGCACAGGGAAGATGGACTGTCAGAGACAGAAGGAGTGGGTACCAGGGCTGCCTGGCTCAATCTGGGCAATCAGAATCACCCTGCAAGGCTGAGATCTGATTTTGACTAGTACTTTGAATAGAGAGAAAGGGGGGGAAAGCATAGAGGAACTTCCCCTCCCAATCCAGAAGAAGGGCATCCAGGGGAACTGAGCCCAGCACTGGAGGCCTGCAACAGAACAGAGGAAGTTTGTGATTGTCTGGGGCTGCAAAAAGATCTATCTGAGGATGCCCCACCTGGCAAAACTATCCCAGCACTTGAGGATCCAGGGACCATTCGTGATGGCCCTGGGAAATCCTGCTGAGGGCATCCGCTAGGACATTGTCCTTCCCTGGAAGATGAACTGCTATGAGGGAAGTGTTCAGGAATAGGCCAGGAGACCACAACTTCATTGCCTCGGTGCACAAGGCCAAGACCGAAAGTGCCCCTTGTTTGTTGATGTACCACATTGTTGTCTGTTCTGACTTGTATCACCTTGTCATGGACAGATGCAGAAAAAGCTTGAAGAGCTAAAAGACAGCTCTGAGTTCCAGCAAATTGATGTGGAGCAGAGATTCCTGGGGGACCAAACTCCCTGAGTGGAAAGGTCACCATGTGGGCTCCCAACCCAGAAGGGAAGCATCTGTAGTGAGAGTCAAGTCATGAGAAGGGGAAATGAGGGACCCCGCTTTAATTGCTCTGATCCTGCCACCACTGGAGAGCTAGGATCAAGGTTTGAGTCACTGGGACCAACTTGAAAGGGATCTCTTCTCTGAGACCAAAAGGTTCTCAAGTGAAACTGAATGTCTCTCATCTGAAATCTGGCTCCCTGCACAACAGCTGTGGATGCAGCCATGTGCCCCAGGAGCTGCAGAAAGTGTCTTGCTGGTCGGGAGACCTGCAGAGTGAAGGAAGAGGCCAGAGCCACTAAATTCCTTACCCTTTCTGGGGAAAGAAAGGCCCTGGCTAGCTTTGTGTCCAATTCTGCCCCTATAAAGGTGAGTACCTGGACTGGTTCCAGAACCGACTTTGGTAGGTTTAGCAGAAAACCCAGGGAGGTGAGAAGCTGCTGGGTGACCTGCAGGTGAGATTTTACCTGTTCTGGGGACTGGCCTACAATGAGCCAGTCGTCTAGATAGGGAAAAACAGCAATCCTCTGCCTCCTTAAGTGGGCCACTGCCACTGCTAGACACTTTGTGAATACCCTTGGAGCAGAGGTAAGGCCGAAGGGCATTGCTCTGAACTGGTAATGACCTGAGGGCAGTTCGAATCTGAGGTACTTTAGATGGGATCTTCGGATTAGGACATGGAAATAGGCATCCTTGAGGTCCAGGGAGGCTAGCCAGTCCCCCTGGCCTTAGGGAAGGTAAAATCATTGCCAGAGTTACCATTTTGAACTTTGGTTTCAAAAGATGCTTGTTCAGATATCTGAGATCTAAAATGGGCCGCCATTCTCCTGTCTTTTTGGAGTAAGGAAGTATCTGAATACAGACCCCTGCCCTGATGCAGGGAGGAACCTTTCTACTGCTCTGAGAGCTAACAGGATGAGACCTCTGTTTCCAGAGCGAGGGTCTCTGAAACTTGCAGGTAGAAAAGTCTGCTTCTCAACTTGGGAAACTTTTGAAGCTGAGAACCAGACCCTGGCTTACTACTTCCAGAACCCACTTGTCTGAGGTTAAAGAAGCCCAATTCTGACTGAGTAAGCCAGCCTGCCCCCACTGGTACAGGAGAATCGGCCCTGGGCACCCCATCAGGTGCCTGTTTGCAGGAGCTTTAGGCTGGGGGTGGGGCAGGTCTGCCCACCCCTCGTCTGCC
Organism: Neoceratodus forsteri; assembly: GCA_016271365.2. Classification (NCBI taxonomy): domain Eukaryota; kingdom Metazoa; phylum Chordata; order Ceratodontiformes; family Ceratodontidae; genus Neoceratodus; species Neoceratodus forsteri. Next base: position 302,454,195 of record CM057458.1, on the reverse strand, counting down.
CCTGCCTCTGAAGAAGCCCCTCTGAGCATAGGCAGAGGAGGCCTGAGTCTGGTAGAAAGGCCTGTGAAAAGGCCTACCCCTACCCCTGGGGCATGCCTTGAGGAGTGGCTTGCCGCCTCTAGCCTGGGCACTCTTGTAAGTAGTCCCATATTCATCCATCTTCTTCATGTAATTCTCTGTCTGCTCTCCAAACAGAGAATTTCCCACCACAGGAAAATCCATAGCCTTAGTCTGGGTATCCTGTGACAAACTAGTACACCTGAGCCAGGCCAACCTACGAAAAGCTACAGATGTGGCCATGACCCTAGAGGAAACATCATTAACATCCACAGCAGCATGAAACTGAACCTTAGAGGCTTCAATGCCATCAGCAGCCACCTGTTCTAGTTCACTAGCCAGCTGGCCATGGGCCTGCTTGGCCAATTGCATAACAGTATCCCATCTAGATTTCTGATACCTAGCTACATAAGCCATATAATTTGCTTGCCTGAGTCCCAGAGAGGCTGCCATATACTGTTTTTTGCCATGGCATCAATCTTCCTGGAATCCTTGTCAGGAGGATGTGAAGCCAAGGAATATTAGCTTTATCACAGGCAGCAGCCTGAACTACCCCAACATGACTGCATTGTTGAGAAAGGAATTCTGTATCAGGGCCTGACAATGTATACCTTCTGTCCATCTTTTTATCTACAGGAGGCACAGAATTAGGAGCTTTAAAATTTTTATTGTTTGTTTCTTAAAAGACTTATGTAAAGGAATAGACAATCTCCTAGACTCTGGAATATCCATCATTTCTACAAAATCAGGCTCCTCTTGCTCATCCACAGCCTCTTCTAAAGGAAGCTGGAGGGTTTCACAACTTTTTATAAAACATAAAATGAGATGGGGACTCAGATAGCATGGGGAGATTCTAAAGGTCTGTCTGGGAGATGTCCGTTCAATGGGCACACCCAGACCTTCCCAGCCACATTCATACTGTTCATAATCCTCCTCCCTCCTCTGGTTCATAAAATTCCTCAATATCATAATCCTGAACCACTGGGACCGGACGAACCACCTTTACCAGATAGTGGTGGTTCGGACGGACCCTGAGACAGTGACTGGACAATTTGTATGGCTTTTTTATCTCTGCAGCAGTTGGAGAAGGAATTTTGGACTCCAGACCTGCTGATTTTCTTGTTTTCTTTACTGGAGTTGGTTCCTCAGAACCAGCTTTTCTTTTGCCCGAGGAAGTCTGGCCCTGGTCAGAGGGCACTCCCTCTGGTTCGGTTGGCACCGAACTGGGCTGGCCATCCGGGTCAGCGGACTTTTTGGCCTCTCGTTCCCTGAGCCTGCCCAATCTTTTTTCCAGGGTGGCTGCAGGGAAATTCTTACATACCTGGCAGTCTGACTGGAGGTGGTCAAACCCCAGACAATAAACACATGTGGTGTGTGGGTCAGCCTTGGCAAAGACTTCCCCACAAACATCACAGTGTTGAAACCCAGTGGGCCCGGTTTTTCTTTTGGGTTTCTCAGACATAATGCCAGCCTAACCAAAAACTTGTCCTTTTAACGGCAGTGCCAGGCAAGACACCCTTATCGGTTCCTAACCGTGTCACGGGTATTGGAAAAAACCGTAATAAATCTGTTTTTTAGAACCGATAAGAACCGGGAACCGCACTCTAAAATAGTAACTTTTAGTTTTAAATGAGTTTTAAACCCACTGATCGGTTCAAAACCAAACCGATAACTTACAAGTTCCACACAGACAAAACCTTCATTTACTTACGGTTACCACAGATAGAGCTTGAACCGAATGGTTTTGCGGTTAAAATAAAACTATTCTCGGTTAAATCCAACCGAGAAAACACTTTTTAAACCGAGAAATGAACCGAGCAGAAGGAGAAATCTCCGGAGCGACTGTTCACTGAGGCGGAGTAAAGAATCTGACAGTTCAAGTTTGAAATGACACAGATAGAGCTGCTCTCGTGCCAAAATTCTGTTTTGGAATGGTTTTAACCATTTCACTCCGGGGCAGTTCTAGAGCTGGAACAAACTGCTAATGTCTATAATATAGCAAGACTTCATGTTGTTTGAAGTCTTCATTACCTGGAGGAACTTTTAAATGTAGTAATTGTAGTTACTATAAACATTTGAACACAGGCACATCTTTTGTGCATCCAATTTCTGGTATGATTTATCCTAACAGGCATTTTATAAATTGTTTGACCACGCATGTAATACATTTGGCAATGTGCAGTTGTAAAGATTTTCATGTGGGAAAGACGAAGTGTTCACTTAAACAAAGGGTTGCAGAACACTTAAGAAGTATTGAAAAACAGGATAAAACAAATGCTTTGTCAGTACATGTTATGCAGAAAGGAATAGACCATGTGTTCAAGTTTCAGGGCCTTGAGAAAGTGAGTCTTAACATTCGTGGAGGAGATACTGACAATAGACTTTTAAAACTTGAAAGCAGGTGGCAATATAAATGTAAGGCCCATGGACCAAAGGGTCTAAATGTGAGTTTCAGCCTGAGGCCTTTTTTGAAATACTGAAATATTAAAATCTTAAATCTGAAAATATTATAATTGAATCTATGATATGTATAATATGGGTAATTCTGTATTTGTGTATAAAAAAAATATATATATATATATATATAAAATAAAATTATATTTTCCTTCCCCACTTCCCCTACATTTCCCTTCCTTTCTATTCCTTCCCTTTCCTTTCCCATTTTCTCTATTTCCCATTCCCCACCCCTTCTTTTCCCCTTTTTCTTCAACCAACCTCATCTTTCTCCCTCCTCCCTCCTCCCCAGCCTCTTCCCTATCACCTTTCCTCATACCCCATTTTCGTTTTGTCCCTTATCTTGGTCTCTAATATGGTACTGTCTATATGTTTTGAATATAAATTAGATAGGTTGTGAACATTTTTGTTCATAACATTGCACTGTTTATGTATTTAGAATGGTATTGGATAGATCTTGTTTGTTCCTGTAGCATCTTATTTGTTAGGTGGTCTTTAAAAATTATACTTAATCATAATCAAAATTAGATAATTGATGTGGACTACTGAATAGTAGATATGTATTTTATAGTATTATTATTTTGTTATATATATATAGAAAAAAAAAATATATATATATATATATATGTTTTTTAATTTGGTAATAGTCTGGTTTCGCAATGAGCTATGTTGATAGGAGGAATAGAGATGTGTGCCTCTTTAATTGTTCACCTTATAAAAGGGTATACCTTAAATCACATAGCCCCACCTTGAAAAAGTGTAAGAACTACGTGAAACATTGGTGGAGGGTTGCCACTGTCGCCCTGTATGGGTTTTTAGCTTTTTGTTAAATAAAGCAGTTTTTCACTTAGACCAGTTTTCGGTCTTTTTGTAGTGTGTCTTGTGCACCGCTCTATGGTACTGGACTTGTTTAATAAATGCTAAATCAACCTCGGCCTGTAGCTCCATGAAGGCAGTACATCTGCTGCCTCGAGATGGGGGACCGCAAAAATTATTTTAATAATAAAAATGCAAGAAAAAGAGTACAGATGCAAATTTTGCTAGTCTTGGATTATGTGGATATTTTGATCACTGTATTGCTGATAGAGTGTATAATTTAGACATTTTATATAGTAGATCATAAAATGGGTAGAGACAGTTATTAAATTTGATTGGTTGATTGCCCTTGCCATCTATATCTTTTTTTTTTTAGCTTATAGCATGGAAAATAACAAGTGCCAGTGTGTGTGCCTGCAGTACAGAAAAGATTCATCTGATGCCAGTGTAAACAATTTTGTTGTAATTTTTTCCATTTAGCAAACAAAATCGAAAGCCACAAAAGTAAAATAAAACATTTACAACACTTACAAAGTGTTGTTTCTACTGTTAAATCCTTTTGCTGTCCCTCTCGAGCTATTCCCTTCCCCTCATGGCCCGCAGGTATCATGTATTCTCCGAACTTCCCCCTGAATCGCAAGCAGAGTGAGATCACTGAGACATTCATGAAAATTGCTACCGCAGATGGCAGTGTGCTGCTGGCAAGAGCAAAACAAAATTGCAGTCTTGATGGTGGCCCAATGTAGTGACTCAGCAGCTCTCTTTCGTGCACCTAGTGAAAGCAATTATTTAACAACGTCCCTAGTAACGTCTGGAAAGCGGAAGCACTATGTCACATAAAACCATTTTTTTTTTAATTTTACTAATTTAAAAAATGTATATATTACAGTTTTTCAACATATACCCATTTTATAAGCGCAATACCACACTCCAGGATGTGCTTTATGCTCTGATAAATGCACTTCTAGGAGCAGTAAGAAACCCAGCATGAAGACTTGTGCCTCACTATGCCCTAGCCATGTGTTTATCAGAGCGTAACGCACACTTCATCATGTATTATTGTTTACTTAGTGAGATTGATTTTAGAGCACCCAAAGGAGTTCCATCGCTGTTTAATGTATAAGCAATTTGGTTGGGTGTCATCTGAACATAGACAAAACAAAATGGTAATACCAAATGCACACTGTGTAACAGATAGACACTGGTTCAGTCCATATAAGGTAAAACATGCTTTCTGCATGGTTTTATTCAATGAGGTTCCAAAAATGAAAAATCACAAGAAAATACAAATAAATAACAAAAATAAAGCATTACATTGCATTTGTCAGGATGCAACAGTCAGAATCTCATGACATCACTAGGATGCTTTTCTCATCTGTGCTTCAGATTGCTTTGAGGACACGAAGACTGCATGTCCTTCCCTCTCTCAAACTTCAGGCAGACTGAATATCCAAGTCCCTTCCTTTGTTTTCAGGGGGTATATACAGTACCTTTTCCCATTTTGACACAACATCATAATGATTTCAAAGCTTTAGGCAGTCTTCAAAAACAAGGCTGTTTACAACTGGCTCCAGGCTGACTGGTAAAACAAGGTTGTTTACAACTAGCTCTGGGCTGACTGGAAAACCAAGGCTTGTTTACCTAAGATAGCATTATGAATTTAAAATAAAACAAATAGGTTCTCCAGCCTTTTCCCTGTTGAGGGAAACTTTTCATTTATACTAAATCTGGCTTTCTTAGACACCAATCCACTATGCAGTATGTAACTTTTTCAATGTACTTTAGGCAAACATATATTATAAGTGCTGTATAACAGCAGTGCAGCACAATGGCTTACTTTAACTGCACAAGTTTACAATAGCAAATGACACTACAATGGGTATCTGTTTTTATATTTGGAAAATGACACTGTGCTAGCCAACTATCACATATTTATTTAATCATGTTGAGCTATTCACGATGCATTTTTGAAGGAACTTGAAAATAGGGTTGCCACCTTTGGATGAGGTGAAAATGGGACAATAAACCACACCCCAGTCCCTGTCCCTAGCCCCATCCCTTTTTATAATCAATAAGTACTTCACAGTGCTCTTCATCCAAACTATGTCTCTGTTCAAACTTAGAGCACAGTGTCTCTGTGGTCAGTGAAATAATCCTGGGAATAAAACGTGTGTCCCCATAAGTATAATCAATTTTAATATTACATTAATATTATGTTAATATTTAATATAATATTTAGTGTTATCTTGTGTCAATTAAATGTATATGCAGTAGGATTCTTTGTATGTATGTTCCACCAAGCACATCTGTACCCAAGGTTCTTTCAGACTGAAGGCAGTATTGTACTGTTAAACTTCTCTGACATCATCTTCTGTGGTTTTTTTTTTTAAATGACTATTTTAAACCAATGGGGATTTTTTTTCTGTTTTTCTCTGCATTATCTAGCTGTTATAATATTGTATTTTCTAAACAACTGCCATGAGCTTCTGAAGAAGGACTGGTTGGTCCGAAAGCTAGAGCACTTTGTTCTTGTTGTTACATCTATGTTGGTCCATTAAAAGGTATCAAATCATTTGCTTCTGGATCTATTCTTGCAAGGACCAATACGGCAACTATTAAATCTAGATTTCAATTTTAATATTGTAATACTGGGATACAATTAGACACACTGCTCTGTTACTATGGCTCCTTTTGAATAATAGCTCTGAAAGGTATTATATCAGTTGCATATGGCTTATAAGGTATTGAAAGAACTTGAATTTCATACAAACATTGACTGGTATGTAACCCCGGTTGGGTCAATCAGTGTCAGAATCAGGTAGAGAGGTTGGTATCATGCAAGTTTGCCCAGTGAGTGACCCAACCCGGTATTGGGTCTGTGACACTATTTGGAGGGGAGGGCTACATACCAGTCAATTCATCTCTGTTCTCTCTCTCTCTCTATCTGGAAAAGCTATCAGACTCAGATCAAAGGGATTGTCTTGTGCCATTTTTAGGGCTGTGGGCGGAGCCTACAGCCATTTTGCGATCGCTCTGTAGCTCTAAAAATGGACGATCATGGAACTTTCCATTGGACTTTTGAAAGTATCCTTCCAAAAGCCCAATGGAGCTTAAACACCTCTGCCACAATCGGCCACTACGGAATAACAGCTGCACTATTTCGGCTGGTACTTCTGCATTCCGTGGCATGAACTGCGCATGCGCAGTTCTGCTGCTGGTGTCATGTATGGCAAAATGGCATTCACCACAACTATGCATGTGCAAGTGCCATGCATGCGCAGTTGCATCACCACCACCAGCTCCATGGCATTCTGTAGCCCCCCAAACTCATGTGGCACACTGAGAGCCCACCACAGTGTGCACCTAATTTTATTATTTTACCCACCGACATTGGGGTGCCCAATCCCCATGTCAGCTGCTGCCAGCTCCACAGCATTCTGTGGCCCCCCCAAACTCATGTGGCAAACTGGGAGCCCACCCCAGTGTGCACAAAGTTTTTCATTTTACCTGCCAATATTGCGGTGCCCAATCCCCATGTCAGCTGCTGCCAGCTACACAGCATTCTGTGCCCCCCCAAAGTCATGTGGCACACTGGAAGCCCACCCCAGAGTGCCCAAATGTTTTTTTTCTGTAATACAGAAAATGGTCCCTCATCATTGCTGCAGTCCCTCTCCCCATCCCCACCCTCCCACTGAACATGCACCCCCACACCCCCTTACCCCATACTTACCTCCGGAGGTCAGCGCTGTCATCTTCTCTGGACTGGGACACGTCTGCACTCTTCAAAGCCAAACCACAAACTAAAAATCAAAGGTAAGCCTGCTAAAATGCCATTCAATGGGGTTTTCAACTTATGCTGATATCTCAGCCATTTGTTTGAATTTTTCCCCCAAATTTTCAACATAGGGTTCTTTGGACCCCAGATCATGAAAACTGTCACTGTCATTTTGTTACTCGGTCCCAAAAGGTGATGTCGCAGTCACTGCGCAGAATCACCTTTCAGGACTGATCCACAAAATGACAGTGCCACTGTTCACGAGGTAGGGTCCCAAAAAAGCACATGTTGCAAATTTAGTGAAAAAATTCCAAGAAATTACTCTGTTATGAGCGTGCATTGTGCAGTTTCTATGCAAGCTCCTAACTTTGCCAATTTCTAATATTTTCACTCTTTGTTTTCAAGATTGCCATCTTTGCACACCTCTTTCATAACAGTACAGCTGTAATTTTCCACAACCTGCCCAAAACGTGTTTTCACACCTATGGCACAGACAAGCACGTTTGCTCTGCAAAAATCACCTTTCGGCACAAGTGAACAAAATGACACTGGCACTCTTCAAGAGGAGGGGAGGGGTCCAAAAATGGCCAGGTTGAAAATTTAGTGCAACACCTCCAAAAAATGGGTAAGTTACATCTGGGCATTGGTTACTCCCTACACACATGTGTAACTTTGGTCATTTGGAAGAGCTTCACAGTCTTATCGGCTGTGGCTAGATCTTGTTTTTAACGGTTTGCATGATATATCTTTTTATTCAGACATCTCTCTGGGGTCTCTAGCTCATATGCTACTGGTCCTGTCTGTCTAAAGACCTAGTAAGGCCCTGCCATTTCATAAACAACTTATTTTCAGAGGAAGGTAGAAGTAACATGACTGTGTCTCCTTTAAATTCTTTATGTATCACTCCCTGATCATAAAGATACTTTTGCTTTTTCTGGGCCTATACATTGTTGTCATGTGCCATTTCAGTATATTTCACCAGCTGCTTACAAAGTTGTATCATGTACTCCACTTCATTTGTCTATCCGGTTCCTTTTCCCTCCTCACAATATTCTTTGACAACATTTAAGGCGCTCCAAGGGTTCCTTCCAAATAACATTGAAAAGGTAGTGTAACCAGTGGAAGCTTGGGGCGCTTCCCGGTATGCAAACAGCAGGAAAGGTAGATACTTATCCCAGTCCTTCCCTTCATCATGGGCAAACTTTCTCAGTATTCATTTCAGAGTTTGGTTGAACCTTTCCACTAGCCCATATGTTTGGGGATGGAATGGGGACTTATGAACTGCTACTACATCCACTAGGTGGTACAATTCTTTTAACAGTGTAGCATTAAATTGATTCCCTGATCTGTTCAGATCACGTTTGGAATTACTAGTCTGCTGAATAGTTTTACCAACTCCTCTGCAACTTTTGGAGTAGTGATTGTACATAGGTGTATGGCCTCTGGGTATTTGGTGGCATAGTCACACACAACCAGTATGAAGCGGTTCCCTTGAGAGCTCTTCTCTAATGGGCCTACTATGTCCATAGCTATTCTTTCAAAGGGCATAGTCAGCAAAGGTAAGGGCATGAGGGGCACCATATCCTTCTTCTCTATATGTGCAACTTTTTGACATTCTGCACAGGCCCAACAATATTCAGCTACCTGCTCATGAATATTGGGCCAAAAGAACCTTTGCAATAAGTGAGTCAAGGTATGATCCTTCCCAGCATGATCTGCTAATGGTAAATCATGGGCCAAATATAGCAACTGGGACAAAACCTTTCAGGGACAACAAGCTGCTCTACTACTTCTCCTGTGTTTTGATTAACCCAGACCCAGTATAAATTATTTTCTCCTTATACTTGGGTGTCCCTTTACACATGCTTTTCCCCACCTATTAGAAAAAGGGGTTATTGTTTTATCATTCTTTTGGTCAACCCCAATGTCGCACCCTTCAAACATTTTGTCTAAGTACACCACAGAGAGTCCATTATATTCTTTGTTCCATTCCTTTAGTCTTTTCTTATCTTTTCTGAAAGTTTATCCTTTCCTGGAGCCCCTATTACATCTCCTTCAAAAGGAAAGTTGTCACTGAGGGGCCCTTTCTAGTTTAGCCTGGGCCCTAGTAGTCATGGCAGACAACTTTCATCCCTTTCTATCAAAGTGCTAAAGTCTGTGAAATCATGTCCAATAACCACAGGTACAGGGTGTCTAGGCACAAGTCCTGCAGTTACTCTAGCTGGTTTACCTTGCATGATCATATTTACAACAGTGATATGGTAATGGTGTGTGTCCCCATGAATACAACTGACATCTGCATAAGGACCTTTGTTTGGCACATTGCCCAGGGGATCTGACTGTATCAGTGTCTGCTTACTGCCAGAGTCTATCAGCCCCACCACTTGCTTGTTATCAATGTTTACATTAGTTAAATAATGTCCCCAGTTGGCTAAGGCCATATGTGTGTGGGTTCCAGTTTCTTTTTCTGGAAATAGCAAGCTATATGGCCCACCCCTTGACAATAGTGGCAGATAATATCAGGTGGAAAATTTCTCCCTCCTCTTCTTGCCTTCCCTTCAGGTTTCCCTGAGACCTTTCCTGGGGCCTGGTTAGGTATAAAAGGGGTTTGTCTTACTACACTGGATGTGGTAGAGTTTGAAAAACCAGTACCTCTATACCCTCTTGCACTAGACTGTTGGGCAGCGAGGAGATCCTCTGCCAATGTGATGGTCATCTCCTCATTGTCCAGTCGATGTTCCTTCACCCACATCTGGAGGACAGGGAGGTATGTAGGGAAAAGATAAGAATAGCAATGCAGACAATCAGGAGGGCAAAGGCAGATACTTAGGCAAGGATAGCAAGAGAGGCCAGCATGGGAGACAAAAAGTTCAACAGATACATCAGTGAGATAAAGAAAAACAAGCAGGGTATAATGAGACTTAAAGGGTAGGTGGGAGCTCTGATAGAGAAGGATTTAGAACAAGCAGACTTGCTAAACAGGTATTTCTGCTCAGTGTTCATGATTGAAAGGGAGGGAAAGGGACTGGAGTTGCAGGGGAGGGGCATGGAGGGTAGGGAGGTGGACACTAGCCTGTTCAAGGAGAGCAGGGTATTGGAAGAACTGGATAAGATAAGGGTGGACAAGGCAATGGGTCCAGATGCCATGCTCCAGGAACTAAAGGATAACTTGGCAGCATCACTAATGAGGCTGTTTAACCTTTTATTGGACACAGGAAGAGTTCCAGGGGATTGAAGAATGGCTGACATGGTGCCACTGCACAAGAATGGAGGCAAAGAGGATCCGACTATTGTTCACTCAGTCTTACCTCAGTGGTAGGTAAGATTACAGAGGCACTTCTAAAAGAAAGGATAGTAAAATACCTTGCAGATAATGGGCTATAGGATGACAGACAGCACGGGTTCATGAAGGGAAGGTCATGCCAAACGAACCTCATCAAATTCTTCGACTGGGTGACGAGGGTGTGCAATCAGGGAGGGGTAGTGGACATGGCCTATCTAGACTTCAGCAAGGTCTTTGACATCATCCCTCACAGGAGAATGGTGAGCAAAATGGGCAGTTTAGGGGTAGGGAAGAAAATAACAAGCTGGGTGAAAAATTGGCTTGGTGAAAGAGGTCAAAGGCGGTTGTAAATGGGGTTCATCCCAAAGAGGAAAGAGTGACAAGTGGGGTACCCAAAAGGTCAGTACTGGGGCCAATACTCTTTAACATTTACATTGAGGATATTGCAGAGGGACTAAATGGGAAGGTGTGGTTGTTTGTGGATGTTACAAAGATCTGCAATAGGGTGGACACATCAGGGGAATGGAGCACATGAGAGAGGACCTGTTAAAGCTAGAGGGGTGGTCAGAGAGATAGCAGCTGAAATTTAATACCAAGAAGTGCAAGATAATGCACATAGAGCACAAGAACCCAAAGGCTTCATACACATTGAGAGGGGATGATGTTTTGGTAATGGATCAGGAGAGGAATCTGGGGATTTTCATTTCATACGACCTTAAGGAGGCAAACCAGTGCAACATAGCGGTTGGGAAGGCAAGTGGTACGTTAGCATGCATAGGGAGGGGTATTACAAGTAGGAGAAGGAAGGTGATAATGTCCCTATACAAGTCCATGGTCTGTCCCCACCTAGAGTATAGGGTACAGTTCTGTAGACCTCACCTACAAAGGGCTAGAGATAGAGTGGAGAGAATCCAGAAGAGGATGACCAAAATGATGCATGGCATGCATCAGAGGACCTATGAAGAGAGGATGGAGGAGCTTGATCTGTATCCCCTATCCCCTGGAAACCAGGAGAGAGGGGGGAGGGAATATAACAAACTTTTAAATACCTGAAGGGAATAAACAAGGTGAGGGAAGGGAGTATCTTCAAGATAAAATAAAATCCCAAAACTAGGGGGCACAGCTTAAAGATGGAGGGCAGAAAATTCAGAGGAAATAGGAGTGGGCACTACTTTACTGAAACATAGAAATTATTGGCAGATAAAGACCCCTAGGCCTATCCAGGTGGAAGACTAGGTTTTCTGGCCAAGGCACCTTGCTTCAACTGAGCTCTTTACTCCTAGGTTGCTTGAAAGGACAGTGTAAAGAACCCTACCAGAGCAAGGGAAAGAATTAAGTCTTCTTTTGGCAAGGCAGATGTACTGTGTGTTATTTTTATTTTGTACTCACAGGGATTGTTACTGTTTGTTGTCAACATTTTTTTTTGCTTTATTTTTCTGTGATTCAAATTGTTGTTGCTGGGTATACCTTCTTCTGCATTATTACAGGGTATGCCTACAGGTGAGCGCTAACAGATTACTACTGTAATCTTCTGATTCAAATTGTCTTTTGCAAGGTATATCTTCTGTTACTGCTTTATTTTTCTCTGTAGCAAAGTGTTTCTTACAGTGTCTATCTTCTGTGAAATTATTACAGGTGGTGCTTACATTTTTGTGACTTTTTATCATTAGGCTAAGCAAAATTACTGTTCGTCACTATTTTATTTTATTTTTTTTTCTGAAAGATTTTTTGTCTCAGAGGTGTTGCAGTCTCCTTCTCTTCTCCTTCATTGAAGGAGCTAATTGCTTTCCTCCCACAGATCTTACAGGGGATTAGGTGTGTATCTGGGGGGTGGAGCTGACAAACTGTCAGTAACTTCCAACAGAAACAAGGGTTAAAAGGTCAGGTTAGTTGATATCTTGGAGATGGAAGACTAGGTTTGCTGACCAAGGCACCTAACTTCACCTGAGCTCTTTCCTTCTAGGTTGCTTGAAAGGACAGTGCAACGAACCTTACCAGTGCAAGGGAAAGGATTAAGGTTAATTTTGGCTAGGCAGATTTACTGTGTGTTATTTTTATTTTGTACTCACAGGGATTGCTACTGTTTGTTGCTAACATTTTATTGCTTTATTTTTCTCTGATTCAAATTGTTGCTGGGTATACCGTCTGCTGCATTATTACAGGGTGTGTCTACAGGTGTGTGCTAAGAGATTACTGCTGTAATCTTCTGATTCAAATTGTCTTTTGCAAGGTATATCATCTGTTACTGCTTTATTTTTCTCTGTAGCAAAGTGTTTCTTACAGGGTATATCATCTGTGAAATTATTACAGGTAGTGCTTTACAGGTTTTACAGTTTTATCTGTCATTAGGATAAGCTTTCACAGCTACTGCATTTGTTGCTGGCTGATTGTTTTTGCTCTTACCTCCTTGTTTCTTTCATCCATGGTTGTTCTTTTTCAGCAGGGGATGGGCACAGCCACCCACCCCCATCCCCAACCACTCCACGCTACACTCCTTTTATAGGGTAGCACAGTCGTGACATTTCCTGTGGCAAACAGGAAGGGGCAGGTCAGTGGGGTATCCATACAGTGACCTCATTTACAGGGGCACTAGTAATTTAACTTGTTATAACAAGTTATACAAAAACAAACACACAAAACACAAAATCAAACTTTTGCTTTTATTTTCTTCCTTCTAATTACTCTGACCAGGTTATAAACCCAGCAACTTATCTGGAATGGATATCATTAACTGCAGGTACTGTGGAACACTTTTCAGAAGGGCAGTTTTACAGGATTTAAGACACTGCCCTACATGCTGGGCCATTGGAGATCTAAGGGCTCAGCTCCAGCCAGCATGGGCAGAGATTCTGTGCCTCAAATTGCATATTCAAGAGGAAATGTATTAGAAGAACTGCCCGCCGTTTCCCCAACATCCAACAGAAGCACCTCAACCACAGAGGGTAGTTGGTCTGGGAGGTTGGCAGGTGGTTAGAAGGGGCAAATTGGGTGCCCCATCACTCAGTGCTCTCCAACATATTACCTCCACAAACCATATAAAAACTACAAACAGGTATCTGCCTCTATCTCTGAAATCAAACAAAGAAGCAGAGAACACTGCAGAGCAGGACACTGCAGCACCGGAGCTAACACAACAAAACTCACCCAAAACAGGAACCAAAATAAAAAAAGCAACAATAAAATCCAAAAAACTTCTGATCATAGGAGACTCCATGATTCGGGGAGTTGATACCCATCTCCAGTAAGGGGTAATGGTCAGATGTCTCCCAGGCACATCAGCATGGAAAGACACTGACCACATTGCTAAAATTGTTCAAGAAGCAGGAGAAAACATTGACATCCTGGTACACATAGGGACTAATGATCTCACCAGCTGGTCAGTTGTGGAGACCAATGAACACCTGACCAGGCTGGGTGACAAACTATCATCCATTTCATCTGGCATCTCCTTTCGAGATCCTGCCAGTCTGGGAGAGGGGAGCAGATGGACGGAAGGTCAGAGAAGGGGAGATAAGGGCTAAACATGTGGCTCAAGGGCTGGTGCCAAGAAAAAGGACACAAATTTGTAGGGAACGGGCAACAGTTTTGGGAGTGAAAGTTCTTTAAATTTGATGGACTGCATCTGACTAAGGAGGGAGTCAGTGCATTGGGGCAGAAGTTTGACATCTTTGCAGAATATTTAAACTGGCAAATGGGGAGAGGGGTGCAGCACCCCATATGTCGAATGGGAAGAACACCCCTCCCCCCTCAGCTAGTGGTCAAACAGGAGTTCAGCCTGTTTGCAGTTCATTTGCATCACCAGGTAAGAAAAAGGTCCAGCTCCCCATACAACGCACAGGAGAAATGCTAGACCTCACCTAACAACTAACACACCAAAATCTGGCCAATGGAAAATCATGTACACAAATGCTTGCAGTCTGGGAAACAAGATCCCAGACCTGCAGGCAATAATGACAGAGACTAAACTGGACATAGTAGCAATTAAAGAGACATGGTTTACCAGTAACCACACTTGGGAGACTTCAGTACCTGGCTATGTACTGTTCAGAAGAGACTGAAGTGCAAACTGTGTGGGGGGTGGAGTGGCCTTGTATGTCAATGAAAATATCAAAGCTACAGAAATTCAGAATACACATAAGGAGCCAGAAGAACTGTGAAGCACCCTGGAAACAGGAAATGGGACAGCCATACAAACTGGGGCTGTCTACAGGCCCCCAGACCAGGGGGATGACATAGACACATTACTGTTAGAAGATATACAAAACATGACAGCTAAAGGGGAGGTTCTGATAATGAGAGACTTCAAGATGCCAGATACAGATTGCTCAATACCAGCAGGAACATCTGCCAGAACTAGACACATGGTGGATTCCCTGCAGGGGGAGTGCCTCAAACGACTGGTACAACAACCCACAAGAGACAAGGCCATCCTAGATCTAGTACTGACTAACAGGGAAAGGATCACAGATCTCCAGGTAGAAGGTCACCTGGGGGCCAGTGACCATCACATGGTATGAATCAATTTGGCCACTAGAACTAAATCATCCCATTCCAAGGCAAAAATGTGGGACTTCAGAGGAACTGACTTTGATAAGATGGCCAACAGAGTTAAGCTAGCCCTGGCAAAAAGAAATACAGGTGACGGGGTACAGGCAAAGTGGGCAAGCATTAAGTATGCAATACTTGAAGCAACATCCCATTGTGTTAGAGAGAAAAGAAAGTGCAAAGGAAGAAGGAAACCACTTTGTTTCTCAAAAACATTAGCAGAAAAGGTCAGAACCAAAAGGATGACCTTCAGGAAATATAAGGGAACACAGCGGGATGAAGATAGGGAGGCATGCCAAACTTCCCTAAGGGAAGCAGGGAAGGCAGTAAAGCAGGTAAAGGCCCACACCGAGGAAACACTAGCACAAACAGTAACAGAAGGTGACAAGACTTTCTATAGATATATTAGTGAAAGGAGACAGTCCAGAGGGGGTATTGCTAAAATCAAAAGAGATAAGGGGCGTGTGAGGAGGAGGACCATGTAAAAGCATCTATCCTAAATAGATACTTCTGCTCAGTATTTACTGAAGAGAAAGTAGGGTAGGGCCCACAGCTCAGCACCATGGACACAGGGGGGAGGGAGGCATGCACTACTCCCTTCACAAAAGGAAAGGGTCCTACAAGAGCTCGATAAGCTCAGGGTGGACAAGGCAATGGGACCTGATGGCATACATCCCAGGGTACTAAAGAAGCTAAGGTTGGAACTAGCAGAACTATTATCAGAACTGTTTAGTGAGTCTCTGAGCACAAGAGAGGTTCCAAAAGACTGGAGAAGGGCTCATGTGTTCCCGCTCCACAAGAGTGGTAGCAGGGAGGAGGCAGGGAACTGCAGACCAGTCAGTCTTACCTCAGTAGTGGGCAAGATTATGGAGGCACTCCTTAAGGAAAGGATTGTGCAACACCTGGAATCCATAGGAGCACAGGACCCAAGACAGCATGGGTTTACAAAAGGAAGGTCCTGTCAAACTAATCTCATAGATTTCTTTGACTGGGTAAACAGAGTGGTGGAACAAGGGGGAGCAGTTGATGTCGCCTACTTTGACTTCAGCAAAGCTTTTGATACTGTTCCACACAGAAGATTGATTAATAAGCTGGGTAGGCTCGGGGTGAGTCAGAAGTTGGTCAACTGGGTGGCAAACTGGTTGGCGGGCAGAAAACAGAGAGTGGTGGTAAACAGTATACAGTCAGAAGAGATGCAAGTCACAAGTGGGGTACCTCATAGATCAGTCCTGGTAGCCAGTCCTCTTCAATATCTTCATCAGTGACATTGCAGATGGACTGGAGGGTAAGGTTTTTCTGCAGATGACACCAAGATCTGCAACAAAGTAAATGATCCAGCTGGGGTGGGCAGAATGAGAAGAGATCTGAATAAACTAGAAAAATGGTCGGAAGAGTGGCAACTAGGGTTTAACTCATTGAGGCCCCAAGACGCCTCTAGGAGGCAGCAGAAAATATACTCCTGAGGTCTTTAACTCCTCCAGACATCCTGCACTTTGTGCCACTGAGGACTTTTGACGTCTGAGGATGTCACTGCTTAAAACTTAAATATTTCACAAACTGAAGTGAGTAGAACTGACTGATAGCACCATTGGAAAGGTAATGTTCTCCTGAACAACTTTGCCGCTGATACTTTGTGTCTGTTATGTATACTTTGGAAGATATTCGCATTTTTGTATGGTATGATGTGCATGGCTGGCATTTGTCTCTCAAGCTTCACCTAGCCACCTTAATAAAACAGAAAAGAAATACATGTATCATATTAGAAACATTTTTTTTAGTACAAAATTAGTTTTGTACCTTCATCTAATGTATGGATGCTTAATTTGGTGTTGATATGTTAAATATTTTCCCACAAAAAATGGTTTCTGTTGCATTTTTTATTGAAAAAAATTGTTTTTTTTTTTCATTATTTCAACCAATATGGAAAAAATAGGAGCTACTTATATTTAATTGCATAGTACCATTGGAAAAGTAATTTTGTGCTGAACAACGTTGCCACTCATACTTTGTGTGTAGCCGTTATGGTTCATGAGGTATTTGCATTTGTTTGTGGCATGCTGTTATGACTTGATTTTGCTCAGAAATCTCCAGGTTGCACTGTTAAAAGTATACAGGCCACAAGTGGTGGAACCCACAAAGAGCTCCTGAGGCCTCAGTGAGTTAATGCAAAGAAGTGCAAGATCATGCACATAGGGAAGAGAAACTCTGAAGCCACCTATAGGCTGGGAGGGGAGTTGCTGGCAGTCACAAGGGAAGAAAGAAACTCGGGCATCATCATCACTGATGACCTGAAATCATCCAAGCAGACCACTAAAGCAGTAGGTAAGGCTAGGGGTGTTGGGGGTGTATTAGTAGAAGTATCACAAGTCGGGAAGGAGGTAATAATCCTCTTTACAAGACACTAGTTGAGCCCCATCTGGAGTACTGTGCAGTACTGGAGCCACACCTTCATAAGGACATTAACCAAATTGAGGCAGTCCAGAGAAGGGCAACCAAAATGGTGCAGGAACTGCATCAGAAAACATATGAGGACAGATTAACAGAGCTCAGTATGTATACCCTAGAGCAAAGGAGGGAGAGAGGTGATATAGTCGAAACATTCAAACACCTTAAGGGCATTAACAAGGTGAAAGAGTCTAACATGTTTCAATATAAAAAAAATCAGGACAAGAGGACACAGCATGAGATTAGAGGAAGGCCAATTAAGGGGTAATGTGAGGAAGTTCTTTTTCACAGAAAGGGTGGCAGATGCATGGAACGGCCTACCTCAGAAAGTGGTGGATATGAATTCAGTACAGGGCTTCAAACAGGCATGGAATAGGCATAAGGGCGCAATACAGATGAGTATGAATAGATAGACCATTAACAGAGCAAAGGCCAGTGGCACATTTATAAGGTAGAAAAAGAAATGGGCAGACTGGATGGACCTTGCAGTCCTTATCTGCCGTCAACTTCTATATTTCTATGTATGCCCGTAGGCCCTATATTTTGTATAGGGCCACTGACCCTATGTGATCAATGGCTTTTCATCACTTCCTCCCCTCTCAAGGTTCCCTTGTGCCTGTCCCAGGTATGCTTAAACCCCTCCACTGTGCTTGCCCCCACTACCTCCTGTGGCAGACTATTACAAGCATCAACTACCCTTTCTGTGTAGAAAAACCTCCTCACATTACCTCTTAATCTACCCCTCCAATTTCATATTGTGCCCCCTTGTTCTAGTACTTTTTCTACATTGAAAAAGGTCCCCCATCTGCACCTTGTTTATGCCCTCGAGGTACTTGAACATTTCAATTGTGCCCCCCCTCCTCCAGTGAGTACATATTGAGGTCCCTTAGTCTCATATGTTCTGCGGTACAATGCCTGCGCCATCTTTGTCGCCCTTCTCTGGATAGTCTCCACCTTGTTTATGTCCTTGCACAGGTGAGGCCTCCAGAACTGCATGCAGTACTCCAGGTGAGGCCTTGCCAATGTTTTGTACAATGGCATCACCACTTCCTGCCTCCTGCTAATGATACCCCTGCTTATGCACCCCAGCACACCACTGGCTTTCCCCACTGCCCTTGCACACTGCTTTGATACCTTAAGTTCATCAGAGATGATGACCCCTAGGTCCCTTTCCTCCTTCGTGACAGTCAGCTCGCCCCCAACCTGTAGCTCTCACCAGGATTCCCTCTACCTAGGTGTATTATTTGACATGACCTTCCTGTTGCAAATCCATGTTGCCTCAGATCCTGAGCACCCCTGGATTCCAGGTATGCCACTATCCTTTCTTTTAGCAGTGTCTCCATGATCTTTCCCACCACTGAGGTGAGGCTGACTAACTTTTAGTTCCCTGCCTCCTCCCTACTAACACTTTTGTGCAGTGGGACCACATGTGCCCTCCTCCAGCCCTCTGGAATTACACCCTTGTTAAGTAACTCTGTGAACAGGGCTGTCACAGGCATAGCCAGTTCCCTTTGCAGCTCCCTTAATATCCTCAGGTGGACGCCGTCTGGTCCCATGGCCTTATCCGCCTTCAGCTTTGCGAGTTCTTCCAGAATTCTCTGTAGGATTTATTCCAAAGCTCTTCAGAGGAATTAACAAACACAATGGCACAACAGTTTTATGCAAGGTCCCTGGTGCTTCATCAGTTAAGGCTGATTAGGGCATGCAGCCCTCACCCGCACCCCATGCCCCAGCTATGCAGCACGGTGCTTTTCTTGTTTTGCTGCTGTGTCCAGAATCAATTTGTCCCTAGTTGGTTCATGCACCAGTTGCCTAAGACCAACCTCCTGCAGGGATTCTAGGATGGCTGTGCTTCTGGCTGAAACAGCCACCTGGGTGGCCCAATCCATGCCCAGCATATTGAAATCCCCCAGTAGCAGGATTTCACCATTAGCTGCCATGTTGTGTATGTCCTCCACTAGTTCCCTGTCAACTTCCTTCCTCTCTGTCGCAGGTCTGTAGATCACCCCTGTGCTTATTGTTGTTCCATTACCTGGCTCCAAGGTGACCCACATTGCCTCAGCTCCCCCGTCTTCCCAGAACTTCTGTAGCCTTTATACCATCTCTGATGTACAGGCCCCTCCCACCCTTTTTACCCTCCCTGTCCCTCCTGAACAGTGTATAGCCTGGTGCATTGACTTCCCAGCCATGATTAATAGAGTACCATCTCTCTGTTAGAAACATAGAAACATAGAATTTGACTGCAGATAAGGACCGCTTGGCCCACCCAGTCTGCCCATTTCCCTACCTAATGGATAAGCTGCAGATCCTAGTTAACCAGCAGCCCACTTCTTCCTACCCCCCAACCCCTAGAGTTGCCTTATGACTGTCCCATGCATGCTTGAATTCCACCACTGTTTTTGACTCCACAACCTCCTCCAGAAGGCCGTTCCATGCATCCACAACCCTCTCTGTGAAAAAATACTTCCTTAAATTACCTCTGAACCACCTCCTCTCTATCTTCAAATTGTGCCCCCTTGTTCTTGCACACCTCTTTTTTTGAAAGATGCTACCCTCTTGGACTTTGTTGATTCCCTTGAGGTACTTGAAAGTTTCTATCATGTCCCCCCTCTCCCTTCTTTCCTCGAGGCTATACATATTAAGCACCTTAAGTCTCTCTTCATATGTCTTCCAGTGCAGACCCTGCACCATTTTAGTTGCCCTCCTCTGGACAGCTTCTATCCTGTCTATGTCTTTGCGGAGATTGGGTCTCCAGAACTGCAGCAGTACTCAGATGGGGTCTCACCAGCTGTCTGTACAGAGGGATAATAACTTCCTGTTTTCTACTGGTGATGCCTCTCCCATGCATCCCAGTATCCCCAGCCCTCCTTGTTGCCCTCTCACATTGCTTGCCCACCTTTAGGTCATCTGATATGACTATCCCCAGGTCCCTTTCCATTTTTGCAGTTGTTAGTATCTCACCCCCCATTGTGTACTCTTCCCCTGGGTTTTTGTTTCCCAGGTGCATTACCTTGCACTTCTTAGCATTGAATCTAAGCTGCCATACATTTGATCATTCCTCTAACCTTGCCAAGTCCCTTCTCATCCTTTCCACCCACCTTGTGCATCAACTCTGTTGCAGATCTTTGTGTCATCTGCAAAGAGACATACTTTTCCTTCCAGTCCCTCTGCAATCTCACTTATAAAGACATTGAAGAGGACCGGTCCTAATACTGAACCCTGTGGTACCCCATTAATACCCCCCTTTCTTCAGAGTGGACTCCATTTACTATTACTCTCTGTGTCCTATTCTCCAGCTAATTCTTTACCCAGGCTGTCATCTTGGGACCCACTTCCAGGCTGGCTAACTTGTATATTAATCTTTTGTGTGGGACTGTGTCAAATGCCTTGCTAAAGTCTAGGTAGGCCATGTCCACAGCCCCTCCCTGATCTACTACTTTGGTCACCCAGTCAAAGAAATCTATCAGATTCATCTGGCATGACCTTCCCGCTGTGAATCCATGCTGCCTTGGGTCCTGTGACCCTCTGGCCTCTAGATACTTGACAGTTCTTTCCTTCAGAAGTGATTCCATCATTTTCCATAATCACTGAGGTTAAACTAACAGGTCTGTAGTTTCCTGCTTCTGCCTTGCTCCCACTTTTGTGAAGGGGAATCACATCTGCCTTCCTCCAGTCCTCGGGTACCACCCCATCCTCCCATGATTTGTTAAAGAGGGTAGTCAGTGGTGTCACTAGTTCTACCCTTAGTTCTTTTAGAATTCTGAGATGAATCCCATCAGGCCCCATTGCTTTGTCCACCTTCAGTTTTAGAGTTCTTTCAGAACCCTTTCTTCTGTAAATGGGCTGGTATCAACTTCTGTATCCAGAGTGTTTCTACTGTTTGTTTTAGGTATCTCCCTCTTCCTTTGTAAATACTGAGCAAAAATATTTGTTTAGTATCTCTGCCTTTTCACAGTCACCCTCTGCCCACCCTCCCTCCCTTTATTAAGCCTCACTATCCCTCTCTTGGTCTTCCTTTGCTCCCTGATGTACCTATAAAAGGTTTTATCCCCCTTCTTAACTGAGTTGGCTATCTTATCCTCGGTTTGAGCCTTTGCTGTTCTGACTGCCTTCCCAGCTTCCTTTTGCTTTAACTGATACAGTTCTCTGTCCTGCTCCTTCTGTGATTCCTTGTACTTCCTGAATGCTTTCTTTTACTCTTGAACCTTCACTGCCATTTCCTTTGAGAACCATAGTGGTCTCTTACATCATTTTGTTTTGTTTATTTGCTTCACACAAAGGCTTGTTACCTCTGTGATGGCAGTTTTTATTATTCCCCATTGTTCTTCCACCCCTCCTTCCTGCCCATTTGCTAGTGCATTCCTTAGGCACTCACCCATTTTGGCAAAGTCAGCCCTCCTAAAGTCTAGTACTTTTGCCTTTGTATGGCTCGACTCTATTGCTGTGTTTATTGTGAACCATACTGTTCGATGGTCGCTAGTTCCCAGATGGCTACCCACTTCTACATCTGTGATCCTCTCTCCATCTCCATTTGAGAGAACCAGGTTTAAAATTGCTCCCTCTCGAGTGGGCTCCAATACTAGTTGTCTAAGGCATGCCCCCTGTAGGGCATCTAGAATAACCCCACTCTTCGAAGTGGCTGCTGCAACTGCACTCCAGTTAACATCTGGCATATTCAGATCACCCATCAGCAATAGCTCCCCTTTTTCTGCCATTCTAAGTATACTTTCCGTCATTTCCTTGTCCATTTCCTCCCCCTGAGAAGGGTCTATATACAACCCCTGTGCGGATTATGGTGCCATTGCCTGTCTCCAAATTTACCCACAGTGCTTCTTCTCCTCCCTGTTTATCCTTTTGTTCTGTTGCTTTGATTCCTTCCCTTATGTAAAGAGCTACTCCTCCTCCTCTTTTACCCTCCCTGTCCCTCCTGTAGATACTGTATACTGGTATGTTTATGTCCCAGTCATGGTTTTGTGTGTACCATGTTTCTGTGACTGCCACGATATCCAGATGTTCCTCCTCCATCAAGGCCACTAATTCAGGAAGCTTGTTACCCAGACTACGGGCATTGGTACTCATTGCTCTCCATTTTTTGATGGCTTTACCTTCGGTTGCAGCATCCCCCACTGACCTTTCTACCTCGGTCTTTTTCTCATTTAGTACCCTGTTTAGTAGGGAGAGGCTGGGATTTTCCTGCTGCTTATCAGTGCCTCCCCCCTTGACTAGTTTAAAAGTTTGCCAATGAAGCATTTAAACTGATTGCTCAAAAAACTTGTTCCCTTCCTGGACAGATGCAGACCATCCTGCCAGTATAGGTTGGTGTCCCTCCAGGTGGAACCCCAGTCCCCAATGAAGCCAAACCCCTGTGCTCCACACCATTTTTTCAACCATTCATTAAACTGCATGGTGCAAAGTACCCCCACCTCACCCATGCCATTGACAGGCAGCACCTCTGAGAAGGACACTGTGTGTGCTACTTGTCTTAGGCCCCTCCCCAACTCTACGAAGTTCTGCTGCACTGCTCTAATCTGATGATGAGCCAAGTCATTTGTCCCTAGGTGGACAATGATGTTTTCTCAGACTCCCGTGTAGCTGTACTCGTGATTCTGAGGATGCGCTTCCTGTCCCTCCAAGCCATGGCACCAGGCAGGCACCTTACTTCAGTTTTCCCTACTCCCCTCAGTTCTATCCCCCTAATAATTGAGTCCCCCACCAGGAGCTGCTTCCTTTCCCTGTGGTGTCCTCTGCCTCCTTCCTGTGGGCCTCCCTTGTGACAGTTGTCCTCAGCCTCCTTAGTCTCCTCTGCGAGTGCATCCATAGGAGAGCTATGCTCCCCCAGAATGGTGTATGGATTGTGGAGTGGAACAACTGACTGGGTGTGCCTCTGTTCCACCATCCTCACCCTCCCTGAGGCCACTGTGGTCCAACTGCTGTGCTTTCTTTGCAACCTCTGAGGTAGTGGTGGTGGCTCTGGTGCTCCCTGGATGGCGGAGGTTCCCTTCCTACTGTCCAGTGTAGCCTGGTGGAAGGTTCCCTTACTACTGTCCAGTGTGGCCTGAAGACGGGCAACTTCCTCCCTCAGGGCAGAGAGTTGTCTGCAAATAAAGCAGCATCTCAGCCTCCAGAAAGACTCCCGGAAGACTGCTGCCCCACAGCCATTACATTGCACTACTCCCCACATGTTTATCTACTTTTTGTGTGTGTGTGTGTGTGTGTGTGTGTGTGTGTGATTGGTTTGTTATATAGAAATATATATATTATACAATGTGTATGCTTATATTGTCAGTGCAGTGTGCTAGAGAGGATATGACAGTGATATGCACCTTGCACTCTTGAGGAAATGATGTCAGAACCTTAGGTATAAAGGAACTATTTCCAGGGTGGGTGGGGTGAGGGGTGGGCAGGGGTTGGGCCTAAACTGTGCCTCACTAAACAATCAGCTAAAAGCTCTGACCCACCGCTACGATGAGTGCCTTCCTGTCAGTAAGATGCCCTACACAACAATTTGACAGAGAAAATACCCTGCTAATCAAACAGAGAAAAATCCAGACATCCAAGTCAGACACAGGTAAACCTCCCCAGCCCCAAAACAGCCTGGTGCTTTGTGCTCTGAAAGCAGTCATCCCCAAAATAAGTCAGCTGTGCTTTAAACTCTTCCTGCACTGAAAATCTTAAGAACCGTAACAAAAGTAAAGCTAGATCCACCTCCCTCTGTTGCTTGAAAGACTGTCTTCCTGATAATTCTAAGTTCCGTATTTCACCTTTCGGTTAGAAGTAGCCTCCACCTGCAGAATATCTGCTACAAACCAAAGACAATTGTAAGGTTCACCTCCCTCTGTTGTGAGCACAACTCACTTTCTTGCAAATCCTATGTTCAGTATTGCAGCTTCCAGCCAGAGGTAGCTTCACCTGAAGAATATTAGCTGTTCTGATGAGTTTGCTATAAGACACTTGCTTATAATACTGTTGTTCTCAGGTCTGTAAGACTCTTCCAAAGCTATTGGCTGACAAGTAGCTATGATGTAAGCACTTCCTGACACAGTCTGGCCTGGCCTTTTAAGGCACACACAGATAAACACAAAAAACAGTTTCCACCCCCTGGGGCACTGTCTGGGTCAAATACACAGCCTGTACCTGCACCTGCACTTACTTCAGGACTTATGACAAATTCTTAGCCCAGGGGTTTAAACTCTTCCTGCACTGACAATCTTAAGAATTGGAACAAAAGTAAAGCTAGATCCACCTCCCTCTGTTGCTTGAAAGACTATCTTTCCTGATAATTCTAAGTTCCTTATTTCACCTTTCAGTTAGAAGTAGCCTCCACCAGCAGAATATCTGCTACAAACCAAAGACAATTGTAAGGTTCACCTCCCTCTGTTGTGAGCACAACTCGCTTTCTTGCAAATCCTATGTTCAGTATTGCAGCTTCCAGCCAGAGGTAGCTTCACCTGAAGAATATTAGCTGTTCTTGTCAAGGTCTACATCCACAAACAAGACTTCCAGGTCTGGAACCTTATTTCCTAGGCTATGGACATTTGCTAACATGCCCTTCCATGTTTTACAGTCTGCCCTCCCTCTGCTCCTGTCCCCCCTCTCCAACATCTTCCCCCCACCCTGGTTTCTTTTCCTATGTGTTCCCCATATATCACTTGTTATACACTCTTTGCCTGCCTGCCCCTCCCTACTTCAGCTGTATCTGTTGGCAACTTATGTTCCTGCATGCTCCCGTGGGGGGGGGGTGTTCATAAGCATCCTGCACCTTCTGGCTCTGGCTCTCCCCCCTTGGCCAGTGTAAATGCTCACAGATGAAGCATTTCAACTTCTCACTAAGGGCCAAGATAGTCTTCTTGGACAAATGCAGGCCATCCTTCTTATATAAGCTTGCATCTGTCCAGGTTGGGCCCAGTCCCCTATGAAGCCAAAATCCTCACTTCCACACCAATCCTTCAACGAGGAGTTGAAAGTATGGATGTGGAGTGCCCTATCCTCCCCAGTGCCCTGGACAGGTAGCACCTCCAAGAATGAGATGGAGCATGCTATCTGTTTCAGGTTTCCCCCAGCTTCCTGACATCCTCCTGTACTCTGGCTAACTCCATCCTTCTTCCTGCCAGGTCTTTGGTCCCCAGGTGGACGACACCCAGCTGCTCCCTCCTAGCTATTGTCCTAGTGATCTGATGGATCCGCTCCCCATCCCTCCATGCAGCACTTCCTGGGATGCCCTTGACCTCCCTCTCTCCCCTGCTAGGTGTCCCTGACTCCACTCTCCAGACAATAAAGTTCCCCACTAGAAGAAGCTTCCCCCTCCTCCGGGGTTCCCTGCCTCCCTTCCCTGGGGTTCAATCCTGAAAGCATCCTTAAAATGGCAGAAAAAGGGGAGATATTGTTGATGGGGGACCTGAATATGCCAGATGTTAACTGGATCACCTTTGCTGCAGGCACATCGAAGAGCAGGATCATTCTTGATTCCCTATAGGGGGCATGCCTCAGACAGCTAGTGTTGGAACCCACTCAGGAGGGAACAATCTTAGACCTGGTACTCTCAAATGGGGACAGAGAAAGGATCTCAGATTTAGAAGTGGGTAACCATCTGAGAACAAGTGACCACCAAACAGTGTGGTTCACAATAAACACAGCCATAGAGTCAAGTCATACAAAAACAAGAGTATTGGACTTTAGGAGGGCTAACTTTGGGAAAATGAGAGAGTGCCCCAGAAAAGCACTAGCAAACAGGCAACAAGGAGGGGTGGAGGAACAATGGAGAATAATCAAAACAGCCATCACAGAGGCAACAAGCCTTTGTGTGAAGCGAATCAACAAAACAAAATGAAGAAAAAAAACACTATGGTTCTCAAAAGAGGTGGAAGGGAAGGTTAAGGAGAAAAGGAAAGCATTCAGGAAATAGAAGGAAACACAGCCGGAGCAGGACAGAGAACTTTATCAGTTAAAGCAGAAGGAGGCAGGCAAGGCAGGCAGAATAGCAAAGGCCCAACTGAGGAAAATATAGCCAACTCTGTTAAGAAGGGGGATAAAACCTTTTATAGGTACATTAGGGAGTGAAGAAAGACCTAGGGAGGGATACAGAGACTTAATAAAGGGGAGGGAATGTGGGCAGAGGGTGACAGTAAAAAAGCAGGGATACTGAACAAATATTTCTGCTCAGTATTCACAATGGAAGAGGAGGAGGAGGTACCTAAACCAAACAAGAGAAACACTCTGGATAGGGGGTCGATACCGGTCCATTCATAGAAGAAAGGGTTTTGAAAGAACTCTTGATACTGAAGGTGGACAAAGAAATGGGGCCTGATGGGATTCACCCCAGAATTCTAAAAGAATTAAGGGTAGAACTAGTAACACAACTGACTACTCTCTTTAACAAATCATGGGAGGATGGGGTGGTATCTGAGGACTGGAGGAGGGCGGTGTCACAAACCCAATCAGTAGGTCAGACTCTCTACTCCCAAAGTTCCAACCTCTAAGCGCAGTCTTGTGAACAGTGTAACACACAACGTAACCTTCTTGTCTGTTTTTGTGAGTTCGGATCAACCTTTGGTCTCAAGTTCTGGAGGGATTCAAACTGTGAACCTCTTGCTAGCGTACCCAATGCACAGGCTCAGATATTTCTGTCTTCAGGGGGCCAGATATCTTTGCCTACGGGCACCTAACTAGGTTTACAGAGATGAACCCTTAAAAACTTTAATAAAGACCTCAGATTTAAAACGTTTTTCTTTCCAGTTTGGTACCACCATTCAAGCTTATGTTTAGCATCTGCAGTAACCATATACTTTTCTTACATCTAAAAAGAAGTCAAAGACAGACCAAGTAAGTTCTAAAACAGAATTTTACTAAAATGGTTAAAAATATGTAAAACACAAAATACAGAACTCTTATATCCCCAGACATACAAATATTTTAAAAGAAACAAGGTTTAAACAGTGCAAATTCCTACTTATAGTACTTAGATTTGAAATCTTTCTAAATATCTGTTTACAAGTGCTCCAAAGATCTTTCCTCAGTCAGAGTCTAGGTAAAAGTGTGTCTCTGTGTAGTAAAACAGAATATTCTTCAAACAACTGTATGGGAAACCCATTTTTGTGTGAGGTCAGCTAGCTCCTCCTCTGTCACATTATGTATAAAAAAAATATATCTTATACAAAAGTATTACATTCTGCAACTTCAGCATAATTCATGCCCTTCAAATGACACTTCTTTTGATCTCATAATAAGCTTCCTCCTTCCAGGACATGAAAGCATTTTTATGATTTCGCACTTCTATGTAATAACCTGGGTTTTCCTTCCAACGTCATAAAATGGATATGTTATAGCAACTATGGTTGTAATTAATTCAGACAGACAGGATCCTTAATTAAGGCCTTACATGTAACACATGGTCTCTAAAAACTGAGTGTGTGTGAACTCACATGTTGTCAGCATTTTTCTTATGGCTTTCATCTTGTAGCTAAAATCTGGGGGGTTGATGAGTGAGGTCATTCTAAGAGCATCAGATTTTTTTTAGCAGAGACAGTCATACATTTTATCTTAAAAAAATGATACAGCAGTCAGAGCTGGCTGTCTACGTCACACTCCTCCCCACCTAGACTGAATTTGGGGGATCTATCCCCTACATGGGATGAGCTTCCCAAATCAGTTCACTCCTCCTAGACCCTAGACAGCCCATCTGAGTTCTGGTTTTTCGTTCCAGCCCTATGTACGATTTTTAGATCATACCCTTGTAAAGCAAGACTCCATCTTAGTAATCTGCCATTGTTCTTTCCCATCTGTGTCAGCCAAACCAGGGGGTTGGGGGTCAGTCTGCACCACAAAATGCTGCCCATATAAGTATGGCTCTAGCTTCTTTAGGGCCCACACTATGGCAAGACACTCCTTTTCCACCATGGAGTATGCTTGCTCCCTGGGAAGCAGCTTCCTGCTCAGGTACACTACTGGGTGATCTGTCCCTTGGCTGGACGCCTGGCTCAGTACTGCCCCAATACCCACGTCTGAGGCGTCTGTCTGAACTATAAAAAGGTTTTGCTATAGTCAGAACTTGTCAAACAGGAGCACTGCACAGTGTCTCCTTCAGTTTGGTAAAGGCTTCCTCACAGGCTGGGCCCCAGGTAATTTTCTTTGACATCTTTTTCTTTGTCAGGTCAGATAGGGGAGCATCCAGGGCACTGTAATTGGGTTCAAATTTCCTGTAGTACCCTGCTGTACCTAGAAAGCTCCTGACCTGCTTCTGGGTTTCTGATCTGGGCCACACCTGGATCACCTCTATCTTTATTTGGTTAGGATGGAGCTGTCCTCAGCCTACCACATGCCCGAGGTATGCCACTTCTCCCATGGCGACCTGGCATTTCTTGACTTTGACAGTGAGCCTGGCCCTCTGTATCCTTCCCAGCACTTCCCTAAGGTGGGATAGGTGTTCCTCCCTACTGGTACTAAAGATGGCAATGTCATCTAGATACACCACAGCGTACTTCTCAGCACCATTTAACACCTGATTCACCAACCTTTGTAAAGTTGCCAGGGTGTTCTTCATTCTGAAAGGCATTACTTTAAACTCAAATAAGCCTATCGGAGTGATGAAGGCTGACCTCTCCCTAGCTCTGTCTGTCAATTCTACCTGCCAATACCCCTTGGTCAGGTCAATAGTCATAAGGTAGGTCTCCCCTCCCAACTTGTCCAGGAGTTCATCCGTCCAGGGCATTGGGTGGGCATCAGACTTTGTGACTGCATTCAGTCCATGATAGTCCACACAGAAATGAGTTGAGCCATCTGGCTTGGGCACAAGGACTACAGGTGAGGCCCAGGGGCTGTGGGATCTTTGGATTACCCCTAAATCCAGCATCTCCTCCACTTCCCTCCTAATGTCCTTTTGGATAGCCTCTGACACCTGATATGCTGTCCGCCGTATGGGCGTTTGTGTCCCTGTCTCCACATTGTGTGTCACTAAGGAG
Source organism: Neoceratodus forsteri (assembly GCA_016271365.2). Lineage (NCBI taxonomy): Eukaryota > Metazoa > Chordata > Ceratodontiformes > Ceratodontidae > Neoceratodus > Neoceratodus forsteri. The sequence continues at coordinate 302,424,866 of CM057458.1, read as the reverse complement.
GTTAGTCCAGGCTTGGTGCTAAACAACAGGGCAAAGTCTACTAAAACCTGCTTTACTTTCTGGACCTGGTCCAGGGTCAGCTGGGGAGACAATTTTACTGCCTCCACAGAGGACTCCCGCTTACTTTCTTCCAGAAAATCCAGAAGGGGGTCTCCTTCATCTGTCCCCTCCCCATGACTACACACTGCAAACACCATGTCAGCCCTATTAGCATATAGCTTCATCATGTTGACATGGTACATCCTTTCAGTCTGTCTTCTGTCAGGTAGCTCCACAATGTAGTTCATGTCATTTACCTTCCTAACTACTTTGTATGGTCCTGCCCACTCAGCTTGCAGCTTATCTTTCCAGACCAGAATAAGGACCATGACTTCCTGACCCACCATGTATGAGAGAGCTCTGGCTCTGCGGTCATACCACACCTTTTGTTTCTGTTGGGTAGCTGCCAGGTTGCCCTGGGCTGTCCCCATAGGCTCCTTCAGCCTTTCCCTAAACCTAAGGATGTAATCCACAATGGGAGTTCCCCGGGTGGCGTGCTTGCCTTCCCAGTCCTCCTGGATCAAGTCTAGGGGCCCACGTACCCAGTGTCCATATAAGAGTTCGAAGGGGGAAAATCCTGTCGACTCTTGGGGCACCTCCCTGTATGCAAACAACAGGTGGGGAAGGTATTTCTCCCAGTCCCTCCCATGCTGTTCAGCAAACGCCCGGAGCATTGACTTTAGGGTATCATTGAATCGTTCCACAAGTCCATTGGCTTGTGGATGATACAGTGTTGTGCATCTCTGCACCACCCCACACTTCTCCCATAAACATTTCATCAGGTCTGACATGAAGGAACCCCCTCAATCGGTGATTACCTCCTGTGGAAACCCAACACGGGAGAAAATCCCAAGTAAGGCATCTGCCACTTTGTTCTTCCTCAGTGAGGATAGGGCGACTGCCTCTGGGTACCGAGTGGCATAATCCACCACAGTAAGGATGAATCTCTTCCCTGAGGAGCTGGGGGTATTTAAATGCCCCACAATATCCATTCCCACCCTCTGGAATGGCTCCTCCACTATGGGCAATGGAATCAGGGCTGCTTGGGTTTTCTTGCCCGCTTTCCCTATTTCTTGGCACCGGTGACAAGACCTGCAATGCTCCTTCACCTGCTGGGTGAAGTTAGGCCAGTAGAAATTCTGGGCTAACCACTGCGATGTGCGTGCGATTCCCAGAGGACCAGACAAGGGAATATCATATGCAATTTTGAGCAACTGCTCACGATACCCCTGGGGAACGACAAGCTGCCTGCCTAGCATCCCTCCCTCTGTCTGTACTGCCTGAGTATGCATAAGTCCATTTTCCCAATAAACCTTATGTCTGCCATCACCTCCCTGTGTGCCATCTGAGTCTGCCCAAGCCTCGTCTTCTCTAAACTAGGGTCACCCCTCTGAGCAGCTGCAAACCCCTCACACATTCCCAAGGTATGGGACAGGTTCTCTTCAGTTGTTAAACTAGGGTCCCTAGCTCTAGCATCAGGGCACTCAGGATCACTGTCAATCCCAACCCTCAGACAATGGGTCACCCCTCTCTCTTCAGAGTAACCTTTCATAGCTGTGTGGTCACTTGCTACTGAGGAAATTTCTACCCCCTTTTCATCAGTCTCCCCATCTGGAGACACAGGCTGGGGAACCAGCCTCTCAGTGGTTTCCGCACTGGTTTCTGTGGGGTTCAGGGAACTACAATTTTCCCTTGCTGCTTGGCTATGGGTAACTGCACATACCATCCCCTGCTGGAGATTGTTACCCAGGATCACATCCACTGCTAATGTTTTGGCTACACCCACCTGTTGCACAGTTCCCCCTGTTTCACCCCAGTCTAAGAGAACACTAGTGAGGGGCAATGTTTTCTCTTCACCAGTGAACCCTTGGACAGTAATGTATTTATTGGGTATAAGCTGACCAGGTTGTACCAGATCCCCTTTCACCAATGTCAGGGATGTCCCTGTGTCCCTTAACCCCTGCATCTGTACACCATTCACCATGACTGGGTGCATGTGTTCCCTCATGTTCACTGGCATGCTCCTAGAGACACACAAACAACCCACTTCTTTTCTAGCACCCTGTTGTGTATAGTTGCTCGCCTTTTTGGGACACTGTCTGGCAATATGCCCAGTTTCTTTTTTTATTTATTTTTTTTATTTAGTTGTTTAACCAGGTATAGCACACTAAGCTGAAAGCTTTTTTACAGGAGCGACCTGGGAGTACAAGGAGGTTAAGTGACTTGCTCACAACCTTTACACAACCAACAGGCATTTCTTACTTCAGAGAAATCTTTTCTTTGAAACCTGGGGCTAACTGGTTTCGGTGGAGGCAGTGAGGGTTTTAGCTGCCCTGAAGGTGCGCTTTTCCCTTTCTGTGCTGCCATGCCCACCCCATTCACTCTCAGAGCAGGTCTGCTCTTGGCATAGCGGTCCGAGAGTTCAGCAGCCTCTTGCACTGATTTTGGATCTCAGTCCTCTAGTCAGGTTTTTAGCTCTGCTGGGCATGCCCAATAAAACTGTTCTAATAAAATCACATTTTCAATTTTATCAACAGAGTTTGCCTCAATTCCTTCCCAACAACATTTTAAAAACTGATGTTTCATGGCTAGCTCCTCGTAGCTCATATCAGGGCTTCTCCTGAGCTTACGGAATTTAGCTCTGTATGATTCAGCAGTTAATTCAAACTTTTTTTAACAGTGCAGCTTTTAGCTTGCTGTAATCATTGCTGTCCTCATTGTCTATTTGACCCGATGCATCCCGAGCTTTCCCGTAGTAGCGAGGATAACTGGAAGCTCCAGGACTCTCTAGGAATTTTAGCCTGAATACAACCTTTTTCAAAAGAATTTAAAAAGGCATCCATGTCCTCCCCTTCTTTAAACTCGGCTATTAATTTGGAGTTCAATTTGTAACCCAGTCCTGCAGTCCCAGTTAAACCCAAGCCACTTACCTGTTCTGGTGCTGCTAGTCAGAGTTGTAGCTTCTACAGTTCATGTTGCCACTGGCGCTTCTCTCTCTTCTCCTCTGCAGCTCTGCATTCTCGCTCTGCTTCTCAGTCTTCCTTCTCTTCTGCAGCTCGCTGGCACTCACGCTCTTCATGATCTGCCTCTCTCTGTTCTTGCTCTGCCTCCAGTTCCATCCTGCACAACTCAATTTGCAGTTTGAGTACCTCTGGATTCAGGATACTAGGGACCATCCCCTGCTGCTGTGGTCCTTCACTGACAGTGGCCCTGCTGTCCTTTTCAGTCATGGTCGGTGACTCACTGCTCTGGGTATCTGCTTCCATCAGGGCCTCTATGAGGTTCTGCTTTTTGGCTGTCACCTCGAACAGGACTCCCCTGTCCCCGCACAACTGCTTCAAGTAATCTACAGTGTGCCTGCTGTAGTTGGAAGCCATCTTCTTCTTCTTCCCTGACTACGGCTACTCTGACTTGCAAGTACTTTAGAAAAAAAAATAAAATGGGTAGGAACTCGACTGTATGCCAAGTGATATATAGTTCTATTTCCTTTTTAAAATAAAACTCTGCCTCTTTCTTTCTTTGTAAGAGAGCTTACGGTCTCAGCTGGCACAGAACAATACAAGCTTGTGATACCAAAATTATGCCACCGCTGCCAACCAATCTGTCACAAACCCACTCAGCAGGTCAGACCCTCTACTCCCAAAGTGCCAACCACTGAATGCAGTCTTGTGAACAGTGTAATAGACAAGGTAACCCTCTTGTCTGTTTTTGTGAGTTCAGATCAACCTTTGGTCTCAAGTTCTGGAGGGATTCAAACTGTGAACTTCTTGCTAGCATACCCAATGCACAGGCTCAGATATTTCTGTCTGGGGGGCCAGATATCTTTGCCTACGGGCACCTAACCAGGTATACAGAGATGAACCCTTAAAAACTTTAATAAAGACCTCAGATTTAAAATGCTTCTCTTTCCAGTTTGGTACCACCATTCAAGCTCATGTTTAGTATTTGCAATAACCATATGCTTTTCTTACAACTAAAAAGAAGTCAAAGACAGACCAAGTAAGTTCTAAAAAGAATTTTACTAAAATAGTTAAAAATATGTAAAACACAAAATACAGATCTCTTATATCCCCAGACATACAAATCTTTTAAAAGAAACAAGGTTTAAACAGTGCAAATTCCTACTTACAGTACTTAGATTTGAAATCTTTCTAAATATCTGTTTACAAGTGCTCCAAGGATCTTTCCTCAGTCAGAGTCTAGGTAAAAGTGTGTCTCTGTGTAGTAAAACAGAATATTCTTAAAACAACTGTATGGAAAAACCCATTTTTGTGTGAGGTCAGCTAGCTCCTTCTCTGTCACATTATGTATAAAAAAAATATCTTATACAAAAGTATTACATTCTGCAACTTCAGCATAATTCATGCCCTTCAAATGACACTTCTTTTGATCTCATAATAAGCTTCCTCCTTCCAGGACATGAAAGCATCTTTATGATTTCGCACTTCTATGTAATAACCTGTGTTTTCTTTCCAACGTCATAAAATGGATATGTTATAGCAACTATGGTTGTAATTAACTCAGACAGACAGGATCCTTAATTAAGGCCTTACATGTAACACATGGTCTCTAAAAACTGAGTGTGTATGAACTAACATGCTGTCAGCATTTTTCTTATGGCTTTCATCTTTTAGCTAAACTCTGGGGGAGGTTGATGAGTGAGGTCATTCTAAGAGCATCAGATTTTTTTTAGCAGAGACAGTCAGTCATACATTTATCTTAAAAAAAATGATACAGCACTCAGAGCTGGCTGTCTACATCACAGGTGGATGTTATTCCACTTCACAAAAGTGAGACCAGGGCAGAGGCAGAAAACTACAGACCAGTTAGTTTGACCTCAGTGGTAGGGAAAATGATGGAATCACTTCTGAAGGAAAGAATTGTTGATTACCTAGAGGCCATACTGGGATGCATAGGGAGAGGCATCAACAGTAGAATACAGGAAGTTATCTCTCTATACAGACAGTTGGTGAGACTCCATCTGGAGTACTGCATGCAGTTCTGGAGACCCCATCTCCATAAAGACATAGACAGAGTGAAGGCTGTTCAGAGGAGGGCAACCAAAATGGTGCAGGGCTTGCACCAGAAGACATACGAGAAGAGACTAAAGCAGCTTAATATATATACCATTGAGGAAAGGAGGGAGAGGGGGACATGATAGAAACATTCAAGTATCTCAAGGGAATTAACAAAGTACAAGAGGGTAGCATCTTTCAGAAAAAGAGATCTGCAAGAACAAGGGGGCACAATTTGAAGATAGAGGGGGGACAGCTCAGAGGTAATGTTAGAAAGTATTTTTTCACAGAGAGGATTGTGGATGCATGGAACAGCCTTCCTGAGGAGGTTGTGGAGGTGGGAACAGTGGGAGAATTTAAGAATGCATGGGACAGACATAAGACAATTCTAGTGAGGGGTAGGAGGAAGTAAGCTGTTGATTAACTAGAATCTGCAGCTTATCCATCAGGTAGGGAAATGGGCAGACTAGGTGGGCCAAACGGTCCTTATCTGCCATTAAATTCTATGTTTCTATGTTTCTATGTTACCCATCCTCCCTGGTCCCAGCCTCAGGTTACTGAGTGGGGCTTTCCCAATCCTCCAAAACAGTAGGAGCTACTAAGTGGGACTGGTTGGGGGATGTGTTTTTGACCCCACCCACCTTCCCCAAGCCCACCCTGGTCCAATCACTCTTCTTCCCAGGCAACCTTTGAGGTTCAGGCTGTGGACCGGTGGTCTTTGTGTGGGGGTGGATGCCACCTGCAGCCTGGCAACTCTGCCCAGAGACAGACAACTTCTTCCCTCAGCTCAGAGAGTTGCCTGCAGATAGGGCAGCATCGCAGCCTCCAGAATGTCTCCCTGAAGACTGCTGCTCCATGACCACTGCACTGCACCACTCCCATCATGTCTGTTTCCCTCCTCAATCAACTGCCTGCTTAAGATGCCTATTCATTAGGCTGGCCCATTGGTGCTGAGGGTTGAGGTGCTGGACACCACACCTTGCACCATGCCGGTGACCCAGGTTCGGGAGTGAGCCAGGGTCATCGGGGGTTGACAGGAGAGGGACAGGATTGAGCATCCGGAGAATGGCTCTCCTGTCCTGAGTGGGAGGGGGACTTTGATCCCGGGCTCTAGAGACTTCTGGCACTGAGACACATTGCTCGTTCAAGCCAATAGGGAAGGGACTACTTAAGAAATACCCCTCCTCCCGGTGATAGGCGAAAGCACTTCCTCCTCTGATCCACACTCCCAATGTCGGATGCTCCTCTTCATGGGTCCCCCTTCCCCGGCCCAGAGCTCAACACTAGAGATAGAGTGCCCTGGGTGGATAGGGTGGCCCTTCTCTGGAGGGTTCAGACCCGGGGGGATGTGCTGGGCTAGGGGGTGTGGAGCAGATAGGTGTCACAATGGGAGGTAGAGAGCGGAGTGCTTGGAGATCACCAGAGAGAGTTCACCGGTAGTGGAGGTGACTAAATAGAGTAAAAAAAAAAAGATGCCTATTTGTTATCTCCTAAAGCTTTCTTTTCTGTTTTTGCTACATCCTGTATGGGTGCAGGATTTGCAAGGCCCTATGGGACCTACCCTATAACTGTAGGTCAAGCCCTGGGCTGGGTGGGATTATACTGCAGGCTGTGTCCAAAAACAATCAGCCAAGGAGTCCTCTAGCAGTGGATCCTCACTCCTCTCACCACAGTCCAGTCATAGCCAGTTAAAAACACACAGTCAAAAACTTACCAGCTAGAATCCCTCATTCCTGCCAAAACTAAATGGAGAAGCACACTGAAAAGGCAGTTAAGAAAAAAACTACAAATTCAAACTACACTAATCCTTGCAATATGATGCCTGCACTTAAGGTTCAGACACAGCCAATTGCAAATGCACAATTACAAACTAACCAGCTAGAATCCCTCAATCCTGCCCAAACTAAATGGAGAAGCACACTGAAAGGGCAGTTAAGAAGACTTCAAATTCAAACTACACTAATCCCTGTAATATTATGCCTGCACTTAAGGTTCAGATACAGCCAATTACAAACCCATAGTCACAAACTTACTAGCTAGAATCCCTCAATCCTGCCCAAACTAAATGGAGAAGCACACTGAGAGGGTGGTGGGCCCCTGGAATATGATTCCGGAGGGAGTAGTGGAGGCAAACATGGGGGGGGGGTTGAGGGAGCATGGGATAACCACACAAGTTTGAACAAGAGAGGGAAGAATTGGTACCCTAATGGGAAAAAGAGGACTGGAATCTTTATCAGGTGAGGGGGGCACAAGGGTAGGGTGTAGGGTGGAATGGCCCCAGGCTACCTATGGGGAGGGGATAAAGGCAGACTAGATAGACTGATGGATCCTTTTCTGCTGATGAGTTTCTATGTTTCTATCTGGACATCTTTGGGTAGTATTTGTAAGAACTGCTTGATCACCAGGGGTTCCAAGATCTCAGCAACTGTCTTCCCCTCGGTTAAAGCTACTTGGTACACAACTCCTTTAGCTGGATCTACACTTCTCTTGAAGTATGTACATTCTGGTAATGAAGTGAACAAAAACTTTGCCTGTTGGTCTCAGTGCTAATATCAAATTGTCATAAGATTTCCTTTTTTACTAGTTCATAGTCATCCATATCTCTACTGTCCACATGGCTGTTGGCTAACTGCACGTGACCAGTTAAGTATGGGGACAATCATACTACCCACTGGGCCTGAGACCACTCACAAGCTCTTGCAATTCTTTCGAAGGTAATCAGGTAGGCCTCAATATCATCCATGCCATTCATTTTGGTAAGTTTTAGGTCTTTTGGGGACGCACCTGTCTCACCAGTAGGATGACTGGTCCCAATGACCTGGAGCGCTCGCATTGTATCAGCCCACCTCTGATCCTGTCTTCTTCACTCCATTTCCCTTTCTTAGTGTATTTTCTCTCTCTGTTTTGCCATCTCCATCTGCTTCACAGCCAACCACTGCAACAGTTCACTTATACTCTCTGGAGGTTCATCAGCCAGTTCCTCACCTGTCTCATTCATTCATTCTTGCATTTAATAAGGGATCAAGCTTTATCTTCTTTCTGGCTCTAGACCAGGCAGTGGTTTTTCCTCAATTTCTTCAGCCAAGGCCCTTGTTAATACCGTTCAGGTACTTAATGTTCCTTTGAGGCTGTCTTCCTGGTCTTCAGACATGTACCATAGGTCTGTCTTGATACCAGGGATGATGTCTGCTGGTCAACATTCCCCAGACCACCTAAACATAAATCAGAATCCCACTGCTAACACCACATCTCCCAGGGTGTGGGTGTAACAGTAGACACTGATTCAATCCATATAAGGTACAACACACTCACTGCGTGGTTTAATTCAACAAGGTTCCAAAAATGAAAAATTACAAGAAAATACAAATAAATAAAAAAAATAAAATAAAGCATTACATTGTATTTGTCAGGATACAACAGTCATAATCTCATGACATCACTAGGATGCTTTTCTCATCTATGCTTCAGATTGCTTTGAGGACATGAAAACTGCATGCCTGTCCCTCTCTCAAGCTTCAGACAGACTAAATAACCAAGTCCCACCCTCAGTTTTTTGGGGGGTTATATACTTTTTCCCATTTTGACACTGCATCATAGAATGATTTCAGGGCTCTAGGTAGTTTGCAAAAACAAGGCTGTTTACAACTGGCTCCAGGCTGACTGGAAAAACAAGGCTTGTTCATCTCAGATACCATTATGAATTTAAAATAAAACAAATACATTTTCCAGTCTTTTCCCTATCAAGAGAAATGTTTTATTTATACTAATTCTGGCTTTCTTAGACACCAAACCACTATGCAGTATATGACATTTTCAATGTACTTTAAGCAATCAAACATATTTTATATTATAAGTGCTGCATAACAGCAGTGCAGCACAATGGCTTACTTTAACTGCACAATTTTACAATAGCAAATTACACTACAATGGGTATCCGTTTTTATATTTGGAAAATGACACTGTGCTAACCAGCTATCAAATGTTTATTTTAATCATGTTGAGCCATTCAGGATGCATTTTTGGAGGAACTTGAAAAACAGAGTAAAGAAGAAAAAAGGGGGGTCTGTAGGTGGCCAACCTAGCAGAGCAGGGAGAGTAGAGAATAGACAGAATGCTTTTGCAACAGGCTTTAGGAAAAGAAATTGTTAGACAATGACATCTGTACAGTTCCTTCACATTGTTAAGCACTGACATTTGATACATTATCAGGCTATGAGATTTGTACAGTTCCTTCTTATTGTCCAATCTTATGTCTCAATTTGCTCATTTTTATTTATATGTTGCACTTTTGTAATTGTCATGCTACCATTTTGTATTGTCGTGAGCCTCACAGGACGTCCTTAAAAATTAGCTTGCTCAATGGAGTTAGAAACATAGAAACACAGAATCTGATGGCAGATAAGGACCGCATAGCCCACCTAGTCTGCCCATTTCCCTACCTAACGGATAAGATACAGATACTAGTTAACCAGCCTATTTCCTCCTACCCCCCACTAGAATTGCCTTATGTCTGTCCCATGCATTCTTGAATTCCCCCACTGTATTTGACTCCACAACCTCCTCAGGAAGGCTGTTCCATGTATCTACAACCCTCTCTGTGAAGAAATACCTCCTCACATTACCTCTGAGCTGTCCCCCATCTATCTTCAAATTGTGCCCCCTTGTTCTTGCACATCTCTTTTTCTGAAGATGCCACCCTCTTGGACTTTGTTGATTCCTTGAGGGTATTTGAAAGTTTCTATCATGTCCCCACTACCTCCTTTCCTCAAGGCTATACATCTTAAACTCCTTTAGTCTTTCTTCATATGTCTTCTGGTGCAGACCCTACCATTTGGTTACCCTCCTCCTGACAGCCTCCACCCTGTCTATGTCTTTGCGGCGATGGGGTCTCCAGAACTGTACACAGTACTCCAGATGTGGTCTTACCAACTGTCTGTACAGAGGGCCAACAACTTCCGGTTTTCTACTGGTGATGCCTCTCCCTATGCATCCCAGTATCCCCCCAGACCTCCTTACTGCCTTCTCACATTGCTGGCCCACCTTTAGGTCGTCTGATATGACTACCCCCCGGACCCTTTCCATTTTTGTTGTTGTTAGTATTTCACTCAACATTGTGTACTCTGCCCCTGGGTTTTTGTTTCCCAGGTGCATTACTTTGCACTTCTTTGCATTGAATCTAAGCTGCCATACATTTGACCATTCTTCCAACCTTTCCAAATCTCTTTTCATCCTTTTCACCCCACTTTGCATATCAACCCTGTTGAAGATCTTTGTGTCATCTGCAAAATGACATACTTTTCCTTCCAGTCCCTCTGCAATATCACTTATAAAGGCATTAAAAAGGACCGACCCCAGTACTGAACCCTGCGGTACCCCACTAGTAACCCTCCTTTCTTCACTGTAGACTCCATTTACTATTACCCACTGTGTCCTGTTGTCCAGCCAGTGTTTCACCCAGGCTACCACTGTGAGACCCACTCCCAGGCTGGCTAACTTGACTATTAATCTTTCGTGTGGGACTGTGTCAAATGCCTTGCTAAAGTCTAGGTAGGCCATATCCACAGCCCCTCCCTGGTCTACTACTTTGGTCACCCAGTCAAAGAAATCAATTAGATTTGTCTGACATGACCTTCCTGCTGTAAATCCATGCTGCCTTGGGTCCTGAGCCTCATTGGCCTCTAGGTACTCAACAGTTCTTTCCTTCAGAAGTGATTCCATCATTTTCCCTACCACTGAGGTCAAACTGACAGGTCTGCAGTTTCCTGCCTCTGTCTTGCTCCCACTTTTGTGAAGGGGAATCACATCTGCCCTCCTCCAGTCCTCAGGTACCACATCATCCTCCCATGATTTATTAAAGAGGGTAGTCAGTGATGTTACTAGTTCTTTTAAAATTCTGGGGTGAATCCCACCAGGCCCCATTGCTTTATCCACCTTCAGTTTTAAGAGTTTTTTTCAGGACCTTTTCTTCTGTGAAAGGACTAATATCAACCCCCCTATCCAGAGTGCTTCTATTGACTGGATTAGGTATCTCCCCCTGCTTTATATTGTGAATACTGAGCAGAAGTATTTGTTCAGTATCCCTGCTTTTTCACTGTCGCTCTCTGCCTAACCACCTTCCTCTTTATTCAGCCTCACTACCCATGTCTTAGTCTTTCTTTGCTCCCTAATGTACCCATAAAAGGTTTTATCCACCTGCTTAACCAAGTTGGCTGTCTTTTCCTCAAGTTTGGGCCTTTGCTATTCTGACTGCCTTCCCTGCTTCCTTCTCCTTTAACTGGTACAATTCTCTGTCCTACTCCTTCTGTATTTCCTTATACTTCCTGAATGCTATTTTTTTCTCCCTTACCTTCCCCGCCACTTCTTTTGAGAACAATAGTGTTTTTTTCTTTTGTTTTGATTTATTTGCTTCACACAAAGACTTGTTGCCTCTGTGATGGTGGTTTTGATGTTTCCCCATTGTTGCTCCACCCCACCTTCTTGCCTGTTTGCTAGTGCTTTTCTGAGGCACTGTCCCATTTTGACAAAATCAGCCCTCCTGAAGTTTAGTGCCTTCACTTCTGTATGGCTTGACTTTACAGCTAAGTTTATCATGAACCACACTGTTTGGTGGTCGCTTGTTCCCAGATGGCAAAAACGTCAAGATCAGAGATCCTGTCTCTGTCCCCATTTGAGAGTACCAGGTCTAAGATGACTCCCTCCTGAGTGGGTTCCAAAACTAGCTGTCTGAGGCATGCCCTCTGTAGGGCATCAAGAATGGCCCTGCTCTTGGATGTGGCTGCAGCAAAGGTGCTCCAGTTAACATCTGGCATATTCAGGTCCCCTATCAGCAATATCTCCCCTTTCGCTGCCATTTCAAGGATGCCTTCTATAATTTCCTTGTCCATTTCCTCCTCCTGAGATGGGGGTCCATATACAACCCCTGTGTGGATTGTGGTGCCATTTCCAGTCTCCAGGGTGACCCACAGTGCCTCCTCTCCTCCCTGTTTTCCCTTAGTTCTGTTGCTTTGATCCCTTCCCTTACATAGAGAGCTACTCCTCCTCCTCTTCTTCCCTCCCTGTCCCTCCTATAGATTGTGTACCCTGGTATGTTGACATCCCAGTCATGGTTCTCTGTGTACCATGTTTCTGTGACTGCCATGATACCCAGGCATCCCTCTTCCATCAAGGCCACCATTTCGGGGAGCTTTCAGTGAGTTTTCCTGGAAATAAACTTGAACTTGAACTAAAGAGTGCTTGTTCTATTTGTGGTCATTAGCATCTGTGACTGGAACAACAATTTGCTGCAAGATGGCTTGAGCATCTGTACCATCAGGCATCAATGTGCCCCCTGAGATGTTCTCCTGGATGTGGGAGCAAGTGGGAAAGGCGACTGTGTCAGCTGAGTGTACCCTATGTCACACCAAGGGCCTAGGTGTGACATTACTGTCTGTCTGTACTAGTTCCAGTTTGGCTATTTTGAGGCCGAGTTGATCCAGTGCCTCCCTGACATCAGAAGATGCTAGCTTTGGAGGATTGGAGGACATTGCTGCTGCCCTAGCTATGATGCCCAAGAGTACGCCCCTGAAGAGTGAACAGCAGGGCCATGGTTATGGGAGAGATCAAGCAACCCCACTATCTACCTCTGCAGAATATTTATTGACACCAGCCAATTTTGGTCCTGCCAGACCCTGAAGTGAAACACCTTGTGCTGAACCAGCAGACTGTTTTTGGCCCATGGACTGTTCCCAAAGGTAAAAATGGGGAGGCTACATCTTCTAAAGCATTCCCTCACATAAAAAAAGCTCTGCAGAATCCTCCGGTGGAGAAGTCAGGTGTCTCGCAACTGAAGATGTCGCAGGCCAGAGTGAGCAAAGACCAAGCTTCCACAGAAGAGAAGGAGGACTGGGATGCAGACTGGAGCAGTGCTCCCCTCTATTCTGGAAAGGTGCTGGAATCTGGAGAAGGGTCCAAAGATGAAGTTGCCTCTCCACCCCAGCCTTCTGATTGATGGCGATTGGCAGAGGAGTCATAGCATCAGAAATAGGAGTATGAACATTGAGTGAGGCTCCTGCAAGGACAAGCTTCATGGACAACCAGCAGGAGTCTCCAGGAATGGTCCCAAGTAGAGCCGCTTGTGAGAGTGTATGTGGGGAAAGAGTTCCCAAAATATGACTACTCGTACTTGCCGGAACGTGTGTGGAACATTATTGAAAAGAAACAATCAGATTGGGTGTTTCATGGAATCCTCAGTAAGGTCTATAGAAAACATAACCTGAATGGCCACAGTACCATGTAACAGCTGCAGGAGGCTCAGCAGATTGCAAAGGGCATTGATGCAAAAAATGCTTTGAGGAACTGGCCCTGTAGAAGAATTATGCAGTGATTCAGGACATTTATGGTGTTTATGTGAAGTATAGTGTGCCAGCAGTGGATTCCTTAGTATTATTTCAGCCTTTGGGAATGCAGCCACAAGAAAGGTCCCCAGAACAGTGATGACTAGTTCTCTATGAACTTCAACATGGGTAAGCTTAGCCCTTTTCAATTACTTTACTGTTCTAACTTGGGAATATGAGATTTTGGGGGGGGGGGGGGCTGTATTTTATGTTTTGAAAATTACTGCATCAAATGGTTAAATTTTAGTCAAAATGTTATTGTGTTTGGATAGCAGAGAGTAAATGTTGTTGTAAAGTGCATGCAATGATGTTACAGTTGCTAGTTAATTGCAAGTTTTTGCATCTGCTATATCTTGTTCTCAAATACAATGGCACCCTGTTGCAGAGTGCCTCTTTGACTCATTGGGGGAACTTTGCAAGTTGAACAGAGGGAGTCCAGTTTAGGCAGCAGGCAGCATTTAGGTAGCTGGGTTGTAGTATTTAGTTTGGGATCCTGGGATGAACCATGGGCTTTAGGCAAACTGCCTGTGAGGTCTAGTGGTGGATGGCCAGGGGAAGTGGTCCTGGGCATTGTGAGAGAGATGGGCCAGGTAGTGTGTACCCTTTAGATCTCTTTGCCACCACTCTGGTGGTGTGCAGCCTTAAGCCCCTCAAAGGTCTGGCAGGCAGGGGAGTGCACATACCCCACCTGCTTGGGCCTCTGGGAGGTGGCTGTTAGGCACTTTCAAGCTCACTGGGGACAGCGAGTGTTTGAATGGGGAAGAGATGTAACACCCTTGTGGGGTTATGGTGCCATTTCTTTGCACTGGGATGTGCACAGTTTAAAAATAATTGTTTTGGGGACTCTACATCCATGCTAAAAAAAGAGCTAACAGTTTCACTGCCTCTGGGACTGTCTGTCACCTGATTTTAGGAGGGGCAGACCTGGGGGAATTTAAGGAGCTGCATGGGAACTGGAGGGGCAGGAGTTCAAGGAAAAGGTCTGAGGTCTGAGAGGGAGAGAAAGTGAGTGGGGAGTAGGCATTGAGTGGAGCCTACTGCCCACTCCAGCATCGGAAACAGTTTCCATCAGGAAATGGTAACACTAAAGGCTGCAAGTGATGTGGCGGTGGCCGCTTCTGTAAGAGCCTTGTGTAGGGGGCCCAGGGAATTGAACCCTGATCCCACAGTGCCAGAGGTGGTAGTTTCCCACAGTAAGGCTCGCGGGAGAGTATAGTGCCAGTATGTGAGGAGGATGGTCCTGGTGTGTTTAGCGAATGTGGCACCTGGGAGGATTCTTGAGCTGCAGATAATGCTGGAGGTGGCTGCGGAGTGTCAGTTCGACCCTAAAGAAAAAAAGGGACACTTGGGCAGCAGAGCTATGGCCCTGAGGGGTACAGCCATAGCCAGGACTGTGAGACTGAGAATTGGGATGGAGCAGTTAGCCCTGAGCTGCGTGGTGAGCTGGACAGCCCTGCAGAAGGAAGGAGCCCCACAGGAAATACTGGCAAAGGCCCTGATTTGAGTAGTCATGGCCGGGGAGAGTAAGAGGGGGCAGAAGTGTTTAGACTGTGAGGCATGAGCTGATCTCTTTGTTTCAAGATGAACTAGCTGTCTGCAATGCTATTTGGGGTCACCTGAATAATGCCCCATAATAAACTGATCAAATGGACTCCACCGTTATGTGACTTCCTTGGTCCAGGGATTATGCTGCTAATGTGATCACCACAGTCCTGCAACAATGTACTGTTTCCCCACCATTTAATTTTGTAACTGCTCCATGGAGCGATTTGTTGAAAGCCGGATCAAGTTATTTAAAATGGATCATGTTTGTTTCTGCAGTGCAAGAGTTGTCTCATTTATTTGAACTGTTTTGTTGCTAACAAGTGTTTTCTCCCCTCTAGCCCAGCACCATATCAGTCAGCGGGCACCACAGTTCCATCTATGGCCTGGGAAATGTAGGCCACCAGTATTGTGTTTCTGCTGCTGTGGGGATCCCCCTCCCATGGATTGACACCACCATACCCCTAGATACCGAGGGGGGGGGGCTACAATTGTTTACTGTGCAGAGACATTCTGAAACTTTTTCAAGTATGGGTCAGAATGTGAGTCATCTGACTTCACCTGTCCTTTACAGCCATTTTGTTCATCTCTGTGTTGCAATCATCTCAATTGCATTAAAAGTCTACTTGCTGTGTAAAATTTCCTGTTAGAAGCTGATAATGTACTCCTTTTTCTTGTTATTGGAGTCCTCCATGAAAATGGGCATTTAATGCCCTTGGAGTTACCCAGTTATCACATTTTAATTGGAGTTACCAGGTTATCAAATTTTAAATAAAAAATATATCTGAACACTGCTATGTTATCGTTCAGTACATAATGGAGTTTGTTTCATAAATGGACGACTTAGGGGAGCTGCCATGAGAGGGACTTTCTCCCTTCTTTACCATGTTGATAAATTGATTAACAGGAAACTGAGTTAGCATTTGAACTTTTCCCTTATCTGTTCTTCCTAATAGACTACTACATAACCTATGAAGCAGCTAGCATTTCCTTACATTTGTCAACAAAAAAGCTTGGCTGTACAATGTAGAAGTAAGACATCTCAGGTAGAAGCTTGATAAGGTGCCCAAATTTATTTGTGCAAATAACAAAAAATAACATAGAAACATAGAATTTAACGGCAGATATGGATTATTTGATCCATCCAGTCTGCCCATTTTTCCCTACCTATTTTATCACCACAGACCCTACAGCTTTCTCCCTACCCTTCTTTTCCACTATGATTCCCTTGTGCCTGTTCCATGCATTCTTGCACTCCACCTCTGTTTTGGCCCTCACCACCTCTGCTGGAAGGCTGTTCCAGGAATCCAGCACTCTTTCTGTGACAAAGTACTAACTCACATCTCTCTCTCCTGACTCTACCCCCCAAGCTTCATAGCATGTCCCCTTGTTCTTGAGCACCTTTTATGCTGAAAAATACTTCCCTCCTGTACCTTATTTACCCCCGTGAGGCATTTAAAGGTCTCTGTCATATACCTCCTCTCCTTCCTCTCTTCCATGGCATACATATTGAGGTACTTTAGTCTCATCTCATAGGACTTCTGATGCAGACCCTGCACCATTTTAGTTGCCCTCCTCTGGACTGCTTCCACTCTGTCTATGTCCTTCTGGTGATCTGGTCTCCAGAACTGGACCCATTGGCTGCAGTCTATACAGAGGCAACACCACCTTCCTCTTTCTTCTGGTGATAGCCCTCCCTATGCACCCCAGCATCTCTCTAGCCCTCCCAACTGTCTTGTCACTGTTTTGTCCACCTTCAAATTAGCGAGTTCCTTGAGGACAATCTTGTCTGAAAAAGGATAGTGTCTGCTTCCCTCATTCCAAAGCTTCAGTTACTTTTTTGTGGTCCCACCACTTCTTTCTCTGTGAACACTGAACAAAAGTATTTGTTCAGGATGTCTACCTTTTCTTGGCCCCCTTCTGTATAGTCCCCCTACCCTTTTTTAACCTTACAGTCCCACCCATGATCTTCCTCTTTTCAGTTACATACCTAAAGAATGTCTTGTCCCTTTTCATTACCTACTGGGCTAGTCTCTCTTCATCTCTTCAGTTTGTGCCTTTGGGCTCCTTACTGCTTTCTCAGTCCCCTCTGATACACCTCCCTGTCCTCCTCCCTCTGCATCTTCTTATACCTTCTGAATGCTGTGTTGGTAAGTTACTAGTAGCCATAAATTAGGGCTCTGAGAGTAACTGAAGGCTGGCTCTCAGTTACCATGGTAGCTGAGAAATACGAAATGGGATCAGATAACAGACACTGCCTTCTCAGAGGTTTCTCTGGAATGTGAAATGTTAGTTACTTACTGACTAGATGTAGGACCAGTTACTTAATAAAGTGTTGTTTATATTTTATGAGGAGCTATTTGTGTGAATACTACAAAACAAGACAAATGCTACCCTTTTAGCCTTTACCTTTTTAGCTACCTCTTTCAGGAACTATAGTGGTCTTATTTTCCTCTTGCTTTTGCTCACTTGTTTGATGCCTTTACTATGCTCTCTTTTAACTCTGTCTACTGCTATTCGCCCATCTTTATAAAATCTGCCCTCCTGCCCTAACAGCAGCAGTTGTCCAACAAACAGCCTGACATTTCACACAACTGGGCACTCACTTTTTCAACAGCTACATGCATTTTCAACAGCTACACGACATATAAAGGCTGCCAGTTTTATAGTTACTGCCAAGATTTAAAGTGACAATGCACAGTAAGTACCATAAATCACATGTAGTGTAAGTACAGAGAAGAAACAGTCTTCCCTAATAATGTGCATGTCAGGGCATGAAATTAGTGAAAAAAAGTACATGCCCAAGAAAATATTTACATGTCGCCCCTTAATTTACATTATTTTAAATGTCGTCTTCACTGGACCAAGCATTTTCGTTGTTGCCAACCCCACCACCATCATCACCACTAGTGCTGGGCCTGGCAGAAGCAACATGAAGTGACAGTGCTGTTCTGGAGCCATACGCTTTGGTAGTGGGCCTTCGTTTGCCATTTTTCCACCACAGTGATATGGCACCTTCAGGGTTATATTCACTGAACTGGGGTCCATTGAGAGATATAGACATTAGGTTGTGAAGAGTGTCCAGGCGCAATCCAAGCCTCCAATCATTTTTCATTCTTCCCTTTAGAGTGAAGCCTCATTCTACAGCAGCAGTGTGAACGGGAATTAGGAGAATGATCTTGACAATAGCCAGCACATTTCAGAATTGTTGATCCTGCATGTCTGCAAGGATCACTTTCTGCCACAATTTCAGAGACCTACAATTCTCAACAGACAGCAAGTGAAGTACATGTCTTTTTAAGTCTAGCCACTCCAGCAGCACCAAAGTAATATCAACTTCACGTGACTCTAAAAAACAACTTTACAGTGATCAACAACTGTTTGAATTGCCTGATCGCCGTATGTTTCTAGTGCCTCTGTGAATGTTGGCCAGGACTGAAAATTTAAAGTTCTTGCTGCTAGCAGCACTTTATTCGTCGTGAAAGACTTAAAGTCTGTATCATCATATTTGACATGGAGCCTTTGGAAACAAGTCTATGACTCAAAGGGGTTGTAATTCCTATGTTACAAATAAATAAAAGTGAGAGTCAATGTGTTGTGATGTTTTCTGAAGTGTTTTTTTTATATTTGAAATCGTGACTTCTACAATGTCTAAAGGAGAACCTGATCTGTGTCTGCTTGCTCATTTGTCAAGTCAGCACTGCTGTACTGAGTTAAATTATCATTTACACCTGCAAGTGTTATGCAGTGAAGAGTTTCGTGATTTGAGAGACCATTTAGTTTCTGAATTGTGCTTTCTACTCTGCTGTGAACCTTTTCCACAGTGGCATCCTCTTGCTGAAAGCAGAGACTAAGAGCAGATAAATAACCAAAAAAACACTTTCGGAAAGTTCATATACATGACACATTTTAAAGTCTTAAGCACTTTGAAGTATTGCCAGTGCTTTCTGGCCATGATCTTGCTTGTTTGTCAGTGAGACATGTTTGAGATGAGGCACTAATGCAGCCCAATTCCTTTCAAGGGCAGAAATGGCTCATTCTCTGTGTGCAAGCCACCTAGTGCCACCAGTGTTAACTGGTCTAACCACATTAATATTTAAAAGGGATCCCAATTCCTGTAGGCCTTTCCAACTTTCTGGTGACCTGTGGTAAAATGAGTAAATGTTCAGCAGACTTGTATCTATCTTGTATCTATCGACTTGAAAAAGGGACAGTCTTTGAAAGAATCCTTTACAGCAAGCTCTAAATGATGTGCACAGCAATGTATGTCAATGAGGTGTGGGAACTCTTGTTTTAGTCGAGTAAGGACACCCGAGGTGGATCCTAACATGACAGCAGCACCATCAGATGCTGCACTGATCAACTTTTATTTCCAACCTCCATCCTTTAGACCACCCTCACTTTCTAATGCATCAATGATGACATTTTAAATGCTTTCAGCATCAGGAACACTAACTGGTTTCAGTGCAAGACACCTTGTAACTGGCAGGTCATTGTCAAACAAACGTACATAAATGCCCTCCTCCTCCTCTGTCACACTTTTATCTATGCATGAATCTAGAAGAAAAGAGAAGTAATCATTGTCTTCTAAAAGATGAGCAGTGGTGTTTTGAATATCTTGAACAATGTAGTGAATAAAGACTCAATATTGTTTGTCACTACTGTAACTTTGACCCATCACATCATCTCCATGATTTCTTTTTTGCAAATCTATTAGCCCAGGAAAATCCCTGAAAGGCCTTTCAGTCCTAGCAATGTAATATGCAGTACAGAACAGTTTAGTAATTTGGTCCATTTCTTTTTGTTCCATTAATTGTATGGACTTCTCTATTGGTCTTTCTCCAACTTTTGTTTTGTTTGCAATGTATGCCCTCTCACTGTTTTTGTGTGCTATGGACACTTCATGTGCTGAGATAATGTGTACTCTGTAAGTACTACATCCAGTTCTAAAATTATTTTTGCTTTGGCTTTTATCATAATTCCGACACCATGTACAGAACATGGCATATTTACTGTATCTGTGTCATACGTAAGCCACTGCCTGCCCTTTTTCCATGATTCCTGAAATTTTCTAACTTTCGTGGCCTTAACTTGGCTTTCAGTAAAAGCAGTAGCACTTGAGGAAACTTCAGTGGAAACAACAGTTTCACTGTCTGGGCATGGAGGTGGTGGGGTTATAGCTGTACTAGTACTAGTGCTTGGTGTTGGGGAATCTGAGTCAGCTCCCACAGTCTCATCAAGATACTTTCTCTTAAATCTAAATTTAAAAAGACTCATTGTGTCTGCCTGGCTGTTCAGAGTTGAACTTGTAAATACTGACTTTGAGACTTTTTAATTTGTGTTACTCAGTATTAATAAATGCAACAAGGAAAAAGTGTGTCTTGTCTTTTTTTTTAATAATAAACTTAACAAGAAAACCTGACTGTGTGTTGTCTGATTATTTTTTATAGCAGGTGACAACATAGACAATAATCAGATTTTAGATAGTCCACAGACAGTGTAGCTTGTAAAAAGCTTGATATTTTTATAACAGTATTCAGATTTTAGATAGTCCACTGACGGCGTAGCTTGTAAAAAGCCTAACAGTCCAAGTCAGATAATTTTTTTTATAACAGTGTTCAGATTTTAGATAGTCCACAGACAGCGTAGCTTATAAAAAGCTTGAGGTTTTTTATAACAGCATTCAGATTTCAGATATCCCACTGACAGCGTAACTTGTAAAAAGCTTAAGATTTTTTATAACAGTATTCAGATTTTAGATAGTCCACACAGTGTAGCTTGTAAAAAGCTTAACACTCCAAGTCAGATAATTTTTTTATAACAGTGTTCAGATTTTAGATAGTCCACAGACAGCATAGCTTGTAAAACACCTGAGATTTTTTATAACAGTATTCAGATTTCAGATAGTCCACACAGAGCAGCTTGTAAAAAGCTTAACACTCCAAGTAAGATAATTTTTTATAACAGTGTTCAGATTTTAGATAGTCCACAAACAGCATAGCTTGCAAACAGCTTAAGAGATTTTTTATAACAGTATTCAGATTTTAGACAGTCCACACAGTGCAGCTTGTAAAAAGCTTAACACTCCAAGTCAGATAATTTTTTTCTAACAGTGTTCAGATTTTAGATAGTCCACAGACAGCGTAGCTTGTAAAAAGCCTGAGATTTTTTATAACAGTATTTAGATTTTAGATAGTCCACACAGTGCAGCTTGAAAAAAGCTTAACACTCCAAGTCAGATAATTTTTTTATAACAGTGTTCAGATTTTAGATAGTCCACAGACAGCATAGCTTGTAAAACACCTGAGATTTTTTATAACAGTATTCAGATTTCAGATAGTCCACACAGAGCAGCTTGTAAAAAGCTTAACACTCCAAGTAAGATAATTTTTTATAACAGTGTTCAGATTTTAGATAGTCCACAAACAGCATAGCTTGCAAACAGCTTAAGAGATTTTTTATAACAGTATTCAGATTTTAGACAGTCCACACAGTGCAGCTTGTAAAAAGCTTAACACTCCAAGTCAGATAATTTTTTTATAACAGTGTTCAGATTTTAGATAGTCCACAGACAGCGTAGCTTGAAAAAAGCCTGAGATTTTTTATAACAGTATTTAGATTTTAGATAGTCCACACAGTGCAGCTTGAAAAAAGCTTAACACTCCAAGTCAGATAATTTTTTTATGTGTTCAGATTTTAGATAGTCCACAGACAGTGTAGCTTGCAAAAAGCTTAAGAGATTTTTTATAACAGTATTCAGATTTTAGATAGTCCACAGTCTGACAGCATAGCTTGTAAAAAGCTTGAGATTTTTTATGACACTATTCAGATTTTAGATAGTCCACACAGTGTAGCTTGTAAAAAGATTAAGATATTTTTAAAACAGTATTCAGATTTTTGATGGTTCACAAAATTGAATTTACCCAGACTCCCACTCCCACAACAACAGAGTACTAACTTTTTACCTTTAATTAATAATAACACAACATATTCTTTTTATTTGGATTTTTTTAGATAGCCCACATGTAGTTAACTTAAGTGTAGTTGTAACAACAGATTTCAAAATCAAGAGACTTTATTGAAAGATCCTTTTTATTTAGATTTCTGGTATTGTACTGGGTACCGCATACTCCTTCACAGACACAACACAAGAAGTAGCTGTTGTTGTTAAACTTTTATTAGGACACTTTACTTAACAGAGTGAGAGAAGGATCCTTGTAATTAGAATTTCAGTTGGTGACTGATCAATTATAAAGAGACTGTACAAGGTAGATGAGTAGCTACAAGTCCCTGACTCTCTTCCTTTCCCTTCACAATCTTTTTCAAATAGCTACCTCCTTAGCTCAAAGAAGTTGAGAGATCTTTTGCAGGTTATAGGTGTATTATAGTCTAGATTTCAATTTGCAGAGCAGATTTTCCCTGCAAGTTCAGCTACTGCTAAGCTGAGGCTGGGACTGATTAGACTACAATGAAAAAAAGTGCAAACTGACTGGTAATGGCCACCTGAGTAGCCCTACTCCTCCCTCACTCTGCTGCAGTCTATAAAAGTTGCTTTTATTACTGCCTCAGAGACTGAAGTTGCTAGGAAGGATGCTAAAATAAATCCAAAAGGACAGTAGACAGTAGTAGTGCAGAATTAGTCAGTTTTGGGCACTTTTGATATTTACTTTGCAGATGAGTACAGTGTATTTAGAAGACAGAGAGCTAGTCTTCAGTCTTCTGCACTGTCTGTCTGCAGTGCTTCTCCAGGGTTGAGTCTCTGCAGTGTCCCCTTCTATTACAGGGGCACAGACTTTTTTTTTCCCAGCTGAACAGAAAGGGCAGCTTAGCCTCAGTCAGGGCTGCTTTGCTACGGTTGCTTGATTCCTAGTTAATTTTTTCATTAAGCTTCACTGTGCTCTGTTCTCTCCTGCAGATTTCCCTCCCTCCTGATGAGACCCTTGTGGTCTCACAGACACACTCCTCTCCTGGCTACCACTATTTATTTAAATCCCCCCTTCGCAGTACAGTTTTTGTTATTTTTTTAACTGTATTCAAACTGAGCTCTTAAAAGAGCTTTTTTCTTTTCAATAGGCGGATCACGACAATCGATCAGCATTTCCCTGCAGACTACCTCTGCAACAGGACCTGTCTCCCCAAAAGAAAGTCAGAGAATGGCATGCTGTGGAGAGTCTTTGCATTTCACTGTCTGGAGGGGGCGGGCAAAAAGTTAAAATACCGGCACCGATTGGTGCATGCGCCTGCTGCAGCCCACCTCCAACAGTGACCGAGGGATTCCAGAAGACTGACTAGCTGATCTCTGTGCCACACAAGTGGCACATCAGCCTACTCCTCTGACCTCCTCTCCAAAGCTTCAAGCAGGCAAGCAGTCAGCTGACATCCCAGATGAGCACACTCGTGATCTGCTCTGGAGATGTTAGCTCTGTGCCTGTGCTCCTCGGACGGGCCTCCACTCCCACCCCAGGGAAACTGAAGTAAAAAAAAATGCAGTCTGACCAAAACGCAACTGCTAAACAACAAAAAAAAAACAGAACTCTGTGGAAAATACCTTAGGTGCCCAAAGGGGTAGACACTAAACAGCTGTAGGTGTCCTGAAGCAAAAGTGCCTTCCCAGGGGCACCTAAGGTATAAGAATTTCGCACCCTTGCATGTATGAAAACTTCAATATGTACACTTAACCCAATTTCCAATAAACAGAGAGAAACAATTTGTCAGTAGAAACACATAACTACTACAAAAGATAAAAATAGTGCAACATGGTGGGCCATGATTTGTTAAAGCTGGATTGTTAATTGGTACAAATCCTAGCACATATTAAAGTCCCATATATTGCACATAATTAAATCTAAGCCAAAGTACAGAAATCAATATACCGGCTGTATACCATAATCAAATGGCACTGTCACATATCAAAATACATCTTGACAGTTTACAGAACCATCTGGATGTATTTTCTACAAGGGCTGAGTACCTTTTACCAGGCATACTTTTTTAAATGACAATAATCAGGAAATATTCAGGATTCAGAGGCAGGATACGACAGTAATATCCATTATTTGCCTGCCTCATAATTAGTTTCGATAACTTTTTTTGAATTCTTCAGTCAACCACATATCTAATTATCTATCACACCTTTTTACAGCACTCTGAGTCTCAACACATGGGTAATCAATGATCTCCTCTCAGACTGATGCACAAAAGAAATTCCTGAATCAAAATCCGATACTTCTCCTCCCCTCTGCATCTGTCTCCTCCTCTATAGCTCCTAAATTCCTCAGCTGTTTTGTGCATCTCACCCAGGTAGGTCACAGATTGTTTGGCTGTGTGCCAAGATCTTATGGTAAGAAGGTTTAGGTTACAACAAATCCCCTCAATATTGAATATGTTTTGAATTGTCTCCATTTGTCTTTAGTTTGCTGACTTTTGAAGCACCTATGGTAGCCTCGACTGGCGCTATAACCTAGTTTATGTATTAAGATAGCCTAGCCAACATGGCATCAGGGTCAGTTAGAACTGTGTGTTAAGGCGCTTGTTTTGGGTTATTGTGCCATTTCCTAAGGAATCTGCACCCCCCCCCTCAGTTTACCTTGATCTGCTGAGGGAGGGGAACAGGTGCCTGGATCAGTTGCCCTGAACAGTTTGTAATTTGCTACCAGCACTTTGCTCAACCCCACATTTTACCTTGTTCAACTGGGGGTAATGAGGTAGGTACAGTGTATGTCCCCAGGTAGAGCGTGGCACTTCTCCAATCGCCTTGTGGTTCATCTTGTTCAATAGCGAGAGCGAGCCTTCCATTGGGGATCAAATCTCTCCTTTCCCCCCTTCAGAAATACTTAGCATGCCATCAGACCCATTACTTTAGAGGCCTTACCTGCATCAAGCAGGATTATGGAACTGGGACTGCAAGTTCTCTCTCCCTCCCACGACTGAGAATGTACCCAGTGTGCAGGAACACCCCACCTGAGTCCCTGATACTCCTGATGCTGGCAGGGACATCCCAAGCTCCTACACTAGATCTTCCATGCACTGTTGGACACCTGGCTTTTGCATTTCATGCCACAAGGAGACGCATCTATTGGGAGTGGCACCGCCATTTTTGGGAGCTACATCGCACTTCACGTGATGCTTCTGGCCTCCCAGGCAGCTCCAGTGTTCTCTACAGGCAAATCCACTTCTAAGATGGTGGTAGCCAACAGGAATCCCACCTAAGATGGCAGACACGAGAGGGCACTCCTTAAAGGGGCCATACTCCTAATACTTTTTAAAGGGGAAACGGAGCAGATATAAAATGTAAATGAATATGATAAAATGTCACATTAAAGAACAACAAGCTATAAGCCTGCTTCTTAAAAGAAGAGAAGCCAGATATATATTCTACAGGCCTTGGTTGTCCTCAGGAGCTTATTGAGCCCCATTTCACTGTATGTACCTACAGTGCCGCCCACCAGGATGAAGCACGTTAGTGCAGAGTTCTGCATGAAGAATGTCATGCTAAAATGCCAAGAAAATCACATTTTCTCATGGAATTCAGCATTTTTTTTCTTTCCAGAAAGAATCCTGCAGAGCTATAGTCAGGCAGCAGATGGCGTCTACAGCTCTACTTACCCATATAGTAAGCCCATCCATTTGTGTATTTGGTGCCTGCACCAGACAGTGTACCTACTGCAGATGGATTGCACTCATGCTCAAAAGCCTCCCCCCATCTGCAAACATTTAGACCCCAGTTAAAATCCTAAGCAGTATGTCACAAATGCACTCTGCAGGTCAGGCCCTCTGCTCCCACAGTGCCAACCTCAGAGTGCAATAGTGTGAATAGGTAACAGACAGGGTAACCCTCCTGTCTGCTTTGGGTCTGAATCACCTATTAGCCTCAAGTTCTGGAAGGATTCAAACTGTGAACCTTATGCTAGCATACCCAATTAACAGGCTCGGATACGTACCCTCTTTGGGGGGATGCGATACAATCCTTCACCCAGGGGCACCTAGCCGGGTTTTCAAAATGAACCCTTAAAACTCTATATGAGACCCAGGTATTTCTTACCTTTTTCAAGCTTAGTAACACTATGCAAGTCCTTACAGCTGTCAGGCTTAATACCGGTTCAGCAATGACATGCAAAAAAGGACTGAGAAGACACAGGCAGTATAATAAAGAAAATTTTATTTACTAAAAAAGTTTAAAACAGGTGAAATAAAATACAGAACAAATATCAAGAGCTCACAATCACATACAAAAATTGGAAGTTACAGAACAAAGACTCCTACCACAAACTTAAAATCTTTCCTATCCACCAAAAGTGCTTTCAGAGTGTAGAAGTTCCTCAGAGTCCAGAGATGATATGTCACGTATTCCCCAGATACAGGGTTAATTTCAACTCTATCTCCCCACCCCCTTTTGGTGAGTCAGCTAGCTCCTCCTTTTAGAATTAATTCTTACAAAATGATCTACAAGGAGGTATTTTAATTAATGTGAACATGAGGAAAAAAACATTTCCCACATATGACATCCTTTGA
The DNA here is from genome assembly GCA_016271365.2 of Neoceratodus forsteri. NCBI lineage: Eukaryota > Metazoa > Chordata > Ceratodontiformes > Ceratodontidae > Neoceratodus > Neoceratodus forsteri. The sequence continues at coordinate 302,398,387 of CM057458.1, read as the reverse complement.
TCAGCCAGTTCCTTTGAGGTTTACAACCCCACAATCTATCACTAGGGTGCGAGAAAGCCAAGAGGAATCAGGCAAATGATGTCCTTTTCCTGATGTCATAAAACTCATATTTTGTTTCCAACATCAAAAGCCTGGGTAGGTCATAAAAGGTAATAAAATGCACTTCTGTAAAGAAGTCTTAATTAAATGGTTCCCCTGGTCAGTTTAATGACATCCTGTGGTTTCAGATACTGACCTTTAAAGTTAAAGGCCAAATTTCTAACATACTGACATTTTATACACAGACCATTTATTTATAATATAACTATCATACAATAATCATAAGCAGAGGGCGGAGCATCACACAGTATACTTGTACTGTTTAATTTTAAAATAAATGAGGAGTAATTTACTGAATGAGTGAGTAACCTGTAAAAGTGGGAGCAATTGCTCAGTCAGGTCCTTGCTAATTGCTCAGTCTAAACCTTGCTAAACACAGATTTGTTCCCAGGGAAAGAGGAGCCAGTCCGAGGATGAGACTGACCATCCAGAGTGCTGTCCCTAAATTTATTTTATTCTTGGTTCACACTGCTCTGGTCGAAGCAGGGCATTTATAGGAGTGGCAGACAGAGAGAGCCACAGAGTGGACCTAGTAGCCAGGGACAGGAGCAGCGTCATAAACATTTGCTCTTTTTTTTCTTTAATTGCACAGAAAGGGGCTGAAGTAAATGGGTGAATCACGAGAACAAAAGGGGCAATGGTGTAAACTGATTTTTGTGTTGCCTTATTGACACTTGTCTGCAGTGAACAAATGGGGAAGAGCTTAAACTGACTTTTGTCTTTCCTAACATTTGTGTTGCTGTTTCTAAAGTGTACAAAAGAGGGCTAAAGTAAATGGGAGTGTCACAGTGAATTACGGGGGAAGGAATGGCTTAAACTCATATTTTCTTCATGTTCTTGCTTGATTGCTTTTGGAACCCAGAGGCATACAAAGAAGCTAATCAGAAACTGTGGTAAAGGACACCAAATGGAACAAAGGACAGGAGGAGCTTAAATCGCTCAGTTCAATCATTACTTAACACAGATTTGTTGTTGCAAAAGCAGAGTTTAAACCCACTGCCTGTTCAGCGCTGCACACCCCTATTGCTCTGTAACTGGTTACAGTTTGTGTTCCTGCTTCTGATACACAAGCACTGGATCTTTTAGCCACCCACAGCTTCGTTATTCCCTTTAGTTGTTGATTCCTGTCCTGTACATTTGAAAAGTACTGTAAATGACAGCTGTGATTTATCGACTTTATTGAATGAACTAAGAAAAACCTCATCCTACCCAGCCAGTGTTATTGTGATTAGCCAGGTTTAAAGAGCCTGAAGCACATGAGGTACTGCAAGTCTCCTCTGGTGCTCTTGCTTTAACTGTTAGCTACTGCATTTTACCTGCAGGCATTGTTACATTTAGTCAGCCTAGCCTGCAGTTTTAGTGAGTGCTTGACTGTTTCAGGGCACTGGTCTGCATAATTATACAGCGTCTCAGACCTCCCTTAACCAAGTTACCTGTGAATTCACTACTTACAGTACCTGCTTCAAAATTAGCTCCACCAATTGGAGTAACTGAACCTGTGGAAAGGATAACCAATTTTCCACAGTATTTTATCAACGTAATGCAAGCAGTGTATACAGCACCTATTGTATATGCTAAGACCAGTGGTAGGCACCCCAAACATTTACACTACAAAGGGGGGCATGCAAGGGCTGTTCCTTATCGACCTAATTATTTGCTTGATACTTCGAGGCCCTGACACAGGCCATAAAACATCACATTGGCAGTAAAGGGTGAAATTTAGATGGACAAATACAAAAATTTTAGGTAGACAACTTGTTAATTTATACATTCCCAGACACCGCTCTTACCCCACTATGGAAATTATTTCACCAGTTTGGATATTGTGCTGGATACAAACTGAACATGACAAAAGCTGAAGCTCTGCAAATACAGTACTAGCCTGCATGTAAGAGAAGTAAGGCAAATATGGTCCTGAACCAACTGGGACATACTGAACTGCAGCTACCTTATTTCTCATACAGTGTTTGCCTGATCCATGAGTAAGACATTTATTCAATCTGAGAGTGGATTGACACAGGAGTACAAGTTCAGGTTACTGCAGGTACTGGGGTGGTTATAAGGAGGTGCAGGATGGTGGGTGCACAGTGGAAGGTCAGGTGGTAGTGCGGGTGTGATTGGCTGTGGACTGTTTTTTTTTTACAGGCTGGGGGAAAAATCTGACATTGAGAAACCATTTTCCTAAACCAAGTTCAAACTGACAGTGGGACAGTTGGATTGTGGTAGTGGTTCTAATGGAATGCAATGAAAAGAAATACTCAAATTTGTAAAAATTGGAGGGCATGGGGTGGGGGCTGGAGGTCAAAGAGACAAGATGGGCTATTACATTAAAGCAAATGGGGTACAGACAACCGATGGATGCTGGTGGTTACTGATGTACACCAGAGAAAAACAATGACACTAGTAGCACCATGGTAAATAAATATCAATTAAATGGATCCGGCCACTATAGCATCTGATTTTAACAGTAGAATCAATACTGAGAACATTTGGTGTTTATGCTTTGCAAGTTCTGTTTTAACCTGATGTAAGCCCAGTTAGATCATTTTTACCTCAACTTTGGAACTGGTCTTTTAATTCACATCGTAGATGGTTACAACCCTGTAGTGTCACTAGTTCATGGCATTATGTAGGGCCTAGTGGTTAGGCTTGATGTTCAGTACCTAGTCCTCCTCTGTCTGCACTGTATATGTTTATGTATTATTATGATTGGTGTTGACTAGCTAGCCTATCAGTAGCTTGCCCAAGAGGCTCAGGGTGGATTTCAGGTCATAGCATCATGAAAAGTACAGTATATATTAGGGAAATCTTATGGGAATGATGTACAGTCACATTAATTGCTGAAAATGTTTCTTGCTTTTTTTTTGTTAAAACGATACCTTATTTTGCCTATGATTTAATCATTTTCGAGTGCTAGGTTCCCTCTTCTCCTGCTTCCACTGACATTAGTAACTGTTCAAATCTATGATCTTTCATGAACTTCAGTTTCCTCAATGGGGAGGGATACGTCTACTAATTCCTTTCTCATGCTCAGGTTATATCCCCATTATATTTGTTACTGTACACATATCCTGTACCTCGCCTACTGTTGTTTCAAAATGTTTAAAATAATTCTAGTACCCATATTTGGTTCAGTAAGGGATGATCATTAGTTACTAAAAGGCAATGCCCTGCACGAACAGTCAAGGATGCACTCTCTGTTGCCTGGGAACCTGCAATCATTATTTTTGTGTTCCAACTCAAGCAGATTTGACTACATGGTGTGATAAACGAGTATGCATTCTTTTTACCATTGACATTATCTGTATCCTCTTTAATTTTCATTTCCACCTCATCTATTCATCATAACATGTAATTAAGAAAATATTGACTTGATTTATGTTTTATTTTTTTACCAACCTAACCGGAAGTTCAGGTAAATGAGAGAGCAACTGCTGATGCACATCATGCAAGTCTGTACTGTCCTTCAGCTTTGTTTCTTACTGCCAGGATATTTCAAGTCACACACACATGCACACACAGTCAAACACCTCCAACAACCAACTTGAAACTGTATTTCCTTTTTTATTTTAAACTATTCTACAGTGCACCAACACAGGCACAAATAAATCATCTACCCACGAGCCGAGTTTAATCATTTTGATTGCGCCAGAAGCAGAGCAGAGTTAAGATAAGGACCGCCTCTCTATTACCAGAATCGGAAATATCAGGAGTGTGCAGTGTGGTGTAGAATGAAAGGGGGCATTAGCAGCTGCATTCTCAAATTCGCCCATGGTTTCTATATAATATGTCACACAGTCACATTCAAGCTGATTGATGGTTAGAATTAAGAACTACATTAGGAAAGCTATCAGTACAAGTGAGAATTCAGATATTTTAAAGGTATAATTATTTAATAATTGAAACTGCAATCAATTATTAAATAATATTTGTGTACAGCTCATCTATTTTTTAACAAATGCTGTATTTGCAGTGAGAGGCTTGCAGTAGGGATGGTGCCAAGATTACGATGACCCTTAGAGCTGGTTACTGAATTGCAGTGGGAGTTGTGGAGCCCTGCCACAGGGGTGGGGGATGGTAAGCTGTGGGGGAACCAGTTATAGTAAGTGAACAGTGTTTGAAACTTTCCACGATAACCACCCCTTTTGTAAAAACAATGGTGTGGAAAAGTTGCTTCGGGTTGCAAGTATATTCAATGAATTTTAAAAAGTTTGCAAAACAAAGAGCACTGGTATTCATCTCGGTTACTGACTATCATGAATTGATATATTCATTCTGATGCTCCAGCCATCAGATCCAAATAGGCGGCACATGTATTTCTTTTTTAATCAGTCCACATTATTAATTACTGTTTTTTATTAATGGATTTTCACCTTTATTAGAAATCAGGTTCATATATTTCCTTTGCAGCCTATGCAACTTTGTATTTTTTTTTTTTGGCAATGGAACATTGTACAGTGCAAAATGACAGGTTGACGAATATGCAGGTCACTTCATCCACATCATATTCTTGGCACCAACCCTATGGCAAATCTCTTACTGAAAATACTGTATTCATTTTTAATTTATTAATTCTATTAATCGATCAGATTGAATGTGAATGTAAATATTTTATTTACAGTATTTCCGTTCCTTTTTAATAAAGCTGGAGTCACTTGAATATCTCCTCCTGTATAAGCCTGTATCAGGGATGTGCAGAAAATCAAATACCACATGTACAGTACCTAGAAACATAAATTATGAAACTGCATAAAAAATAAAACAAAAATATATATTCTATTACACCAAACATTGCTGGACTTGACATTTTATTTTTTACAGGGTTCATGCTTTGCAAAGACATAAAAAATCAAATGAGAAAGATGATTTGGTAGCGAGTGTGTGTGCGTGTGTGTGGGGGGCACAGCTCTCAGCAACAAAATCAAGCGTCACTTTTTTTGCATTTTAATTCAAAACCATACATACTGATGTAAGTGAAACCCTATAGGATGAAAACGAAGTGGTTTCACTACTTCATTTTTTTTGCATCTAACAGTACACTGGTAAACAAAACTCATCATATTCCAGGTCCCATCAAATGGTACATTGGAGATGAGGACATAACCACACCAAATGCCTATAGAACAACAAGGATGGCCAAATCAATACACATTCAATGCCACTTAAGTTGTCACCATCACAAATCTACAGCAACACAGTGTGCAAGAAGCTAACATTTTTTTTGTGATTCCAGTTTAGCCTGCAACTGCACAGAATGCACAAATTAAGATGCAATATTTTGGTTCCACATCTATTCACTTGCTCTCGAGATTACTTAGAATGTTAGGTATCATAACTGCTCTAGCAGTCATATGTACTGCATGAACAAAACTGAAATATCTAGAATAAATGTCAAAGATTAAATGTGAAAATGTGTGTGTCCACTAACCAAGATATAAACCAACCACAAAAAATGACAATCTTGCATTCCTATCCCCTTTTAATACAACAAGTCACTAATGCAGGTGGGTAGGCGAACAGCCAAGAGAAAGACAACTCGGTTGGGCATGGGGGGACTTGAAGTATTTAACAATATTTACTGTTATGTTATTTCCAAGTTCATCAAGATGCAGGACTACATCAATAAAAAAATGGTATTTATTATACCATGTAGAAATGAAGTACAGTTATTTTACCATCAGACATACTGGTCACTAATAATGGCAACATTAAGGAATTAAATTGTACTGGACTTCTGTGTGTCACCACTGCATAATTAATTACAGCATACCAAATTCATTCCTATTTGATAGGGCTAGCAAAGTACCAGCATTGTGACAGACAAGGATTCAATTCTCTTTGCTGATGAGATACTGTAGGTAGGCTACATCTCTGACCTCAGCTCTTCTTGAACAGCATATTCAGAGGGGAGTTTGTTGACACTCACCTTTCTTTGTGTGCACTTCGAACATAACGAAGGTTGAATGCTGTAACAGAAAATCAGATAAGTGGCTACTTGCCAAAGTAAAGAACATGTACGAATGGCTACTCCCCCCCCATCCGTTCTGAGTCTTTGCATTACTCTCAAACTGTCTGCAGCAGTTCGAGTGTGAATGCATTCTTTTTGGCTGAACATTTGTGCTGTGTCCTTAAACTTAGGTTTTGTACAGTAACTATGCATGACACCCTCCTGAAGTCTGCACATGTGGGGGAGACTACATCTACAGGAAAACACAGAGACAGCAGCTTACTAAAGTTAAGAACACACACACACACACCCACCCCTAGCAGCCCTGCCCCCCCACACACACACACTCACACACTCCTGTCTGAGTCTGTAGGCACTTTTACATGTGTAGTACTGTCAAGCTACCTCTACCGAGTCATGATAAAATAATATATTTTTGTCTGATCAGCTGGCCTGTGACTCTAAACTCAGCAGACGAGATTCACAAGGGTCCACCGCAAGCTGCAGCAATGGCAGCTTGTGGTGACCATCCCTGTGATCTGGCCTGTGCACCCAATTCAGTATAGGAGCAGGTCCAGGGGTCTGTGTCCTGCGACTTGCAGTAGCTGCACAAGGTAGGGCACAGTTCTCGGGAATGCCGCAGGTCACAGGACAAAGTAGGAGGCAGATGTACCAGGTGAGAGCTGCTATGGCACACCCATGCCCACCTCTGAGGCCCCGTAAGGTGTGGGCTCCAGCCCCAAGCCCCCTTGGCATGGACCCCCCTCCAGATCAAGCACCTTTACCTGCCCTGGTGGCCCTGTGGTCCCCCAACCCCACAACACACACACACAGTGGGTGAGTGGCAACTAGCCCTGGTGGTGAGGGAGGGCTGTGTCAGTCGCCAGCGAGGTAATGGGGGAGTGTGGGGGGTGCACACTGTGGGGTGGGGTGGGGTGGGGGCCAGGGCCACTAGACTACCAGGGGGTTATGGGGATTGCAGGGGGGGATCGTGCCCCAGGGCATGTGGGAGATTCAACATGTGTGTGTGTGGGGGTCTGGGCATTGGGGTGATCCACACACCCATCCTGGCACAATGCGTGCCATGCCTGGGACCTGAAGCCCATGGGGGGGACTGTAATCCACAGGGGATGTGGTGCTGGGGCACAGTGGCAACCTCCAGTGAACAGCAAAGACCACTTAGACCATCCTTTTGGTGGTGTAACTGGTCTTTGGCAGATGTTCACTGGTGGTTGTCTCTGAATCCCATTTGTGGACATAGCAGCCACCCTACCTGAATAGGGTGCAGATGCTGCCATAAACCCCCTTACGCCATCTCGCAAGGAGGTTTATGGTGCATAGGTGCAGTTCGGTGCAGGCAGCCTGCAGCATGTCGCAGGCTGCCTATATGAATTCTGCCGGGATGCAACTCAGGATGCAAGTGCTACTTGCACCATTTTTTCCTGATGCAAGTTGCCTTGCATCCTGATTAGCCTTTTGTGAATCCGGCCCAGCATTTCTAGTTGCACTCACTGTACCACAAACTGTATGTGTTCAAGTTGATAGCCAGCATGTGATGTTAGGCAAGGTGGAAGGAATACACAGTAGTATTAGATAGCAGAGAGGTAGCAGCTGGCAAAATTAAGGCATATACACACACTTCTGATATCATTCCCCCGCTGCTTTACTATTAAACTACATCCATTCGTACAGAATATAAATCATTTATTTTCGGCTGGTCAGCTGGGTTGTGTGTATGAACTTAGCTTTTAGAAAAACACTAGCTGTGCTGCAGAAATATGAGATTCTGGGTAGTACTGTAGCAAACTAATAAAGTGGAAGAAGCTGTTCTTGGTCAAGCGCAATCACAAACAGTAGCTTAATTTGAAAAGGAGCCTTTCGGGTCTGTATAAAATCGGATTTAATGCTTTGTGTGCTCGTATGACCCAGCACAATCACACATCTGATTAGGCTTATGCTATGACAGGACCACACTACTGTATTTACAGATAGATAGATAGATAGATAGATAGATAGATAGATAGATAGATAGATAGATGATAAACAGATAGATAGATACAAGATAGATAGACAGACAGACAAACAACTAACTATAAATACATTTTTTTGTGTGCCAGCTAATGATTGCTCCTGGATGCAGTTGGTCTGAGAGATGACCAAGGTTATTATCAGTATTTGATGTATGAGTCTGATACATTCAGCAATACAGGAACATTTTTTAGCAAGATATAATATTTACTTTGTTTTGTTGACGGGGAAAAGAGAACTAGGCAAAGTGCCTATTTTCAGCCTGCTCCTGAGGAAGAGGTGAAGATACAGATTCAAAACTTCAAACTGACATGCAAACACAACCCCCCCCCCAAATTGGTGATACATTCTCAAATAAGGCTCCATCGTTTATAATACTTAGACTGTAGAACACTCCAAACATTACAAACAATTCAGATTTATTTGTGGTACTACTGTAAATGCAGTGCAGTGCTTGTTCAGAAAATCCTGTTCTCTGTTCTCTCAAAAAAACAGTTAAAGATAACATCTGTAAATCTGTAAAATATATTGTACTACAGGTATACATTTGGAGCAGGATTCTCAAAGATCACGAAATACCCATAGCTGCGGGTAAACCGCGGCGCAAGTGAGTTGCCACTTGCTGATCTGCAGGTTACCCGCAGCGGTGGGTATTCACAAAGGTGGAGCCGGATCACGACTGACTCCACGATTTATGGCTGCTTGCAGGAGGTGTTGCCCGGGAGATCTCTGCAGCTGCAGCAAGATGCTATGGCTGGTGGGAGGAGCTGTAACACCCTCCGCAACTGCTGGCTGAGAATTGCAACCAGCGCAGCTGTGGGTGATTTCAGCCCACAACTGTAGTTGCGGAGTGGGACTTTGGTCCCGAAAGTTTTGAGAATCCTGCCCTTGGTGTTTAGTGTGCAGTATGTTCATAAAATGTGACATAAATTGCATGCTTTTGGCAAGGTCCGTGATCGGGCTGATAGTACGACGCTGGCATGCGGGACAAAAAGTATAGTAGTGAGGAGGCAGTATTAGGGCAGTGGTTTAAGGATCTGAGCTGCAAATCTGGTGACATCCAGCAGATCAGACCTGGGGTTGAATCCCACAGCTTCCACTTGCATACTGTGTGACCCTGAGCAAGTCACTTAACTTCCCTGGGCTCCCAGGTCACACCTATGAAAAAGCTTTCAGCTTAGTATGCTACTCCTGGTTAAACAACTAAAAAAGAAAAAGCTGGAGTGTTCCAATCTGCTCTTGTGCTACAGGATTTCCTGTTTATTACATGGTCCTTTTTAAAGGTACGGATTGCACTATCCTAAGGGAAACTGAAGAATGCTCTCTAAACACCAAATGTGTAGTATGTTGTATTTATAGATTTACTGAGGTTATCGTTAACTGTTATTTTTGAGAGAAACTATGGACTTCTAGAAAATATATAAATGAGTTGCAAAAGTGCCTTAACATTTTATTTTTTTAAAAAGGCATAGAGTATGCTTTAAAAGGTTAAAATCAGATGGACACTGTGGATTTTACTGTATCATGCTTGCTTGCCTGGATGAATGGGGCAATTTTACTTCTTATACTAAATATCCATACCATGCTAAATCTCCTTACAATGCACACACACACACAAATGTACAGTATATTGTACCTTTATCAAGCAGTACACTTCAGATCTCTGTTGCCTAACAAATCGTTGAGAAGTCTTGAAAAACGGACACATCTTTATAAAATAGTACTATGATGTTGTAAGCTGGAATAAATACTGTAATAGCTAAATGGTAATGAGTGTGCACAAGGATCGTGGTGCTCAGTCAGAAAAACTGTCATAAAGCTGCTAAAACTGTAGCACTCACACCCCCGAAATTACACGGGCACTAGAGCTCTAAATATTAGACTTCAGTGTTAAATTTTAAAAGCTACAGTACATCAGACCAGTCTGATGTACTGTAGCTTTTAAAATGTAACATTAAAGTCTAATATTTAGTGCTCTGGTGTGCGTGTAATTTTGGGTGTGAGTGCTGCAGTTTTAGCAGCTTAATAAAAACTGTAAGATGCATTTTCCAAAAAGAGAACTTGCCCAACACACTCTCCTGTTTGACATTACAGTAGTTTGTGCTTCAGGCTTTTACCATTCAGTGCCATAAATATCACATTTCAGGGGAGACAAAGGACTTCACTGAGGCAAAATGAGGGACTACTCCTAAAAATCATGGACAGCTGTGAGATGCAATATTCCATTAAATGTTTTAATCTCTGTTTTATGTTTCCTGTAGGTTGTAGGACTTGGAGCAATACTACAGTATGTGCCCTTTTTGCTCAGTTTGAATAAAGAGACTCAGTCGGGATATAAACAGCAAGTCTGACTATTCAAATCTAAAACAGGTAATGTGTAATAATATTGTTTAGTAAATACTCTCTTTGTGGACAAAAGCATAAAAGCTATATTATGTGTACTGTATGTCAACATTCAGATGCAGAAGGAAGCCCCACCCCACCCCATACATTCTCTATCTGATTCATTTGGCATTTGGTTGAGTACTCCAAACTCTGGCTCTCACTTTCTGTTTCTGACTATTTCTGACTTGAGAGACAAGCTGTGTGGGGGAGGTTTGCGAAACCTGACAAGAAACCAAGCTGTGTGGGGGAGGTGTGCGCTGTCACGGGAAAACCCCTCTCATACTATTATTGTATGATATCTGTATTATAAATACATGGTCTGTGTATGACCATTTCAGTGTGGGAGGAAATTGGCCTAATATCAAAGTGTCAGGCTGAAACCAGGAGGTAGTTAAAAAGAACAGAGAGACCTGATTAAAGGTTTCCTGTCTTTGTCTTAATTAGAACCTTCGAGCCATTTTGCCCAGGATATAGGGCTCTTAAAGTTTTATTATTCCTGTTGGAAGACATATCTGGTAACAATATTGTATTAAAGGTTGTAAATCCTTTGATCTGCCTTGGGAACAGGAACCACAATAAGATGAAAGAGAAATGTTTAAGGAAAGGATGTCATATTTAGGAAATGTTTTTTTTTCTGCTGATGTTCACATTTATTAAAATACCTCCTGGAGAAATTATGTGAATTAACACTAAGGGAAGATCCTGCTGACGTCATCCAAAAGGGGGTGGGGAGATAGAGTTGAGACTGTATCAGTGTGTCTGAAATGGAGGTATATCTCTTGGGCTTTGAAAGAAGAGGGTAACATCTCTCTAACTTTAAAACGCACTTAGAAAGGTAATACTTAGAAAGAAATTTAAGCCTTTTTTGGTAGGAGTGTTTTGTCTGTAACTTCCTGTTTATTTTAAATGATTGTACCACTCTTTGATATTTGTTCTGTATTTTATCTTACTTGTTTTACAATTTTTAGTAAAGAACATTGTCTTTGAAAGACTGCCTGGGTGTCTGTCAGTTCTTTTTGCATGTGACGTATAGGTGGTTAAGTCTGACAACTGTTCAATAACTTGATGATGTTACTGAGCTTGGCAAAGAAGGTGAGAATATACCTAAGGTCTCTTATAGAGTTTTAAGGGTTCATTTTGGAGACCTGACTTGGTACCCTTGGTGAAAGATTGTACTGCAGTCCCAAAGCGGATACATATCTGAGCCTCTAATTGGGTATGCTAGCATAAGGTTCACAGTTTGAATCCCCCCAAAGCTTGAGGCTAACAGGTGATTTGGACCCAAAACAGACAGAAGGATTACCCTGTCTGTTACCTGTTTAAACTATTGCGCTCTGAGGTTGGCACTGTGGGAGCACAGGGCCTGACCTGCGGAGTGCATTTGTGACAGATTTGGTTGGACAGTCTCCCATAGGGCAGGTACATCCCTCCCTCCTTAGACTGAACTTTGGGTTCTCTATTCCTACATGGGATGACTTCTACGAATTCAGTTTACACCTTAAAACAACGGGAAAAACCATCTGCATTCTGATTGGTTGCTGCAGCCCTATGTAAGATCTTCATGTCATACCCTTGCAAGGCAAGTATAGAGCAGTGGTTTAAGGCTCTGAGCTGCACATCTGGAGACATGGGTTTGAATCCCACAGCCCTCACTTGCATACTGTGTGACCGTAAGCAAGTCACTTAACTTCCCTGTGCTCCCAGGTTGCACCTGTAAACAAGCTTTCAGCTTAGTGTATCTCACCTGGTTAAAGAATTGAAAAACAAAATTGTAATAGTCTACCATTCGTTTCTCCCATTTGTGTCAGCCAAACCAGGGGGCTGTGGTCAGTTTGTACCTCAAAATGCTGCCCATATAAGTATGGCTCTAACTTCTTTAGGGCTCACACCATGGAAAGACACTCTTTTTCCACAGTAGAGTATGCCTGCTCCATGGGAAGTAACTTTTTACTTATGTACACAATGGAGTGATCCTTCTCTTGGATGGATGTCTGGCTCAGTACTGATCCAATGCCCATATCTGAGGCATCTGTCTGGACTATAAAGGGTCTGCTATAGTCAGGACTTGTCAACACAGGAGCACTGCACAGTGCCTCCTTCAGTCTGGTAAAGGCTTTTTCACAGGCTGGTTCACAGGTAATTTTCTTAGGCATCCTTTTCTTTACCAGGTCAGATAGGGGAGCAGCCAGGGCACTGTAATTGGGTACAAATTTCCTATAGTATCCTGCTGTCCCCAGAAAACTCCTGACCTGCTTCTGCATTTCTGGTCTTCGCCATGGCTTGATCGCCTCTATTTTCACTTGGTTAGGACGGAGCTGCCCCCAGCCTACAACATGCCCGAGGTATGCCACTTCAGCCATGGCCACCTGGCACTTCTCAGCTTTGACAGTCAGCCCGGTCCTCTGTATCCTGCCCAGCACTTTCCTAAGATTTGATAGGTGTTCCTCCCAGTTGGCACTAAAGATGGCAATGTTATCCAGGTATGCCACGGCGTACTCCTCAGCACCATTTTACACCTGGTTCACCAACCTTTGGTAAGTGGCCGGAGCGTTCTTCATTCCGGAAGGCATTACTTTAAGTTCAAATAACCCTATCGAAGTGATGAAGGCTGACCTCTCCCTAGCTTTGTCAGTTAACTCTACCTGCCAATACTCCTTTGTCAGGTCAATCGTCATAAGGTAGGTCGCCCCCCCAACTCGTCCAGGAGTTTGTCCATCTGGGGCATTGGGTGGGCATCTGACTTTGTGACTGCATTCAGTCCACAATAGTCCACACAAAAATGAGTAGAGCCATCTGGCTTGGGAACAAGGACTACAGGTGAGGCCCAGGGGCTGTGGGATTTCTGGATTGCCCCTAAATCCAGCATTTCCTCCACCTCCCTCCCAGTGTCCTTTTGGACAGCCTCTGACACCCGATATGCTTTTTGCCGTATGGGTGCCTGATGTTCCTGTCTCCACATCCTGCATCGCTAAGGGGATTAGTCCAGGCTTGGTGCTAAACAGTGGGGCACAGTCTGCTAAAACCTCCCTTACTTCCTGGATCTTGTCTGGGGTCAGCTGGGGTGACAATTTAACTGCCTCAACAGAGGACTCCCACTTGCTTTCTTCTAGCAAGTCCAGAAGGGGGTCTCCTTCGTCCGTCCCCTCCCCAAGACTACACACTGCAAACACCATGGCAGCCCTATTAGCATATGGCTTCATCATGTTAACATGTTAACATGGTACATTATTTTTGTATGTCTTCTGTCAGGTAACTCTATGATATAGTTCATGCCATTTACCATTCTAACTACTTTGTATGGTCCTGCCCACTCAGCCTGCAGCTTGTCCTTCCAGACCGGGATGAGGACCATGACTTCCTGACCCACCATGTATGAGCCAGCTCTGGCTCTGCGGTCATACCACACTTTTTGGTTTTGTTGGGCAGCTGCCAGGTTGCTCTGGGCTGTCCCCATAAGTTCCTTCAGTCTTTCTCTAAACCTAAGGACATAATCCACTATGGGAGTTCCCTGGGTGGCGCGCTTTCCTTCCCAGTCCTCCTGGATCAAGTCTAGGGGCCCCACATACCCGGCGTCCATATAAGAGATTGAAGGGTGAAAACCCTGTTGACTCTTGGGGCACCTCCCCGTATGCAAACAACAGGTGGGGAAGGTATTTCTCCCAGTCCCTCCCATGTTGTTCAGCAAATGCTTGGAGCATTGACTTCAGGGTACTGTTAAATCTTTTCAAAAGCCTATTGGCTTGTGGGTGACAAGGTGTCATGTGTCTCTGCACCACCCCACACTTCTCCCACAAACATTTCATCAGGTCTGACATGAAGGAAGCCCCTCAGTCAGTGATAACCTCCTGCAGAAACCCAACATGGGATAAAATCCCAAGTAAGGCATCTGCCACTTTGTCTGTCCTCAGATAGGATAGGGTGACTGCCTCTGGGTACCGGGTGGCATAATCCACCACAGTAAGGATGAACCTCTTCCCGGAGGAGCTGGGGGTATTTAAAGGTCCCACAATATCTATTCCCACCCTCTGGAATGGCTCCTCTACTATGGGCAATGGAAATAGGGTGGCTAGGGTTTTCCTATCCTATTTCTTGGCACCAGTGAGAAGACCTGCAATTCTCCTTCACCTGCTGGGTGAAGTTGGGCCAATAGAAACTCTGGGCCAATCACTGTGTAGTGAGTGCGATTCCCAGATGACCAGACAAGGGAATATCATGTGCAATCTTGAGCAACTGCTCATGGTACCCCGGGGAACAACAAGCTGCCTGCCTATCACCCCTCCCTCTGTCTTAGCATCATGCGTATACATCAGTCCACTGTCCCAATAAACTTTATGTTCACCATCACCTCCCTGTGCTCCATCAGGGTCTGCCCAAGCCCTCAGTTTCTCTAGACTAGGGTCCCTTTTCTGAGCAGTTGTAAACTGTTTACACATTCCCAAGGCATGGGACAGGTCCCCCTTCAGTGTCTAAACTAGGGTCCCTCACACTAGCATCAGGGCAGTCAGGATCACTGCCATACCTAACCCTGTGACAATGGGTCACAAAGTAACCCTACATAGCTGTTTGGCTAACTGCTACTAGGGGAATTTCTACCTCCTTTCATTAGCCTCCATAGCAGGAGACACAGGCTGGGGAACCAGCCTCCCAGTGGTTTCCACAGTGGCTTCTACGGGGTGCAGGGAACTACAATTTTCCCTTGCCACTTGGCTACGGGTAACTGCACACACCACCCCCTGTTTAAGATTGTTTCCAAGGATTACATCAATGCTAAAGTTTCTGCTATGGCGACCTGTTGCACAGTTCCCCCCTGTCTCACCCCAGTCTAGGAGAACACTAGTGAGTGACAATGTTTTCTCCTCCCCAGTGAATCCTTGTACGATTACAAATTTATTGGGTATAAGCTGACCAGGCTCTACCAGATCCCCTTTTACCAACGTCAGGGATGCCCCTGTGTCTCTTAACCCTTGTGTCTGTACACCATTCACAGTGACTGGGTGCATGTGTTCCGTCATGTTTACCGGCATGCTTTCAGGGACACACAAACAACCTACTTCTTTCCTAGCACCACTTTGCGTATGGCTCATCCTTTTGGGACACTGTCTGGCAATATGCCCAGTTTCTTTACAAATCCAACATTCATTTCTTTTCTCAGAAAAATCTTTTCTTTGAAACCTGGGGCTAACTGGTTTTGGTGGAGGCAATGAGGGTTTTAGCTGCCCTGAAGGCGTGCTTTTCCCTTTCTGCACTGCCACCCCTGCCCCATTTGCTCTCAGAGCAGGTCTGCTTATGGCATAGCGGTCCGAGAGTTCAGCAGCCTCTTGCACTGTTTTAGGATCTCGGTCCTCCAGCCAGGTTTTCAGCTCTGCTGGGCATGCCCAAAAAAACTGCTCTAACAATATAGCATTTTCAATTTTATCTACAGAGTTTGCTTCATAGAAACATAGAATTTGATGGCAGATAAGGACCGCTTGGCCCACCCAGTCTGCCCATTTCCCTACCTGATGGATAAGCTGCAGATTCTAGTTAATCAACAGCTTACTTCCTCCGGCCCCCCACTAGAATTTCCTTATGCCTGTCCCATGCATTCTTGAATTTCCCCACTGTTCCTGACTCCACAACCTCCTCAGGAAGGCTGTTCCACGCATCCATAACTCTCTCTGTGAAAAATACTCTAACATTATCTCTGAGCCGCCCCTCTCTATCTTCAAATTGTGCCCCTTGTTCTTGCACATCTCTTCTGAAAGATACTACCTCTTGTACCTTGTTAATTCCTTGAGATACTTGAAAGTTTCTATCATGTCCCCCGTCTCCCTCCTTTCCTCAAGAGTATACATATTAAGCTGCTTTAGTCTCTCCTCGTATGTCTTCTGGTGCAGACCTTGCACCATTTTGGTTGCCCTCCTCTGAACAGCCTCCACTCTGTCTATGTCTTTGCGGAGATGGGGTCTCCAGAATTGCACGCAGTACTCCAGATGGGGTCTCACTAACTGTCTGTACAAAGTGATAACAACTTCCTGTTTTCTACTGTTGATGCCTCTCCCTATGCATCCCAGTATCCCTCCAGCCCTCCTTACTGCCTCCTCACATTGCTTGCCCACCTTTAGGTCATCTAATACAATTACTCCTAGGTCTCTTTCGATTTTTGTTGTTGTTATTAACTCACCCCCCATTGTGTACTCTTCCCCTGGGGTTTTGTTTCCCAGATGCATTACCTTGCACTTCTTTGCACTGAATCTGAGCTGCCACGTATTTGACCATTCCTCCAGCCTTGCTAAGTCCCTTTTCATTCTTTCCACCCCATCTTGTGTATCAACCCTGTTGCAGATCTTTGTATCATCTGCAAAGAGGCATACCTTTCTTTCAGGTGCTCTCCAATGTCACTTATAAAGATATTAAAGAGGACCGGTCCCAGTATCAACCCCGCGGTGCCCGCTAGTTACCCTCCTTTCTTCACTGTGGACTCTGTTTACTATTACCTTTTGCATCCTGTTGTCCAGCCATTTTTTTATCCAGGTTACCACCTTGGGACTCACTCCCAGGCTGGCTAACTTGTATATTAATCTTTTGTGTGAGACTGTGTTGAATGCCTTGCCAAAATCTAGGTAGGCCATATCCACAGCCCCTCCCTGGTCTACTACTTTGGTCACCCAGTCAAAGAAATCTATTAGGTTCATCTGACATGACCTTCCTGCTGTGAAACCATGCTGCCTTGGGTCCTGTGCCCCACTGGCCTCTAGGTACTCAACAATTCTTTCCTTTAGAAGTGATGCCATCATTTTCCCTACCACTGAAGTCAAACTAACTGGTCTGTAGTTTCCTGCCTCTGCCCTGCTCCCACTTCCTTCCCACCAATGTTTTAAAAACTGATGTTGTTTCATGGCTAGCTCCTCATAGCTCATGTCAGGGCTTCTCCTGAGCTTACGGAATTTAGCTCTGTATGCTTCTGCAGTTAAATCAAACTTTTTTAAAAGTGCAGTTTTATGTTTGCTGTAATCATTACTGTCCTCATTGCCCATTTGACCCAATGCATCCCGAGTTTTGCCGGTAAGTAGCAGGGATAGCTGGAAGCTCCAGGATCCTCTAGGAATATTTGCCTGAATACAAACTTTTTCAAAGGAATTTAAAAAGGCATCCATATCCTCCCCCTCTTTAAATTCAGCTATCAATTTGGAATTTAATTTGCAACCTAGTCCTGTAGTTCCAGTTAAAACGAAGCCACTTACCTGCTCTGGTGCTGGTGGTTGGAGTCGTAGCTTCTCCAGTTCATGTTGCCTCTGGTGCTCACGCTCTTTACGGTCAGCCTCTCGCTGTTCTTACTTCTTCTTCTCCTCTGCGGCTCGCTGGCACTCATGGTCTTCACAGTCAGCTTCTCACTGTTTTCGCTCCCTCTTCTCCTCTGTGGCTCACTGTTCTCGCTTCTCTTCTCTCTGGAACTCCAACTCCATCCTGCGTAACTCAATCTGCAGCTTGATCGCTTCTGGCTCCAGAATACTGGTGACCTTCTCCTGTTGCTGTGGCCATTGGCTTGCACTGGCCCTGCTGTCCTCCTCACTGGATCTGGACACTGCACTGGCTGCTGGCCCCTTCACATCCAAAGTTTTTTTTTTTACTTTATTTTTATTTCTTTTCATAGTAAGTACATTCATGAAAAACCATCCTTGGTTTTGAATATATCAGAAATGTGCAATATACATCGAATAACTAGTATTATAGACTCATCAGCCAGCATTACATCAAGTGAGGGCATACTACTTCACTACACCATACAATTTTTCTACTAAAATAACCTCACAGCAAGAACATGGACATCACACATATTTAAATCAGACCAACAGATTGAGTCCTTGTGCCACTATGTGCACTTATAAATGCCACTAAAACCAGCATTATAGTCCATGTAACTCAGCAATTTATTCTACCTTCCCTGCAGATGTTCACTAGAGAGCCCCCTCCATTACCCCCAGACAAATCTTAACCACATATGAAGTCCAGGTTCAATAAGGCAAACAGTAATATATCATTTTAAATAACAAATTTTGCCATTTAAATCAGTTTAACAAGAACTTCAAACATAATGAAACTGTTGACAGTCCAATCAAATTAGACTTCAAAATATATTTGTGGCAGTTCAGGCAGCGCAGGGTACTCACCAACCAATAAACAAACACACAAGGCTCCTATAGATACCAACAGAATCCAATTTATTCCACACACATGTTGCACGCTTGATGCATTTTGGACATTAGTCCTTTATCAAAAGCATATTTGTGGCAGTTAAACCAACAATCAGTAACATGGAGACTAAATTATTCACCCATTGAATTGAATTCAAGCTCAGTCCCCATCGTCCAAGGCATCGTTAGATTCTTGATAAGCAAAGTCTTTTTGAATCAAGGCCAGCCTTTTTCCTGCTTCGGCAGGGTCTGAGTAAATAAAGCTTTTACCTGTGTACAGAATCCTAAGGCGTGCTGGAACTTGTAATGCGTGGGTAACCCCCAGGGTCTGTAGCCCCCATCAAACAGCATCAAACGTTTTGCAGCATTGGCAGGTCGAGAAACTCAAGTCTGGAAAGCAGTGTATTCTTTCACCAGTGTCCAGGGAAATAGGTCCATTATTTTTATGTCAGGAATTTATTGCGAACATGTGGTCCAGATGTGACTACCAGTATGGTACGAGGCAAAGTTTCTACCGACTGACGGCACCTGGGAGTAACTTGATAGGCCTTCATGATGTTCCCTGTAATGTCCTGGCCCCATGTTTTGTAGAGTAGAGTTTCCATGTACCCAGAATATCCTGCCCTTCCAACTGTTCTGGGACCCCTAGAATACGTAAGTTTGTCGACCAAACAGCATTTCCAAGCTGTTTCATTCTGAATCTCAGCATTTTGTTTTCTACGAGGAGCCCACTGACCACTGTAGCAGTATTGTTAGCCGTCTCCATTGCTCCATCAGTGGTTGCTGTGGCTTTTGCTATTTTGGTGTCCGTAGTGGAAATGCGGTCAGTTAAAATGTCCACCTTTTTATCAAGAAGTTGTATGGCTTGTAAAAGCACTCTGATAGATGGTTCTGATGCACTTGCCTCATGGTTACAGGCCACCACTCCACCCTGATCCACTGATTTACTTTGCTTTGGGATGCCGCCGTCTTGAGTAGCCTTTTTTTGGGGGGGGTTCCCATGGTTGATGCGGACAAAAGTTGCACCAAACTGTGCCGATTTAAAGCTGGATTGAGCATCTGTCAAAATCGAAGCCTTAATAAAATGTTACTACAAGTTTATTTTTGGATTTGTCTCTGAGAAAAAGGAGCTCTCTAGGAGATGTCTGTTCCCTTCGGCTGCTGGCTCCACCTCCTCTACACCCAAGGTTTGGTCCTTTCTAGTCATGGACTGTGACTCAATGCTCTGGCTATCGGTGGCCATCAGAGCATCTGTGAAGGTCTGCTTGTTGGCTTTCCCCTCATACTGGACTCCCCTGTCCTGGCACAACTGCCTCAAGTAGTCTGCAGTGTACCTGCTGTAGTTGGAAGCCATCTCCTTCCCTAACTACGGATACTCTAACTTGCACTTGGAAAAAAAATAAAACAAGTAGGAACTTTGATTGTAAGTAAAATTGTATAGTTCTGTTTACTTTTTAAAAATATATCACTGCCTTATTTTGAAAGTGAGTTGTACAGTATTAAGCTGACACACTGAACCGTTAAAGCTTGTGTTACCAATACTTAAATATCGCACCGCTGCCAACCAAATCTGTCATAAACGCACTCCACAGGTCAGACCCTCTACTCCCACAGTGCCAACCTCAGAGCGCAATAGTGTGAACAGGTAACAGACAGGGTAGCCCTCCTGTCTATTTTGGGTCCGAATCACCTGTTAGCCTCAAGTTCTTGGGGGATTCAAACTGTGAACCTTATGCTAGCATACCCAATTACAGGTTCAGATATGTACCCTCTTCAGGACTGCAGTACAATCTTTCACCAAGGGCACCAAGCCAGGTTTCCAAAATGAATCCTTAAAACTCTATAAGAGACCTTAGGTATATTCTTACCTTCTTTCCCAAGCTCAGTAACACCATCAAGCTGTTGAACAGTTGTCAGACTTAACCACCTATACGTCACATGCAAAAAGAACTGACAGACACCCAGGCAGTCTTTCAAAGACAATGTTCTTTACTAAAAATTGTAAAACAAGTAAGATAAAATACAGAACAAATATCAAAGAGCATACAATCATTTAAAATAACCAAGAAGTTACAGACAAAATACTCCTACCACAAAAGGCTTTAATTTCTAAGTATTACCTTTCTAAGTGCTTTTTACACTTTGATGTTAGGCCACTTTCCTCCCACGCTGAAATGGTCATACACAGACTATATATTTATAGTACAGATGTCATACAATAATAATAATATGAGAGAATTTTTCCCAACATGCGCAACCTGACAAGGGGCTAAATTAATTCAATGGACTGGCAGCTTTCTCTGTGTGATTGCAATGCTGTCACCTAGGCAATCAGGAGCTCTTTCCCTCTTTTCAGTAATATGCACTGTTATATGCAGTAAACCGTGGGACAAAATAACGAAAAAGATGCATCATTTTGATTTGTGAGACACAGAGTACAGACATTCAAGACAGGCAAGGGTCAATGTTTTATTTTAAAATAGCATACAGGCAACAGACAAGCATTGCTGTAATTATCAAATTTAATAATAGCTACAGTATAAGAAGTAAAAACATCCATCAGTGCAACAGACTAAAAGACAACAATTGTCTCCTAAAGCATTACATGTTATTTTCAATGTTCTAACTGAAAGGCTGAGAATGTGATTTCTAACCACTAACCTGAGTGCATTGAGCTGTGCATAACATTTATTTTCAATCACTAGAGGATCTAATAAAGGGCTGCAGTCTAAAAGATTTTTCAGGAGTATTATTTAGTCAATATAGGGGTGAATGGCATTGCTTTTTTTAATCTCCTTGCAAAATGTATTCATTTGACACATGCTGTCATTTCCCATTTGTTCCAACACAGGTTAGTACATTTTTTCATAATTCATTAGGATTCCCAATGTTCTTGAATTATAAATAGTGATAAGTCAATGCAGTAGTATGCATGGGTTTAGAATATGTACAGTATGCATGTACTGTATTAATGTACTGTATGTATGTATTTATATACCTACAGTATGTTTTTGTTTGTTTTTGCTATGCATCGTTTGCAGCATGTACTGTATACATTGCTGAAATGGGGAGCTGCAAAACTACAGTAGCTCACACAGAGATGCTTAGACACACAGGCCCAGATATTCAAACTGCACCCAAAAAGTGCGCAACAGCAGGAGCAAGTGCAAATCCATTGCGCCCATGCACAAGAGGCGTAATATTCAAAAACTGCGCTGGCCAAGATGCGCCTACAACCGACGACTGAATATCGCACCACCTGCGCCATAGCGCAACTAGGGAAGGGAAGCTGAGCTTATCTGATGCACCATAGTGCAACAAGGGATGTTCAGCTGAGCAGTCCAGATGCACCATAGCGCAACCAGAGATGCCCCCCAGCAGCAGGGCAGCAATGCAACAGCACAACCAGGGATGCAGGGGCCCACCACCCATGCCACAGATGGGCAGAGGAACACACAGCAGAACAGACATTGTCCCCCCACATCCCATGCACTGCACAACTGGGGGAAGGCTGGAATAACCACTGGCCCATGGAGACAAGCAACCAACCCACAGCTGGGCCATGGTGCCCCATCACACCCCCTGGCAAGCTGTGACCGGCACGCATGGAGGGCCGACCACCCCATGCCACACCATTCCACCAATGCAGAGCACACCCTGCACCATGACCTCCAGACACCCTGCCCAGGAACAGCGTCCACAGTGCAGGATACCCCATGCATGCCACCACCTATGTTCCCCCTTAGGTGTGAGCATGTGCGCCCGCACAGCAGTCAGAAGTAACCTGCACACTGCTTCAGTAGTAGCACACAAAGCAGTTGACAGGGATCCTTATGTTCATGAAGCAGTGACAACAGTCATCACTCAGATTTAAGACTCAGGCAGCAGGACATGAAAGTGAAAGGAAAGAAACATTGTATGCCCACCTCCGAGGCCACAACCCTTTAATTTTAACATGCCACAGTCAACAAGCCAGACATCTCACTTTACTCCACTTACTGAACAAAGGAATCAATCAGCAAAATTCCAACCAATTGGCTTTGCAGTTACAGCAATATTTTCAGCTTGACACCTCTTTTCAGTAAGACAGTACTTGATAATGAACAGTATTCCCTGCTGTTCACAGAAATGGCATGTTTTATTTGTTTGGTAGATGCCCCCAACAAAGCAATGCGAGAGATTCTCTGACATAGGGAGTATATTATTTCAGTTTTAAAGTTGCATAACTTCAGTGTAATCTGCCTTCCCAAGCAGTAGATGCCCCAACAAAGCAATGCGAGAGGGTGTATATTATATTATTTCAGTTTAAAGTTGCTTAACATCGTGTAATCTGCCTCCTCCCAAGCACCGCCTCACATATAAAATGTGTTTATAATGGACTTAAAGCCTCACCGTTGTAAGTATGGTCATTTTTTTCAATATAAGAAAATGGAAAACTATAGTTTTTATTTACAATAAAAGCATCAAAGCAACCTACTGTCTATTTCTATGTAATTTTTTTATGTATTTGTTGGGGGCCGGAATGGGTATAACCTTCTCAACTAGCAGGCTGAGACATTGACTGTACATATGTCTAGAGAGATGAGATTGCGCTTCTCTTTAAAACGGGGTCTCATATTATATACGTATTTGGGATTCAATGAATCAGTGCTTGTAAAAGGTTGCCCATGTTGGCTACATGGGGATAGTAATTTTAAAGTGGACAGCAAGAAATGTAAGTGCAAAAAATGTCCTTTTCATTTAATTTCATAAATTTAGACTGTGCTTAGTATGGATCAGGAATGGAAGAGAAATACAGTCTCCTAAATGCATCTCCTCTCTCACATCACACTGACTCACTCACTACATTGCAAAAGTACATTTTAAAACCCCCACTGAGCTTGACAATACCCAGCATACTAGCTGTAAACCATACCTAGGGTAAATGACATCACATACAATTATGCATGCATCCATCAAAGATCCCATTGCTAAATACTGCTTTAAGAAGCTGTCCAACCCTGAATACCACATTGCCATAACAGTATTAAATGATGTACTTTTGGAGTTGGCAGAGTTGTCTAAGATGTTTCAGAAAAGTGGTCTGACAACAGTTGAAGCTGTACAGATTGCTAGGGCAAAAATAAAAAAGATCAGAAGCCAGTACCTGGGTGAAACTGTCTACTGGAGCCAACCCGTAAAACTGCTTTTGGCTAACTGCACAGCTGAAGTAAGCACAACAGCAATTTTGCAATTCATTGGTCTGTTATGTGACCCTCTGGATAGCCGATTTCCTGCATGTGAACTTTCTGACTGATCTGCCTTTGATTTTGCAGCAATGCCGCATTGCAGCTTTGAGTTTGGCTTATCCAATATTGAGAGACTGTACAGCAATTATCAGGACTATTTATTTTCATCAGTGGACCAAGCAGAAATTGTTAGCCAGTATAATGATCTCAGAGTTATAGGTGCTGAAATAATAAAGGGAGTATTAAAATCCTTTACTGACATGATCCACTTTGCTTTGACTACTGTGCAGTACATCATGGTGGCTAAACTTACTGATGTATGTGCTACATTCTAAGCTAAACATGAAGCTATCATGTAAAAAGGTTCCTACACAGTCTTATCCTTCCCCAGAAGAGAGTCTCCATAGGGAGGTGCAGAGTGAAAAGGATACGATAGCACAGAAAAAAATCTTGGGAGTGATAGAGGATCATGTACTGAAGCAGAGAGAAGTATGGCTGAGCAGGACCATAACTATCTTTGGGTGGAAGGTTTCACACAAGGATTCTCATAGGACAGTTAGGGAAGATTTGTTGCTGCTCTTGGAAAGAGCATTAGGATTTTATATCTCCAGAAACATGGTGGAGTCCATAAAGTGATATAGAGATCCTGAGCCCACAACACAGATTGATATTACATTTAAAAATCCTCATACAGCTAGCAGCTTGCTTTCTCTGGCCAGCAAGCTGGGTTGCTCGGAATACATTTAGTTAACACATTAGACTTGGGCAAAGTCTTTTCCAGGTTGACACAGACTAAAGATAGTCCAGAATCAATCTTAGAGGCAGATAACCCCTGATTGACTTGGGAAACCTAACTGACCCTAATACCTACTTGCCACTGACAGTTATTGATTAAGCCTGACAAATGCAGCCTGTAGATTAATATCAAGCGAACTCTGAATGCGGCTAGATTTGGATACAGGGAGCTAGGGATTGAGATGTGGATGCCCTTTCTATACTTTAATGGAATATTGAGGGCATCCATCTTAAAATAATTGACTCTGAAGTAATGAGATTTCTGGATAATTTTGATATTATTGGACTACAAGAAACATGGTGTACAGAAAATGTAACTCCCAAATTGGCTGGATATTCTGTCTCAACTCTGCCAGCAACTAAAGATAAAAAGTTTGGAAGGTTTAAAGGGGGTATTTCCTATTTTACCAAAACTTTACTAAATTTTCAGATCACTAATATTTCTACTAAGTCAGAGGGTATTTTGGATCTAGTGATTAGCAAGGGACAAGAGAAGATCATTCTCTGCAACATATACTTTCCCCCTTGCAATAGAGCTGCTGATCCTGCTGACCTTTTCATACAGGATCTGAAAATGGCACTTGACGAATTGTCAGATAAGAGTACATCTTGTCCAATAATTATTTTAGGAGACTTTAATGCCAGAATTCCTTCTTGTTTCTTGGAGGATGTATATTTAGATACAATCCATACAATATCAATAATTAATCCAAATATCTCATATACTAGGACTGCTCAGGATCTAAAATCTAACCTCAGAGGTAAGAATACTAGCGAGTTTGGCCAGTAGACATTTCTGTATTTTAAATGGGAGAACTCAGGGAGATATAGTTGGATCCTTAACATATAGAGGACCTTCTGGCTCTTCAACCCCTGATCAGGTTTGGACCAATTTGGAAGCAGTAAAGCTGATTCAAAAGTTAGAGGTCATGGATAGATTGGAATCAGCACACTGTGCTATTGTAATTAACATCAAATGCCCTTTTGGGACTTTAAGGAGTGAGGCACAACAGGAAGAGAGTCTGGAAGTCATAAACAAGAGAAGGATTAGATGGGGGCCGATTCATCAAGCTAGTTTCACAGAAATTCTTAGTACAGGAGTCTTAGGTGATATTCATGAGTAGGTCCTGGACAAAAGTAAGGCCTTTAATATTTTGGAGAATTGGGAAACTATACATTCTTTACTTGGACCTAGATGTAAAACAACGTACCATCCTAGGTCCCTTTATAAAAAAGTCTTAGTTTAATTCAGCATGCCTACAGACAAAGAAAGAGTTTGGAGGAAAACTAAGACAGCATAAGAAGAAAAGAAATAAGTCTGCATCAGATTTTAAATTGCAAAAGACTGAAAGAGAAAGATACAGGAAAATTCTGTAATGGAAGAGACATAAACATACTCAGGGACTTTGGGAAAAACTGAGGCAGACTGTTTTGGATAGGGATGGAAGGCGATTTTGAAATATTGTTGTTAGGATTGAAGCCTATATTACACCTGAAGTTTGGGCATCTCATTTCTCCAAGCTCTATTATTCTCATGAAGAGCAGGAGACACCTGATTCTTTCAAAATACAGGAGGATGACATTTTTCCAAGACCTATCTTGATCACAGAGGACAAAATCTGGATGGCACTGATTGGGCTTAAGGCAAATAAAGCACCAGGGCTGGATGGGGTCCTAGGTGATCACTATAAGGTTTTCCCAACTGGTGAATTCCTTTTCTTCTTTTGCTATTTAATGGCCTGGTTCAGGGGTACTCTTGCCCTGCCGGTTGGGCAGGTAGTGTCATCTTCTAATTTTTAAAAAGAGGATCCGAATGACCCAAGGATGTATAGGCCTATTAGTTTGATATCGTTTCATGGAAGATTTTCTCTAGGATAATTTTGGGCAGATTGCTGTCGTGGGTCAAGGAGAACTCAGTATTGAATGAGGCATAGAACGTGTTTCCAGAAGGACCGTTTCTACAGTACAACGCTGTTATGTGATTCAGCACCTGATCTGGAAGTATACTAAAGTGAGAAAAACAGATTATATTGCTGTTTTGTGGACTTCTGCTCGAGCCTTCAACAGCATTAGTAGAAAAATCCTTTGGACTACATTAAGGATCTGAAGTTGGAGGCCTCACTTCTGATGTTATTAGACTCTATGAAAATACGTGGGCAAGGGTCCAGTATAATCAGTATGGTCATCCATCTGATAGATTTGAGACAAACGTGTGGGTCAGACGGGTGTATTTTGGCCCCCACTCTCTTTAACATCTACATTAATACAGTCTTGGATCAGCTTGGTAACCCAGATTTTCATACTCCAAAAATGAATGATCAAAGGATTGAATGTTTAGCATATGCAGACAATTTAGTCTTGCTCTCACTTCAGTCCTAGGTCTTAAAAGAAAATTGGCTCACTTTGAATCTCTCTGTTCTCAAAGGAAACTAAAAGTTAATCTCGGCAAGATCGACATTGTAGTTTTTGGCTCTCAAACCAAGAATATGATAGGCTTTAGGCTAAACGGTAACCATATAGACACTGTTAAGTGTTATGACTATTTAGGTGCCCGTTTTGCCTCTAGCGTATCTTGGACCAAACATTTGGAGGCCATTCGATTTAAAATGGGATCTTCAGTAAATGCCCAAAAATATTTAACAGCAAGATGGGGAAGTCATTGGTCAGAGGGTATTAAGAGTTGTTAATGCCAAAATAAGAATGAGCATGTTATATGCCTCTGAAATCTGGGGTTATACTAAGGTTAGAGAATTAGAAATAATTCTGAGTAAACTCTATAGATAGATCTTAATGTTGATAAATGGAACTCCAAGCTGTATTCTTGCCTTGGAGTCAGGACAACGTTCCTTGACTTCTCTCATCTGTGAACAACATTATCTCTTTCTGTTGAAACTTTTTCTTTTGTCCCAACAAAGATATCCCAGAATGTGTGTAGAGGAAGCCATCAAATTGGCCAGCATAGGATATGTACATCCCTTTATCCAACTTATTAAGAAAACAATAATGCTGGCCGGATTGGGCCACCTCTTATATAAAATTTACACTAGACCATTTGAGGAGATTAGGCAAGATGTCAAATTGAGGCTTATTGACTTAGACATACATTCTTGCTATGTTCAACTCTCCAAGCTTAAGCTATATGGGTTTTATAAAAAAGTAAAGATTTCATGGGGATATGAGCCTTATCTCTCTTTTTTAACCTGTCCTAAACAAAGGAGAAGCTATACAAAATTCAGAACTGAAAACATAATGCTTAATGCATTTATTTCAGACAAAAAAGAGAGGGGGCACTTTCTCCATATTGTAAATGTGGAGTGAGGACTATAGATGATCTCAAACACGTGGTACTCTTGTGTCCTAGGTACGAATCAACTAGGAAAAAAACTGCTGGGTGGGTTGTTAGGGTATCTCAGCCTCCCCCTGGAGGATCTTTTGGAATATTTGTTTACTATGAAAGAGAAGAACATTGTAGAGATCTTTGCAAGATTTTTAATTTCAGCTCATTTGTAAAGTTTATTACGGGGACCTGAAGTCCTGTGGAGTTTTTATGTGAAAGGTACTCAAGGGACACTGTTAAATTAAATTGCACTGTAAAGATATTTAAGTTCCTTGTTGATTTATTTATTGTCTATTTATATTTACTATGTATTCTGTCCTGATTTTAGTATATTGTAATTGCTTTATGCTGAACAATAAATTGTACTACTACTACTACTACTACATTCCAAGCTTCTAGTGCTGACTGTGAAAGAGGCTTCAGCCTCATGAACTGCATTAAGAGCAAGCAAAGAAACCACTTGGAAGAAAGCCATTTAGTTATTCTGATGCAAACAAAATTGTTTTTAGCATCCGATGGAAAAATGGATCTTAATAAAATATACATCCACTGGAAGACTGGGAAAGACAGGAGAGAAAAAACAGTAAATGATGATTTCTTAGCAATGCATCATCAGCAGCACCCCTTTTAGATGCATGCAAGACTCTTTAAAATGTACATAGTTTACACAGGTTTCCAGTTCATACTGTTATGGTGCACAATGCACATCCAAGCTCGGACTATCAGAAGTTTTAAACTAGCCAAGGGGAGGCACTGGAAAGGAGCAGGAAAATCCTAGCCCCCAAACAATCATGGTAGTAAGTGTGGTAAACACCAACATGGAGGTGTCGATAGGGAGAAGGGCAGGGTAAATGGAAAAAGTGACAAAGGCAAGAAGGACAGGGATGGGGCAAGGGGTAAGGCCATCAGGAAATGGAGGTAATGAGTACCAATGCCAGTAGTCTGGGCAACAAGCTCCTGAGCTGGTGGCCTTAATGAAGAGGGATGCCTGGATATCGTAGCAGTCACAGAAACATGGTACACAGAGAACCATGACTGGGATGTTAACATACCAGGGTATATAACCTACAGGAGAGACAGGCAGGGAGAGAGGGGAGGAGTAGCTCTCTATGTAAAGGAAGGGATAAAAGCAACTGAACAAAAGAGTAAACAGGGAGGAGAGGAGGCACTGTGGGTCACCTTGGAGACTGGAAAGGGCACCACAATCCGCACAGGGGTTGTGTACAGACCCCCATGTCAGGGGGAAGGAATGGACAAGGATATGATGGAAGGCATTCTTAGAATGGCAGAGAAAGGGGAGATACTGTTGATGGGAGACCTGAATATGCCAGATGTTAACTGGAGCACATTTGCTGCAGCCACATCCAAGAGCAGGGCCATTCTTGACGCCCTACAGGTGGCAGGCATTAGACAGCTAGTTTTGGAACCCACTCGTGAGGGAGCAATCTTAGACCTCATACTCTCAAACGGGGGCAGTGAGAGGATCTCAGATCTAGAAGTGGCTGCCATCTGGGGACAGGTGACCATCAAACAGTGTGGTTCACATTAAACTCAGCTACAGAGTCAAGCCATACAAAAGTGAGGGTACTGGAGTTTAGGAGGGCTGACTTTGGCAAGATGGGAGAGTGCCTCAGAAAAGCACTAGCAAACAGGCTAGAAGGAGGTGTGGAGCAACAATGGGGAATTATCAAAACTGCCATCAGGCGCAACAAGCCTTTGTGTGAAAGCAAATAAACAAATCAAAATGAAGAAAAAGCCACTGTGGTTCTCAAGAGAGGTGGCTGTGAAAGTCAGGAAGAAAAGATAGCATTCGGAAGTATAAGGAAACACAGAAGAAGCAGGACAGAGAGCTGTACCAGTTAAGGCAGAAAGAAGCAGGGAGGAAGTCAGAATAGCAAAGGCCCAAACTGAGGAAAAGATAGCCAACTCAGTTAAGAAGGGGATAAAACCTTTATAGGTACATCAGCGGCGTAGAAAGACAAAGGGAGGGATAGTGAGGCTGAATAGAATGAACGGTGGGTGGGCAGAGGGGGACAGTGAAAAAGCAGGAATACTGAACGAATATTTCTGCTCAGTATTCCAAAAGAGGAGGGGAAGCCTAATCCAATTAACAGAAGCACTCTTGATAGGGGGTCGATCCCAGTCCTTTCACAGAAGAAAGGGTTCTGCAAGAACTCCTAAAACTGAAGGTGGACAAAGCAATGGGTCCTGATGAATTCACCCAGAATTCTAAAAGAATTAAGGAAGGAACTAGTGAAACCACTGGCTACTCTTTTTAATAAATCATGGGAGGATGGTGTGGTACCTGAGGACTGGAGGAAGGCGGATGTGATTCCCCTTCACAAAAGTGGGACCAAGACAGAGGCAGGAAACTACAGACCTGTCAGTCTGACCTCTGTGTAGGGAAGGTGATGGAGTCACTTCTGAAGGAAAGAATAGTTGAGTACCTAGAGGTCAGTGAAGCACAGGATCCAAGGCAGCATGGGTTCACAGCGGAAGGTCATGTCAGACCAGATCTAATAGATTTCTTTGACTGGGTGACCAAAGTAGTAGACCAGGGAGGGGCTGTGGATATGGCCTACCTAGACTTTAGCAAGGCATTTGACACAGTCCCACACAAAAGATTGATAGTCAAATTAACCAGCCTGGGAGTGGGTCCCAGGGTGGTAGCCTGGGTAAAACATTGGCTGGACAACAGGACACAGAAGGTAATTGTAAATGGAGTCCACTCTGAAGAAAGAGGCGGTTACTAGTGGGGTATTGCAGGGTTCAGTATTGGGTCCAGTCCTTTTTAATGTCTTCATCAGTGATATTGCAGAGGGACTGGAAGGAAAAGTATGCCTTTTTGCAGATGACACAAAGATCTGCAACAGGGTTGATACACAAGGAGGCGTGGAAAGGATGAAAAGGGACTTGGCAAGGTTGGAGGAATGGTCAGGCATATAGCAGCTAGGATTCAATGCAAAAGTGCAAATAATGCACCTGGAAACAAGAACCCAGGGAAGAATACACAATGGGTGGGAGGTAGTAACAACAACAAAACAGGAAAGGGACCTGGGGGTAATCATATCAGATGACCTTAAGGTTAGTAAGCAATGTGAGAAGGTAGTAGGGAGGGCCGGGGTATACTGGGATGTATAGGGAGAGGCATCAGCAGCAGAAAACAGGAAGTTGTTATCCCTCTGTACAGACAGTTGGTGAGACCCATCTGGAATACTGTGTCCAGTTCTGGAGACCCCATCTCCACAAGGACATAGACAGGATAGAAGCGAGTCCAGAGGAGGCAACTAAAATGGTGCAGGGTCTGCAAGAGAAGCCGTATGAGGAGAGACTAAAGAAGCAATATGTATACTCTTGAGGAAAAGAAGGAGAGGGGGACATGATAGAAACTTTCAAGTACCTCAAGGGAATCATCAAAGTCCAAGAGGGTAGCATCTTTCAGAAAAAGAGACTTGCAAGAACAAGGGACATAATTTAAAGATAGAAGGAGGGTGGTTCAGGGGCAATGTGAAAGTATTATTTCACAGAGAGGGTAGTGGATGCATGGAACAGCCTTCCTGAGGAAGTTGTGGGGTCTAAAACTGTGGGAATTCAAGAATGCATGGGACAGACATAAGGCAATTCTTGTGGGGGGCAGGAAGATAAAGGCTGTTGGTTAACTAGGATCTGCGGCCTATCCTGTAGGTAGGAAATGGGCAGACTAGATGGGCCTAGCGGTCCTTATCTGCCATCAAAGTCTATGTTTCTATGTTTCTATGTATATTTATACTTTGTATTGAGTATTTGAGTGTTTGGTTATGTTTTCTACTGTTTATTGGCAATAAAATATATCACTTGTTTGGGCCACCCAATTTGCGCACGTGAATCAATTTTTTTGCACAAAGTGCCACACACACATATCAGTTGCCCACCCACAGAGACTAAAAATTAGAGGGAACATTGGCCACCACCCCCACTGTGACAATGCAACTCTGTGCACCACAGAACCATGTAAGGCAGCCCCACCATGAGCACCCATCAGTGGGTGGCAGCACACAGAGATGCAACAACGGCATACACAGTGCCACCATGCACAGCCCCCTGAGGTACAGCTGAGAGACTGACCAATGCGTCGGCACACGAGGTACCCCACATGTGACAGGGCATGCCCTGGACCCCACCACCAGTGGTACAGCACCCTGCACACCCTCCCAAGGACACACCCCAACCTAGCACTGGCCACAACAGCCAGAGCAGACACCCACAGTGGTGCATGGAAGCATGCACCACACCGGATGCAACACAATGCATGGACAAACACCCACCCATACCCAAGGGCACACCAACACAGGGACACAGTAGCGGGGCAACCAAGCCCCCAACATGGGGCCATGGAAACCGTGTACACATGGCTAGCAGTCCTCCATGGCACAGGAGTGCCAGCCACCCTGCGCAGGCACTGTGGAGCTGTACGCCACCAGCATTTGCCCGGAGCACAAGTGACAGACAGTGGTGCACATCCCCTGCAACACACACAAGCCACAGCATGGAGGTGGGACAACAACAGCGGAGGCCAAAGTGTCACCCGAGGCAGACATGCACCACACCAGTGACAGGAGGTAACCCGGCATTGTGACGGATACAGTGGCTGTCCTGCATGGACAGCCACCACTAACATGCCAGCAGACTGTGCAGGTCACAGACATGCAAGGGTGTCAGCTGCACAGGCCATGGACGGGCTGACAGGTGTGCCATGGACACAGAGCATGCACCATGGACCACTGCACACAGTCATCTAGTGCACAGGGAACAACACACACACCACAGACAGTGACTGATAGCTACTCCCACACCATAGTCACTTCCCTGTAAACACATACAAACACGCACATGACTGCACCACCCCTGACGCCATGCACACCACTGCAGCTGAGCACCTATAGCCCGCTGCAAATCAGAGACCACCACAGTAGTCATATCAAAAGAAATGTATTCAAAAACATCAAACCAAACTATGTACAATTATTTACAAATGTGTGGGGGGAGGGCCACAAACAAGGTGGGGGTGGGTAAGGGGCAGGAGTGAACAAATGGGACAGGGAAGGAGGGGTGTGAGGGTGGGTCCAGGGGGGTAGGGGAAATCAGGGGCAGTGTGACGATCAGTGGGAGCCCCCCTCCGGCTGCTCCTCCTTCCATGATGTCGCCTGACCCCTAGCCTCTGAATTCTCTGCAGGATGTCCAGCAATGCCCTGGCAACAGTAAGGGTTTCCTGCAGTGCCTCCCAGATCAGGCACAGCTGCTGTCCACCTAGGACAAGGGAGCAGAGTCAATAGGTGTGAATGCACAGCCCCATACAGCCCACCCACTGTGCATGGCATAAGGCCATGGGACATGCCTCTGTGATGGTGTGTGACCACCCACAGTGATCATGTCCACAAGACCTGCCCACCCAGGCGCACACAGCCATGCGGACCACTGCACCCACCCACCAGCCAAGTCCTGCACAGCACCACCATGGCTGTTTAGTGACATGGCTATGTGGTGCGAAGGCAGTGGCACAGCCATGTACCTGGTGCATGCATGGACCACCATTGATGCACTCCCAGACATGCAGTGCCACTGGACAGTGCTGACTGTAACAAGTTGCGTGCATGGCAGTGGTGTCAATGGATGGTGGCCATGCCCCGCTGCCCACCCTGTTACACAGCATGCAATAGTAATCATGGATGTAAGGCACTCACCATCATCAGGCTGGTCCCTCTGCCGCTGTGGACCTTTGCCCCTCCTGGTGTTCCGGTCTTCCAGCTTGCACCTCCTCTCCCTCGCCAGCTATCTCTCTTCTGGGCCTAAGGTGCAAACATGGAGAGAGGAACATCAGTACTAATCCTGTAACAAGTCCCCCTGCCCCCATGTGTGCAATCCCACACAGCCAGACCCACCACCACACCCTGATAACACCACCACAGCCAACACCGTATGGTCCCCCCCATGTTCTGGACACATGCAACCGTGATACCCATTTGGAAGATAAAAGTGTATGGATGTTACACCTACCTGGCCATGGCACCGTGCCCCTCCTGGCACGTGCCCACAGGCGGGCAAGCAGGTCCGGGTCCCTCCGCCTCAGGTCCCCATATCTGTGGCGGCACTGCTCTGCCATCTGTCCTATTCCTGTGGCCTCCTCCAGGGTGTTGGCCACTTCCTGCCACACCTGACTCCTGGACCAGTCCAGGGGTGCCTTCCCAAACAGTGGACCAACAAGTGGCTCCACAATGGCAACCAGGTTTGCCATTTCAATCTGGCTCCACTGGGCAGCTCTCTTCTGCACCATCTCACTTGCTCAGTAGGGTCAAAATGGCGCTCTGCAGCACGGTTCCACCATGTGCAGATGCTGCGCGGTACAGCGCTGCCATTCCCTATCACGCTGTCACCAAACAGCACGATAGTGGTGCACCCATGCCTGACGCATGGCGCCTAGGGGCAAAGGTCGGGCACAGGGTCAAGGGTCTCTGGCACACGGACAGTCACAGTGCGATTGGAACCCAATGCGTGTAGCGCGATTGGGTGCCTGTGTGCTACCTCCAGTAGCGGCCTACCGCGCTGTTGCCCCAGTGCGCCTAGGATGCCCCAGTGCCACAGCGCCATATAGGTGAACATCGCTGTAGCGCCACTGGCACAATGGTGGCCATGCCCTGCATTGCCTCCCATGCACAGCACATCAGCAGCGCGGCAGGCGCCTGCATCATCAACCCAGGCATGCGCAGTTAGGTGTGTACTGCGCATGTCACAGAACTGCGCCCTTGGCTCAGCATGTTCAACACAATTGCAGAAAGTTCAAAAGCGTGATATTCAGCCGTCATATGCAAATCAGCTAATCAGCCATTCAATGGCGCAGCACTGCAATCTGCATCCACTTAAAGTTTTGCCTCGCCTCATTTGCATGGGTTGCGCTATAAAAGTGCGACATTGGGCTGCACTGACCATAGTCGGTACTGCAGTCTATTGGTGAGTTGCATGCTGTTTGGGAGTGTGGACTGTGGATTTTGGGACATGCCTGGGACTGCACAGTCTCAGGTAACAACTTTCATTCTCACAGGCTGAATCA
Source organism: Neoceratodus forsteri (assembly GCA_016271365.2). Taxonomy (NCBI): domain Eukaryota; kingdom Metazoa; phylum Chordata; order Ceratodontiformes; family Ceratodontidae; genus Neoceratodus; species Neoceratodus forsteri. The sequence goes on along the minus strand of CM057458.1, from coordinate 302,363,310 downwards.
TGACCGAGCGAGTTGTGGGAGAAGAGGAACAGAGTTGTGGGAGGAGGAGGAGGCCAAATTTCACCAAGGCCGAGATGGATGCCCTGTTTGAGGCCTACCTGGACCAGGAGCCGCTTCTCAGCGGATGCCAGGGAACACCACAGGCCCATGCTGCTGCATGGGAGGATGTGGTGCATGCTGTGAACCTGCATTGCAGCCACCAGCACTCCGTGCAGGAGTGCAAGAAGAAGATGGGCACTGACAGGAGGAGGATTAAGGAGAAGGTGGCTGCCCTCAGGGCAGCACGATCTGCGACAGGTGAGGGACAGCTGGAGGTGCTACACCTGACCCCACAGGAGGATAGGGTTGATGGCAACATGCAGCATTGTGCCATAGAGGGTGTTCCAGGTGGTGGCTTCCAGACAGGTGGTAGCCCGTCACTGCATGGTAGGTCATGGTCTGTCTATTGGGGGGGCAGGGTAGGTCACATGCAGTAACGCAACTTTGTTTTCCCTTACAGATCCTGAGCATCTGCATGGGTCAGCGGTGGTGGGCCTCTCCATTGAGGCCAGTCAGATGGAGATGGAGGAGGGCCCATCCACCTCCACAGGAATACGTGGCTCAGTGTGACAGTGGGCTCGTCTAGGTGTCCAGACTGATGTTGTTGGAACAGGTGTGGAGGAGGCCCTGCCCGTGTCCCAGCATGCCAGCGTCCACTGATGCCAACATGCTGTGACTCAGGCTGGTGCCAGGACCGTCACCGATGATGACATCACTAACGTCATGGGCAGTGACACGTGTGTGCCACAGGATGGCCACACAGCAGGTAACTTCGTGGCCATGGCTGCGGGTGGTGCCGCCGTGGGGCCTGCGTGTCATCACAGTCCCAGCCTGTGCCTGTCAGCACCAGTGGGGCAGCACTGGTGTGTGTACAGGACAGTGGGACTGTTGCGGCCACTGCGGTGGCACCAGTGAGCCCTGGGGATCAGCAGCTGGAGGGGCAGCATCAGCAATCGGCCAATGGGCTTGGGGGTACAGTGTCAGGGGGTGGCGTCAGTGCACCGCCAGTAGACATGCCCAGGCCTGGTCCTGGTATGCAGCGCCCACCCTGAGGGACAGGATGCCGAGCAGGCAGATGACCTCTTGGATAAGCACACCCACATACTGCAAGCATCAGTCAACCAGCAGATGCGGCTAGCAACGTCAGTAGATGCACTGCGTGCAGCTCTGGAGTGGGCAGAGGAGCGTCGCAGCAGAGACACTGCTCTTCTCCTGGCAGGGATGGACCGGTTGTGGGAGGATGTGACCGCTGCCATTGACAGGCAGACACAGGCATTCACTGCTGTCATGGCCACAATGGGCACACAGTTATTTGCCCATGTGTCGCAGACACCATGCAGTGCACTGTCCACCCCCCGTTCCCAGTGTCATGTGACACCATCCTTGTCAACACCGGGTTCAGCTGTGGGCATCCTGAGCACGCCTGGTGCGAAACGCGTTCAGTGTGCTGCAGACCCCTGCGTGAGCACAGTCGTGTTCACGGTGGAACCCCTGGGAGACCATCGGTGCCACCCCATGAGGCCAGTGGTCAGCCTGTCAGTGCTGGTGGGTCTCGGCGGGGCTGCCCATGCATCCATGGCAGCCGGGGCACTGTGGCGCGTGACTGACCTGTCTTCCAATGCAGCTACTGTCTGATGCTGCCCTGTGTGCATTGTGTCATTCAGCGGGCAATGCACGGGTGGGTACCCGGCCCTGCACGCAGACACACAGTCCATCTGCACACCCTCCTGGCTGCTGTCCACAGTTGCATGTGCATGATGATGCCTTCATTGTGTGGTACACCAATGTGCAATGGTGCTCAGCATCTGACACACGCACAATGACAGGCAGTGGACGTGGTGGTCTGTGGACATGTGTGTGGCTAGGGGTGGCGTTCTGGGTTGGTGTGCTTCCTACCCTTTGTGCATGTCTGTTGCATTGTGTGTGTGTGTGTGTGTCTGTCCGTGTGCCATGTTAGACCTCACCTATCCCTGGTGGTGTGTGTGGTTCCATGCCCGGCCAGTTCCCTTGACGGCATGCACCCCTGGTGTATGTCCATGCGTGTTTGTGGATTGTGCCTTTGCCACTGGTGGTTGCACATGGCCCCATGACTTACCTGGGTTGGCAGAAGTGCTCCTCCGTGATGGTGTCCCGGTGCAGCTGTGCCAGCCAGAGCAGTCGGGGGTCCTGTCACCCAAGGGGGGGCTGCCCATCACCATTGTCACCGGTGTCCTCATCGTCCCCATCGCTGTCCCCCTCTTCGACCTGTACAGCTATCCCACATTCGTTGGCCATGTTTTGCAGGATGCAACAGGCCAGGAATAGCCCACAGACTTTGAGGGGCCGTACTGTAGGGCACCGCCAGAGGTGTCCGGGCAATGGAAATGTGCCTTTAACATCCCAAACACCCACTCGATGACATTATGTGTGGTAGCATGTGCCTCATTGTAGTGTTGCTGCGATGGGGTCATGGGCCGCTGGTATGGTGTGAGCAGCCAGGGACGGAGTGGGTATCCACTGTCACCTGTGTGTAGAGGATGGAGGTTAGTTTGGTGATCAGCATCGCCCTGCCCGGCCATGTAAGCCCTACCTATGTCACCTCTGACCATGCCCCCAGGCCCTATGATTGTCCGTGTGGTTTGCATACTCACCCACTAGGTGGCCAGTGGGGATATCCCCACTCTCAAATCTGTGGCACAGTGCGACTGGTGCCAGATGAAGGCATCATGTGCTCCCCCAGGGTGCGTGGCACAGACATTGATTATGCGCCCCCTGGCATCGCACACCACCTGGCAGTTGATGCTAGCATAGCCCTTCTGATTTATATATGCGGCCCCTCGGGGCCAGGTGGTGTGTGGATGGCCACATGGGTGCAGTCTATTGCCCCTAGCATGCCAGGCATACATGCTACCCTGTGGAACTCCTGTATGTTTGCTGTGCACTCCGCCAGTGTGCTGGGGAAATGGATGTATTCCACAGCATGTGGCAGCAGTGTGCTGAGGAATTTGGTGAGGTGGCATGACACAGCCGACTGGGTTATGCCTGTGGTGTCCTCAGTTGGTCTCTGGAAGGTACCCATGGTGAGCAAGCACATGCTAGCTGTCACTTTCGTCTCCACTGACAGAGCATGGCTCCGTTATGTGGGTGCCTGCATCACATCACTGCACAGCTCACAGAGCTGCCTCAGAATTGCCCAATTCAGGTGGTACCAGCCCACGATCTCCGTATCGCTATACAGCTCGAAGCTGGTGCGGACTCGGTACTGCCTGTTGGGGGCATACCGCCAACGGGCCCTTCCACGGCCGTGCTCCCCTGCTGCCCACCTTCTCACCCCCCTCATTACTGCCTCCATCTGGATGGTGGCACTGGCCATGTTCCTGGCTTGTGTTCAATCCCCCGGCAGCTGTTTCTGTGTTCCCCCCACTGTCCTGGCTGCTACTTCCCTGCACTGGAAACACATGACTGTGCTGGCCTCACTGCTGTGTGGCACGTACTTCCCCCTCCTGCACTGTGGCTCCCCACACCTTCCCCTGAGCCTGTGGGTTCCAGGTGCCCTTTCCCCTGGCCTGCCCTGTGTGTCCCTCCTGCCCAGTTTGAGTTGCTATAGTTCAGCCTCAAGTGCCTTCCCTGTAGCATTCTTGTGCCTCTCCCTTACTCCTTTTTATTTTGGCTCATTTCCGCTAAGGCGCAACTTCCGCTGGCTCCCCTATTGCGCATGGTGCATGTTGTTGAATATCGCACTGCGCCATTTATGCATGGTTCCTCCCCCTTCAGTTGCGCATACATTCATTATCATTGCACTGTTGCTCAGCGTGATTTGGGGGGTGCAACTGCCTCCTGCTGAATATCGCAGAATGGCGCATTTTCGGACTTGCGCTGGCGCAACCCTATTTCGCATGGCGCAACTCTTTTGAATATCTGCGCCGTGGGTTATAAGCATTGAAAAGTGAGATATATTTGTAGGCATCTCTGACACCAAGTAATATGGTATTTGGTGCTGCTAGAAGGCAGGTCTGGCACTCAGGCAGGTTATTCCTGCATGTGTTACACATTAGCGTTAATTACCAGATTCGGAGTGGAGTTTCCCCACTATAAAAATTATCAGTCTAAGCCCCACATCACTCCCACTCTAGCAGTGCCTGTGAGACAAACATGGTGAGTACAAAATAGTTTACAAACTGAAATGCTACAAACGTTGTGTTAAGAGCCAGTTAAAAGGAACATTTCATTCATTTACCCTGTTTTTACTCACAGTGCGAGGGAAGCGCAAGACCACAAAATAATATATCACAAAAGTGAAACAGATGAAAGTTTGAAAAGGTTAACATTTTTTTGATGGTGTTTGGTAGTGAACTTGTAAACAAGCAAGAAAGTGTGAGGTGCATTTAAAAAGTGAAGGACAAGTCTTTCTTTAACATGATATTAGTTAAAATATATAAGAATACCAGTACTTTTTTTGAAATGGTTTAACACTTCATTGCAGGTTTACACAGCTCAGGTGATGCATTTATTTAGTTAAAAAGAAAGTGAGAACAGGTTATGTTACAGAATCATTTGATTTTGATAAGTATTTTTATCTTTTGGTTCATCAGTGGCCTGTGGTGTGAGTCAAACATGAAAATGAGGTTTGAAAAGTATTGGAAGTACTAAATTGAGCAATAAGAAATGTAAGGCATGACTCTTCTCATTTTTTCAACTTTTCTTTTCATTTGAAACTTGTTTAGTCATGATTATGAAGCATAATAAGTAAAAAAATATATAATTTTTTTCATATGCATCTTTTTATACTAGAATATCCAGCTTTCCTGATGAAGGGTTTATCCCGAAACATTGATAATGATTTATTGATGCTGGAAGATACTTTTATTAAAAAATGTATCTAAAGTACACATTTACCTGTGTTTGTAAATTATTGGGGTGAGTGGGCCATATTATCCAGTATTACCTTTTGTTTGTTCTTTAACATCTGATAGTTCTAATTTGTATAAGGTAGATTAAGTCCAACAGATGGTAAATGGAAATAGAGGGAAAGATGTGCAAGTATTAGATAAAATAATTGGGCCCATAACTAACTTTGAAAGGAAGCAATAGCCAGCCAAGTGGCACTGAGCGTTGAGGTGCTAGATGCCACACCTCGCGCCATGCTGGTGATTGAGGTTAGGATGCGAGCCCGAGATGTCAGGGGTTGGCAGGGGGGGCTAGGATTGAGCGTCCGGAGGACTGCTCTCCTATCCCTGGGAGGGTTGTGGGTTCTCACTGTTCTGCAGTGGCCCCTGGTGATGATTGGGGGCACTGCTAGAGTTGGTGCAATTAAGGGCAGAGTGCAGCGGACATTGGCATGTCATGCCTCAGACATCATTGCACGTCTGTGCTCTGAGGGGGTTCTAAGGAGGAAAATGGCAGCATTGACCATGGCAGCAACTTCCTTGCCCGGTGGGACCATAGTGCATGGTCGCATGCCAGTATTGGTTCCTGGCCTGGCACGGGGATTAGGGGAGGTCCCTTTCAAAGGTACGGCAGCATATGCCAGCCTGTGTGTGTGGGCATGCCTCCGGGTCACTTGGGGGAAGTGGAAAGGTGGCTGGATGATAAAGCAGGTCAAAGGCTGCAGGAGGTAAAATAAAAATACGATAAAAAAAGAAAGGAAGCAACAAAATGGTTGGGAATGTAAAACAATTTCAATTTTTGGGTAGGAAAAGTCCAACTCAGATTCCACTAGAAGTACACAGGAAGAATTGTTGTTTTTCCTGTCTCGCTCTCGTAATTTAACATTTCTAGAGTTCTTTAGACCCGATTAAAGTTTACAGGATCAGTACTTCCTCTTCTCAAATCAATCTCACTTTTAAAAATACGACATTGGCTAAAACACTTCTACAGTTGACTTACAAACTCGACATGTTAGGAATATATATAGTGCATGCATCAATTTTAGGAAATAATAGGGCAGTAACTGATACAAGCTCAAATTTTTCCTCCAAAATGGTTAAGATCAACCCTGCAATTTTAAATAATCTTAATAGTTATACCTCTTTGGATATATCCAGTATAGAAACATAGAATTTGACGGCAGATAAGGACCACTTGGCCCACCCAATCTGCCCATTTCCCTACCTAATGGATAAGCTGCAGATCCTAGTTAACCAGCAGCCTACTTCTTTCTGCCCCCGGCCCCTAGAATTGCCTTATGACTGTCCCATGCATGCTTGAATTCCACCATTGTTTTTGACTCCACAACCTCCTCCGGAAGGCCGTTCCATGCATCCACAACCCTCTCTGTGAAAAAATACTTCCTTAAATTACCTCTGAGCCACCCCCTTCTATCTTCAAATTGTGCCCCCTTGTTCTTGCACACCTCTTTTTTTGAAAGATGCTACCCTCTTGGACTTTGTTGATTCCCTTGAGGTACTTGAAAGTTTCTATCATGTCTCCCCTCTCCCTCCTTTCCTCGAGGCTATACATATTAAGCTCCTTAAGTCTCTCTTCATATGTCTTCCAGTGCAGACCCTGCACCATTTTAGTTGCCCTCCTCTGGACAGCTTCCATCCTGTCTATGTCTTTGCGGAGATTTGGTCTCCAGAACTGCACACAGTACTCCAGATGGGGTCTCACCAGCTGTCTGTACAGAGGGATAATAACTTCCTGTTTTCTACTGGTGATGCCTCTCCCTATGCATCCCAGTATCCCCCAGCCCTCCTTGCTGCCCTCTCACATTGCTTGCCCACCTTTAGGTCATCTGATATGACTACTCCCAGGTCCCTTTCCATTTTTGTTGTTGTTAGTATCTCACCCCCCATTGTGTACTCTTCCCCTGGGTTTTTGTTTCCCAGGTGCATTACCTTGCACTTCTTAGCATTGAATCTAAGCTGCCATACATTTGACCATTCCTCTAACCTTGCCAAGTCCCTTCTCATCCCTTATGAATTGACTACAGGATTCTTCGGTCACATTAAAAGAATAAATCATGCTTAACCCAGATGGAGACCAGCTTAGTATTCGTTCTTGGAATATTGAGGGACTTCATCTTAAAATAGCAGATCCAGAGCTTGTGGGTTTCCTGGAGGCCTTTGATGTCATATGCCTCCAGGAAACATGGTGCTCCAAATCTATGTCTCCTCAACTTCCGGGGTTCTCCAGTTTTGAAATTCCTGCTATCAAGGGTAAGACATTTGGGAGATCAAAAGGAGGCCTCTCCGTATACATTCATACTTTTCTAAATTGTGAAATAATTAAAGTCGACACTGCCATGGAGTATCTTTTGATAGTTACCCTGTCCGGCGGATCCCTCTCTAGTAAAATCCTTTTTCATAAATTCATATCTGCCTCCTCCAGGGAAAAACACTAAATCAGTGGAATCCCTTTTTTTAATGTTAAAATCAGACTTGGACAAAGTTATGAATACAGAAGGAGACCTTCCCATTTTCTTATTGGGAGACTTCAATGCAAGAGTTTCTGGGTCCCAAGGTTCTTCAATTAATCAACCCCATTTTATATCTTCTCCTTTTTATCAGTTAGTGAGTGGCCTCACTCAGAATTTGTTCCAATCTGAAAATTAATGGGAGAGGTAAGGAGTTAGCTAAACTCCTAGTTGAATATAATTTATGTGTTCTAAACGATAGCTTACCAGGAGATGAAACAGGAAAATACACATTTATGGGAGCCAATGGCTCTTCAACTATAGATCTGGTGTGTACCAAGTTGGAAGCCACCAGGAAAGTCATTAATTTAAAGGTTTTGGAACATTCTGAATCATCTCATTCTCCGGTATTTCTAAAAATATAAATTAGCGGGTTAACTCACATCAATCCAACCCACATTGCTGAGGGTTTGGAGATTGTGAATGGAAAAAAGAATCAAATGGGGTATGTCCTCTGCTGAGCAATTTGATGTAATTCTTAACTCAGGAGAGATCTATGAACTTTGGGGCCAGCTTACTGGGACGCTCGATTCTTCTGAGATCCTTGGAAACTGGCAAAAGTTGTATACAGTATTACGTCCCCACTGTAAAACAAATCAGCTTATTTCCTCAAAACCCAGAAGAATAACTAAAACTTGGTATAATGAGAGGTGCCGGAAGGCAAAGCATAGTGTAAATAAACTGATTAGACAGCACAGAAAATGCAACTCCATCAGCAAAGATCAACACACCTCACTATTACTGGAGAGGGCACATTATTAAAGGGTTCTGGAAATGGAGAAACAGAAACAAACTGCTTTTTTTGTGGGAAAAATTCAGGAAATCGTTTTTTAAAAGGGATGGAAAGTCATTATGGCTCATAGTAGCATCAGGATTTAACAAACTGTCCACAAAAGTAGAGGCCTTCATTTCCCCAGATACATGGACTGCTTATTTTTCTGGTTTATGCTTCTCCAAGTAAGACAATAAATTAACCAGAATACTGTTTACATATATATTGAATAAAGTGGGTGCCAAAAGACAGCCCTGTCTCACCCCCAAATTGGTTTTAAAGAGCCCCTGACACCATTGTGACAACTTTGAGAAAATGTAATGTTTAGCACAAGTGAGCTTATATTTTATTGTTATTTCTGTATTTCTCATTCTTCTTTATCACTAAGGACATCTGCATGTAAACAGGATCACTACCCTATCTGTTCTGGCTGTTTGCCTACATATGACATCATAGTTCTGTTTATGACATCACAGTCTGTTGCTGTGGGGATAATTATGATGCTATAAACAGGAGATTCTTTATTTTATTAATTAATTTATTTGAAAGTTGGTAACCAGGAAAAGCACCATGACCAGAAGCTTGTTTCCAGGTGCAATCTGGATTATGATGTCATATGTAGGATAGTGGAAAGAGCAGATAAAGTATAAGGGACAGTACTCTTCTTTCATACAGCTGTCCTTGGTAATAAAGAAAAAAGGTAAATAGTTATAGAAAATACATGAAATACAAACTGAACTGTCTAACTCTCACATTTTTTCTAAGTTTTTATAATCGTGTCAGGGGCTCTTTAAAGGAAGAAGTAGTGTGGCCAAATTGGTCATACTGAACTTTAGCCCATGTGTTCTTGTGAAGGAGAATCAAAATGTCCAATAAGGTTGAGTCCAAACCCATGTTCTCCTGGATCTGCCACAGAATTTTCTGACTAATGCTATCAAAAGCAGCTGTAAAGTCGACAAAGCAACAGTATAATTTCCCATTTTTAATTTTAATGAATTTCCAGAGAAGATGGTGTAAGATGTAACAATGTTGGATGGTAGATCTATTCTTACAAAAAACCGTCTGATATTCAGTAATAAGAGATTTGGAATCCAGCCAATCCTTTAGTCTATCGAGAATGATTTTTGTGAAAACCTTCTGGGTTATATCAATCAAACTAATTGGCCAATACATTTTTGGATAGTTTGGATTCTCTTAAAAATGGAAAATATAATTGAGCCTTGCCAGCTTTCAGGAAATTCTGTCTCTAGATAAATGAATTAAATACGACACGAAGTATGGTGTCCACCATTCCTGGAAGAATTTAAGTAAATCACCAATAATTCTATCAGGACCCAGGGCCTTATTAGAAGATAATGCACTCAGTGCAGTTCCTATCTCTGAATCAGAGATGAAAATTGCAAGAGGGAAACTAACTAGGAGAGAATACAAGTCATGTGTAAGTTCATCTAATTTAGACTTTCATTCTCCAAATATAATTGGTTATAGAATTGACTGCTTGGCATATGCAGACTATATTGTGCTCTTTTCATCCTCAGTCCTTGGGCTGAGGAGGAAACTTGAGCACTTGTTGGGTTTATGTAGGGGAAAACCGTTGAAAATAAATTTAAACAAAACCAAGATTATTATCTTTGGTAATAAAACCCAAAAGACTCCCATATTTAGGATTGAGGGAGAAAAAATTGAAGTGGTACCCAATTATGACTATTTAGGAGTAAGATTCACCTATAACTTGTCCTGGCAAACACATATGAAACAAACAATAAATAAAATGACATCTGCAACTAATGCTATAAAGATCTTTAATGCAAAGATGGTCAAGACCTCAATCAAGGGCATGCTATAAGTAATAAATGCAAAAATAAAAGATAGCATCTTATATGCAGACAAGATTTGGGGTATGGTGAACTCTAAATCACCGGACACAATTTTAAATAAACTATATAGGTATATCTTAATGGTCACAGCTGGGACACCTACCTGTATGGTGAAATTGGAGCTTGGTTAATATTCAGTGCAGTCTTTTAATTAGTGAGAGGCAGATTATGTTTCTTCTTAAAACTTTGATTCGCCCGGATATTAGGCTTCCTAGAATTTGTTTAGAGGAGGAAATAAGATACTTCACAATGGGTTTCAATTTTCCCTCTATAAAAGCAATTAAAAATACTATCAGTCAGTCAATCAATCAATATAACTGGTGGTCTCAGTCTCCCTTCCGATAGTATACTAATCCATCTTTTTTCTTCTCAAGATATAAATGAGCTGCTGAAACTCTAACTTCTTGAAGACAACTCATCTTTAAATCATCCCTTTGTATGATCTGAGGCAGCAAAACAAAAATACTTATTTTTATGTGTTAATATTTTAACACCTTGCTCAGTTTGCATATTTGTAAGAACCATTGGTTTTAACTAAGGAAATGTTCATATTTATGTAATACTTTTTAGAATATTGCAATGGTTTAAGCTGATCAATAAACATTTTTTGTACCTTGAACCACAATGGAATCCCTATCCAACTCTCTACTCTAGAAGCAGCATTGGACTTTATAGCTCGAACCTGGTCCAAAGGGAACAAGTCCTCGCCTCCCCCACTAGCGAGAAGGAGGAGTAGGTCACAGCAGAAGCAGGCTGAGGAGGCCCTACCAGGCCAACAGCTTGGGCAGCACAGCTTCCCCAATGCGAATCAACAGCGAGGCCCACATGGAGCCAAACATGATGCACCAGCACCAGTGCAGCAGAGAAAATGACCACAGCAGGCCCAACATGCCAGAAGGGATCACCCAATACAGAGGGAAAGGGCCACTATAACTGCAGACATCAAAGAGGACAACACTCCCCAAGAGGCCTTAATTGTCAGCCAGTATTTTCGCAACTGCTACACCCCTTTGCAGGAACTATTGTTGGCCGATGTGCACCCTGAAGACCCTGGGATGGACTGTACCCTTTCTGGTGCACCAACTCCTAATCCTGAAATGTTACCACCCACGGATTACTCCTAGGCAGATGTGGGGGAGTCTGCAGTTACACCCAACACCGCAAACTCGACCACCCGCAGGACAAGCTTGCAGCAGCCGGTGAACTGGAACATCCTGCTACTTGAGTTGAAGGATGCATTTGGGTCAGATAAGTAATTTTTCTTGTTTTGTCTATCAGGTCGTGTGGTACAGTTTCCGGGTGGTGGGATGGGCAATGGGGGAAAAGAGGGTGGGACTCTCCTGCTGAGTTGCCTGCTTCAGAGTGATCCTGACCCCCTGTCCTCTTGAATTTAGTGGGTATACTGTACCAGGGAAGGAGCCACTTATTATGGCTCCTTCCCTTTTACCAATCCTCACCCAGGTGGGTAATGGTTACTTCTTTGTCAGGGATATGTCTACTGTATGCCATGATTTTACACCCTGTTTAATGCCTTGGCAGTCCATAGACGCCTTCTGTCAGGCTATTGCTATTGTGAGGGCTTTGTGCACAATTCCCCCTCAAGCTGAGGTAATCAGGAGAAGACTTAATGTGAGATTCCCCCCTCCCATTTCCACTTGTTCCAGGCGGTGGGTGCAGGTATAATCACCCAGGCATAATTATCCAGATGATTGTCATAACTTTTGCTTTACACCCATGGGGTAAAGTTAGAGGATGCATTTCTTTCACATCACCCTTCACTACAGCCACCACCTGTGCTTCAGTCATGCTTACAGAGGGGTTCCTGGCTGCAGGGCAGGTCCTCTTGTCCCTTCCTATGAACCAGGTTGAGGGGTCTTCCCCTCCAGCAACCCACTAGGTGGGATAGGACATGTCCAGTCCCTATTAGTCACCACCCTACACAGGCAGTGACAAAGTACACTCCATCCCCCTTCTCTCCCTGCATTCCATCTCCTTTTAGGAGGGTAAGTACACATAAGATATGTTATCATAATTTTACTAGCAGCTTGCTTACATGGTCTAGTGCCCCAGCACTGAGACCCCCCCTTGGCATATACCCCCAAACAACACACAGAGACTGAAAGGAGCCTGTGGGTGATGCACTGCCCCTGAGCTCCCCTTAGGTGTGTGACCACCCCCCAAGGCTAGCTGGGAGAACTGCTTTGCAGCCGCAGTCTTTCACGCCAGGCCTACGCCCCAATTTTTTTTTTTTTTTTTTTTTAACGGTTTTGTATATAGTTAGCTTCTCTGAGACAGCTCTTAGTCTAGACTGGGTACACCCCAATATGTGTGTTGCTCTGTGTATTATATACAGAGACAGAGAAGAATGTGAAGTAACAGTGTACCTCTCATCTGGCATTTCTCATTTTTCCATGTGGATAGTTGGGAGCTTGGGATGTCGCTAACTCTTTGTGTCCAGGCCTTCTGAGAAGGGCGCACCTGACCTGGACCACTTGTTTTCTTGTGACCTCATTCCTATAAATACTATTGCTTAACGATGATCATGGGTGAGCTCATTTGTCATATGCGGAATGTGAGAGAGCAGAACTCCCTAGTCAAGCGGAAGAAGGTCCTCTCACATTTCAAGTGGCTAAGGTCGCATGTGGAGTTTCTCCAGAAGACAAAACGTACACACAAAGATCCGACCATGATGGTCAAGGATTGGGTGGGACAGGAGGTGCACGCAGGTGCACCAACTAGAAAGAGGTGGGTGATGATATTAATTATACAATGGCAAAAAAAAATCTTGGGCTCTGATTGGTCAGTCTGAGACTGGACTCGTGATGTTATCCCAGTACAACATCACAGGTCTAGTCCCAGCACCAAGATGACCGCATCAGTCATTATGGGGATCACTCCACACAGCCCGCTTGAATGATCCCCACTGGACAGCATGGTTAAAACATCACTGCTCCAATGCCATCTCCAATGTTCCATGCCTTTACATCCCATTAAAACTGCAAACTTCCCTCCCACTATTCATTTCAACAACCACAAAAAAGCTCATCGGCAGTTTTTTTTTTTTTTTTTTTTTTTCAAATCCTTAATATCAGCGAAGTTGTCAGCTTCATTCAACACGCAATCAGCGAGCTGAGCTGAGACAGCGCAAGACCGCATTTTTCATTTCTCCCCATGGACAGTAGAAATATCTTTTTAAAACCTCTTGTCGTCCTAGAACACATTGTTACCTTCAAATGGGCAAACTTAGTGGGCCGTTTTCAGTCCTTTACTGCGGTCACACTTCAATATCAATCTATGACTCTAAACCATCTGTACCGCTCACCAGTCGACCTGACAGTTAAACTGAAATGCTCACTAACCAGTTTCCCTGAACATCCCTCACAGAGCCTGCAGTAAATTACTAAACAAAGCAGACAAAAAAATTAGCGACATGGTTGAAGAGGGGGAGTTACTGTGTTCTCAGCAGCAGCTGCTCAAAAGGGGACCCGCAAAACAGCAAAGAGACTTTGAAACCATGACAGAATGAAATGAGGATATACAGACACTGCCACCTGCTGGCCAGCACTAGTAACAAGGGAATTTTTATATATGTATATGTATATATATATATATATATGTATATGTATATGTATATGTGTGTATGTATATATGTAAACCTACACATAGATAAAAATGCTTTTAAAACAGTATTTTTATCTCTATTTTCTTTTTTTTACAAAGGAGCCATTGTATAATAGCAATAATGCACTCCAGAGTGTGTGTTGGCTGGGATAACGTCACTTCTGGGGTGATTAGTCGCACTCAGCCTGCGGCCTCGTGCCTAATGCCCCCAGGCGTGGCGATATCCCAACAAGCCTACACCAATTATTGCTTAATCTCAAATCACTTCAGTGGGGTCTTGAGTCCACTGTTGCAGATCCAGAAGGGAGGTGGTTGGTAGCCAGATACTCGACCTCTCAGGGGCTAATTGCCCTGTGTAATTTCTATGCTCCAAATCATGATGACCCTGTCTTCTTTCATAAGCTTTCTGGGGCAATAGGCTCTTTCAATGCACCTTCACGCCCCCTTATTTTGGAGGGTGATTTCAAACTCATTCTGGCTCCTTGTATAGACAGGAATGACACCAGCAAGGAGAAGCATGCTAGGGAGTCAAGGGCCCTACACCAACTCATGCAAGAGAATGGTCTGTCTGATGCATGGCGCCTCTTTCACCCCGAGTACGTGATTATATGTCCCACTCTGAGGCCCATACATTACACAGCAGAACTGATTTCTGGCTGACATCACACCAGGTGACTGAAGTTTTGTTTGACTCTTTTTTTTTTCTACTTATTCCTTTTGCTCCCTCACTCCACAACCGCCTCACTCTTCGGGGTCCCAATGTGCCCACTAGCTCCTATTAGTGCCTCTGCTCCCTTGCATTCTCGAGCCTCTGGATTACCCCTGGCTGTGGTGGAGGAGTTCCACCTTCTCCCCCATACCTTAGGAGGGAGCGTGCACTGGAGCTGCAATGCTGGGGACCCTTCTAACAGCACGGTCATGGAGTTTTTTCTTTTCCCATGTTCTCCCACCCCCAGATGCCGACACACAGGGAGGACCAATGAGCCGGAGGTACGCAGAGATGCACCTCCGTTTTCAGTCCTTGGCTGACGTCTACCCCTCCCTTAGTTCCTGCCTCCTCTGCTGCACTGTCACCACCTGCGTTCATCCAGGTGGTGGCGGTATTGTTGCAAGGGGTGCTGCCACCCCACCCCAGAGAGGGAGAGCGGCCTGATGGATGCTCAGTCGCTGTCCCCCTGGCAGGCCCTCCAGCAACCCAGGCTCGCTACCAAACCTGGGTCACCGGCATCGCGAGCAGTAGCGCTACCACTGCACCGGCAGGCCGGCTCAAGTTTTGCTTGACTCTATTCTTCCCAGACTGACATCTGACCATGTCCCAGTAATGCTCCATCTGACATGGGGCACCCCCCCCCCAAACACAAACTTGGAGACTAGACCCTACACTGATACAAGACCCAGATTTTGTCCCATGGATTAAAGAGAAAGCACAGCAGTTTATGGTGCACAATCCCATTTCTCACTCCTCAGCTCAGACACCCTAAGTGGACATTTAAAGTAAGTAAAAATGTATTTATACAAGGCGCCCTTCCTGAGCTCAGGGTGCCTTTACAATACAGTGCAATAACAATATTTAAAATCAATAAAACTGATAACATGGCAATGACAACCAATGACAACCAACTGAAAATGCCTGGTTAAACAAATATGTTTTTAAGGATTTTTTAAATCCTTCCACGTCAGGCTATCTCATATCTGGTGAGGTAGAGAGTTCCACAGGGTAGGTGCCATAAAGGCAAAAGATCTTCCTCCAGATGTTTTCAGGGATACCCTGGGAATCTCTAGCAATCCCTCATCAGAGGATCGGAGTGAGTGGGAGGGGCAGTAAGAAAACAAGAGTTCTTTCAGGTAGTGAGGTTCCGACTCGTGTAGGGACTTATACATCAGCAATGTGACCTTGAAGGTGATCCACCACTGTATGGGCACACAGTGCAGTTCACACAGCCCAGGTGTTATATGACTGGATTAGAGATTCCAGTCAACAACCTGGCTGTTGCGTTCTGCATTAGCTGCAAGTGGCGGATATCCACCCCCGGTAGCCCTAGATAGAGGGCATTGCAGTAATCAAAACGACTGGTGACAAAGGTGTGGACCAAGATAGGAAGCTCCTGGGGGCGGGACCAAGTGCTTCACCTGGGCTATATTCCTTAGATGGAAAAAGGAAGATTTGACTACAGCCGACACCTGTGCCCTCAGGGTCAGGCCCTCATCAAATACCATGCCCAGGTTACGCACCTGGCCTGAGGCCATAAGCAGGGTCCCCCCCAAGGTATAAACATGAAGGTTTCCCCACCCATGCCCCTGTCATCCTGAAACCAGGGTCTACCACCAATACCTCTGTTTTACTCAAGTTCAACCAAAGCCAGCTGGTACTCATCCAGTTCTGTATCTCCAGCAGGCAGCTCCTGCTAAATACTATTTTTTTCCTTTGTCTCCACAAGGAAGCCCTGGTAACCCCTCTCCACTTCAAGACCAGCACACAAGCGCTGTTGCTCTGGAATATAGACCAGAGCTCTGTGGGTAATGTCACTAGCCTGCGAAACACTCTGGAGGGGTGTTAGCCCATCGACACGAAGCATTGACTGCCCCGCCCGCCACACACCCACTGAAGGGCATCTCCAAATTGATTAGCCCCACCTGGCCACGTGACCTGCTGGCACATTTTTGTTAAGTCCCCATTGCTCCATTAGCTCTTTATACAAAGCTGCCACTAGGGGTCACTGTCTCCACCCATATTTTTTTTGCCAGCTCTGTAGTCTACATACCTCACTCTTCTCCTCTCCCTCCTCCTTTCGGCCCCCTAGCCTTGCTCTTTTCTCCCTTTTTTCACCCTGTAATTAGTCTCCTGCCCCCAGTTTTGAACCTTGCACCCTCTGCTTTGTAGTCCATGACCCTACCTCCACTCTATCATAGCTGCCTCTATTTAAGCATTTCTATTTCTACCTTCTATTATCTCACATAACCTGTTTTGCATCTCTTTTCTACTTTCTATAATCTCACTTAACCTGATCACCGCCCTGTCTTATACTTCCTCTTCTTCCCCCCCCCCGATCCCATGACCCCTGTATCAGTCCTGTTCCTTCTCATACCTCTCCTCTCACTTAACATACTAACATAATATTTGCCAGCAGATTAGGCTTCGGTCTATCGAGTCTGCTCGAATCTCAGATCCCTAGTTGGGTGCGAGGCCCCCCCTTGTGTTCCAGAAACCCTAGCATCCATCCCACCCCACTGGAACAGGCCATCATCTGATACATCCACTTTCTGTGTCTGTCCCACCCTCTCTTGAAGGCCTCTACTGTGGATCTCTGAACCAGCTCACCAGGCAGTGCATTCCAAGGGTCCACTGCCCTCTCAGTGAAAAACCTCCTCCTCTTTTCCCCCCCCTCACCCTTCCACCTTCCAACTTCAAACCATGCCCTCTGGTGATACCACCCTGCTTTAGTCTAAAGATCCCCTCCATGTTTACCCTATTTATTCCCTTGAGGTACTTGAAGACCTCAATCATGTCCCCCCATCTCTCCTCTCCTCCAATGAAAACAGGCAGAGCTCCTCAAGTCTGTCCTCATATGTCAAATCCCCTAGCCCTTGTATCATCTTAGTTGCCCTCCTCTGTATCCTTTCCAGGAGCTGTATGTCCCTCTTCAAGTGTGGTGTCCAGTACTGTACACAGTACTCAAGGTGTGGTCTAACCAGTCCATTGTACAGCGGCAGAATCACTTCCTTGCTCCTAGAGGTGATCCCACTTATGGTGCATCCTAACATCCTGTTTGCCTTGCTAGCCACTCTCCTGCACTGCTCAGAGTTATTCATACATGCATCCACCATGACCCCTAGGTCTTTTTCCCCCTATTGAGGCCTCCAGCGCCTCCCCTCCCAGGGTGTACCTGTGTTTAGGGTTTCCGCACCCAACATGTAACACCTTGCACTTGGTGATATTGAAATTTAATTTCCATGTGTGAGCCCAGCTTTCCAGGGTGTCCAGGTCCCCTTGCAGGGCCAACCTCCCCTCTTCTCCCTCAACTACTGCTCCCATCTTGGAGTCATCAGCGAAGAGACTCATTTCACACCCAATACCTTCCCTTCACAGTGACCCCCTCCTTGACATGCCCCAACTCAATTACTCCCGACTATCCCCCACCGCTCCTACCATTTCACCACCATTCCACTACTATCTCGGCCACACTGCTAATCCTCCCTGCCTTCTAGCACCCCCATTCACTCCATCTCTGGAGCCTGCATGCTATTCTCCTGGCTGCCCCCACTATCCTTTAACTCCCGATCCCTGTTGTCACCCCCATTCACAGCTCCCTATCCTCTGCTCATCCCAGAAAACCCATACATCACTGACATTATCTTCAGATGGTCTTTATTCTCCTACTCCTACTCTTACTTCTTTCTGGTAACATTCACCCCAACCCTGGCCCAGTCCCCTCACCCCCTCCCTCCTGTCTTGCCTCTGAAGGTCTGTGCATAGCAACCATCAACATCTGCGGCTTACAGAAAAAGTTTGACTCCCTCCAAGGCTGGTTGGTGCAACACCAGCTGATATACTCTCCCTAGTTGAAACCTAGCTTTCCAAAACCACCCCTGACTCCTGTCTCCATTCCAGGGTACTCGCTCTTTCGTGCTGATAGTCAGCAAACATGGGGGTGGCTGCGCGTTCTACATATGGGACAATTTACAGGTCCAGCCTCTCCCCCCCAGCCCCTGTAGACCACGGTGCCCAAGCCGTCTCCATGAAAGTCTTGATCACTCGGCCACTGCTCCACTTATTGTCACCTGTGTTTACATCCTCCCACGCAACCAAAAACTGGCGTTTCACTCTACCCTAAACTACCTCATCCCAACTGTCCCCTTAAAATGAATGCATAGTCCTTGTCGACTTCAACATCAACTGGTTATCTAGCTCCTCTTCCTCCTACAAAGATGCCATTGCCACCACGGACCTCACCCAAGTCGTCACCACTCCCACTCATCACAACTCTAAGACAGTCTGCCTCCCTCCTGGATCTGGTCCTCACCAACTGTCCCAACAGACTTATCAGCATCTCAGTCCTTCCCAATGCTCTGAGTGACCACTCACCTGTGCTCTGCCAGTGGTCCTCCAGGGTCACTAACCCCCCCAAAGTCTCCTTCCAGAGGAAGCTAAAACCCATAAGCCTCAAGCACCTAAAGCACCATCTTGCCCTTTGGGACTGATCCCCAATAAACACTGCCCCTGACATTGACTCGGCACTTGACCATTTCATCTGCTCATTTAACCGTGCATGTGACCTGCTTGCCTCTTTCACTAAGCGACTAATCAAAGGCAATGCCACCCCTTGTCTCTCTCAAACTCTCCTTGACCTGATGCACCACAGGGACAGCCTCCGGCAAGTTGTCATTGACACCGGCAGGCCAGTTGACAGACAGCACTTTCATTCAGCAAGGAACAAATGTACATGGGGAAAAACGTAAAGCCAAAGCCAAGCACTACAGAGCTTCCCTTAGTAAATCTTGGAGCCAGGGTAAAAAAATTATGGGACAATCTAAAAGAGCTCTGTGGCAAAGATGCATCCCCCTGCAACTCTACTCACATGGCACTACTATCACTGACCCCACACAAATAGTTGACACCCTTAACTCCTCCTTCATAGATCTTAGCATAATACTACCTCTTCACTTTTATGATCCTTCTACATCGCCCTCTCCCACCCCCCATCCCCCCTTTTTGTTTCAAAATGCTGTACACCAGGGATGCCCTACCTATTAAGGGCCATAGGGAGCTCCCATTTCAGCAGCAACTCACTAGATTTCACCTCCTGCTCCTAGCCCTCGATGAACTTCTCAGCCCCTTACCTCCCTTCTTAACTGCTCCCTGTGTTTTAGTCAATTCCCTGCCAAGCAGAAAGCTGCTGTAGTTACCCCTATCTTCAAAGGAAGTGATCCAACCTCTGCTGGAAACTATCACCCCATCTCCATCCTCCCCCCCATCTAAGGCTCTGGAGAGGATCGTCTCGGACCAGTTCGACAAACATCTCTCTAAGTACAATCTTCTCTGTCAAGACAACACAGCTTCTGCAAAGCTCAGAGAACCACTTCGGCTCTGACTTGAATTCTCCTTAGCCATTCACTCTGCCCTTGACAAGGGCCACCTGGCCAGTGCAGCCTTCGTGGACCTGTCAAAGGTTTTTGACACGGTAAATCACTCCCTCCTACTGGATGTCCTCCCCATCTCAGTCCTGTCCCAGGATGCTTCCAACTGGTTTGCCCACTATCTAACAGACAGATTTCAGTAAGTTAGGCCTGGCTGCACCCTCTTCTCCAGACTCCCAGTTAAATCTAGTGTCCCCCAGGGCTCCATCCTTGGACCCTTACTTTTTACCCTATTTCTAAATACTCTTCCTAGTGCCTGCCCAGCCAAGTACTACTTTACACTGACAACGCTGTTCTTTTCACCTCCCACCCTGACCCTCTCACACTCCAGGCATCTCTTCAACAAGCCTCAGATGCAGAATCCTGGTTTGTTGAACACTGCTTAGTATTAAACTACAAAAAGACTCGAAGCATATTCTCCCATCACCAGAACAAGCAAAAAGGCCGTCCCCTGAGCATTCTCAATTCCCAGCTTTAACCCCTTGACCAGGTCACTACCCTTAAATACCTTGGTACAGTAGCCCCTCGCTATAACAAATGGTTTGGGAGCCATAACACTTGTTAATTATTGATCCTAATTCATTTTAGCGAGGGATGCAATTTGTGGTAGCACTGATACAGATTTTAGCAATGGACGCGGTTTATGCTACCGCTCATAGAGAACAGAGGTTCTTGTTGATGACGGGAGTACCATGTGTTTGTTACTGTTTTTTTTTTTTTTTTTTTTGTTGTTATGCTTTTGTGTTTAGTGCTTTGTGCTTTGTGCATATTTGTTTTTAGTTCTGTGTATGCTTCTGTGCTTGCTGTGTCCATACTGAGATGCAGTACACTACTGTTTCACTGTGGAGCCCGGAAAAAGTCAGTCATCTTGCTTTGTTTATGTTGTTTTTTGTTAGTGACCTCCTTTGCAAGTGAAACTAGCTGTCTGAGCTGAATAACTTTGATTGGATCTACCTCTTGGCTGGAAAGCCACTCCAGCCCGATTTCCAGTCCTGGGATGGCCTCAGAGTGTGTCAGTGGTGGCAGTGGTTTGTCACTATCCTCCTCTTCCTCCTCTGTGTCTTTGGCATTTTCCCCCATTTCAGATGTAGAGCCGCTGCTAACTGCTGACACTATCACTGCATCAGAAAGGCTCTCTGAAGTGTCCACAGCATCATCCTCAGTCAGCCAATGCTTGACAGCAGCCTCTGCATTGGTGCTGTCTGTCAGGGCAAGGTCTGCTGCCATTTGTGCAATTTGTGGGGTGTCATCACCTTTGAGCTCCTCCTCGTGAATGGAAATGTCATCAGTGAAGGTGGATCCCAAAGGTTGCCGACCAGCAGTGAGCGATTTTTGCCTGAGATACACTCTCCCATGCCTCACCCACTAGAGCAGACATTGATTTTAAGGTCAGTCCCTTAATAAAGTCAGAAATCTTGTCCGTGGAAGCAGCAACCAAATTGCCTAAAAGGCGTTTTCTGTAAGGTTTCTTGAATGTGGCTATGATACCGCCATTCAGGGGCTGTACGCAGGAGGTGGTGCTCTTGGGGAGGAAAACGGCTCTTATTTTTCCATCTCTAGACCGCAATTCGGACTCAGACGGGTGAGCTGGGCATTGATCTAAGATGAGTAGTGCTTTAGGCTGCAGTTTTTTTTCCTAAGAAATGCACACACAGAGGGCACAAAGTGATCAAAGAAGCACTCTCTGAACAGCACGCTAGTCATCCAGGCATTCTTGCTCTGCCTGCAAATGAGAGGGATTGAGCTCATGTTAATGTGGTGGAAACAGCGTGGTGTTTTAAATTTGCCAATGCACAGGGGCTTTAGTTTAAGGTCACCAGTTGCATTGCAGCAAAATAGGAATATGACCCTATCTCTGGCAACTTTGAAGTCCTTGCTGGCATTTTCTTCCCCCCTCTACTGACCAGTGGTCACATCAGGCAAACATTTTCAAAACAAGCCAGTTTCATCTGTGTTAAACACTTGGTCTGGGCAGTAACCTCCTTCATCAAGAAGCTTTTTCAGTTTCAGTATGAACTCGGATGCAGCAGCATCATCACAGGATTGATGCTCTCCTGTGACTGCCACCTGCCTGATGCCATGTCTCCTTTGAAACCTCCAAAGCCAGCCAGTTAAAGATGTAAACTTAGACTGCGTTCCATACATTTCTTTAACGAACCAGCTGGCTGTTTCCCTGACAATGCTTTCAGAAAGGGGGATGCCACTCGACTGCTGTTGACTAAACCACAGCTGCGTGGCTTGGTCAATCTGTGGATCATCTGCCCATCGGATTTTTTGGCGTTTCAAGGCATCAGACTCTTCAGACTCCTGTACAAACTCCCGTAGGGAATGCTCTTGTTTGCACTAGGTACAAATTGTGGACTTACTATAGCCGGTCTCAGAGGCAATTTTCACCAAACTCTCTCTAGCTTTTAGCCTGTCCAAGATAGCTAGCTTAGTTGAAACAGAGTATCCTGAGTGCTTCATTGTCAAAAAAAAAAAAAGAATGAACATGCATCCTTTATAGTGCCTGCCCACTATCTGACACAAGGGAGCCACAAGTGACATTCGTTATAGCCGATATTTGCTATAGCGAGATTCGTTATAGCGATGGGCTACTGTATTATCTTGGACATCTCTCTTAACTACCATGAGCACATCCATCTACTCTCCACTGCTGTCAGCACCAGAATTGGCCTTCTCTACAGACTCGAGCACTGTCTCACTCCTGATGCCCTACGCCTGGCGGTCTCCTCGTCAGTTCCCACACCTATTGACTATAGCATCCTACTCTATGGCGCTGCTGACAATTCCTCTCTACACGGAATTAGAGTTGCTCTGAACAAAGCCTGCCAACTTGTCCTTGGCTGTGGTCACAACACCCACACCTGCACCCTTTACAGTCTCTCTAACTGGCTTATTTTCAACAACAGGCTGCGGTACCAAACCTGCCTACTCGCTAAAAAAATCTCCACTGTTCTTTCACCCCCAGGACTCTCTGCTCTGTTACTACCAGCCACTACTCTCAAAACTACTAGGCTTTCCTCCAAGGCCCCTTTTCAGGCTCCTTGGGGATATACCTCCCTCTTCCAAAGATCCTTCAAATACAGAGCCCTGCAGTGGTTGAACACCCTACCCAATAAAATTGCCACTGAAAATAACTAGGACATTTCAAATCTCTCCTCAGGTCACACCTTGTATCTTCCAGCTCCCACGACTGCTATTGGCCTAGCTGCCCTCAAGCCCCTCCTGGTATCCCCCAACTCCTGTGACTGCTTCTAACCTTCTCCCTCCCCACTCCCCCACACTCTCTTCTTGACAATGAAGTCTCCTCCTGCCCTCTTCCTTGTGTCCCCCACCTCTCCTCCTGACAAAGGATCTTTCTCCTGCCTCAGACTTTTTCCCTTAGACAGCTTTTAGTTTGCAATGACACTATGTTTGAATTTAATTTGGTCTTCTTTGTAATCTTTTTATGTGCTGCACTCCCTTTGTCATGTATTCCTACATAATTGTTTAGATCTCACCTGATTTCTGTACCAACCAACTTGTGATGTATTATGTTGCACCGATACCTACTGCTGTACATTACTGTTCCATCTTGCCTGTATATTTGTTCTGTGACATGGAACCTTTGTAAAAGAGTCCCTGACTCAAAGGTATGTCCGATTCTTCTCAATAAAATAAAATAAATGTTTAGTTGGTGTACTGACAAAAGATAATTGTTTCAGAGCACAGGTTCTTTGTGTTTTTGTTTTGTTCTTTCTTCGTAGGGGGCCCCTTACTATGACTTGGAGATCTACCCTTATAGACCGTGATCCTACAGGATGCCTGAAGTTAGCCTCAAGATCTAGTCAGAGTCTGACACTGAGAGACCCTCCCACCTACAGGTCAGTGCTTCATTCTTCCTTTAAATCTCTGGAGAAGACATCGACCCCATACTGGCTCCATGTCTGTTTGCTATTGGCTAGTAGTGTGCCAATATTGTAACTTCCTGCCCCTTGTAGTGGTATGTGATATTAAAGATGGATTATTATGACCCTTCATCATATAATTGTAGACTGCACAGTAATGGTTATTCCTCCTTATCATACAGCTGATAGCTTGATCTGTTATTATGAATCTGCACTATGAGAACTATGGTTCTCAAAAAAGGTGGCAGGGAAGGTTAGGGAGAAAAGGATAGCATTCAAGAAGTATAAGAAATCAAAGAAGGAGCAGGACAGGGCACTGTATCAGTTAAAGCAGAAGGAAGTGGGGAAGACAGTCAGGACAGCAAAAGCCCAAACTGAGGAAAAGATAGCCAACTCGGTTAGGAAGGGGGATAAAACCTTTTATAGGTAAATCAGGGAGAAAATAAAGGTCAACAGAGGGATAAGGCTTAATAAAGGGTAGGGGAGGTGGGCAGAGGGAGACAGTGAAAAGACAGAGATACTGAATGAATACTTTTGCTCAGTATTCACAAAAGAAGAAGAGGAGGAGTTACCGAAACCAAACAGTAGAAGCACTCGGGGTTGGGGTGGTCGACACCAGTCCATTTATAGAAGAAAGGGTCCTGAAAGAACTCCTAAAACTCAAGGTGGACAAAGCAATGGGGCCTGATGGGATTCACCGCAGAATCCTAAAAGAATTAAGGGGGGAACTAGTGACACCACTGACCACCCTTTTTAACAAATCATGGGAGGATGGAGTGGTACCTGAGGACTAGAGGAGGACTGATGTGATTCCCCTTCACAAAAGTGGAAGCAAGGCAGAAGCAGGAAACTACATACCTTTTAGTTTGACCTCAGTGGTAGGGAAAATGATAGAATCACTTTTGAAAGAAATATTTGTTGAGTACCTAGAGGTCAGCGAGGCACAGGACCCAAGGCAGTATGGATTCACAGCAGGAAGGTCATGTCAGACAAATCTAATCAAGTTCTTTGACTGGGTGACCAAAGTAATAGATCAGAGAGGGGCTGTGGATATGGAGTACCTAGACTTTAGCAAGGCATTTGACACAGTCCCGCACAAAAGATTAATAATCAAGTTAGCCAGCTTGGGAGTCGGTCCCAGGGTGGTAGCCTGGGTAACAAATTGGCTGCACAACAGGACACAGAGGGTAATAGTAAATGGAACTCATTCTGAAGAAAGGGGTGTTACTAGTGGGGTACCTCAGAGTTCAGTACTGGGTCCAGTCCTCTTTAATGTCTTTACAGGAGACACTGCAGAGGGTCTGGAAGAAAAAGTATGCCTCTTTGCAGATGACACAAAGATCTGTAACAGAGCTGATACACAAGGGGGGGGGGTGGAAAGGATGAGAAGGGACTTGGCAAGGTTGGAGGAGCGGTCAGTCATATGGCAACTTAGATTCAATGCAAAGAAGTGCAAAGTAATGCACCTGGAAACAAAAACCCAGGTGAAGAGTACACAATGGGGGGGGGGGTACTAACAACAACAAACATGGAAAAAGACCTGGGGGGTAATTATATCAGATGACCTAAAGGTAGGCAAACAATGTGAGAAGGCAGTAAGGAGAGCTGGGGGATACTGGGAAGCATAGCGAGAGGCATCACAAGTAGAAAACGAGAAGTGGTTATCCCTCTGTACAGACAGTTGGTGAGACCCCATCTGGAGTACTGTGTGCAGTTTTGGAGACCCTATCTGCACAAGGACATAGACAGAATGGAGGCGGTCCAGTGGAGGGCAACTAAAATGGTGCAGGGTCTGCATCAGAAACCATATGAAGAGCGACTAAGAGAGCTTAATATGTATACCCTTGAGGAAAGGAGGGATAGGGTGGACATGATAGAAACTTTCAAGTGCCTCAAGGGAATCAACAATGTCCAGGAAGGTAGCATCTTTCAGAAAGAGATGCGCAAGAACAAGGGGGCACAATTCAAAGATAGAGGGGGGACGGCTCAGGGACAATGTGAGGAAATATTTTTCCACACAGAGATTGGTGAAAGCATGGAACCGCCTTCCTGAGGAGGTTGTGGGGTCAGAAACAGTGGGGGAATTCAAGAATGCATGGGACAGGCATAATGCAATTCTAGTGGGTGGTAGGAGGAAGTAGGCTGTTGGTAAACTTGAATCTTCAGCTTTTCCAATAGGTAGGAAAATGGGCAGACTGGGTGGGCCAAGCAGTCCTTATCTGCCGTCAAAGTCTGTTTCTATGTTTCACCCTGTAACCTCCGCAGACGATGTTGTGAGTTCTGCCTGAATATTAACTTCAAAAAACTAATAAAAAATCTATTAAACAAAGGGTAAAAATCTACAGATAAGAGCAGGCAGAATTTCCATGTGCTCAAAACACACAAACCCGCCTACTCATGTACGTCATCCTGAGCCCTCATTAGCACGGTCTAGCAGTAAAGTCAATCAACTTGAAAGACTATACAGTACTTGGGCAGCAAATCCATAGAGGCTGGCTTATAGGGGTGTAACAATATTCGCTGCTCACTGAAGAGATGGTGTCAACACTGGATCTGGGCTCAATTCTCCTTTCACCTCGACAGGTGGTGGGGCATTACCACAGAAAATTGGGTCCTGCAGATCATAGAACATGGCCACGCACTAGAGCTTCTCGATTGGCCGCCAGAAAATCCCCCGGTACCCTCTGTTTATCCCCCAGCTATTGTGTTTCTCATCTGGGAGGAAATCCAAGCACTCCTGCAAAAAAGAACTATAGAGCCTGTCCTTCTGGTTCAGTGGGGCAGTGAGTTCTCTTTTCTTGACCCAAAAAGACTGGGGATCTCCAGCCCATCCTGGACCTGAGTACGTTGAACTTCTACATAGTGTACAAATGCTTCCAGATGGTCATCCTTCAAGGGTTGTTGTCTCTCCTGCATTGGGGGGACTGGCTCTGTTCTCTGGACATGCAGGATGTGTACCTGCATATCAAAATGTTTCCCTCTCATCACCGCTTCCTCCACTTCCATTTCCAGGCAGCCCATTTCCAATTTAGGGCCCTCCCTTTTGGCCTCTCCTCAGCTACCAGGATTTTTACCCAGTGCCTAGCAGTGGTAGTGGCTGCTTTGCAGAGACATGCTTCTACATGTTCCCTTAAATGAATAATTGACTGTTGGCAGCCCCCTCCAGGGACCATCTGGTCCAGACCCTGGAGTTCAGCTTTTGCCTCTTTCAAGCCTTGGGTATCATCATCAACCAGCCAAAGTCCTGTCTGTCTGCTTGTCAGTGTCTCCAGTACATCGGGGCAGTTCTGGATACCACCCAGAGCACAGCCTTCTAGCTCATGGACAGGGCAGAGCAACTGATGGCCAAGGCCCACCTGATCTCCTCCAGTCACCTGGTTCCTGCCAGTGTCTTCCTGTGACTCTTAGGTCATATGGCAGCAGCCATTTCCATGGTTCCCCTCTCTCGCCTTCACATGCAGATACCTCAATGTACTTTGAAGGTTCAGTGGGATTAACGCATGGATGACCGGGATCAGATGGTCATGGTCTCTGACCCCATCAAGAGAATCCTGTCGTGGGGGCTAGAGACAGCCAACCTGCTTCAGGGGGTCTCCTTTCAAATCCAGACTTCTTGCCAGATCCTCATGACGGTCACCTTGGGTCTAAGCTGGGGAGCTCATTTGGACTCTCAAGGCACTTAGATGTACATGGAACAGGGTCTCCACATCAATGTCCTGGAGATGCAAGTAGTGCTGTATGCTGTACAGGCCTTCTAGACTCATCTCTTCTCCAGTCCACTGTTGGTGCAGATGAACAACACGTGTGTGGTGTATTACATCAACAAACAGAGGGGCATTCAATCTTATCCCCTGTGTTGGGAGACACTGAGGGTTTGGTATTGGACAATCAAGCAGGGTCTGGAGCTCTCCGCCATCCATGTTCCAGGCATCCAAAACATCCTGGTGGACAGTCTCAGCCACTCCCAGTCACAGGCTCATGAGTGGGAGCTTCGGACCCTGGTGATCAAAGATCTATTCGAGAGATGGAGTTGACCAGAGTTGAACCTTTTTGTGTCCCCACTCAGTGCAAAACTGCTGCTTTTTTGCTCACTCAATCTCGGCCTGGAGTTTTGTAGCGAGACGCATTGTCCCTCTCTTGGAAGGGGAGGTTTCTGTTCATCTTCCCTCCCTTCCCACTCCTTCAAAGGGTACTACTCAAGCTCCAGTTGAAGAGGCAGAGATGATTCTCATAGCCTTCTTCTGGCTACATCAGATTTGGTTCCCCTTGCTGCAGCAACTGATGGTTGAATCTCCAGTGCCCTTGCCCCTGTGCACCAGCTGCTCTCTCAGGACCGGGGCACCCTGGCCCATCTGGATCTGAAGTCTTTGCATCTCCATGCATGACTCCTGTGGACTTAGCTATTGACCACTTTGAGGTTTCCCTAGGGTTGCCAATGTTTTGGTGGCAACTAGAAAGCCCTCCACCAGGGCCACTTATGCAATGAAATGGCAGTGCTTTTCCCTTTGGGCTACTTCATGCTGGCTGGACCCCTTCACAGGTGAATCAGGTGCTGGAGTACTTTCTCTCCCATTCAGATTCAGGTTTGGGGTACTCCTCCCTCAAGGCGCATCCTTCCACCATCACTGCTTACCATGCAGCTATCAAGGGCAGGGCCGTAGCTCAACTTGAGGTGTCTCACACCCTCTTCTGGGGCATTTTGTATCCCGAAATCTCCCATTCAGGAACCAGTCCCTCCATGGGACCTTAATTGTATGTTGGAGAAACTCATGTTACTTCCCTTTGAACTGGCCATGAGTTGCGAGCTGTGCTTTCTGTCATGGAAAGTGCCCTTTTTAGTTGCTGTTACCTCTGCTTGAACGATTTCCGAGCTTCAAGCTGGCATGTGTAAAGAGCCTTATTTGGTTTTCATGAAGACAGTGTCTTTGCACACTAATCCTCAGTTTCTTCCCAAGGTGGTGTCGGAGTTTACTTTGAACCAATCCATCCACCTACCAGTTTATTATCCTGAGTACTCTGATCAAGGGTAGGCTTGGCTCCATACTTTGGATGTACATAGAATCTTGTCATACTATATGCACCGGACCAAGACTTCTAGGAAGTCTGACTGGTTGTTTACAAACAGTGTTTGTCTAAATGGTTAGCTAATTGCATTGTTTATTGCTACCGTAAGTACAATAAGGACCTTTCGGGAGTGGTTAAGGGCCATTCAACCAGGGGTAAGGCCACTGCCACAGCTTGTTTCCAGAATGTTTCTGCTGCAGACATTTGTGCAGCTGCCACCTGGAATTCTGTCCACATCTTCACCAAGCATTACAGTCTGGACATTGCCTCTAGGCGCAGGGCCAATTTTGGCCTTGCCGTCCTTTAGGACCTTCTCTCGTAGGCCATTAGCTGCTGTCTCACCTCCTCCTGGTGCTGATGCTTTTCCACTACCAGAACTGCTTGGGACTCAGTCCAACCAGTGTTGGCCTGCTGCAAGGGCCTCCCTCGAAGTAAAATGGTACTGTTACGTAAGAACTTACTGTAACAGTAGATATTCAAGAGGAGTACTTGCAACAGGCCCTAATTTTCCCTCCCTCCTTCCCCCTTCTTTTTCTCTGCTGCTTTCCTCTTCCATTAGCATGGGTTTTCCATTTCCCTTATTTTACTTGGCTCTCTGGAACCTCCCCGGTTTTTCTTCTTTTCCTGTCCACTCTGGGTCTCTGGGAGGAAGAACTGAGGAGGGTGTGGGGGATTGCCTGCCTTTATAGGACAGATCAATGTCAGAGGGTGACATCAGCGGTGGGTAGTCCCCTGTGTTAGACTGCTATCTAGAAAGTTTTCTGTGTGGTCCTGGCACCTGGACACTTAGTCCTACTGGTGTTGGCTTGCTGCAAGAGCTCCTCTCAAAGATCTAATGTTATGGTAAGTTCTTACATAACTATACTATCCAAGTCTGCTGGGGACCACAAGCTGCACATCTTTTTGAAGCTCCTGTAACAAAGGAGCAAGTTTAAATTTGGTACCTTTTTTTTAAAGCAGGGGCACCTTGGCTTGGCTGGCGGCTTATTTGGAGGTGGACTGAGTGTCCATTTCAAGGTTCTGTATCTCCTCACTCCTGCTAAATAAGTTTCACTCGATTAGTCTGGCTACTCCCACTATAAACTGGTTCAGCTCCTATCTCTCTGAAAGGCAGCAGTCTGTCCAGGTGGGTAACTCCCTATCTCCCCCTCTTCCCATCATCGCTGGCATTCCCCAAGCTTTCATCCTCGGACCCATTCTCTTCTCTGTATTTAATAATCTCTCCTCTGTTTGCTGTAACTCTTACATTCACATGTACACGGACAATAACGGTTATCTACATCTCAGATCCAGCCTCCTCAGTAGTACAAGATCCTCTCCAGAATGACTTCAGCAAAATCCTAGATTGGTTCCAACCCAGCCAGCTAAAGGTAAATACTAAGAAAACTATAACAATGACATTTGGCTGCAGGCCAGGCAGAAGTTAGCTAAACTTCAGACCAGTCCAGTGTTCAACACCCTTGACAACTCTCCCTCGAAGAAGTTCCCACATTCAAATACCTTGGGATTGGGCTGGACAGTCACCTCGATTTCTCTGTCCATATAGATGCCATATGCTCCAAACTCTGTCTCAAGCTTGGCATTCTTTACCATAACAAAGACAGACTCCTTCCCAGCTTGTTGAGAGCTGGCCACGGCAATGATACTTCCAATTCAAACCCCAGGAATCTCCTAGTAGTATTAGACGATATGCAGTCAGCTCAGAATCTCTGACTGCCCCCGGGGTCTGATGTGAAATGGATGCAAATCATGGAACTTACAATGCAACATTCAAACTACTGCCACTAGGTGGACTGTGTTCCATCTAACTGCCAGATTACATTTTTCCATTCAGACAAGACTTGCCCCCAAGAGCTGCTTACAACAACTTTGCTGCAAGACTATTTATTTCATTCAAATAGTGATATTTCTCACTTATTTATTCATCTTTCTGCCTCTTGTAGCTTTTTATAAACGTTTAGTTTAGTGGGGATAATTTAATCATTTTTAGCGGTTCCCCCACGGTTCTTAGGAACCAAGTATTTCAGTTTAAACTGATTTGTTGTGGTTCCTAAGCGTTTTGGTTTAAATTTTGCTAGTTTTAGCATATTTTAAAATTTGTGTTTTATTTGCAATCAGTTCCCGTTTCTAGCAAGGAACCGATCCCGTTTTGTATTTAAGTAAAGAAAGCTTTGTTAAATCACGGTTCCTTTTTTCTTCAAGGAACCAACCAAGATTTGTATTTTAACCCATTCTGGGGATGTTTTTACTAGTCTGCTGACATTTTGGCATGTCAGACAGACCTAAAAAGAGGACGGACCCACAGGTTTTAAAAATTGTATTAAGTGCTTCCAAATATTTGCTAAGGCTGATCATCACGATTTGTGTTTAGAGTGCTTGGGTCCCAGTCATATTTTCTCTAACTGAAGTGTGTAGTACTTTTTGTTCAAAAACTATTAAGAAAAGAGCCAAAAGATTAGAAGAAAAGGGCTTCTGCTCCCACCTGTTTCACCAAAGCAAACTGAAGAGGGTCCATCTTCATCCCACTCCAAAACAAGGGACAGACACTCAGACCCCAACATTTCTGAAAAGGGGTCTGAATGTACTAAACACAAAAGAACTACTGATCAGGCTCCTGAATCTGTGCCTGCCAAAAACAAATATAAAGTAAAACATGTCATTATTGTGCCTCCTGCTGAAAAAGCAAAGACAGACAAAGATAAAATACCCTCTGTGGAGGAAATTGCTAGAGCCCTGAAAGTCATACAGGCTTTACGGACTGCAGGTTCCATACTGGGTTCACCAGTTCAAATCCCACCACTGGTTCCCATGAACCAGCGCTAGGAAGTATACATTGAGGAGGAAGAGGAGGATCCGGATCTAGGGGAACCCACTGAACCAGAGGTATCCCCAGATCAGGAGTTTGGTTCCCCTCCTAGTGGACATGATGGTTTTTTATCCCACTTTTCATTTGTCAGGCAAAGGCCTGACACCTTGGGCCTCACCTCACAGGAATCTATGGATGATGAGGAGGAGGTAGAGTTTTTGGATATGATGGGGTTGTCTCCCACGAAAAAGGTGGTCCTTCTTAACCATAATTCCCTAAAAAGGCCACTTTTAAAATCTTGCAGACACCATCCTCTGTCCCCAGAGTGGACAAGAATCGGTGTCAGTGGCTCAGTAGGTAGCACACTCGCCTCTGAGGCTGGGAGATCAGAGGGCCATGGGTTCAGTTCCCACATCTGGCACTTGGGTTAATATCCCAGTACTGACACTGTAGTGCAGCATGAGAGGGGTGCTGCACTTCTGAGGTGCCGTCTTTCGGATGAGACGTTAAAACCGAGGTCCCATCTGCCTGGATTGGTGGTAGTTCAGGTGGATGTTAAAGATCCCATGGCACTTATCGAAAAGAGTAGGGGAATTTCCCCGGTGTCCTGGCCAAATTTCCCTCATTCACTAAAAATACCACCAACAGCTTAATCTGGTTCGAGGTCAGCTGGCATTCATCTGTATCCCCCTCCCCCCGGGTCGTGCCTGAAAATAGGCAGGATTTGTCTAGTGCACTTACCCGGTCAACAAAAAATAAATAAGGTGGAGAAAAAGTACTAGATGTATAGGGTTTCTGCTGATTTATATGTATACCCATCCAGATCATGAGGGTGTGATACAGGCTGCTGCCTGTGATAAGGCAAAAATACCCCTGGCATCTCATCCTCCAGATAAAGATTCCAGAAAAATTGACACTATGGGGAAGAAGGGTTATTTAGGCTCCTCCCTTCTCCAACAGACAGCTTATATGGCTTATGCTGCAGAGTATCAGAAAGCCCTATGGAATTCTATGCTGGCGTTAACTGATATAATTCCAGGTGATGTGGCATACGATATGACAGATATTGCCAGGACGACTTTGGATGCCACAAAGTACCAGTTTCACATGGCTGTGGATGCAAATGATGCTGCATCCAGAATGTTGGCCCTATCAGTTTCTTTAAGAAGGTTTGCTTGGTTCAGAGCAACCAGTCTTACACCAGACACCCAGTTAAACGCTATGGATTTCTCTTGCAAAAACAATTCCCTTTTTGGTGCCAAAACTGAGACATACATGAAAAAGGTGGAAGAGTACAAAACCACCTACAGGAGTAACTGTAGAGAGAGCCTCCACTTCTTTTAGACCCACAGGAAGGGGAGATAGGGGTAGGGGGTACTACCCCAGGTCATATGCCCCATACTCTATGCCTGTAGAGCATACAGAGGTCAGAGGGTACTACAGGGGCAGGAGGTCTTCTAGGCGAGCCAGTCCAGCTCCAGCTCCTAGATGCCAGTCTGGACAGAACCCCTGACTGCACAGAACAGGCTGCCACCCCTCCTCAAGTAGGGGCAGGCTGGCTCACCTCTTCCAACACTGGGAAAATATTACCACAGACAGTTGGGTCCTGGAGGTAGAGAGTCAGGGTCTCTGTCTACAGTTCAAACAGCTTCCAAACCTCCAGGGTCGCAAGGTTTTCTGGCCTTCAACCCCTGTAGAGACTATCCTGCTGGAGTTAGAGGTAAAACAGCTCCTGCAAGCCAGGGCAATAGAGCCAGTCCCTCTTATCCAAAGGGGAAAGGGCATGTACTCAAGATACTTTTTGTCCAAAAAGAAGACTCGAGATTTTTGAACAATCCTGGATCTCAAATTCCTAAACAAACATCTGGCAAAGCCCAGGTTCAAAATGATAGCACTGGCCATAATTATTCCTTCACAAAGGGGAGGAAACTGGCTGGCATCTCTGGATCTGAAAGATGCTTACTTTCATATTCCAATCAGGCCTTGCCACAGGAAATACCTAAGGTTCTCTTTGCCCTCAAGACATTACCAGTTCTCAGCACTCCCATTTGGGCTTACTTCTGCACCATGGGTATTCATAAAGTGTCTGTCAGTGGTGGCAGCTTACCTCAGAAGGCAGGGAATCTCTGTATTCGCTTATCTGGATGACTGGCTAGTCATAGGGGACTCATATCAGCAGGTAAAGGATTCCATCAGGGTGACTCAAAGTACCTTGGAGTCACTAGGTTTCCTCATCAATCTTCAGAAATCTTAGATAGAACCAGTTCAGTCACTGGAATTCATCAGAGCAGAACTGGATACCATCCAGGGAAAAGCTTTCCTCCCACAGGGTATGGTGACAAATCTACTGATCTTGGAAACTTCCTTTTGTCTTGGGTCAGCCCAGAACTGCAAGACAGTTCCTAGCATTAGTAGGACACATGGCCTCAACTACTACCGTAGGGTCAAGCTCCAGGTCTCAGATGAGGGATACTCAATATCATCTCAGATCCTATTAGTCCCAAAGGAGGGACTCCATTTCAAAGCTAGTTCCGATTACAAAAACTATTACTGGCACTGCAATGGTGGTAAGAAAGAGAGAACCTCTGACAGGGCATCCTATTTCAGCAACAGCACCACACTATGATCCTAACAGATGCCTCCCTCCTGGGAACACACAGGCGACTTCAAAATCAGTGAAATTTGGTCACCTCAGGAGTCCAAGCTGCACATCAATCTTTCAGAATTGAGAGCAGTCTTCCTAGTCCTAAAGGCCTGTGTTCCTCAGTTGAGAGGTCACGTAGTCCAGGTCAGGACAGACAACACAACTACCATGTGGTACATCAATAAGCAGGGGGGCACAAGATCCTCAAGGCTGTGCACAGAGGACATAAAATGTGGTCCCTAGCAAATCAGTGTAAAGGGTTTGGCAAGCTCAACCCATGCACTTACCATGCATCTTAATAAAATTGGTGGGGAGGCACCTGGTGTGTGACCAATCAAAATCATGTACTGTAGCTAAGGTACCTCCAATATTCTTACTATTCATTGAAAGGTTTCTTAGTCTCATCATCTAGCTGAATTATGATCAAGCCTGACCACCATGACAAGATGACCACCTCCATCGGTCAGCAAAAAGCATCACATTTGATCTTGCCATTCTGAGCTGAGGTCCCTCTGCTTTCTCTCTGTCTTGTAGGGTAACATAGCATATTCTCTGGTGTATCTGTTTGCCATTTATCTTCCAGGGAAAGAAAATGCACTGGCAGATTCATTCAGCAGAATCGGCCAGGACCATCACGAATGGGCCTTGAACAGGCAAGTGTTGGACACAATTTTCAGATGTTGGGGCATCCCAGAAATAGGTCTGTTTGTCTCAAAAGAAAAAAACACCAGCTCCTTCTTTATTGCTGCACCCCGTTGGGCACAGTGCCCATGGAGGATTAGTATAGATTGGATGTGAGAACTCCTTTATGCTTTTCCTCCACTTCCACTGGTGTCAAGAGTCCTCATCAAGCTGAGGAGTCAGCCTGCAACCATGATACTGGTTGCTCCAGACTGGGCCAGGCAGCCATGGTACCCTCTATCCTCACCCTGTCCACCAAGCAATCCATTTGTCTGCCCCAGAGACTCAATCTCCTAACAGCTCTTCAGGGTAAGATAGTATTTCTGAACTTTGACAGCCTTCACCTGAAGGCCTGGTTCTTGAGGAGTTAGAATTTTCTGAACTTAACCTGTCAGAAGAAGAAGTGAAAGTTTCTAGGAAAACTTTCACAAGAAAGACTTATGCTTCAAATGGAAAATATTTTCCATCTGGTACATGCCTAAGCAAATTAATCCCCTTTAGGCAAATTTGTATGTATGTACATTTGATGTATCGTTTACATGTTTTCCACATTTGTATTATGTTGGATTTTGTATTTACTCATTATTATATATGTGGAATTGTAATTATTGTATGTGAAATTTTAAATGGATCTCACTGGAAATGAGTTTCGACTCAGTTGAGTAACCAATTCATTATCTATAATGAATAAAATTTTTATTTATTTTTTACTATTGGTCTACATTGCTTGATTATCTGGTGCAAGTGCAGGCTCTAGGCCTCGGGCCTGCAACCCTTAGGGTTCACTTAGCAGCAATGTCTGCTTATTTGTCTGAAGGTGATCAGAGAGCAATAGTTTCACACCCTATTTTCAGGAAATTTTTCAAAGGATTGGCACATATGTTCCCTCCTGTTAGGGAACCAGTCCCTCCTTGGGACATGAATTTGTGTATAGCCAAACTCATTTTATTTATTTTTTTATTTTATTCTTTGTTACATAGAAACATAGAAGTTGATGGCAGATAAGGACCTCAAGGCCCATCCAGTCCGCCCATTTTGTTCTACCTTATGAATGTGCCATAGGCTTTTCCTCTGTCAATGGCCTATCTATTCATACTCATCTGTATTGCTCCCTTATGCCTACCCCATGCCTGTTTGAAGCCCTGCACTGTATTCATATCCATCACTTCCTGAGGTAGGCTGTTCCATGCATCCACCACCCTTTCTGTGAAAAATAACTTCCTCACGTTACCCCTTAATCGACCTCCCTCTAATCTCATGCTGTGTCCTCTTGTCCTGCAAGAAAACCCTTCATCCAACATTTCTTGCTCATGTAGCACAAAGCTAGTCATGTGTTTCAAGGCATTTTCTCTTAATTTGGGGCAAGACAATGTACTTTCAGCTGAAATGTCAAGCCGACGGCTGACACTTTCACTTTCCTCTGCATAGGCTTCTACGTGTTGGTGTATAGCTCTCTCTCGCTCTTAGAGAGCATGCCTAATACTCGCTCTGCACCCTTTTTGTTTATCTCTGATGCAGCTAAGTAAAGTGCTTTGCTAAGTAAAGAGTGATCACTGCTTCTTACAATTAGGCTCTGGAACCTAATATGGCATAACTACAACAGGATTCCTTCTAATTTCTACCTATGCAACTACAGTTTAACAGCAGCATAATGCATCCAATAGATAAACTGCAGCATTCAATACAGGTTCTAACATTTCCATAGCGGCAACAAGGTTACAGGAAATAAAAGGGGAAGGGGTCTGCCACTTTGCAGTAAATACTAATGTGCATGCTAGTCATGTAGGTCTTTCTCTGCCTACACGCCAAATAGCCACTGTATCCCTTTTTGATTAGGGTGCTTTACTGTATACAATACATATCTTTCATTCTAGCTAAAATAATCAGCTATTATATAGAGCTATAGCTAGAACTATTCTATTTTATTGTCCCATTCTGTTTGGGAGCTCGAGGTCACTGGAAGTTGACCTCTATACATATGGACCCATGGAAGGAAGAGAAAGAAAGTTAAAAGAGAAGCACAAAGGAGTTGTCAGGAGGTGGCCTGCCTCCAGACGGAAAGAAAGGGATAACTTTATTAGATAAGAAAATATATATAGAGGGGAGGGAGGGAGGGAGGAGAGGGAGGAGGGAGATTGCAACCTAATATACTCAAGGGGTCCTACTACAGTGGCAGGGACGCACCCTGTCACAGTCCCCTCTCTCCCTCCTTTGCTCTAGGGTATACATATTGAGCTCCATTAATCTGTCCTCCTATGTTTTCTGATGCAGTCCCTGCACCATTTTGATTGCCCTTCTCTGGACTGCCTCCATTTTGTTAATATCCTTGTGCAGGTGCGGCCTCCAGTACTGCATGCAGTACTCCAGATGGGGCCTAACCAGTGTCTTGTAAAGAGGGATTAATATCTCCCTCTTATGACTTGTGATACCCCTACTAATACAGTCCAACATCCCTCTAGCCTTACCTACTGCTTTAGTGGTCTGCTTGGATGATTTCCGGTCATCTGTGATGATGATGATGCCCAAATCTTTCTTCCCTTGTGATTGCCAGCAACTCCTCTCCCAACCTATAGGTGGCGTCAGTTTCTCTTCCCTATGTGCATGATCTTGCTCTTTGCGTTAAACTCCAGTTGCCACTCTTCCGGCCATTTTGCCAGTTTATCCAGACCTCTTCTTATTCTGCCCGCCACATCTGGATCATCTACTCTGTTGGAGATCTAGGTATCATGTGCAAACAGACAAACCTTACCCTCCAGTCCATCTGCAATGATGAAGATATTGAAGAGGACTGGCCCCAGGACTGATCCCTGAGGTACCGCCCCCACCTCACAACTGTCACGCATTATGAGGTACATCACTCATTTTACCTCTCAGAAATCCATTGCCCATATGGAGAAGGTGATATTCCACATTTCCCACTGAGACTTTAAAGTAAGAATTCATAACAATCTATTGTGCTGAGTTATCAGCAAACATTATGAGCATTGGTGCACTGCCAGCCATAGTAATATGAGCTTGCAGTGCTATGTTTGAAGATATGTCACACATTTTGCTGAAGAAAGGTTGAGAGGTATGGGTACCCCACTTGTGACTTGCATCTCTTCTGACTGTATACCATTTACCCCACTCTGTTTTCTGCCCACCAACCAGTTTTCCCACCCAGTTGATCAACTTCTGACCCACCCTGAGCCTGCCCAGCTTATTAACCAATCTTCTACATGGAACAGTATCGAAAGCTTTGCCAAGTCAAGGTAGGCGACATCAACTGCACCCGCTTGTTCCACCACTCTGGTTTCCCAGTCAAAGAAATCTATGAGATTAGTTTGACAGGACCTTCCTGTTGTAAACCCATGCTGTCTTGGATCCTGTGCTCCTATGGATTCCTGGTGTTGCACTATCCTTTCCTTAAGGAGTGCCTCCATAATCTTGCTCACTACTGAGGTAAGACTGACTGGTCTGTAGTTTCCTGCCTCCTCCCTGTTACCACTCTTGTGGAGCGGGTTCACATGAGCCCTTTTCCAGTCTTCTGGGACCTCTCCTGTGCTCAGAGACTCACTAAACAGTTCTGATAATGGCTCTGC
This sequence comes from Neoceratodus forsteri, assembly GCA_016271365.2. Classification (NCBI taxonomy): domain Eukaryota; kingdom Metazoa; phylum Chordata; order Ceratodontiformes; family Ceratodontidae; genus Neoceratodus; species Neoceratodus forsteri. Next base: position 302,324,807 of record CM057458.1, on the reverse strand, counting down.
TAGTTCCACCCTTAGCTCCTTTAGTACCCTGGGATGTATGCCATCAGGTCCTATTGCCTTGTCCACCCTGAGCTTAGCGAGCTCTTGTAGTATTCTTTCTTTTGTGAAGGGACTTGTGCACGCTCCCCGTGTCCATGGTGCTGAGCTGTGGGCCCTGCCCTGCCCTACTTTCTCCACAGTAAATGCTGAGCAGAAGTATCTATTCAGGATAGATGCTTCTCCTTGGTCCTCCTCCACACACTCCCCTTTATCCCCTTTGATCTTAGCAATCCCCCCTCTGGACTTTCTCCTTTTACTAATGTATCTATAGAAGTCTTGTCCCCTTCTTTTACTGTTCATGCTAGTGTTTCCTCGGTTTGGGCCTTTGCCTGCCTTACTGCCTTCCCTGCTTCCATTAGGGAGGTTAGGTATTCCTCCCTATTTTCGTCCTGCTGCATTCCCTTTTATTTTCTGAAGGCCAGCCTTTCGGCTCTGATCTTTTCTGCTACTGTTTCTGAAAACAAAAGTGATTTCCTCCTTCTTTTGCTCTTGTTTTTCTCCCTAACACAATGGAATGTTGCTTCAAGTATTGCATCCTTAATGCTTGCCCACTTTGCCTGTACCCCCTCACCTGTATTTCTTCTTGCCAGGGCTTGCTTAACTCTGTTGGCCAACTTTTCAAAGTCAGCACCTCTGGAGTCCTATATTTTTGCCTTGGAATTTGATGATTTAGTTCTAGTGGCCAAATTGAACCATATCATGTGATGGTAACTGGCCCCCAGGTGACCTTCTACCTGGAAATCTGTAATCCTTTCCCCGTTAGTCAGTACTAGATCTAGGATAGCCCTGTCTCTTGTGGGTTGATCTACCAGTTGTTTGAGGCTCTCCCCCGCAGGGAATCCACTATGTGTCTAGTTCTGGCAGATGTTCCTGCCAGTATTGAACAATCTGTATCTGGCATGTAGAAGCTTCCCATTATCAGAACCTTCCCTTTAGCTGTCATGTTTTGTATATCTTCTAACAGTAATGTGTCTATGTCCTCCCCCTGGTCTGGAACCCAGTAGACAACCCCAGTTCATATGGCTGTCCCATTTCCTGTTTCCAGGGTGACCCACAGTTCTTTTGGCTCCTTATGTGTATTCTGAATTTCTGTAGCTTTGATATTTTCATTGACATAAAGTGTTACTCCCCCCCCCTTTTTGCACCTGGGTCTCTTCTGAACAGTACATAGCCTGGTACTGAAGTCTCCCAAGTGCGGTTACTGGTAAACCATGTCTTGCTAATGGCTACTATGTCCAGTTTAGCCTCTGTCATTGTTGTCTGCGGGTCTAGGATCTTGTTTCCCAGACTGCGGGCATTTGTGTACATGATTTTCCATTGGACAGATTTCGGTGCGTTAGTTGTTGGGTGAGGTCTGGCATTTTTCCTGCATGTGTATAGGGAGCTGGACCTTTTTCCTTACCTGGTGATGCAAATGAATTACAAACATGCTGAACTCCTATTTGATCACTAGCTGAGGGGGAGGGGGGTTCTTCCCATTCGATATATCGTGTGCTACACCCCTCTCCCCATTTGCTAGTTTAAATATTCAAAGACATCAAACTTCTGCCCTAACATACTGGCTCCCTCCTTAGTCAGATGCAGTTCATCGAATTTAAAGAACTTTCACTCCCAAACCTGTTGCCAGTTACCTACAAATGTGTGTCCTTTTTCCTGGCACCAGCTCTTGAGCCGCATGTTTAGTTCCCATGTCTGACCTTCCATCCGTCTACCCCCTTCTCCCAGACCAGCAGGATTTCAGAGAAGGAGATGCCAGACGAAATGGATGACAGTTTGTCTCCCAGCCTGGTCAGGTGTTCCTTGGTCTCCACAACTGACCGGCTGGTGAGATTGTTAGTCCCTATGTGTATCAGGACTTCAGTGTTAACTGGGTAAGGCCCACTAGGCACAAGTGTCTGTTTTCAGGGGCACCCTGGGAGCACTGGGGAGGTGAAGTGACTTGCTCAGAGTCACACAGTATATAAGTGGAGGTTGTGGCAATCAAACCCAGGTCTGTCTGCTGTATGTATCAAACTCATTCACAGCTCGTTATTCTAACCTCTAGGCTATACTGCCAGCCCCAGTAGAACCTCCCTTTAAGCCTATGGCTGATCTGAAATATGTCACATGGAAAACTGTTTTCCTGGTGGCAATCACTCCAGCAAGAAGGGTGTGTGAGCTCCAAGCTCACTGCACTGACCCTAATTACATTAATGTATCTTCCATAGGGACAAGGTGGTCCTTAGGACTAACAGGAAGTTTCTTTCAAAGGTGGTATCTGAGTTTCACTTGAACCTGTCCATCACCCTTCCTGTATTTTTCACAGCAAAATCCAGTTCAGGGGAATTGAAGCTTCATAGTTTGTATGTAAAGAGATCTCTCAGCTATTACCTCACTCATACCAAGGACCTCAGGGATTCCCACTCACAACTGTTCATCACCTATGGTGAAATGGGAAAGGGCAGGCCTGCCTCAAAGAGGCCGATAGGCAAGCCTATAGAGCTGCAAGAAATAGATGCACTTGGGCTATTCGCAAAGCGAAAGGTGAACACTACAGAGCCACCCTAACCGCCTCATGGGGCTTGTCCCACAAGTTCTGGAATAACATAAAAATCCTAAATGACAAATCGTAATCGCAATCACCACTGACCCAATGGAAATTGCCAACACACTTAATGACAGTTTTACTGACTTAAGCTCGGTACTCCCACCCAAATTCTTGGACCCGGTACCAGCCTCGGACCCACCCTCCTCCCACGGCCACCTTTCTATCTCAGAACCATCTCTGCTCAGGAAACAAGGCCTTACCTAGCCAAGGCCCTGAATGGTACCAGCCCACTGAATGACCCACTGGATATCAAGCTACTCCACCTGGCACTGGACATACTGCTCGTACTGCTCATTGGTCTTCTAAACTGCTCCCTCTGCCTAGGTCAGTTCCCCACAACTTGGAAGAATGCAGTTGTCACTCCCATCTACAAAGGGAGTGATCCCCTTGCACCAGAAAACTACAGGCCGATCTCCATGCTCCCCCCACTATCAAAAGCATTAGATAAAATAGTCGCTGACCAACTAACAAACTACCTTGAAACCCATCATCTGTTCTGCAAAGAACAGCATGGTTTCTGTGCTGGACACAGCACATCACGGCACTACTAGAATTCTCGAACCACATTCACTATGCTCTGGACAGAGGGCACATTGTAGGAGCCGTGTTTATTGACCTATCCAAGGCCTTCGATATAGTCAATCACCCCCTCCTACTAAACTTGCTAATCAAACTGGGGTTCTCACAAGGTCCCCTGGACTGGTTCTCCAGTTATCTGTCATTCAGGTCTCAGTGTGTATACGGATAAATAACAGTCTTCTGTACACCCCCAATCCACTCTAGAGTCCTGCAAGGCTCCATACTGGGGCCCTTACTTTTTAGCCTGTTTCTAAATGTAGCACCCACCTCATACACCAAGAAAATCCTTCTTTACATGGATGGTACCGTCATCTGTGCCTCCAACACCAGCCCCACCAACTTACAGGCCTCTCTCCAGAATGCATTCAGCCAGGCTGAGGACTGGTTTGCTTCACATAAGCTGGTCATGAATGGTTTGCTTCACATAGGCTGGTCATGAACTTAAAAAAAAACAAAAAAAAAAAAACAAAGACCCTACTATTCACACATCACCAAAGCAAATTAAAGAATGCCCAACTACACGTACAATCCATGACACACTACACCCTGGAACAGGTTATGTCCTACAAATATCTGGGAGTTATCTTCGACCCTTTCCTCACTTTCCACGCACACGTTGACACCCTCACATCTGCTACCAATTCTTGCATCGGCCTCCTTTATCACCACAAGCACCGCCTCTCACCAGATGCCCTAAGGCTTGCTCTCACCTCCTCAGTCATGTCCCTGGTTGACTATGGGCTACTAGTCTATGTTGCAGCAGATGCTACAGCCACTGGTAAAATAAAAATCATTATTAACAAAACTTGCAGGCTCTTGACTGGGGCTGACCAAATAACACACACATGCACTCTCTACTCCATTGCACAGATCCTAAACTTTGATGAAAGGTTCCAGTTTCAGGCCTGCCTCATGGCCAAAAAATCCCTTTTTGGCCTGACTCCTCCAGGACTATCAGCTGCACTAACCACCTCTGCCCACACTGTAAACACACGCAGCTCAGAAAAAGCAACTCTGACTATTCCCAGAGTCAGGACCTCACTAACCCAGAGATCCTTTCTCGTCAGGGCCCCTACCTTATACAACTCCTTGCCTTCATTGGTCACAGACCACTCGAAGCTTGGCCCATTCAAAGTGACCCTCAAGAACCACCTGCTCACCACCTGTTCATGCACTTCCCCAAAATAGTCCCACTTCCCTGTCGTGGTTGGTCTCCCTACAGAATTCTGCCCTAGTTGCTGACCCATCTGTGTCCTCTCGCACTGACAGTGTCTACCTAATGGCTGCTCTGCTGCTCACTGTAGTCACTGTCTCCTCCAAACCAAGCACTATGCTGCCATAGGATATCTGTCCCCTTACTACACTGACAAAGCCCACCATGAGGACTGCCCATCTCTCCTAACTGCACCACTCTCATCTCCCACCAGTCTTGGGAACACCTCTGTATCTACTGGTTCTTTCTCTTATGCATTCATTGTTTCTTCTTCTCTCTTCTCCAGGCTAGCTACCACCCTGTATAGGACAATAATGTAAAATGCTGCTTGTAACCCCCACTCAATCTTCTTATACCTATGTTTTATACCCTATTTCTGTTTTTTTTATTATGTAACTGGAAATGTTTTCTTGTCTATATTTGTTTGTTTATCTGATGTGGAGCCTTTGTAAATGAGTCTCTGACTCAAAGGTTGTAATTCCGATATCTTTCAAATAAATAAATAAACGAGGTCAATAACACATTGGATAGTATCCTGCATCCAATTCGGCTACTGTAAGGCTGAAAAACAGCCATCACAAAGCCTGATGGCACATTCCACTCGTGGAACTGCTGCCTCTATGGCAGCTGCAAGGGACATCCCCTTGTTGGAAATCTGTAAAGCAGCTTTCTGGAGTACAGTCCACACCTTCACAAAGCACTACTGCCTGGATATTCAGCCCAGGACTGATGTAGGTTTGGCTCTGCAGTACTGCATAACCTTTTTCCCCAGATAGGTTCCGTATCCACCTCCTAAGGTACTGCTTGGTCATCTGCATATTGTCTAATACTACTAGGAAATTCCTGGGGTTTGAAGAAAAATTTACTTACCATAGTACAGTAATATTGTTTTTTCCTGGTAGAATTAGACTTCCCATCCCTACCTCCCTTTATATAACCTGAATAGGTTTAGCAATGCTTTTATGGGAGTTTCTAATGTTACCAGTAATCATTGGCTTAACTTTATATTTTAATGCACACAAGTATGACTAGGGTACCTAGCTCTTCTTTTTTGTGTCCTTCTTTTACTGTTTGGAACCCGTCCTCTTTACCAAGGGGAGGGTTTGTTGTTAAGGGCATTAATTTACAATTATTTAATTCAAATAGTCTAATGTTTTTTCATCTACTAAAATTTAATCTGGCAGTTAGATGGAACACACTCCACCTAGAGGCAGCAGTTTGAATGTTGCATTCTGAGTTCCATGATTTGCATACACTCCACATCAGAGCTCTGGGGGCAGTCACAGATTCTGAGCTGACTGCATATTGTCTAATCCTACTAGGAGATCCCTTGGAAGAAACAATATTAGTATAAGTAATTTTTTTTCCTTTTGACCACACCAATGTAATCTATGGCACTGCTCTTGCCGTACACCTTACCCAACATGACACCCTCCTATACTCTTTCTGTCATTTTGCTACCAGTTCCCCTCCCCATACTCACCACTGTCCTCTCTACTCCTCTCTCTGCCTCACTCCTCTACCCCACAGGAGGCTAATCCAGTCCTTGTCCTTTATTGCCAAATACTGGTTCAGGACACTTCCCTCGTATCTCTCCTCTCACCTATCCCCTGCTAACCCTGCCTCCTACTCCTTGTGCTCCAGGGACCCCTGTTCTTTCTCCTTCCCTTGCCCCAACTCCACAGCTGGTCAATTTCTGCCGCCTCCCTCTCCTCTGGAACCAGGTCTCCTCTAACCTTTGTGTATCACCCTTTCTCCTTTCCCTTAAACACCTCCTCCATCTCCTTCCTACTTCCCCTTGCTCATGCCCCTCCTCCTCCCCCTCTGTCTCCCTTTCACTCCCTTCCTAGCCTCCTTTCCCCCCTTACAGTCCACTGACCTAAGCTGACCGATAACTTGACTCTACAAATGGTTATTTTTACTTGCACTTCTTGTACTTGTAATATACTACCAACTGTTCTCCATTACATTTAAACTTGTTACTCCTATATTTATATCGACTGTAGTATTTGGCTTGCTATATTTGATTTTTATTCCTTTCCTTTGTACTGTCTCCCTTTTTCTCCTCTAGTCACACCTGTAATTAAGCTTCATCTCAGTGTGCCTTTCCTGGTTACCAAATTTTTAAATAAATAAATAAATATCAAGGATTGCTCCCCACACAGGAGATACTTCAGGTTCCTGTTCCAGTTGGAACACCACCAGTTCAGGATATTGCCCTTTGGTTTATCCCCTACACCATGGGTCTTTACCAAGTACATAGCAATGGTGGCGGTGACCCTCAGACACGAGGGCCTATATGTCTCCCCCTACCTAGATGAATGGTTGCTGAAGGCCCAGTCCAGGATCTTCTGCTGGTGACTCTATAATGCACCAGACAGTTGTTCCAGTCCTTGGGAGTTACGGTCAACCTGCCCAAGTCCATCTTGACCCCTTGTCAGTGGTTGCAGTACATAGGGGTAGTTCAGGACTCTATCCAGGGCAAGGCCTTCCTTCCACAGGACAGGGCAGAGTGCCTCATAGCCCAGGCCCAGTTGGTGGCCCAGAGCTGGCACATTACAACCAGAACATTCCTGCAGCTGTTGGGCCTGATGGCGGCAGCCATTACCACTGTTCCCTTTGCCAGGCTGCACATGAGGATCCTCCAGTGGACTCTCAGGGTTCAGTGGGATCAACATTCCAATAGTCTAGAACAGCAGGTTCTCATCTTCTCTCCTGGCTGCAGACTGCTTCACTGAAGGATGGACCCCCACAATCTCTTGAGAGGGGTTCCCTTCCTCATACTCTCTCTCCAGCAAATTCTCACCCCAGCCACTTTGGGTCTGGGTTGGGGAGTGCACCTGGGTCCCTTTCAGACCCGGGGGACCTGGTCCCTGGTGGAGGCTCGCCTCCACATAAATGTTTTAGAAATGAGGGCAGTTCTGTGTGCCTTCCAGGCATTCCAGAACCATTGCTCACTGGGACCCCTGCTGGTGCAGTCAGACAATTTCAGTGTGGTCTATTACATTAACAAGCAAGGGGGGGCTCACTCCTACTCCCTGTGTGGGGAGGCAATGAAAGTCTGGTATCAGGCTCTGGAACATGGTCTAGAACTATCAGCCATCCATATTCCAGGTGACCAAAATGCCTTGGCAGACAGCCTCAGTTGATCACAGTCCCAGGTCCAAGAGTGGGATCTGCTGACTTCGGTTGTAGAAGACCTGTTCGACAGGTGGGGTCATTCAGAGCTGGACCTTTTTGCATCCCCACACAATGCAAAATTGCCACATTTCAGCTCACTAGATCCAGTGCCTGGAGCTTTCTGATGAGATGTGTTATCCATCTGTTGGAAAGGGAGGTTCTACTATGTCTTTCCTCCCTTCCCTCTGATCCAGAGAGTTCTCATCAAGCTCCAAATGAAGGAGGCCAGCCTAATAATGGTGGTGGTGCCATTCTTCCCTCATTAGATTTGGTTTTCATTACTGCAGCAGTTGGCTGTGGAACCTCCAGTTCCTCTGCCCCTTTTATGGGATCTGCTTGACAGACTCGGGGTACCCTGGTCCATCCGGACCTCAACTCCCTCCATCTACATGCATGGCTCCTGAAGACATAGCCATTGCTCGGTTCAGGGTATCTCAGAAAGTGGCTGATGTCCCGGTGACTGCCAGGAAACCCTCCACCAGGTCCACTTACTCGATGAAGTGGAAGTGCTTTGCTATTTGGGCCACTTCCCATCATCCGGACCCTTTTACTTGTCCAGTGAAGTTGTTTCTAGAGTATCTCCTGTCTTTGTCTGATGCAGGACTTTAGTACTCCTCTATTAAGGTGCAGCTGTCAGCTATATCTGCCTTTAATGTGCCTGTTGATGGTCATACTGTGGCTCAGTTTAATGTGGCTCATACTTTTCTGTAAGGCATTCTTCACATGAAGCCTCCCATCTGTAATCTGGTCCCAGCTTCGGACCTGAATTTAGTTCTAGAAAAGCTTACCCTGCCTCCTTTTGAGCCAGCCACATCTTGCAAGCTATGCTTTCTGTTGTGGAAAGCATTATTTTTTGTTGCTATTACTTCTGCTTGAAGGTTTTCAGAGCTATAGGCCCTCATGTGTAAGCAGCCTTATTTAATTTCCCACAAACACAGGGTGTCTTTGCGTACCAACACTAAGTTTCTTCCGGTGGTTTCTGAGATTACATTGAATCAATCCATCCACCTACCTGTTTATTATCCAGGGCATGCCAGTCCAGGCGAAGCGTTGCTCCACACTTTAGATGTGCATAGAATTTTGCATTACTATACACAAAGTACTAAGGACTACAGGAAGTCCTCTTAGTTTTTTGTTTCTTTTGCCCCTGGGAAAAAGACTGTGCCAGTTTCTAAACAGTGTCTGTCCAAACAGTTGGACAACTGTATTACTTTTTGTTACAGAAAGTATGGTAAGGAACTTCCTGAGGTTGTTCATGGCCAATCAACTGGAGGCATGGCCACTCCTATTGCCTGTTTCAGTAATGCTTCCACAGTGTAAATCTGCGCTGCTGCTACTAGGAGTACTGTCCATACTTTTACCAAGCACTACAGTCTGGATATTGCCTCTAGGAGGAGGGCTGGCTTTGGCCTAGCTGTGCTCCAATGCCTTCTTTCTTAAACCTCTGGCCTCAAGCCAACCAGACTGTTCTGTTGTGTGTAACTGCTTGAGACTTGTTCCATAGGTGTGACCTGATGAAAGAGATATCCCTGAAGATTTATTTATTTTTATTTACTGAAATACTGGGATTACAGTAAACCTTTGAACCAGTGGTTCTTTTACAAAGGCTCTGTGTCTTACAGGGAAAGGTGCAATAGATACAACATTAATTACATTACAACATGGTTCCAAAGACATTAAAATTGCAGTTAAACTCATGGGTACAAGTAGAATTTAACAAGATACCGGAATCAATACACAACAAACAAGTGAGGGTTAGAAAAGTCATCAAGATTGACTTAGTCTTAATAAGTGCTAGTAGAGCAGGTAGAGTGGAGAAGAGCTGGAGTGCGGGGGGTGAAGGGGAAGAAGGAAAAGAAAGGGGAAGGGGCAGGAAGGTTTGAACAAATTTGCAGAAGAGGGAGGTAGGTGGGACAGGGGAAAGGAGGAACTGCTAAGAAGCCGGGGGATTGCAAAAGGAATTGAGGAAGGCAGGGCAGCCTATTGCAGGAGTTACATCAGAGAGGGCAGGGGAAGATGCAGATGCTGGGTGAGTGACTGAAGTAAGGGGGGATAGGAGCGGAGAGGCAGGAGAGGTAGAGAAAGTTCACAAGCCTAGGTGTTAGTCACTTTTACTTTGGGCATGGAGGTGGTGACACAGTTAGGATTTAAAGGGGCCTAGTTTTGTCTCATCAGCAATGTCAGGAGTAAGACCATTGAGCCATGTGGGTGCTCTTTAGCTGAAGGTCCGCTGAGCCTGTGAGTCCAGCAGTAAGGGACTAGGTATGCCAGTCTGGAGGCCCTCCACATGCAACGAGGGGTAGGTGCCACCATGAGAAGAGTTTCTGTGGTGGGGGAGTTGGGCCTTGGCTGATCTTTTTGGCAAGTAGGCAGGTCTGGTAAGTGACTCTGCCATTCAGGTGCAGCCAGTTGGTACGTTCATAGAGTTCACATGTGTGGGTTTGTTTGTCAGCAATAGATACAAGTCCACAGGACTTATTCAGGGTGACTGTTAGTCTTTTAAGGGTGGTGTCAGTGGCGGCGCCATATATGACAAGGCCATAATACATGATTGATAGGATCGAGCTGGTGACTGCCAATCTCAGAGCCTCAGGAGTTAGACAGTGGCGATACCTATAAGGGATCTCAAGCCTAAAGTGTGTTATCCTGGCAGTTTGACTGATGTGCAAGTTGTAGGAGAGACCGGTGTCAAGGGTGATGCCAAGGTATTTGAATTCCTTAACTTGTTCAAGGGGCTGATTTTGGTTGTTTTGAATGGCTAGGATGGCAGGTTTGTGTCTGTTATGGGGGTTGGGAAAAAAGCATGACCTTTTTTTTGTAGTTCATGAGAAGTTTGTGTTGAACAAACCAGGTTTCGACTGAAGTGAAATTAGATTGTATATCGCTGGACAGAGGGAGTGGGTCAGTGTCTGTTGAGAACAGGACAGTGTCATCTGCATATAGGACCATATTGTTTCTGCAGGCATGTGGGAGGTCATTAATGAAAAGACTAAACAGTAAGGGTCCAAGAATGGAATCTTGTGGGACCTCGGATCGCACAGGAAGGCTGTTGGAGAGTGTGCCACAGATTTTCACCTGTTAGGTTCTACCTCCTAGGTAACTTTTGAACCAGGAAATGACCTTACATGAGAGGCCAAGGGCAGGGAGAGAGTGAAGGAGCAGGGTGTGATTAACGGTGTCAAAAGCCTTTGTTCGGTTTATGTACATTGACCCAACCTGGTGGCCTCGGTCCAGGGCTTTGTGAATGTGGACAGTGTATTCAAGAAGGACGATGGTTGTACAGTGTTCTTTTCTAAAGCCATGTTGTTGTGGGCATTGAATATTATATTTGTCAAGGTATTCTGTTAACTGGTCCAAAACAATATGTTCAAGGGCTTTAGAGAGGGGTGGGAGGATGGATATTGGGTGGTAGTTGTTGTGTTGTGCCCTGTCGCCACTTTTGTAAACAGGTGTGACAATGGCCACTTTTTATTGCTGGGGGGAATTGCCCGAGGGATTGAGATAGGTTTAAGAGTTTGGAAAGGGGTTCAAGAACAAAATCAAATGAGAGGTTTAGAAGTTTAAGGTCCAGTGTGTCACTGCTAAACCTGGATTTGCCTAGCACTTTTTGGAGGTTATCTTTTGGACTCAGCAATTGTGACTCATCAAAACTAGAAGGGAGGGATATTGGGGGAAGGGGCAGCTGTATTAGCTCTTTCTGACCTATCAGGTTCAGTAAAGAAGTCCAGGAGAAGAATGCCACTAAGATCGGTGAAAGCGACGTTGAAAGTGCTATTAGATTGTGGTCTTGCGTGGTAGCGCCATTCACCACAAGCATTATCAGGGACGTTTTATTGGGCTTGCCTGTAAGATCTTTAATCTTCTCCCAGAAGTTCCAACTATTTCCCCATGAGTTTGTTAGTTCACCCTTATAATGCTCAATTTTGGCCCTGCGCACTTCTCGGGTGCACATATTTCTTGTAGCTCTATAGTTCTTCCAGTGGCAATTGCGCGGTGCCATAGTGTCCCTATTTTTCATCATGTTAAGTAAGGCTGGGGTGATCCATGGATTAACTGGACCCTTAGTTTTACTTTTGTGGAGAGGGGCAAACAGGTCACATGCATTGTTGAACTGGGTGATAAAGTAGTTCATTGGATGGTCCATGTTATTGGGTATATGCAGAAGGGACCAGTCACACTGAGTGAGGTATACTTGGAAGTTTGCTAGTTTACCTTTTTGAGGATATGTTTGTAGATGATTTGGCAGGGGGTTTGGGCACCTTATTTGACCAGAGGCACATTATTGGGGAGTGATCACTCAATGAGTCAGGGAGAGTTAGTGTGCAGGTGATTCTATTTGGATGGGTGGTGAGGATCAGGTCCAATAGGGAACTGTTGCTAGTCCTATGATTGACTCATGTAGGGGTGGTGACCATTTGGGTAATATCAAGGGCTGCAATGGCGTCTTTGTAAAGGTCAGCTTCTGGGGCAAGCCGGTTAATGTTGAAATCGCCCATGACCACTGCTTCTGGGAGATGGGGGAGGGATTCCAAATAGTCTATTCTAAATCCAGATGTCTGGTCCCGGGCTGGGGAGGTGGATGTAAACCGATATTATGACAAGCGATTTACCATGTTGTCCAAGGAATATTTTGACAGCAAGGGCCTGAGAGTTATTAATTGGGGTCACTTGTGGGATGGTTAGACCTTTTAGGGTGTCTTTAACATATATTGTACAGCCCCCTTCCCTTTTACCAAGCTGGTCAAGCCTAAAAAGGATATAGCCAGGAAGGGAAATAGCAGTGTCTGGGACCTTGGGCGAAAGCCAGGTTTTGTTGAGTGAAAGAATGTCAGGTTAGTGCTGTATTACCCAGACTTGGAGGTCATCAAGCTTGGTTAGCAGGCTTCGAATGTTTGTGGAGGCAAGTTTTAGGAATTTATTCTCACTGCTCAGGTGATTAGGTGGCTGTGGTGGACTGGGGCTGGGGTGAATATTACCAGATAAAAGGAGGGGAGGTAGGATAATCCAGGTGAGAAAGTGCTTGAGCTCTCCGAGTATGGAGTGGCGCCTATGACTGGCAGGGTTTTTTAATTTAGGGCTGTAATTGACAGTTGAGAGAGATTGGAGGAAAGGGTATACAAGTAAAATGGGGTTATGCCTTGGGTTACTGATGAGTGAGAAATGATTTGTGCCATTTGTATGCAAGGTACTCAGGGGTTCAGTGCCCAGTAGAGTTGCTCTAAGTCTTGAAACTGGGGAAATGTTGTGGTATGGGGGACCGAGTAGCAAGTGGGCATTAAAAGAGGAGGGATAAAGTAAGCATGGCCATAGTGTTAGTACGTGACCAAGAGGTAGGGGGTGGAGAAAAGGTGTGGGAATAAAAAGTTTATTACTTACCAAAGTGTGCGACAGGGTTGGGGGGGGGTAGTGGGGTAGTGGCTAATGTGAGAAAAAGGGGTTGAGTGAAAAAGTTAAAGGATGGCAAGAGACGAAGACAAATGTAACTTCCCTGGTGGCATGGTGGGTAGGTTATTCATCACAGGAGAAGAGGGTCGGAGGTTCAAATCCAGGGATAGGGCATAGAAACTCACAAGGGTGAGCAGGGTTAGTGGAACTGCAAGGTAAGAAAAATAAGAGGAAGATAGGGATAGGTTGTACAGGGTAGGGAGCCAAAGACAGAACTCAGCAGTGACTCCTAGTGGTCACACAGTATAAGGAGCATTAGGAAAAATAGACAGCTTCTAGCAAAGATGATCACGTGACCAGTCACATGAGGTGATATGACTGATCTATAAATTGGGGAGTGGGTGGGGCAGTTGCCACGCTTGCAGGTCAATGGGCTAGCACAGGGAGCAGCTCAGAGGAGACTGCAGATCTTGTACCTCACTGCTGCAGGCTTTGGGAGGGTGTCTCTTGCTTACTCCAAGTGGGAACGGAGTGTGGACAGAGAGCCTGTTGAGAGGGGATAAAACACTGAGTCAGAAAGGGGAGTGATTCAGGAACAAAGACCTCAGACTCTTGTGTGGGGAAACTTGAACTAAGGCAGAGGGTTGGGCAGTGGGCAGGGGGGCTCAAACTGCACAGGCATGAGCTCTCCTGTAAGGGAAAGGTGTCCAGAGATAGAACAGTTACATAAGAACTTACTGTAACAGTAGATCTTCAAGAGAATCTTTCATCAGGTCATGCCGACCCACCCTCCTTCCCCCTGTTCTGTTTCCAGACTGCTCCAGCCTTTCGTATAGCTGGGCACCTCATCTCTCTCCATGGTTCTCTAGAGGGAGGCCTAGTGAGTATGGTCTCTGGTGGGGAACTGAGGAGGGAGTGGAGCCACCCATGCTTATATACAAGGATATCGGCGTATACAAGGATGTCGGCGTATGGCAGCGGTATGGGCGGCCCCTACTAGACTGCTACAGAAAAGTTTCCATGTGATCCTGGCACTGATGGGGGATAGTTCCATGGGTGTGATCTGATGAAAGAGATTCCCTCAAAGATCAACTGTTATGGTAAGTTCTTACATAACTGTTCTATATTACAGCAAGGTGCCACTACATAACCCTAGAAAGCAGTGTTAGCCACCAGTGCACCAGTACATAATGCAGTGTATGGCAATGCTGTACATTAATTTACAGAGGTGCAATCAATTTCCCCACTCCGTAAGTATCACCACATACGTTTTGACAACAAACATATATAGGGCTCGTATTTAGGATTTCTTACTGCAAAACTGTCAGAGAAATGGGAGGGCATTAAAAACAAGTGCTAGTTGGATTTGGCATAGAGACAGTTTTGGAGGAGAGAAACAATCTCGCCAATGGGATCAGTCATCTTAAAGAGGAATATAAAGAAAAAGGTGGAATTGCAAGAATTTGTAGAATTGCAAGGAATTATGTATTTATTTTTTTTTATTTGGACAAACACCTTTGAGTATATAAGCTAGTTTACAAAGGTTCCACGTCGGTTACAAATCATAAGCATACTTCTAAGTTCTACAAGATGTAGAGCAGTAACAATGATACAGCAAACAGCCAAATATTGAGTTACATTACAATTATATATACTTTTTATTTTCATTAGAGGTAGCAGCAACCAAGGCTTTGTCAGAATGCAGAGGAGGAAGAGGCTATAGTGGGGTTATAGGCAGCTCCATCAGCACTGTCGTAGTGGTGGTAGTGGTGGTGGGGGGGTTCTCGGGCACTGATAGGTGACTGGGGATGCAAAAATATGTCTAAGCTGCTTCTTAAACAGTCCAATCTTATTTAAGCTTAGTATGGATTCCAGGAACTCGTTTAGCCACTGAGGGGCTCAAACAGCAAAGGCTCGTAACGCTTGTGCTGTTTTGCGGAAAGGAATGTTAAGGGTGTTTTTGGTCATGGCCCTTGTTCACTGCCTGTTACCTGACTGTAGTTGTTTGCTTATACCTGTCTGTACCATGCCTGACAGTTGGACCCAAGTCTCTGTACTTTGTTTCTGCTGGTCCTTCTTGCTTGCATTCTGACTGTACCTTGTGTAATTTGTTGCTAGCCTCTGTACTGTTATTGCCTGTATCTTTGTAACTCTCCCGGGTCGCACCTGAAAATAGGCACTTGACTGTCTAGTGTGCTTACCTAGTAAACAAAAGCTAAATAAATAAAAGGATTTCATTGAGGTGCTAGTAGATTCTGTACTCCAGTAGGTACGAGGTCTAACACTGCCTCCCCTCCCTTCCGAGTATGCAGGTGTATAATTTTATTCTATCCTGTAAAGGGAGCAGGTTGGAGCACGAGTATAGTGTGCAAGTGTGTATCAGCTGGCATCCAAAATGAATCAACAGTCTTTATACACGATTAGCTTGACCTGTTGCGGTGGCATCTGAGGCCACTCCATAGACAGTGATCCCATAGTCAGTGATGGGGAGAAGTGATCTAGTGACTGCGGCTCACCTGGCTTCCATGATGAGGTTGTGCCTGTATCTGTAGGGGGACACCAGTTTTCTGTTGGCTGAGTTTACAATGCTGTCCACATGTGGACCAAATAAGAACGTGTTATCCAGTGTTACTCCCAGGTACTGGAAAGTTGCCACTTGTTCCTTATCTGTGGCCCAGAGAAGAGCATTGTCTTGGTCTTTTTGTAGTTCAAGACTACTCTATTTCTCTTGAACTAGCCCTCAAGTAACCTGAAGCTGCATTGGAGATCATCTGTTAGGGAGTCCTAGTTCAAGATTAGAAATAATCATGAATTTGCTGGTTACAAAGAATGCATAAAACAACAAAAGCTCACAAAATGTGAAGACTATTGCTGACTACAGGAAGAAACAGCATACAGCTGGCACATCCACTCCAAAACCAATAGCAGTCTGACTCACAGTGGTGATAGTCTTGTTAGTACTAGCTACAGGCCTGATAGTGGTCAGTATCCCCAGTAAAACTTTATAGAAAAGCAACCGTCCCCTACCAGCCCTATGGAGGGGCCAAGAGAACAGGGAGGCAGATATATATGCTGAGGAGAAGAGACAGATGTCGGGAATTGTTCTGCAGGGAGATGGAAGAGATAGCAGGGGAGATGGGCAATACAGACTGAACAGGTACCATAATAGTAGATCTTCTTTGAGGATATCTTTCATCAGGCCACACCTATGGAATTATAAGCCTCCTGACACTAGGACCACATGGAAACTTTGCAAGCAGTCAGCCAGGGGTCCCTCATGATGACGTCAGACATCGGCTGATACATAAATGTGGGTGGCCCCATCTCTACTCTGTTCCTTTCCTGCCGTCAACCATACTCCTCGGACCACTGAAGGAAATGCCACTGTAATAGCTGCTATTTTATTTATTTTTTTCAGAAAAGTAATAACTTCTGTAGTGACTTTTTGATGACCTGTATGTTGTCGAAGGAACCGTTGACATTGTTCCAGTATTGTGCCTGTGGTGAGAAGATTTACACTGGCAACTCCTACAATGTTTGTGTCTGCTCCCTAGGCCCGGACCACAATGTGAAATTCTGTGGAATCTGTAGTGCTTTTAATCCCACAACCAGCAATGCTGTAAAGGGACCCTAGAAAACTTCCTTCTTAAACAGAAGGTGGCTAGCACAGAGAAAGAGCTTCAGCAGAGGAGCACTGCCATGTCATTGGCCCCATCTTTTGAGTCCAGGTCTTTAAAATCCAAGTACAAGGCATCAGGGAGTTCCAAACAGAAGCCCTGGGACAAGGAGAAGGAAAGAGCCTCTCTGGTGCATTCCAGGTTGCCTCTCCACACAGCAGGTACAACCTTTTCTGTGCTGTCCTCCACTCTGGCGGCATCACTGCCCACCTGCCCAAACATCAACATGACACCAAGATCAGGGCTTGGCACTGACACTACTAGACCTGGTGCAGCTGGTAATCCAGTGTCAGGGATTCAACCTCCTGCACTGACTGTTTGTTTCAATTGCACCTGTCAACCACATGGGTGCCAACGCTCAGGTAATCCTGTCCTCCTTTTCAGATATGATTCAATGCCTGCTACCTAACCTCCCAGTTCCAGGGGAACTGTTGATGGGACCTGCTACTAATCACCCCTCGGTGCTGCAAGGTACACCCTTTTCACTGCCGCCTCCTAGAGCGCCACTGGTCCTCTCCTTTCTCCCAGCTCGCCCACTCGATGATAAGTACGAATATAATCTTGACCACATAATGCAGGATGAGGAGGTTGAGGATTATGCTGAAAGCCCTTACGACTGGGGCAGCAGCTCCTCTATGTTCACCTGTAGTGTGGACTCTGATAAACACATGAAGATCCCTTCCAGAGGATCCCATTTCCATCACCATGTTGCAGTTACAAGCTGCCATGGGCTTTGACCTGGAGGAACAGGACACAACCAAGAAAAACCTTAGAGTTTCTGGAGTTGCCAGAATCTCCTGCAGTTGTGGTGCCACCTCTGCTCCCTGCCTTAGAGGATGCCACCTTTGCTGAAACATAGAATCTGTTGGCAGATAAGGACAATACAGCCTACCTAGTCTGCCCACGTCCCTACTTGGTTTGGAAGGCAGTCCTCTTATCTGGACTGCCTTCCCCCTCTCTGCTGTACAGCAGGGTGCCTTTATGCTTATCGCATGTACTTTTGAATCCCCATACTGTTTTCACTTCCACCACCTCCGCTGGTAGGCTGTTCCACAGATCCACCACCCTTTCTGTGAAAAAATGCTTCCTAACATTCCCCCTAAGCCTCCCTCCCTCCAGCCTCATGTTATGTCCCCTTGTCCTTGTGTACTTTCTTTTCTGAAATATGCTCCCCTCCTGTACTCTGTTTATTCCTCTAAGGTATTTGAAAGTCTCTATCATATCCCCTCTCTCCCTTCTGTCTTCCAGTGAACAGATGTTTAGTTCCTTGAGTCTTTCTTCATAAGGCTTGTAGTGCAGTCCACGTAACATTTTTGTTGCTCTTCTCTGGACTGATTCCATTCTGTCTGTCATTCCTGAGATGCGGTCTCCAGAACTGGACACATTGCAGATGAGGCCTCACCAGTGATCTATACAGTAGCATCACCACTTCACTCCTAGTACTGGTCATGCCCCTTCCTATGCACCCCAGCATTCTGTTTGCCTTCTCCACTACTTTTTCACATTGCTTGGCTGACTTCAGGTCATTGGATATGAAACCCCCAGGTCTCTCTGCTGACTTGTGGTGGCTAGAACCTGCCCCCCCCCTCCTGTATTCCTCTCTTGGGTTTCTGTGTCCCAGGTGCATAATCTTGCACTTCTTAGCACTGAAACCCAACTGCCAAACCCTTGACCATTCCTCAAGTAGTCTTAGGTCATTTCTCATTTTATCTAGCCCCTCCTGTGTGTCGACTCTGTTATAGATCTTGGTGTCATCTGCGAACAGGCATACTTTCCCCTCCAGTCCCTCTGCAATGTCACTTATGAAGACATTGAATAGAACTGGACCCAGCACCAATCCCTGTGGAACCCCACTGGTCACCTCCCCCTCTTCTGATTTTATGCCATTTACTACCACCCTCTAGGTCCTGCCTTTTAGCCAGTTTCCAACCCATTTTGCCACTTTAGAGCTGACACCTAGATTCCCCAATTTGTTAAGCAACTTTCTATGAGGAACGTTGTCGAAGGCCTTACTGAAATCCAGGTAGGCCACATCCACCGCCCCTCCCTGATCCACCACCCTGGTCACCGATTCAAAGAAATCTATAAGATTAGCCTGACAAGACCTACCCTCAGTGAATCCATGCTGCCTTGGGTCTTTTGCACCACTTGACTCCAGGTAGTTCACTACCCTCTCCTTAAGCAGGGACTGCTGCCTGGTACAGACCCATCAATATCCCAGCTGTACCCAGGAAAGCAGATAAAATATAAATGGCCCCCTCTGGAAAACCGTTTTTTGCAACCCATCATGAAGCAGACTCAGTAGTCATTAATGCTGTCCATGGCAGGTCCAGGGTACCTAAGCACCCCAGTTCCCTCTCACCTGATAAAGACTCCAAGAGATTAGATGTTCCGTGGAACTAGGACTTTTGCCTCAGCATTATTGGGCCATCTCATTGCTAACTATCAGGCCCACATGAAGAAGTGCCAGAGCACCCTCTGGAGGAAGGCCAAGGCAACTGCACAGGCCTTGCCAGAGGGCACTCCAAAACAAGAGCTTCTTAAAGCCCTTTCTGCTGGGGCTGATGAGGGCAAGCATTTGTTCTGCACAGCCAATAATGTCTTAGATGCTTCTGCCAAGGTTGCGGCCTCCGGTGTCTGTCTCAGGAGGTATTCTTGGCTTAGGGTGGCAGGTTTGCAAATTACATTCAACAATCCATTCTCAATGCCCCTTTTCAAGTACATAAGTTGCTTGGTGCTGAGGTCCAGGATATCCTATCCACTCTTCAGGCCTCAGGCAGAATCTTGAAGTCTGTTCATCCCCTCCACCATACCCAGCCTAAAGGTAGGAGTAGGGTCCTTTTTGTCTTGCTGATGTCAGACAGCACCCAGACAACCAGGCAGAGCAAGGGAGCAGGAGCCTTGCCAGCCCCCAGTACCCCTCCAGGTGCCCACTCAAAAGCTCCTAGAGGTGGTGGAGCAAGGGGAGCCACTCCCACTAGCTCAGCCTGACTCCTTGTACACCCCCCAACCACCTTTACCTCCAGAGATGGTTGTAGGGGGCTGCCTCTCCCTCCACTTGACTCAGTGGAAAGAGGTGATGACAGATGCATGGGTTCTGGAAATCATGGAACAGGGTCATGCTCTGGAATTTCTAGACATACCTCCAGATCATCCCCCTCCAATGACCCGTTATCCTCCAGAACACTTACCCCTGTTGCTTGAGGAAAGATAGACTTTGATACAAAAGAGGGCCATAGAACCAGAGTCTCCAGAACAAAGGGACACAGGATTTTACTCTTGATACTTCCTGGTCCCAAAGTGAACAGGTGACTTGTGGACTATCCTAGATCTCGGGGAGCTGAACTTCTCATAGACTACAAGAAGATCTCACTTCAAGGGTATCTCCTGCAGCAGGCTATCACTGGTAGGACATGAGCCATCGGGCACTAGGACCACATGGAAACCTTTCTAGCTAGCAGTATACCAGAGGGGGCTGCCCACCTCTGATGTCAGCTCCTGACATCAGCCTATCCTATATCAGGTGGGCAGAACCCAAGCCCTCCCAAGTTCTTTCCTGCCATCGACCAACGAACGTCGGACCACAGATTCCATCGAAGCTATAGTCAATCGTCTGTTTTTCCCATGTTTTCACCATGCTTTTTTATTTTCAACAACCCAGTAAACAGAGATTTTCTTGGTGTTCATTAGCTCTTTTATGTCTCCTCGGCCTTCTTCATCCGAACGCTCCATGAAGTGCACCTGTGGCAAACAGATTCCTGACAAGGATGGCCATTTTGCATGCCTCTTCTGTCTAGGCCCTGATCATGCTATCTAGACCTGTAACACCTGCCAGAAGTTTAACCTGGCCACCAGAAGACAAAGACAGAGGACCCTCGAAAGCCACTTCCTCAAGCAGAAGGTCACCCAGATGGAATGGGAGATACAGGCCCAGAGTTCCTCTGCTTCCCCAGCCCAGTCTTCGAGTACCTCTTTCTCCAAATCGAAGGGGAAATTGTCAGAGAAGCGCAAACACTGGGACAAGGACCATGACCATCCCGCTCACGGTCGCCACACAAGGCTGTTTCCTCCCTTTGGGGGTCGACCTCCGTGGTCCAGCGTGCTCTCTCTCTTTCAGGGCTGCTGCTGTCCCCACCACCCATCCGGATCTGTTTGACCGGTGGTGGCTTCTCAGGACAGGGTACACTGGTCTCTGTTTCTCCGTCTCTGCTTTTCCAGCCCCTGTTCTCCATGGACTCCACAGCTGGAGGTGTAACTGGAGCTTCTCCAGTTAGCATAGGTGCTTCTGGTGCCAGTTCTCACCCTGCCACTCAGTCACTCAGGCCCCCAACATCGGTCTCAGTCTTCAGGACCTCCATTGGTCCCACCCCTGAGATGCCGGCAGGTGTCGCTGGGTACCGGCATCTCTTCGAACCCAGCCATCACCAGTAGAACCCTCTTTGCCGGCACTGGTCTCTTCCCAGATGCCAGTGCATTCTGCTCTAGCATTGCCTAGACCAATGCCTGCTGGGCCACCTCCCATACTTCCGCAGCCCACAGGTCCAATGCCTGTCACAACCCCAATGCCGGCGAGACCTTTGCCATCTCCCCCCCCTGCCTACTCCAGGGGGACCTGTGCCCAGCCTCATGTTCCTGCAGCCCATGAGACCTACACCTGGGCCTTTACCAACACCTTCTGGGCCACAGCCAGGGTTCCCACCGCCAATGCCCATAGACCTGGTGCCAGGCTACCCATATCCGGCACCTTTAGGGCCGCCACCACCACAGATCTACCCATACCCTGTGCCAGTTGGGTCCCAGCCATTATACCCTTATCTGGCACCCACGTGCCTGCCGCCAGTGCCCGTGGACTACCACGGACGATCTCAGCACTCTGGGCCTTCATGCAGTCCCATGCCACTCAACTGAGCCTGCCTCAGCCCTCCTACCCACAGGGACCTCCAAGGGGTAACACCTCATTGGCTCTGGTGCGTCCACCTCCTAGCATGCCAATTCACATATGGATGTGGGTACTCGCGCTCACCCAGCGGACCCTCCCCTGGGCGACAGTGAACCGGCGGACTCTACTTCAGATGACAAGGAGGGCTCCAAATCTTCTTCAATGGCAGGTGCCTAATATGGGGTCAAGACCGAACCCTCTATGGTTCCTAAGTCTCCACCGGATGATCCAACCTTCATGGATATTATGTGTCATATCTAGACCATGATGGGGTGGAAGACCAAGGAGCAAGACCCAGAGTATCGCTGCCTGGCCATCTATCTCTGCCAGCATGATGCTCCCCCCCCCCACAGTGGTCCCCCCCTTGGTGGAGTTATATGATGACATTACCAGAGCTGCTTGGCTTCAGTCGCATACCATGCCTGCAGTGCCAAAAAAGACACACAGGTTGTACCCTCCCCTGGCTGACAAGTCCTTCTTTGGGGAGCATCCGAAAGCCGACTCAGTGGTCATCACAGCAGCCCACGACTGCACCAAGTGTCCCAAGCACTTCAGTGCCCTCCGGATAAGGAGTCAAGGCAGCTGGACCAGGTGGGAAAGTGTGCCTTTGCCTTGGCCAGTCTTGTCATCAGGGCCCTTAACGACCTGGCTCACATGGTAAAGTACCAAAATTTATTGTGGGATCAGGCTTGGAAAGCGGTGGCAGTGATACCTGATGACCCCTTCAAGCAGCAAACTCTGCGGGTCCTGAAGACCTGGTCTGACGTTGGTACCCATATTCTGTGGGAGGCATACAACGCTGTGGATGCCTATGGATGAGCAGTGGATGCCGGCATTGACCTCCAGCACCACACCTGGCTTAGAGTCTTGGGCTGTGCCCCTGATGTGCCATCCAGTATTCTAGATGCCCCCTTGTGTGGTTCAAAACTGTTCAGGAATAACGTTCAAGACATGATGTCCAAGCTCCAAAACTCTGCGAGCGCTGAAGTCAGTCCACTCAATGTACCACACCCAGCTGAGTGCGACTCACTGGGCCTCCTTTCATCATTCCTCCAAGATACAGTCCAGGGCCCTTGTTAAGGCCCCAGGCAACCGCAAGCAGGAGGAGGGCCTTCCCATTCCCCCCTCAGCCCCTCCCCGGGCAGCCAGAAGTACCCCTGCAGCTCAGCTAGCGGTCTCCTCCACCTCCTGACTCTTGGCTGCCCCTCACCCTCTCCATTAGAATGTCAGGAGATGGCAGTAGGGGGTCAGTTCTCCCTCCACCTAAGTCAGTGGTGGTCCATCGTAACCAACAGCTGGGTGCTACAGCTCATAGACCATGCGCACACTCTAGAATTTCTGGAGTGGCCCCCCCCGCCGCCAATCCAACTGGGGCATCAGCATATCTTCCAAGCCACGTCCCTCTCATAAGAACAGAGATTCAGCCTCTGTTGCTAAAGAAGGCCATTGAGCCAGTATCTCCCTCCCAGCAAGGTTGGGGTATTACTCCCATTTCTTCCTGGTCCCCAAGAAGATGGGAGACCTTCGCCCAATCCTGGATCTCAACAGTCTCAACTTGTACATAGAGTACAAGTGTTTCAGGATGGTCAACTTACAGGGCCTCATACCTCTGCTCCACTAGGGGGGCTGGCTATGCTCCTTGGATATGCAGGACACCTACCTGCACATCAGTGTTTTTTGAACCTACAGGCACTTCCTCCACTTTCATTTTATGGGGGAGCATTACCAGTTTCATGCCCTCCCCTTTAGTCTTTCCTCTGGCCCCCAAGGTGTTTACCAAGTGCCTGGTGGTGGTGGCAGTGGCTTTGCAGAGAAAAGGGTTTTACGTCTTCCCCTACCTGGAAGACTGGCTCTTGGTGCCCCCATCCAGGGATCACCTCCTGCAGACACTGGAAGGCAAGACAACTTTTATTTCTTAGGCACCCAATCCCAGATGCTTTGGGCGCCTTATAAATATAGACAATTCAGAGAGATAGAACAGTCAGAAATACATAAATAGAGCTAAAAATTATAAAATATAATAAAATCAATAGATAAAGTGCAAAATGCGAGCATTACAGATATATGAAAAAAAGTTCTTCACAGCTCTATATCTGGGAATGCCAGTGCAAGCAGATAGGTATTTAAGCGGCTCTTAAAAACCTCAACTAAAGGGCCTCCCTGACAGCTGGTGGTAGCAAATTCTGCAGAACGGGGCTGGTGACACTAAACACCCTGTCGCAGGCAGTTTTCAACCTTGTCCTGGGAATCGCAAGGCACTTGCCTCCTGTTCAGTCTCTGGGCATTACTATCAACCTGCCCAAGTCCTCGCTTACTCTCTGTCAGCGCCTCCTCTGTATAGGGGCTGTCCTGGACACAGTGCAGGGCAAAGCTTTTCTGTCTTCAGACAGAGCAGAGAGGCTTATTTATTTATTTATTTATTTATTTATTTACGAGTTTTACCAGGAAAACATACTGAGCAACATGCTCGATTCCAGATGCGACCTGGGGGCCAAGACCCACATACATAAAATGGAAATGCATTAGACAGTACAGAAAAAGCAAAGCTTGTACATTAGCTATTTAGAAGAAAAAAAATTTGAGAGAAAAAAATAGCAGCCAAGGGTAGGATACATACATTCAGTGTAACTACACAGAGGGTAGAATACTGTACAATGTTTATTGTTTTTTTCAGCATGCCATATGAAAAAAATTTTAGTTGAAACAGGAGCAGCTGGAGGTGAAATGTGCTCTGAGTAATTTGTTACGTAGAGAGGAGTTTGTTGCATGTCGGATGGGGGCAGGTAGGGCATTCCAGGTCTGAGGTATGCGGTAATTAAAAGCGGCCTGGCCTTTGGTTGTACGCATAAACGGGACGTGGAGTAGTCTTGGGTCCGTACTCCTAAGGGAGTATGCAGGTGAAGGTTGTTGGGAGAGGACAGTGGTCAGGTAGGGGGGAAGGGAGTGGGACCAATACTTGACTGTGAGCCTCGCGCAGTTCGTTTGTCTGCGATCATGGAGGGACTGTAGGGTTAACGAGCTGTAGAGGTTGCAATAGTGTGTTGATTGGGGGCAGTCGAGGATGAAGCGGCAGAAGGAGTGGAACAGGGTGTCTAGGCTGACCAGGGCAGACCCGAGGGCGATTTAGTAAACTATATCACCATAGTAGAGTACGGGAAGGATCATTTTTTGAACAATGGCGTGCCTTGTCTGTGTGGGGAAGCAGCTTTTGTTACGGTGTAGTGCGCCAAGTTTGGGGAGCAGCCGCTTGTGTACAGAGGTGATGTGAGCTGAGAAATCTAGATATTGATCTAGCCAGATGCCCAGATATCTGAAGCTCGTACAGTTTTCCAGGGAAGTTCCATCCAAGGTTGTGAAAGGGGGGCTGGGGGCTTGGCGGGAGAGTCTTTGTGGGGAGCCAAATGTTAGTGATACGTTTTTTTTTTTAGAGTTAAGAAATAACTGGTTTGACCTGAACCAGTTTTGAATGGCATCAAAATCTTCCTGGAGGAGGGTTGCTACGCTGTGTGTAGTGGGACCAGAGGTGTATAGGACAGTGTCATCTGCGTACATCTGATGGAGGAGCAGGAGCATGCTGCTGGAAGGTCATTCAGAAAGATGGAGAAGAGGAGGGGACCCAGGACTGAGCCTTGGGGGACGCCTGCAGGGACAGGCAATGGGTGGAAGGTGTGAGAGGCTATTTTGACTACTTGTTTCCTGCCTACTAGGTAGTCATGGAACCATTCAATGGCCGGTGTGGAGAGCCCTGCGTTGATGAGTTTGGTGAGGAGTAGGGAGTGGGAGACGGTGTCAAAAGCCTTGGCTAGGTCAATGAAGATGGCAGAGGTGATATATCCTTTGTCCATACTCGTGAGGATGTCACCTGTGACTGGAAGCAGGGAGGTGATGGTTGAGTGGGATTTACAGAAACCCGATTGGAAAGGTGAAAAAAAGGAGGAGGCGTCTAGGTACGGAGTGAGTTGGGATAGGACCTGGCGTTCCTGTATTTTGGCCAGGATAGGAAGTAGGGAGATGGGTCAGTAATTTCCTTGGGAGGAGAGGTCACCTTCTTTTGGCAGAGGTATAACGGTGGCCAGCTTCCAGGCTGTAGGTAGCTTTCCCTGAGAAAAGGATAGATTGAAAAGGTCGGCTAGAGGTGCAGCTATTGCTGGGGCAAAGAGGTAAAGCATCTTTGCGTCCATGGACATAGGGCATTTACCTTTGTTTGGGTTTAACGCCCGAAGGGAGCAAAAGACATCTGCTTGGGATACTGGGCGGAAGGAGAACGGTATGGTTGTGGTTGTGGGGGCATGCTGAGGGGTACCTGTGCAGTGGGGGGACCGGGGGTGAGAATAGGGAAGGGAGGAAGGGCTTTTCAGTGTAGCTGGAGAAGTGGGTATTAAAAGCTTCAGCTACGTATATTGGGTTGGAGAGGAGGGTGCCCTGTGCTTGTAGTGTCGGGGGTGCAGGTTGTGGCGGGGGGGGAGTAGGGTTTTGAGTGATTTCCAGAAGTCAGTTGGGTGATTTAAATGTTTGCTGAATGCCGATAGGAAGTATGTTTTTTTTTCACTTGGCGAATGCTGTTTGTGACTCAGGCTTGGCTTATGACTCAGGTTTGGCTTCTGATTCAACACCACCATGTTTCAGCAAGGAAATTCCTCAGACTCCTGGGGTTCATGGCCACAGCCATTGCCACAGCCTCTCTGGCAAGGCTGCACATGAGAGTTCCCCAATGGACCCTCCGCGTGCAATGGGACCAGCGGGTAAACTCACTGGATCAGCTACTACTGGTTTTGGGCCCTGTCAAGAAGGTCATTCAGTGGTGGCTGGAACCCAAAAATCTGTTTCAGGGGATGGCCTTTTCCTCCCCACCACCTCAGCAGATTCTCACCACCGATGCCTCGAGCCTTGGTTGGGGTGCCCACATGGGGTCTCATCAGACAAAAGGGACTTGGTCAGCACTCGAGCTGGGTCTCCACATCTACATTCTGGAGACGTGGGTGGTCTTTTATGCTCTTCAGGCCTTCCAGACTCTGATCTCCCCAGGTCCACCCTTAATTCAGACAAACAACATGTGTGTTGTTTTTTATATCAACAAGCAGGGGGGCACTCATTCCTACCCCATGCAGGGAAGCAATGAGAGTCTGGTATTGGGCCATTGAGCACGGCCTTCAACTCTAGGCCATCCATGTTCCTGCTGTCCAAAACAGTCTGATGGATGCTCTAAGCCACTCATGGTACAGAACTCACAAGGGGGAGCTTCTGCCCTCAGTAGCAGAGGACCTCTTCGACAGATGGGGTTGGCCAGAGTTGGACCTTTTTGCATCCCTACTGAGTATAAAACTGCCACTTTTCCATTCGATAGATCCCAGGCCTGGAGTTTTTTGGCAAGATGCATTGTCCCTCTCTTGAACAGGGAAGTTTCTGTATGCCTTCCCTCCCTTTCCACTCTTAACAAGTTCTAGTCAAACTCCAGATGGAGGGGGCAATGATGATTCTCATCACTCCCTTCTGGCCTTGCCAGATCTGGTTTCTCCTCCTACAACAACTGGCAGTGAACCTCCTCTCCCCCTGCCCCTGTCTGGCTTGCTTGCTTTCCCAGGACCAGGGTGCCCTGGTCCATCTAGACCTCAAGTCACTCTATCTCCACACTTGGCTCCTGAAGACATAGCCATTGCCAGATTTGGGGTTTCCCCCAGCTTTTGGCCAGAGCAAAAGAAACAGAGCAAGGCCAAGAAGGCAGCTGCCTATTTTTATTTAGTAAGAGACCAGCAAGGGAAAAATGAGCAAGAAAGCCGATAGTGGCTGTTGTGGTGCTCTTTATGTTTTAAGCAGGAGACCAGCATGTATTTTTTTTTTTCTAGATCAGCGGGGTACAAGGAGATAGGACAAGGCAGTTACTCTCCTTAAGGTTGGAATTGCCCTCCTACCCACCCAGAGTCAGTTCCAATCTTTTTGGCACCAGAATTGATTGACAACTGATACTTCCTGTGGGAACAGGAAGGGTGGGTTTACCAGAGCAAGTCAGAGGTGGGGAAGTGGTAGTTCCAAGGGGGTGTGGGTAAGCAGAGCACTTGGGAGTTGTTAGCCAGAGGTTCGAGGATTTGAACACTGCATCAGGGGTTTAGAAATTGAGTTGGTGAGGCAAGGTTGGATAGTATATGCAGGTAGTAAAAAGGGAAGAGGAGAGAGAGGGGGGGAGAGGCAATAAAAAATGCAAGCCCTCCTCCAGTGTCTAGGGTTGTCTGGATGGTGAGATGGTGCCAGGGGGGCACTTCACAACCTAAGCAAACACAGTCCATGGAGTTACAATAGAAACAACTCGTTACCTGGTTTGTTGATGATAGTGATTGGGAGTCACAGAAGCAGGGAAGCAGACACCATCGTAAGGCAGATGTTATTCACCTGTAGGGGCAATGTTCATTAGCAAGCAGGCAGGCACAGTCTCATTGATTAAATTCAATGTCCACTCCAGAATCCAAAATGCAAAAATGATTTAATTAACCTGTAAAGCAGTAACAACCACTGCATGGAGCATGGGGTATAAAATACATTGGGTTTCCTTCACAGACATAGCTGGAAAATCTACTGCAACAGTCTCTTGAGCTAACAGAGTAGTTATTTCGTACAGATCTCCCTTAAGCTGTGAGGGCTAAATTCCTGGCAGCAATTATGGGGCCAAAAAAGGCCTCATATTGAGGTAGCTTAGTACTGACACCCTCCACTAACTTGTATCTCATTCCTTAGCTTTCTCTCTGCAGCAGTTACGTTTCTTTACCTTCAGACTCTCTTCTGGAAGTTCCCTTCCTATACTTTTACTCTGGGCTTACGACAGCACAAGACGTTTCTACTGTTCCAAACCCATTTACTCTTCCCAGTTCACTCCTATCTGCCTGGTTTCACACTTTCTCCAACCGGGGGCTAATACTTATGGAGCGTAAATTTCTTTTCCTTCAAGGTTTTAATCTTGTACTTTTCATTTGAGATTCATAGCAAGAACTGAACCACCAGAACCCTTTCAGACATCCAATCGCTGATGCCTTGCGTCTAGAATGGTTTCCCCCACATCTGTTTGGGCCTGGAAACCAACAGCACCTCCACTCATGCAGAGATTCCAACCTCTGAACTGACTCATCAGGGGGACCTCTGCCAGTGCCACACCAGATTACCCAATGGACAGCCACCTGTGACAGGGATGAATAGGACTGTGACCCAGTTGTTATGAAAGTTTGAATGCAGGGATCTGTTCTGTTCTTTCCTTTCCTGTCTCTTGTCTGTCTGGTTGTGCAACCAAATTTTCCTGTAAGACCTAGGACTTGATCACCCTGACAGTCTCACAATTCTTTGCCTTTCACTCAGGGGCGGATCCAGGAGTCCTATAGATGGGGGAGCTCAAGTCAGAGATAAAAAATGAAAATAATAGGCCAGTGGTCTGGTGAGTCACCTAGGTCCCCAGAAATTTTTTTACATTTTGCTGTATTCTGGTGCATTTTGGAGGGCATTTCCAATGTAATTTCTACTTATTTCCTCCCTCCCCATGCTTTGTTAGTTGCACCCTAGCACCATCCTTGCAGTCCCCACATTCCACATGACAATATGTTGCCAAAATGCCCTCCACCCGCCCCCCTCAAAAACACACAAAATACCAAAAGACTGCAACTGGGCAGCAGCACATCTGAAACACATAAAAATGAGACAAGCTGAAAGAGACTTGGTGATAAAGACAAATTGCAGACAAATTAAATGACAATCCAAGTAAATAAGTTCACAAATGTCACTCAGTCAAGCACTTCATGACATTACCATACAGCCAACCCATCCCAGTTTGTCCTGCAGTACAGATTAAAGTATCCCCCAACCTTATCTCAGTAAAAAAAAAAAATATATATATATATAATGACTATAGAAATATGGGAACAAAGTCACGTTGCTATCTAGTTTCTGAAAATATCATTTCAAGTCTGCTTGCTATTTTTACAAAACATATTTTTTCTATAGAACAATTTATTCCAAAGAAAATGCATTTTTAAATAAATAAAATATTTTTTATCGTTTTAAAATGTCCTTTACTAGGATAACCCCATGGTATGAGGCATCTCATTTTTACGATAGGCCCAAGAAGTCAGTAAGCAGACAGAAAAACAGTTTTTAAACAAATATAAAATGCTTTTTTTTTTATTAGCAACAGCATTTGCTTGGGTACATCACAACTTGCCCCCATTGAACACATAGAACTACATAAACTAAATATTTGATTTTATCACTTTTTCCTGTTTTGTAACTGCCTGTGTCAATGAGCCAAACAAGATCTTATGACTTCTGTTGGCAATTTTGCTCTCCAAGCATGCAGAAACTCCTGCACATGCCATAATATACAGCAGAACACCTTCAAAGTCCCCATGTCTATTAATTCCGTCTGTGCTCATTCACACTGTACAACCACAACTGAAAAGACAACACAGATTAGATATACAGTACATGCTGAAGTTTTTACCTCAGTTCAAAGGTCTCATGTACCAGTTTCTGCCTCTCCTGGTTCATGCTGTCGCTGAGACCAGACCTGCCCCGGCATTAGTTTTATACCATTCCTAGCATGGTACAGGCGGGCACTACTCTCCAACTCCCTCTCCTGCAAATTCACACCAAAATCAAATTGCCATATAGGACAAAACTAGCAGTGACCTTAAACAATTTTAATGTCATGAATTTAAGCTCCCCATACTAGAAATTAATAACACTAGTACTACATTTATTACACACCCAGTTTGATGGAACACTAATGCCCTGTCCAATCCCAGCAGCTGCCCCCCCTGCTAGTTTAACCAGCATCTTTAATTAGCGCCATTGAATGCATTGAATTATTTGACTTCACCATTGGAAATGAATCTGACTGAGCCGGGAGCAAGAACTTAAGTAAGTGTGGTACTACTACCATATTCATTTCTGTAAGGACAGGGACATCATCACTGGACACTCACACCTCAGATACTCTGATTTGCAAACAAGTTAAACAACTTAACTTTTCTGGAGGCGTGAGTGAGAGAGAATAGCGAGGATTATGATGGGACACCAGTAAGGTTGCCACCGGTCAGCTTTTTACCTGGTGATCAGATTTTCAGGATCCCTATCAGGAAATCTGGTTTTGCTCTGTGCTTGTCAGGTTTTTAAACCATTTTGAGTGCTCACATACTTTTGAAACATATTTTGTCATATCATTCATTGTTTCACCTACATGTCCAGGTTGCAAACAAGTTCTCTTGTCAGTATAGCCCTTTGTTTGTAAAAGTAGCCAACCTGGGAGGTGTAAAGTATGGCCATTAACACCATTAGCACTTACTTAACCTAATCATTTCCACTGCAGCAAAGCTGCCCCCACCTTTTGTAACAGTACCAAAGCCAGTTGTCTTCCACTTTCATTTGCTGGTAAACATTTTCATCTCTGACAACATTTAGGCATTTTTAAATGTTTTAAATTATTTTTTTTCCTCAAGAAAAAAGCATAGGCCCCAAGGTGCAGGGGCACAGTTTGCACCTCGCTAAGGCCAGCTCTGCTGGAGGACATCTGAGACCTGTGTGGCTCAGGCAGCTTTCATGGAGGCATTAGTGCATACTGATAAAGAATGCAGCACAGTGTGTTACTAATAGAGGAGCTCCATGATGGGGGAGCTATAGCACCCTTAGCCCCCCTCTAAATCCACCTATGCTCTCACTGTCTCTCAGTCTTCCGTTACTGTTTCCGTCTTTTCCTTCCTTGCATATCTGCTGGTACAAAAATATATGCAAATCATTATGTGGAAATGTAATTGATATTGGGATCCCTCTATTTAAAAAATTATATAGTGTTACTGTTGAAATGTATATAATTATAGTTTGAGATGATTGCAAAGCTATTTGGAACTAGAGAGGTTAACCTGAGATGCAATTTTTAAGCCTTCTGCAGAAGCTGTAAACAAGAGCTTAGTTCTGGACAACAATGTACTGTTACATAGATACATAGATACATAGACAGTGTCGGCAGATAAGGGCCTATGGCCCACCCAGTCTGCCCATTTAAGTTTGTAAGTTCAGTTTATGTTTTCCAGGAAGTCTGTTGCCCGTTATGTCATTGTTGTCTGTTATGCTGCACCTGCATGAAATTGACAAGAACAATGGAAATTTACAAGAACATTCTGTGAGAAGCATGCTATTTTCTTAATGAGCTGCTGGACAGACTTATAAAAAAGGAGCTGCAATTTCTTGCAAGCGAGACACAGACATAGACACACAGAGCTTAAAAGATGGCCAATACTGACCCTTTCTAAGGAGGCAGTATAGCGTAGTGGTCTAAGGCTCTGAGCTGCAAATTTGGTGACATCCAGCAGACCAGACCTGGGTTTGAATCCCACAGCTTCCACTTGAATACTGTGTGACCCTGAGCAAGTCACTTAACCTCCTTGTGCTCCCAGGTCGCTCCTGTAAAAAAGCTTTCAGTTTAGTGTGCTATACCTGGTTAAACAACTAAATAAATAAAGTTTCAGCTGTAATGCATATGGTAATGATTGGTGCACAAAGGAAAGATTTTTGTATGAAATGCTTTTCCCCAATGCATTTATAATTCTGAAATTGCTGCAACTGCATTTTTTGCTTGAATTCATGCCCACGCTTTTGGATGAGTGACGTGCTGCAGTGTCATATCAGAATAGGTTGCGCTGTGAACTCCCTCACTGCTGGAGCCCTATGTACTGTAATGGAGCACTGCGGGAAAAGTATGAAACCCCTGGTCCCTAGCACATCTTCTGCAGGATACAGGCATTCTGGAAAACAAATTTCATTATCGTCTGAGTCAGAGGATGATGAACAAAGCTGGATGTTTAATCGTTTTGGGGTTCATCCCTATATGTTTGAACCCAATGCTGATGACAGTGATGGAACCCCAGATCGGGCAGCTGCCTCACAGTCATCAATTCAGGGGGATCCTGCAAGACTGATCAACCTGTCTTGGTATGTCAGGTTTTGTGTTTCCCACCAGAAAACACCAAAATGTTACTTGTCTGAGCAGAATGACTGAGGGACATGGGGCATTTATAAAGATTGGCACCGAAATCTAACACCACTGGTGAACACATACAGGAGTGTCTTTGCATTGGTGAGGGCAGCATAGAAACATAGAAACATAGACTTTGATGGCAGATAAGGACCACTAGGCCCATCTAGTCTGCCCATTTCCCTACCTACAGGATAGGCTGCAGATCCTAGTTAACCAACAGCCTATATCTTCCTGCCCCCCACAAGAATTGCCTTATGTCTGTCCCATGCATTCTTGAATTCTCCCACAGTTTTAGACCCTAACTTCCTCAGGAAGGCTGTTCCATGCATCCACTACCCTCTGTGAAATAATACTTCCTCACATTGCCCTGAACCGCCCTCCTTCTATCTTTAAATTGTGTCCCCTTGTTCTTGCAAGTCTCTTTTCTGAAAGATGCTACCCTCTTGGACTTTGTTGATTCCCTTGAGGGTACTTGAAAGTTTCTATCATGCCCCCTCTCCCTTCTTTCCTCAAGGGGTATACATGTAAGCTCCTTCAGTCTCTCCTCACTGGCTTCTCTTGCAGACCCTGCACCATTTTAGTTGCCTCCTCTGGACTGCCTCTATCCTGTCTATGTCCTTGTGGAGATGGGGTCTCCAGAACTGGACACAGTATTCCAGATGGGGTCTCACCAACTGTCTGTACAGAGGGATAACAATTTCCTGTTTTCTGCTGCTGACGCCTCTCCCTATACATTCCAGTATACCCCCAGCCCTCCCTACTGCCTTCTCACATTGCTTGCTAACCTTAAGGTCATCTGATATGATTACCCCAGGTCCCTTTCCTGTTTTGTTGTTGTTACTACCTCCCACCCATTGTGTATTCTTCCCTGGTTCTTGTTTCCCAGGTGCATTATTTTGCACTTTTTGCATTGAATCCTAGCTGCCATACGTCTGACCATTCCTCCAACCTTGCCAAGTCCCTTTTCATCCTTTCCGCCTCCTTGTGTATCAACCCTGTTGCAGATCTTTGTGTCATCTGCAAAGGCATACTTTCCTTCCAGTCCCTCTGCAATGTCACTGATAAGACATTAAAAGGACTGGACCCAATACTGAACCCTGTGGTACCCCACTAGTAACCGCCCTTTCTTCAAGTGGACTCCATTTACAATTACCTTCTGTGTCCTGTTGTCCAGCCAATGTTTTACCAGGCTACCACCCTGGGACCCACTCCCAGGCTGGTTAATTTGACTAATAATCTTTTGTGTGGGACTGTGTCAAATGCCTTGCTAAAGTCTAGGTAGGCCATGTCCACAGCCCCTCCCTGGTCTACTACTTTGGTCACCCAGTCAAAGAAATCTTTTAGATTCAGTCTGACATGACCTTCCGCGTGAACCCATGCTGCCTTGGATCCTGTGCTCCACTGACCTCTAGGTACTCAACTATTCTTTCCTTCAGAGTGACTCCATCACTTTCCTACCACAGAGGTCAGACTGACAGGTCTGTAGTTTCCTGCCTCTGTCTTGGTCCCACTTTTGTGAAGGGGAATCACATCCGCCTTCCTCCAGTCCTCGGGTACCACACCATCCTCCCATGATTTATTAAAAGAGTAGTCAGTGGTTTCACTAGTTCCTTCCTTAATTCTTTTAGAATTCTGGGGTGAATTCCATCAGGACCCATTGCTTTGTCCACCTTCAGTTTTAGGAGTTCTTGCAGAACCCTTTCTTCTGTGAAAGGACTGGGATCGACCCCCCCTATCAAGAGTGCTTCTGTTAATTGGATTAGGCACTTCCCCCTCCTCTTTTGTGAATACTGAGCTAAAATATTCATTCAGTATTCCTGCTTTTTCACTGTCCCCCTCTGCCCACCCACCGTTCATTCTATTTAGCCTCACTATTCCTCCCTTTGTCTTTCTACGCTCGCTGATGTACCTATAAAAGGTTTTATCCCCCTTCTTAACTGAGTTGGCTATCTTTTCCTCAGTTTGGGCCTTTGCTATTCTGACTTCCCTCCCTGGCTATTCTGACTTCCCTCCCTGTCTTGTATGAATGCACATAGTTTTAGTGTTGTGGTGAATGCTGATGCAGTAATATAAATAATTATATAATTTTATATTTGATCCTGCATTTAGCAGCACACAACAAAACTGCAAGGGTCAGACACTGTGCCACCAAGAGGTGTCACACGTGCACATTGGATTTCTGTTACAAAACAGATCTGGGAACCCTTGTACCTGATTTGCACTGTCCTGATACATGCTCCCATTTTCTACAGATCTCCAACACAGTAAGCAAAAGTTTTCAGTACAAAAACACTGTGTTGGGGATTAAAACTTGTACAGCAAAGCACCAAGAAAACAAGATGGAGTTTCACAGAAGTGACGCTCACATCAGCTGCCATATCCCCATTTAATTTTTTCACTATGAAGCTGAATCATCCCATTTCCCAATGTAGGCAAAAAAAGTAAGAAATAGTGCTGTGACCAACTAAAAATGTGCAATGAAAGACTCTCAGCACAGCATCAGGTAAAGAAAGTGCAGATTCACTGAACTGGTGGTAACATCACCAGCCATATCCCCGTAGCAGTTTCTTAGTGTACTGAGACATGCTGCCGTTTTACATGTTGGCAAACAAAATAAAACACACTTTTTGGTCACATAATTTATTGTGCTGGACAACTTTCAGTGCACAACAACTGGAAAAAGAAGTGCAGCTTCACTGAACTGGCTGTCACATCAGCAACCACATACACTGCAATGTGGATGACAGTCTAAGCGCAACATGAGCTGTCTTACTCTGCAGCAGGAGGGCAGTCGGGCAACTTGAAGCAAGCACATAGGGTGGAAAAATTGGGTAAAGTAAGTACATTTACCAAACAAATCTTGCAATTTTAATGGGCACATCTCACTCAGTATCACCACTGAGTCCAAATCACAGAAAGAAATGGCAGTATTCAAAATTCAGGGATAGGTCCTCTTGAAGGAAAACTCGGATGGATCTTCTCTGTTTATTTTGCCTTTGTAAATAGTTATTCTGAACAATTTTATTTTTTTTATGTTACTGCCAGTACTAATAAACACTTTTTGCGAATTCTACAACTGCTCCTGGTTTTTCCTATGCTTTCTGACCTGTGCCTCGATGACACCACCCTGCTGGGGTCCCAAACATCACTTCCCCAAATGGACCTTCCCTGCCTCCACAGGTGGCTCACAACTCTGGGTCCCAACTTTGTGGTGGCATCCAACCTAGGGATTAGGGGTAATGTTGCCACTGTTACACCCTCAACTGCTTAGGCTGCTACTTCCAGGCCATGCCCAAGGCCCCCGCCCACAGGAAAACCATCTGACCCATAGCTGGACTCACCCACAGGCATTCTTTCTTTGGGCCTTAAGCCCTACTGGTGCTTACCATACCAAGGTGCCAAAGTTCACTTGGCAGGCCTCCATTTTTCATTCTTCTCCCCAGGCTCTGGCTCCCAATGCACCAACAGGCCCGATGCTCTGCTCCATTGACCCCCCCACTTCATACCCGAACTGTTGCTTTCCACTTCATGGGTCTTCAAGGGCGGAGGGCTGGGGCAGCAAGTGGACCACCCCAGCCCCATCACTGCCTTCTGGCTGGACTTGTGTGCCTGGCCTACCCCCCCCCCCGAGTCTCCCTCAGAATCCTTCCAGAAAAATAATCTCTCTCCTATTTATACCCTTTGGGCCATGCCTCACCTACGGTCAGCAGGCATCAGCACATCCTACACTCAACAGCACCACTAGCTCCCACTGTCTGCCTAGCTACACTTAGAGCCTAAAATTTAACTAATAATCTCATAGAGGGTGCTTACACTGTCCCCTCACACAAAATGTTCACCTCCTGGTAAACGCAAACCAAGCTGCACAACCAACCCCCACAAAGGAGAGATATGCACACTCTCCCCTCCAAAGGTCAGCGCATGAAACTGGTAGCAGCACTGAAGCGGTGAATGTACTCCCATTTTCCTGTTACAGTTCTGTCTTCACCTACTTGGACTAACTAGGCAACCCACCACCAGTTCCCATGGTCGCTTGCCGGGTACTACAGTATATCAGTGGTGTTTCTTTCCACCTTAACTAAACTCAGTTTTCTTGGTACTATCCCCTGCCACCTACTAACTAGTGCTGCCAGGAGTGGGAACATTTTAGTCATTGTACCGCAATAGTAAATTCTTAAACACTGTAACTATCAACAAATGATACATTCTTACTGTGCGAGTTTTTTAGCTTATTATTTAAAACACAGGATGCTACTGTCACATACATCTGCTACTAGCAACAGCTACTCATTCACTCTTAATCACCCAAAAAGCTTTATAAGAGTTCCAATCGCTTTGCATGCTTTCTTTAATTAGACTGAAAAATCCTAACTTCTATAATCTTAAAGGGGCACACTCCAGTCTGGCCACCTTTAGGTACATCAGCATCTACTGTAACAGCATTAGAGTTTAGTACACACATTTTTTTCTTCCATGACATTATTTGAACAGTAACAACTTGGCTCAACATTTGTTTATTACATTTTGGTGACCGGGTAGGCCCACCAAAATTTACATGATTAATACTATTGGACAGAGTGTATCTTACTCAGAATTTTAACAGTAAAAGTTTGTAGCTCTGAATAGCCCAAACACCCAGACCCTGTGGAGGAAAGAAATATTAGTTTGAGAAAGTACTGTTTTGGGAATCACCATAATCTAGTAATATCTTCCCTAAACTAGGCAGCCATATTGGCCATTGCTTAGAGTATTCTTCAATCTTGCCTCAACTGCGGCTCTATAGTCTATCTTAATGCCAGCAAGTGAGTAATCCAAAAATGGAGCACTTGTTATAATAGTATCTGCCGCTTCGCTCTTGTGGCTCCTAAACTAACACGTCGCTATCAACTTTATTCTACTCTAAATTGGCTCTTCCCATCCTCCTATCATCTTTACACGGCAGGTTGTCTGGTTGATAATTTAATCCAGACTAGTACTCCAAGGTCCCTTAAAACTCTACCAAAACAACCTGACTTGCTTTACACTCTGAGATCTACTGTACACGCTCCCTTTGAAACTCCCAGATTTCTCACCAAGAAGGGTGAACTTGCATTTGCCATATCTGCTCCTAGAGTTTGGAACACCCTGCTGCTCTATGTCCGACAATCTGATACTCACCGGGCCTTCCAAAAAAGTTTAAGAACTCACCTTATGAGCTCAGGACTCTGCTCCTGCTCTGCCTCTTATTTGTCTCCCCTCGCTTGCACTACTACTAATGATCTTGCACCTTGAGAGCTGTACTACTTTCTCAGCACTTATCTACCCCAGTGTTTGCAGTCTATGTACTTCATCAGTCAGTTATGCTGTTTCCAATGTTCTACATAACTATATGTAACAGTGACCACAGTTTATCCACATGCTATGTATATCTATTCAGTTGTTCCCTAATGTGCCATGTAATCTCAAACTGTCTTGTATAATTGTATTTACTTTCGATTATATGTTATATATTCTTACTTACTTAATAATTTATTGATCAGCAAAAGCCATTTCATATATAAAACAAATTACAAAATGAGAAGATGAATATACATAGTATATAGTACAAAAACTTATAAAAGAATTTTCGCTTTAAAATATACATTTCTTAAGTCATAAACTGTGGAAACAGTATAGTTATTACAAATTCCTTATAAATACAGAAGAGTATTAAGTTATACAATATTACAACATTTAAAAATCTCACAAACTTTCAAAGGTCTAATGACTGACTTTACATTTATACCCTAGTTTTATTCAAAATAGATTACTTTGTTTAAATCAAGAAGGAGAAATTCCCATAATGTTACATATTCTAATGTTGACACTATGTATCTATTGTTTCCTATATGTAACCCTCCCAGGTCGTGCCTGAAAATAGGCAAAATTACTTGTCTAGTGCACTTACCTGGTAACACAAAATGAAATAAATAAATAAAATATTTCTGATCTGGCTTAGTGATGGCTTCATCGATAGAGTCCTTAGAAATAAAGTACCATTTGATTCATGGGCTTGCAGTACAGCCTAGAGGTTAGAGGAACGAGGTGTGAATGAGCTTGGTACATCCAGCAGACCAGACCTGAGTTTGATTCTCACAACCTCTACTTGCTTACTGTGTGACTCTGATCAAGTCACTTAACCACCCAGTGCTCCCAGGTCGCCCCTGAAAACAGGCACTTGTGCCTAGTGGGCCTTACCCAGTTACCAAAGACTAAAATAAAAAAATAAAAAACTTTCACTGTCCATTCTTCTCTTGCACCAGTGCAAATGTCTTAAACTGAGTAGCACCATTCCAAATCGAAAAATCATACATTCTCCTGGCTGTGTCAGGGTTGAATAGGACCGTGTCGCAGTTGTCATGGAGAAAGTGTTTAAATGCAAGGATCTGTTCTTTCCTTTCTTATCTCTTGTCTGTCTGGTTGCGTAGCCATATTTTCCCATGAGACCTAGGAGTTGATCACCCCGACAATCTCGCAATTCTTTGCCTCTCACTGTCTCTCATTCTTCACTTGCTGTTTCTGTCTTTTCCTCCCTTGCACATCTGCTGGTATAAATATATATGCAAATCACTGTGTGGAAATGTAACTGATATTGGGTTCCCTTTGTTTAGATATCATATAGTGTTACTGTTGAAATGTATATAATAATAGTTTGAGATGATTGCAAAAAGCTATTGGAAACTCAAGGGGTTCACCTGAAATACAGTTTGTAAGCCTTTTGCAGAAGCTGTGGAGAAGGGCCTCAATTCTGGGACATTGTGTTCCTGCCTGAAATATACAAGAACATTTTAGAAAAAACAGGATGATTGTTAAGAATGGGGGGTTGCAAGGACTTATAAAAACAAAGCTGCGATTTCTTGCAAGACACACAGATTGAAGGAAAACTCTTATGGATCTTCTCTATTTATTCTGCCTTTGTAAATAGTTATATGGAACAAGTTTATTTTTTATGTTACTGCTTGTACAAATAAATACTTTTTGCAAATTCTACAACTGCTCCTGGTTTTCCTATGCTTCCTGACCTGTACCTCAATGACACTGGCTCTATGAAAAAGTTTTTCACATTCTTTGGGTAAGTTCGTAGTCTGAGTCCTCACGAGCCATCATGGAGTTTACAGCTTTTTGGAACATCCATGCCTCCCAATTTTCTTCAATGATATCCCAAATATTCTCCATCAAATACAGATAAACACACACACACACACACACACACACACACACACACACACACACACACACACACACACTCCTGCTGCATACATTCTCTAATCCAACACTCTGAACGTCACTCAGTCTCTCGGATTCTGCAGCGGTACCTTTCTGCAGCCAGGGACTAAACAGGTAGTCCAACACATGAGGGTGTTTTGGATCTATCATCTCTACTCATATGCGTCTACATTTACACAGATCCAGCAGCAGCCAGGGGTTCACATCTAATCCATTAGATGACAAATCATATGGTTGTGGAATATCCCCCATGATACATGGATCACTGAATGAAAACACTTTGGGCTTGGGTCTTGGAGCAGTGGCCACAGCACCATCATTTGAGTCAGAGGAGCACATCTCTAATGGTGGAATAGTCTCTGCATCCTGGGATTTAGGGTAGAATTAGTGCTTATGGATGCTTCCAGATATGATTCCTGCAATTCCACCACTTCAGAGGGGTTACCAGAGCAAGTAGGCCTTGATTTGCCAGGAGACTGGGCCCTTCAAAAGCCTCTCCTGCTGCCACTGGGAGACATGGAATCCATCAGCGGGGAAAGGCTGGGCAGATGTCTATAGCCATTCCCTGCCTTCTCCCCTTCCAGATCCCTCAATACTCACCTTATCTCCTACCATGCCTGTGCTCCTACCAAGGAATCCAGACTTTTGCTAGGGACAGGAGCACCCAGCTGGTCCCATCTTTCCAGATAAGGCACCATAGCATCATTGGGATAAGATACAGCACCATCCACACAAGCCTGACACACTGTTAAGCGTACCAGTCACTCTTCAATGGTATGGCACACCATGCAACTGTCCATTGTAGAACTGCATTCCATCATGTCCCAAATCCTCGACAACACAGACAATGGGATAATTACAGTACACTCGCTGGTTGCTCTTTGCATGATGCTACACTCCATCATCCCACACAGCAATGACCAACACCCTAGTCCCATCTGGTACACAAAATGGTGATGGCTGCCAGCTG
Source organism: Neoceratodus forsteri (assembly GCA_016271365.2). NCBI lineage: Eukaryota > Metazoa > Chordata > Ceratodontiformes > Ceratodontidae > Neoceratodus > Neoceratodus forsteri. The sequence goes on along the minus strand of CM057458.1, from coordinate 302,283,988 downwards.
AAGAATTTCACACCAGAGTCTCTCATTCACAAACAGACAATCACAGCCAAGCATTTGCATAACCAAAATTCCTGTCACATGTAAGTCCAGGTGCTACTCCAAGGGGTGAGACGGGGCTACAGACACATAGCAGCTACTCTGATATTGTGCACTAAGGCCTGCATTTTTTGGTGTTGGAAGCCCCTACAGGGTTTAATATTAGACCAGGCATAACTTGCTTCCCCAAACATCTTTTCAAATCCTGGACGAGCCCCCACGTTGCAAGCCCCCATCCCGGTGTCTAGGGGTGTCTGGATGGTGAAATGGTGGGGGGGGGCACTTTATCACCTAAGCAAACACAATCCATGGAAATAGAATATAAACAAATCTACCTGACTTGTTGATGGTCGTGACTAGGCATCACAGAAACAGGGAAGCAGGCATCGTTGTAAGGCAGATCTTCACCTGAAGGGGCAATGTTAGTTAACAAGAAGGCAGGCACAGTCCCATTGATTAAATTCACTGTCCACTCCAGAATCCAAACTTCAAAAATGATTTAGTTAACCTGTGAAACAGTAACAACTACTTCCTTGGAGTGTGGGGTATAAAATATGTTGAGTTTCTTTCACTGACATAGCTGAAAACCTACTGGAACAGTATCTTGAGCTAACAGACTAGTTATTTCATGCGGCTCTCCCTTTATGCCATGACAGCTAAATTCTGGGTAGCAATTTTGGGGCTGAAAAATATCTCCGATTTAGGTAGCTTGCTACTGACACCATCCACTAACTTGTATCTCTTTCCTTAACTTTCTCTCTCCAGTTACATTTCTTTCCCTTCAGACTCTCTTCTGGCAATTCCTTTCCTATACTTTTACTATGGGTTTATGATAGCACAAGATGTTTCTATAGTCCCAAACCCATTTAACTCTTCCCAGTTCACTCCCATCTACCTGGTTTCATACTTTCTCAACCATGGGGCTAATACTTATGGAGCATAAACATCTTTTCCTTCAAGGTCTTAATCCTGTACTTCTCATTTGATGTTCATAGCAAGAACTGAACCACCAGAACCCTTTCAGATATCCAGTCACTAATGCTTTGTACCTAGAATGGTTTCCCCCATGTCTATTTGGTCCCCAAAACTAACAGCACCTCCACTCATGCATCGATTCCAACCTCTGAACTGACTCATCAGGGGGACCTCTGCCAGTGCCATGCCAGATCACCCAATGGACTGCCACCAATGTTCCCTCTAATTTTTAGTCTCTGTGGGTGGGCAACTGATATGTGTGTGTGGCACTTTGTGCAAAAAAAATTGATTCACGTGCACAAATTGGGTGGCCCAAACAAGTGATATATTTTATTGCCAATAAACAGTAGAAAACATAACCAAACACTCAAATACTCAATACAAAGTATAAATATACATAGAAACATAGAAACTTAGACTTTGATGGCAGATAAGGACCGCTAGGCCCATCTAGTCTGCCCATTTCAGTACCTACAGGATAGGCCGCAGATCCTAGTTAACCAACAGCCTTTATCTTCCTGCCCCCCACAAGAATTGCCTTATGTCTGTCCCATGCATTCTTGAATTCTCCCACAGTTTTAGACCCCACAACTTCCTCAGGAAGGCTGTTCCATGCATCCACTATCCTCTCTGTGAAATAATACTTCCTCACATTGCCCCTGAACCGCCCTCCTTCTATCTTTAAATTGTGTCCCCTTGTTCTTGCAAGTCTCTTTTTCTGAAAGACGCTACCCTCTTGGACTTTGTTGATTCCTTGAGGTACTTGAAAGTTTCTATCATGTCCCCCCTCTCCCTTCTTTCCTCAAGGGTATACATATTAAGCTTCTTTAGTCTCTCCTCATCGGCTTCTCTTGCAGACCCTGCACCATTTTAGTTGCCCTCCTCTGGACTGCCTCTATCCTGTCTATGTCCTTGCAGAGATGGGGTCTCCAGAACTGGACACAGTATTCCAGATGGGGTCTCACCAACTGTCTGTATAGAGGGATAACAACTTCCTGTTTTCTGCTGCTGATGCCTCTCCCTATACATCCCAGTATACCCCTGGGCCTCCCTACTGCCTTCTCACATTGCTTGCTAACCTTAAGGTCATCTGAAATGATTACCCCCAGGTCCCTTTCCTGTTTGTTGTTACTACCTCCCCACCCATTGTGTATTCTTCCCCGGGTTCTTGGTTCCCAGGTGCATTATTTTGCACTTTTTTGCATTGAATCCTAGCTGCCATACGTCTGACCATTCCTCCAACCTTGCCAAGTCCCTTTTCATCCTTTCCAAGCCTCCTTGTGTATCAACCCTGTTGCAGATCTTTGTGTCATCTGCAAAAGGCATACTTTTCCTTCCAGTCCCTCTGCAATGTCACTGATGAAGACATTAAAAGGACTGCAAATATCTGAACCTCGGTACCCACTAGTAACCGCCCTTTCTTCAGAGTGGACTCCATTTACAATTACCTTCTGTGTCCTGTTGTCCAACCAATGTTTTACCCAGGCTACCACCCTGGGACCCACTCCCAGGCTGGTTAATTTGACTATCAATCTTTTGTGTGGGACTGTGTCAAATGCCTTGCTAAAGTCTAGGTAGGCCATGTCCACAGCCCCTCCCTGGTCTACTACTTTGGTCACCCAGTCAAAGAAATCTATTAGATTCGTCTGACATGACCTTCCCGCTGTGAACCCATGCTGCCTTGGATCCTGTGCTCCACTGACCTCTAGGTACTCAACTATTCTTTCCTTCAGAAGTGACTCCATCACTTTCCCTACCACAGAGGTCAGACTGACAGGTCTGTAGTTTCCTGCCTCTGTCTTGGTCCCACTTTTGTGAAGGGGAATCACATCCGCCTTCCTCCAGTCCTCGGGTACCACACCATCCTCCCATGATTTATTAAAAAGAGTAGCCAGTGGTTTCACTAGTTTCTTTTAGAATTCTGGGGTGAATTCCATCAGGACCCATTGCTTTGTCCACCTTCAGTTTTAGGAGTTCTTGCAGAACCCTTTCTTCTGTGAAAGGACTGGGATCGACCCCCCTATCAAGAGTGCTTCTGTTAATTGGATTAGGCACTTCCCCCTCCTCTTTTGTGAATACTGAGCAGAAATATTCATTCAGTATTCCTGCTTTTTCACTGTCCCCCTCTGCCCACCCACCGTTCATTCTATTCAGCCTCACTATCCCTCCCTTTGTCTTTCTATGCTCGCTGATGTACCTATAAAAGGTTTTATCCCCCTTCTTAACTGAGTTGGCTATCTTTTCCTCAGTTTGGGCCTTTGCTATTCTGACTTCCCTCCCTGCTTCTTTCTGCCTTAACTGGTACAGCTCTCTGTCCTGCTCCTTCTGTGTTCCTTATACTTCCGGAATGCTATCTTTTCTTCCCTGACTTTCACAGCCACCTCTCTTGAGAACCATAGTGGCTTTTTTTTCGTTTTGATTTGTTTATTTGCTTCACACAAAGGCTTGTTGCATCTGTGATGGCAGTTTTGATAATTCCCCATTGTTGCTCCACACTCCTTCTAGCCTGTTTGCTAGTGCTTTTCTGAGGCACTCTCCCATCTTCCAAAGTCAGCCCTCCTAAAGTCCAGTACCTCACTTTTGTATGGCTTGACTCTGTAGCTGAGTTTAACGTGAACCACACTGTTTGATGGTCACTTGTCCCAGATGGCAACCTACTTCTAGATCTGAGATCCTCTCGCTGCCCCGTTTGAGAGTATGAGGTCTAAGATTGCTCCCTCACAGTGGGTTCGAAACTAGCTGTCTAATGCCTGCCACCTGTAGGGCATCAAGAATGGCCCTGCTCTTGGATGTGGCTGCAGCAAATGTGCTCCAGTTAACATCTGGCATATTCAGGTCTCCCATCAACAGTATCTCCCTTTCTCTGCCATTCTAAGAATGCCTTCCATCATATCCTTGTCCATTCCTTCCCCTGACATGGGGTCTGTACACAACCCCTGTGCGGATTGTGGTGCCCTTTCCAGTCTCCAGGTGACCCACAGTGCCTCCTCTCCTCCCTGTTTACTCTTTTGTTCAGTTGCTTTTATCCCTTCCTTTACATAGAGAGCTACTCCTCCCCTCTTCTCCCTGCCTGTCTCTCCTGTGGGTTATATACCCTGGTATGTTAACATCCCAGTCATGGTTCTCTGTGTACCATGTTTCTGTGATCACACGATACCCAGGCATCCTCTTCCATTAAGGCCACCAGCTCAGGAGCTTGTTGCCCAGACTCACGGGCATTGGTACTCATTACCCTCCATTTCCTGATGGCCTTACCCCCTTTTGCTCCATCTCTGTCCTTCTTGCCTTTGTCACTTTTTCCATTTACCCTGCCCTTCTCCCTATCGACACCTCCATGTTGGTGTTTGCCACACTTACTACCGTGATTGTTTGGGGGGGGCTAGGATTTTCCTGCTCCTTTCCAGTGCCTCCCCCCTTGGCTAGTTTAAAACTTCTGATAGTCCGAAGCTTGGATGTGCATTGTGCACCATAACAGTATGAACTGGAAACCTGTGTAAACTATGTACATTTTAAAGAGTCTTGCATGCATCTAAAAGGGGTGCTGCTGATGATGCATTGTTAAGAAATCACCATTTACTGTTTTTTCTCTCCTGTCTTTCCCAGTCTTCCAGTGGATGTATATTTTATTAAGATCCATTTTTCCATCAGATGCTAAAAACAATTTTGTTTGCATCAGAAGAACTAAATGGCTTTCTTCCAAGTGGTTTCTTTGCTTGCTCTTAATGCAGTTCATGAGGCTGAAGCCTCTTTCACAGTCAGCACTAGAAGCTTGGAATGTAGTAGTAGTAGTAGTACAATTTATTGTTCAGCATAAAGCAGTTACAATATACTAAAATCAGGACAGAATACATAGTAAATATAAATAGACAATAAATAAATCAACAAGGAACTTAAATATCTTTACAGTGCAATTCAATTTAACAGTGTCCCTTGAGTACCTTTTCACATAAAAAACCTCCACAGGACTTCAGGTCCCCCTAATAAACTTTACAAATGAGCTGAAATTAAAAATCTTGCAAAGATCTCTACAATGTTCTTCTCTTTCATAGTAAACAAATATTCCAAAAGATCCTCCAGGGGGAGGCTGAGATACCCTAACAATCCACCCAGCAGTTTTTTCCTAGTTGATTCGTACTCAGGACAAAAGAGTACCACGTGTTTGAGATCATCTATAGTCCCCACTCCACATTTACAATATGGAGAAAGTCCCCTCTCTTTTGTCTGAAATGAATGCATTAAGCATTATGTTTTAGTTCTGAATTTTGTATAGCTTCTCCTTTGTTTAGGACAGGTTAAAAGAGATAAAGGCTCATATCCCATGAAATCTTTACTTTTTATAAAACCCATATAGCTTAAGCTTGGAGAGTTGAACATAGCAAGAATGCATGTCTAAGTCAATAAGCCTCAATTTGACATCTTGCCTAATCTCCTCAAATGGTCTAGTGTAAATTTTATATAAGAGGTGGCCCAATCCGGCCAGCATTATTGTTTTCTTAATAAGTTGGATAAAGGGATGTACATATCCTATGCTGGCCAATTTGATGGCTTCCTCTACACACATTCTGGGATATCTTTGTTGGGGCAAAAGGAAAAGTTTCAACAGAAAGAGATAATGTTGTTCACAGATGAGAGAAGTCAAGGAACGTTGTCCTGACTCCAAGGCAAGAATACAGCTTGGAGTTCCATTTAACAACATTAAGATCTATCTATAGAGTTTATTCAGAATTATTTCTAATTCTCTAACCTTAGTATAACCCCAGATTTCAGAGGCATATAACATGCTCATTCTTATTTTGGCATTAACAACTCTTAATACCCCTCTGACCAATGACTTCCCCATCTTGCTGTTAGATATTTTTGGGCATTTACTGAAGATCCCATTTTAAATCAAATAGCCTCCAAATGTTTGGTCCAAGATATGCTAGAGGCAAAACGGGCACCTAAATAGTCATAACACTTAACAGTGTCTATATGGTTACCGTTTAGCCTAAAGCCTATCATATTCTTGGTTTGAGAGCCAAAAACTACAATGTCGATCTTGCCGAGATTGACTTTCTGTTTCCTTTGAGAACAGAGAGATTCAAAGTGAGCCAATTTTCTTTTAAGACCTAGGACTGAAGTGAGAGCAAGACTAAATTGTCTGCATATGCTAAACATTCAATCCTTTGATCATTAATTTTTGGAGTATGAAAATCTGGGTTACCAAGCTGATCCAAGACTGTATTAATGTAGATGTTAAAGAGAGTGGGGGCCAAAATACACCCCTGTCTGACCCACACGTTTGTCTCAAATCTATCAGATGGATGACCATACTGATTATACTGGACCCTTGCCCACGATTTTCTTAAGAGTCTAATAACATCAAGAAGTGAGGCCTCCAACTTCAGATCCCTTAATGTAGTCCAAAGGATTTTTCTACTAATGCTGTTGAAGGCCGAGCAGAAGTCCACAAAACAGCAATATAATCTGTTTTTTCTCACTTTAGTATACTTCCAGATCAGGTACTGAATCACATAACAGCGTTGTACTGTAGAACGGTCCTTCTGGAAACCGTTCTGTGCCTCATTCAATACTGAGTTCTCCTTGACCCACGACAGCAATCTGCCCAAAATTATCCTAGAGAAAATCTTCTGTGAAACGTATATCAAACTAATAGGCCTATACATCCTTGGGTCATTTGGATCCTCTTTTATAAAAATTAGGAAGATGACACTACCTGCCCAACCGGCAGGGCAAGAGTACCCCGAACCAGGCCATTAAATAGCAAAAGAAGAAAAGGAATCCACCAGTTGGGAAAAACCTTATAGTGATCACCTAGGACCCCATCCAGCCCTGGTGCTTTATTTGCCTTAAACCCAATCAGTGCCATCCAGATTTTGCCCTCTGTGATCAAGACAGGTCTTGGAAAAATGTCATCCTCCTGTATTTTGAGAGAATCAGGTGTCTCCTGCTCGTCATGAGAATAATAGAGCTTGGAGAAATGAGATGCCCAAACTTCAGGTGTAATATAGGCTTCAGTCCTAACAACAATATTCCAAAATCGCCTTCCATCCCTATCCAAAACAGCCTGCCTCAGTTTTTCCCAAAGTCCCTGAGTATGTTTATGTCTCTTCCATTACAGAATTTTCCTGTATCTTTCTCTTTCAGTCTTTTGCAATTTAAAATCTGATGCAGACTTATTTCTTTTCTTCTTATGCTGTCTTAGTTTTCCTCCAAACTCTTTCTTTGTCTGTAGGCATGCTGAATTAAACTAAGACTTTTTATAAAGGGACCTAGGATGGTACGTTGTTTTACATCTAGGTCCAAGTAAAGAATGAATAGTTTCCCAATTCTCCAAAATATTAAAGGCCTTACTTTTGTCCAGGACCAACTCGTGAATATCACCTAAGACTCCTGTACTAAGAATTTCTGTGAAACTAGCTTGATGAATCTGCCCCCATCTAATCCTTCTCTTGTTTATGACTTCCAGACTCTCTTCCTGTTGTGCCTCACTCCTTAAAGTCCCAAAAGGGCATTTGATGTTAATTACAATAGCACAGTGTGCTGATTCCAATCTATCCATGACCTCTAACTTTTGAATCAGCTTTACTGCTTCCAAATTGGTCCAAACCTGATCAGGGTTGAAGAGCCAGAAGGTCCTCTATATGTTAAGGATCCAACTATATCTCCCTGAGTTCTCCCATTTAAAATACAGAAATGTCTACTGGCCAAACCCGCTAGCAATTCCCTACCTCTGAGGTTAGATTTTAGATCCTGAGCAGTCCTAGTATATGAGATATTGGGATTAATTATTGATATTGTATGGATTGTATCTAAATATACATCCTCCAAGAAACAAGAAGGAATTCTGGCATTAAAGTCTCCTAAAATAATTATTGGACAAGATGTACTCTTATCTGACAATTCGTCAAGTGCCATTTTCAGATCCTGTATGAAAAGGTCAGCAGGATGAGTAGCTCTATTGAGAGGGGGAAAGTATATGTTGCAGAGAATGATCTTCTTTTGTCCCTTGCTAATCACTAGATCCAAAATACCCTCTGACTTAGTAGAAATATTAGCGATCTGAAAATTTAGTAAAGTTTTGGTAAAATAGGAAATACCCCCTTTAAACCTTCCAAACTTTTTTTCTTTAGTTGCTGGCAGAGTAGAGACAGAATATCCAGCCAATTTGGGAGTTACATTTTCTGTACACCATGTTTCTTGTAGTCCAGTAATATCAAAATTATCCAGAAATCTCATTACTTCAGAGTCAATTATTTTAAGATGGATGCCCTCAATATTCCATTAAAGTATAGAAAGGGCGTCCACATCTCGATCCCCAGCTCCCGTATCCAAATCTAGCCGCATTCAGAGTTCGTTTGATATTATCTACAGGCTGCATTTGTCAGGCTTAATCAATAACTGTCAGTAGCAAGTAGGTATTAGGGGTCAGTTAGGTTTCCCAAGTCAATCAGGGGGTTATCTGCCTCTAAGATTGATTATGGACTATCTTTAGTCTGTGTCAACCTGGAAAAGACTTTGCCCAAGTCTAATGTGTTAACTAAATGTATTCCCACAAGCAACCCAGCTTGCTGGCCAGAGAAAGCAAGCTGTTAGTTGTATGAGGATTTTTAAATGTAATATCAATCTGTGTTGTGGGCTCAGGATCTCTATATCACTTTATGGACTCCACCATGTTTCTGGAGATATAAAATCCTAATGCTCTTTCCAAGAGCAGCAACAAATCTTCCATAACTGTCCTATGAGAATCCTTGCATGAAACCTTCCACCCAAAGATAGTTATGGTCCTACTCAGCCATACTTCTCTCTGCTTCAGTACATGATCCTCTATCACTCCCAAGATTTTTCTCTGTGCTATCGTATCCTTCTCACTCTGCACCTCCCTATGGAGACTCTCTTCTGGGGAAGGATAAGACTGTGTAGGAACCTTTTACATGATAGCTTCATGTTTAGCTTAGAATGTAGCACATACATCAGTAAGTTTAGCCACCATGCTGTACTGCACGGTAGTCAAAGCAAAGTGGATCATGTCAGTAAAGGATTTTAATACTCCCTTTATTTTTTCAGCACCTATAACTCTGAAGTCATTGTACTGGCTAACAATTTCTGCTTGGTCCACTGATGAAAATAAATAGTCCTGGTAATTGCTGTACAGTCTCTCAATATTGGATAAGCCAAACTCAAAGCTGCAATGCGGCATTGCTGCAAAATCAAAGGCAGATCAGTCAGAAAGTTCACATGCAGGAAATTGGCTATCCAGAGGGTCACATAACAGACCAATGAATTGCAAAATTGCTGTTGTGCTTACTTCAGCTGTGCAGTTAGCCAAAAGCAGTTTTATGGGTTGGCTCCAGTAGACAGTTTCACCCAGGTACTGGCTTCTGATCTTTTTTAATTTTGCCCTAGCAATCTGTACAGCTTCAACTGTTGTCAGACCACTTTTCTGAAACATCTTAGACAACTCTGCCAACTCCAAAAGTACATCATTTAATACTGTTATGGCAATGTGATATTCAGGGTTGGACAGCTTCTTAAAGCAGTATTTAGCAATGGGATCTTTGATGGATGCATGCATAATTGTATGTGATGTCATTTACCCTAGGTATGGTTTACAGCTAGTATGCTGGGTATTGTCAAGCTCAGTGGGGGTTTTAAAATGTATTTTTACAATGTAGTGAGTGAGTCAGTGTGATATGAGAGAGAAGATGTATTTAGGAGACTGTATTTCTCTTCCCTTCCTGATCCATACTAAGCACAGTCTAAATTTATGAAATTAAATGTAAAGGACATTTTTTGCACTTACATTTCTTGCTGTCCACTTTAAAATTACTATCCCCATGTAGCCAACATGGGCAACCTTTTACAAGCACTGATTCATTGAATCCCAAATACGTATATAATATGAGACCCCGTTTTAAAGAGAAGCACAATCTCATCTCTCTAGACATATGTACAGTCAATGTCTCAGCCTGCTAGTTGAGAAGGTTATACCCGTTCCGGCCCCCAACAAATACATAAAAAAATTACATAGAAATAGACAGTAGGTTGCTTTGATGCTTTTATTGTAAATAAAAACTATAGTTTTCCCATTTTCTTATATTGAAAAAAAAATGACCATGCTTACAACGGTGAGGCTTTAAGTCCATTATAAACACATTTTATATGTGAGACGGTGCTTGGGGAGGAGGCAGATTACACCAATGTTAAGCAACTTTAAAACTGAAATAATATAATATACACCCTCTCGCATTGCTTTGTTGGGGGCATCTACTGCTTGGGGAGAAGGCAGATTACACTGAAGTTATGCAACTTTAAAACCGAAATAATATACTCCCTATGTCAGAGAATCTCTCGCATTGCTTTGTTGGGGAGCATCTACCAAACAAATAAAACATGCCATTTCTGTGAACAGCAGGGGAATACTGTTCATTATCAAGTACTGTCTTACTGAAAAGAGGTGTCAAGCTGAAAATATTGCTGTAACTGCAAAGCCAATTGGTTGAAATTTTGCTGATTGATTCCTTTGTTCAGTAAGTGGAGTGAGAGTGAGATGTCTGGCTTGTTGACTGCTGGCATGTTAAAATTAAAGGGTTGTGGCCTCGGGAGGTGGGCATACAATGTTTCTTTCTCATTCACTTTCATGTCCTGCTGCCTGAGTCTTAAATCTGAGTGATGACTGTTGTCACTGCTTCATGAACATGAGAATCCCTGTCAACTGCTTTGTGCGCTACTACTGAAGCAGTGTGCGGGTTACTTCTGACTGCTGTGCGGGTGCACATGCGCACACCTTAGGGGGAACATAGACTGCCACCCCGCTGAGGTCCCAAACATCACTCCCCAAATGGACCTTTAACCTGGGGATTAGGGGTAACTTTGTCACCATTACAACCTTAACTGCTTAGGCTGTCACTTCCAGACCTCACCCAAGGCCCGTCTACAGGAAAGCCATCTGACCCATAGCTGGATGGGCATTCTCTCTTTGGGCCTCAGGCACTATTGGTGCTTACCCTACCAAGGTGCCTAAGTTCACTTGGCAGGCCTCCATTTTCTATTCTTCTCCCCAGGCTCCCACTCCCAATGCACCAACAGGTCTAATACTCTGCTCCATTGCCCCCCCAATTCATACTCGAACTATCACTTTCCACTTCACGGGTTATCAAGGGTGGAGGGCCAGGGTGGTTAGTGGACCACCCTGGCCCTGCCACGGCCCTCTGGCTAGACTTGCGGGCCGAGCCCCCTGGCTCCTCTCTTCTGGCCTTCCCCTCAGGTCTCCTTAAGAATCCTTCCAGAAAAATAATCTCTCCCCTATTTATACCTTTTGTGTGTGGGCCCCACCTATGGTCAGCAGGCAGCACCACATCCCAGACTCGGCAGCACCACTAGCTCCCTCTCTCTGCCTAGCTACACTTAGATTCTAAAATTTAACTAGTAAGGTCCCAGAGGGTGCTCACAAAAAAATAAAAGGAGGGGGGGGTTATTAACCTGTACATTCATTATTGTATTGTGGGAATTGGCAGGGGGGAGTAGGTAAGATCTATTTCTGCTAAAGTCTGTATAAGATTTTGATTGGGGGATTAAAACATATTATTCTAATGTGAAATTAACAGCTTGGTGGAAAAGGTTTTTCTGTTTATTTTTTCTTTAACAAAACTAGTTGCTTTTTGAAACATTAGCTTATTGTCTATTGAGTGATTAAAAAGCCTTGGGGAAAAGGATTTTCTGTTTTGCTTAACACAAGTGTTTGATTTTTGAAGAAAAAAAAAGGGGTCCAGGTAAAAAGCAGAAATGATGGGAGTGGTGCAATGGAGTGGCTGTGGGGCTGCAGTCTTCAAGGAGATCTTCTGGAGGCTACGGTGCTGCCCCATCTGCGTGTACCTCTCTGGGTTGAGGGCAGAGGATGCTCATCTCCAGGCTGAGTTGGGTAGGATTCAAGTGGCCTCCTCCCACCCAGGGGCCACCAAATCCACCCTCACTGCCTCAGAGGATGGCAGTAAGGAGGGGCAGTTGGATGACAGTGGGCTTGGAGAGGGAGAGGTAGGTTAAGCAGAGGCACATCCCACCTGAGGTTCCACTCCACAACTCCGTCACTATTCTAGCAGGGCAGGACTGTCTCATGGTGGCACATGCAGAGGTTTACAAGGGGGGATGCAGGGAGCCTCCACAGTGGAGACCCCAGGGGGAGTGGCATGGGACCCCAGAAGAAACATAGAAACACAGAAACATAGACTTTGATGGCAGATAAGGACCGCTAGGCCCATCTAGTCTGCCCATTTCCCTACCTACAGGATAGGCCGCAGATCCTAGTTAACCAACAGCCTATTTCTTCCTACCCCCCACAAGAATTGCCTTATGTCTGTCCCATGCATTCTTGAATTCTCCCACAGTTTTAGACCCCACAACCTCCTCAGGAAGGCTGTTCCATGCATCCACTACCCTCTCTCTGAAATAATACTTCCTCACATTGCCCCTGAACCGCCCTCCTTCTATCTTTAAATTGTGTCCCCTTGTTCTTGCAAGTCTCTTTTTCTGAAAGATGCTACCCTCTTGGACTTTGTTGATTCCACTGAGGTACTTAAAAGTTTCTATCATGTCCCCCCTCTCCCTTCTTTCCTCAAGGGTATACATATTAAGCTCCTTTAGTCTCTCCTCATATGGCTTCTCTTGCAGACCCTGCACCATTTTAGTTGCCCTCCTCTGGACTGCCTCTATCCTGTCTATGTCCTTGTGGAGATGGGGTCTCCAGAACTGGACACAGTACTCCAGATGGGGTCTCACCAACTGTCTGTACAGAGGGATAACAACTTCCTGTTTTCTGCTGGTGATGCCTCTCCCTATACATCCCAGTATACCTCCAGCCCTCCCACTGCCTTCTCACATTGCTTGCTAACCTTAAGGTCATCTGATACGATTACCCCCAGGTCCCTTTCCTTTTTGTTGTTGTTACCTCCCACCCATTGTGTATTCTTCCCTGGGTTCTTGTTTCCCAGGTGCATTATTTTGCACTTTTTGCATTGAATCTTAGCTGCCATACTTCTGGCCATTCCTCCAACCTTGCCAAGTCCCTTTTCATCCTTTCCACACCTCCTTGTGTATCAACCCTGTTGCAAATCTTTGTGTCATCTGCAAAAAGGCATACTTCTCCTTCCAGTCCCTCTGCAACATCACTGATGAAGACATTAAAAAGGACTGGACCCAATACTGAACCCTGCGGTACCCTACTAGTAACCCCCCTTTCTTCAGAGTGGACTCCATTTACAATTACCTTCTGTGTCCTGTTGTCCAGCCAATGTTTTACCCAGGCTACCACCCTGGGTCCCACTCCCAGGCTGGTTAATTTGACTATCAATCTTTGTGGGACTGTGTCAAATGCCTTGCTAAAAGTCTAGGTAGGCCATGTCCACAGCCCCTCCCTGGTCTACTACTTTGGTCACCCAGTCAAAGAAATCTATTAGATTCTGTCCTGACATGACCATCCCGCTGTGAACCCATGCTGCCTTGGGACCTGTGCTTCACTGACCTCTAGGTACTCAACTATTTTTCCTTCAGAAGTGACTCCATCACTTTCCCTACCACAGAGGTCAGACTGATAGGTCTGTAGTTTCCTGCCTCTGTCTTGGTCCCACTTTTGAGGGGGAATCACATCCACCTTCCTCCAGTCCTCGGGTACCACACCATCCTCCCATGATTTATTAAAAGAGTAGCCAGTGGTTTCACTAGTTCCTCCTTTAATTTTTAGAATTCTGGGTGAATTCCATCAGGACCCATTGCTTTGTCCACCTTCAGTTTTAGGAGTTCTTGCAGAACCCTTTCTTCTGTGAAAGGACTGGGATCGCCCCTATCAAGAGTGCTTCTGTTAATTGGATTAGGCACTTTCCTCCTCTTTGTGAATACTGAGCAGAAATATTCATTCAGTGTTCCTGCTTTTTCACTGTCCCCCTCTGCCCACCCACCGTTCATTCTATTCAGCCTCACTATCCCTCCCTTTGTCTTTCTACGCTCGCTGATGTACCTATAAAAGGTTTTATCCCCCTTCTTAACTGAGTTGGCTATCTTTTCCTCAGTTTGGGCCTTTGCTATTCTGACTTCCCTCCCTGCTTCCTTCTGCCTTAACTGGTACAGCTCTCTGTCCTGCTCCTTCTGTGTTTCCTTATACTTCCACACAGAAGAGGAGGAGCAACTCCTAGTGGGGGACTCTTTTATTAGGGGGGTAGACCTGGGGGTGGGAGAGAGGGAGGTCAGGTGCCTACCCAGTGCCATGGCATGGAGGGATGAGAAGAAAATCCAAAGGATCACTGTGGCAGCAAGATGGGAGGGTGAGCTAGACATCATTGTCCATCTGGGGACAAATGACCTAGTGGGGGAAGAGGTTAGGGCAGTGTAGAGGGTTCACAGAGTTGGGGAGGGATCTTAGACAGGTGGCATGCACGGTATCCTTCTCAGAAGTCTTTCCTGTCTACGGCATGAGAGAAGCCAGGGTACTCCACACCAAGGGATTCAATGAATGGCTTAAGAACTGGTGCAGAGCTGAGGGATTTGGCTTCACTGGGGACTGGGGCACCACCTGGAGGGAAGCAGGCCTATATAGGAGGGATGATCTGCATCCATCCAGGTGGGGGGAACCAGGATCCTCAGTGAGAGATTTAAATGTTTCATTGCTAAGCATTTAAACTAAATGGGGTGGCAGAAGTAAGCAGGGAAAATCAAACTGCCCCACACCACACACACATAGGTCAAAATAGTCAGAAGGGAGGACCATAGTGCTGGGGAATCACAATAAGGACCTGAAATTGGGAGTAAAGACAGGGGAAGCTTAGGGGAAGGCATAAGGGTAGGAAAGGAGCTGGTAGGGATGAGGGCATCAAAACATGGACGGCAATGTGTACAGATGCTCGTAGCCTGGGAAACAAGATCCTGGACTTAGAGGCCTTAATGGCAGAGGAAAACCTGGACATTGTCGCAGACACTGAAACATGGTACACTGGAAATCATGACTGGGATATAAACATACCAGGGTACACAGTCTTCAGGAAAGACAGGGTAGGCAGAAAGGGAGGAGGGGTAGTTATCTACATTAGAAAGGGGATCAAAGCAACTGAGATTCAAGGAATGCAAGAAGGGGAGGAGGCAATATGGGTCACCCTGGAGACAAGGAATGGCACTGCCATCTGAGCTGGAGTTATCTATAGACCTCCAACGCAGGGGGAGGAACCAGACAGGGTATTAGTGGAAACCATCCATAAAATGGCAGAGAAGGGGGACCTAAACATTCTGGATGTTAACTGAACACTATGCTGCAGCCACAACCCAAAACAGAGACATTTTGGATGCCCTGCAGGGGACGTGCCTCAAACAGTTAGTGTAGGAGTCCACCTGGGAGGGAGCGAAATTGGAACTGTTTCTCACCAATGGGGACAGAATTT
Organism: Neoceratodus forsteri; assembly: GCA_016271365.2. Classification (NCBI taxonomy): domain Eukaryota; kingdom Metazoa; phylum Chordata; order Ceratodontiformes; family Ceratodontidae; genus Neoceratodus; species Neoceratodus forsteri. The sequence goes on along the minus strand of CM057458.1, from coordinate 302,268,557 downwards.
CTGATGTATCGGTGGGAAGCCATCTAAGGTCCAATGATCACCATACAGTATGGTTTAGGGTAAAAACAATGGAAGAGACAAACCACACAAAGGTAAGGGTCCTGGATTTCAGGAGGGCCAACTTTGCTACAAAGGGGGAATGCTTTAAGAAAACCCTGGCAAAGGAGGACGGAGGGGGTGAAGTAGAGAAACAGTGGGGAAAGCTTAGAGTCATAACAGAGGCAAGGAGCCTTGTGTGAAGCAAGCAAGACAAAAGAAAGAAAAGACCACTATGGTTTTTTCGAAGGGAGTGGCAGGGAAGGTTAGAGAGAAAAAAAAATGTCATTCAGGAAGTATAAGAAAACACAGAATGAGGCAGACAGGGAACTGTATCAAGCAAAGCAGAGTGAGGTGGAGAAAGCAGTCAGGAGCACAAAGGCAAAAACGGGAAAAATAGCCCAGACAGTAAAAGAAAGAAACAAAACCTTTTTTAGGTATATTAGTGAAAGAAAAAAGAATAGAGGAGGGATTGTGAGGCTAAATAAAGGAGGAGGACAGTGTGCAAAGGGGACCTAGAAAAAAATTAAATACTGAGCGAATACTTTTGCTCTGTATTCACAAAAGAAGGGGAAGGACATAGACCACAGTTAGGTGGTAAAAACACAAAGAAACATAGAAACATAATGGTAGAAAAGGACCGCCAGGCCTAAGTGACTCTGACCATTAAGGGTGTGTCGCACAAAATGAAAGTGGGGGTAGTACTTAAGTTACCTATACCTGTGATTATTGGAAATGGCTTTCCAGGATTTACTGAGTTAATCAAAGTGGGAGTAAATCCTGATGTTTCGGCAGCTATGGTGACAAGAGCTCAGGCAAAGAAAATTTCAGATGGTGGTGACTCTTCCGTTCGTCGATTTTGATTCGGACTTGTTTGAGCACAGCTCCAAGATCCAGAAATCCAGGAAAGAAAAACAATGTCTGAAGAAACTGTGGCAACAACTAACTGATGGACATTAGGGGTTAACATATGAAAATGCTGAAACTAAACTGGTCACTGATTGTGATTTTCTTTCAGAACAAGCTAACGATGTTTCTCTCAAGGGTTATTTTAAGCAGCTGGGGGTGAAATCAAAACAGGGTGAACCAATGTTTAAAAAATGTAATGGGTTACTATACAGAGTTTGGGTTAAACCTCAGACACAGAAACAGACAGAACAATTGTTTATACATACCACAGAAGTATAGAACAGAGTTGTTACAGATAGCATATGATAGTCCTATGGCTGGTCACTCGGGGAGGGATCGCACCCTTGCTAGATCGCTGTACAGATTTTTCTGGCCTGGAATTCATGAAGATGTTGCTATGTATTGCAATTTCTGTGCTGAGTGTCAAAAAGTAGCCCCAGTCACTAGAAAAGACAAGGTGCCCCTGGTGCCCCAACCCTTGATAGATGTGCCTTTTGAGAGAATTACAATGGATGTGGTTGGTCCTTTAGACAAAAGTAAAAAGGGTAATAGATTTATCCTGGTAGTATGTGACTGTGATACTCGATACCCAGAAACAGTTCCAATGCGTACTGTCACAGCTTCAAAAGTGGCAGCAGAGCTTGCAAAAATTTTCAGCAGAGTGGGCATACCTAAAGAAATTATTACTGTTCAGGGTAGTAATTTTGGTGCTGCATTACTTAAAGAGCTGTACAGACTATTAGGTATCACTACCATATGAACCTCCCCCTATCACCCTCAGACAGACGGTCTTGTTGAGCATTTTAACCAAACCCTGAAACGCATGTTTAAAAGGTTTGTAAAAGGGGAAGGGAAAGATTGGAACCAATATTTGCCTTACCTACTTTTTGCTTACAGAGAAGTGTCACAGGCATCAATAGGGTTTTCACCATTTGAAATGCTGTATGGCAGGCAGCCAAGAGGGCCACTGGATGTGATAAAAGAAACGTGGGAAGATAACCCTACTCAGAAACAGTCTATAATGTCTTATATGTGTGCCCGAAGAAAGAAGCTGGCAAAATATGTTGAAATTGCCCACAGTAATCAGGAAGAAGCCCCAAATCAGCAGAAGGTATATTATGACCATGGGATAAAAGAAAATGTTTTTGAGCCAGGTGAAAAGGTTTTGCTACTGTTACCCACAACAGAAAAAACTGTTAATGAAGTGTCAAGGGCCTTACAGAGTGTTTAGATGTACTGGCACCATTAACTACGAGACTGAAACCCCTGACAGGAAAAATCCTACTAAGATATACCATGCTAACCTCCTCAAGAAATGGGTTGAAAAAAATGCCAAAAGCTGCTTTGCTAGTTTTACCAGAAACTGATAAGGAAGATATTGATGTAGCTTATGATAGACTGGAACAAACTGTAAATGCTGATGCTGTAAAGTTGAATGGTTCCTTAACCTCAGAACAAACTGCAGAAATTCGTAATGTGCTAAAGACATTTAACAGTACTTTTACCACAGTACCAGGCAGAGCAAAAGGGGTCGAACAAATGATAGTGCCAAGGGATGCTCGCCTTATTAGGCAAAAGACGTACAGGTTACCAGAGCAGTTGAGAGCTGACGTGGTTAAGGAAATACAAAACATGAAAGAATTGGGTATCATAGAATAAATAATAATAAATAAAGCTTTATTTCGCATAAGCACCTTTCAAAGTACCAAGGCGCTTTACAAAAGGTTAAAACAACAGTAATAAAAACAATAAATACAATCCAAAGCAGTAACAGAAATCTGACAAGGTTCATGATTCAGTGCCATCAAAGGCCTGGCACCATAAAAAGGTCTTTAACCCTTGTTTAAAGCATCCCACCATTGTGCACTCCCGCAGCCGACGGGGTAGAGAATTCCAGAGGGTAGGGGCCACGTACATAAATGCACAGGCCCCAGAAGACTTCAAAGGCACCCTCAGAATCTCCAGCAACCCCTCATCAGCCAAACAGAGCTGTCACATGGGGCGATAGGGAACAAGAAGCTCTTTCAAGTAGTCAGGGCTGAGTTCATGTAGGGCTTTGTAAGTCAGTAAACCAACTTTAAAGGTGATCTGCCACTGAATCGGCAGCCAGTGCAGAGTGCGCAGCACAGGGGTGATATGAGAACTACGAGAAGTCCCCGTCAACAATCTTGCAGCAGCATTCTGCATTAGCTGCAGGCGATGGATATCAACCCCAGGAAGCCCTAAGTAAAGGGAGTTACAGTAATCAAGGCGCGAGGTCACAAAGGCATGAACCAATGTAGGTAGATCACCAGCTGGAACAAGATGCTTGATCCTGGCAATGTGCCTACTGTAAGATGGTAAAAGGATGACTAGACGACTGCCGACACCTGAGATCATAAAGTCAGCCCGTCGTCTAGTACCACCACCAGGTTCCACACCCATTCAGAGGTAAGGATCTGGGAGCCCCCTAGATAAATTCCAGTGGGCTGACCAGTCCTCAACCCCTCTATCTGGTGACCTGGGTCTACAGCCATGACCTTGGTCTTTCTCACATTCAACTTTAGCCAGCTCAAATTCATCCAGTCCTGGATTTCAGCAAAGCAGTTGTTAAATACTGAGAGCGCACTATCCTGGTCGGGTGCAAAAGACAGGTAGAACTGGGTATCATCAGCTTAGCAGTGAAACCTCAGCTCGTACCATCTTACAATGTCTCCAAGGGGCAGCATGTACACTGCAAACAACTTAGGGACAGCACTGAGCCCTGAGGGACCCCACATGACTGACAGAATGGGTATGAGAAAAAAATTCTAGACACCACTCTCTGAGTTCTTCCAATAAGGAAAGATGTAAACCACATGAGAACCATACATGTCAGGTCACAGATGGACCTCAAATGCCCAAGCAATACCCCATGTTCGACAGTGTCAAAAGCTTAAAAGTGATCGAGGAGCACCAGAATGGAACAGCGTCTCCAATCTCTTGCTATCAGAGTCGAATAGTGCTTGGTCATCTCCAATGGTAATTGTAAACAAAAAAGAAGGGGGTGTTAGAATCTGTCTTGATTTTAGGAAACTTAATCAAGTGTCAGAATTTGACAGTTATCCTATGCCCAGAACAGATGATTTGGCAGACAGACTGGGGAGTACAAGGTATATCAGTACCCTCAATCTCACCAAGAATTACTGGCAAATCCCTTTCACTAAAGAATCCAAAGACAAAACTATATTTGCCACTCCTGTTGGATTCCATCAGTTCAACCCCATGCCATTTCATTTACATGGTGTACCAGCTACATTCCAGCAGTACATGGATGTAATTTTATCACATCACACTGGTTATTGTGCTGCATACCTGGATGATGTTGTGCTATACAGTCCAGACTGGAAAAGCCACCTGGAACATCTACGAGCAGTTATCCAAGCTATCAAAAATGCAGGTCTGACTATTAATCCTACCAAATGTGCATTGGGCATGCAGGAAACCAGATATTTGGGCTATGTGTTGGGAAATGGAGACGTTAAGCCAGAAATTTCTAAAATAGAAGCTGTGGCTAACAGCCCTGTCCGTAAAACAAAGAAACATGTCAGGTCATTTTTAGGGCGGGCTGGTTATCGGAGATTTGTTCCCAACTTTGCTGAGTTAGCTAATCCCCTCACTGAACTCACGAAAAAACGGCACCCAAATAATGTGAAATGGACCCCAGAGTGCGATGAAACTTTTCAAGCCATTAAGGCTGCATTATGTTCAGCCCCTGTTTTTAAGAAACCCAGACTTTGAGAAACTATTTTTGTTACAAACAGATGCATCAGAGGTAGGCCTAGGTGCAGTCCTGAGTCAAAATATAGATGGGAGAGAACATCCTACTCTGTACAAAAGTATGAAGTTACATGACAGACAGAAAAGGTACTCCACCATTGAAGAGGAATGTTTAGCAGGAAAGTGGGCCATGGAGTCCCTTAAGTTTTATTTGCTAGGAACTGACTTTTTACTTATAACAGATCACAATCCTCTCTGTTGGCTTAACAAAATGAAAGATAAAAATTTCAGAATCACAAGGTGGTACCTGGCACTACAGCCATTTAAATTCAAGGTGATAAACAAATCTGGTAAAAAGAATAGCAATGCTGATTTTCTGTCAAGATATGGCTCAGGAAATGAGGGTTCTGAAGGTTGAAAAACAAATGTATGAGTTTAAACTTTACTGTTTGCTGTACTGTTATAGAAAAAGGATACTATACATGTGCTTAATTTCTGAAAGTTAGAAGCTAATATTATTAGAGAATTAATATAAAGTTTTGGAAACCTGTTTGATAAAACAGGTTCCCTCTTAAGGAGGGGTGTGTTATGTGACAGGCTTAAATAGGACTCTGCCCCAGTTGTTATAGAGAAAGTGTTTAAATGCAAGGATCTGTTCTTTCCTTTCCTGTCTCTTGTGTGTCTGGTTTCGCAGCCATATTTTCCCATGAGACCTAGGAGTTGATCACCCCAACAGTCTCGCAATTATTTGCCTCTCACTGTCTCTGTCTTCACTTGCTGTTTCTGTCTTTTCCTCCCTTGTATATCTGCTGGTATGAAAATATACACAAATCATTGTGTGGAAATGTAACTGATATTGGGATCCCTTTGTTTATAAATTATATAGTGTTACTGTTGAAATGTATATAATTATAGTTTGAGATGATTGCGAAAAGCTCTTGGAAACTCAAGGGGCCAGATATTCAAAAGGGTTGCGCCATGCGCAATAGGGTTGCCCCTGCACAAGTCCAAACTTGCTCCATTCTGTGATATTCAGCAGGAGGCAGTTGCGCCACAGAAAACATGCTGAGCAACAGCACATTGCAAATGAATGCATGCTGAACTGGAGGGGGAGGAACCATGCATAAACTACACAGCCCGATATTCAGCCGCGCTGTGCAGAGTTGTGCAGGCGCAACTCCCAACCTGTGCCTGCACAACTCTGAGCCAAAAAAGGTGTGTCGAGGGCTACTCACAGGTGAGCTGCTGCATTGCAGGGTGCAACACAGCAGCTGCCACCTGTGGCTGGCCTCAACCCACTCCCTGTGCCCCCTGCAGCCCGATCTGGGCAAAGAGTGAAAATCCCCACCACCACCCCCACTGGCCCGGATCGCTGGCAACAGCAGAAATGTGCTCTCCACCAGCCCGACCGCTGGCTGCATTAGTTTAAAACAACCCCTAATACATCCCTGGTGGTCCTGTGGACCAAAAGCCTGATCGCGGGCTGTATCAGTGTAAAATACAACCCCTCCTCCCGACTATAGCTCTGGTGGTCCAGTGGACCAAACTCCGCTCGCGGGATGTAGCAGTAACCCCCGACATAGCCCTGGTGGTCCAGTGGACTGAAACTCCCGATCGTGGGATGTATGCAGTAAATACCCCCAACACATCCCTGGTGCCTAGTGTCCCCCACCCCCACCACCATGAAGCCCCACCACCCCTGCTCCCCGGCGGCCGGCGGGCAGCAGCATCCCACCTGCCTGCCACACCACCACCCGCCGACTGACTGCCGGGCGTGCACGCCCGGTGGTGCAGAGCAAGAGCCAATGGGTGTACGCCATACAAGATAAGATATCCAGTTTTGTGAATGAAATTCATTCACAAAACTGGACTGTCTTGTACGGTATGGGCTGCACGCCCATTGGCTCTTGCTCTGCACCATGGGCGGCAGCCCTACTGGGCAGTCAGTCGTGGGTGGCGGGCAACAGGCGGTAGGATGCTGCCGCCCGCCAGCTGCCGGGGAGCGGGTGGTGGGGCTTCATGGGTGGGTGGGTGGGGGGACACTAGGCACCAGGGATGTGTTGGGGGTATTTACTGAATACATCCCGTGATCGTAGTTTCGGTCCACTGACCACCAGGGCTATGTTCGGGAGGAGGGGGTTGTATTTACACTGATACAGCCTGCGATCAGGCTTTTCGTCCACTGACCACCAGGGATGTATTCGGGGCGGGTTGTTTTAACTAATGCAGCCCGCGGTCGGGCTGGTGGGGGGAACATTTCTGCTGTTGCCCGCGATCGGGCCAGTGGGGTGGTGGTGGGGATTTTCACTCTTTTGCCCGCGATCGGGCTGCAGTGGGCATCGGTCCCCGATGGCTGCTGCCTGGCAGGGTGCCAGGCGCAAGTCCTCGGGGATCGGCGAACCTGCGTGCTAATGGCATGCAAATGGGGCCATAATCAGATGCAAATGACCCCCCTATGCCTTTCATGAATTATGGCCCCATTTGCATGTCACCTTTTGAATATGGGGATTTTGCGCATGGCGCAATGGTACTTGTGCCACCGCAAGTTGTATGCTCCACTCTGACAACTTGCGGTGGCGCAAGTTCCACTGCACCATGCACAGTGGCTGTGGTTGGGGGGTGATATTCAAAGAGTGCTCAACAGCGCAACCCTTTGAATATCGCCGGCCACACCCCTGCGCAACTATTTTGCGCAGCGCAAGGGCTTGCGCCTAAGAATGGCGCAGTTTGAATATCCAGCCAAGGGGTTCACCTAAAATACAATTTGTAAGCCTTTTGCAGAAGCTGTGGAGAAGGGGCCTCAGTTCTGGGACATTGTGTTCCTGCCTGCACCTGCCTGAAATATACAAGAACATTTTAGAAAAAAAACAGGATGCTTGATAAGAAGGGTTGTTGCAAGGACTTATAAAAACAAAGCTACAATTTCTTGAAAGACACACAGAGATTGAAGGAAAACTCTGATGGATCTTCTCTATTTATTCTGCCTTTGTAAATAGTTATATGGAACAAGTTTATTTTTTTATGTTACTGCTAGTACAAATAAATACTTTTTGCAAATTCTACAACTGCTCCTGGTTTTCCTATGCTTCCTGACCTGTACATCAATGACACTGGCTTAATGAAATGTTTATTTCACATTCTTTGGGTGAGTTCATAGTCCGAGTCCTCATCAGCCATCATGGAGTTTACAGCTTTGTGGAACATCCATGCCTCCCACTTTTCTTCAATGATGTCCCAAATATTCTCCATCAAATACAGATAATCCCACACACACAGCACTCCTGCTTCATATGTTCTCTCATCCAACACTCTGGATGTCACTCAGTCTCTCGGATTCTGCAGTGGTACCTTTCTGCAGCCAGGGACTAAACAGGTAGTCCAACACATGAGGGTGTTTTGGATCTATCACCTCCACCCATACGCGTCTACGATTACACAGGTCCAGCAGCAGCCAGGGGGTAACATCTAATCCATTAGGTGGCAAACCATATGGTTGTGGAATATCCCCCATGATACATGGATCAATGAATAAAAACACTTTGGGCTTGGGTCTTGGAGCAGCGGTCACAGCACCATCATCTGAGTCAGAGGAGCACATCTCTAATGGTGGAATAGTCTCTGCATCCTGGGGATTTAGGGTAGAATTAGTGCTTATGGATGCCTCCAGATATGATTCCTGCAATTCCACCACCACAGAGGGGTTACCAGGGCAAATAGGCCTAGATTTACCTGGAGACTGGGCCCTTCAAAAGCCTCTCCCGCTGCCACTGGGAGACATGGAATCCACCAGTGGGGAAAGGCTGGGAAGACGTCTATAGCCTTCTCCCCTTCCAGATCCCTCAGTACTTGCCTTATCTCCTCCCATGCCAATGCTCCCACCAAGGAATTCAGTCTTTTGCTAGGGACAGGAGCATCTGGCCGGCCCCAGCTTTCCAGCTAGGGCACCATAGCATCATTGGGATAAGGTACAGCTCCATCCGCACAAGCCAGACACACTGGCAAGCATAGCAATCACTCTTCAATGGTATGGCACATCACGCAATTGTCCATTGTGGAACTTCATGTCCCAAATCCTCAACAACACAGACAATGGGATAATTTACAGTACGCTCTCTGGTTACTCCTTGCATGATTCCACTCTCCACCATCCCACACAGCAATGACCAACACCCTAGTCCCATCTGGTACACAAAATGGTGATGGCTGCCAGCTGAAGAATTTCACACCAGAGTCTCTCAGTCTTAAACAGCCAATCACAGCCAAGCATTTGCATAACCAAAATTCTAGTCACATGTAAGTCCAGGTGCTACTCCAAGGAGTGAGACAGGGCTGCAGACACATGACAGCTCCTCTGATATTGTGCACTAAGCCCTGCATTTTTTGGCACTGGAAGCCCCTACAAGGTTTAATATTATACTAGGCATAACCTGCTTTCCCAAACATCTTTTCAAATCCTGGACAAGCCCCCACGTTGCAAGCCCCCCTCCCGGTGTCTAGGGGTGTCTGGATGGTGAGATTGTGGGAAGGGGCACTATACAACCTAAGCAAACACAATCCATGGAATTAGAATAGAAACAACTCTACCTGGCTTATTGATGGTAGTGACTGGGCATCACAGAAACAGGGAAGCAGGCATCGTCGTAAGGCAAATCTTATTCACCTGAAGGGGCAATGTTCATTAGCAAGAAGGTAGGCACAGTCCTATTGATCAAATTCACTGTCCACTCCAGAATCCAAACTTCAAAAATGATTTAGTTAACTTGTGAAACAGTAACAACTACTCCATGGAGCATGGGGTATAAAATATGTTGAGTTTCTTTCACAAACATAGCTGGAAAACAGTTATTTCATGCAGATCTCCCTTATGCAATGACAGCTAAATTCTGGGTAGCAATTTTGGGCTGAAAAATATCTCCAATTTAGGTAGCTTGGTACTGACACCCTCCACTAACTTGTATCTCTTTCCTTAACTTTCTCTCTCCAGTTACATTTCTTTCCCTTCAGACTCTTCTGGCAATTCCTTTCCTATACTTTTACTATGGGCTTACGACAGCAAGAGATGTTTCTACTGTCCCAAACCCATTTAACTCTTCCTAGTTCACTCCCATCTACCTGGTTTCATACTTTCTCCACCCAGGGACTAATACTTATGGAGCATAAACTTCTTTTCCTTCAAGGTCTTAATCCTGTACTTTTCATTTGATATTCATAGTAAGAACTGAATCACCAAAACCCTTTCAGATATCCAATTGCTAATGCTTGTGCCTAGAATGGTTTCCCCCACGTCTATTTGGGCCCCAAAACCAACAGCACCTCTGCTCATGCATCGATTCCAACCTCTGAACTGACTCATCGGGGATCTCTGCAGTGCCATGCCAGATCACCCAATGGACTACCACCCCACTGGGGTCCCAAACATCACTCCCCAAATGGACCTTTAACCTGGGGATTAGGGGTAACTTTGTTACCATTACAAGTTCAACTGCTTAGGCTGCCACTTCCAGGCCACACCCAAGGCCCACCCACAGGAAAACCATCTGACCCATAGCTGGACTCAACCATGGGCATTCTCTCTTTGGGCCTTAGGCACTATCGGTGCTTACCCTACCAAGGTGCCGAAGTTCACTTGGTGAGCCTCCATTTTTTATTCTTCTCCCCAGGCTCCCACTCCCAATGCACCAACAGGCCTGATGCTTTGCTCCATTGCTCTCCCCCTACTTCATACTTGAACTATCACTTTCCACTTCATGGGTTATCAAGGGTGGAGGGCCAGGGTGGCAAGCAGACCATCCTGGCCCCGCCACATCCCTCCGGCCAGACTTGAGGGCCAAGCCCCCTGGCTCCTCTCTTCTGGTCTTCCCCCGGGTCTTGCTCAGAATCCTTCCAGAAAAATAATCTCTCCCCTATTTATACCTTTTGGGTGTGGGCCCCACCTATGGTCAGCAGGCAGCACCACATCCCAGACTCAGCAGCACCACTAGCTCTCTCTCTTTGCCTAGCTACACTTAGAGCCTAAAATTTAACTAGTAAGCTCCTGGAGGGTGCTCACAAAAAAAATAAAAGGAGGGGGAATTGTTAACCTGTAGGTTCATTATTGTATCGTGGGAATTGGCAGGGGGGAGCAGGTAAGGTCTACTTCTGCTAAAGTCTGTATAAGATTTTGATTGAGGGATTAAAACATATTATTCTAATGTGAAATTAACAGCTTGGTGGAAAAGGTTTTTCTGTTTATTTTTTCTTTAACAAAACCAGTTGTTTTTTGAAATATTACAGCTTATTGTCTGTTGAGTGATTAAAAAAAAAAAAAGAAAAGAGATTTTTTGTTTTGCTTAACACAACTGTTTGCTTTTTGAAGGAAAAAAAAAGGGGTCCAGATAAAAAGCAGAAATGATGGGAGTGGTGCAATGCAGTAGCTGTGGGGCTGCAGTCTTCAAGGAGATCTTCTGGAAGCTGTGGTGCTGCCCCATCTGTGTGTACCTCTCTGGTTGAGGGAGGAGGTTGCTCATCTCCAGGCTGAGTTGGGTAGGATTCAGGTGGCCTCCTCCCCCACTCAGGGGCAACCAAGTCCGCCCTCACTGCCTCAGAGGATGGCAGTAAGGAGGGGCAGTTGGACAACAGTGGGCTCTGGGAGGGAGAGGTAGGTTAAGCAGAGGCACATCCCACCTGAGGTTCCACTCTACAACTTCTACAGCATTCTAGCAGAGCAGGACTGTCTCATGGTAGCACCCACAGAGGTTTACAAGGGGGATGCGGGGAGCCTCCACAGTGGAGACCTCAGAGGGAGTGGCAAGGAACCCCAGAAGAGGAAGAAGCAACTCCTAGTGGGGGACTCTTTTATTAGGGGGGTAGACCTGGGGGTGGGAGAGAGGGAGGTCAGGTGCCTACTGAGCACCACAGCATGGAGAGATGGGAAGCGAATCCAAAGGATCGCTGTGGCAGCAAGATGGGAGGGTGAGCTAGACATCATTGTCCATCTGGAGACAAATGACCTAGTAGGGGAAGAGGTTAGGGCAGTATAGAGGGTTCACAGAGTTGGGGAGGGATCTTAGACAGGTGGCATGCATGGTATCCTTCTCGGAAGTGTTACCTGTCTATGGCATGAGAGAGGCCAGGGTACTCCGCACCAAGGGATTCAATGAATGGCTGAAGAACTGGTGCAGAGCTGAGGGATTTGGCTTCATTGGGGACTGGGGCACCACCTGGAGGGAAGCAGGCCTATATAGGAGGGATGGTCTGCACCATCTGGGTAGGGGGGAACCAGGATCCTCAGTGAGAGATTTAAATGGTTCATTGCTAAGCATTTAAACTAAATGGGGTGGCAGAAGTAAGCAGGGAAAATCAAACTGCCCCCCACCACACACACACAGGTTAAAATAGTCATAAGGGAGGACCATTGTGCTGGGGAATCACCAAAAGGACCTGAAATTGGGAGTAAAGACAGGGGAGGCTTAGGGGGAAGGCATAAGGGTAGGAAGGGAGCTGTTAGGGATGAGGGCATCAAAACATGAAAGGCAATGTGTACAAATGCTTGTAGACTGGGAAACAAGATCCTGGACTTAGAGGCCTTAATGGCAGAGGAAAACCTGGACATTGTCGCAGACACTGAAACATGGTACACTGGAAATCATGACTGGGATATAAACATACCAGGGTACACAGTCTTCAGAAAAGACAGGGTAGGCAGAAAGGGAGGAGGGGTAGTTATCTACATTAGAAAGGGGATCAAAGCAACTGAGATTCAGGGAATGCAGGAAGGGGAGGAGGCAATATGGGTCACCCCGGAGACAAGGAATGGCACCAGCATCTGCACTAGAGTTATCTACAGACCTCCAACGCAAGGGGATGAACTAGATTGGGTATTAGTGGAAACCATCCACAAAATGGCAGAGAAGGGGGACCTAAACATTCTGGTTGTTAATTGAACACTATGCTGCAGCCACAACCCAAAGCAGAGACATCTTGGATACCCTGCAGGAGGTGTGCCTCAAACAGTGTAGGAGTCCATCTGGGAGGGAGCGATATTGGACTCGTTTCTCACCAATGGGGACAGAATTTCTGATGTATAGGTGGGAAGCCATCTAGGGTCCAGTGATCACCATACAGTGTGGTTTAGAGTGAAAACAGTGGAAGAGACAAACCACACAAAGGCAAGGGTCCTGGATTTCTGGAGGGCCGACTTTGCTAGAATGGGGGAATGCTTTAAGAAAACCCTGGCAAAGGAGGAGGGAGAGGGTGAAGTAGAGAAATAGTGGGGAAAGCTTAAAAGGGCCATAGCAGAGGCAACGGGCCTTGTGTGAAGCAAGCAAGCAAGCTAGACAAAAAGAAAGAAAAGGCCACAATGGTTTTTGAAGGGAGTGGCAGGGAAGGTTAGAGAGAAAAAAAAACTGGCATTCTGGAAGTACAAGAAAACACAGAAGGAGACAGACAGTGAACTGCATCAGGCAAAGCAGAGGGAGGTGGGGAAAGCAGTCAGGAGTGCAGAGGCACAAACAGAGGAAAAAATAGCCCAGACAGTAAAAGAAGGAAACAAAATCTTATTTAGGTATATTAGTGAAACAAAAAGGAACGGGAGGGATTGTGAGGCTAAATAAAGGAGGAGGACAGTGTGAGAAAGGGGACATAGAAAAAAATTAAATTCTGAACGAATACATTTGCTCAGTATTCACAAAAGAAGGGGAAAGGCATAGACCACAGTTAGGTGGTAAGAACACATAGAAACATAGAAACATAATGGCAGAAAAGGACCGCCAAGGCCCACCTAATCTGCCCATTAGGCATAGCATCCATCTAGGACTTTGCCGTTGCCTCCTGTCCCCCCCTTCCACAGCTTTAACAGACCCTTGTGTCTATCCCATGCTTTTTTGAATCCCCCCATAGTTACTGCCCCCCACCTCCTCTGGGAGTCTGTCCCAGCTTTCCACCATCCTCTCCAGGAAATAGCATTTCCTGATGTTTCCCCTGAACCTTGTGACAGGGTTGAATAGGACCCTGTCCCAGTTGTTATAGAGAGTTTGAATGCAGGGATCTGTTCTCTACTTTCTAGTCTCTTGTCTGTCTGGTTGTGCAACCAAATTTTCCTGTGTGACCTAGGATTTGATCACCAAGACAGTCTCACAATTTTTTGCCTCTCACTGTCTCTGTCTTCCCTTGTAGTCTGTCTTTTTCTCCCTTGCATATCTGCTGATATAAAAATATATGCAAATCATTATGTGGAAATGTAACTGATATTGGGATCCCTTTGTTTAGAAATTATATAGTGTTACTGTTGAAATGTATATAATTATAGTTTGAGATTATTGTAAAAAGCTATTAGTGCAATTTTTAAGCCTTTTGCAAAAGATGTGGAGATGGGGCCTCAGTTCTGGGACACTGTGTTCCTGCCAGCACCTGCCAGAAATATACAAGAACACTATAGAAAAAACAGGATGCTTATTAAGAAGGGGGATTGGAAGGACTGCTAAGAGAGCTGCATTTGCTTGGAAGAAGGGAAACACAGAGATTGAAGGAAAACTCTGATGGATCTTCACGATTTTCTTTTGGCTTTGTAAATAATTGTACAGAACAAGTTTATTTTTGTGTTACTGCTAGTACAAATAAAATACTTTTTATGAATTCTACAACTGCTCCTGGTTTTTCCTATGCTTCCTGACCTGTGCCTCGATGACAAATCCTCCCCCCCCCGTTCAATCTGCAAACCATACCCCCTTGTTCTTGGCTGTTCCCTTAGCTGGAAAATGTCCCCTATTGGCACCCTGTAGATACCCTTGATACAGTTGAAGGGTTTTAATCATGTCTCCCCTCTCCCTTCTTTGCTCAATGGAGTACATGCTGAGGTCCTTCAGCCGATCCTCGTATGACAGATGACTAATATCCCTTACCATTTCTGTCACCCACCTCTGGACTCGCTCCACCCTATCCACATCCTTCTTGAGGTATGACAGCCAGAACTGGACCCCATACTCACGGTGAGGCCTGACAAGCTGCTTGTACAAGGGCATTATGATCACTCTCTTTCTGCTAGTTATTCCCCTGCCAATACATCCCAGCATCCTACTTGCCCTTGCCACTGCCTTCTCACATTGTTTTGCTACCTTCAGGGCCCATGAAATGATTATGCCCAGGTCCCTTTCCAGCTTGGTGACCTCTAGGGCATGACCCCCATGCGGTATTCTGCACCTTGGTTATTCTTGCCTAAATTCATGATCCCGCATTTTTCTGCATTGAAGGACAATTGCTATTCCCTGGACCATTCCTCCAGTTTCTCCAGATCCCTGCACATGCTCTCAACCCCCTCAGGCATGCCCACTTTATTGCAGACATTCGTGTCATAGTTTCATAGTTTGAAAACAAGTTCAGAAAGACCGAGGTCCATGAAAGAACTTGCCACCATTCAATTTTCAAATGGTGGAACAAAAAAGCTTTCTTTCCCCCTTAAAAATATCAAGACTGCCTTTGAAGGATATCATGTTTTCACTTTCGACCACATGCCTAGGCAGTGTGTTCCAAATGTTAACAACTCTTTGTGTAAACCACTGACTTCTTTTGACGTTTTTTTTAATTTTTCCAATCAATCGGAGGTTATGTGATCTTGTGTCTTAATAATGCATTATACTCTTATTTAATCCTATTAATTCAAATAATTCTGGATTATTATATGCTCTGAATATCAAACATAATTCACCCCTCATTCTTCTATATTCCATGGAGTAAAGCTGTAAATGCTTTAATCTATCATGATATTGTAAACCTCTGACAACTGAAATACTCCTAGTGGCTTTTTTCTATAAGCTTTCCAATCTGTTTCTTCCCTGGACATAGTAGGGGGCACAAAAAGGTGAACAATATTCCATATGTGGGCGTACAAGTGCTGTATACAAGGGAAGAATAGCTGAAGAGTCTCTACTGCTTATGGATCTTAGAATACTATGTATTACTTGATTGCATTTCCTAAAGGTTAAATCTGTATGGTAATCAAACTTTAGGTTATTGGTAACCCAAACCCCAAGATTTTTTTCATTAGTACTAACTTCCAATGGGGAATTATTAATTCTATATTGGTAATTTTTGGTTATGAATTCCAAAGTGCATAACTTTACACTTTTTTTCATTAAACTCTATTTTATGTTCATGTGCCCAATTAGTCAGCTGGTCTAGATTATCTTGAAATATTTTGGCGGTTTCCATATTATAGACTATACCACCCATTTTGCAGTCATCTGCATACTTACATAACCAAGAGCCTATCAGAGTTTGCATAGTGGATAAGAGGATGTTGCATAAAATTGGGCCTAAAACAGAGCCCTTGGAACTCCACTTGTCACCTCTCCCCAATGTGATTTATAACCCCTTATTGACACACATTGGGTTCTATTACTAAGCCAGGAATTAATCCACCTTATTATATTTGGGTGAAGCTGGAGTTTTATCACTTCTTGGACAAGGATTTTAATAGAGACAGAGTCAAAAGCTTTAGAGAAATAGAGGAACACCACATCCACTGACATTCCTTTATCCAGAGCAGCACTAATTGGTTCAAAAAAGCATAGTAAGTTTGTCAAGCATGATCTACCAGACACGAAACCATGCTGTGTCAAATCTATATGTTCTATATTTATTAAGTGTTGTGTTATGTTTTTCTGTAATAATCTTTCAAATATTTTACCTAACACAGATGTAAGGCTTATAGGCCTATAATTTTTGACATCTAGTTTCTTTCCCCCTTTATGAATTGGGGTAACAAAAGCTTTAATCCAGATTTTAATGGAATTCCCATTTTTCAAAGAGGTATTAAATAAAACTGAAAGAGGCCTGGCTAGGTGGACAATTAATTCCTTCCAAAAGTCTGATGGTATACCGTCAGGACCTACTGAGCTTTTATTTTTTATTGATTAAACTGTTTGTATAATATCAGAGGGGTTAAATATAGAATAATCAGATTGTAATACTGGTACTTCCCCAGAAAATACCTCTTTCTCTTTGTGTACACTTAAAAAATACTGATTAAATACAGAAGCCATATCAAGTTCAATGCTTATTAGTCCCATTTCTGTTAAGACTGGTCCCACAGTATTGTTATTTTTTTTTTTTTAGGGATCCAATATAATTAAAAAAATTATTTTTGTTATCTGTTATTGTTGTAGCTAACCTTAATTCAGTTACTTTTTTAGCATTTTTAATTATTCTTTTAGCGTCTTTCACTGAATTCTTGTATGCTGATATATTATCAGTAATGGGGTGTATCTTTTTATACAATTTCTATTTTTTCCTTATTATTTTTTGGACCTTTCTGGTCCACCAAACAGGGACCCTATGATTATTTCTATATTTAATACTTACAGGTACCCAATAATTGATACATATAGTTAACTTATTATACATTATATCCCAGATTTGTTCAACTTCAAGATTGTCCAACTTGCTCCTCCAGTCCCATTGATCTAGGAAGTTTTTGATAGTCTGCTTTAAAAAAATCCATAAATTTGGCTACACCGCATAGTAGTTTATTTATTCTGATTTGTAAATCTAATTGAATTATGTTATGGTCACTACTACCCAAAGGGGGCAATACCTTTGGGCCAGAATAGTTTAGATCAGGGTTTATAAATATCAAATCTAGGATGTTGGACATCCTAGTGCCCTCAAGCACTACTTGTACCAAATCACCAAGTGTAATTATATCAATGAATTTATTTTCCAAAGTACCAGCTCCTGTTTTATTTGACCAGTCAATTAATGGAAAATTAAAATCACCCATAAGTATAATGCCATTTTTTATGACCATGCTTTCAATTTCATTGAGGAAGGCATGAGTTTCCTCTGTAGTCAAACTGGGGTATTTCTACAGGGGTTGCTGATAACTTTACCCATATTATTTCATTATCAGTAGCACTAATTTGAGCTGGATCAATCTCATTTGGTTTCCAAATGTCTTTAATATAAAAGGCTACACCACCCCCTTTTTTATGTTTACGGCTTTGATTAAGCAAGATGTAACCAGGGATCCTCGTACCCTATTCTTACTCAGTGAACCAAGTTTCAGTTATGCCACAAACATCAATATCATTGTTGTTTAAAGCCAAATTGAGTTCTTCTAATTTGTTTTTTAAGCTCTGGGCATTGGTTAGCAATAATTTTAAGGATTTTAAATCATCGAGATTTTTTGAGGGTCCTACAATAGTGAGGGAAGGAGCTGGACAAGGAATAACATGTTAGATATACCCTATTGGAGAGAGAGTAAGAGTCCTTCTCACCCCCTTATTTATCAGTTTAAATTTTTGTGACTACAATCATTCATACTTTTACCAAAGATAGCACTGTCTTTTCTATTCAAGTGAAGTCCATCCCAGCAGTAAAGTTCCTCTTTGTGTCCCAGTGGGGTATACATTGAATATTCTACTTAAGGCACCAGCCTCTCAACCAATTGTTGAGAAGCTTGATGGTCTTATTCAGCTTAAATGAGAATCTAGGTACAGGAAGTATTTCAGATATTACTGCTTTATTCCCCATTTCAATTATTTTATTTGTAATAGCCACAAACTCTTGTTTTATTTCATGAATAGTATCATGTAGTATATTATTTATGCCAGCGTGCACTATAACTAGTGCGCTTTTATTGGTATCCTGCAAAATATCTGGAATCATAGATGTGATGTCAGAGATTTTAGCTCTTCTGAAGCAGGAAAGGGTCCTATTTACTTTGTCCTGATTACAAAGTATCCTATCTAAATGCTTAACCTTCAAGTCCCCTAACACAAATATCTGTTTCGGGGTTGATATCTGTTGTGGGTTGTTAATTTCATTCCCTTCACAGTGGAGATTATTATCCCTCATAGTATTATATTCAAAAGGTGGTATTTCACATTGAGTTAATATGACATTTGTTCTAGAAGCATGTAAAGAGGAAATAAAATGGACCTCCTGCATATCAGAGGGGACATTATTTAAAACAGCAAAACTATTTTCTGTGGGCAGGAGAAAATTTCCAGCCCTTCTACTTTTTTGGCCGCTTTTTTCTTTTGGACTGTGGACCACTTAGAATCTGGTGTCTCCATATCCTGTTCATCTCTAGAATGTTTTTTTATTAATTTGGTTAAGATTTCTGGGAGCATTATTAACATCACAACCAATGACTGTTGCACATCCCTCAGATCTATTAATATCTGCTTCATTGGGTATCAAAGGTATTGGATCCACAGTGACAGGGTTCATGTTATTTAACCTTTTGTGGAGTCTGACTGCCATTTGCTTTTGGCTGTTTTCCAAATTTCTTTATCTACTATTGAAAAGCATTATTTCATTTTCCAGCTCTCCATTATGTAAGCACTTGGCACATTTATATTCATTTGGTAATGTTTTATATTGTATTATACTATACATGTTGCATATTGGACATTTAATCCCCACATCGCCATCGATGGTCATTAAGGTTTGTAGCATTTTAAACTAAGAAGTCAGAAGCACGTATCACCTATACACTATGTATAAGAAGCACACGTTCAAATAGGGGCACACTATTAGTACAGCTATACAAGACAACTTCTCATATCCCTGACCATATGGCTATCCAAGGGCAGGGTTGGTCGTAGTAAGACTAACCTACTTCCTGCATGTACCGCACTACCATAAAACATGCACCAACTACGCTCGCTGATCGTGTGTCTTTGCCACGTCTTATGTGCGCGACAACACGCAGTGCATGCCCCATTCATGCTTGCCCCACTCAATCGCAGGGCTCAAATTTATAGCAGCACAGACCCTGATGTATCCAATGGGGTCACGGAGCACTCGCTCCATGGAGTGCCTTAATGATGTATAGTTTAAATTAAAACCACAAAGTGGAATAAAATAGAACCTAGAATCCCCAGTAAGTTTATGTGGGAATTAAGAGTCCGTGTATGGACAGTGCAATCTACTGTCCCGCTACTCGTTCAGATGAACAGGGCTTACAGTGCACAACACTAGGTATTATTAATGATTTAAGCAGCAGAAATTAAAATCACAAGTAGCTTCCCGAGCAGAGCGGTGTCTCCATCAGGGAAAATTTCTCTTAATTAAGGTCACAGTAAGCTTCCCTGAGCAGAGCAGTGTCTCACCCAGGGAAAATCACTCTTTCATCCGCAAATAGACACACTCTTCCATCTAGTCCTTTTGCTAAGTCCCCTATAAATATATTGAAAAGGAGCGGCCCCAGCACCGACCCCTGAGGTACCCCACTAGTGATCATACCCTCCCGTGAAGGTACCCCATTAACAATCATCCTCTGCCACCTGCCCTCCTACCAGTTTTGCACCCACCTAACTACTAGTGTCCCCAACCCAAGGCATCTCATTTTGTGCAGTAGCCTCCTGCGTGGCACGGTATCGAATGCTTTTTTGAACTCTAGATACGTGACTTCTACCTACCCCCCTGATCAAGTACCTTGGTGACCCAAAGAACTCTATCAAGTTCATTTGACATGACCTTCCCTCAGTGAAGCCATGTTGCCACCAGTCCTGTAGACCATTTGCTTCTAGGTAGCTAGTGATTCTCTTCTTTAGCAGTTTTTTCAATGAGCTTGCCACTACTGACGTTAAGCTCACCGGCCTATAATTTCCTGCTACCTCCTTGTCACCCCCCCTTGTGAAGTGGAACCACATCTGCCCATTTCCAGTCATCGGGTATCTCATCTGACTCCAACGATCTGTTAAAGAGGTTGGTCAGAGGCTCTGCTAGCACTTTACTAAGCTCCCTAAGTACTCTGGAGTGTACCCCATCCGGCCCCATCGCCTTATCCGCTTTCAAACCCTCAAGCTCCCTCAGGACCTCCTCCACCTGGAATGGAATGGAATCAACCCATCCCCCTACTACCTCATATTCCCTGATTTCTTTGAGCTCCCCCTCTTTCCCTACTGTGAATATTGAGCAAAAAATAGCTGTTGAGCATTTCCACCTTTCCCCGGTCATCTTCTACCAATTCCTCTTCCCCATTTTTCACCTCGATTACCCCCCCTGACTTTCTCCTCTCACACACATAGCAGACAAAGGTTTTATCCCCCTCAACTGTGTCAACAATCCTCTCTTCTGTTCTTGCCTTCGCCCTCCTCACCTCCTTACCTGCTTCTTTCTGCATCCCTTGGTATATAGCCCTATCCTCTTCCCTCTGTGTATTTTTGTACCTCCTAAACACTTTTCTCTTTGCCCTGACCTTCTTTGCCACATCCTTATTAAACCAGAGTGGCCTCCTCATCTTCCTGTTTTTATTTACCCTCCTGACGCAGAGGCAAGTCTCTTCAACTATTGCCCCTTTTATTTGACCCCACATTTCCTCCACTCCCATTAGTCCCCTCACCCCTGCTAATGCTTGCTGAATGCTTTCCCCCATTTTCAGGAAGTTTGCATGCCTAAAATCTAGGACCTTTACTCTGGACCGACGAACCACAGCAATCGTATTTACTGTGAACCAGACAGTGCTGTGGTTACTCGTGCCCAGGTTCTCCCCTACAGATATCTCTCCCACCCTTTCCCCATTCATACAAATCAAATCTGGGATCACCCCCTTCCTGGTCAATTCACTAGCTGTTTCGTAAGTGCTCCCTGTAGGGAGTCCATGATTTTCCTGCTACTGGTGGATGCTACTGATGAGGGTCCCCAATCCATGTCCAGCAAGTTAAATTCCCCCATCACCAGCACCTCCCCTCTGTGTGCCATCCTCTGGATTTCCTCCATCACTGTCCCATCCACTGTATCCTGCTGCATTATTGGCCTGTATATCACCCCGACCCACATGCTTTCCCCCTTACCTGAGTCTAATGATACCCATAAGGCCTCAGCCTCCCCCTACCTACCCTGCAATTCTATTGCCTTTATGTGTTCCTTCATATACAGGGCAAACCCCCCACGCCACCCAACCTGTCTTTCCAATAAAGTGCATACTCCAGTATTGCAGTGTCCCAGTCCTGGCCCTCATGTCACTACGTCTCCATGATTCCCACGAAGTCCAGGTCCACCTCAGCCATTACTGCTGCTAAGTCTGGGATCTTATTTCCCAGGCTTCTGGCATTAGTGCACATGGTTCTCCATTTGCTGGGCCCTTCTGATGTGCCCTGGTGCTTGTTACCCTCCTACTCCCCTAGCCTTGTTTTTACCACCCGGGGTAGCCTCCCATTCTCCTGTTTCATGGTTTGGGTTTGTTTCCAACCCCTCCCCTTCATTTTAGTTTAAATTGTAATGTTGTTAAAAGAAATCCCCTAGCTTGCTCTTCAGCACTTCTGTACCCTCCCTGTTTAGGTGCAGTCTATCCGGGGGAAATAGACTTTCATCCTGCCACACTGTTCCCCAGTCCCCTACTAACCCATACTCGATCTGGGCACACCATCCCGTCAACCACTTGTTAAATTCATCAATCCTCAGACTCCTCTCAGTGCTTGCCCTAGGTATGGGCAGGACCTCTGAAAAGGCCACAGATCTGAACCCCAGGTTGCTGCAGTACCACGTAAGTGCCCTAAACCTTGCCTGCACCTCCATCAAGCTATGCCCCACCAGGTCATTCATTCCAAGGTGGAAAAACAGGTGAGTTTTCCCATCCTGCTGTCCCCCCCCCCCAGAGGGGATATAGTGGATGACCTCTGCCGCTGTCAAACCTTGTAGGCACTCGACCCATATTATACTGCTTCTGTCCTCCCTGCCCCCCCCCAGCGAACTCCTTTTATTATAGAGTCCCCAACAAGTAAGACCCTTCTCTCCATCATCTTCTGCTTGTACTTCTCCTCTGTCATGTTCCCAGCCCCTTGCATTCCCTTAATTTGCCTAGTCCCACTTTCCTCTTTGCCTCTTACATCCCCCAGGGTACTTGTCTGCCCCTTCACACTACTTGCTCCCAACTCCATGCAGCCATTCTTTTTGAAACTTCCTCTCCCAGCCCCTCCATCTGCCCTTACCATCCCCCCCTTTGTCCTGCCCTTTCCCTTGCCCCGACTGAGGTTTCTTGTGATCGGTCACTTCCCCCTTTCCTACTTGTTCTGGCCCCCCTAAACCTTCCCCTGCTATCTCCTCTTTCTTGGGGGCTTGTCCTTTTTGGGGTGAATGCACCCCAGTGCCCTTTTCCTTTCTTTTCCCCTTTCCCCATTTTTTCATAAAGGGATGTCCCAGCTCACCCTGTCTACTGTGCCTTTGATCATGTCTGCTTCCCCGTTCCCCCTTCATCTGCCACTGCTCCAGTTTCTTTATTATCATCCTCATTTAGTGACTCTAGTGGTGAGAATCTGCTTTTGTGCTCTATGCTTGCTGTCTAAGTTCCTCCTGCTTGTGCTCCTGTCCCTTCATTTCCCTTATGTACAGACTTTGGATCTTTGTACCTTACCTCCTGCCAGTACCCTTGGCCCCTCATGTGTCCTGTACTGACTCTACTTGAGCCCCCCAGCACCCCCCCCATCCACCCCAATACCTCTTTCTCTGCTTGCATTTTCCTTTGTGTACCTACAACCTGCCTCCTGACTACTCTTCCCTCTTTCAGCTTTTTTCCTAGATCCCCTACACCTCCCCCATAACTCATTCTTCTGCCCTTACCTCTCATTACTCCCCTGTCCTACCCACTGCCCCTCCCTCCTGCCCATCCTAGCATCCATCTCAGCCACCTAACCTCTTCCCTTAGTTGTGCCAGCTGCTGGCTCACCATGCAGTCCCCCATCTTCCAAGCCATGGCCAATATTATGGCCCGAGCCACACCCATTACACCCTACCACCCTTCCAAAGATGCCACCTGCCCTTGCATTCTGGGAACCATGCCATCACCTTGTCCCCGTACCTCGCCTGTTGCTCCTCCCAATTGGTTGCCTCTCCATTTTCCCAATTCCACAACAGATTCAGTTGTTTCAGCAACAGCTCTATGGTATTCCAATGGTCGTTGCTGAACACTCTTAAACCAACGCCTGGGGTGCCTATTTACCCAAAGAACAAACACTCTCCAATGCCTGTTGCTGAAGTAAGTAATAATACCCAACAGGGTGGGCATTATTGGGAAATACCGGACCGCCCAGGAGCGTAATGAGGCCCGACGCTGCAGGCAGAGGGTCTTATAGCCCCTGGAAGGTCCGGTATTTCCCAATAATGCCCACCCTGGAGGGTATTATTATGCGTAGAAAATGGCCCACCAGTAATATTTTTTTGTACAACAGAAAAAAACTATATTTTTGTAAAGTAGTTCCTGTATTGTGGCATGTGTGTCACCAGAGGGCGATGTTATCTATGACATTTTGGTTGAGGTAAAGGAGTGCCCCATTGGTTTGTGGGATTTGTAGTCCTGTACATAATGTATTGAAGTGTTCAAGCCCATCTAGTAAAATTATGTGAGATTTGTATGTAGTAGACACGGTACACTGGCTTGGATAGCGAGGAAGGATCGGCGCTACCTACCTCGTTGCAGAGTGGACAAGAAATCTGCTGGTATGGTCGTTTTAGGAATTGGGGAGGAATCGCCTGTTGGTGGTGTTTAAATAGAATCAAAGTGTTCAAAAAGAAAACGGAAGGAGCGTGCATAGTAATGCCAGTATGCAGGAGGAGGTAAGGAATAATATGTAGAGTATGCGCGCTGTGAGGTAAAGGTGGGGTGAAGAATGGAAGAGGCATTTTTGTTGAATTTGGCTCCCCAGATGCATGGAGTCTTTGTTGGATTGTTTAAAACTTCATCGGCTTGCTTTTAAGAGGGCGGGAGCCGCAGTGCTGTCTGTTGCTCTGTGAAGGCGTTTTGCAGCATGGTACTGCGAGATGGCGGTTGGGAGAGTTGTGCCATAGTAAAGAATAATGTCTTCACTCTCCCGACTGCAAAATCGTTATGTTTTTTTTTTTTTATTAAGAGGTAGGCAGTCAGCACAGAAGCAAGCAATGGGGGAGGACCTGTAGCTCTCGCTAAGCGAGAGAAAAAAATATGGCTGCCATTTCAGATTTTGTGAGCTGCTTTCAGCCAATTACAGAGCAGCTGGGCACCAGTGGAGAATGTTACGCTGTGAAGTGGCACTTGGACTGGCTCTTATTTTTAGCTGGGCATCTATTGAAAAATAAATGCCCAGCTTGCAGCCTGTCTTAGCCAATCAAATTTTAGAATTGATTCTTGCCACTCCTTATAGAACACCTTGGATGCCTATAACCCAATGAACATGGAGTTAGGCACAAGCTCCCTTACTAGAATTACCCTGCTAAAAGAAAGAACTAGGTAAGCAGCGAAGTCATAGCATTTTGTGTAATCTTTCAAGGACCCCTTGACAGCCCATTTCTCAATAAACATGCACTGAAAGGCATAAGCTCCAAAAAATGAAACACTCCCTGCTGAATGAAATGAAATAAGTGAGTAACAGGTCAAAGCACTGCAGCCTAGAACATAGAAACCATAAGCCCATCCAAGGGTAATGTCAATTTCCCAGAGATGTTCTTGCTTTTTTACAAGCAAGGGAAGGATCAGCCCTTTTGCCAGTGTACAACACTCTGGCTCACAGACTTGATAAAACCAGCCCACTGGATATCAGCCCCTCCTCCTTTCACAGGGCATTTAATAGAGGTTGGGGCCTGGGGTGGGTCAGCGGGACAGAAAGTTCAGCAACAAGTCAAGTACTGCTCCCAATGTCCACTGATGTCTCCTCTGAGGGCCCTTGCAGCTCTGCCTCCAACGGTGGGTCTCCTGTTCCCCCCGCCGCTAGTGAGCCAGGTCTTTTTCACCACAAACTCTTTCAGCTGTTTTGCACCGCCGACTGCAGCTCCCTGTGTGGCTCCCCGATGCTGCCAACTGCGCCTCCCTCTGTAGCTCCCCGATGCCACTGACTGTGGCTCCACTGGCTCCTCTACCACTCCTCTCACAGAAATTCCTTTACTCAGTGGTTGGTTATTTGTGGGCCAGCCACAAATTCAAATCTGGCACCTCAGAGGTTCCTGTTTCCCTGATTGTTTGGAACGGGACAGCCAGGTCAGGAATTTCAGCAACAAGTCAAGCACTGGTCCCAATGTCCACTGAAGTCTCTGCTGATGGCCCTTGCAGCTCTGCCTCAAACAGTGGGTCTCCTTTCCCCCCCCACCGCTAGTGATCCAGCTCTTTTGCACTGCTGACTCTTTCAGTTCTTCTGCGCTGCTGACTGCAGCTCCCTGTGTGGCTCCCTGATGCCACTGACAGCATCTCCACTGGCTCCTCTGCCATTCCTCTCACAGCAAATGTCACACATGAAAGAGAGTTGGACACTAGTCCATTGACAGAGGAGTGAATCCTAAAGGAACTTGCAAAACTGAAAGTGGACAAGGCAATGGAACCTGATGGGATACATCTTAGAATATTGAAAGAACTCAGAGAGGTGCTGGTTGCACCACTGACAACTCTATTCAACAAATCGCTGAAGGAGGGAGTGGTTCTGGAGGACTGGAGGAGAGCAAATGTGATACCCCTCCACAAAAGCGGGAGCAAGGAGGAGACTGGAAATTACAGGCTGGTCAGTTTGACCTCAGTGGTGGGGAAAATAATTGAATCAATGTTAAAGGAATGGATTGTGTCATACCTTGAATCCAGCAGGGCACAAGATCTAAGGCAACATGGATTCACAGCAGGAAGGTCTTCTCAAAGAAATCTGATAGATTTCTGTGACTGGGTGACCAGAGTAGTTGATCAGGGAGGGGCGGTAGACATGGCCTACCTAGATTTTAGCATGGGAGTGGGACACAATGTGATAAACTGGGCCAGAAATTAGCTGAGCAATAGGACACAGAGGGTGGTGGTAAATGGAATCCAATCCGAGGAGAGGGAAGTAATCAGTGGGGTGCCACAGGGATCAGTGCTGGAGTCTGTCCTTTTCAATGTCTTTATAAGCGACATTACAGATGGTCTGGAAGGGAAGGTATGCCTCTTTGCGGATGATACTAATCTGCAATAGGGCTGACATTCCAGGGGGCTGTAAAAAATGAGAAAAGACCTAGGCAAGCTCGAGGAGTGGTCAAGAGTGTGGCAGCTTAGATTCAATACAAAGAAGTACAAAATCATGCACTTGGGTTACAGGAATCCAGTGGACGAATACATGTTGGGGGTTGGGGAAGGTACAGACGACAACCAAGCTGGAAAGGGACCTGGGGTAATAAAAACAGATGATGTAAAGGTAACAAAGCGATGTGAGAAGGCTGTGAGGATTGCTGAAGGGATGCTGGGATCAACAGAGAGAGGCATCACCAGGGTTCCGTGTTTTCTGTGATTCTGCGGTTGCAGCAGTGGCCGCAGAAATCTGGGCTGACCGCAGAAATCAGTGCTGCCCACAGAAATTGGGAAAACCAGCCATACGGCCACAGAAATGCTAACTATGCTATGCAATGACACAAGGCAAGGGCATAGCTACTAATATATTAAGTATGCCATGGCATACATACTCACTAGAAGGGACAACAAACTGATGCCACTCACTGTAAAGCTGAAAAGCTAGTGGCCACATGGCAACTTGACTCGTGCTGGCTCTTGTTACATAACTTTGTCCACCCAGTATTGTTGGGGGCCGGAGACTGACACAAGAGTAGCAGAGCTTGATTAGGTCCACAGCAGTTATGATTTGCTGCTATGTAGGTGTGACTAGCTCAGCCATGTTCATTTTTCATTGTGAGGCTGCTCACGGTGCACGCTGAATCCTTGGAAGATTAATTTGGAAGGAAGTACTGGAAGGTGAGCAGTAGTCAAGAAGTGAGAAGATTCAGTGGTGCCCGTGGAGGTGGAATCGATCCTGATGTGGTAGCAGGTATCAGAGGAAGAGCTGATTGCAGAAACATAGGGCTGGCAGCAGACTGAGCAGATGTCTCAGTCCCCACTGATGGACATCGATCACAGTTTTGATTTGTGGGGCACAGATCTATACCTGCAAGTGTGAAAGTAATTTTTTGGCAGATTTGAACCTGCAGCCTAAGTGGTGGCATCAAGCTCAATTCTTAAGGAGGGTCAAGTTGCCCAGTAGCAGCAGAGTTGGGGACCAGGGTATACTAGAACTGGAGCAAGCAGATTTGGAAAAAAATCGGAATGGAGAGTTGTATTGATTACTGCTATATATAAGTGAAATGAGGGTCACTGACTGAAGAACACCACCACCCCTGAGTTGCTGGGAGAAGGGAACATGCTAACCAAGATTACTCCAGCTTAATAAGAATGACTTGCCTGTGTTTTTCAGTGTGTCCTCCAAAAGAAAAATCAGGAGTCAACAAATCCGACAGACACTGCAAATTGCATCCTCCTTCACTATTATAGGAAGACAATCCCCCCCCCAAAAAAAAAACACACAGATTTGCACACTGCACTCAGCATGTTTGTTGCAAGGCAGTTGGAGTATTCCTAGTTTAAAAAAATTATAATCTGAAAGAACGTTGATCAAAATCAGAAAAAATAAAATAAAATGTCATTCAAGTTGGAGTCTCTCTTTATATCTGCTAACTGTAAATATAAACCAGAAGAAATCCAAGCAGGTTTAGCCTTCTGTGTAGTTTCAGCTAAGTGTTTATGTCCTCCTCCAATTATAACCTAGGAAAACAGCAAAGGCCACCAATTTCCAGAAGAACAGATGAGCCTTCAAATTCGGGGTGGGAGAGAAAAGTCATTAAAAGAGAACACCGATGCCCATGGCTGTGCCAGGCTTGGGTTATTGCAGTTTAATATTTGTGATAAGAAGACTACATACTGTTAAATGGCCTGCTCTTCCACTTTCAGTGTAGCGGAGTGGTTGCACGACAGCAGTCAAAGGGTTAACTAAAACTTAAACCCCTTGAAGGTATGCTGTTTAACCACAATTTATCTGCAGCAGAATGGCCACAGAATCAGCAGTTGTTCTGCCACAGAAAGTATGAGGTCCTGCCGCAGAATGTAGGTCCACTTTGCTGCAGTAAACACAGGGCCCTGGGTATCACCAGTGAAAAACAGGAGGTGGTGATGCCAATGTACAGACAGTTGGTGAAACCTCACCTGGAGTGCTGTGTCCAGTTCTGGAGGCCACATCTCAGAAAGGACATAGAATAGAAACAGCCCAGAGAAAGGGAACAAAAATGGTGCAAGGACTGCACTAGAAATCATATGAAGAGAGACTGAAGTACTGTACTCAATATGTATTCCCTGGAGGAAAGGGAGGAGAGGGGGGATATGATAGAGACTTTCAAGTACCTCAAGGGGATAAACAAAGTACAAGAGAACAGCATCTTTCAGAAAAAAAAGTGCAAGAACAAGGGGTCACAATATGAGCCGGAGGGAGACTTGGGGCAACATGAGGAAGTATTTTTTTAAGGAAAGGGGGGTAGATACATGGAACAGCCTCCCTGCAGAGGTTGTGGGAGCAAAAATGGTAAGTGAATTCAAGACTGCATGGGATAGACAGAAGTTAACCCTAGTGTTGGGAAAGAGGGGATAAGCTTCAAATCAGCTAGGATCTGGAGTATAAGCAGTAGGTAGGGAAATGGGCAGACTAGGTGGGCCAAGAAGTCCTTATCTATCATCAAATTATATGTTTCTATGTGTTGGTAATGGCCAAAAAACCCTCTACTAGAGCCACTTATTCCATGAAGTGGAAGCGCTTTGCTCTATGGGCTGATTTGCACCAGCTGAATCCTTTCACTTGCCCAATGGATCAGATTCTGGAGTACTTCCTGTCCCACTCGGACCTGGGCTTGAGGTACTCTTCCATTAAAGGGAAACCCCAATCATCATCATTTTCCATGATTGCCCTACCCGACAATCACAATGCACATATTTCCTGCATCTTTATGGGGATTTTTTCATTTTCCTGTAATGTGGTTTTTAGCATGGGTTTGTGCCCTTCCTGGTATACTCCATGCGGCACGGCTCCATGTGGAAACACTGCGCTCAACATGTAAATCTGTAGTGGCTGTTCATTGTGTGCTGCCACGCACCACCACATGGACTCATTTGCACATGGGCTGTGCCGGTCTAGCAATTGGGAATGCACACTTGGGCACAGTATGGGAACACATGCATTTTAATCAGTGCATCCTGAGTACGGCTTTCCACATATGTATCATGATATTGCCATTTTTGGAGCAATGCAATGCCCCCAATTACCTTAAGTCAGTGTTCCGTTCTTCTACTTGTTTCATCCCTTTCTGGCTGGGGCTGCTTCACTCACACTGACCCCCATTGCCTCCGCAGTCCTCCACTTTAGTGTCACTAGACAGCTTCTCTCCATTTTTGATCAGTCCTTCATTTGTAAAGGACATGCATGATAGACCATGGGTACAGAGACAGAACAAATCTTGCATAGTTAGAAAGTGTGTAGTAGCTTTGTGGTCTTGACCCCCCAACTAGGACAGTATGAGGCTGGCTCAGTCTCCTGCTGGTCGAAGATCCATGGTTTGACAAAGTACAAGTAAGGAGAGATACTCAACTGGATGAACTTTTTAGGACAGGCAGGTACTAACAATATATAAAGCTGCAGTCGAATTACCCCATGGTTGGCACAAGCTCAATAATGTTGTGCGAACGTAATCCATGGCTGGGGACTGCAGAGGCCAATAGCATTGTATTAGATCAGCAGCAACATAAGATAAGAGGTACTACTGGTACTGGGGACACTAGGGAGGAGAACTATAGCAATGTGGTATCACAGTGCAGACTCTGTTGCTAGGTACCAACTAGTGCTATGCAGTAATATCAACTGAAAAGGGTTCAATGTCAGCCAGAAAGCTTGTGTTGAAAAAATGTCTTATTCACACCATAAAAGGCATCAAATCCATGACTCTGTCCACCTATTTGTAAGAGGGCCAATAAGGCAACAAACGATTCTCTGACATTTGTCTTGATTCGCTGAGGCACACACCATCTCTCCCTCCCATACGGACTAGCCTTTAACTCCCACGATGCACTCAGTAAAAAAACAGATTACCTAAGTAACAAAGACACTTTGTCAATGGACTAACTTTCCAAAAATGTAATACATTGTCTGGAGTGGGTAAGACTCTGGTCAGTGGCAAATCTGACCAAGGTCAGTGGACAGGATTTGATCAACCCCAAAGCAATCCACTGGTCACATAATAAATCTGCTGTCACTCCTGAAGACCCATCTACCACATCGCAGGTGGCACGGCATGCAGAAGTTAGAGATCCCCATGCCCCAGTTTGGAGTAACCAGATGTATGAAACAAAATTCCCACAATCACAACAAAAGA
This sequence comes from Neoceratodus forsteri, assembly GCA_016271365.2. NCBI lineage: Eukaryota > Metazoa > Chordata > Ceratodontiformes > Ceratodontidae > Neoceratodus > Neoceratodus forsteri. The sequence goes on along the minus strand of CM057458.1, from coordinate 302,237,732 downwards.
GAAGATGCACTCCAGGGAGGTGAGGCGTAGCAACTAAGGTTTCACAGTGCTGGTGCACCTTGCACCATGTGCGACTATAATCGACTGGGCAACAGGCCAGGAGTGGGGTGGGGTGGGGGAGGTTGTTCTTGTGAGCGAGGATTGGTGTAGAACTGACAAGAACATATTGTGATCTAGCAAGGGGATGTTGGTGATCTGCAAATGACACTAGATTAAACAAAGCTGAACAAATGATAATGCATTACATGTGGCATGGGAGGTGGGACCAGAAAACAATTAGCTGGTCCGGACAACATGATGTATTGGCTGATTTCAGAATTGGTACTTGTTCAGTTGTGAGGCAACGTGGAGGTGATATGTGAGTGGGGGGGGGAGCTGGAGAAAGGGAGTAGATTTAAGTAAATGTGTATAAGAGAATGGGTATTGGATTATAGTATATGGTTAGGGTTTATTGTAGATGGAAAACAATGGTTTTCCAAATCCTGTTGTAGAACAGTTTAAAGGTCAAAAAAGTTGTACTACCGTTCTGATGTCACAATGATAGTACAACAACTTCTTAACCTTAAACTGTTTCCTGATTGGCTGAAACATTGGGCTTCACAACAAAATACTGTACAACATGGTGGCGCTGCTAAGCAAGCGGTTGGGCATGAGCTTCTCAGATAGTTTGGACACGGACTGCCCTAGTCGGCGCCATGTTTCCAAACTATCAATTTTTTAAAAGTATATTTTTTTTAATAAATCAGTGGTCCTGGGGAACAAAACTAAGCTGGACAACAGCGAAGGAACCTGTACCTTCGGGGTCGGAAGCGGAGCGGGACTGGAGCTAGGACTGAGAGGATTGGCAGTGTCAGGACAAGGTACAGAAACCAACAAATCTTCGCAAAATTAAACTGGCACAGTTTGGGGGATCGAACCATATACTATATAAAATAACAGATAGGAAACTGTGCACAACAAGGCCGTTTCTCCATCTAAAGTTGATGACATCATAGAGGACCTCTCGAGCTTCGTTCTCGAGGTCTGTGACATCATCAACCCCCTCAACAGAAACACAGCCTTGTTGTGCACAGTTCCCTATCCATTATTCTATATGTGGTAAACTGTAGTCTGATACTCATGGGCTTGACAGCAGATGTGAGCCTGCAAGCTCTCACGAACGTGCACGATTCAAGTGGTATGTGCATACCACCAAAAGGAAGTACATCCTGTGAACAAAGGGTGAATGGGAAACATGGCGAGCAGCAGAATGAGTGCGGACCGAGTCAGAGTGCTGAGGATGACAGAACAAAAAAAGAAGCAGCAGGGTAAGTCCAACAACATTACCAGAATGAAAGTGCTTCCATAGGGGGATACTAAGGAAAGGTTAGAAAGCTTGAATGCCTAGTGTTTCCCTTTAAGTACATCTTTCTGCCATCTCTGCCTATCATGTACCTGTGGACCGGTGCACTATGGCCCACCTTGATGTTTCCCATACCTTCTTGCAGGAAATCCTGCACTTAAAAACCCCAGTTTGGGACTCTGTCCTGCCTTTGGACCTTAAGTTTGTGTTAGAAAAGGTTACGTTGCCTCCCTTCAAACTGGCCACATCCTGTGAGCTACACTTTCTGTCATGGAAAGCATTGTTTTTGGTTGCCATTACTTCTGCATGAAGAATTTCAGATCTTCAGGCCCTCATATGTAAGGAGACTTACTTAGTTTTGCACAAAGACAAGGTGTCTGTGCACCAATGCTAAGTTTCTTCCTGAGGTGGTATAAGGGTTTTCTTTGAATCAGTCCATCCACCTTCCTGTTTATGTTCCGGAGCATTTCAATCAGTGGCAGGCATTGCTCCATACCTTGGATGTACATAGGATTCCAAGATACTATATGCACTGGACTAAGGACTCTCATAAGTCCAATCAGTTGTTTGTTTCATTTGTCCCTGGAAAAGAGGGCTCCCCAGTTTCCAAACAATGTTTGTCTAAGTGGTTAGCAAATTGTATCATTTACTGTTACCAGAATTATGGTAAGGAACGTCCTGGGGCTGTCAAATGACATTCCACAAGGGGCATGGCCACCTCAGTAACTTGTTTTCTCAGTGTGTTTGCTGCTGACATTTGTGCTGCTTCCACCTGAAGTTCTGTCCACACCTTTACCAAGCACTACAGTCTGGACATTGCCTCTCAGAGACGTGCCAATTTGGCCTGCCAGTTCTTCAAGATATTGCTTTTACCATCTGCCTACTTGTCTTGCCAGAAGAAACGCCGTAGAGAACTGTGCTGCTTCTGTTAGCTTGAGCAGCAGTTTCTGTGGACAGTATCCTGTGTCCTGTGGTTTGGTCATTGGAGGGGGCTCGGAGGCGAGCTGGTTGTATGCCAATCATGGACAAGAAGGGGCGGGACTGTATACTTTAAAAGCCCGCGCTGGCCTGAACATCAGTGTGCAGTATGGCTTTTACCATCTGCCTACTTGCCTTGTCAGAAGAAACGCCGGAGAGAATTGTGCTGCTTTTGTCAGCTTGAGCAGCGGTTTCTGTGGACGGTATCCTGTGTCCTGCAGTTTGGCTGTTGGAGGAGGCTCAGAGGTGAGCTGGTTGTATGTCAATCATGGACAAGAAGGGGTGAGACTGTATACTTTAAAAGCCTGTGCCGGCCCGAAGGCACGAGCAACTTGGGAGCGAGTCTGAGTGGCTGCGTCACTCCAAGAGAAATACAACTTAGAATAAGGTGCTTACCCACAGTTTATGACCCAGGCCTTGTCATATTACATTTTATGGTAAGTGTGTCCTAAGGTTTTTGCATTTTTCATTGGTATAGTTTGTCTTGGATATCTTGGTACCTTGAATGCTCAATACCCAGGCCATCTGTGGTGAGTGACTAAGGCTAGGAGAGTGTTTTTGTATAATAATTAGGGTGGTTGCATTCAAAGTGTCAGTTTATACCACTTTAGTGTTTTAAATTTTTTATGGCACTTTTGATTCTTTTTATGCAGCACATTCTTACATAGGGCCACCAATTGACGCACATTTTTGTCTCTCTCTATTGATTTGAGCCTGGTAGAATTGATGATAGCATAGTATATCGGGTACAGGTAGGACCTACACTTTTAGCGTAGAGCTCGTTATGCTATTTGGTACAGTTGCCCATTCCTTTACTTTTTATTAGTTTTTTGGGGTTGGGGTTTGGCCCCACACCACCCTGTAAAACTGAAAAGGGGGAGGCAGAGCCCTCCCAACTTAAAAAACTGATAACCAGGTATGGCACGTGACCAAAGCAGCACTGTATTCAGGAAGCTTTTACAGCAAGCTTCCTAGATGTACCCGATATTCTACACCATCGCTGTAGAATCTGGTCAAACTGTTATCATTGCATCTGAAATTTTGTCTATTGGATGTTTCAAGACTCTTCTTAAAGCGTTTCCTGTTAGATCTATAGTTCAGATTTCCCCCATATTAAGAACTGATATTATTAAAAGTTTATCTTATGTTCACATAAGAACATGAAAATTGATTCTGAGGGGAATCTTATAAATCTTTTTTATTTGCTGTTTGTTGGCTTGTGGAGACATACACTCAAACCCTGGCCCTTCTATTATGTCTAATTCTGAAACTGGGGCATCAAACTTTAACCCTTCCCTTAGATCTGATTTAGAAGATTTAAAATTGAACAGGGATGTATGACTATTGTTCACTTCAATGGTAGGAGCCTGAGGAAAAAGTTCAATGAAGTAAGGGACTGGATAAAGGAATTCAAACCTGAGATTTTGGTTTTGACTGAAACCTGGTTAGATGGTAAAGTCCAGGATACTTCAATTGACCTTGAGGATTTTCAGACATTCAGGAAGGATAGGAATAAAAATGGGGCGGGTGTTATTTATGCTGATTGTAACTTAACTACCCAAGAAATCTTGTGTTCTTTTCCAGGATGTGGCTTAGAAACTTTGACCTTAGAGACTGAAGTATCTTATGGGAATCCTATTTTGCTATTGGGCATATACAAACCCCCTAAGGTTAACACAAAGGTTTTTCCAGTACTACAGAAATTTGTATTCAATTATAGATATTCACATGAATTGCTCTTAAATGGGAATTTTAATGTTAATTGGTTATCTGTTGATCCAAACTATGATTTAATTGATTTTCAGATTGATCTGGGCCTGACTCAGTTAATTCTGGATTCGACCAGAATTAACCATGGGGTCCCAGAAAATCAGCTATGTTGGACCTGATGTTCGCAAATTTCCCCCAGTTATATCCAAGAGCTGGAGTCCTTCCAGAATCCTTCTCGGATAATCAGGTAACTTATACGATCAGAAATAGGATTATTAAGCCTGACCCTGGATCTAGGATTTCATGGAGATGTTTTAGACATTTTGATTAGATTTCATTCATGCTTGATGTTGAAAGCATTAACTGGCCAAGGCTGGATCTGATTCCTACTGCTTCAGTAGCTTGGGAGTACTTTTTAGATGAATTTTTACAAATTTGTGACAGGCACGCACCAGTAAAATCCAGGAAAACTAAACACAAAGGGAATGTCTGGTTTACCCCAGAACATCATAAAGCTAGGAGAGATAGAGATAAAAAATGGGCAAAGGCCAAAAAAAATATGTTAGACCAGAACTGGGCACTCTATAGGCAGGCCTGTAATTTATATACTAAGAAGGTAAGGGTAGCTAAATATGAATTTGTTCAATCTAAACTCGATAACAATCATAGCTAGACTCCGAGAAGGTTCTGGGGAATTATTTCTGATTTAATGGGGACAAGTAAACATTCCCCAGTGAATAAGATAACAGCTGATGGACTAGTGATGCCTTTAGGGGAGGAACTTGTTAATGCCTTTAATTATTATTTTAGTAAGGTAGGCTCCTTGGACCCATCTGCTGCGGTACACTTGGAACAGTATAGTGCCCCAGATCAAGGTTTGGAAGGAATGAATCCTGATGTTAGCGGGACAGGTGGTTCTGACTTTGGTTATATTACTCCAGAGGAGGACCTTATGGAACTCCTACAATTAAACATTTCTAAGGCTTTGGGCCAAGATGAAATTCCATCTAGACTTTTAAAGTATGCGGCCCCTTGTATAGCATTCCCTCTGGCCCATATTTTTAACCTATCTTGTACTAGTGGTGAATTCCTGGAGGGGTGGAAGATTGCCAAAGTGAGACCTATATTGAAATTTGGAAATAAGAGTGAGCTGGGCAATTATCAGCCCGTCTCGCTGTTGCCACAGATATCAAACATTTTTGAAAAAATAATTTCACATCAGTTGAAGGGATTTCTGGAAGAATGTAATAAATTGTCTCTGTTTCAATCGTGATTCAGGTCCCTCCACAGTACGCAGACTATTTTGATTAAGGTAGTAAGTGATCTTCAATTGAGTCTAAACAGGAGGCCAATGGTCGGTGTCTTCTTTATTGATCTTTCTAAGGCCTTTGACACCCTGAACCACTGGGTGCTCATGTCCAGACTCAGCGAGATTAGTTTGTCCCTTCAGTCCATGAAATGGTTTTCTTCTTATTCAATGGGACGAAGCCAGTTTGTGGAAGTGGGCTCCTTTAAATCTGGGGCATTAGAAATGAAAAATGGAGTTCCCCAAGGGTCAATTTTGGGGCCTTTACTTTTTAGTATCTACATAAATGAACTTATTTAAGTTTGAATCACCTGTTGTTCGATGTCATCTATATGCAGATGATACTATACTTTATGTGGAGGGGACATCATTGAATTCAATTGGACTAAGGTTACAACTAGCTTTTAACCAAGTTCAGGGCTTCTTTAAGAAGCATCACTTGGTTTTGAATTCTAATAAAACACACAGGCACTTTTATTTAGAAACAAGCATAATAAAAAACAGGACCTTCACCTGGTGATCAATACCTTTGATGGCACTATTATTAAGCAAGCTGACGAGTATAAATATCTCGGTATCTGGTTTGATTCTTGTTTGAACTGGAATTTTCAAATAGATTCTCTAGCAGGAGGTATGAATAGAAAGTTGGGAGCCCTTTATATGTATAAAAGGTACATGTCTAGGGAGGTGTGCTTGAATGTAGTTAACTCTTTATTATTGCCTGTTCTTGACAATGTAGATCTTCTGTATGTGGGCCATTGGATCCCTTCTACATAAAGTAGATCTAATGTTTTACAGAATGGCTCATTTTATTCTGGATGCACCTAACAGAACTCACCGGTGTGTATTATTTAGTGAGTTGAATTGGCTTAAACCCCCTGTAAGAAGAAATCTACATTTACTTCAGTTTATGAGCAAAGTCTGGAATAGAGGGGTTCCTGATTATATTTCTGATTTATCTGAATTTAGAGAGGTAAGAGAGGGTCTAAGGACTTCATAGGGAGTCCCATATGTTTTGGATAAATGTAATCTGAATGTGGAAAGATCGTCTGTCACCTTAAGCAGAGCCTTATTATGGAACCAATCCCCTCCAAACTTAAGAAGTCATGGGCCCCAGAATAAAAATTTTGAATTAAAAAGATGGTGTACGATCTGGTCTAACGATGCCATTATCTGTAACTCTTGTAACACACTTTAAAAACTGATTGATGTGTTTGATGCTAATGTTGTATTGTTTGCTGTAATGTTATTGTTTATTATATTGTGTATTGTCTTATATTTGAATGTGTTACAACTATATGTATTTTATTCGGCCTGGAACTTCACTGAAAATGAGCTTGCTCAACTGAATATATTCCATTATTCTCACAAATAAAAAATGAATTACTACTACTACTACTAATTCTTTCATAGGCTGTCTTGTTACCTGCCACCCATCTGTCCTGACTGCTTTTGTGATGACTACTGCTCGGGACTCAGTTCTACGGTGATAGGCTGCTGTAAGAGACACCCTCAAAATAAAAGTTACATAAGAACTTACTGTAACAATAGATCTTCAGGAGAATCTCTTGCAGCAGGCACTGCCTTTCCCTCCCTCCTTCCACCCTCTCCTGGTCTGTGTCTTGCTCCCCTTCCATCGGGACGTTCCTTCTGATTTCTTTCTGCTACGAAGGTTACCTTGTATTCTCCTCGGTTCCCCCCCACCGGACTCCTTCTGTCTCCGGTGTGGAGAACTGAGGAGGGCTTGGGGCCTTCTGCCTTATATAGGATAGGCTGATATCAGGCGCTGATGTCGGAGGTGGCGCCCCCAGTTTCTGTATGGTCCTAGTGCCTGACGGCTCAAGTCCTACTGGTGATAGCCTACTGCAAGAGATCCTCTTGCAGGTCTACTTTTATGGTAAGTTCTTAAGTAACTGTACTTTAAGGATGGTCACCATGCAAGGTCTCCTTCCACTGCTGCAAGCTAGGGATTGGATCTGTTCCCTCGATATGAAGAATGTTTACCTCCATATAAAAATCCAGAAACCTCACAGAAAATACCTGAGGTTCCTGTTTCTAGGGGAACATTAAATGTTGCCCTTTAGCCTGCCTTCTGCTCCTTGGGTCTTTATCGAATGCTTGGTGGTAGTGGCAGCAACCCTTCTCAGGGAAGACCTCTATGTATTCCCTTACCTGGATGGCTGGCTGTTAAAAGCCATTTTCAGGGATCAGCTCCTGCTGACTTTGACTCAAACCAGACAGTTGTTTGACACTCTGGGAGTGACTGTCAACATACCAAAATCAGTGTTGACCCCTTGCCAACAACTGCAGTATATAGGAGCAGTATTGGACAAAGCCCAGGGCTCGGCCTTCCTGTCCTTGGACAGGGCCCAGCCCCTGTTGTTCAAGCACAGCTAGTGCATGACAGCAGGTATATCTCAGCCAGGGCATTCCTACACCTGCTGGGTCTCATGGCAGCAGCCATAGTGAGAGTACCCTTGACCAGGCTGCACATGCAGAAGGAGGCAATATAGCGCAGTGGTTTAAGACTCAGAGATGCAAACCTGGAGACCTGAGTTTGAATCCCACAGCCCCCACTTGCATACTGTATTACCCTGAGCAAGTCACTTAACTTCCTTGTGCTCCCATGTCACACCTGTAAACAAGCTTTCAGCTTAGTGTGTCTCTTCTGGTAAAAATAAATAAATAAATAACATGCAAATTTCTCAATGGACAATGAGAGTCCAGTGGGATCAACTCCCAGACGATCTAGAACACATAGTTCTTAGTCACGTTGCCTGTTCACAGAGTGCTCCATGGTGTATGTGGTGGATGGAACCCAGCAACCTATTAAAGGGGATTCCCTTCCTGATACCCTCTGCTCTCCAGATTCTCACAACAGATGCCTTGAGGATGGGTTGTGTTGCCCACTTGGGCTCCCATTAGAAGCAGGGCACATGGTGGCCAGTGGAGAGCACCTTACATATCAATGTGCTAGAAATACGAGCTGTCCTGTATGGGCACCAGGCCTCCCAGCACCATCTGTGCCCAGGCCCCCTGCTGGTGCAGAAGGACAACATCAGTGTGATGCATTGCATCGACAAGCAAAGGGGGGGGGGTAATTCTTATCCCAATGAAGGTTTGGTATTGAGCTCGGGAACATGCTGTAGAATTTTCAGCAGTACATGTTCCAGGTGTCCAAAATGTCTTGGCAGACAGGCTAAGCAGATCCCAGTCCAGAATGCACAAGTGGGAACTGCTAACCATAGTTGTCAAAGACCTGTTTGACAGAATGGGTCTTCCAGAACTGGACCTTTGTTGTGTCCCCACACAACACAAAACTGCTGCTTTTCTGATCTCTTGCTCCAGGGCCTAATGTTTTCTGGCAAGATGCATTGTCCCTCTCTTGGAAAGGGAGATTTCTGTATGCCTTCCCTCCCTTCCCTCTAATACAGAGAATGCTGCTAAAGCTACAACTGGAGGAGGCAACTCTGATACTCATTGCTCCCCTGGGGCCTCAAGAGATTTGGTTCCCTTGCTAGGTTGACCTCAGTGATAGGGAAAATTATGGAATCACTTCTGAAGGAAATAACTCTTGAGTATCTAGAGGCCAGTGGGGCACAAGACCCAAGGCAGCATGGATTCACAGCAGGAAGGTCATGTCAGTCGAATCTAATTGATTTCTTTGACTGGGTGACCAAAGTAGTAGACCAGGGAGGGGCTGAGGATATTGCCTACCTAGACTTTAGCAAGGCATTTGACACAGTCCCACACAAAAGATTAATAACCAAATTAGCCAGCCTGGGAGTGGGTCCCAGGGTAGTAGCCTGGGTAAAACATTGGCTGGACAACAGGATGCAGAGGGTAATAGTAAATGGAGTCCACTCCGAAGAAAGGTGGGGTTACTAGCGAGTTACCACAGGATTCAGTACTTGAACCGGTCCTCTTTAATGTCTTTATAGATGACATTGTGGAGGGACTGGAAGGAAAAGTATGCCTCTTTGTAGATGACACAAGGATCTGCAACAGGGTTGCTACACATGGGTGGGGGAAGGATGAGAAGGGACTTGGCAAGGTTGGAGGAATGGTCAAAAGTATGGCAGCTTAGATTCAATGCAAAGAAGTGCAAAGTAATGCACCTGGGAAACAAAAACCCAGGGGAAAAGTACACAATGTGGGGGGGGGTAGTAACAACAACAAAAATCGAAATGGACCCAGGGGTAGTCATATCAGATGGCCTAAAGGTAGGTAAGCAATGTGAGAAGGCAGTAAGGAGGGCTGGGGGATACTGGGATGCATAGGGAGAGACATCACCACTAGGAAATAGGAAGTTGTTATCCCTCTGTGCAGAGAGTTGGTGAGACCCCATCTGGAATACTGCATGCAGTTCTGGAGACTCCATCTCCACAATGACATAGACAGGATGGAGACAGTCCAGAGGAGGGCAACAAAAATGGTGCAGGGTCTGCACCAGAATGCATATGAAGAGAGAATAAAGGAGTTTAATATGTATACCTTTGAGGAAAGGAGGGAGAGGGGGGACATCACAGAAACATTTAAGTACCTCAAGGGAGTCAACAAAGTCCAAGAGGGTAGCATCTTTCAGAAAAAGATGAGCAAGAACAAGGGGGCACAATTTGAAGATAGAGGTGGGGACAGCTCAGCAGCAACATGAGGAAGTATTTTTTTCATGGAGCGAGTGGTGGATGCATGGAATGGCCTTCCTGAGGGGGTTGTGGGGTCACAAACAGTGGGTGAATTCAAGAATGCATGGGACCTACATAAAGCAATTCTAGTGGGGGTTAGGAGGAAGTAGGCTGTTGGTTAACTAGGATCTGCAGTTTATCCAATAGGTAGGGAAATGGGCAGACTGGGTGGGCCAAGTGGTCCTTATCTGTCGTCAAAGTCTATGTTTCTATATGTTTCTAGAGAGGCTAGCAGTGGAACCACCAGTACCTCTGACACTTTGCAATGGTCTACTGTCACAGGACCAGGGAACTGTGGTCCATCCGGACCTCAAATCTTCTCCATCTACATACATGTCTCCTTAAGATACATAGATACATAGAAATTGTCAGCAGATAAGGACTGCTAGGCCTATCTAGTCTGTCCATAAACCCTAAACTTGTATGCAGTCACTGACCCTAAGTGATCAATGGCTTTTCATCACCATTGATCATTTGGGGGTATCCCAAAAAGTGGCTGATGTTCTAGTGGCTGCTAGAAAGCCTTCCACCTGCTAGCCCACCAATGCAGCGGCAAGGTGTCTGTCTGCGGCACCAACATCCCGAGTTTGGGGATGGACTCGGAAGTCAGAGGGCTGGCTGGGGGAAGAAGGATTGAGCATCCCAGGGACTCCTCTCCTTCTTCTGGGGGGGGGGAGAAGAATGTCCAGCGCAATGCAGACCTCTGGCAGAGGATGAGGGTACCACCACGGCTGACACCACATGTCAGGTGGGGTGGGGAAAATGCTGGCGTCATTAAACGTTCTCGCCCCCAGAGAAAATAGACCCAAAAAATTGCTGGTCGCTAATGATGGTCCCCGCTTCTGCCTCCACTCCCGCCCTGAAAATGGTCCGCTGGAGGGGGTCCCACTCCCGTGACCCCACCCTGGGTGGCAAGCCAGAGCTAGAGACCCATGTTTCCTGGGAGGGGGGGTAAGCCTAGGGATTGGGGGGAAGAGCAGAGAGGGGACCAGAACCCCTCAGGGGAGGGATGGAAAGAAAAAAAAAGGAAAGCCTTCCACCAGATCCACTTATTCTATAAAGTGGAAGCAGTTTGCCTTACAAGCCGCTTCCCACCACCTAGATCTGTTCACCTGGCTGTGACATCAACTTTCCATGTGCTTACAGAGGATTGTACGGTTGCCCAGCTGGAGGTGGCCCATTCATTTTTGATAGGCATTCTACATCTGAAGCCTCCTATCTGCAATCCAGTCCTTGCTTAGGACTTAAATTTTGTTTTGGAAAAGCTAACTCTGGCTTCTTTTGAGCCAGCCGTGAGTTGTGACTTATGCTTTCTTTCCTGAAAAGTGTTGTTTTTAATTGCAATCACTTCTGCTTGAAGGATTTCAGAGCTTCAGGCTCTTAATATGCGAGCCTCATTTGATTTTCCACAAAGACAGGGTGTCTTTGGCCCTGGACACACTTGGGAACTTAAAATGGTGTAAGTGTCTTAAAACAGTTTAAATCTCCCTAGCACTGTTTGCAGACAAACTACAAGCCCCTTTAAACGTTTTAACAAAAGTGTTTTTAAACCCTGCCAGATATCTAGTCTTAAAACCATTTTTAAAAACGTTTTGAAGCTAGCATGGTTTTACTTACAGGTCTGTCCAGGAGTAAAAGTGTTTTAAGCTGTAATGGTTTAACTAAAACAGTTCTAGATGCAGTGTGTCCAGGCAAGCACAGTTCTGTGTGTTAGGCTTAACACACAATAGTTACAAGGAGAACTGGTTTAACACTAGCAGTGTGACCACACTAAACCATTTTCAAAAATGGTTACTGAGTAGTGTGGCTGCACTGAAATGGTTTGGCTAAACTGGTTTTAAAAACGGTTTTTAAAAACAGTTCTGTAGTGTGTCCAGGGCCTTTGTGTACCAGTCCTAGGTTTTTGCTGAAGGCGGTACCTGAGTTTAATTTAAATCAAATCATCCACCTACCAGTTTATTATCCAGAGTATGCAATACAGAGGAAGCATTGCTTCATACTCTAGATTACATAGAATACTGAGGCACTATATACACCGCATGAAGGACTGCAGAAAGTACTCACAGCTTATTGTTTCATTCACCCCTGGAAAAGAGGACGCCCCTGTTTCCAAACAATGACTGTCCAAGTGGCTAGCCAATTGTATTACTTTTTGTTACAGGAAGTGTGGTAAGGAACTTTACTGGGGTGAGTCATGGTTATTCCACAAGAGGCATGGACACCTCTGTTGCTTGTTTTAAAAATGCATCTGCTGCATATATCTGTGCAGCTGCCACCTGAAGTACTGTCCACACCATCACTAAACACTACAGTCTGGACACTGTCTCTCGCAAAAGGCTGGCTTTGGCCTAGCTGTGCTCCAAGGCCTACTTTCTGAGACCTGTAGGCACCAGCCACCCAGACTGTTCACTGTCAGTACTGCTTGATACTCATTCCAAAAGACGTGGCCTGATGAAAGAGATATCCTCAAAGAAGGTAGAACTGTTACGTACCTACCTTAATCATAGATCTTCGACAGAATCTCTTTCCTGATGCCATTCCATCCCACCCTCATTCCCCCTTTTTGGGGCCTACTCTAACCTGGATTGCTCCTGTCTCTATTGTAGTCTACACTTACCCTCTGCCTCGCTTGCATTCATAGAGTAATGAGTTCTCTCCTGGTTACCTACAAAGAGGTCCTTGGAGCATGATCTCCGGTGGGGAACTGAAGAGAGGAAGGGCCACCCATGTTTATGTATCAGCCGACATCTGACATCATGTACAGCCCCTGGCTGACTGCTTGCAAAGTTTCCGTGTGGTCCTAGTACCTGGTGGATCCTAGTGTCTTAGTTGTGGCCTGATGAAAGAGATTCTCTTGAAGATCTACTGTTCAGGGGTGTGGATATGGTGTCCTATGCACACTTCTGGCAAAATTCCTTTCCCCTTTATGACTTGCTGGAAGGTCTTCAAACTGTCTCCTCCCACCCACCTGAGTGGTATCGTCCTCGGCACTGCCCCGTGACATCAGATCTTCCTTTCCACTGGAAGAAGGTGGTTCACTCCATAGCACTCTGAATTTGTGTAGACCCTATTGTTCTTTATTTCAAATCCTTTGGTCTTCGAGTTGCTTCATGGTTTTCACCATTGTAGTGTGATGGACTCAGCTGTTTTCAAGTCGGCGCCTGGTTTCACTTTGTCCATATGGACAAAAAATGTTGCGCACAGACCTTCACGCCACATGCGTTTACTGCCTGGGCCAGGAACATGACTCCCAGGCTTGCAGCCTGTGTCTCATCTTTCACCCCTCTGCTTTGGAGGACTGGTATGTACGACTTTTGCTTGAACATTCAGATGAGTTGGAGTCTCCCATTCAGCCCAAGGATGCCCATCAGATGCTCTCCATGGCTGCAGTGTCAGCTGAACAGTTTGCAACTTTTGAGGAAGCTCAGGCTCTTCATCAGTGTCCACGCTGGTCCCACTGGGTTTTGGTGCCTCTTTCACAGGGGCATTCCGGGACTTATGCCAGTTGCTTCCTACCCACAGGGAGGGCCCTTCACGTGGGTCTTAATCTTCCAAAAAGGACTCCAAGGCAAAAGCTAAGAAGTCCCATCACAGGTCATGGAGCGCTCTCGGGTCTCAGATTCTTGTGCTCCTGCTTCATTGACCTTCATCGATGAACATTTTAATCCAGGCCATTGGCCCCATGGTGTCCCCGTTGGGCCTGTTGGCTGAGATGTGGCTCGACCAGGCTGTTGTGATTTTCCTCAACCCAGTCACCCCATTGTTGCAGGATAAGGGGGATGCTTCCCTAGTCAGTCCCAAGGCAGGTCGGATCAGCTTCCTGAGCCAGTCCCTAACCAGCGGGACACTGAGCTTGCAGGAGACCCTAAGCATCCCTCATTGGTTCCCTCCTCCCCCCTCCGTCTGCTCAGCTGGCAGTCGAGGTCAAGCAGCCTCACCAGGGACACCAGTCTTGCTCTCGACACTTGGGAAAGCAGTGTTGCTGCTACTGCTCCTCTTCTGGGGAGGACCGACTCTGCCGCAAGTTACAACAGCGCTACAAGGAGCTCATGAGGCAGCAGCTCTTTTTGGGTGCTGGGCCTAAGCAGGTGCTGGCCCCTACCCCAGCCCAAACCAGTTCCGGCTTGGCTGTTCCTGGCCTCTATGCCCCTTCAGTTTGAACCCCGCTGCGTCAGCCAAAGGAGGGTCTCCTTCCAAGGACAACCGCCCTGCTTCTGGGCTTCCTCGATGGTTTTCAAAGTAGGAATAGATAAGCCAGCCACTCCAAGTAAATTTCACATATACATAGAAACATAGAAGTTGATGGCAGATAAGGACCGTAAGGCCCATCCAGTCTGCCCATTTCTTTTTCTACCTTATAAATGTGCCATCGGCCTTTGCTCTGTCAATGGCTTATCTATTCATACTCATCTGTATTGCTCCCTTATGCCTATCCCATGCCTGTTTGAAGCCCTGCACTGTATTCATATCCACCACCTCCTGAGGTAGGCGGTTCCATGCATCCACCCTCTTTCTGTGAAAAGAACTTCCTCACATTACCCTTAATTGACCTCCCTCTAATCTCATGCTGTGTCCTCTTGTACTGCTATTTTTCTTATATTGAAACATGTTAGACTCTTTCACCTGGTTAATGCCCTTAAGGTGTTTGAATATTTCGATCATATCACCTCTCTCCCTCCTTTGCTCTAGGGTATACATATTGAGCTCCAATAATCTGTCCTCATGTGTTTTCTGATGCAGTCCCTGCATCATTTTGGTTGCCCTCCTCTGGATTGCCTCAATTTGGTTAATGTCCTTGTGAAGGTGTGGCCTCCAGTACTGCACGCAGTACTCCAGATCGGGCCTAACCAGAGTCTTGTAAAGAGGGATTATTACCTCCCTCTTCTGACTTGTGTTACCCCTACTAATACACCATAATATCCCCCTAGCCTTACCTACTGCTTAAGTGGTCTGTTTGGATAATTTCAGTTCATCGGTAATGATGATGCCCAAGTCTCTTTCTTGCCTTGTGACTGCCAACAACTCCCCTCCCAGCCTATAGGTGACTTCAGGGGTTTCTCTTCCCTATGTGCATGATCTTGCACTTCTTTGCATTAAATCCCAGTTGCCACTCTTCCGACCATTTTGCTGGTTTATCCAGATCTCTTCTCATTCTGCCCACCCCATCTGGATCATCTACTCTCTTACAGATCTTGGTGTCATCTGCAAACAGACAAACCTATCCCTCCAGTCCATCTGCAATGTCACTGATGAAGATATTGAAGAGGACTGGCCCCAGGACTGATCCCAGAGGTACCCCACTTGTGACTTGTATCTCTTCAGACTGTATACCATTTACCACCATTCTGTTTTCTGCCCATCAACCAGTTTGCCACCCAGTTGACCAACTTCTGACCCACCCTGAGCCTACCCAGCTTATTAATCAATCTTGTATGTGGAACAGTATCAGCTTTACTGTGAAGTCAAGGTGGCTGACATCACTTACTCCCCTTGGTCCACCACTCTGCTTACCCAGTCAAAGAAATCTATGAGATTAGTTTGACAGGACCTTCCTTTTGTAAACCCATGCTGTCTTGGATCCTGTGTTCCTATGGATTCCAGGTGTTGCACTATCCTTTCCTTAAGGAGTGCCTCCATAATCTTGCCCACTACTGAGGTAAGACTGACTGATCTGTAGTTCCCTGCCGCCTCCCTGCTACCACTCTTGTGGAGCGGGATCACATGAGCCCTTCTCCAGTCTTCTGGGACCTCTCTTGTGCTCAGAAAGACACTAAACAGTTCTGATAATGGCTCTGCTAGTTACACCCTTAGCTCCTTTGGTACCCTGGGATGTATGCCATCAGGTACTATTGCCTTGTCCACCCTGAGCTTAATGAGTTCTTGTAGGACCCTTTCTTTTGTGAAGGGTCTAGTGCTCACCTCCCTCCCAGTGTCCATGATGCTAAGCTGTGGGCCCTGCCCTACCTTCTTTTTAGTAAATACTGAGCAGAAGTATCTATTTAGGATAGATGCTTTTACATGGTCCTCCTCCTCATACTCCCCTTACCTCCTTTGATCTTAGCAATACCCCCTCTGGACTTTCTCCTTTCACTAATATATCTATAGAAAGTTTTGTCACCTTCTTTTACTGTCTGTGCTAGTGTTTCCTTGGTTTGGGCATTTGCCTGCCTTACTGCCTTCCCTGCTTCCCTTAGGGAAGTTTGGTATGCCTCCCTATCTTCATCATGTAGTTTGAGTTTATTTCAATATTTCTGATAAACATAGATCCTCAATACCCAACGTTTCACCTAGCTTTAGGCTTCTTCAGGGTGGGGATCTGTTATTCAAACATTTTAAAAAACATTTTTAGTAAATTATATAAACATAAATTATTTAATAATATTTTTCAAGATATTGCCATTTCTACTTTTTATATATAAGGCTTGTTTCTTACAATAGATATACAGTAGATGGGTTTCCTGCCACATATCTATTCTGTTCAGTTGCTGGTTCAGTATATTATGACATTTTTTGTAAAGAAACTGTTAATATCTTAAACATGTTTAGGTTACAAAGCTATCAGCAGGACAGTTAGTGCCCTCTGCTGGTGCCTGTCAGCATTACATCTTTATGAGACTATTCCCTATCAGGACAGTGCAATCCCATTTAGCACAATGCATTTTTAATAATCTTTCACTTATATTTCTCTAACGTCTTTACTTGTTTATAAGTCCTGCAGGTCATAAGTAATACATTTCAAAACATTTAAAACATTATGTTCATCATTATTTTACTCATTCAAAATACTTACAGAAAATTTCATCAGTTCCTGTATGTCACATACTAGTTGTTTGTATTTAAGTCAGAGTTCTTTCTTAATTGTCTTTAAATTTTTGGCAGATTGAGATTTCTGTTAAATAATATATTTAAAGTAAGTTAATGCAATAATTTTCAGGACGTTTCTATAATACATTTAGTCAGGGGAAAACAAACGAGATGGCTCCAAAAAGATCTACTCCAGCAGCTAAGACTCAGGGATAAGCTATGAAAGCACTTCAAAAGCACTGGTCTACCCAGAGACCACTCAATCTACAAGCAACACAGAAACTCCTGCAAAAAGCAGATAAGGCTTGCAAAAAGTAAGTACTGCCAGAACCTGCTATCCAGCTCAGCACATGGTCCCCGTAAATTCTGGGGCCACATAAAGACCTTCCTTGGTACCCCACAATCTGTAACCCCCTCGGAGATGATACTCGATGGTATTCAATGCAACGACTCCCTCACCATAGCAAATGCCTTCAACAACATGTTCTCTGACCTATCACCTTACACCTCCACACTACCACTGGCACCAGCCGCATCTCAGCCCTCTGCTGCTAGTGAACTAGCTGGCCCCCCAACCTATGAACCTGGGACTCAAACAACCAAGTCCTTCTATTTCAAGGCTGTGACCGGTGCTCAAGTCTTAAATCTACTAAGCACCATATCTGACAATACCAGCCCTGGATCTGACTCTCTGGAACCCCGCCTTTTAAAAGCTGCTGCTCATCTCATCTCTGAGCCACTGGTCAAGGTTTTCACACTGTCCCTCTCCAACGGTACCATCCCGGATATCTGGAAATCTGCAAGAATTACTCCTATTTTCAAAAAGGGAAACAAGAATGAAATCACAAATTACAGACCAATAGTGATTCTCTCAGTCCTCAGCAAAATCTTAGAAAAGCTTGTAGCCACCCAGACCCTTGATTTCTTGGAATCCTCAAAACTGCTCTGTGAAGCACAGCATGGCTTCAGGAAGAATCATAGCACTATGACAACGCTAGCCAAACTCACCTCAGATACTCTCTCAAATATGGACGAGGGTCGGCTAACAGGTGCTGTCTTCATTGATCTTACCAAGGCTTTCGACCTCGTGGATCACCCCCTGCTCCTGTCCACCCTTCAAGCAATTGGTTTCTCATCTCCCATTACAAACTGGTTCAGGAGCTACTTAACAGATAGGTCTCAAGCTGTTAAACTAAATTCTGCAATCTCTGGCAGCACCACTGTCAATATTGGTGTACCACAAGGCTCAATACTGGGCCCTCTTCTGTTTTCCCTATTCATAAACAACCTACCTAGCAATATCTCATCCTGCTCCTCTCTTCTCTATGCTGATGACCTGGTCATCTATGCCAGTTCGGATAATACTGACCACCTAAACGTGTCTCTGACCACTGCTTTCAACATTTTACAAAACTGGCTAAGCTCCCATCGTCTTATCCTGAACTCAAGCAAAACCAAAGCTATGCTACTGGGCACCACCCATAAGCTTAGATCCTCTTCCTCCCCCTTAAAAATTCTGGACCTGGATGGGACCTCTCTTGAGGTAGTCACCACATTTCGCTATCTTGGTATCCTACTTGACCAATCTCTGGACTTTAACCTTCACATTCAAGAAACCTGTAAAGCTGTGAACTGTAAGCTGGGGGCTGCCTACAGAACCAGCTATATGCTTACACCTTCAGCCAAGCTGGCCATCCTTTTACCAACCCTTACCTACTGCGCTCCCATCCTGACTATTGCACATAAAACTGCCTTGCAAAAATGGGATGTCACCTACAACGTATGCCGGTATGCTTCAAAGGCCCCTCGGCTCAAACATCATTGTCAACTGTATAGTGACCTTGGCTGGCTCTCTCCCTCCACCACCAGGCTATACTATCTGGGCTGTCTCTGTGACTCCATCATCAGATTAGACAAACCTGCATCACTAGCTGAGCTACTACATCCCTCCTCTACTCGTGAACTGAGATCATCTGATAAATCTCTCTTGAGAGTCCCCCGGTGCCACACCTCTAAAGGGTCTGGTGCATTCGGGCATACTGCCCCCCAGATGTGGAACATGCTGCCACTGGATCTAAGACATGCCTCGTCGCACTACCTCTTCAAGCGAGGGCTACGCAACCACCTAGCTACCTCTGACCAATGTGCCTGTTACGACCCTACCTGACATTACCTATGAAAGCCTGTCCTACCACTCCCACTTTTCTCTGCCTTATCTTCCTCCCTCCCTTACGCTGGGTCACCCTCTTCCAAATGCTTACTCTTCCCTGCCTATTTCTCATACCTTATCTATCCGCTGATATCCTATATTTCCCTGTGTTCCCCTAATCAAAACTGCTCGGTTATGTAGCCTACTGCACTATACAAGCTGTGTTATATGAAATAAGCCCTTACTGCTATGCCTTTATTACATGCTGTGTAAATGTCTGAACTTTGCCTTTTGCTCTTCACATTGCTGTTTTAACAATTGCTGTTTTTAACTTGTACTGGACCTCATGGTTTTAATAGCAGGACAGAATTTTGTGAATTTGGGTACTGGTACAACCAAGGTCATAGCCTCTCCCCTTCCCACCCAGGGATGTACTCCCCCGGGTTTGTCTGGGATTGCTTGCCACGCTCATGTCCAGCTATGGATTCACGATGCCAGGCTCCGCTTCCCTATTTTTCAGTCACCAAAAGCAATACTACCAATAATTTCCCTCATAAACCTGACTGTGTGCCGCTCTCTTATGCCCCACAATGGATCCTTGAACACCGGAGACTTGTCCCTACTTTCAGCTGCTCTAGCCGTTGGATTGCCGTAGGCACCTCCAAACCCCGACAGAGTACAGCTCCCATGCCCGGCAACAGAACCATGAGCCCGGGCACTTATCCTTACTTTCGGCCACCGAAGCCGTAAGGCTGCCGTAAAACACCTCCGAACCCCGCCATTTTTGACACTCTCAAGCCAGAGAGCAAAACCATAAGCCCAGCTACAAATCCCCACCTTCAGCCGCTAAAGCCATAAGTTCTTGCCTATTAAACCTCTAAATCCTGACAACATGCTGCTCCCATACCCGTCTTTGGGACCAGGTGGCCTTTTGCTTGTCTCTGCTTTCTAGCCGCAAAGCCGTAATTTTTGCAGAATCACCAATGTAATGCCGTAAGTCCCTGCCCGGACAGTCCTGACTGAACGCCGCTCATATCTTTAAACAGCAGACAAGAACCGGCTGCTTGTCCCTACCTCCAACCGCGAAAGCCGTAACTTGCCGCAACAGCCCAGACATGGACAAACCAAGATAGTCTCAGAGGTCCCCGATATGTCCGCTGTCTGAGGCTGCCTGCCGTGTTTCGTGCCCAAGTAGGAGTACCATGAGCCCGGCTGCATGGTAGTACCCTGAGCTGCCAAAGCCATAAACCGTTTCTGTGCTCTGAGCTGCAGACAGCGGTCCTCTCGGTGTAGTCCTAGCTTGCTCTCTCGGATTCTCAGGCCCCCTCCTCTACTCCGTCCCCCCCCTCTTGCTTCCTTATACCACGTCTGCCTGGGACAATCAGTTAGCTCTGTCCATGCACCAGTACCCGTTTTAGCCTTTTTCCTGCTATCCACTACTTCAGCACAATGTTTTATTTGTTGTACTTTGACTAGTGTCCACCTTGTTATCCTAGCCTCATAACTTTGCTCCACTGTCTTTGCAATTGTACTGTTTATGTTATCACCCTCACTATGTTTTGTCTTGTATCTCCTGGGTCGTGCCTGAAAATAGTCACCTGTTGGCTAGTGCACTTACCCGGTTAACAAAAACTAAATAAATAAATAAATAAATTTACTACTGCATTATGTTGACATTCCTTGTTGTATGGCTTTGTGTACTTTAACCCGTTTTGTTAGGGTTTATGACTTTATAGCTGTCCTATATGAAAAAAATTAATTTCAATTACTGTAAATAACTTGTTTAGTATTCTTTTATACATCTTTTCACATTCTTGCTCCGTCTTAAATTATAGCATTTTTAAACATAAATTGTACATTGCTTATTTTAACTTACTTGTGTGCTTGAATAAACTGGTGTGTCACACTACACATTCCTCATTAGGTTTTATTTTTCATAGTCTAGGTAAAATAAGTTTAAAACATTAGCATATAGCCTCAAAGGTGAGCTAAAAGTACAAAATGAGATTCAGAGCCCCTTGGTAGGAACAGCTTACCTCTAGTGTGTTTTCACAATGACCTGACTGCAACCTTCTCTCAAGTGCTGCACTGCTGTTTAGAAGTGGGTGGTTTAAGTATGCAGTGGGCCAAGGGGTGGTAACATGATCCAGGCTCTGGAGACTCTGACTCACCCCACTGCAATCAGAAAGATGAGGGGATTAGTAGGGGGCCAGGGTCCTGGACATCCCCTGGTCCTCTTCTGCCCCTTGAGCTGGGACTGCTTATTCCTGAGCATTGGGCCCTGAAGGAGCTTGCTGGGAGGGTGGCAGTGGGCCTGTGCAGCCGTCCCTCAGAAGATTGAGCTCAGTGGACATGGAGGGAGGAGCAGACAGAAAAACCTATTTGTGCTTTTATTGCTCCATGGAGTGACTGTTCCTGTTTTATCAACTGTTCATTAAATGGGATTTGTGAGGAGAAGAAGCCCCCAGAGGACTGTGCTGGTGAGGCAGAAGAGCTCTTGGCCTGCAGCTCCTTTTCCATTGTGGCCAACTTCTGCTTAAGTAAGTGGCTCTCCCAGAATCTTCAAATGACATCTCTGAATGAACTGGTTGAAATTCTAGCAAACCTGGCAGACTTTGGTGTTGTGGCTGGGACCTAGGCAGAGAATGCAAGCAGAGTGGACATCCTTTTCCAGAATCTGTTTGCTGCAGGCATACTTTGTGGAGTGGTCAGAAGATGAAGCTGGTGTAGAAGACATAAACTCAATGACTGAATACCAAAAAAATGAAAATTATGTACCTACCGTAATTCTTGATCTTCTCTTATATCTTCACCATTCATTACTGATTGGGTTCAGCCGGAGGCACGCACCCGCCACAGGAGTTTTTTTTTTTTGTAGAGGAGTCGGCACTGATGGCGCCGCCCCCAAGAGTGACGCACTACGCGGTGCGTGAGGGGCGGCCGTTAGGTGCCGCAGACTCCTCCTACATCCCAGTTCTGTTAGCCAGAGAGGCGAAATAAAGGCAAGAATAGAAAGAGCGAGGCAAGGGAGCTGAAGGATAGAAAAAGGAAAGGATATAAACTGAAAAAGGCATAAGCCGGTAGAGGACAGAAGACAAGAAAGGGAATCCACCTAAAGGGGCCGCAGAGCCTCACTGCTGGGGCAGCTTCAAGGGAGGAACAGATAACGAGGGGAAAGAAGAAGAAGAAAAGGAAAAAGAAGACAGAGGGATGTTGAGAGGGGAGAACTCTGCCAAGTTAGAGGTTGGTTTGAGGCTTATAAGCTCGGAACCAAGAACAAGTGAGCAAGGATCCCACTAGATGGAATTTTGAGAAAAGGCTCAACCGACCGGTTTGAGCAGTTTGGATACAAAGGCAGACCCTTTAAACTGTAGCTAAGAGCTCACAGACCGCCGAAGCAGAAAGTCTGTTCCGAAAGGAGAGCGCTCAACTTAGCAAGGGAAAAAGCTTATGTAGCACTTTGTTAAGTGTTAACATAGAAACATAGACTTTGATGGCAGATAAGGACCACTTGGCCCACCCAGTCTGCTCCATTTCCTACCCATTGATAAGCTGCAGATTTTAGTTAACCAACAGCCTACTTCCTGCAACCCCCACTATAATTGCCTTATGTCTGTCCCATACATGTTGAATTCCCTCACTGTTTTAGACCCCACAACCTCTCCAGGAAGGCGGTTCCATGTGTCCACCACTCTCTCCATGAAAAGAATTTCCTCACATTACCCTGAGCCGTCCCCCTCTAACTTTAAATTGTGCCTTTATATTCTTACATCTCTTTTCTGAAAGATGCTACCCTTCTGGACTTTGTTGATTCCTTGAGGTACTTAAAGTTTCTATCATGTCCCCCGTCCTCCTTTCATCAAGGGTATACATATTAAGCTCTCTCAGTCTCTCATCATATGGTTTCTGATGTAGACCCTGCACCATTTTAGTTGCCCTCCTCTGGACTGCTTCCATCCTGTCTATGCCCTTGCGTAGATGAGGTCTCCAAAACTGCAGCAGTACTCCAGATGGTGTCTCACCAACTGTCTGTATAGAGGATAACCACTTCCTTTTTCTACTTGGGATGCCCTCCTATGCATCCCAGTATCCCCTGGCTCTCCTTACTGACTTCTCACATTGCTTACCCACCTTTAGGTCATCTGATATGACTACACCCAGATCCTTTCCATTATTGTTGTCGTTAGTACCTCCTGCTATTGTGTACTCTTCTCTGGATTTTATTTCCCAGGTGCATTACTTTGCACTTCTTTGCATTGAATCTAAGTTGCCATTGTCTAACCATTCCTCCAACCTTGCCAAGTCCCTTCTCATCCTTTCTACCCCCTTGTGTATCAACTCTGTTACAGATCTTTGTGTCATCCGCAAGAGGCATACCTTTCCTTCAGTCCTCCGCAATGTCACCTATAAAGACGTTAAAGAGGACTGGACCCAGTACTGAGCCCTGAGGTACTCCACTAGTAACCCCCTTTCTTCAGAATGTGTTCCATTCACTATTACCTTCTGTGTCCTGTTCTGCAGCCAGTTGCATCAGGCTACCACCCTGGGACCCACTCCCAGGCTGGCTAACTTGATTATTAATCTTTTGTGCGGGACTGTGTCAAATGCCTTGCTAAAGTCTAGGTAGGCCATATCCACAGCCCCTTCCTGGTCTATTACTTTGGTCACCCAGTCAAATAATTCGATTAGATTCATCTGACATGACCTTCCTGCTGTGAATCCATGCTGCTTTGGATCTTGTGCCCGCTGGCCTCTAGGTACTCAACAATTCTTTCTTTCAGAAGTGATTCCATCATTTTCCCCACCACTGAGGTCAAACTAACAGGTCTGTAGTTTCCTGCTTCTGTCTTGCTCCCACTTTTGTGAAGGGGAATCACATCTGCCCTCCTCCAGTCCTCAGGTACCACCCCATCTTCCCATGATTTGTTAAAAAGTGTGGTTAGTGGTGTCACTAGGTCCTCCCTTAGCTCTTTTAGGATTCTAGGGCGAATCCTGTCAGGCCCCATTGCTTTGCCCACCATGAGTTTTAAGAGTTCTTTGAGTACTCTTTCTTCTGTAAATGGACTGGTGTCAACCCCACTATCCAGAGTGCTTCTACTGTTTGGTTTAGGTAACTCCTCCTCTTCTTCTTCTGTGAATACTGAGCAAAAGTATTCATTCAGTATCTCTGCCTTTTCACTGTCTCCCTCTGCCCACCTCCCCTCTCCTTTATTAATCTTCACTATCCCTCCCTTAACCTTTCTATGCTCCCTAATGTACCTATAAAAGGTTTTATCCCCCTTCTTAACTGAGTTGGCTATCTTTTCCTCAGTTTGGGCCTTTGCTTTTCTGACTGCCTTCCCCACTTCTTTCTGCTTTAATTGATACAGTTCCCTGTCGTGCTCCATCTGTGATTCCTTATATCTTTTTGAATGCAGCCTTTTTCTCCTTAACCTTCCCTGACACCTCTTTTGAGAGCCATAGTGGTTTTTTATTCCGCTTTGTTTTATTAAAGGCTTGTTGCCTCCATGATGGCAGTTTTGATTTTTCTCCATTGTTCTTCCACCCCTCCTTTCTGGCCATTTGCTAATGCATTCCTCAGGTATTCACCCATTATGCCAAAGTCAGCCCTTCTAAAGTCCAGTATCCTTGTCTTTGTATGGCTTGTCTCCATGGTTGTGTTTATTGTGAAGCACACTGTGCAGTGGTCACTTGTTCCCCAGATGTCTATTGACTTCTAAGTTTGTGATCCTCTCTCCATTTGAGAGTACCAGGTCTAATATTGCTCCCTCCCAGTGGGTTCCACCACTAGCTGTCTAAGGTGCTCCTGTAGGGCATCAAGAATGACCCTGCTCTTGGATGTGGCTGCAGTCCATGTCGCCCAGTTAACATCTGGCATATTCAGGTCCCCCATCAACAGTATCTCCCCTTTTTCAGCCATTTTGAGAATGCCCTCTATCATTTTCTTGTCCATTTCCTCCCCTTGAGACAGGGGTCTGTATACAACCCCTGTGCGGATTGTGATGCCATTCCCTGTCTCCAAGGTGACTCAGAGTTCCTCTTGTCCTCCCCCTTTACTTTTTAGTTCTGTAGCTTTGATCCCTTCCCTTATGTAGAGAGCTACCCCACCTCCTCTTTTACCCTCCCTGTCCCTTCTGTAGATTGTGTACCCTGGTATGTTGACATCCCAGTCATGGTTCTCCATGTACCATGTTTCTGTGACTGCCACAATATCCAAGTGTTCCTCTTCCATCAGAGCTACTAGCTCTGGAAGCTTGTTTCCAAGACTACAGGCATTGGTACTCATTGCCCTCCATTTAATGTTGGCTTTATCCTTTTTTATGCCATCCCTGCTCTTATTGCCCACCAAAGTGTGTGTGTGTGTGTGTGTGTGGGGGGGTAATGCCCTAAGAAGGCACCGTTTGGACAAAGGAAGAATGGGAACTCAATCGGACTCTCTGAAGACAAAGCGAAGATCACCAGCTCCAGAAGAGTAATGTCAGGATGGAGAAGTATCGGAGACTGACATAGGAGATCAGGGCTTGTCAGAGGGGACCTTTAAGAAGACATAGCCAGAAAACTAGCTGGTCTCGTAAACTGTGAATTGAACACCATGGCCCAGAGCGGACCAAAAGTCACCCTAGGGGCAGTCAGAAAGAGTTCTCTGAGGATAGCATAAGTTCCACTCGTTCCCCTTCTCCCTCAGAAAAGGTATCTGTTCAGACGAACAGACACGCATGATTTTTTTTTTTGGCATAAAGGCCAACAAGGAAGAGGGAAGGAATGAGCAGGGAGGAAGAGATGCTGAAGTAGGAGGCCCTAGAGGGGAAGGTGGGCGGGTATCAGTAATGAATGGTGAAGATACAAGAGAAGATCAAGAATTACGGTAGGTACGCAATTTTCATATCTTCCCTTGTCCGTCTTCACCATTCATTACTGCTTGGCTGAGTACCAAGACCCCCTGCAGGGGGACAAGAAAAACCCTGAGGGAACAAGACCACAGCCTCCTGTTGGTAGAAAACAGAAGGGAGAGACCCTTGGCTAATCAAACAAAAAGCCTAAGGCTAAGGAGAGCTAGGAGGTGTCCCCTGAAGATAAGGAGGTGGAGGAAGCCCCTGTAGAAGTCTCCTAGCTCTAGTGGAAAACAGGCGGGTCCCTTGGAAGGTGGAGTGAATCACCCTACGCCGGGCCAGGGGTGACAACCTTGGTAGATAAAGCCATGCCATCCGCCTAATGCAGATCGCTGTCCCTGCAAGCCTGGAAGCCACCTCACTGGCGTTGTAAGATGCCCTTGCTTGGTGCCTTGCCAGCTCCAGGCCTATAGCAGAGAGGGCAATGGCCTGTCTAGATTGCTCAGAGTCAGGCATTGATGCTAGGAGCTGAGATAGCATCGACCATAGATGCCTGTTGTAGGCAGCATGGTGTGCCTGATGAGATGTGATGCAGAGCATCACATGAGAGGAAGAGAACGCTCTTCTCCCCAACCAGTCAAACTGTAGAGAATCTGAGTCCAGCGGTCGGTCGTGCGCCATGCGTCGGCACCTGGAAGGAGTCTCTAGGTATGCCAATCCTGAAGGTGGGTTGGGGAGAGAACCTAGGGACTCAAAAGGGGCACAATACCTCCTCCTGCAGTCTGCTGGAGCTGGGATAAGGTCGGCTATAGACTGCCAGGAATTGATAGACGCCTTCTGGAAAGGAATAGGCCAGGATGGCACCACCAAATGTTGGGCACTGAATTCACTGAGGAATCCACACGTCTCCTGCTTGATATTGTCTCATCTAACAGACGAAATGCAAAGATCCCTTACCATCCTCAACAAGAAATGCTGATATTCAGTGAAATCAGCGTCGGAAGAGAGGTGAGCAGAGGGTTCCTCTCCCTCCGAGGGAGACGAGGATGATGGGGAACTCGAGTGTCCAGAGGACTCCTGCGGTGGTGGGGATAGGCGAAACACCCGCTCATGCATGCATCTAATGTATGAGGGGAAGGCCGCCGCAGAGCCTCTGAATGTCTCCCAGAATAACGGCCCCATAGGACCGACATGGCCTGGGAGAGCAGGGGGTGACTGCAGAGGAATGGGAGAGGGGCACCTACAAGCAGGCAACTGTCCTCTGCTGGGGCTCTGGAATCCACAAAATGGAGCCCGAGCTGGCGGGGTTCCAGATAACAAGCCAGGTCGCAGAACGGAACCCTGGGGATGTGAACCTTGGCAGAGCCTGGAAGGGGGTCCTCCCCTATGATGTGCCTAGGGCTGTATGGATCCAGAAGGATGGCCCACAGCAACACCACTGGAGGGATCTGCCGAACCCAAGAGAGAGAGGTGGGGCTCGGCGCTACAGCTCCTACTCACACCCCGAGGGGTGGCAGGCGGAAGCCGGCCCACCTCACCACACCCTCT
The DNA here is from genome assembly GCA_016271365.2 of Neoceratodus forsteri. Classification (NCBI taxonomy): domain Eukaryota; kingdom Metazoa; phylum Chordata; order Ceratodontiformes; family Ceratodontidae; genus Neoceratodus; species Neoceratodus forsteri. The sequence continues at coordinate 302,210,380 of CM057458.1, read as the reverse complement.
CAACCCCTTGGACTCAGAGGACACCCTCCTCCTCGACATCAGAGACAGAGCCTGTCGATCCAAGAGTCTCCCTAGGGAGCCCCCCAAAGACAGGGCCCTGAGTCCACCCCGAGAGGGCGCAGCAGCACCGGAGAAGGCAGCTGCCACAGCCCCCGTGGGAGGACAGCCCTCTCCCCACCCTCCATGCCATCTCCTCCCAAAAGCTCCCGGTCACCCCCAGCCTGGGAGCCCTCAGAAAAGGACTGCTGTGGAGACTGAGGAATGGGCGCGCTGGGCCGCTTGACACCATGTCCCACCAAACACTCCAATCCCGAAGAATCGGGGAGCCAGGATGGATCCACATCCATATCGTCCACTTCCAAGGAAGAGGCAACCAGCAGGACCTCAATACTGGCCACCCCAGGAGTCTCCCGGGAAACTGCACTGCGAGCGGTGCCAGTGCCACCCACAGCGCCGGTCAACACCACAGCACTCAAGACAATGCCAGAACCCGGTCTCGACCCACCCATGGCCCCAATCAAGTCCCCGACACTGCCCTCGGCACGGGACCCGACCACAGCGCCAGCAGCGGAGTTGAGCCAAGCCTGGCGCTGCTCACAGTGCGAGAGTCAGCTGCGGCGATGGCGGTGCGCCCCAATCACTAGCACTTTCTGACGGCACGGGATCGAGACAGCACCGGAGAAAGTGGCGATAAGTGTCCACCTGCAGCTGGGCCTGGCAACTGCGGGCCTCGACACTGGGGAAGCCTGCACCTCCGAAGAAGTGACTGCTGAGGTGGTGTCTCCACTGTGGCACCGGGAGGAACCACAGTGTTCCTTCGACACTGCAAAAGAGGCCTCCTCCTCGGCAAGACTGGAAGACGAGGAGGCCTCCTCCTCTCCAGACCATATAGACCTGGGAGGGGACCCGGAGGAAGGGTCTAAAGTTCTTACCTGGGAGGCCTGAGAGTGATGCCATCCTCTGAAAGTCAGCGGGGCCTTGCCGATCTTAAATGCGCGGACTTCGAGAACATGGCAGTCCATCGAAAAACAGGCGTCGCATCTGTCCATATTATGGTTAGGTCCCAGGCAATGAAGACAAACATCATGCCGGTCCATGACAGAAAAATGCCGGCCACAGGAGCACCGACGCATGGGGGCATGGCCTGCCTTCAACTTTTGTTTAGCTCCCGAACTGGGCATGATGCGAAATTAACAATCTAAACAATAAAGCTCCCTGTGTTGTCATAAAAATAATAAAGAACAGTCTTACTGGAAAAAGACATCGGGAAAAATGAACTAGGATGCAGGCGGCATCGAAGAACGATGAAATAGGCCTAGTGGCGTAGAAACTTCTTCTCGCTTCATGTAGCAGGTGCAGCCTGCGACAGTGGGAGAAATGGAACTGGGATATAGGAGGTCTGTGTTGCCTAGCGGCCACCTCGCGTATCATGTAGTGCGTCACTCTCGGGGGAGGTGGCGCCCAGGTGGCCTGAACTCCTCTACAAAACAAAAACACTCCTGTGGCAGGTCGTGCCTCCAGCTGAACCCAAGCAGTAATGAATGGTGAAGATTGACAAGGAAAGATTCGATGTTTAACAACTAAGGAAATAGAAAACTGAAAAGCGTGGCAAGCATTTATAATGGTGGTTAACTGAAGCTGCAGCATCCGCTAAGGTCCAATGTGCATGGGTTGATGGTGGAAAAAGAACTGAGATGGGTGTGGGGGACTGCCCGTCTTTATAGGATAGGCTGATGTCAGATGCTGATATTGGCGGTGTTTGGTCCCCTGTGGCAGATTGCTAGCTAGAAAGCTTTCCATGTGGCCCTGGTGCCTGGCGGCTTCAGTCCTACTGGTGTTGGTCTGCTGCAAGAGCCTTCCTCAAAGTAAGATCTCCTAGATCCCATTTCTTGTCTCTAGTGTTAAGTCTCCCCAAATCCAGTACTCTGTCTTGGGAGTTCTTTTTCCCTAGGTGCATTACCTTGCACTTTTTAGTGCTGTATTTTAATATTTAATAAAACTGGTCATTAATTACATGTAACAGGGTAATTAACCTGTAATTACATGTTTGTTGCATGCAGCTACATTGTAGTTGCAATGTTACGATGTAGTTGCACTGTAAGGGCAGAGTAGTTAACTGACACTTTAATAAAGTGTAACCATATTTTAATAAAACAATAAACAGGTGCAGATCCAAAGAAAATCAATGTCTGCCTGTTCATTAGACCTGCCCCACTAACCTGGACATCAGAAAATTACGACTACTAGCACTGATAAAGCAGGGCTAGAGACTAGGAAGAAAAAATTACTCACCTAAGTAATGTTGTTTCTTCTAATGAAGTCTTGCTATATTATGACTAATGCAGTTTGTCCCACCATTAGAACTGCTCCGGAGGTGAAAGAGTTAACTTCCATGCAGTGCATGGAACTTAGAGTGCGAGCTCGGTTAAGAAAGCTCTGTCAGGGGTATTTCAAACCGAAACCGTCAGATCTTTACGAGCAAAACTCACTAAGGCTCTGTGTGGAAGCTGTAACCTACACTAGCCAACTGGCTACTAAAATATTAACACATTTTTATGGTCCCAACACCAAGACTCAAGTCAGGGGACCAGAAAAAATAAGATGAAATAAATAAAACACAACACCCAAACACCCTAACAATAAGGGGTAGAAAAACATAAAAGGGGGCATCAATAAGTGCCAACAGTGGACTGCCCACCCCATACCCAAAGTAGAAGTTCTGAGAGGGGCAGGCTGGGGGGGAGGTCATAATATAACAAGACTTCATCAGAAGAAACAACATTACTAAGGTGAGTAATTTTTTCTTCAAACAACAAGAAGTCTTGCTATATTATGACTAATGCAGACTACACAGCAGTACCTCCAAGGAGGAGGACAGAACCTATTTAGGAATAGGCTCTGAAGCACGACTGTGTGTAAACCGAGCATCCCTCCTGGCCTGGATATCCAGGGAGTAATGCTTGGTGAAAGTGTGTACATTGTTTTCCAAGTAGCTGCTTGACATATCTCTAAGATAGGGATGTCTCTGGCAGCAGCTAGAGGCGCATGCTGTACCTCTGGTAGAGTGAGCCCTCAGGCCTGAAGGGGAACCTTACCCAGTTTTGATAGCAAAATTGGATACAAGAGACAATCCACCTGGCAATGGATCTCTTAGTGGCAGGTCTCCTTTCCAACCTCACCATAAGTGAGAAATAGTTGGAGGGAGTCAAACCTGTGACCCTTGGTACGCTCTATGTAGTAACTTAGGGCCCTCTTAACATCTAAGCTGTGCAGCCTCCTCTCACCAGAAGGGAATGGTCAGTGAAGAACACTGGAAGTGAAATAGATTGGTTAAGGTGGAAATCTGAAACCACCTTAGGCAAAAACTTCCTGTTAATCCTGAGGACTACCTTATCCCTGTGAAAGGAAATAAAGTCAGTCTCCACTGATAAAGCCTGTAACTCACTTATGCGCCTGGCAGAAGTGATGGCTACTAGAAATACAGTTTTCCAAGTCAAATACTTAAGCTCTGCCGAAGACAGAGGTTCAAAGGGAGGTTGCATCAGCTGAGCAATGCAAACATTAAGATCCCAGGCAGGGGCAGGGTCCCTGAATGGAGGATTGGTATGAACAATCCCTTAAAAACTTGGAAAATACAGGGTGAGCAGAAAGAAGGGCTTCCCTGCTGAAATAAAAGCAGAGACAGCTGCCAAATGCACTTTCAGGGTAGCTGGTCTCAGTCCCAAAAATTAAGATGGACCATATAGTCCAAAACAGTGGGTAAATCAAGATTCTGGGAAATATGCTTCCCAGAACACCATATGGAAAACCTTTTCCACTTGGAGTTATAGGTAGCCCTGGTGGAAGGCTTCCTAGAAGCTTTCAAGATTTCGAGAACACCCTGAGAAAGTTGTAGATCAGCAAACTCTAACTCCTCAAGAGCCAGGCCTTGAGGTTGAGGGTTTTGAGATTCGGATACCAGACTCTCCCCTGGGCACAGGTTAACAGATTGTGGTTCCTGGGGAGACACACGGGAAGATGGACTGCTAAGGACAGAAGGAGTGGGTACCAGGGCTGCCTGGCCCAGTCTGGAGCAATCAGGATCATCTTGCAGGGCTGAGACCTGATTTTGACTAGCACCTTGAACAGGAGAGGAAGGGGGAGGCATAGAAACTTCCTTCCAATCGAGAGAAAGGCATCCAGGGGACTGAGCCCAACACTGGGGGCCTGCAACAAAAAGTGGAAGTTGATGATTGTCTGGGGCTGCAAAAGATCTATCTGAGGAGTGCCCCATCTGGCAAACACTATCCCCAGTACTAGGGGATCCAGTGACCATTCGTGATGGCCCTGGGAAATCCTGCTGAGAGCATCTGCCAGGACATTGTCCTTGCCTGGGAGGTGAACTGCTATGAGGGGAATGTTCAGGGAATAAGCCAGGACCACAACTTCATACATACTCGGTGCACAAGGCCGGGGCCGGTGCCCCTTGTTTGTTGATGTACCACATTGTAGTGGTGTTGTCTGTTCTGACCTGTACCACCTTGTTCTGAACAGATGCAGAAAAACCTGAAGTGCTAGAAAAACAGCTCTGAGTTCCAACAGATTGATGTGGAGCAGAGATTCCTGAGGGGACCATAACCCCTGGGTGGAGAGGTCGCCCATGTGAGCGCCCCATCCCAAGAGGGACGCATCTGTAGTAAGGGTCAAGGAGTGAGATAGAGGGATGAAGGGCACCCTTGTCTCAGATTGCTCTGATCCTGCCACCACTGAAGGGCCTGGATCAGGGTTCGAGTCACTGGGATTAACTTGGATAGGAATCTCTTCTTTGAGACCAGAAGGCTCTCAAATGGAACTGAATGTCCTTCATCTGAAATCTTGCTCCTTGCACTACAGCTGTGGAAGCAGCCATGTGTCCTAGGAGCTGCAGAAAATGCCTTGCTGGTCGAGAGACCTGCAGAGTGAAGGACGAGGCCAGGGCCACCAGGGCCCTACCCTTTCTAGGGAAGGAAGGCTCTGGCCTGCTTTGTGTCAGTTCTGCACCTATAAGGTGAGTACCTGGACAGGTTCCAGAACTGACTTTGGAAGATTGGAAGAAAGCCCAGAGGTAAGCAGCTGCTGGGTAACTTGCAGGTGTGATTTGACCTGGTCTGGAGACTGACCCACAATGAGCCAGTCGTCCAGGTGAGGAAAGATGGCAATCTTTTGCCTTCTTAAATGAGCAACTGCTACTGCCAGACATTTTGTGAATACCCTTGGGGCAGAGGTAAGGCCGAAGGCATTGCTCTGAACTGATAATGGCCTGAGGGCAGTTCGAATCTGAGGTACTCGTGGGAGCTTCTGATAAGAACATGGAAGTAGGCATCCTTGAGGTCCAGGAAGCTAGCCAGTCCCCTGGCCTTAGGGAGGTAAAATCACTCCCAGAGTCACCATTTTGAATCTTGGTTTTAAAGGTGCTTGTTCAGATATCTTAGGTCCAGGATGGGCCGCCACTCTCCTGTCTTTTGGGGTAAGGAAGTACCTGGAGTACAGACCCTTGCCCTGGTGTGGGAGAAACCCTTTCTACAGCTCTGAGAGCCAGGAGGGTTGAGACTTCTGTTTCAAGGTAAGAGTCTCTAAGGGTTTGCAGGTGGAAAGATCTGATTCTCATCTTTGGAAATTTTTGAAGCTGAGAACCAGACCCTGGCTCACTACTTCCAGGACCCACTTGTCTGATGTTAAGACTCCCAGTCCTGGATGAAGTAAGCCAGCCTGCCCCCTACAGGTAATGGAGAACCGGCCCTGGGCATCCCATCAGGGTGCCTGTTTGGCAGGGGCTTTAGGCTGAGGGGTGGGAGCAGGCCTGCTTGTACGCTGTCTGCCTCTCCCTCTGAAGAATCCCCTCTGAACATAAGCTGAAGAGGAGGCCTGGGTCTGGTAAAAAGGCCTGTGAAAAGGCCTGCCTCTACCCCTGGGGGGCTGCCTCTGAGGAGTGGCTTGCCGTTCCTTGGCTTGTGCACTCCTATAAGTGGTTCTATATTCATCCATTTTCTTCATATAATTCTCTGTCTGCTCCCCAAACAGAGAATTTCCCACCACAGGAAAATCCATAGCCTTAGACTGGGTATCCTGTGACAAAGTAGTACACCTGAGCCAAGCCAATCTACTAAAAGCCACAGATGTAGCCATGACTCTAGAGAATACATCATTAGAATCCACTGCAGCATGAAATTGCACCTTAGATGCCTCAATACCATCAGCAGCCACCTGCTCCAGCTCCTTGGCAAGCTGGCCAGGAGCCTGTTTGGCTAAAGCCATGACAGTATCCCATCTAGATTTTTGGTATCTCGCATCATAAGCCATATAGTTTGCTTGTCTGAGTCCCAAAGGTGCTGCCATGTATTGTTTTTTGGCCATGGCATCAATCTTCCTGGAGTCCTTGTCAGGAGGATGTGAAGCCAGGGGAATATTAGCTTTATCACAGGCTGCAGCCTGAACTACCCCAACATAACTGCATTGCTGTGAAAGAAATTCTGTATCAGGACCTGACAAAGTGTACCTCCTGTCCATCTGTTTATCCACAGGAGGCACAGAATTAGAGCTTTAAAATTTTTATTGTTTGTTTCCTAAAAGATTTATGTAAAGGAATAGACAATCTCCTGGACTCTGGGATATCCATCATCTCTACAAAGTCAGGCTCCTCTTGCTCATCCAAAGCCTCCTCTAAAGGAAGCTAGAGGGTTTCATCAACTTTTTTATAAAACAGAAAATGAGAAGGGGACTCAGCAAGCCTAGGGGGAGATTCTCCTAAAGGTCTGTCTGGGGAGATGTCCGGTTCAATGGGCACATCCAGACTTTCAAAGTCACATTCACACTGATCATAACCATCCTCCCCCTCCTCTGGTTCATAAAACTCCTCTATATCATATTCTTGAACTGGTGGAACCGACCGAACCAACCTTTTGCCAGATAGTGGCGGTTCGGACGGAACCGGGGTAAGTGACTGGACAATCTGTATTGCCCTGGCTATCTCTGCAGCAGTTGGAGAAGGGATTTTTGACTCCACACCTGCTAACTTTCTAGTTCTCTTTGCTGGAACTGGCTCCTCAGAGTCAGCTTTACGTTTGGCCGAGGAAGTCTGGCCCTGGTCAGAGGCACTCCCTCTGGTTCGGTTGGCACCGAACCGGGCTGTCATCAGGTCAGCGGACTTTTGGCCTCTCATTCCTGAGCCTACCACTCTCTTATCTAGGGTAGCTGCGGGAAATTCTTACAAATCTGGCAGTCTGCATTGAGGTGGTCAAACCCCAGACAATAAACACATGTGGTGTGTGGGTCAGCCTTGGCAAGGCTTCCCCACAGACACTGCAGTGTTGAAACCCAGTTGGCCGGTTTTCTATTGGGTTTCTCAGACATAATGCCAGCCTAACCAAAAACTTGCCCTTTTTTGGCAGTGCCAGGCAAGACACCCTTATCGGTTCTCAACCGTGTCACGGGTCGTGGAACAAACCGTAATGAAATCTGTTTTTTTTAGAACCGATAAGAACCGGGAACCGCACTCTAACAAGCCTTAAAACGCTTCAGAATGAAGTTTAAATACAATCTGATTGGTTCAAACCGAACCGATAAACATTTACAAGTTCCACACAGAAAACCTATCTATTACTTACAATACCATAGACAGAGCTTGAACCGATCGGTTTGCGGTTAAAATAATGATAATCGCGGCTGAATTTAACCGAGAAAAAACTCTTTAAACCGAGAAAATGAACCGAGCAGCAGGAGGAATCTCTGGGCGACTGTTCAGTGGTAGATAAAGAATCTGACGGTTTCGGCTTGAAATACCCCTGACAGAGCTTTCTTAACCGAGCTCGCGCTCTAAGTACCATGCACAGCATGGAAGTTAACTCTTTCACCTCTGGAGCAGTTCTAATGGTGGGACAAACTGCATTAGTCATAATATAGCAAGACTTCATGTTGTTTGAACCTAAGCTATATGTCGGTGCCATGAACAGTGCTTGCCACAAAGGAGTGGCTAGCTACGGTCACTATAAAGCAAACAGCAGCAGCACTTGAAACCAGTAATAAATGTAACAGAAGCAGTTATACTGCTAAACTTTCTCAATCATTTATTCAATAAAGGGATTTTGCATTTCTATCCCTTTATTGAATAAATTATTGAAAAAGCTCAGCAGTACAGTCAAAGCCACTTAACTGGGGTGTCTGCTTTATTGGGACATCTGACTGGGCTCCAATTAAGTGGCAACACTATCCTACAGGAGGTACTGCTGCTTAAATTGGATGCCCCCACTGTCTAACTGGGACAATTTGACCAGCCTTATCCATCACTAATCACTCACTCATCCCTTTCACACATACCAGTAGGTGTGAATTCCTTTTCACTGAAGTTAATTGGTCCTCTCCTCCCTCTTTTTCCTCTGCAACTTCTCTGCTGTTTTTTTGCTGTGCCCCAAACCTTTTTTCTATTAAAATCTGATGCTGGACACTAAATGTGGACAGCTTTATTTTTAAATTGGTGAATGTGTACTGGGTGCATAAGGCTACCTTGGTGGAATTGTTGCCAGGGGAACTAAAAGAAGCCTCAGGGAACTTGAGGAAACAGGCTACAGGCATGCCATCACCTTTAACGCCTGGGAGCGAGGGGCAAGGAAAACGAGCTACTGCAGGCTTTCTGTGGGAGAAGTAGCCCTTTGTGCACTCCTATGGCACATAATCCATTGTTTTAATGGCAGATTACTGCTTTAGCACTTGGTATTTTAACATTTAAACTCAGGCTCGGACCCGGAAATGGGTGTGATGTAAGTTCCCATCTGACGCAGATATGTAGTGAACCTCAGTGAGTGCTGGGCAGCAGCGCTGCTGGAAGAGGCAAGCTGCATCTGCCTGTGTTCACCAAGGTAGGCGAGATAGGTGCTCTCCCCCACTGATCTGAATATACCTTGGTGAGTGACTATTTTTGTGTCCCTGTTAAAAATATGCCACTTAGTTTTACTTTTAACTGCTATTATGACACCACTGAAGACATCTTACTGTTGCTATGTAGTGAAGGATCACTTGTAAAAAGTACTGAATGTAGTATGTTTGATCTTGCTCTTAAAATTAAACCAACTGACCAAATTGTATCTGTTCTAAATGCTTGTATAACATGATCTTGCTTGACAATCTGCACTAGGCAGAATCAGGACTCATTAAGCTCAATGAAATAAATAAAATCAAACGTTTCATTGGTACTATTGAAGCAGAAAACAAACTCATTGATAAAGAATATAACAGACATAAAAAAGAACAAGAGTGTGAATGAGTCAAGAAGTTCTTCTACAGCTGAAAGGTTTCCAAAAAGGGCAAAGAGAATGTAGGCACAAACCAAGAACATGACTGGATAATGGTTAAACAGAAAACATAAAAAAGGTAGAAGGGCCCTATGAGAGACTGAAATTGCTGCAGTGAATTGATTTATCGCATTTGCTACTTCTCAAGATGGCATGGAACCCTCAAGGTTGCAAACAATCTAATATTTGTAGTTCACTTCCAACTGCAACTGGAAATCAACAAAACGTAAAGCAAAGCACATTAATTATAGGTGATTTGGACCTTCAATATACAGATGGTTATATCCCAGTAAAGGACAGGCTGTATACCTCTGTAACATGTTTGCCAGCTGCCAGAATTTTGGATATCAATGAACAGTTTAGTTCTTCAACGGGCCTTTGATTTTGTAAGTTTATGGTTATCTACATTGTTGACTTTTCATCTTAACACTGTGGTGAGTGCGTTTGAGTGTGTGTGTGTATACTGATGTATGTATGTATGTGTGTGTTTTGTGTGTGTTTGGTGTGTGTTTTTTGTGTGTTGTGGGTATGGTGTGTATGTGTGTTGTTTGTTGTGCGTGGTGTGGTGTGTGTGGAATGTGTTTGCTATATTTGTTGTGTGGGGTGTGCAGGTGTGTGTGGGGGGGTGTGGTGTTGTGTATGTACACACATATGTGGGGTGGAGCATGGCATGGGGCAGTTATGTGGCTAGAACCTTAATTTTCACATATAGTGTGCATTTATTTCCTTCTATTAGTTGTCAGTGGGTGGATTCACACTGTCACATCTTTAACTACTCATATTAAGATGCATATCTCATTTACTTGGGGGTTCATTAAAGGTGCAATTCCTTTGGGTTTCATTTAGATTGCTTAGACTGATTCTGTGCATTTTGTTATACAGACTCTGTGTTGAAATCTGCATTTATCAGGCTTATGGTCTGTTTTCTTGGGGGTCATTGACAAGTTTTTTTTTGCACTTACACTTACAAGTGATACTTTCATGCATCATGTTTATATGTGTAGGTTAATTTGAGGCTTGATTTCAACTTGCAGTTATACCTAATTTCAGGATGTTGTCTCTCATTATCTGTCCTTTAATATACCAGGACAATTGGAATGTAAGCTGTAAGCTCATCTTACATGTATTAGAGAGAATGCCACTCCAAGGTTTTTTTTTTATCACTAGAATGCTTTCTTGGTATACTGAGACATTTTAAAATTTATGTGACAAGAACTCTTTGGCTGTAGAGAATTCTTGATAACCTTTGCCCTTCTGAGGCTCCTCGGATAAAGGCATACTGGTGTTAATTAGCTTCTCTGACATAATCTTCTATTATGTTTTAAATGTATATGTTAAACCAATGAAATTATTTCTGCTTTCTATATAACCTGGTGTTAATAGTATGGGATATTTGAAAAAACTGCCACAAAGCTTCTGAAGAAGGACCTGGTTGGTTGAAGTTAAAGCACTTTGTTCTTTTCTGTAACATCCATGTTGGTCCAATAAAAGGTATCAAATCATTTGTTTCTGGCTCTGTTTTTAAAAGGACCAATACGGCACCTACAACATTTTTTTGGATATCAATGAGAGAATCGATAAACTCACTAAAGAAGACAATTCTGTCATTTTGCCTGTTGGCACAAATGATATGGGACAATTACATGAGAAAGATATCTGTTATGATCATGTAGCATTGGGAAAGAGGTTAAAAGCCAAAGATTGTAAAGTAGCAGTGTCTAGCATACTACCGATCCCTAGAGCCCTATCGGAAAATATCAAACAAATATAAAAACAAATGCTAGATTGTCAAACTGGTGCAAAGACTCTGGGCTTTTATTAATTAATAGTTGGGATCTGTTTTATACAAATAACATTGGTTTCAAGAAATGGTTTACATCTAAATAGACTGGGGTCTGAAACTTTTGCTGAAAGTTTCAAATCTGCAATGAATTTGATGAATTTACACTAGAGATGGGGGGGGGGAAGAATGACCCTTTGCCATTAGTAATACTACAGCAGAAAATCAGAAGGATGAACAAATAGAATCTCAGCCCTCTACCCTGCTAACACCAAACAGCTCCCACAGAAATTCCATTAAGTGCTAGTTATTTAATGCTCATAGTCTAAATAATAAATTTGATGAACTACTGGTTCATGTATCAGCTGAGAAGCCAGAAATTATAGCTATCATGGAAACAAGGTGATCTGGCAAGGAAAACTGGGAAAAATATTGTAGGATATGACTTACTGTATTTTACCTTAACAGGAAAACAAAAAGGAGGAGGAACTGCAATGTATGTGGATTCAATGTTTCAGGCTATAAAATTATATTTAAAGGAAGATAAACAAATAAGTGTGGAAACTCTCTGGGTTAAACTCTCTCCACAGTGTCAGGATTCCCTAATTATTGGTCTATGCTATCTGCCCCCCCCATATACTTGGTTTTACCAGTTATGCATCAAATCATTGCAGACCTGGAATATGCATGTGAAAGGGAAAAGCTGTAATTCATGTGGGACTTGAACCTTAATGATACTGACTGGGTGACACTCTCGGCCAGTACCTCATCAAACATAGCAACATAGAATTTGACGGTAGATAAGGACGGCTTGGCCCACCTAGTCTGCCCATTTCTCTACCTAATGCATAGGCTACAGATCCTAGTTAACCAACAGCCTACTTCCTCCTACCCCCACTAGAATTGCCTTATGTCTGTCCCATGCATTCTTGAATTCCCCCACTGTTTTTGAGTCCACTACCTCCTCAAGAAGGCTGTTCCATGTATCCACAACCCTCTCAGTGAAAAAATACTTTCTCACATTACCTTTGAGCCGTTCCCCTCTATCTTCAAATTGTGCCCCCTTGTTCTTGCACATCTCTTTTTCTGAAAGATGCTACCATCTTGGACTCTGGTGATTCCCTTGATGTACTTGAAAGTTTCTATCATGTCCCCCTCTCCCTTCTCTCCTCAAGAGTATACATATTAAGCTTCTTTAATCTCTCTCTTCGTATGTCTTCTGGTACAGACCCTGCACCATTTTAGTTGCCCTCCTCTGGAAAGCCTCCATCTTGTCTATGTCCTTGCAGAGATGGGGTCTCCAGAACTGGACGCAGAACTCCAGATGGGGTCTCACCAACTGTCTGTACAGAGGGATAACAACTTCCTGTTTTCTACTGATGATGCCTCTCTCTGTGCATCCCAGTATCCCACCAGCCCTACTTACTGCCTTCTCACATTGCTTGACTACCCCAGGTCCCTTTCCATTTCTGTTGTTGTTATTATCTCACCCCCCATTGTGTACTCTTCCCCTGGATTTTTGTTTACCAGGTGCATTACTCTGCACTTCTTTGTATTGAATCTAAGCTGCCATATATTTGACCATTCCTCCAACCTTGCCAAGTCCCTTTGCATCCTCTCCACCCCACCTTCTGTATCAACCCTGTTGCAGATCTTTGTGTCATCTGCAAAGTGACATACAGTACTTTCCCATCCAGTCCCTCTGCAATGTCACTTATAAAGACATTAAAGAGGACTGGTCCTAGTACTGAACCCTGCGGTACCCCACTAGTAACTCCCCTTTCTTCAGAGTAAAGTATTATATTAACTCCAGTAAACAAAACGCACTAAAGCAATTAATGATGGAACCGACACAGGGTGAAAACAACTTGGATATTGTTCTGCGCTCAGTGCATGTTAACCTAAGAAACTGTCCTCCTTTGGGAAATAGCAAGCATAAAACTATTACATTTAATATCGATCACTTTTACACTGTTTATCAAAGAATCTGAGTTATTTATATAAAAAAGCAAATCTTAAATTGATAAAACATGGACTAACATTAAATGGACTACATTATTGGAAAAGTGTAATACAGAAGAAATGTGGCTTAAGATTAAAGATATCATTTTGTATGTTAGCAACATAAATATACCAAAAATCAAAAACGCATCAAATGGTAGAGAAAAAACAAAATGGAGAAAAAAGAAAATTATTAGAATGTTGAGAAAGAAAAACAAAGTTTATAGATCTTTCAAAAAAAACTAAGACTAATTTTCCTCTGGGAAAAATATAAAAAGTTACAAAGGATATGTAAAATGAAATTGATAAAGCAAAAGAAATATGGAACTCCTGCTTGCTAGAAATGCAAGCAAAGACAAGAGTAAAAACAGGTTACGCACCTGTAACAATAGTTCTAGGAGTGGTATATGATGTTCATCCACACTTCTGGCAGTGTCCTATTACTTTAAGAGCTTGCCAGAAAGTCTTCAAGCTGGCTCCTCCCACTCAATCAAGTGGCAACTCCCTCGGCTCCACCCCATGACGTCAGATCTTGCCCACTGGAAGCAGCTGTGTGCACCAAAGCCAGGGAAGGTAAGGTGGGTCCATGTGCATGAACATCATACACCACTCCTAGAAAGTACAGTTATGTAAAAATTTACCGTAACAGTAGATCTTTGAGGAGTGTCTCTTGCAGTAGGTAATACTTTCAGGTATCCCTTGAGAAAGCCAATTTTGGGCGAAACCTGGTTGGGAGTTTTTAGAAATGTTTGTTTGCACGTTTTTTATGTACTGAGCTACGATTAAATGATTTTTGCAGCTGATTACCTGGTGCCAGTTCGTTTTTTGCATGAAATACTTCTGGGTATTCAGCAGAGGTCGCTGTAGTGCACAGCAGCTCTTCTATCAGTTTTTCACCAGGGACTGCCCACACATGACATCAGCTTCCTGTTTCCTATATAAGTGTGGGTGGTCCCTGGTATTCTCAGTTCCCCCATCAGATTCAGCTCGCAAAGCAAAAACTGAGGGGAAGCCGAGGTACAAAAGTAGTCCCAACCCTAGTTATTGGCCCAGAACTTGCTCTCTTAGAGAAGGAGGGGGATGGAGGGTGGGAACAAACCTACTGCAAAAGACACTCCTCAAAGATCTACTTTTATGGTAAGTTTTTACGTAGCTGTACTATCTGCCAAGGAGTGGTCTCTTGCAGTAGGTAATACTTTTGGGATGAATCCCAAGCAGTAATGCCCCGATGGGAGGACAGTTATGATGAGACCTTGCAGGACTGCATGGCTGAAGGCCGTCCTATGTATGGGGGGCAATATCCAGATTGTAGTGCCTTGTGAATGTATGCATCATGGACCAGGTAGTCGCATTGCAGATATCTGAAATGGAGGCTCTCTTAAAGCAAGCTGCAGTGGTGGCCATAGCTCTAGTGGAGTTGGCTTGGACGGGTCCAGGTAAAGGGTTGTCATATTTCCTGTAACAAAATGAAATACAATGCGTCAACCAGGATGAAAGAGTACGTGTCACCACCAGGAGGCCCTCGCGACCCGGTGCAAAAGAGACAAACAGTTGAGATGTCTTTCTAATCGATTGTGTCCGATTAGCACAGTAGCGTAGTATACGGTGGACATCTAGAGTATGTAGGTGATGTTCACCCCGATTGGAGTAGTCTGGATAGTAGACAGAAAGTTCCAATGACTGATTTAAAATATGTTCGGAAACTACTTTAGGAAGAAAGGAAGGGTCGGTACGAAGGACCACCTGTCCTTGTGGAAAATCAAGTAAGGTTCCCTACACATGAGGGCATGGAGCTCGAAAATACGTCAAGTGGAAACGATAGCCACTAGAAATAGGGTTTTCCATGAAAGAAAATGGAGGTCACAAGTGGCAGCCAGTTCAAAAGGCTCAAGGGTCAATTTTTCTATTATAAAATTGTGTTCCCATGGAGGAGTGGGTCTTCTAATAGGAGGTTTAATATGTAACATCCCTCTCAAAAACATCTTAGTTAGATGATGTTGGTACAGTAAACAGCAATCAAGTGGCTCATGGAAAGCGGAGATGGCAGCCAGGTGGACTTTAATGGAAAAATAACTTAGACCGGACTCAGATAGTGAGACCAGGTAGTCCAGAACCTTTGTCAGTGGACAAGAGTAAGGGTCCAAAGATCGAGAGGCTAACCATATGGAAAAGCATTTCCATTTGGAATTGTATGTTGCTCTTGTTGCTGGCATACGGAAGAATATTGGCAACGGGAGAGGACACTTATAAGCGAGTTATGAAAGCGTTCTCAGGAGCCAAGTATGAAGGTGTAGATCCTTCAGGTTGGGGTGGAGGAGAGACCCATGACACTGAGTCAAGAGGTCTGGTCTGATTCGCAACGGGACGGGGTCCCAGACTGACAGTTGTAGGAGTAGGGGGAAACCACATTTGGTGGGGCCACATTGGGGCTATGAGAATCATCATGGCCAACTCCAACTGTAGTTTCCGTAGAGCCCATTGTAGGAGAGGGATGGGAGAAGCATATAAAAAGAGGCCTGTCCAGGGTTGGGACAGGGCATCTACACATCGTCCCTTTCTGTTCGGGATAATGGAAAAATACCTGGGAAGACGGTAATTCTCTGGGGAGGCAAACAGATCCATCTGTGGAGTGCCCCATAAGTTGGAAGATTTCTTGGAGCACTTGCTCATGAAGTGTCCATTAGTGAGTTGTGGACTGGTGACTTAGCTGGTCGGCTAACTGGTTGCAATGCCCCAGTAGATGGACAGTTGTTAGTGTCAATTGTTGCTGTATGGCCTCTTGCCAAACCACAAGGGTCTCTCTGCATAGGGTGCGAGACTTTGTACCCCCTTGCTTGTTGAGGTAGAATACTACTGCAGTGTTGTCTGATTGGATCAGTAATGATCCTGGCTCAAGGTAGGACCAGAATGCCCGGAGGGTGAGACGGACCGCTGTCATCTCTAAGAGCTTGATATGAGACAGACGGGGAGAAGTGGACCATTGGCATTGGCTCTAATAAGGACCAAAGTACACTCCTCTGCCCTGTAGGGACGCATCCGTGGTCAACGTTTGCATTGGGGGGGGGGCACTGAAAAGGCATCCCTTGATTCAAACTGATTCTGATTGTCCACCATGTCAGAAAGACTTCAGAGTGGGAGTGACTCTGATTTTGTCTTTGAACTGTCCTGTTTTTTTGGGACCACTGGTTCTGGAGGGTCCACTGGAAAGGTCTCATGTGGAGATGAGCGTAGGCCACCATAAGGATGGCAGCAGACATATGACCCAGAAGGCACAGCATTCGTCTGGCTGTGACTATTGTCGGAGTCTGTATATCTAGCATCAGAGCTATAAGTGTGTCCTGCTGGGCAGGTAGGAGGTAAGCTCTGACTGTAACTGTATTTAGAACAGCTCCAATATATTGGAGAGACTATGTCGGATTTGGACTGGACTTTGGCCAATTGACAGTGATTCCCAGATCTACAAACAGATTCAAGGTAGCACCTAGAGAGGCGAGCAGAGCTACTTTGCTGTCTGCTTTTATTAGCCAATCATCTAGCTATGGAAAGATGAAGGGCCCTTCTCTTCGTAAGGCTGCTGCTACCACTGCTAGGCACTTTGTGAACACTCTGGGGGTCGATGAGAGGCCGAAGGGGAATGTTCGAAACTGGTAATTTTGACCCAGTAGGTGGAAGTGCAGAAATTTGTGGTGGACAGGATGGATGGGAATATGAAGGTAGGCATACTTCATGTCTAGGGCGCAAAGCCAGTCACCCTGCTTTAGAACTGGCATGATGGCAGGTAGGGTGATCATGCAGAAGCATTTGTACTGAATGTAAAGATTCAGTTGTCTGAGATCCAGTATTGGTCTCAGGTCTCATGTACATTTGGGCACCAAAAAGAAGTGGGAGTAAAATCCCATTTGATGTTCTAGGAGGGGCACAATGGCCTGTTTGGTCAAAAGGGCTGTCAACTCCTCCTGTAGGATCGGTATATGATTTGGAGAATAATGAATCTTGCATGGAGGGCAAGGGCGTGGGGTGGAGAGAAACTCCAGAGTATGACCCTTCTGTATAATCTGAAGTACCCAATTGTCAGAAGTGATCATTTGCCAGACCTACAGATGGAGGGCAAAATGAGCCCCCACAGCCTCCAAGGCCCGGTCAAGGAGGTGGAGGGACGCTCTAGTGGGTCACTGGGAGATGTGGAGGCAGCTCCACATGCAGGGGTGTGAGTGTGCACCCAGGGCAGTAGAGGTGTTGCCTCTAGTGGACTGAGCCAGACCTCTGAAGCTGCCTTTATTATTACCTCTGTATCGTCCACCTCTTTTGGAATAAGAGGAGTGTTGAGTACGGTAGGTTGTAGCTGGGGTGTGACATGCCATGTACCATACAGAGGGTTCCGCTTGATGCCTGTAAGTCATCCAGTAAGATTTGAGTTCCTGGCCCGAACAGCTTGGACCCGTTAAAGGAAGCATTAGCTACTTTATGTTGTATATCAGGTGCAAAGCCTGAAATGCGAAGCCAGGCATGGCGATGCAAAGTGATACAGTGGCTGATAGTCGGGCTGAGGTATCCACGGCATCATATCCCGACCTGAGAAGGTGACGGGAGATAGAATTTACTAGTTGTCACTGTAGCCAATAATTTATCCCTGTCCTGTGAGGGAGTTTATTGATAAGTTCAATGGCAGAGGACCCCATGATATGTTGATATTTGATCATATGACCCATATAGTTCAAAATTATGATATTCATAGCACCTGAGGAGAACACCTTTTTCCCAGATAGTCAGTTCTTCGGGATTCCTTATCAGGAGGTAAGGAACTCATGTACTTGGGTTTTTTAGTACGGTCATGTGCGGCAGTAATGACCACAGAATCTGCCTCTGGAATACTAGACAGAAAGAGGCGGTTCAGAGGAGCCTGATACTCACGATCCACTTTGCGGTGAACAGCTGTAATAACTGAACGCTGATACCAAGCAGCCAGCATGGCATTCTGGTAGGTAGGAATTAGTGGGGTAACCACTAAACCCAGCTTCTCAGGTAATTCCAGGTATTCTGCCATATCCTTACGTTGCCTGTCATGTTCAGCAGTGGAGAATCCCATGACCTTTTGAATTTGAACCATCATGTCACTGAAGGGAGGGTCATCTGGAGGAGAGGCTGCGGCAGGCAGAGGCAAGTCCTCATCCAGAGAACAGATTACTGAATAGGGGGATTCAGGATTAGGAAAATCCAAATCTGGAAACTCTTCTTCCTCAAGATCACCGGTGAAATCAGGTGGCAATTCTTGATCATCCGACAAATAGTCCTCTATAAATGGAGGAGGAGACCAGGGTGGTATGGTACCATGAAATCATTTAGGCACAGGAGGGGGAGATTGGGAAAGATCACCCAGCTCTTCAGAGGGCTGGGAATGCCGCAAGGCATGCAAGACGTGTCGGACTACATTGGTAAGGTCCTGTTCCTGGGAAGGAGAGGAGGAACATGTTGGGAAAAAAGGGGGGGTGATAGAGGAAATGGGGTGAGTAGCGTGAGCAGGTCTTGCTCCTGGATAATAAAGACCAGGGTCCTGATCCCTGTCCACCTGACCCCTATATGAAGGCACCTGAGTAGGCGGAGGGGATGTCAATAAGGCATAACCCATAGGTTTTCCGTGAGGAATGCCGGGTCTCGTTGACGAGTCCACAGGGGAAAAAGACTTATTTTCACTCAAAATGTCAGATGCTGTTGGTGTTGCATGCAAAGTGCTGGAAAGCGTCGTCGACGAGAGGGTATAAGCCTCCGTCGATGGAGCAGTTACTGACAACTGCATTTAAAGCGCTGGAAAGCACTATTAACAAGAGGGTATGAGCCCCCATTGAAGAAGCATTTAAAGGATGTCCCGTCAACGGAGGGACACCAGAAACTGGACGTCTAGGCAGGGAGTGTGAGGAGGGTTTCTCCTTCTCCTTTTCTGCCAAGAACATGAACCAGCAGAGGGGGAGCCCTTGGTATGGGTCCCCTGGTTCTCCGAGAGAGAGAGAGAGAGATTTTCTGCTCCATCAGAAGTCTTTGAATTTCAAGCAACTGTCATTGACTAGTTGCCTCATTAAAGTCCTGACATAAGTTGCAGGAATTGTGTCATGTGTGAGTCCCAGACACTTTACACAAAGTGTGTGATTGTCAAAGCGGTATATCTTCCTACCACAACGGCAGGAATAATATAAAGCTTGTTTAATTGAAGAATCAGTAGACATTTGTCTTAGTTCCAAATTTCTCATCGATGACTGCTACACAGAAGTTGCACTAGCTGCTGCACGAACTGAAGAAGACGGGAAAATGAACTGAGGATACCAAGGGCTGCCCACACTTATATAGGAAACAGGAAGCTGATGTGATGTGTGGGTAGTCCCTGGTGAAAAACTGCTAGAAGAGCTACCGTGCACCACAGCGACCTCTGCTGGATACCCAAAAGTATTATCTACTGCAAGAGACCACTCCATGGAAGATCTGGAAAGCTCCACCTATGGTTCGATGGACAAGCAGCCAGCCACTCCCACTTCCTGAGCTATATAATCAGTTCCTCTCAGCCTCCTGAAGCACTTTTTCTTTGCTGGCTGGATGCTCTGTCCATTTGCTCTCTGTGACAGGCTAGGGCCTGCCCCGACATCCCCCCCCCCCACCTTGCTTCTTCTTTCTGCTGGACTCTGCGTTTTGTTCTTCTGGTTTGCATTTTGCCTCCGGCTGTGTGCTTCCTTTTATTTCTTCCCCGTTTCTGTCTTAGTTTTGTTTTTGTTTTCTTTTTTGGGGGGGATTTGGTTTCTCAGCTCCAGCTACTTGCTTTTAGTTACTCCCCTTGCTACTGTCACCAGTACCTGTGTTTTTACACAAACCAAAGCAGTTTCCTATGCTACTGGCCTACTTGCTCCCTATGCTATCAAGCCTAATTGTTTTCACCTGATTCAAACTCCCTCTGAACCCTTACTATGCAGCTCAATCATGTTTTCTTGCTTAATTTACCTCCCCTGTGGTCATAGCTGTTTTCACAGCATTGTGCTTCCCTCCTTACAGAATGCAACCACTCATAGCTGATGCCAATCCCTGTTGTACACTGTTTTACTGTAAGGTCAGCTAAGCTACTGCTGATTCTGTAAACTAGTTTTAATATCTGCATGTGGTTCTCGACCCTTCCATCGCTTTCTTGCTTTTCCTATGGTGGGGACTGGGAAGTGTTTGAGGAGTCATGGCCCTATGTGGCTAATTACTTCTGTTCTAAATCCTGCCTCCACTGCCAAAAATCCTCAGAGTATTTGTCACCTTCATTTGGCTTTTTGAATTCCTGGCTGGCTTCCCCCACTTAAGTTCCTGTCCCATCATTGCTACTATGTTTTGTAGACGTACGTGCAGCTCCGACTATTCCTACTGCTTACTGACCTATGTGTACGTCTGACTATTGTTACCCTGCCTTACTGACCTATGCCCAGATCCACTCTGCTCACATCATCAATGCTCCCTGCCATCTGCCCTGCAAGTTCTCAGTGCTCATTCAGCTCCTCATCAGTTCCTGGGGCACGTCAGCCATACCATTCTGGTGTAAGTGGCCCCCTGCAGCAGTCAGTCTCGCTCTGCACCTAGAGACCGCAGCGTGAGCATGCAAAACTTGGGGCGGGGTCCTTCGGACCTGGCCCATAGCTGGGAATGTTCTCGTTCCGGGTGGACCTTCAATCATCAACCGTACCGACAACACCTCAAGTTGTAGAATTTATGACCAAGCCGTGAAGGGAGGTTACAGCGATTTCCTTTAGCTCTACCGGTTTCCACTATAACGGTTGTCCACTAGCTTTAGTGGTTCCCTAGCAAAGCACCTTCACCGCATTCTCCCTGCGACGACCTCTGGTTCACCTAGTTTTTCTTAGATTGGTAGGCTGGGTGAGTGCCTGTGTGGTTGTTACTCTCCTACTCTGCCTTGGAGCAGCGGTTGCAGAGCTACCATCTCGCAATCCTCCACAGCATTCCTGTTAGAAGGACAGAGTGAGAGTTTCCCTCCAAATTGGAATATTTTCCACCTTCCTTTATTTGGGTTTCCAAATCGCAGCAGCTGAGCCATCACTAAATAAAATTTCCCAAGCCTGGAGGGAAGGCGACCTAGGCCTTGGATCCCTAGAAATATCCTCCTCAAAGGGTTCTTTTCTCTCCTCCGTGTCTCAGGTCATAACTGTAGGCGTAGTGTTCCACAGACAGCATCTGCTGTTGGATGGAGGGAGATGGTGTCCCTACTGCCGTTCCCTCTCTCCTTGGGAGGTTCCCTCACTCTTTCTTGCAACCCATCAAACCCATGCCATTGCTAACCTGCGCATCCCATTACATTATCAAGCTCTCTGATGCTTTATCTAGTACTATGTCTCACAACTACTGACTGCTTATATGCTACTTTCTTTTTGGGGATCCTTTCTCAAGTACCTTCATCCAAGGGAATCGTCCCATGGCACCTCAAGGGTTCCTTGCCTTTGGTACCTTACAGGGTGATAATTCCTCTGGAACAGAGTGTGTGAATGGCCAAACCCTAAGTAACACAGTAGCTCAAGTAGAACACAAAAATGGCTGCATAGGCCATTGAACTGGAAGGCTCTGCCTATGGTTCGATGGACAAGCAGCCAGCCACTTCCTTAGCTATAAAAGCAGTTCCCCTCAGCCTCCTTCTGAGGCACTTTTTCTTTGCCCCGCCCTCCTCCTCCAGTGGCAGCACCTCTCTCCTGGAGATCCTTCGTAGGGTACCTTTAGCCAGGGGGAATCGTCCCATGGCACCTCTAGAGGATTCCTTGCCTTTGGTACCCCCTGCAGGGTAATAATTTCCCTGGAATAGAACGTGTGAATGGCCAAAACCTAAGTAACACAGTTGCACAAGCATGACACAAGAAAAAAAATTACTCACCTTAGTAATGTTTCTTCTATTGGAGTCTTGCTGTATTCTGACAAGTGCAGTTAGCCCCAGCCTTTAAACTGCCCCAGAGAACAAAGGGTTAACCTTTCTATGCAGAGCACAGAATGATGAGCTCAGTTGATGTCTCTGTTTCCCTTTGAACGCAAACCGTCAGATTCTTACAAGCAACACTCAAATAGTATTCTATGTAGAAATTGTAAAACAAAATTTTTAATAGCCAACAGGCAACAAAATGTTTTGGACTACCAAAAGAAGACTCAAGTCAGGAAAACCTAAACCAAATAGGAATATAACAAAATAAACACCCACACAAAAGAGGGTGTAAAAAGAGCACCCCTGAGGTGCAACACTGCACCTGCCCACCCACTTCCCAAAAACAGGTTCTGAGAGGGGAGGCAGGTCAGAATACAGCAAGACTCCAACAGAGGAAACAATTACTAAGGTGAGTAATTTTTTCTTCAAACAACTTGAAGTCTTGCTGTATTCTGACAAGTGCAGACTACCAAGCAGTACCTCCATGGAGGAAGGACAGAACCTACTTTGGGAATAGGCTCTGAAGTACTGCTTTGCCAAACCGAGCATCACTCCTAGCCTGGATATCCAGAGAGGAATGCTTGGTAAAGGTATGGACTGTTTTCTCGGTGGCTGCTTGACAAATTTCTAAGAGAGGGATATCCCTGGCAGCAGCCAGGGAAGCAGCTGTACCTCTTGTGGAATGAGCCCTCAGGCCTGAGGGTGGAGTTCTTCCCAGTTTTTCATAGCAGAATTGTATACAAGACACGATCCACCTGGCAATAGATCTCTTGGTGGCAGGTTTGCCCTTTCCTACTTCTCCATAAGTGAGGAACAACTGGAGGGAGTCAAACCTGTGACCCTTGGTACGCTCTATGTAGTAACTAAGGGCTCTTTTAACATCTAAACTGTGTAGCCTCCTCTCTCCTAAGGAAGAATGATCAGTGAAGAAAACAGGAAGAGACAGACTGGTTTAAATGGAAGTCTGAAACCACTTTGGGCAAGAACCTTCTATTGGTTCTAAGGACCACTTTATCCCTGTGAAAGGAAATAAAATCAGGTTCCACTGACAGGGCTTGCAATTCACTGATACACCTGGCAGAGGTAATGGCTACCAAGAACACAGTTTTCCAAGTCAACTATTTAAGCTCTGCTGAGGACATAGGCTCAAAAGGGGGTTGCATAAGTTGAGCAATGCAAACATTCAAATCCCAGGCAGGGGCAGGGTCTCTAAAAGAAGGATTGGCGTGAAGTAATCCTTTAAAAAATTTACAGAACACAGGGTGAGAAGATAGTGAGGAAGACTTCCCCACAGACAGAAACAGCTGACAAGTGTACCTTGACAGTAGATGGTCTGAGGCCTAGGCCATTAAGACGGACCATATAATCCAGAACAGTAGGCAATCCAGCAGTATCTGGAGAAATATGCTTCTTAAAACACCAAATGCTGAATCTCTTCCATTTGGAGTTATAAGTCTTTCTGGTGGAGGGCTTTCGAGAAGCTCTGAGAATATCCAGAACCCCTTGGGAAAGATGCAGATCTGCAAACTCTAACTGCCATGCCTTGAGATTGAGAGACTGAAGACTGGGGTACCAAATCCTCCCCTGAGAGGATGTTAACAGGTTGCAATTCCTGGGAAGAGACAGAGGAAGATGGACTGCTAGGGACAGCAACAGGGGGTACCACAGCTGTCTGGCCCAATCTGGAGCAATCAGAATCACTTTGCAAGGCTGAGACTTTATTTTGACTAAAACTTTGAACAGGAGTGGAAAGGCATACAGAAACTTCCCTTTCCAATTCAGAATCAGGGCATCCAGGGGGACTGAGCCCAAGAATGGAGGTCTGCAACAAAAGAGGGAGTTGGTGATTGTCTGGGGCTGCAAAGAGATCTATCTCTGGAGTGCCCCACCTTGAAAAAATCATTTTCAACACTTGAGGGTCCAGGGACCATTCATGATGACCCTGAGAGATCCTGCTCAGTGCATCTGCTAGCACATTGTCCTTCCCCTGGAAGGTGAACTGCTACCAGAGAGGTTTGCAGGGAATAAGCCAGGGACCACAATTTCATGGCTTCTGTGCACAAGGCCGTGGACCGAGTGCCTCCCTGCGTGTTGATGTACCACATGGTGGTGGTGGTGTCCATTCTGACCTGAACCACCTTGTTCTGTACTGATTCAGAGAAAGCTTTCAGGGCCAGAAAAACTGCCCTACAGGCTCTAGGAGATTGATATGGAAGGGTTCTTGGGGGACCACAGCCCTGGGCGTGAGGACTCAGATCAGCTCCCCAGCCCAGAAGAGAAGCGTCCATGGTAAGGACCACTGAACAAGGCTGACTGGCAAAAGGAACACCTTGTCTTAAATTGTCCTGATCCTGCCACCACTGGAGGGCTTGGATCATGGTCAGAGTTACTGGGATCAGTTTGGTAAGGGAATCTTTCCTCTGAGACCAAAAAGCTCTCAGATGGAACTGAATATCCCTCATCTGGAATCTTGCCACTTGGACCACTACTGTTAAAGCTGCCATGTGGCCCAAGAGCTGGAGGAAATGCCTTGCTGGTTGAGATACCCGAAGGCTGAAGGAAGAGGCTAGTTCCATAAGAACCCTTGCCCTTTCTAGAGGGAGAAAGGCTCTTGCTCCGACTGTGTCCAGTTCTGCCCCTATAAAGGTAAGAAGGTGGACTGGTTCGAGAACGGACTTGGGAAGGCTGAGAAGAAATCCTAGAGAAGTGAGCACTTGCTGGATCACTTTCAGGTGAGACTTGACTTGGTCTGGAGAATGGCCCACTATTAGCGAATCGTCCAGATATGGAAAAATGGAAATATTTTGCCTTCTTAGAAAGGCAACTACTACTGCCAGGCACTTTGTGAAAACCCTTGGGGCTGAGGTTAGGCCAAAGAGCATTGCTCTGAACTGACAGAGGCCTGAGGGTAACTCGAACCTGAGGTACTTTCTGTGGGAGCACCTCATGGGAATGTGAAAGTAGGCATCTTTGAGGTCCAGGGAGGCTAACCAGTCTCCTGGCCTTAGAGAGGGAAGGATTATTCCCAGAGTTACCATCTTGAACTTTGGTTTTAAAAGATGTTTGTTTACATATCTTAGGTCTAGGATGGGTACGCCACTCCCATCTTTTTGGGGTCAGGAAGTAGCTGGAGTACAGCCCTTTGCCCCAGTGTAGGGTAGGTACTCTCTCTATGGCTCTTAAGGCCAGAAGAGAAGAAACCTCTGCCTCTAGGGCAAGGGTTTCCAAGAGATTTGCAGGTGGAAAAGATCTGGCTCTCATCTTTGGAAATTTCTTGAAGCAGAGAACCAGTCCCTGGTTTACCATTTCCAGGACCCACTTGTCTGATGTAATAGACATCCAGCCCTGGACAAAGTAAGCTAGCCTGCCCCCTACTGGAATAGGAGAGCCGACCCGGGCAGGCCCATCAGGGTGTCTGCTTGGCAGGGGCTTTAGGCTGAGTGGATGCAGCTCTGCTCATCCCCCTTCTGCCGCTCCCTCTGAAGAACCCCCTCTGTGAAAAGGAAGAAGTCGTCTGTGCTTGGTAAAAAGGCCTGCCCCTGCCCCTAGACTGCTGCCTTTAAGGAGTTGCCTGCCTCGCCTTTGCCTGAGCATTCCTGTATGTGGTCCTGTACTCATCCATTTTCTTCATGCAATTCTCTGTCTGCTCCCCAGAGAATTACCCACCACAGGAAAATCCATGGCTTTAGCCTGGGTATCCTGCGAGAGGCTAGTACATCTGAGCCAAGCCATTCTCAGAAGAGCCACAGATGTAGCCATGACCTCTTGATGACACATCAGAGTCTACAGCAGCATGAAACTGAACTTTAGATGCCTCAATCCCATCTGCAGCCACCGCCTCCAGCTCCTTGGCTAGCTGGGGGAGGCCTGTTTAGCCAGTGCCAGTACAGTGTCCCACCTGTACTTCTGGTACCTGGATGTACAGGCCATATAATTTGCCTGAGTCCCAGGGAAGATGCCATGTACAGCTTCTTTGCCATAGCATCAACCTTCCTAGAGTCTTTGTCTGGGGGGTGTGAAGCCAAGAGAATGCTTGCCTTATCACAGGCAGCAGCCTGCACAACCCCAACATGGCTGCATTGGTGGTATAAAAACTCTGTTTCTGAGCCTGAGAGTGTATACCTCTTGTCCATTCTTCTGTCCACAGGAGGTATAACATTGGGAGACTTCAGAATTTTTTGTGTCAGTTTCCCAAAAGATCTGTGGAGGGGAATAGACAGTCTCCTGGACTCTGGGATGCCCATCATTTCTACATAATCAGGCTCCTCCTGATCCTCCATTGCCTCTTCCATAGGAAGTTGGAGGGTCTCAGCCACCTTTCTGTAGAACATAAAGTGGGAAGGGGACTCAGAAAGCCTAGGAGGGGATACACCTGAAGGTCTGTCTGGGGAGATGTCCGGTTCCACAGGCACATCCAGACTTTCACCATCAAACTCCCCTTCCTCCTCAAACTCTGGTTCTTAAAATTCTTCCAAAGTATAATCGTGAACCAGGGGAACCGACTGAACCGAGCCGCTGCCAAAAGGTGCCGGATCAGTCGGAACCGGGCCAAGCGATTCCACAATCTGAATCGCTCGCTTATTTCTTGAGTGGTGAACATGGACTTCTGGATCCGAGCCAGGACGATTTTCTTTCGCTTTTCTGGAAAAGACCCTCAGGATTGGCTCTCCTTTTGCCCAAGAAGTATCGCCCTGGACAGAGGGCACTCCTTCTGGTTCAGTCAGAACCGAACCGGGCTGGCCATCGGGGTCAGTGGACTTCTCGGCCTCCTTTTCCCTCAGTCTACCTAATCTCTTTTCCAGGATAGATTTAGGAAAATTCTTGCAAATTTGGCAGTCTGAATCGAGGTGGTCAAACCCCAGACAATAAACACAGGTGGTGTGGGGATCGGCCTTAGCAAAGACCTCCCCACACTCACTGCAGTGCTGAAACCCAGTGGGCCCGTTTTTCTTCTTCGGTTTCTCAGACATGGCTAACCTAACCAAAATACAGGTTACTCACCTGTAACAGGAGTTCTAGGAATGGTATATGTTGTTCATCCACACTGGCAGGTTCTTTGCTGCTTTAAATCTTGCCGGAAGGTCTTCAAGCTGGCTCCTCCCACCCACCCGGCTGGTAAAACTCTCGGCTCCGCCCCATGACGCCAGATCTAGCCCGCTGGAAGCCAGGTTCTCATGGCCGGGAGCAGGAAGTGTAGGATGAACAACATATACCATTCCTAGAACTCCTGTTGCAGGTGAGTAACCTGTATTTCTAGGACATGTATATGTTGTTCATCCACACTGTCTGGCAGACTCTAGCAGTTCTCTGGGAGGGAAAGCGCACACCCCCTACTTAGGGAATAATGACCGGAGAACCGAGGCCCCAAAACCAGCATCCCCCCCCCAATGAGCTCTTATCCCTCTGGGAGGCTCCATGCCCGCCAACCTATAGCAGAGATCAATGCAGGAGGTGACCCACCTGCCTATCGTCCGCTTGGCTGCAGGTCTGCCAGGTGCGGCTTCAGCGTAGGTGACAAACAGCTGGCGAAAATCTCCTCGAACTTCAGCCATCCGCTCCTTATAATAAGCGAGCACTCTTCTAGGGTCCAAAGTATGGAGCCTATATTAGGCCTCAGAGGTGTGATTGGGGTAGAACACCGGCAGAGTCAACACCTGGTTAAGGTGAAACTCCGACACCACCTTCGGAAGGAATCTCAGGTGGGGGCACAGGACAACCTTGTCCCTGTGGAAGACCAGATAAGAAGACTCGATGGAAAGTGCCTGGAGCTCTCCCATCCTTCTGGCTGACGTGATAGCCACCAAGAAGGCAGTCTTCCACGACAGGCGAGAGATGTCACACCTGTGCATTGGTTCGAATGGCTTGCCCATGAGCTTAGCCAATACCAGCAGTAGATCCCACGGAGGGGATATGTGATCAAGGACGCTTTGACGCCCGCACCACCTTCTCCTGCACCGACTGCTTCCGGCCCGCACCGGTAAGCAGAGATGCCTGCCAGGTGCACCTTAAGGGTGGACCGAAGCCCTTGCTGAGAAAGGGACCACAGGTAGTCCAGAATGCTTGCCAAGGAGCAGGAGGGTCCAGGCCCTTGCCCTGACACCAAATGGAGAATCTCTTCCATTTAAAGACGTAGCATTTTCATGTCGATTCCTTACGGGAAGTCTCAACAACGCTGAGGACCTCGTCGGAAAGACCCAAGGCCTGGAACTCTAGCCGCTCAGGAACCAGGCCGTCAGGTGCAGGGATTGAAGGTCCGGATGAAATACCTTCCCCGACTGACTGAGATCAGGTCCGGGCAAGCTGGAAGCAGCCTCGGAGCCTGGAGCTGAGACTGAGGAGATCTGGATACCAGAGACGTGGCGGGGCCAGTCTGGGGCTACCAGAATCACCTGCCCTTGTCCCTCCTTGCCTTGAGAAGCACCTTGTGGATCAATGGAAATGGGGAAAAGGCGTAGAAAAGGCCGGGAGGTCCACGGCCTCGAGAGGCATCCCCTGCAGCGAGCCCTGCTGAGGCGGAGCATGAAACAGTCTCAGCCATGTTCTCCTGAGGCAAATAGGTCCACCTGAGGCATGCCCCAGTGGGAGAACAGATCTTGTACTACCTCCGGCAGGAGAGACCACTTGTGGATCGCTTCCTATCCGGCTTAGGGCATCGGCCAGAATGTTGGAGGCTCCTGCCACATAGATGGCAAGGAGATCCGCTCCAGGCTGCGCATGAGGGACCCTAATCTGGCGACTTCCCTGCACAGAGGCATGGAGCATCCTGCCCTGGCGGTTTAGGTAGTACATGGTTGTGGTATTGTCCGTCTGGACCTGGACCACTTGACTCTGTACAAACGGAGCACAGGCACTGAGGGCTAGACGAACCGCTCGAAGCTCCAGCAGGTTGATGTGGCATCGGGACTCCCGAGGGGACCAGAGGCCGTGCGCTCTGTGCTACCCCAGATGGGCACCCCAACCCATCAGAGAGGCATCGGTCGATAGACCATCGGCTCAGGGTGGACAAACGGGATGCCCTCCTGCAGATGAGCTGGAACGATCCACCACTGGAGAGAGTTCCACATCTCCTGGGTCACTATCACTGGCTGATCCAACGGACCGGAGCACTGTGACCATTGGCTGGCCAGTCCCCATTGTAGGGGACACAGGTGCCAACGGGCCCAACGGACCACACTGGTGCAGGCCGCCACAAGGCCCAGGAAATCCCGGGCAGGGTGCAATTGCCCAACCTGAAATGACTGGGCAAAGGAGGAAAGAACCTCGGCCCTGTCCGCTGGGAGCCGTGCTCTGGCTCGCAGAGAGTCGAGCTCTGCCCTGATGAATTGGATCACCTGCTTTGGCACAAGTTACGACTTGGCCTCGTTGATAAGGAGGCCAACTTGAGAGCAAACCTGGAGGGGCAGATCCCTGGACAGTTCCACCTCCATTCTGGAGGAGGCTGTAATCAGCCAGTCGTCTAGGTAGGGGTACACCCGGACCCTTTGGCGCCACAGGAATGCTGTCACCACTGCCATGCATTTGGTGAAGACCCTGGGAGCTAGAGAAAGGCCGAAGGGCATGGCCCGGAACTCATAGAGGGACCCCTCCGCCCTGAAGTGGAGGAATTGCTGGTGGGACGGACGGATTGGGACGTGAAAGAACGCGTCCTGGAGGTCCAGGGAACAGAACCACATGCCTCGTTCCAAGGATGGAATGATCAGAGCCAGAGTGACCATCCTGAAGGTTCGAGACCTTAGGAACCTGTTCAGGTCGTGCAGGTCTAGAATGGGGCACCAACCCCCCCCGTCCGTTTTGGGACCAGGAAGTACCTGGACACAAACCCTGGGTCTGGTGCAGGATCCACCACCTTCCTGATCACCTCCTTTTCGAGGAGCAGGGCAATGTCGGCTCAATGAGCCACAGAGAGGCTGTGGACTTCTCCCCCATGGGTGCATCTGAGCCTCGAAGGGTGGGGCCTGCTCTAACCCAGAGGCAGACCCCTTCCTACCACCTCCAACACCCAATGGTCCATGGTGATAGCGGACCAGGTGGAAAGGAAGTGGCGGAGCCGTCCCCCCATGGGTGGAACCCAGGGGGAAGCGACGTGGCTGGGGGCGACACCCCTCAACCCGTCATGGGCAGGCTTGGAGGAAGGACCGGCCGAGGGACCTCCTGGGCCTTTTCCTCCCTGCTTCCTGTTGGAGGAAGCTGCAGGCTTGGCTTTGGGGTGCCAAGTGCGAGCCTGTTGGCCCTGATGCTAGTGTTGCTGGGCCGGACGTGCCGCAGGGGCAGAAGGTTGAAAGGACTTACGTTGCTGTCGACGGCCCTTGTCTTTCTGAGCGGACGTGACCGAGTCCAAGGTGGCGTTGGACTTTTCGATCCTCTGGAGGTGGCCTTCCACTCCAGGGCTGAACAGGTCGGTCCCCAAGAAGGGGACGTCTGCCAACTTGTGCTGGGTATACGCCGTAAAGGTGGATATCGTCAGCCAGGCTCTGCGGTGCATGGCCACTGCGGCCGGTACTGACTGGGCACAGGAGTCTCCGATATCTAGAGATGTTTAGAGCTGCTGTTTCGCCACTGCCCTTCCCTGATCCCGCACCTGCTTGACCATAGTTTGCAGGTCAGCCAGGAGATGAGGGATCACCTCATCCAGGGAGCCCATGAGGGCGTGGGAGAAGTGCGCCATCAGTACGGCCGAACTGGCCTGACGGAGGCCAAGGGAGGACGCAGCGTATACCTTGCTCCTGGCATAGTCCAGCTTTTTGGACTCCTTGTCGGGGGGCTTATCCACATCCCTAGCGTTCCCGGAGCGCCAGAAAACGCTATCGGTGACCAACCCCTCCGCAGAGGGGTGTTCCGAAAAACCAGACAAAGAGCTGGAAGGGACCGCATACTTCCTGGCCATCCTGGCCGAAGGCGCAGGACAGGAAGCTGGCCACTGCCAAAGCTCCAAGGCTGGGCCAACAATGGCTTCAGCCACCGGAAAGGCCTCTGTGGGAGAATCCCCTTGGTCCATTATCTCCGTGTGGGGATACTTAGCCCGCTTGGATACGGGCTCGAGCTGCATCCAGGTGGACTACGAGATGAGCCGAAGCACACCCATGAACGATGATGGGCTCTCGTCCATCGACTGTCCCCCCCAGGACTCCAGGTCAAGGGGCCTGGAAAAAAGGAAGACGTCGTCGTCAGACTCCGAGGAGTCTGCGAAGAGCTGCTTGGGGCCTGAGCCACCCTCCACCTGCTGAGGACGGTCGGGAGTGAGGGTGACCGACAACTGGTGGGGCAGAACCTGACCCGACCAAGAATCCTTGGTCGGAGCCTCCGATTTCGGTTGTGGAGGCGAAGGTTCCACCACAATAGGTGGGGCAGCTGGTTTCGGCTGAACAATCGGCCCAGGCATGGGCACCTCGACCACCGCGAGGGGTTGTTTCAGCCTTTCGGGTGACAGCCACTTAATGGCCGGGGAAGGCAACGGCATCAGCTTGTTCCCGGACAAAAGGAGCTGCTGCCACATCCTCGTAGCGTCGACGCAATTTGCGCCGAAGCCTCTCCTCTTCCGAGTTGGAAGATGAGGACGAGTTGAGCCGCCGCTTTCCTCGGTGCAGAGACCAAGACTGCCGTTGTCGGTGGGATTGGCTGGACCGAGACGAGGTCCGAGACAGAGACCCTCGGTGTTTCCGAGGGTGGGTTTGGCAGGGAGCGTGGGAAACCCGCTCCTCCCTCGGCTCGGGAGCCTTGACCGGGGACTCCGGCAGAGGAGGCGAGGGCAAGTCCTCTGTTTCCACCGGGGGAACCAGTGATGAAGGGTTGTCAGCTTCACCAGTCGACAGCCCGTCCGACGGGTTGAGAAAAATCTCGACTGCATCGATGAGTGTCTCGGCCGGCTGACCTGACGAGGACACCGTGAAGCCAGCAGCCTTAGCCGCAACCTCGACCCAGTAGAGTGTCGACTGTCCGGGAAGGGACCTCTCCGCCCCCTACTAACGCCGACGGGACTTGCTCCTCGAGTCCTCCTTTTACCGAGAAGCGTGTCCCGATGGCCCCTCACCCTTCGTGGAGAGGGACTGGCAAAGCTCCTTAAAAGAAGCTGTGTAGGAGGATCCCAAAGAGAGCGGGATAAATGCCGCGACCGAGGAAGATGAAGATGTGGCCTGGGCCGCCTCCTCCTCAAGGGCGACCATCTGCTCAAGTTGCTCCGCCGAGCCAGCTGCCGCGGACCCCGCCCAACGGGCCTCCTTGGACTTCACCGGCAGATAACGTTTCTCGGGGCGCCCAAGTTGTAGCCAGGCAGCACGGTCTTCAAGAACATTGGCCGAAAAAGACCTGCACAACACGCAGGCCTGCGGGTCGTGGTCAAGCCCGAGGCAGTAGACAGACGTGAAGTGCGGATCCGTCCTGGACATCTTCTGCCCGTATGGGCACCGCCGAAAACCAGGAGTCGATTTGTCCATCGCATCCACGAAGGAAGAATTAGACCGAAGTCTGGAAAACTTTAAAATTATTTTCGGGTGAACCGAAAAGTTAGGATCCAGTCTATACGCAAAGCGTTAAGGAGGGAAACTGAGCTTCCAAGCGGTAAGGAAGATCTGACGTCATGGGGCGGAGACGAGAGTTTTACCACCTGGGTGGGTGGAAGGAGCCAGCTTGAAGACCTTCCAGCAAGATTTAAAGCGGCAAGGAACCTGCCAGACAGTGTGGATGAACAACATATCCATGTCCCTAGAACTTACCCTTTTTCCGGCAACCGCCAGGCAAGACTCCCTTATCGGTTCCTAACCGTGCCTTGGAAAAAAACGTCTTAAAACAGAGTTTTTTTTGAACTGATAAGAACCGGTAACCACACACTAAAATTTACACAAGAATTAAACAAATGATCGGTTCGGCCGAACTGATCCACACTTTTTACAAGTTCCACACAGAAACACAGTACAAAACCTATCTAGTACTCACGGTACCACAGACAGAGACTGAACCGACTTATGTGGGAAACTTTTTTCCGTTAGAAACTGATGAAAAAACGACACTTAAACCAACTTTCGAACCGAGCTGCAGGAGAAATCTCCAGAACGACTGTTCAGTGAGGCACAGTAAAGAATCTGATGGTTAGCGTTCAAAGGAAAACAGAGACATCAACAGAGCTCAGCATTCTATGCTCTGCATAGAAAGGTT
Organism: Neoceratodus forsteri; assembly: GCA_016271365.2. Taxonomy (NCBI): domain Eukaryota; kingdom Metazoa; phylum Chordata; order Ceratodontiformes; family Ceratodontidae; genus Neoceratodus; species Neoceratodus forsteri. The sequence goes on along the minus strand of CM057458.1, from coordinate 302,177,214 downwards.
AACCCTTTGTTCTCTGGGGCAGTTTAAAGGCTGGGGCTAACTGCACTTGTCAGAATACAGCAAGACTTCAAGTTGTTTGAATACTGGCTGCGCAGGCCATTGAACTACTATTACAGGTGAGTAACCTGTTTTTCTAGGGATGTGGATATAATATTTTAGCCACACTTCTGGCAGACTCCTAGCAGTTCTCCGGGAGGAGGGAGGCAAGGCACACTCCCCCTACTTAGGAAATAAGGATTACAGAACTGCGGCCCCAAAACCAGCATCCTGGCATGACTCTAGGTCAATGTGGTAATAGGAAATGAAGGTGTGTGCTGACATCCAGGTAGCAGCCCTGCAGATTTCCTGGATATGGAAATCCCTGGAAGCAGCCACTGATGCAGCGGTATGGTGGGTGGAATGAGCCCTTAGCCCTTCAGGAGGCTCCCTACCCGCCAACCTAAAGCAAAGATCAATGCAGGATGTGATCCACCTGGCAATCATCCGCTTGGCTGGAGGTCTGCCAGGTGCAGCTTCAGCATAGGTGACAAATAGCTGACGAACCTTTCCCCAAATTCCAGCCATGCACTCTTTATAATAAGCGAGTGCTCGCCGCAGCTCCAAAGTATGGAGCCTGTGCTCGGCCTCCGAAGTGTGACTGGTGAAGTATACCAGGAGATTAATCACCTGGTTAAGGTGAAACTCTGACACAACCTTCGGGAGAAATACAGGTTACTCACCTGTAACAGGAGTTCTAGGAGTGGTATATGTTGTTCATACACACTTACTGGCAGGTTCCTTGCCACTTTAAATCTTGCCGGAAGGTCTTCAAGCTGGCTCCTCCCACCCACCAGGGTGGTAAATTTCTCTGCTCCGTCCCATGATGCCAGATCTAGCCCGCTGGAAGCCAGGTTGCGCGTCGAAGCCGGGGAGGTCAGGTGGGTTGTGTGGATAAACAACATATACCACTCCTAGAACTCCTAGTTACAGGGGAGTAACCTGTATTTAGGGATGTGGATATGTTGTTCAATCCACACTTACTGGCAGACTCTCAACAGTTCTCCGGGAGGAGGGAGGCAGGTGCTACACCCCTACTTGGGAAATAAGGACTGGAGAACCGAGGTCCCAAAACCAGTATCCCGGCGTGACTCAAGGTCGATGTGGTAGTGGGTAATGAAGGTGTGTGCCGACTTCCAGGTAGCAGCCCTGCAGATTTCCTGGATAGGGACGCCCCTGGAACCAGCCACCGAAGCAGCGGTATGGCGGGTAGAATGAGCTCTTATCCCTTTGGGAGGCTCCATGCCCGCCAACCTATAGCAGAGATCTATGTAGGAGGTGATCCACCTGCCTATCGTCCGCTTGGCTGCAGGTCTACCAGCTGCGGCTTCAGCATAGGTGACAAAGAGCTGGCGAACCTCTCCCCGAACTTCAGCCATCCGCTCCTTATAATAAAGAGAGTGCTCTTCTAGGGTCCAGAGTATGGAGCCCATATTCGGTCTCCAAGGTGTGACTGGGGTAGAACACCGACACAGTCAACACCTGGTTAAGGTGAAACTCCGACACCACCTTCGGAAGGAATTTCGGGTGGGGGCACAGGACAACCTTGTCCCTGTGGAAGACCAGATAAGGAGACTCGATGCAAAGCGCCTGGAGCTCTCCCATCCTTCTGGCTGATGTGATAGCCACCAAGAAGGTGGTCTTCCATGACAGGTGAGAGATGTCACACCTGTGCATCGGTTCGAATGGCTTGCCCATGAGCTTAGCCAATACCAGCAGTAGATCCCACAGAGGTGGAGGTTCTCGCATCGAGGGGATATGTGATCAAGGCCTTTGAAAAAGCGCCCGACCACCTTCTCCTGCGCCACCGACTGCTTTCCGGCCCGTGCCCGGTAAGCAGAGATGGCTGCCAGATGCACCTTAAGGGTCGTCGACCGAAGCCCTGGCTGAGAAAGGGACCACAGGTAGTCCAGAATGCTAGCCAAAGAACAGGAGGAAGGGTACAACCCCTTATCCTGACACCAAATGGAGAATCTCTTCGATTTGAAGGCATAGCATTTTCTGGTCGACTCCTTACGGGATGCCTCAACAATGCTGAGGACCTCGTCGGAAAGACCCAAGGCCTGGAACTCTAGTCGCTCAGGAACCAGGCCATCAAGTGCAGGGATTGAAGGTCCGGGTGGAGTACCTTCCCCTTGTTGACTGAGATCAGGTCCGGGCGGGCTGGAAGCTGCCTCGGGAGCCTGGAGCTGAGGAGATCTAGATACCAGAACTGGCGGGGCTAGTCTGGGGCTACCGGAATCACCTGCGCCTTGTCCCTCTTCGCCTTGAGAAGCACCTTGTGGATCAAGGGAAATGGAGGAAAGGCGTAGAAGAGGCCCGGGGTCCACGGCCTTGAGAAGGCATCCCCCTGCAGTGAGCCCTGCTGAGGGGGGCGGGCATGAAACAGCCTCAGCTTCGCATTCTCCCTGGAGGCAAACAGGTCCACCTGAGGAGTGCCCCAGTGGGAGAACAGATCTTGTACTACCTCCGGCAGGAGAGACCACTCGTGAGATGCAGCACCTATCCGACCGAGGGCATCGGCCAGAGTGTTGGAGGCTCCTGCCACATGGATGGCTAGGATATCCGCCTCCAGGCTGATCAAGAGAGACCAAGTGCGGAGAGTCTCCTTGCACAGAGGCAAGGAGTGCGTCCCGCCCTGATTGTTTAGGTAGTACATGGTCGTGGTGTTGTCCATCTGGACCTGGACCACTTGACCCCGTACAAACGGAGCGAAGGTGGTGAGGGCTAGTCGGACCTCTCAAAGCTCCAGCAGGCTGATGTGGCATCGAGACTCCTGAGGGGACCAGAGGCCGTGAGCTCTGCGCTCCCCCCAGATGGGCACCCCAACCCATCAAAGAGGCGTCAGTCAGAGTGACCGTAGGCTCGGGGCGGACAAACAGGATACCCTCCTGCAGATGAGCCATCACTGGAGGCTGTTCCACATCTCCTGGGTCACTGTCACTGGCTGGTCCAGAGGACCGGAGCGCTGTGACCATTGGCGGGCCAGCCCCCACTGCAGGGGACGCATATGCCAGCAGGCCCAATGGACCTCGCTAGTGCAGGCCGCCATGAGTCCCAGAAGGCACAGGAAGTCCCGGGCAGGGCGCAATTGCCCAACCAGAAATAATTGGGCAAAGGAGGAAAGGACATCGGCCCTGTCTGCCAAGGAGCCGTGCTCTGGCTCGAAGAGAGTCGAGCTCTGCCCCGATGAACTGAATCACCTGCGATGGCACGGGTTCCGATTTGGCCTTGTTGATGAGGAGGCCAATCTGACAGCAGACCTGGAGGGCTAGATCCCTGGACCGTTCCACCTTCAACTTGGAGGGGGTTGCAATCAGCCAGTCATCCAGGTAAGGGTACACCTGGACCCTTCGGCGCTGCAGGAATGCTGTCACCACTGCCATGCATTTGGTGAAGACCCTGGGAGCTGGAGAGAGGCCGAAGGGCATGACCCAGAACTCGTAAAGGGATTCCTCTGCCCTGAAGCGGAGGAATCGCTGGTGAGATGGATTGGGACGTGAAAGAACGCGTCCTGAAGGTCCAGAGAACAGAACCACATGCTCTTTCCAAGGATGGAATGATCTGAGCCAGAGTGACCATCCTGAAGGTGCGAGACCTTAGGAACTTGTTCAGGTCGGGTAGGTCGAGAATGGGATGCCAGCCCCTCGTCTGTTTTGGGACCAGGAAGTACCTGGACACAAACCCTGGGTCTGGAGGAGGGTCCTCCACCTCCCTGATCACCTCCTTCTGGAGGAGCAGGGCAATGTCGGCTCGACGAGCCGACAGAGAGGCTGTGGAACCCGTAGCCCCCCGTGAGGCAACGGCTCGATAGGGTGGGGACTGCTCGATGTCCAGAGGCAGATCCCTGCTGACCACTTCCAACACCCAGCGGTCCATGGTGATAACGGACCAGGCAGAAAGGAAGTGGCGGAGCCGTCCCCCCACGAGGGGAACCTAGGGAGGAGCAACGAGGCTGGGGACGACACCCTCAACCCGTCACTGGGCAGACTTGGAGGAAGGGCTGGCCAAGGAGCCGCCTGGACCTTTCCCTCCCAGCTTTCTGCTGGAGGAAGCAGCAGGCTTGGCTTTGGGGTGCCAAGTGTGAACCTGTTGGCCCTGATGCTGGTGTTGCTGGGCTGGACGTGCCACAGGGGCTGAAGGACGTAAGGGCTTACACTGCTGCTGGTGGCCTTTGTCCTTCTGGGCAGACGTGACAGAGTCCAGGGTGGCATTGGACTTCTCGATCCATTGAAGATGACCCTCCACCCCGGGACCGAACAAGTCGGTACCCGGAAGGAAACGTCTGCCAGCTTGTGCTGGGTATCCGCCGTAAAGGTGGAGATCTGCAGCCAAGCTCTGCTGCGCATGGCCACTGCGGCTGCTACTGGACGGGCAAACGAGTCAGCGATGTCCAAGGAAGTTTGGAGCTGCTGTCTGGCCACCGCCCTTCCCTGATCTCGCACCTGCTTGACCATCGTTTGAAGGTCAGCCGGGAGATGAGGAATCGCCTCATCCAGGGAGCCCAAAAGGGCGTGTGAAAAGTGTGCCATCAGGACGGCCGAGCTAGACTGACAAAGGCCTAGGGAGGAAGCAGCATAGACTTTCCACCCGGAGTAGTCCAATTTCTTGGACTCCATATCGGGTGGCTTGTCCACATCCTGAGCGTTCCCGGAACACCAGAAATCGCTGTCAGTCACTAACCCCTCCGCACAGGGGTGCTCTGAGAAACCGGAGAATGAACCGGTAGGGACAGCATACTTCCGAGCCATCCTGGCCGAAGGTGCTGGACAAGAAGCTGGCTGCTGCCACAGCTCCAGGGCTGGGCCAACAATGGCTTCGGCCACCGGGAAGGCCTCCATAGGGGAATCCCCTCAGTCCAGTATCTCCGTGAGGGGATACTTGGCCCATTTTGAAATGGGTTCGAGCTTCATCCCAGTGGACTTTGAGATGAGTCGAAGCATTCCAAGGAACGAGGATGGGCTCTCGCCCACCGACTTACCCCCAGTGGACTCCAAGTCAAGCAGCCTGGAGAACAAGGAGGAGTCATTGTCAGACTTCGTGGAGTCTGCGAACAGCTGCCGAGCGCCTGAGCCACCCTCCACCTGCCGAGGTCAATCGGGAGTGAGGGTGACCAACAACCTATGGGGCAAACCTTGACCTGACCAAGAATCCTTGATCGGGGCCCCAGTCTTCGGTTGTGGAGGAGGAGGTTCCACCACAATGGGTGGCGCAGCCGGTTTTGGCCGAACAACCGGTGCTGGCTTCGGCTCGACTACTACGAGGGGCTGTTTTAGCCACTTAATGGCTAGAGAAGGCGACGGAGTCGGCTTATTCCCGGACAATAAGAGCTGCTGCCACATTAAATCCTCGTAGCACCAATGCAACTTGCGCCGGAGCCTATCCTCCGAAGAGGACGATGAAGATGAGCGGTGACGCAGCTTTTCCATGGTGCTGAGACCGCCGATGTCGGTTGGATCGGCTGGACCTGGAAGAGGTCCGAGACCGAGACCTTCCGGGATTCCGAGGGTGGGTCAGAGAGGGAGCGAGGGAAACCCACTCCTCCCTCTGTTTAGGGACCTTAACCGGGGACTCCGGCACAGGAGGCACAGGCAAGTCCTCGGTTTCCACCAGGGGAACCGGTGAAGAAGGGTTGTCGGCTTCTCCATGAGGTGCTTAAGAGGTGATCTCTTGTTCACGTGGGACATCACAAAGACATAATAATGTGGGGCTCGAATTTAAGACAGGATCATTCAATACCCCTACCAGGTCAGAATGTCATATGCTTAATAGTGTATGACATTCCAGCTAACCCGGAATAGCGCCGTGGTTGAAAGCGAATGGTGCAATACCGCTAATGCTGCTGTATGCAGTACTGCACCATTCACACTATCCCAGGCAGAGGATAAGACCTCTGCTGGGACTGGATTCCGCCGAGCAGCTGCTGTGGCTCAATAGACTGAGCCACTGCAGCAAGAACCAGACGCTGCTTCTGGGACCGGGTTTGATTCGGTCCAATGGCCCATGTTTTGTGCAATTTTGAGTTGACCCCCCGGAGTTGAGAATCTTTTTGGGGGTTGGGGCTCAGCCCCCCATAACGGGGGGGTGTAGGGGGCAGAACCCCCACAAAAAACAGACTTATGCCACATGGCAGAAATTTCGCTGTATTGGCAGAGCGATTTTACCATGCAGTATAATATCTTGCGACATTGTGACCCGTGCCCCAATACCAGGGTACATTTGCTCCAAGTTAAAGGATATCATTTTAACGGCTTAAAAAGAAAATATTACAATTCACAGAGAATTGTGAACTGCTTGAATATGCTCCCCAATGATATAATCAATAGCAATAACAAAAATTTAAGGACAAACTGGATGGACTAATATTATCCGGAGCGAACATACAGTATTATGGGTATTGAATAAGCAGCTTTAATGGCCTTTGGCCTTCTGCTCCTAATATACGTTAGTATAAACCTTAGAAAATGTAAATGTTTTATTTTCCCTATGTTGTTTCCCCAATGACAAGGCATAACCGACTGAGCCGTAATGTTCCCAACCTCTGACCACCGCTGTGCTCAGAATAACCACAAACTGGTAGAAGATGTAGACAAAAAAAAAAAAAAAGGCTTGCCTTTTTTGTTGTTGTCAGCATACCTCTCAACTATCCCCGATTTTACTTCAAAATTTTGTGCTGTCCCTCGTAATATTTGTGTTTTTGTGACAGAACAGTGGGGATTAAAAGCACAAAAAATTGTCAAACATTAAAGTTACAGACTTGTTGTTCTTCAGAAACTGCATCTTAACACAAATCCCCTTATTCTATCAGCTTTCTAAGTGAATAGTACCAGTTTTTAAGATGTGTCCCTGATTTTGGGTCTTTGTCCCTGATTATTTTAAGCCTTGCCCCTGATTCATGAGGCAAGAGGTTGAGAGGTGTGGTTGTTAGTAATGTCAACCATGTGCTAAGTCAGTGCAGCATGAGAGAGAGGCACAGTTCTCCCTATTTTCAGAGAACTGCCCACCCGGTTGCTCTCTCAGACTTATTTATTTATGTCTTTGATAAACGGGTAAGCAAACTGATCAAGAGGACCATTTTCATTCACGACCTGGGCCACAAGGGTGGCAAACACAACAATCATCAATACAATTAGAACAAAACAGGACTGCCGAATATCTTGGTAGGAGGTCAAATTAAATAGTACAAATATTTCAGAGAAATCAGTTCACACTGGTGTAGTGACATGCATTAAGTGGCTTTGCAATATAAAAGGCTTAACATGATGATTATGGTAAAGTATTACATGCAATGTACATACGGTCACCGGGGAGCCAAGGAAATAAATAGTTAAAATGAAGGCTCAATCTATCACCAGGAGTGGTATAAGCACAAGTCATAGGCAGAAATGCAACTTAAGCTGCAGAACCTGCTAACAGTTCAGAATAAAACAGGTAGTCATATCCAGACTTGCTCCTTGCTCGCTAGCTCTCGCTGACTCGCAAACTAGAAAAATAAGTGCGCTGGCTTCACTGCTAGTCACTCTCCCTCAGCTGCTTTCACTTGCTCAAAAAACAAACAAAAAACCAGCATACTGGAGAGAATGATGTAACTAGCTCTTTACATGAGCAGGGAATAGCTATCACTCATTACATGCTCAGAAACACCAAAGCATTGTCTCTTTTGCAAGTTTCACATTAGGTTCATTCCCCTATGGCACTGGAACAGAGCAGGAGGGATGGCAGTAAATGTCTGGAGAGACGTGGATGAATTTACCAGCCGACCTGAATGGTACTGGACAAACATTTTAAGGTAGCAACACAAAGGATTAATGAAGGTTTTAGTGACGGCAAGACGGAACTTGTTAATGAAGAATTTACAGCTTCTGTTAATTGGGACGAAATCCCTGCCACCAGGGCGTCCCAGTTAAGTAGCTTCTATTGTATATCTGCTTCTACTGCATTTAATTGTTTCAAGTGCTGCCACTGTTTGCTTTACAGAGGCAAGGAAGACAGATTTCCTTCAGATATGCTCATAGTTACTGTTAAATAAAATCTCCTATTTATCTAGCTAATCTGCCAGCGTTGATTAGATAACTGCAGCAGTGGATAACCTTTTTTCCAGCAAATATCACTGCTGCTTTTTAATTTAAACAAGCACACAATTATCAATTTTTCAAAACTTTCAGTGAGATTAAGGTGTGCAGATGATTGGGAGCTATCAGTAAGGAGGATCAAAGCTGAGTTCTAGTATCCACCATTGCTCATGCAAAATATGTAATTGTGACACAGAATCAGTATGGAGCATCTGAGGCTTTAATGTATACATGGTTAGTGAAAATCTGGTCAAATTTCACACTCTTTGTGTTGCTTTCATACAAACAAATTAATGAAAAGTGCAGCAAGTTTTTTCAATTTTCACAAAAAGAAACTGCATGTCATACAAGTCCAAAACAGCATAAGAGTTCAGATCTCCAGATACAAATACCAGGATTTCGTTGTATTCAGAAAACAATTTCATGCCCATCCCTGCATGATTAGGCACTTGCTTACCTTGGGCAATAATTATGGATTACATTTAAAGCACTGTAGAGACCATCTACAAGAACGATGTTAGCAAGAACTTATATGACATTTTATTAAGGCTCCAATTAGTAGGTTCAAGTAAGTAGTGCTGATGTTTTCTAAGCACTTATTTTGCTCCTGGGCTTAGGCCTTGCAGAAGATCTATAGGTAATGGAAATATAATGGTAGAATTTTTTTCTGTTGCAATGGTGGTCAGGGTTTGGAGATAGCGTAGCTGAAGAGCAGCTGGAGACTCCGAAAGCACAGTTGAGGCCTCTTTCAGGGCTCGAGATGCATTCATCTCTCCTTCTGCAGCAATGACCTGAAGAAATGTGAGAAAATATGAGATAAATTAAGCATCTGATAAGTGGAAGTTTGCAGCTGGGGCAAGTAAACAAATCTGCAGTTAGTTATCGTGTCACAGGCACATACAGATGGACATCTGTGCATGAATGTGTATTTCTTGTATCTACTCTTAATATGTGAGACATCTTACGATTATCCAAAAACAAACTGCAGTCCTTAAATACAATGCCCTGCTAGTCCCCCCCCGCTTCAAATTGAGTTCACGTCACAGCTTTATTCACAACATACAATCTTGCAGTATATACACATTTATCATTGGATTGAACATACTTAAATTCATATGCACGTGCCAAATGCAGTGGTAACAGGAGAACCAGTCAGGGCTGAAAGGTCAGGTCATCAATGTCAAAACCAGTAGTTTGTCTTCGATGCGTGCCAGAGCCCTTACCAGAGACAGGAACCCAAAGTCTGAACTTAGCATCATTACCATGTCTCGATAACCCATGCTCATTGCAACCAACAGCCTTCCCAAGTTGGCCTCCGAGTCATGCTCACAGCACCTCTTCTTATTAACTGGTCTCCTCTTTCCTCTAGCCAATTCTCTGGAACCACTGTCATATTGGGTGGGTGACGAGGTACCTGCTCCCCCACAGAAGCTCAAAAAAGGAAGGCAGGTGCATCACAGTGTTATCCAGAGTGCTCCAAAGTGGAAGGGCTGCTCCCTACATTACCGTAATTGTTCCAAAAATGTTGAAGCAGTCCAGGTCTAAAAAGAGACAGCAGGCAGTTGTGCTGCAGAGAAGCTGTACTGCTCCAAAGCTTGTGCTCCCTTAGCACAACCGCCCAACAATCAGGCCTTCGTAAGAGGGTGCGTCTACCTAGGTCAGGTGCTAACTATTTAAACAAATATTTTTAAAGTGGTACACTCAGAAAGACATATTTATATTTTAACTCACTTCACATAAATGTTATACAAAAAGCTGCATTATCATTGTACCCAATAGCTCCGTAAGAAGTCCGAACCATCCACTGATTCTCCTGATACAAAATGGCCGCACAGGGTATAATGAGTTAAATCAATTTTCTAAGTAAAGGAATAGAAAAAAGAGGAAGGAATAAAAACTCAATTATTCAAAACCTTGAGAGGTGAGAGACTAACACGAAAGGAATGGTGAGAGGGTAAAGCGCCAGGTGGGGGGGAGGGAAGGGGGAGAAAGAAAGGATGAAACATACAATGTAAAGAGCGGTGAGGCTGGGGTAGTCTCTACTTCTCAGGTAGCTTTCAGTGTACTAGATAAGTCAAAGTTTTGTCAAGTCAACTTATTGGAAATAAAGTTTATAGGTTTGTAATTTACTATTTACTTTTACATTTTTGTATGGGTAGGGCCCATTTTCAAATTCAAAATATCAAGCAGGAAAGCCACCAAAGGGACAATTCCTTTTCCTGTGATCTTCATGACCTGTGGGAAAGAAAGGAAAAAAAGCGAAGCTTCAGCAAAAAATGGTTCAAGCTTTAAGCAGCAGGAGTTCCTCGTTCCTCTCTTCTCTAGCTGCCCAACCCCCCCTTCCCGGAACACTGGTTGCTGGGGGGTGGATAGGGGTAGTCCAGGTTAGTTTCCCTGTACTGACAACCCTACTACCCCCGCTGTTCTGGGGTATCCTGCACATGCTCCTTGGATTGCAGGCCTCTAAGCACACTTAGAAGTGATATCTCTTTTCTGCCCCGCAGCACTGCCAGTCTTGTAACCTTTCCCCTGTTGGTCTGTGCTCCTCTGTGGGGTTGGGGAACTAGTTGGCACAGTCAGCCGCTTGTGATACTGCGATGCAGGTTTGAGTGCCATATACCCTTTATTTCCGTTAACCAAAATCTTAACTCAACCTCTGTAAGCACCAGTGTCAGGTCCAAAGTTTGTCCAGGATTTAATTATCTTCAGTAAACTTTACAAGACATTGACAAAGCAACAGTTAAACTGAAAAAAAGCAAAAAAAAAAACAAACAGGCTGTGGACCCTAGATACAACTACTGTATGTAGTATGAGACAACATACCATTGTTTATCATTTGCCTACTAACACAAACGAAACAGAAATAAGACAGAAATCCAGAAAAAAATCTGATAAGCACCGACAAATTGGTTGTCACTTTCCTCAGTGTCACATTTCTGTTTCTGTGATGAATGCCCCCTGGGACTGCCACATTGCTCTTTGTACAGTATGCTGGACTGCCCATCTTTACTTGTAAGATTCCAACTTCATCTGACTCAACTCATGTATGAATGTAAATGTAAAAACGGATTCAAGAATGCATGGGATAGGCACATGGGAATTATTAAGCTAAGGTGAAGGGGGGAGGCTTTTAGCATCTAGGGTACCTTACGCATTAGAAAGAGGGATAGGGCAGACTGGACGCACCACCTGGCCCTTATCTGCCGACAACATCTATGTAGGTGTTACTGACAAAGTACAACATTACTTATAGGAACTAGTGCTTAGAAGGAAATCTAGACTGGGCCTAAGATCCTCTGGTGGAAATCATATTCTCAGAAAGAAAAAAAGCCAGCACCATCCACTCCTTTGCAGTAAACTCATATTCACCTCTTGAAAAGTGCAAAAGTCCACTTACATACACTAAGTCCAAACATGTTAAAAAAAAAAAAAAAAAACTTTTGCATATCTGAGCTCAGTATATGCAAGTGAACTTTTGCACTTTTCAGGAAATAAATACAAGTTTACTGCAAAGCAGTGAATGGTGCTGGCTTTTTCCTTCGTGCAGTTTGTTCTAATTAAGCCGTGGCACATGGGTAGTGGAGCAGCATTCGTTCTTTGGAATCGTATGCTCACCTTTTAATGCTTTAAGCAATAAAGGAAGGAATGTATTTCCTAGCACAGGTCCTCAGGTCTGGAATGCCCTCCACTTGCATCTCCGAACAATTTAGGGCAATGATCATTTCAAACCCTACAACTATGACTCCATAGTTCACTTCATTGTACTAACTACACTAATTTGATTTTATTATTGTAACTCCCTCACTGTCTATATTAGTATGCATTATTTATTTATATTATTATCTAGTACCTATAAATTTTTTTTTTTTTGCTCCTCCCACGCTCCCCGACTAGCCTCTCCTTCGGGTCACCTAGGACCCTGCCAGCACTCTGTCCCCACTGCCAACCACCACCCCACATTGCAGCCCCCCCCGGGTAACCTGGCATAACCCTTCGCCGGGTGGGCCTCCCCCCCACCCCGAGGAGGAAGGCTCCTGTGGGGGCCGGCCAGTGCACTATTTTACCTTTGGCCCAGGCGCTACTGAGGTGGTCTGGGCTGTCCGGGGCTTCAGCCAGGGAGTGCCATTTCCCATTTTTCTCCCTTGGGAGTGTGGTGTGCCACTGACGTCAAGGCACACACCGATGTCTGTCATCAGGAATAGAAATAAATTTTTTTTGAGATGCCTATCCATGGGACAGGTGGGATGCAAATTTTGCCTGTCTCGCAATACTTATACCTGTCCATGCCATTTTAACATGAATTATGAAGTAACTTACAGACGGTATCTTGAAGACAAGTAGAAGTGTACAATAGGGTGGTGGGCCAGACTATAGTTCTTTCTTAGTCCCTCCACAAGTCAGGAATATTTCTAGATTCCCCCTTTTATTTCACTAAAAATACCACCAACAGCTTAATCTGGTTCAATGTCAGTTGGCATCCATCTGTATCCCCCGCTCCCCGGAACGAGTCTGAAAATAGGCAGAACTGTCTAGCCCTCCTTTCCCGGTCAACAAAAAATAAAAACATTTCCAAAGCAGCTTTGTCTTTGCTGCAAATGTCTTCTCTTATTCTTTTTTTGAACCCACAGAGACCTGAAAAGGGCCATTTTTAGCAGCACTCTGGCTGAAGTCTCTCTAGACCCCTCTCTTGCTGGGACTCTGCATTCCTGCCTGCCATTGTCTTCCTTTAATTTTTTTTTTTTTTTAATCAACTAACAGCCATGAAAAGGGAAGTTTTCAGATGCAATCATCAAATCGGTTCCTGCATCTCCTTCCCCTCCTTGTATTGCCTAGCACAGGCTGCCTCTTTCTCCAGATTCCCCCTTTGTTGGATCACTGCAGCCCTGCCTGTGTTTTGTTTTTTCCTTTTTAGCTTGCCCCCCCCCCAGCCCTGAAAAGGGCTTTTATCTACTCAATGCCTTGCCCTTAAACTGATGCTCACTTTACAGAGGAAGCGATCACTGAAAAGAAAAAATTACTCACCTTAGTAATGTTGTTTCTTCTAATGGAGTCTTGCTGTATTCTGACTATTGCAGTTAGGACCTGCCTTTCAACTGCCCTGGAGAATGAAGAGTTAACTTTCCATGGCCAGCATGGAATGTTCAGCGTGAGCTCGGTTGAAGCCTCTGTCTGCTGCTGTTTAAACTCCAACCGTCAGATCTTTACGAGCAATACTCACTAGAAGTTCTGTGTGGAAACTGTAAACTCACACTAGCCAACTGGCAACTAAATTTATTAAAAAGGGTTTTTGGTTTCAAAGCAAAGACTCGGGTAGGAAACCCAAAAAACAAAACACAACACACACCCAAAATAAAGGAGGGTGAAAAAGGGCACCTCTAGGGTGCCAGCAAGGGCTCCTGCCCACCCACATCCCAAAAAACAGGTTCTGAGAGGGAGGCTGAAGGAGATGAACATAGTAAGACTCCATTAGAAGAAACAACATTACTAAGGTGAGTAATTTTTTCTTCAAACAACATGAAGTCTTGCTGTATTCTGACTATTGCAGACTACCAAGCAGTACCTCCATGGAGGAGGGACAGAACCTACTTTGGGAATAGGCTCTGAAGTATTGCTGTGCCAAACCGAGTATCACTCCTAGCCTGGATATCCAGAGAGTAATGCTTGGTGAATGTATGGACTGTTTTCCAGGTGGCTGCTTGACAAATCTCTAAGACAGGAATATCCCTGGCAGCAGCCAGGGAAGCAGCTGTAACTCTAGTAGAGTGAGCCCTCAGGCCTGAGGGTGGGGTTCTACCCAGTTTGTCACACCAGAATTGTATACAAGAGACAATCCACCTGGCAATAGATCTTTTAGTGGCAGGTTTGCCCTTTACTGACCTCTCCATATGTGAGGAACAATTGGAGAGACTCAAACATGTGACTCTTGGTGCGCTCTATGTAGTAGCTGAGGGCCCTTTAACATCCAGCTGTGAAGCCTCTCTCCAGAGGAGGAATGGTCAGTGAAGAAAATAGGGAGAGACATAGACTGATTAAGGTGGAAATCTGAAACCCCTTTTAGGCAAAACTTCCTGTTAGTTCTTAGACCACTTTATCTCTATGGAAAGAGATGAAATCAGGCTCCACTGACAGGGCTTGCAATTCACGATACGCCTGGCAGAGGTAATGGCTACCAAAACACAGTTTCCAAGTCAAGTACTTAAGCTCTGCAGAGACAAAGGCTCAAAGGGTGGTTGCGTAAGCTGAGCAATGTAAACATTAAGGCCCCAAGCAGGAGCAGGGTCCCTAAAGGTGGGATTGGTGTGCAGCAATCCCTTGAAGAACTTACAAAACACAGGATGGGCTGACAGAGGAGAGGGCTTGCCTACTGACAAGAAGGCAGAAATAGCTGACAGATGCACTTTAAGTGTACAGTAGCTGGCCTAAGTCCCAAGCCATTAAGATGAACCATATAGTCCAGGACTATAGGTAACCCAGCAGATTCTGGAGAAATATGCTTATTAGAGCACCAAATAGTGAACCTTTTCCATTTGGAGTTGTAAGTCTTTCTGGTGGAAGGCTTTCGAGAAGCCTTAAGGATATCCAGAATCCCTTGAGAAAGGTGTAGATCAGCAAACTCTAACTCTTCAAGAGCCATGCCTTGAGATTGAGAGATTTGCGGTTCGGATACCAAATCCTCCCCTGAAAGGATGTTAACAGGTTGTATGTAATTCCTGGGAAGAGACAGGGGAAGGTGGACTGTTAAGGACAGCAACAGCGGGTACCAGGGCTGTCTGGCCCAATCTGGAGCAATCAGAATCACTTTGCATGGTTGAGACCTGATCTTGACTAACACTTTGAACAGGAGAGGGAAGGGGGAAAAGCATACAGGAACTTCCTTCCCAATTCAGAATCAGAGCATCCAGGGGGACTGAGCCCAAGACTGGGGGTCTGCAACAAAAGAGAGGAAGTTGGCGATTGTCTGGGGCTGCAAAAAGATCCATCTGTGGAGTGCCCCATCTCGAGAAAATCACTTCCAAAACTAGGGGATCTAGGGTCCATTCATGATGGCCCTGGGATATCCGGCTGAGAGCATCTGCTAGGACATTGTCCTTCCCTGGGAGGTGAACTGCTATCAGAGAGGTTTGCAGGGAATAGGCCAGAGACCACAACTTCATTGCTTCTGTGCACAAGGCCATAGACAGAGTGCCTCCTTGCTTGTTGATGCACCACATTGTGGTGGTATTGTCTGTTCTGATCTGTATCACCTTGTTCTGTACAGATTTGGAAAAGGCTTGCAGTGTCAGAAACACTACTCTGAGTTCCAAGAGACTGATGTGAAGCAGAGATTCTTGAGGTGACCACAGCCCTTGAGTGGTAAGATCCCCCAAGTGGGCTCCCCAGCCCAGCAGGGAAGCATCTGTGGTGAGTATCACTGAATGAGACTGAGTGACAAAAGGAACTCCTTGTCTCAAATTGTCCTGATCCTGCCACCACTGCAGAGCCTGGATCAGGGTTAGAGTCACTGGGACTAGTTTGGTAAGGGGAATCCTTTCTTTGGGACCAGAAGGCTCTCAAGTGGAACTGAATGTCCCTCATCTGGAACCTTGACCCCTGGACCACTGCTGTAGAGGCTGCCATGTGGCCCAGGAGCTGCAGGAAATGCCTTGCTGGTCGAGACACCTGAAGGGTGAATGAAGAGGCCAGTTCTATAAGGGTTCCTGCCCTGTCCAGGGGAAGGAAGGCTTTTGCCCTTATTGTATCCAGCTCTGCCCCTATAAAGGTGAGGAGCTGTACTGGCTCGAGAACCGACTTTGGAAGGTTGAGGAGGAATCCTAAGGAAGTGAGCACTTGCTGAGTTATTTGCAGATGTGACTTGACTTGGTCTGGAGACTGACCCACTATGAGCCAGTAGTCCAAGTATGGAAAGATGGAGATCTTTTTTCTCCTCAGGAAAGCAATCACTACTGCCAGGCACTTTGTGAACACCCTTGGGGCTGATGTTAGGCCAAAGGGCATTGCTCTGAATTGGTAGTGGCCTGAGGGCAACTCGAACCTAAGGTACTTTCTGTGGGAGCACCTGATGGGAATGTGAAAAATATGCATCTTTGAGGTCCAGGGAGGCTAGCCAGTCCCCTGGCCTTAGAGAGGGCAGAATTATTCCCAGAGTCACCATTTTGAATTTTGGTTTTAAAAGGTGCTTGTTCAGATATCTGAGATCCAGGATGGGCCGCCACTCTCCTGTTTTTTTGGAGGTTAGGAAGTACCTGGAGTACAATCCTTTGCACCTGTGTAGGGTAGGAACCCTTTCTAGGGCTCTGAGAGCCAGGAGGGAAGAAACCTCTGCCTCTGGGGCAAGGGTCTCTGATGGATTTGCAGGTGGAAAGGATCTGGTTCTCATCTTGGGAAATTTTCTGAAGCTGAGAACCAGTCCCTGGCTTACTACTTCCAGGACCCATTGGTCTGATGTCAAAGACTTCCAGTCCTGGACAAAGTAAGCCAGACTGCCCCCTACAGGTATTGGAGAATCTGCCTGGGCAGACCCATCAGGGTGTCTGCTTGGCAGGGGCTTTAGGCTGAGGGGTGGGAGCAGGACTGCTCATTCCTCTTCTGCCTCTCCCTCTGAAGAACCCCCTCTGAGCATAAACAGAAGAGGAGGCCTGGACTTGGTAAAAAGGCCTTTGAAATGGCCTGCTCCTGCCCCTGGAATGCTGTCTCTGAGAAGTGGCTTGCCTTTCTTTGGCCTGAGCACTCCTGTAGGTGGTCCTGTACTCGTCCATCTTTTTCATGTAGTTCTCTGTCTGCTCCCCAAACAGAGAATTACCAATGACAGGGAAATCCATGGCCTTAGCCTGGGTATCCTCTGATAGGCTAGTACATCTGAGCCAAGCCATCCTCCGAAGAGCTACAGATGTAGCCATGACTCTAGATGAAACATCACTGGAGTCCACAGCAGCATGAAATTGCACCTTGGATGCCTCAATCCCATCCACAGCCACCTGCTCCAGCTCCTTGGCAAGCTGGTCAGGAGTCTGTTTAGCCAGAGCCAGACAGTGTCCCACCTGACTTCTGGTATCTAGCTGTAGGCCAATAGTTAGCCTACCTGAGTCCCAGAGATGCTGCCATGTACTGCTTCTTTGCCATGGCATCAATCCTCCTGGAGTCCTTATCTGGGGATATGATGCCAAGGGAATATTTGCCTTATCACAGGCAGTAGCCTGCACTACCCCAACATGGCTGCATTGCTGGGAAAGGAACTCCGTTTCAGAGCCTGAAAGGGTATACCTCTTGTCCATAAATGTCTGTTTCCCAAAAGATTTATGGAGGGGAATAGACAATCTCCTGGACTCTGGGATGTCCATCATCTCAACGAAATCCTCCCCCTTCCCCTCCTCCACCACCACCAGGGGAGCTGACCGAACCGAGCCCCTGCCAGATGGTACCGGTTCAGCCGGAACCGAGGTTAGCAAATTAACTATCCTTATCACTTTGGCTATTTCATCTGCAGTCGGAGAAAGAACTTGTGGATCCAAACTGGATGATTTTTCTCTTCTCTTTCTTTTAACCGGAACTGACTCCTCAGAATCGCCTCCTTTGCCCGAGAAGTTTCACCCTGGTCAGAGGCACCCTTCTGGTTGGTCGGAACCAACCGGGATGGCCATCCGGTCAGCGGACTTCGCTGCCTTTCCCTTAGTCTACCTACTCTCTATCCAGGGTAGCTTTGGGAAAACTTTTACAAATTTGGCAGTCTGAATTGAGGTGGTCAAACCCCAGACAATAAACACAGGTGGTGTGGGGATCAGCCTTAGCAAAGGCTTCCCTACACACACACTACAGTGTTGAAACCCAGTGAGCCCGGTTTTTTTCTTGGGTTTCTCAGACATGGCCAATCCTATCCAAAACTTACCCTTTTTTCAACATTCTGCCAGGCAAGACACCCCTATCGGTTCCTGACCATGTTACGGGTCTTGGAAAAAAACGTAATTAAATCTGTGTTTTTTAGAACTGATACGGACCGGTTACCACACACTAATAAATTCAAAACTTTTTTAAGACCAATCTGATCGGTTCAAACCGAACCCGATCCAATATTTACAAGTTCCACACAGAAACTAAATGCAAAACCTATCTAGTACTCATGGTACCACAGAGACTTAACCGACAGGTTCAGAAGCAGAAATTCGGTTGAAACCAAGCGAAAAAACGACACTTTAACCGACTTTTTTGAACCGAGCAAAGGAGAAATCTCTGGAGCGACTGTTCAGTGAGGCGGAGTAAAGAATCTGACGGTTGGAGTTTAAACAACAGCAGACAAAGGCTTCAACCAAGCTCGCGCTGAATGTTCCATGCTGGCCATGGAAAGTTAACTCTTCGTTCTCCGGGGCAGTTGAAAGGCAGGACCTAACTATAATAGTCAGAATACAGCAAGACTTCATGTTGTTTGAAATGCCTTTTTCACTCTGCCAGACTGCCCTTACTACAAATCTCACTTTACCACACAGAATTCCAGCTATTCAAACAAGGGCCCGGCAAAAGATACGGTGCGAAAGCTGAGAATTTCAACTGAATATTAAGTGAGTGACAGTGGTACTTGCTTTAGATGGAAACTGGCACACCTAAGCTCTGAAAAGGGCTGTTGATCAAGTTTAACTTTCACAGACAGATTAGTAACAAATTGAAGAACTGCCACCGATGCTCGCACATGCTGCTGCTCCTCAGACTGCTCAAGACACGAGAAATGCGGCAGCACGGGCGACCAATAACAGTCAACTGCACATGCAGCAATGCTTTAAGCATCTGCAGTTATTACTACCAGCCCCCTGACTGAATTTTGCCTACCTTGACAGCAGGGAAGACTGCTTAACTCACCAATTAGCACAACATGGGAATTGGGCAATAGACAGACTTCACTGACCATGTGACGTTATGATGCGCATGACATCCGCTTCTACCTGACCTGACTGACTGCCTCCTGGGTCCTAGTGCCCAACAAAGTTTGTATGCTGGCTCACAATATCTGCCTGTCCCATGGACAGGTACAAAAACACAAATGGCTGTCCCATTTAAAAACAAGCTGTCCAAGACGGGTGGACAGCCGGTTATTTCGAGCCCTGTCTATCATGCTCCCTATTCAGCAGGGGCCCGATGCATTGCTGTTCCCTCTGCCAGGAGTAAGCAAGCGCCAGGCCGCAAACCCTCCCTCCCCCCGGGAGAAGGCGAGCAGTCACTGGACACTCAAGCCTTCTCCCTCTGGCGCCAGAGTCAGTTTCCGAACCCAGGTTGCTGGCGTCGCAAGTGGAAATCCAACCGCTGGGCCGACAATACCTTATAAATTTTTTTTATGTAATTCTGAGTTAAAAAAGTAATTCTTATGAAACATTTATAATGTATTAGTTATGGAATGTTGGATTTGTAATGTGACCCCTGGATGCTACTGAAAATGAGTTTTTGAGCCGGCCCGGTGGCGCCGAGGGTTGAGGCGCTGGACGCAACATCTCATGCCACGCCAGCGACCTGGGTTTGGGAGCGAGCTCAGGTCGCCGGGGACCGAAAGGGGAGGAGAGGGATTAAATATCCAAAGGATTGCTCTCCCTCTACAAGGGGGGGGTCCATGATGGTCGGTGCCCGACTGCCACCTGGCGGAGGCTGGGAAGTGGAGGCGCACGCCGTACTTAGGGGTGGAGTCAGGGGGCAGACGCCTGGATGTGGGTGCCTGCAGACGTGTGCGCGCTCCCGACCGCTAGCGTCACTGCATGCCCACTGACTCGGGGAATCCTGGAACAGGGAAAAGAGTGGCACCTCCTACGGCTTGATGGCTGTCCGCGAGTGTTTGTCGGGATGCTGGCACCCCGAGCTGGATCCGTCTGGGGAGGGGGAGTTGAAGGCTCCCTGCCACCCCGCTGCGGGGTGTAGGCCGCAGAGGCCATAGGGGGGTGCCAGCAGTCCCGGGCGAGATGGACGGCGGCCGGATCCCAGCCGATGGGCTGCGAAAAGTACAGCTGGGGTGTAGAGAGGTGGCCACAGGAGGATAAAAAAAAAGAAAATGAGCTTTGACTCAATCATACACAGAAACATATAATTTGTCAGCAAATGAGGACTGCTCTGCCCACCCCATCTGCCTATTTTTCCCTACCTACAGTATCAATGTAGACCCTCCAATTCCACCTCACCCCAATTTCTTTCCACTAAGATTCCTTTATCCCTATCCCCTGCATTCTTAAATCCCTTGATTACTTTCGCCCCCACTACCTCGGCTGGTAGACTATTCCAGGAATCCACCACTCTTTCTGTGAAGAAGTATCTCCTCATATCCCTCCTGGATCTACATTGGCTTACTCTTATAAAGCAGCATTATTTGTTAGTCAGTAAAACACTTCACCTAACAGTGTTTTTGCAAAAATGCATTTCTGAATTCCTTTGATTTATCCTCCGTGTCTTTTTAATTTTCTAAGATATTTGAAAAACAGTATTTACAGTTTAAGTCATTAAAGATGGCTGCCACTTGCAAATTTTTAACTTTTTAACAATCTCTCCCACCGAAGTTGCCCACTGAATGTACATACTAGATCTTATAGTGGATGTATTACGATGGTGCTACCACATGTTTCTGATGGGAAACACCACAGTACCACAGCAAGATATTTATTTTTTTCATGGTGGGTGTGGCATTGGGGCAGGAACTCTTTCCCATATCATTAATCCAGAATTAAAGAAAATGAAAAAACGAGTAAGTTGATGTTTTGCCAGAAAAACGTTATTGCAAAAAAAAAAAAAAAAAAATATGACATGTTGACTAACAAATACTGTACTGCTGCTTTAACAGTATATGCTTTAGTACTGTTTAATACAGAAATACATGCACTTTCAAATGCTGCGGTACTACAGTAGCTATGTCACTTCTGTGGTACAACAGCATATAATCCCATATTTATTAAGATTCCTATTGTTTTCCTGTACCTAATCTGTAGCTATCTCATAACAAAAATATTAGCAAGACTGAAAACACCCCAAGCGAACTGTCTGTAAAAAGGTGAACTACTAGAATTATTGCCAGCTCATGTAGATATTAATTAAATCATATTAAGTTTTTTAAACTTATCCTGCTGGTTTTCTTTTTCCATTTATTTGACCATAGTGCATGACAGAGTTAGAAAGAAGGTAAATGAATTAAAAACAAACATATACTATGCAATGCAATATGTGACCAACGACATCTAACAGAGGATAATGTATAGTCGGCCATAAACAACAAGCCTGTGTCTACATCGAGAAGTTTCTATGGTAATCAAGAACCTCCACAGCAAAGCTCAAAGGTTCCCTGGTTGCCACAGCAAATCTTTTATAGTGTATGGACATCCATGCCTATTTCAGACACTACACTTCCTGTTACTGAACTGGCAGTTGGGAGAGGCAACTGAGGTTTGCTGGCAGGCTCAAATTACTGATTTGGCATGCGACTAGCGACTGCAGTTGTTTCTGTAAGTTCAGGTTAAAAAAAAAAAATAAACGCTTCTTGCTCGCTTGACTGGAGAAAGCTGCTGTGCAGGGGCATTCTGAGTTACTGGGCTGCAGTAGTGACATCACTACTGCAGCACAATAACATAATGATGTCACTACTACAGCGCAACAACCCTATTCTAGGCATGGACTTTCATGCAGAAAAACATGCCACCATACACTACTGGGCTGTTTCCATCTTGGGGTGAGATTACATCACAGAGACCTCTTGAGCCTCACTCTGAAGGTCTATGATGTCATCACAACCCTCTCATGGAAACACAACCTTGTGTATAAAAGAAATACAACATTACACATACCCCAATTATGCAAAGCAACTGGGAAGTATATATACATTCCCATAAGATAATTTAGACTGGTAGTGCTTTAAGCAGGAATGGATGGCGCCAAATGGTCTTTTTCACAATCTCCAAAGGCTGAAAACAAAAGACAAACAGAAAACACAGACACATTTAATTATTTTCAGGACTCATCAGTGTACCTCATCTGTATTACAGCACACAGGAAGGAGGAACCAGCTGTAGGACAGACTTACAGGTTTGTGTCATGATGAGCCTCAAACAGGAAAGCAATCCAAAAGACAAAGAACCTTAGACTAGAGACACTGAGGTAAGGCTTACCTGGGATGGGCATTGGCAGTAAAGGTTAAAAAAAAAAAAAAAAACACTAAATTAAACATACCTCAATTAGGCAAAGCATCATGAAACAATTCTGACTGGTTCTGCTTTAAGCAGGAGTGTATGGTGCCAAATGAAACAGAAGACACAGGAACGTGTTTTATCCTTTTCAGGATGCATCAGTGTATCTTTCTGTATCTCAGTCTAGATGAAGAAGAACAAGCCCTATGTAGTCTTGGGTTTGGGTCACGGTGAACCCGAAATAGAAAAGCAATCTAAAAGACTAAGAACCTTAGCACACCAAGGCAAGGGTGACCTGGGAAGGGTAATGGCAACACAGCCAGGTTTCAAAGAAAAACAAAAGTTCACATACCCCAATAATGCAAATATCCTGTTTGGGTTCAAAATTGAGTCTTATGAAACATCAGACTTTGGGGCGTACACTCTGTACAGTTCTTAAAGAACCCCCTTATTAATAAACCAAAAGCAATTCAAATGATGAACCCCATCTACTAATGAAGAAGTGAATGAAAGGAACAGTTACTCACCGTTAACAGTAGATCTTTGAGAGAATCTCCTCCACTGGGCCACACCTTTGGAAGTGTAAGCCACCTGCGTCAAGACCATGCTGAGATATTTGCTAGTTGGGTGCAACACTGAGACTTATACAATTGTGGATGGCCCCATTGCTCCTCTTTTCTAAGCCATAGATGAGTTTGGAGGGCTTCCTACCATCAGAAACCAGGAGACCAAACCAGTAAAAGGCACATAAGGAGAGGCATGGGACAGGAAAATACAGGTTACTCACCTGTAACAGGAGTTCTAGGAATGGTATATGTTGTTCATCCACACTCATTGGCAGTATCCTTGCCGCTTTAAATCTTGCCGGAAGGTCTTCAAGCTTGCTCCTCCCACCCACCCGGGTGGTATAACTCTCGGCTCCGCCCCATGACGCCAGATCTGGCCCGCTGGAAGCTCAGTGGTCGCGTCGAGGCCGAGGAGGTGGGAAACGTAGGATGAACAACATATACCATTCCTAGAACTCCTGTTACAGGTTACTCACCTGTAACAGGAGTTCTAGGGACATGGATATGTTGTTCATCCACACTCATTGGCAGACTCCTAGCAGTTCTCCGGGAGGAGGGAGGCAAGACGCACACCCCCATATACTTACTTGGGAAAGAGAGACTGGAGAACCGAGGCCCCAAAACCAGCATCCCGGCGTGACTCAAGGTCGATGTGGTAGTGGGTAATGAAGGTGTTTGCTGACTTCCAGGTAGCAGCCCTGCAGATTTCCTGGATAGGGACGTCCCTGGAAGCAGCCACCGTTGCAGCAGTATGGCGGGTAGAATGAGCTCTTATCCCTCTGGGAGGCTCCATGCCCGCTAACTTATAGCAGAGATCTATGCAGGAGGTTACCCACCTGCTTATCGTCCGCTTGGCTGCAGGTCTGCCAGATCGCGGCTTCAGCGTAGGTGACAAACAGCTGGCGAACCTCTCCCCGACTCCCAGCCGTGGCGCCTCCTGCATAAGCGAGCCTTCTAGGATCCAGAGTATGGAGCCTATGACTGGGCCTCCAGGTGTGATTGGGTAGAACACCGGCAGAGTCAACACCTGGTTAAGGTGAAACTCCGACACCACCTTCGGAAGGAATTTCGGGTGGGGGGGGACAACCTTGTCCCTGTGGAAGACCAGGTAAGGAGACTCGATGGAAAGCGCCT
Organism: Neoceratodus forsteri; assembly: GCA_016271365.2. NCBI lineage: Eukaryota > Metazoa > Chordata > Ceratodontiformes > Ceratodontidae > Neoceratodus > Neoceratodus forsteri. Next base: position 302,153,274 of record CM057458.1, on the reverse strand, counting down.
GGAGCTCTCCCATCCTTCTGGCTGACGTGATAGCCACCAAGAAGGCGGTCTTCCACGACAGGTGAGAGAGAGCACTCCTGTATAGGTTCGAATGGCTTGCCCATGAGCTTTGCCAGTACCAGCAGTAGATCCCACGGAGGTGGGGGTTCCCGACTGAGGGAAATGTGATCAAGGCCTTTGAAAAAGCGCCAGACCACCTTCTCCTGCGCTATCGACTGCTTCCCTGCCCGCGCTGCAAGCAGAGATGGCTGCCAGGTGCACCCTTAGGGTCGCCGACCTAAGCCCTTGACTAGAAAGGGACCATAAATAGTCCAAGATGCTTGCCAAGGAACAGGAGGAAGGGTCCAAGCCCTTGTTCCTGACACCAAATGGAAAACCTTTTCCATTTGAAGGCATAGCATTTTCTGGTCGACTCTACGGACGCTCAACTACATTGAGGACCTCGCCGGAAAGACCCAAAGCCTGGAACCTCTAGCCGCCAGGAACCAGGCGGTCAGGTGCAGGGATTGAAGGTCCGGATGGAACACCTTCCCCTGATTGACTGAGAGCAGGTCCGGGCGAGCTGGAAGCTGCCAGGAGTCCTGGAGCTGAGACTGAGGAGATCTGGTACCAGAACTGGCGAGGCCAGTCTGGGGCTATCAGAATCACCTGCGCCTTGTCCCTCCTCGCCTTGAGAAGCACCTGTGGATCAAGGGAAATGGGGAAAGGCGAAAGAGGCCCGGGGTCCATTGCCTCGAGAAGGCATCCCTGCAGCGAGCCCTGCTGAGGGGGCGGCATGGAACAGACTCAGCCTCGCTCCTCCGTGGAGGCAAACAGGTCCACCTGAGGTGTGCCCCAAAGGAGAACAGATGCTGTACTACCTCCGCAGGAGAGACCACTGGGGATGCAGCCCCATCCGCCCAGGCATCGGCCAGGGTGTTGGAGGCTCCTGCCACGTGAATGGCTAGGAGATCCGCCCAGGCTGCGACGAAGTGACCAAATGCGGAGAGCTTCTTGCAAGAAGCATGGAGCGCGCCCGCCTGGCGGTTTAGATAGTACATGGTCGTGGTATTGTCCGCCTGACTCGGACCACTTGACCGGAGGAACGGAGCAAAGGCGTGAGAGCTAGGCGGACCGCCGAGCTCCAGCAGGTTGATGTGGCATCGGGACTCCTGGGGACCAGAGGCCATGAGCCCGTGTTCCCCAGATGGGCACCCCAACCCATCAGAGAGGCATCGGGTCGACAGAGAGACCGTCGGCTCAAGCGACGAACGGGATGCCCTCCTGCAATTGATCTGAACGGTCCACCACTGGAGAGCATTCCACATCCCTGTGTCACCGGCACAAGCTGGTCCAAGGGATCGCAGCGGCAGGACCACTGGCTGGCCAGTCCCCACTGAAGGGGACGATGTTCCAGCGGGCCCAACGGACCACGCTGGTACAGGCCGCCATGAGACCCAGGAGGCGAGGGAAGTCCCGGCAGGGCGCAATTGCCCAACCAGAAATGATCGGGCAAAGGAGGAAAGAACCTCGCCCTGTCCGCCGGGAGCCGCCGCCTGGCTCGAAGAGAGTCGAAGCTGCGCTCGGCGAATAGAATCACCTGCTGCCTGAAGTCCGACTTGGCCTCGCTGGATAAGGAGGCCCAGTTGAGAGCAGACCTGAGGGCCAGATCTCTGGACCACCCGCCTCCTTCCTGGAGTGAGCTGCTATCAGCCAGTCGCCCAGGTAAGGGTACACCCGACCCTGCGCCACAGGGAATGCTGTCACCACTGCCATGCATTTGGTGAAGACCCTGGGAGCTGGAGACAAGCCAAGGGCATGGCTTGAATCAAGAGAGATCCTTCCGCGGAAGCTTAAGGAATTCTGGTGAGACGGACGGATAGGGACGTGAAAAACGCGCCCTGCAAGTCCAGAGAGCAGAACCACACTGCTGCTCCAAGGATGGTATTATCTGAGCCAGAGTGACCATCCTGAAGGTTCGAGACCTTAGGAACTTGTTTAGTCGTAGGTCGAGAATGGGGCGCCAGCCCCGTCTCGCTTCGAACCAGGAAGTACCTGACACAAACCCTGGGTCTGAAGGAGGGTCCACCACCTCTTACCACCTCCTTCTGGAGGAGGAGAGTCATGTCGCCTGACGAGCCGCCAGTGAGGTTTGGGATCCCGGCCTCGAGGGGCGACGGCTCGAAGGGTGGTGCCTGCTCAATTCCAGAGGCAGGCCTCTTCCCACCACCTCCAAGACCCACCCGTCCGTGGTAACAGCGACCGCGGAACGGAAGTGTTGGAGCCGCCTTCACGGGGAATTTAGGTGCGGATCGGGATGAAGCGACACCCCTCAGCCCGCCATCAAGCAGGCTTGGAGGAGGGACCGGCCGAGGGACCCTGGGCCCTTCTCCCTGCCTCCTGTTAGAGGAAGCCGGGCGGTTTGGTTTGGGATGCTAAGGTCAGCCTGCTGGCCCTGACGTTGCTGGTCGAGGCGCCAAGGCACAGAAGGACGAAAGGGCTTAGGCTGTGGTTTGCGGCCTTTGTCCTTCTGAGCGGAAGAGACCGAGTCCAAGGTGGCATTGGACTTCTCGATCCTCTGCAGGTGACCTTCCACCCCAGGACCGAAGAGGTCAGTCCCCAAAAAGGGAACATCCGCCAACTTGTGCTGGGTATCCGAAGTAAAGGTGGATATCCTCAGCCAAGCCCGCCGACGCATAGCCACTGCGGCCGCCACCGATCTGGCACATGAGTCCCCTACATCCAAAGCAGTCTGGAGCTGCTGTTTGGCCACTGCCCTGCCCTGGTCCCGCACCTGCTTAACCGTAGTCTGCAGATCGGCGGGAAGATGAGGGATGACCTCATCCAGGAGCCCAACAGGCATGAAAAATGTGCCATGAGGACGGTCGAACTGGCCTGACGAAGGCCGAGAGAGACGCAGCGAGACTTTTCGCCCATAGTCCATTCTTGACTCCTGTCAGGAGGTTTGTCCATCTCATGGCCAGCCGCGCGCCGAAAACGTTGTCGGTAACCAACCCCTCAGCAGAGGGTGTTCAAAACCGACAAGGAACCGTAGGACTGAGATACTTCTGGCCATCCTGGTCAAGGCGCAGGGCAGGAAGCAGGGCGCTGCCAAAGTTCCAGTGCTGGACCCACTATGGCCTCGCCACCGGAAAGGCCTCCGCCGGAGAATCCTCGTCCAGAATCTCCGTGAGGGATACCTGGCCCTCTGGAAACGGGACCAGCCCATCCCGTAGACTCCGAGATGAGCCAAGCAGCCCTAGGAAGGACGACGGCTATCGCCCATTGGCTGACCTCCTGAAGACTCCAAGTCCAGTCGCTTGGAGAAGAAGGAGGAATCATCTTCGGACTCGAAGAGTCCTCAAGAGCTGCCTCTGGCCTGAACCACCTTCACCCGCCGAGGTCGGTCGGGAGTGAGGGTAACTGACAGCCGATGGGGTAAACCCTTAGCGGAATCGAGAATCCTTGGTCGGAGCCCCAATTGGTGGCTGTGGAGGCGGAGGTTCCACCGCAATCGGAGCAGCTGGTTTTGCCAACAACCGCCTGGGTATAGGCCTCGGCAAGTCGAAGGGTTCGTGTCGCTCCGGGTGACAGCTTCACTTTAATGGCCGGGCGCCGGAGTCGGCTTATTCCCGGCCAGGAGGAGCTGTTGTAACATAAGGTCTCGCATCACCGACGACTTATCCGAGCTTCCTCATCCGAGGAGGAGGACGAGGATAGCGGCGACGCTGCCACGCGGGTGCCGAGACCGAGACCGCTTATGACGGTGGGAACGGCTGGACCGCCAAGAGGTCCGGGACCGAGACCGAGAGTCCCGGAATTGGGTCGGTGGCAGGGAGGTGTCGCGAACCACACCCTTCGCCTCGAAGGTCCATCCGAGGGCTCCGGAACCGAGAGGCACAGGCGAGCCCATCACCCTCAACTCTCCCGGGGAACCGGGAGAGGGGAATTCGCTGCCAAAGGCTACAGCTCGCCCAATGGGTCTGTGAAAATCTCGACTTCATCAGTGGAGTCTCAGTCAACTGACCTGACGGGGACACCGTGGAGGCCAGTGGTCAAGTCGAAGCGGTCGCATCGAAGCCGACGGGTCGACGTCCCGGAAGTGGGACCTTCCCCGCTCCCAAGAGCGCCGACGGAGGGATTTACCCTTGTCCCTCTTTTGGACCGAGAAAAGGTCCAGCAGACGAGGCCCTTCTCCTTTAGTGGAGAGGGACAGACAAAGCTCCTCAAGGAGCCGTAGGAAGAACCCAGAGAGAGCGGATAAATGCGCGTCGAGGAAGATACGCCCGCGCCGCCTCCTTCTCGAGGGCGACCATCCGCCGAGCTGATCCGCCGACGCTCAGCGGACACCGCCAACCGGGCCTCTTGGACTTCACCGAGGGAACGCTCGGGACGCGCCCAGTTGCACCGGGCAGCACGGCTTCGATGGACGAGGGCCGAGAAAGATGAGCACAGGTCGCAGCTTCCGCGGGTCGCTGCTCAAGGCCTGCAGTACACACGTGGAGTGTGGATCCGTCCCGAGACATCTTCACACCGCATGGGCATCTCCAAACTGGGAGTCGATTTATCCATCGCAGTCATGAGGGATCAAGACTGAAGTCTTTTGCAAAATATTATTTTTAAATCCGCAAACGGAGAAATAGGAACTAGTAAATAAAACGCAGAGCTAAGGAGGGGAAACCTGAGCTTCCAAGCGTAAGGAAGATCTGGCGCCATGGGGCGGAGAGCCGAGTTATACCACCGGTGGGTGGGAGGAGCAAGCTTGAAGACTTCCGCAAGATTTAAAGCGCAAGGATACCGGCTAATGAGTGTGGATGAACAACATATCCATGTCCCAGAAAACAGGTTACTCACCTGAAAACAGTAGTTCTAGGAGATGGTATGTTGTTCACACTGTCTGGCATTGTCCCTTTCCCTTTAAATCTTGCCGGAAGTCTTCAAGCTGGCTCCTCCCACCCACCCGGGTGGTAAATACCTCGGCTCCGCCCCATGACGCCAGATCTAGCCCGCTGGAAGCCAGGTTGTGTGCCTTAAGCCGGGGAGGTCGGGTAAGGTAGGATGAACAAATATATACCACCCTAGAACTACTGTTACAGGTGAGTAACCCATTTTTCTAGGAGTGTGGATATGTTGCTCATCCACACTGTTTGGCAGACTCCTAGCAGTTCTCCGGGAGGAGGAGGCCATGACACCTCCTACTTAGGAAAAGAGATTGGAGAACCGAGGCCCCAAACCAGCATCACGCCGTGACTCAAGGTCGTGTGGTAATGGTAATGAAGGTCCTGCTGACTCCAGGTAGCAGCCCGACAGATTTCCTGGATAGGGATGTCCCTGGAAGCAGCCACCCAAGCAGCAGTATGGCGGGTAGAATGAGCTCTTATCCTCTGGGCAGCCTTGCCCGCCTAACTACACAGACTTATGCATGATGTAATCCATCTTGCAATAGTCCGCTATGTGCAGGTCTGCCAGAAGTGGCTTCAGGAGGTAAACAGCTGGCAACCTCTCCGACTCTCACTGTCCTTCCTAATAGTAGGAGAGAGCACATCTGAGGTCCAGAGTATGGAGCCTGTACTGCATCCGAGGTGTAGTTAGGTAATATACCGCAGAGTCAACACCTGGTTGAGGTGAAACTCTGACACCACCTTTGGAAGGAATTTCGAGTGGGGCACAGGACAACTTTGTCCCTGTGAAAGACCAGATAAGGGGAGTCCACCGAAAGCGCCTGGAGCTCCCCTGTCCTTCTGGCTGACGTGATGGCCACCAGGAAGGCAGTCTTCCACGACAAGTGCGAGAGCTCACACTTGTGCATGGGTTCGAATGGCTTGCCCATGAGCTTCGCCAAAACCAGCAAGAGATCCCACAAAGGTGGAAGCTCACGCACCGGAGGGGATATGTGATCCAGGCCTTTGGAAAAGCGCCCGATCACCATCTCCTGTGCCAACGTCGGCTGACCGGCCAGCGCCCGGTAAGCAGAGATGGCTGCCAGGTGCACCCTAAGGGTCGATGACCGAAGACCCCCTTTGGAGAGGGACCAAAGGTAGTCTAGAATGTTAGCCACAGAGCAGGATAAGGGGTCCAAGGCTCTTACCCTGACACCAAATGGAAAATCTTTTCCATTTGAAGGCATAACATTTCCTGGTCGACTCTTTTCGAGATGCTACCACCACGGTGTAGACATCCTCAGAAAGACCCAAAGCCAGGAACTCTAGCCGCTCAGGAACCAGGCTGTGAGGTGCAGGGATTGAAGGTCCGAGTGGAAGACCTTCCCCTGGTTCAACGATATCAGGTCCGGCACGCACAAAGCCGCTCCGGGGCCCTGCAGCTGAGGCTGAGGAGATCTGGATACCAGAACTGGCGTGGCCAATCTAGGGCTACTAGGATCACCTTAGCCTTGTCCCTCCTCACCTTGAGTAACACCTTGTAGATCAAGGGGAAATGGAGGGAAGGCGTAGAGGAGGCCTGGGGTCCACGGCCTCGAGAAGCCATCCCCCTGCAGCGAGCCCTACTGAGGGGGGCAGGCATGGTACAGCCTCAGCTTGGTGTTCTTCCTGGAGGCAAACAGGTCCACCAACGGTTAGCCCCAACGGGAGAACAGATCGTAAGCTACCTCTGGATGGAGAGACCACCCGTGGGATGTCTGGCCTATGCGGCTGAGAGCATCCGCCAGTTGGTTCGAGACTCCTGCCACATGGATGGCTAGGAGATCCGCCTCCAGCTGGCTGAGGAAGGTCCAGATCCGGAGCGCCTCCTTGCATGGCAGACAGGAGTGCGTGACACCCTGTTCGTTGAGGTAGTACATGGTCGTGGTATTGTCCGTCTGGACTTGAACCACTTGACCGTGGAGCTGAGGAGTGAAAGCTGACAGGGCTAGTCTGACTGCTCTGAGCTCCAACAGGTTGATGTGGCATCGGGACTCCTCGGGGTCCAGAACCCGTGAGCTCTGTTGTCCTCCATGTGGGCTCCCCAGCCCATGAGAGAGGCGTCGGTCGTAAGGATGGCCATTGGCTCGGGGCGGACAAATGGGATTCCTTCCTGCAAGCGACTCGGAACGGTCCACCACTGGAGAGTGTCCCACATCCTCTGGGTGACCGTGACCAGCTGGTCGAAAAGACCCTGACGCTGAGACCACTGGGTGGCCAGCTCCCATTGAAGGGGGCGCATGTGCAATCTGGCCCAGCGGACCACTGAGGAGCACGCCGCCATGTAACCCAGGAGGAGCAGGAAGTCCTGGGATGGGCGCAAGTGCCCAACCAGAAATGATTGGGCAAAGGAGGAAAGAACCTCCGGCCTGTCCGCCGGGAGCTGAGCTCTGGCTTGACAAGAGTCGAGCTCTGCTACGATGAAGCCCATCACCTGAGAAGGCACGAGTTCCGACTTGGCCTCATTGATTAGGAGGCCCAGGTGGGAGCAGGTTCAGAGGGTCAGGTCCCTGGACCTCTCCACCTCCTGAAGGGAGGAACTCGCCAGGAGCCAGTCCTCTAGATAGGGGTAAATGCGAACCCCTTGACGCCGTAGATGGGCTGCCACCACTGCGGTGCATTTGGTGAAGACCCTTGGGGCCAATGACAGGACGAACGGCATGGCTCTGAACTCATACAGGGTCCCTTCGACCCTGAAGCGGAGGAACCGCTGATGGGATGGATGGATTGGGACGTGGTAGAATGCGTCCTGAAGATCCAGTGTACAGAACCACATGTTTAGCCCAGGGATGGTATGATCTGGTTCAGAGTTACCATCCGGAAGGTGCGAGACCCGAAATACCAATTCAGGTTGTGGAGATCTAGAATGGGGCACCAACCCCCCGTCCGCTTGGGCACCAGGAAGTACCTGGAGACGAAGCCTGGGTCTGAAGGAGGATCCGGCACTGGAGCTACCGCATCCTTGAGGAGGAGCTGAGCAATGTCGTCCCGAAGGGCCGACTGAGCGCCAACTGAGATCCTTTCCTCCTGTGGGGCACGGGCCCGGCTGGGTGGTACTGCTCGAACTCTAGAGGCAGTCCCTGCCCGACCACTTCCAGAACCCACCTGTCCGAAGTGATACCGGACCAGGCAGAAAGAAAGTGGCGGAGCTGGCAAACCACGGGAGGACCCAGAACTGGCATGACGGGTGCAGGGGAGGCCACCCCCGACCTGTCACTGTGCAGGCTTGGAGGAGGAGGCGGCACCTGGACCAGCACCATGGCCTCCTTTGATGGGCTGTTGAGGACCTTGCTTGGGCCTAGGGCGCCAAGCTTGAGCCTGTTGCTGTTGCTGACCTCCCTGGAAGGAGGGCTGTCTGACCACAGGGAAGAATGCCAAAAGGACTGCTTGTGCTCTGCTGGTTCTGCCTCAAGAACCTTTAGCAGAGGTATCTAAGGTGCATTAGACTGCTCAATGAGCTGTAGATGACCTGCCACTCCCGGACTGAAGAGGTCGGTGCCAAGGAAGGGCACGTCAGCTAGCTTGTGCTGAGTATCCGCGGGAAAGGAGGATAACCTCAGCCAAGCCCTGCAGTGAGAGGATACCGCGGCAGCTAGTGAACGGGCACAGGAATCACCAATGTCCAGAGCCGTCTGGAGCTGTTTAGCAACAGCACGGCCCTGGTCCCGGACCTGCTTGACCGTGGTCTGCATGTCTGCTGGGAGATGAGGGAGGACTTCATCAAGCAACCCCAAAAGGGCGTGAGAGAAGTGTGCTATGATCACTGCTGAGCTAGCCTGACGAAGGCCCAGGGATGATGCCGCGTAAACCTTCTGGGCCAAGTGGTACATATTTTTGGACTCCTTGTCTGGAGGGCGGTCAGTATCCATAGAGCTGCCCGTTCGCCTAAACACTGAGGCAGTCACAAGGCTTTCTGCTGAGGGATGCTCAGTGAAGCCCGCCAAAGACCCCATGGGCACCGCGTATTTGTGGGCCATGCAGGCAGAGGGAGCCGGGAAAGAGGCTGGACGCCGCAAAAGTTCCAGAGCCGGGCCAACTATGGCTTCGGCCACTGGGAAGACCTCCGTTGGGGTATCCCCCCTCTGAGAATATCTGTGAAAGGATATTCGCCTTCTTCTGAATGGGTTGCAGAGGCATACCTGTGGACTCCGAAATGAGTCGAAGGATGCCCTGGAAGGAGGAAGGCCCTTCTTCCATGCCTGACACCGACAGCTCATCATGTGAGTGAAGGCCGGTAGTATCCGAATCCGAGGAGTCCAGATACAAGGGTCTCCCACCTAAGTCCCCCTCGCTGCGCCTAGGGCGATCAGGAGTGACCATAATGGACAACCTATGGGGCAGGCCCGTAGTTGGTCGGTCCTCCTTAGAGGGAGCCCCTCCCTGAGGCTGTTTTGGTGGTGGTTCCACCAAAATTGGTGGGGAGCCCATAACGGGCTGAGCAGAAATGCGCACCGGTCCCAATGGAGGGAGAACCGGAGTCCTTGGAACAGAGGGAGTCTGTGTCGGCCGAAGAGGCTGGGGCCAAGTAATGGCCGGTACTGCCAGAGCAGCTGGCTTTTGACCTGTTAAAAGAAGTTGCTGCCACATGAGGTCCTCATAACGTCGACGGAGCTTCTGTCTAAGTCTCTCCTCATCCAAGGAGGATGAGGAACGGTGGCGGCGCCTCTTCCAGGAGTGTTTGAGACCCTTTCTCAGTTTAATCGACTGACGGGTCCCATTCCTCGATCGACCGACGGGCCGGCTCTGTCGGGTCGAGAGAAGCTAGACTGTGAGAACCGGGTTCCGCTCTTGTCCCTCAATCGGGATGCCCGAAGGATGGGTTTCGCCGGGAAGGAGACAACGAGTCCCTCCGGGAGTCATCAACAGGCGCTGCCGACAACAGCTCGATCGGGTCGAGAGATCTCGCCGTTCTGCCGGCATCCTCGCTTCGTGCCTGGCCGGAGGTCCGAAAAGCCGGCAGTCGAGGAGGCGATCTCGACCATGGTCGAGACCCTTGCTCCTGAGAGTCGGACCGCCTCGCCCCAGGAGCGCCTTCTTCGGTAGAAGAAGATGGTTTAGATCCTTATCCTTCTTCTTGATCGGAGGAGGCGAGTCAAGGCGCCACCCTAGTAGGAAGAGACTAGCACAACTCCTCGAAGGATCCCGGAAGGTGGAGCCCAAGTTGAGCGGCACAAAGAAGCTTCGTTGGTCGCTTGGGCAGCTTCCTCTTCAAGACCGGCCATCTGCTCGAAGCAGCATGATCCAGACTTTCGCTGGAACCGCCTCACCTGGCGAAGCTTCCGATTTCACCGTGGACTGCGAAGCTCTGGTCCCCCAACTTAAGGCGCGCCTTGCGGTCCTCCAGAACGGTGGGATGGAAGGCCAAACGGATGGTGCAAGCCGAAGTATCATGCACGGCGCCGAGGCAGTATACGCACGAGAGGTGGGGATCGGTGCAAGACATGTTTTGTCCACAAGGACACCGGTGAAACTGGGGGACAACTTGTCCTCCATATCTGAAGCGTTCGGATCTGAATTGTACACTCTTATGAGTTTTAAGGCGAGTAAGTGCGGCGAAAACCGGCGATTTGACTCCAGGGCCACTGTCACTGCAAAGTAGCACGAGGGAACCTGTATCTTCCAGCGGAAGTTTTGAGCGTTACGGGCTGAGCCGAGGCATTATTTCCGGTGGTAGAGCCAGCTTGAAGACTTCCGGCAAGATTTAAAGGGGAAAGGGACAATGCCAGACAGTGTGGATAACAATATATCCACGCTCCTAGAAATACAGGTTACTCACCTGTAACAGGAGTTCTAGGAATGGTATATGTTGTTCATCCACACTGTCTGACAGGTTCCTTGCCACTTTAAATCTTGCTGGAAGGTCTTCCAGCTGGCTCCTCCCACCCACCTGGATGGTAAAACTCTCGGCTCCGCCCCATGACGCCAGATCTAGCCCACTGGAAGCCAGGTTGTGCGTCAGAGCTGGGGAGGCCGAGTGGGTCGTGTGGACGAACATATACCATTCCTAGAACTCCTGTTACAGGTGAGTAACCTGTATTTCTAGGGACGTGGATATGTTGTTCATCCATACTGTCTGGCAGACTCCTAGCAGTTCTCCGGGAGGAGGGAGGCAAGACGCACACCCCCTACTTAGTGAATAATGACTAGAGAACCGAGGCCCCAAAACCAGCATCCCAGCGTGACTCAAGGTTGATGTGGTAATGGGTAATGAACGTTGTGTGCTGACTTCCAGGTAGCAGCCCCGCAGATTTCCTGGATAGGGACGTCCCTGGAAGCAGCCACTGATGCAGCAGTATGGTGGGTAGAATGAGCTCTTATCCCTCTGGGAGGCTCCATGCTCACCAAATTATAGCGGAAATCTATGCAGGAGGTGACCCATTTGCCTATCGTCCACTTGGCTGCAGGTCTGCCAGGTGCGGCTTCAGCGTAGATGACAAACAGCTGGCGAACCTCTCCCCGAACTTCAGCCGTCCGCTCCTTATAATAAGCGAGCTCTCTTCTAGGGTCCAGCATGGAGCCCATATTCGGCCTCCCGAGGTGTGACTGGGTAGAACGCCGGCAGAGTCAACACCTGATTAAGGTGAAACTCCGACATCACCTTTGGAAGGAATTTCCGGTGGGGCCGCAGGACAACCTTGTCCCTATGGAAGAACAGATAAGGAGACTCGATGGAAAGCGCCTGGAGCTCTCCCATCCTTCTGGCTGACGGATAGCCACCAAGAAGGCGTTCTTCGACAAGTGAGAGATGTCACACCTGTGCATCGGTTCGAATGGCTTGCCCATGAGCTTAGCCAATACCAGCAGTAGATCCCACGGAGGTGGAGGTTCTCGTGACCGAGAGGATATGTGATCAAGGCCTTGAAAAAGAGCCCGACCACCTTCTCCTCAGCATCGACTGCTCTCGCCCGCTACCGTAAGCAGAAATGGCTGCCAGGTGCACCTAAGGGTCGACAACCGAAGCCCTAGCTGAGAAAGGGTCCAGACCCTTACCCTGACACCAAATGGAGAATCTCTTCCATTTAAAGGCGTAGCATTTCCTGGTCGACTCCTTATGGGAAGCCTCAACAACACTGAGGGCCTCATCAGAAAGACCAGAGGCCTAGAATTCTAGCCGCTCAGGAACCAGGCCGTCAGGTGCAGGGATTGAAGGTCTGGATGGAATACCTTCCCCTGATTGACTGAGATCAGGTCCAGGCGGGCTGGAAGCCGCCTCGGGAGCCTGGAGCCGAGACTGAGGAGAACTGGATATCAGAACTGGCGGGGCCAGTCTGGGGCTACCAGAATAACCTGCGCCTTGTCCCTCCTCGCCTTGAGAAGCACCTTGTGGATCAAGGGAAATAGGGGAAAGGTGTAGAAGAGGCCCGGGGTCCACAGCCTCGAGAAGGCATCCCCCTGCAGTGAGCCCTGCTGAGGGAGGCGGGCATGAAACAGTCTCAGCTTCGCATTCTCCCTGGATGCAAACAGGTCCACCTGAGGCATGCCCCAGTGGGAGAACACATCTTGTATTACCTCCGGCAGGAGAGACCACTCGTGGGACACAGCTCCTATCCGGCTTAGGGCATCGGCCAGAATGTTGGAGGCTCCTGCCACATGGATGGCAAGGAGATCCGCCTCCAGGCTGCGCATGAGGGACCAAATGCGGAGAGCTTCCCTGCACAGGGGCATGGAGCGCGTCCTGCCTGGCGGTTTAGGCAGTACATGGTCGTGGTATTGTCCGCCTGGACCTTGACCACTTGACCCTATGCTACAAACGGAGCGAAGGCAGTGAGGGCTAGATGAACCGCCTAAAGCTCCAGCAGGTTGATGTGGCATCGGGACTCCCGAGGGGACCAGAGGCCGTGCGCTCTGTGCTTCCCCAGATGGGCACCCCAACCCATCAGAGAGGCGGTCGATAGACCGTCGGCTCGGGGCGGACGAACGGGATGCCCTCCTGCAGATGAGCTGGAACGATTCACCACTGGAGAGCGCTCCACATCTCCTGGGTCACTATCACTGGCTGATCCAAAGGACAGGTGCGCTGTAACCATTGGCTGGCCAGTTCCCATTTTAAGGGATGCATGTGCCAACAAGCCCAACGGACCACGCTGGTGCAGGCCGCCATGAGGCCCAGGAAGTCCCAGGCAGGGCGCAATTGCCCAACCTGAAATGATTGGGCAAAGGAGGAAAGAACCTCAGCCCTGTCCAACAGGAGCCGTGCTCTGGCTCGCAGAGAGTCGAGCTCTGCCCCGATGAATTGGATCACTTGCTTTGGCACGAGTTCCGACTTGGCCTCGTTGATAAGGAGAACAACTTGAGAGCAAGCCTGGAGGGCCAGATCCCTGGACCGCTCCACCTCTATTCTGAAGGAGGCCGCAATCAGCCAGTCGTCCAGGTAGGGGTACACCCGGACCCTTTGGCGCCGCAGGAATGCTGTCACCACTGCCATGCATTTGGTGAAGACCCTGGGAGCTAGAGAAAGGCCAAGGGCACGGCCCGAACTCGAGAGGGACCCTCTGCCCTGAAGCGGAGGAATTGCTGGTGGATGGACGGATTGGGACGCTAAAGAACGCTGGCCCTGAGGTCCAGAGAACAGAACCACATGCCCTGCCCAAGGATGGAATGATCTGAGCCAGAGTGACCATCCTGAAGGCTCGAGACCTTAGGAACCTGTTCAGGTCGTGCAGGTCTAGAATGGGGTGCCAACCCCCCCGTCTGTTTCGGGACCAGGAAGTACCTGGACATAAACCCTGGGTCTGGTGGAGGATCCGCCACCTTCCTGATCACCTCTTTTTCGAGGAGCAGGGCAATGTCGGCTCAACGAGCCGACAGAGAGGCTGGGGACCCCGTGAGCCTGCATGCACGGCTCGGAAGGGCGGGGCCTGCTCGAACTCCAGAGGCAGACCTTTCTACCACCTCCAACACCCAGCGGTCCGTGGTGATAGCGGACCAGGCGGAAAGGAAGTGGCGGAGCCATCCCCCCACAGGGGAACCCAGGGGAGCGACGAGGCTGGGGGCGACACCCCTCAACCCGTCACTGGGCAGGCTTGGAGGAAGGACCAGCCGAGGGACCTCCTGGGCCTTTTCCTCCCTGCTTCCTGTTGGAGGAAGCTGCAGGCTTGGCTTTGGGGTGCCAAGCGTGAGCCTGCTGGCTCTGATGCTGGTGTTGCTGAGCCGGACGTGCCGCAGGGGCAGAAGGTCAAAAGGACTTATGTTGCTGACGATGGCCCTTGTCCTTCTGAGCGGACGTGACAGAGTCCAAGGTGGCGTTGGACTTTTCGATCCTCTGGAGGTGGCCTTCCACTCCAGGGCCGAACAGGTCGGTCCCCAAGAAGGGGACGTTCGCCAACTTGTGCTGGGTATCCGCTGTAAAGGTGGATATCCTCAGCCAGGCTCTGTGGCGCACAGCCACTGCGGCCGCTACTGACCGGGCACAGGGGCCTCCGATATCTAGAGCCGTTTGGAGCTGCTGTTTCGCCACTGCCCTTCCCTGATCCCGCACCTGCTTGACTGTAGTCTGCAGGTCAGCCGGGAGATGAGGGATCACCTCATCCAGGGAACCCATGAAGGCATGGGAGAAATGCGCCATCAGTACGGCCGAACTGGCCTGACGGAGGTAGAAGGAGGACGCAGCGTATACCTTGTGCCCGGCACAGTCCAGCTTTTTGGACTCCTTGTCGGGGGGCTTATCCACATCCCTAGCATTCCTGGAGTGCTGGAAAATGCTATCGGTGACCAACCCCTCCGCAGAGGAGTGTTCCGAAAAACCGGACAGAGAGCTCGTAGGGACCGCATACTTCCTGGCCATCCTGGCCGAAGGTGCAGGACAGGAAGCCATCCGCTGCCAAAGCTCCAAGGCTGGGCCAACAATGGCTTCAGCCACCGGAAAGGCCTCCGTGGGAGAATCCCCTCGGTCCAGTATCTCCGTGAGGGGATACTTGGCCCGCTTGGATACAGGCTCAAGCTGCATCCCAGTGGACTCCGAGATGAGCCGAAGCAGACCCATGAATGATGATGGGCTCTCGTCCATCGACTGCCCCCGGAGGACTCCAGGTCAAGGGGCCTGGAAAACAGGGAGGAGTCGTTGTCAGACTCAGAGGAGTCTACGAAGAGCTGTCTGGGGCCTGAGCCACCCTCCACCTGCCAAGGAATGTCAGGAGTGAGGGTGACCGACAACCGTGGGCAGACCCTGACCCGACCAAGAATCCTTGGTCGGAGCCCCCGATTTCAGTTGTGGAGGCGGAGGTTCCACCACAATCGGTGGGGCAGCTGGTTTCGGCCAAACAACCGGCTCAGGCTTGGGCACCTCGACCACCGTGAGGGGTTGTTTTGGCCTTTCCGGTGACAGCCACTTAATGGCCGGGGAAGGCGATGGCGTTGGCTTGTTCCCGGACAAAAAGAGCTGCTGCCACATTAAGTCCTCATAGTGTCGACGCAATTTGCGCCGAAGTCTCTCCTCTTCCGAGGAGGTAGACGAGCACGAGCGGCGCCACCGCTTTCCTTGGTGCCGAGACTGAGACTGCCAGTGTCGGCGGGATCGGCTGGACTGAGACAAGGTCAGAGACCGAGACCCTCAGTGTTTCCGAGGGTGGGTCTGGCAGGGAGAGGGGGATACCCGCTCCTCCCTTGACTCGGGAGCCTTGACTGGGGACTCCGGCACAGGAGGCGCAGGCAAGTCCTCGGTTTCCATCGGGGAAACTGGTGAGGAAAGGTTGTCGGCTTCATCAGTCGACAGCCCGTCCGACGGGTCGAGAAAAATCTCGACCACGTTGACGGGTGTCTCGGCCGGCTGACCTGATGGGGACACCATGAAGCCAGCCGCCTTAGCCGCAACCTCAACCGAAGTAGAGTGTCGACTTCGACAGCGGGACTTACCCTTCGAGTCCTTTTTTGACCGAGAAGAGTGTCCCAATGGCCCCTCATCCTTCGTGGAGAGGGACTGGCAAAGCTCCTTAAAAGAAGCTGTGTAGGAGGATCCCAAGAGAGCGGGATAAATGCCGCGACCGAGGAAGATGAGGATGCAGCCTGGGCCGCCTCCTCCAGGGCAATCATCTGCTGGAGTTGCTCAGCCGAGCCAGCACCGGACACCGCCCAATGGGCCTCTTGACTTCACCGGGCGGATATCACTGGCGCCTAAGTTGTAGCCGCAGCGCGTCTTCAAGGATGTTTTCCGAAGACTCTGCACAACCCGCAGGCCCGCGGGTCGTGGTCAGCTTCCAAGGCAGTAGACGATGTGGAGTGCGGATCCGCTCTGGACATCTTTCACCCGCATGGGCACCGCCGAAAACCAGGAGTCGATTTGTCCATCGCAGCCGCAAAGGAAGAATTAGACCGAAGTCTGGAAAACTTTAAAATGATTTTTGGATGAACCAAAGAGTTTGGATCCAGTCTATATGCAGAGCGCTAAGGAGGGAACCTGAGCTTCCAAGCAGTAAGGAAGATCTGGCATCATGGGGCGGAGCTGAGAGTTTTACCACCCGGGTGGGTGGGACAAGCCAACTTGAAGACCTTCCGGCAAGATTTAAAGCGGCAAGGAACCTGCCAGACAGTGTGGATGAACAACATATCCTTGTCCCTAGAACAACATATACATAAGGCACTTATAAACACCGTCAAACAAGGCAGTGGAAAAACCTGCCAGCTGATACTTCAGAAAGGGGGAAGGAGGGTGGGTGCACTCGTGTCCAGTGGTGGAGTTTATCTTGAAGATCAACTGTTAGGGTAACTGTTCTATCTTCATTGAGGATATCGCCTCCATTGGGCCACACCTTTGAAACAACTCCCAAGCAGTACGCAAGGTACCCAGAGAGGCTGTCATAGTCTGCTATGCAATCAGGATAGAAGGTCTTGCAATGCTGCAAGATCAAAGCCAGCAGGCCTATGAGAGATGGCATCTAAACTGTAGCGCTCAGTAACAGTATGCATAGTACTGCATGTGGAAGCAGTACGTCGGCTCCAGAAACCTTTTGAAAGCAAGCAAAAGTGGCCACAACACGTGTACAGTGGCCACGTGCAGCATCGGGAAGTTCCTTACCGTACTTCCCATAGTAAAATTCAATACAGTTAGCCAGCCATTTGGACAGGCACTGCTTAAACCCAGAAGCACCTTCTTTCCCAGGCGTGAGTGAAACAAAAAGCTGAGAGGACTTTCTGCAGTCCTTAGTGCAATCATGCAGTGTTCTATGTACATCAAGTGTATGAAGCATACCCTGGATAATACAAGAATGTTTATGGTCTGATTCAATGTAAAATCTGACAGCACATTAGGCAGAAAATGATTGGTCTGTGAAGACACTCTATCCTTGTGGAAAATCAAATAAGGAAGCTTATGCATCAGAGCCTAGATGCTCGTAAATCTATGAGCAGAAGTCATGGCAACCAAAACCAATATTTTCCACGAAAGGATCTGCATCTTACAGGTCACAGCAGATTCAAAAAGGAGTCTGTGTCAATTTCTCAAGTATGAAATTCAAGTCTCAAGGCACAACCCCCAGATACTTCAAAAGTGTATGGGACATCTCTGGTTGTGCCACTGTACGCCCATCAATAAGGGCATAGAAAGCAGAAACAGCAGCTAAGTGCATTTTGCACTTTAATGGATGAGTACTGGAGATCGGATTCGGATAGGGACAAAAGGTAGTCCAATACAGTATTGACAGGACACATAAGTGGGTCCACTGAAAGGGAAGCACGCTATTTGGAGAAACACTTACATTTCAAATAATATGTCTAGTAAAAGGCTGTCTAGCTACAAGCAAGGCATCAGTCTCCCCTTGGGGGGACTCCAAAAAGGGCAGTGGCTATGTCTTTAGGACTCAGGCATGCAGATGCAGGGACCGCAGGTCTGGATGGATCAGGGACACCTGAGCCCATGACAGCAGGCCCTGACAAAGGGAGTGCTGAACAAGAGACTCCACTGCCAGATGCTGCAGAAGCGGAAAACAAATCTGAAGAGATTAATATTAAGGTGCCATACTCTCATAGGTTATTCAGAGCTTATTTGACTTGCGTCCTTAGTGCTTGCCAACGATCTAAAAGGTAAAACCTCCTGTTCTATGTAGTTTGTCCAGTTTAAATTTAAATCTACCAATAGATGTACTTCCCAACTCTTTTTCTTCAGTCACTTGTCTAGGAGTAGCATTTCTTAGATAGTATTTGTGCTTCAAGTTTCTTTTGCCTAAATGCATTACTGTGCATTTATCTGGATTTAGTTGTAGTTTGTATTTGTTACACCACCCAAAGATATGGTTTAGGGCATCCTGAAGTATATTTGCATCTGCAGGGTTATGTATATATGTCTGCTCCCACTCTACAATCGTCAGCAAATTTAGTCAACCAAAGGCCCTGCTGTTCATACTGTAGGGATGATACATAGATATTAAAAAACACGGGCCAAGAACCAACCCCTGTGGGACCCCACTCGTAATCTCTGTCCAGTCAGAAAGCACTCCCCTAACACTATCTCTCTGCTTCCTTTCCATCAACCAGAAGTCAATCCATGTAATGATGTTTTCATGGATACCCATATCTCGAAGGACTTGCACCAATTCTGATGTGGTAGCTTATCAAACGCTTTAGAGAAGTCCAAAAAGACCACATCCACTGACCTCCCCCTATCCAATAGTTTGCTAGTCTTATTATAGAACTCCAGCATGTTCGTTTGACAAGATCTACCCCTTGTAAAGCCGTGTTGGGTGCTACCTGTTAAATTATTTCCCTGTATGTAGTCTATCAGGTACTCTTTAATAATTCCTTCTAAGATTTTGAAAATGGTAGAGGTTAAACTAACCAGGCGATAGTTTGCTGGATTTGATTTGCATCCCTTTTTGAACAGTGGAATTACCGTAGCTTCCTTCCATGTGTCTACAACTTGACCAGTGTTTAAGGAGTGCTGAAATATGTGAGTTATAGGTGGAGCCAATTCATTTGTCAACTCCTTTATAAGCCTTGGATGGATTCCATCTGGTCCTGGGGATCTGTTGGGGTCCAATAGACTTACTCTCTTCCTGATATCCTCTAGATCTATTTGTATGGGACTACTCAAGGTGCTGCCCTGTTGCTTACTGCCCCCCTGTGTCTGTTTTTCATTGAATACCGTAGCAAAGCATTTATTCTGTATGTCTGCCATTTGTTTGTTTGTCATGGCCAGAGTGCCATTCACATCCTTAAAGTGGCCCCATTGTATTCCTAGAACCTTTTTTGCTGTTTACACAAGTACAAAAGGATCTGTAATTATCTTTTGTTTTACTAGCAAGTTTAAGTTCATAAGCTGCCTTGGCTTTTTTGTATTTCCTTTTAAGTCCTCATTTGAAGGTTCCTGTATCTTATCCAACCCCTTTCTTTTTTTGGGTACCTTGTGTTTTTATAATTTTTTTTTTTTTTTTTTACAGCCAGCATGGTGTTGTACCCCTATTGCCATTCTTGGTTATTCGTGAAATGTGCTCCCTCACGATTCCTTGTAGTTATAGAAGATGTCCCACATTTCTTGCAGGTTTAAGTTAGCTAGATCTCGCCCCCAGTCCCACCCGATCAGTTTCTGCCTCATAGTGGTAAAATCTGCTTTTTGGAAGTCCAATGTAACGGTCACTCCTGATCTAATTTGCATTTTTTCTATTACTGTAAAGGATACCATACAATGATCACTTCTCCCCAGTGGCGTAATGACCTGGCAATCCTTGGAGTCTTCCCAAATTAGTCAAGATTAAATATAGGATTTTGTCCCCCCTGGTATTTTGTTTTACCATTTACTCCTACACCACCTGGTCAAATAAATCCAGGTATAAATTCTCTATCCTATTTTTACCAATTAGGGATTCCCATTTAACACTGTACCAGGCAGATTAAAATCTCCCATGAGTAGTAGTCCATCTGCTGGATTTATGTCAAGTAAATGACTTTGTAGTTCATCATCCACTTCTGCTTTAATAGATAGTGGTCTATAAATAACCCCCAGTATAATATTCTGGGATCCATAAGGTGTGATTTTTAACCAGATTTGACCCACCTCATTCCCAACTTCTGATATCTCTACTGCTTGGATATCCTCTGATACACATGCAGCCACACCTCCCCCTTTCCTTTACTCCCTGGATTTAGTGAATAGGTTAAGCTGCTGATGGATGGCTCCAATATATCATTCTTGTCCCACCAAGTTTCCGTTAAAGCACAGAAGTTGATTTTTTGTGATGTCATGATGTGGCATAGTTCTTCAAATTTATATGCCACACTTCTGGCATTTATCAGAAGGCATTTCTACCCTGTATCCGAGTTTATCTGTCTTCCCCCTGACCCAGCTTTACAGTGTTTATCTTACTCTTCTTCTCTCACCCCCCACCTACTGGTTTAAAATGTGTGTGGATGCAGTCATTAAATGTCCATGCCAGGATCCAGGTACCTAGCTTGCTAGGATGCAGTCCTTCTGGGCTAATTATCTTGTCGTCCCCCAAGGTCTGCCAGTTGCAAATAAACCCGTACCCTTTTGTCATAGTCCATTTCCTCAGCCAGTTATTAAGCATTATCTCCTATTTTTTTTTTTTTTTTTTTTTTTATAGTGCCTTCCATGTACTGGCTGTGACATGGACATCCAGTTCTGAGTGCTGTATCTTTTTTTTTTTTTTTTTTAAATATAAAAATGTATTACTGATCGTCTCTGCTGAGAAATCTGGTGCTCTTGGAATAACCTCACCCCTCCACCAGGTCTCTGTTAAAAGATGAAAGCCATGAGCTAATTACAGACCAGTCCTTAATCAATGATCTCATGTTTGTCTGAGTTAATTATAGCTGTAGTTGCTAAGAGGGAAGATCATATCCATTTTATGACGTTTGGAAGGAAACCCATGTTATTACACATGGGTGTGAAGTTGTAAATGCTCCTCTGAAGCCTGTGTGAGAAAAGATGCAGCATAAGATCAAAGAGAGTCATGAGTTATGCTGAAGTAGCAGGATTTAATAGCTGGACGAGACGTCCTGTTTATTTTTTTTTTTTATAGATATATTTTTTTATATATTCTGACAGGGAGAAGCTAGCTGACCTCATCCAAAGAGGAAGGCATAGCCAGCTGTTAGACAATATTGTTTTACTTCAGAGACAATTCTATCTAGACTCTGACAAAGAAACATCTGTGAGCACTTTAAGCAGGTATTTAGAGAGACACAAATCTAAGTACTGTAGTAAAAACTGCACTGTTAAAACCTGTTTTGTGTAAGAGATTTGTATGTCTTGTGATAATAGTTCTGTATTTTATGTGTTACATATTTTTTATCTATTTTAGTAAAACTCTATTTTTAGAGCTTACTTGGTCTGCCTTTGATTTCTTTCCTTTACAAGTAGAATACATATGGTTAAAGCAAACACAGTACATACGCTTGAATGGTGATACCACACTGGAAAAAGGTAAGCCTGTTAAATCTGAGGTCTTTTATTACAGTTTTTAAGGGTTCATTTCTGCACACCTGGTTAGGTGCCCGTAGGCAAAGATATCTGGCCCCCCAAAGACAGAATTATCTGAGCCTGTGCATTGGGTATGCTAGCAAGAGGTTCACAGTTTGAATCCCTCCAAGACTTGAGAACAAAGGTTGATTCAAATCCACAAAAACAGACAAGAGGGTTACCTTGTTCTGTTAACTGTTCATAAGACTGCGCTTGGAGGCTGGCACTTTGGGAGTAGAGGGCTGACCTGCTGAGTGGGTTTGTGACAGATTGGTTGGCAGCGGTGCGGATAATTTTGGTATCACAAGTTTTTATTGTTCAGTGTGTCAGCTGAGACCATAAGCTCACTTACAAAGAAAGAAAAAGGCAGTGATTTATTTTTAAAAAGGAAACAGAACTATATCACTTGGCGTACAGTCAAGTTCCTACCAGTTTTATTTTTTTTCTAAAAGTGCAAGTCAGAGTAGCAGTAGTGAGGGAAGATGACTTCCGACTACAGCAGGCACACTGTAGACTCCTTAAAGCAGTTGTGCGGGGACAGAGGAGTCTAGTTTGTGGTGAAAGCCAGCATGCAGAACCTCATAGATGCCCTGATGGTAGCAGATACGCAGAGCAGCGAGTCACAGACCGTGATTGAAAAGGACCAAACCTCGAGTGTGGTAGGGCTAGCGGTCAGTGCAGTGTCCAGATCCAATGAGGAGGACAACAGGGCCACTGTCAGTGAAGGGCCACAGCAGCAGGGAAAGGTCACCAGTATCCTGAATCCGGAAGTACTCAGGCTGCAAACTGAGTTGCGCAGGATGGAGCTGGAGTTCCAGGAGAAGAGGAAGCAAGAGAAGCGAGAGGCGGACTGTGAGGCACAGCAGGAACAGCGGGAGGCTGATCGTGAAGAGCGTGAGTGCCAGCGAGCTGCCAAGGAGGAGAAGAAGAGAGGAGCGCCAGAGGCAACATGAACTGGAGAAGCTACAACTCCGACCAGCAGCACCAGAGCAGGTAAGTGGCTTGTATTTAACTGGGACTGCAGGACTGGGTTGCAAACTGAATTCCAAATTAACAGCAGAGTTTAAAGAGGGGGAGGATATGGATGCCTTTTTAAATTCTCTTGAAAAAGTTTGTATACAGGCTAAAATTCCTAAAGAGTCCTGGAGCTTCCAGCTATCCCCGCTACTTACCGGGAAAGCTCGGGATGCATTGGGTCAAATGGACAATGAGGACAGTAATGATTACAGCAAGCTAAAAGCTGCACTGTTAAAAAAGTTTGAATTAACTGCTGAATCATACAGAGCTAAATTCCGTAAGCTCAGGAGAAGCCCTGATATGAGCTACGAGGAGCTAGCCACGAAGCATCAGTTTTTAAAACATTGGTGGGAAGGAATTGAGGCAAACTCTGTTGATAAAACTGAAAATGTGATTTTATTAGAACAGTTTTTCTGGGCGTGCCGTGCAGAGGTGAAAACCTGGCTGGAGAACCAAGATCCCAAAACAGTGCAAGAGGCTGCTGAACTCTTGGACCACTATGTCAAGAGCAGACCTGCCCCGAAAGCGAATGGAGTGGGCGTGACAGCGCAGAAAGGGAAAAGCGCGCATTCAGGGCAGCTAAAACCCTCACTGCCTCCTCCGAAACCAGTTAGCCCGGGGTTTCAGAGAAAAGATCTCTCTGAGAGAAGAAATGAATGTTGGTTGTGTAAAGAAACTGGGCATATTGCCAGACAGTGTCTCAAAAAGGCGAGCAATAATACACAACTGGGTGTTAGAAAGGAAGTAGGTCATTTGTGTGCTCCTGGAAGCATGCCAGTGAACATGAGGGAACACATGCACCCAGTCATTGTGAATGGTGTACAAATGCAGGGGTTAAGGGACACAGTGGCATCCCTGACCTTGGTAAAGGGGGATCTGGTAGAGCCTGGTCAGCTTATACCCAATTAATACATCACTGTACAGGACTTCACTGGTGAGGCGAAAACACTGCACCTCGCTAGTATTCTCCTAGATTGGGGTGAAACAGGGGGAACTGTGCAACAGGTGGCTGTAGCCAAAACCTTAGCAGTGGATGTGATCCTGAGCAACAATCTCAAACAAGGGATGGCATGTTCAGTTACCCGGAGCCAAGTGGCAAGGGAAAAGTGTAGTTCCCTGAACCCCACAGAAGCCATTGCAGAAACCACTTAGAGGCTGGTTCCCCAGCCTGTTTCCCCTGATATGGAGACTAACGAAAAGGGGGTAAAAATTTCCCCAGTAGCAAGTAACCACACAGCTACAGAGAGTTACTCCGAAGAGGGAGGGGTGACCCATTGTCAGAGGGTTAGGACTGACAGGGATCCTGAGTACCCTGACACTAGTGCTAGGAACCCTAGTTTAGCGACTGAAGGAGACCTGCCCCATGCCTTGGGAATGTGTGAGGGGTTTGCAGCTGCTCAGAGTAGTGACCCTAGTTTAGAGGAGCCGAGGGCTTGGGCAGACTCTGATGGAGCACAGGGAGGTGACGGCAGACATAAGGTTTATTGGGAAAATGGATTTATGTATACTCTGGCAGTAGACAGCGGGAGGGATGCTATGCAGGCAGCTTGTCGTTCCCCAAGGGTATTGTGAACAGTTGCTCAAAATTGCACATGATATTCCCTTGTCTGGTCATCTGGGAATCTCATGCACTATGCAGCGGTTGGCCCAGAATTTCTACTAGCCTAACTTCACTCAGCAGGTGAAGGAGTACTGCAGGTCTTGTCACTGGTGCCAAGAAATAGGAAAGGTGGCAAGAAAATCCAAGCCGCCATGATTCCATTGCCCATAGTGAAGAAGCCATTCCAGAGGGTGGGAATGGATATTGTAGGGCCTTTAAATACCCCCAGCTCCTCAGGGAAGAGATTCATCCTGACTATGGTCGATTATGCCATCCGGTACCCAGAGGCAGTTGCCCTATCCTCATTGAGGACGGACAAAGTGGCAGATGCCTTACTTGGGATTTTCTCCCGTTTTGGGTTTCCACAGGAGGTAATCACCGATCAAGGGGGTTCCTTCATGTTGGACCTGATGAAATGTTTATGGGGGAAGTGAGGGCTAGTGCAGAGATGCACGACACCGTTATCACCCACAAGCCAATGGGCTTGTGGAAAGATTCAATGGTACCCTAAAGTCAATGCTCCAGGCATTTCCTAAACCGCATGGGAGGGACTGGGAGAAATACCTTCCCCACCTGTTGTTTGCATACAGGGAGGTGCCCCAAGAGTCGAGAGGATTTTCCCCCTTCGAACTCTTATATGGACGCTGGGTACGTGGGCCCCTAGACTGGATCTGGGAGGACTGGGAAGGCAAGCACGCCACCCAGGGAACTCCCACTGTGGATTGCAGTTAGCCCCAGCACTCAAACTGCCCCGGAGAGAAGAGGGTTAATTTTCTATGCAGAGCATAGAACGTTGAGCTCGAGCTCGGTTCAAACCTCTATCTGCTGCACTTAGAAGCACAACCGTCAGATTCTTACGAGCTAATACTAACTACTATGGGGAAATTGTAACATTTTTATAAGCCAAATGGCAACCAAATATTTTGGATCTCCAAAAGACTCAAGTCAAGAAATCCAAAATCAAAAACCAGGTAGTGAACAACTTAAGACTGTTAAATTAATAATATAACCCACTCCCACTCTCTAAAAGCAGGGAATGCCCAAATGCACCCCTTGGGTGCAACACTGCACCTGTCAGACCACTTCCAAAAACAGGTTCTGAGAGGGGAGGCAGGTCAGAATACAGGAAGACTCCATTAGAAGAAACAATTATTAAGGTGAGTAATTTTTTCTTCAAACCACATGAAGTCTTGCTGTATTCTGACTATTGCATACTGCCAAGCAGTACCTCCACGGAGGAGGGAATTGAACCTACCTTGGGAATAGGCTCTGCAATACTGCTGTACCAAACCGAGCATCATTCCTAGCCTGGATGTTCAGGGAGTAATGTTTGGTAAATGTATGGACTGTTTTCCAGGTGGCTGCTTAACATATCTCTAGCAAAGGAATATCCCTGTCCGCAGCCAGGGAAGCAGCTGTACCTCTAGTCGAATGAGCCCTCACCTGAGGGAGGTATTTTGCCTAGCTTCTCATAGCAGAATTGAATACAAGAGACAATCCACCTGGCAACAGTTCTCTTAGTGGCAGGTTTGCCCTTCCCCACAAGTGAGAAACAACTGGAGGGAGTCAAACCTGTGAGCCTTAGTATGCTCAGTGCAGTAACTAAGGGCTCTTTTAACATCTAAATTGTGTAAACTTCTTTCTCCTGAAGAAGAATGATCAGTGAAGAACACAGGGAAAGACACAGATTGGTTCAGATGAAAATCTGAAATCACTTTAGGTAAAAACCTCCTGTTAGTTCTAAGGACCACCTTATCTCTATGGAATGAGATAAAATCAGGCTCCACTGACAGAGCTTGCAATTCACTGATACGTGTGACAGAGGTAATAGTTACCAGGAACACAGTTTTCCAAGTCAAGTACTTAAGCTCTGCTGAAGACAAAGGCTCAAAAGGGGGTTGCATAAGCTAAGCAATGCAAACATTAAGATCTCAAGCAGGGGTAGGATCCCTAAAGGAGGGATTGGTATGAAGCAATCCCTTGAAAAATTTACAGAATACAGGGTGAGATGACAGCGATGAAGGCTTTCCCACTGACAGAAAAGCAGAAACAGCAGACAAATGTACTTTGAGAGTAGCTGGTTTGAGGCCTAGGCCATTAAGATGAACCATATAATACAGAACTGTAAACAATTCAGCAGTGTCTGGGGATATATGCTTCTTGGAACACCAAATGCTGCATCTCTTCCATTTGGAGTTATAAGTTTTTCTGGTGGCAGGCTTTCGAGAGGCTTTGAGACTATCCAGAACCCCTTGGGACAGATGCAAATCTGCATACTCTAACTCTTCAAGAGCCATGCCTTGAGATTGAGAGACCGAAGATTGGGGTACCAAATCCTCCCCTGAGAGGAGGTTAACAGGTTGTAATTCCTGGGAAGAGACAGGGGAAGATGGACTGCTAGGGACAACAACAGGGGGTACCAAGGCTGCCTGGCCTAGTCTGGAGCAATCAGAATCACTTTGCAGGGTTGTGACCTTATCTTGACCAGAACCTTGAACAGTAGAGGAAAAGGAGGGAAGGCATATAGAAATTTCCCCTCCCAGTTCAAGATCAGAGCATCCAGAGGGACTGAGCCCAAGACTGGGGGTCTGCAATGAAACAGAGGAAGCTGGTGATTGTCTGGGGCTGCAAAGAGATCTATCTCTGGAGTGCCCCACCTTGAAAAAATCACTTTCAACACCAGAGGGTCCAGGGACCATTCGTGATGGCCCTGGGAGATCCTGCTCAATGCACCTGCTAGCACACTGTCCTACCCTGGAAGGTGGACTGCTATCAGAGAGGTCTGCAGAGAATAAGCTAGGGACCACAATTTTGTGGCTTCCGTGCACAAGGCTGTGGACCGTGTGCCTCCCTGCTTGTTGACATACCACATGGTGGTGCTGTTGTTTGTCCTTACCTGAACCACCTTGTTCTGCACTGACTGAGAGAAAGCTTGCAAGGCCAGAAAGACCGCCCCGAGTTCCAAGAGATTGATATGAAGAAGGGATTCATGAGGGGACCACAGTCCCTGGGCTGTGAGTGTCCCCAGATGGGCTCCCCACCCCAATAGAAAAGCATCCGTGGTTAAGACCACAGAGTGAGACTGAGTGATGAACAGGACTCTTTGTCTGAGGTTGTCCTGATCCTGCCACCACTGGAGAGCCTGGATCAGAGTCTGAGTCACTGGAACTAGTTTGGTTAGAGAATCTTTCTTCTGAGACCAAAAGGCCCTCAGGTGAAACAATGTCCCTCATCTGAAATCTGGCCCCTTGGACCACTGCTGCAGAAGCTGCCATGTGGCCCAGAAGCTGAAGGAAGTGCCTTGCTGGCCGAGAGACCAGAAGGTGGAATGCAGAAGCCAGCTCTACAATAGCCCTTGCCCTTTCCAGGGGAAGTAAAGCTCTTGCTTTGACTGTATCCACCGTTGAACCTATGAAGGTGAGGAGCTGTACAGGCTCGAGAACTGACTTGGGAAGATTGAGAAGGAATCCTAGGGAAGTGAGCACTTGTTGAGTCACTAGAAGGTCTGACCTGACTTGGTCTGGGGACTGATCCACAATGAGCCAGTCGTCCAGGTATGGAAATATGGAAATATTCTTCCTTCTTAAAAAGGCCACTACTACTGCTAGGCATTTTGTGAATACCCTTGGAGCCGATGTCAGGCCAAAGGGCATAGCTCTGAACTGAAAATGGCCCGAAGGCAATTCGAACCTGAGGTACTTTCTGTGGGAGAACCTGATGGGAATGTGAAAGTAGGCACATTTTAAGTCCAAGGAGGCTAGTCAGTCCCCTGGCCTTAGAGAGGGAAGGATTATTCCCAGAGTCACCATTTTGAATTTTGGTTTTAAAAGATGTTTGTTCAGGTATCTTAAGACTAGGATGGGTTGCTACTCCAGTCTTTTTTTGGGGTAAGGAAGTACCTGGAGTACAGACCTTTGCGCCTGTGCAATGTAGGAACTCTGTCTACAGCCTTTAGAGCCAGTAGAGATGACACCTCTGCCTCTAAGGCAATGGTTCCAGAGATGCTTGCAGGTGGAAAAGATCTGGCCCTCAGTTTTGGAAATTTCTTGAAGCTGAGAACCAGCCCCTGGCTCACCACCTCCAGGACCCACTTGCCTGAAGTAACAGACATCAGAGTCCTGGACGCAGTATGCCAGTCTGCCTCCTACAGGAATGGGGGAGTCGACCCGGGCTGACACATCAGGGTGTCTGCTTGGCAGGAGCCCTAGGCTGAGGGGTGGATGCAGCCCTGCTCATCCCCCTTCTGCCTCTCACTCTGAAGAACCCCCTCTGAGGAAAAGGAGAAGAGGCCTGTGCTTGGTAGAAAGGCCTGTCCCTGCCCCAGCTTGCTGCCTTTGAGGAGTTGCCTGCCTTTCCTTGGCCTGTGCACTCCTATAGGTGGTCTTATACTCATCCATCTTTTTCATGTAATTCTCTCTCTGCTCCCCAAACAGCGAACTACCCGTCACAGGGAAATCCATGGCCTTAGCCTGGGTGTCCCGTGACAGACTAGTACATCTGAGCCAAGCCATTCTCCGAAGAGCCACAGATGTAGCCATGACTCTAGATGACACATCATTGGAGTCCACAGCAGCATGGAACTGTATCTTAGATGCCTCAATCTCATCAGCAGCCCCCCCCTTCCAGCTCCGAAGCTAGCTGGGAGGAGGCCTGCTTAGCCAGTGCCAGTACAGTGTCCCACCTGGACTTCTGATACCTGGGTGCATAGGCCATGTATTTAGCCTGCCTGAGTCCCAAGGCGGATGCCATGTGCTGTTTTGCCATGGCATCCAGCTTCCTAGAGTCTTTATCGGGGGGGGGGGTGAAGCCAAGGGTATATTAGCCTTATCACAGACTGCAGCCTGCACAACCCCAACATGGCTGCATTGTTGTTACAAGTATTCTGGTACCTGAACCTGATAAGGTGTACCTTTTGTCCATCCTGCTGTCGACAGGAGGTACAGAATTTGGAGTTTTTAAAATCTTTTGTGTCCGTTTCCCCAAAAGACTTACGAAGGGGAATAGTCTCTTGGACTCTGGGATGTCCATCATCTCCATATAATCAGGTTCCTCTTGTTCCTCCATGACTTCCTCCACAGGGAGCTGGAGGGTTTCTGCCACTTTCCTGTAAAACATATAGTGAGAAGGGGATTCAAAGCCTAGGAGGGGAAACACCAGAAGGCCTGTCTGGGGAGATGTCCGGTTCAATGTGCTCATCCAGACCTTCCCCACCATCGTCATCATTATCATAATAATCTTCATCCCCCTCCAAATCAAGTTCATAAAAATCTTCAGAGGCATAACCTTGAACCGGAGGAACTGACCGAACAAAGCGCCTGCCAGAAGGCGCCAGATCAGATGAAACCAGGCGAAGCTATTCTACAATCCTTATCGCTTTGGCAATCTCTTCGGCAGTCAGAAAATGGGTCTCTGGATCCGAACAGACGGATTTTTCTTTTGTCTTTCTGTAGGAAACCGATCCTCAGGATCGGCTCTCCTCTGCCCAAAGAAGTATCGCCTGATCAGAGGGCATCCAGGTTCGCCGAACCAACCGGCTGGGCGACCGGTCAGCAGACTTCACGGCCTCCTTATCCCTAAGCCTACCTAATCTTTTTTTCCAGGGTAGACTTAGGGAAATTTTTACAGATTTGGCTGTCTGAATTGAGGTGGTCATACCCCAGACAATAAACACAGGTGGTGTGGGGATCAGCCTTAGCAAAGACCTCCCCCCACACACTGCAGTGTTGAAACCCAGTGGGCCCGGTTTTTCTTTTGGGTTTCTCAGACATAGCCACCTAACCACAAACTTACCCTTTTTATGGCAAACAACCAGGCAAGACACCCTTATCAGTTTCTAACCATGTCACTGGTATTGGAAAAAAACACAAGAAAATGCATTTTTTTTTTTTTTTAAAACCGATAAGGACAACACAGGTAACCACACTCTAAGTTTAGAAACAAAGAATATGTAATTCACTAAACGGCCAGTTCAGGCGAACCGGTCGAAAATCAATTTTTACAATTTCTACAAGTTTACCACGTTAAGTTCACTACCTAGCACTTACTGCACCACAGACAGAGATCTGAATCGAAACTTGCAAAAAAATAAATCGATAAAACCGAAGACTTTAACAGACTTTCGAACTGCGAGCAAAGGAGAAATCTCCAGAGCGACCGTTCAGTTAGGCGGAGTAAAGAATCTGACTGTTGTGCTTCTAAGTGCAGCAGACAGAGGTCTGAACAGAGCTCGAGCTCAACGTTCTGTGCTCTGTATAGAAAATTAACCCTCTTCTCTCCGGGGCAGTTCGAGTGCTGGGGTTAACTGCAATAGTCAGAATACAGCAAGACTTCACGTGGTTTGAAGAGGGAAGATCATATCCATTTTATGACGTCTGGAGGGAAACCCAGGTGATTACACACGGGTCTGAAGTTGTAAATGCTCCTTTGAAGCCTGTGTGAGAGAGGTTGCAGCATAAGATCAAAGAGAGTCATTTGAAGAACATGAGTTATGCTGAGGTTGCAGAATTTAATAGTTGGAAAAGATATCCTGATTTTTTTTATAGATTTTTTTTTTATATATTCTGACAGGGAGGAGCTAGGTGACCTCATGCAAAGAGGAGGGCATTGCCAGCTGTTAGACAATATTCTGTTTTACTTCAGAGATACTTCTATTTAGACTCTGACAAAGAAATATCTGTGAGCACTTTAAGCAGGTATTTAGAGAGAGACAAATCTAAGTACTGTAGTAAGAACTGCACTGTTAAAACCTGTTTTAAGAGATTTGTATGTCTTGTGATATAATAGTTCTGTATTTTATGTGTTACATATTTTTTATCTATTTTAGAAAAACTATTTTTAGAGCTTACTTGGTTTGTCTTCGATTTCTTTCCTTTACAAGTAGAATACATATGGTTAAAGCAGACACGGTACATAAGTTTGAATGGTAATACCAAACTGGAAAAAGGTAAGCATGTTAAATCTGAGGTCTTTTATTACAGTTTTTAAGGGTTCATTTCTGTACACCTGGTTAGGTGCACATAGGCAAAGATATCTGCCCCCCCCCCCGAAGACAGAATTATCAACCAAAGGTTGATTCGAATCCACAAAAACAGACAAGAGGGTTACCTTGTTCTGTTAACTGTTCACAAGACTGCGCTAGGAGGTTGGCACTTTGGGAGTAGAGGGCTGAAATGCTGAGTGGGTTTGTGACACCGGCGCCAAGCTCGATATAATAACATCACCTCCCTTGTTTACTATTTCAGTTGCAACATACTCAAAATCATGTATTTCATTTAACATAGAAACATAGACTTTGACGGCAGATAAGGACCACTTGGCCCACCCAGTCTGCCCATTACCCTACCTACTGGATAAGCTGCAGATTCTAGTTAATCAACAGCCTACTTCCTGCCACCCCCACTACAACTGCCTTGTGTCTGTCCCATGCATGTTTGAATTCCCCACTGTTTTAGCCCCAACAACCTCCCCAGGAGGCAGTTCCATGCATCCACCACTCTCTCCATGAAAAAGATTTCCTCACATTACCCGAGCCGTCCCCCTCCATCTTTAAATTGTGTCCCTTGTTCTTACACATCTATTTTTCTGAAAGATGCTACCCTCCTGGACTTTGTTGATTCCTTGAGGTACTTGAACATTTCTATCATGTCCCCTGGCTCCTCCTTTTCATCAAGGGTATACATATTAAGCTCTCTCAGTCTCTCTTCATATGATTTCTGATGCAAACCCTGCACCATTTTAGTTACCCTCCTCTGGACTGCTTCCATCCTGTCTATGTCCTTGCGTAGATGAGGTCTCCAAAACTGCACACAGTACTCCAGATGGGGTCTCACCAACTGTCTGTACAGAGGGATAACCACTTCCCTTTTTCTACTTGTGATGCCCCTTCCTATGCATCCCAGTATCCCCCTGGCTCTCCTTACTGACTTCTCACATTGCTTACCAACCTTTAGATCATCTGATATGACTACCCCCAAGTCCTGTTCCATTTTTGTTGTTGTTAGTACCTCCCCTGCTATTGTGCACTCTTCTCCTGGGTTTTTGTTTCCCAGGTGCATTACTTTGCACTTCTTTGCATTGAATCTAAGTTGCCATATGTCTGACCATTCCTCCAACCTTGCCAAGTCCCTTCTCATCCTTTCTACCCCCTTGTGCATCAACTCTGTTACAGATCTTTGTATCATCTGCAAAGAGGCATACCTTTCCCTCCAGACCCTCTGCAATGTCACCTATAAAGATGTTAAAGAGGACTGGACCCAGTACTGAGCCCTGAGGTACTCCACTAGTGACCCCCCTTTCTTCGGAATGTGTTCCACTCACTATTACCTTCTGTGTCCTGTTGTGCAGCCAGTTTACAACCCAGGCTACCACCCTGGGACCCATTCCCAGGCTGGCTAACTTGATAATTAATCTTTTGTGCAGGACTGTGTCAAATGCCTTGCTAAAGTCTAGGTAGGCCATATCCACAGCCCCTCCCTGGTCTATTACTTTGGTCACCCAGTCAAAGAAATCGATTAGATTCGTCTGACATGACCTTCCTGCTGTAAATCCATGCTGCTTTGGGTCCTGTGCCCCGCTGGCCTCTAGGTACTCAACAATTCTTTCTTTCAGAAGTGATTCCATCATTTTCCCTACCACTGAAGTCAAACTTACAGGTCTGTAGTTTCCTGCTTCTGCCTTGCTCCCACTTTGTGAAGGGGAATCACATCTGCCCTCCTCCGGTCCTCAGGTACCACCCCATCCTCCCATGATTTGTTAAAAAGTGTGGTCAGTGGTGTCACTAGGTCCTCCCTTAGTTCTTTTAGGATTCCGGGGTGAATCCCATCAGGCCCCATTGCTCTGTCCACCTTGAGTTTTAGGAGTTCTTTCAGGACTCTTTCTTCTGTAAATGGACTGGTGTCAACCCCCCTACCCAGAGTGCTTCTATTGTCTGGTTTAGGTAACTCCTCCTCATCTTCTTTTGTGAATACTGAGCAAAAGTTTAATTCAGCATCTCTTCCTTTTCGCTGTCTCCCTCTGCCCACCTCCCCTCTCCCTTATTAATCTTCACAATTCCTCCCTTAACCATTCTATGCTCCCTAATGTACCTATAAAAGGTTTTATCCCCCTTCTTAACTGAATTGGCTATTTTTTCCCCAGTTTGGGCTTTTGCTATTCTGACTGCCTTCCCCACTTCTTTCTGCTTTAATTAATACAGTTCCCTGTCATGCTCCTTCTGTGATGCCTTATACTTTTTGAATGCAGCCTTTTTCTCCTTAACCTTCCCTGCCACCTCTTTTGAGAACCATAGTGGTTTTTCACTCCACTTTGTTTTCTTTATCTGTTTCACCCAAAGGCTTGTTGCCTCTATGATGGCAGTTTTGATTTTTCTCCATTGTTCTTCCACCCCTCCTTTTTGGCCATTTGCTAGTGTGTTCCTCAGGTATTCACCCATTTTGCCAAACTCAGCCCTTCTAAAGTCCAGTATGCTTGTTTTTGTATGGCTTGTCTCCATGGTTGTGCTTATTGTGAAGCACACTGTGCAGTGGTCGCTTGTTCCCAGATGTCTACTTACTTCTAAATTTGTGATCCTCTCTCCATTTGAGAGTACCAGGTCTAGTATTGCTCCCTCCAGAGTGGGTTCCAACACTAGCTGTCTAAGGCCTGCCCCCTGCAGGGCATCGAGAATGACCCTGCTCTTGGATGTGGCTGCAGTACGTCATCCAGTTAACATCTGGCATATTCAGGTCCCCCATCAACAGTATCTCCCCTTTATCATCCATTTTGAGAATGTCCTCTATCATTTTCTTGTCCATTTCCTTCCCTTGAGATGGGGGTCTGTATACAACCCCTGTGCGGATTGTGATGCCATTCCCTGTCTCCAACCTGACCCAGAGTGCCTCTTGTCCTCCCCCCTTTACTTTTTAGTTCTGTAGCTTTGACCCCTTCCCTTATGTATAGAGCTACTCCACCTCCTCTTTTCCCCTCCCTGTCCCTTCTGTAGACTGTGTACCCCGGTATGTTGACATCCCAGTCGTGGTTCCCCATGTACCAAGTTTCTGTGACTTCCACAATATCCAATGTTTCATCTTCCATCACGGCTACTAGCTCAGGAAGCTTGTTTCCCAGACTACGGGCATTGGTACTCATTGCCCTCCATTTAATTTTGGCTTTATCCTTTTTCCCCCCATGCCTGCTCTTTTTGCCCTTGTCCATTTTTCGATTTACCCCTGTCCTGCCCTCTGTTGAGCACTGTACCTCAGCATTTACCTTACTACCCGTCATGTTTTGTGGAGGGAGGCTTGAAATTTCCTGCCTCTTATTAGCACCTTCCCCCCCCATGGCTAGTTTAAAAGCTTGCCAAGGAAGCATTTAAACCTCTCCCTTAGGATCTTGGTTCCCTTCATGGACAGATGCAGACCATCGTGCCAGTATAGACCTTCATCTCTCCAGGTGTACCCCCAGTCCCCAATGAAGCCAAAGCCCTGTGCTCTGCACCAGTTTTGCAACCATTCATTAACCTGCATGGTGTGTAGTACCCTAGCCTCACCCCTGCCATGGAATGGCAGCACCTCTGAGAAGGTAACCGTGCTTGCTACCTGTCTGAGGCCCCTCCCCAACTCTACAATTTCATCCTGCACTGCACTGATCCCATGCCTAGCTAGGTTATTTGTCCCAAGGTGGACAATGATATCTAGTTCCCTCTCCTGTGATGCTGCTTCTGCAATACTGAGGATTTGCTTCTTGTCCCTCCAAGCCATGGCACCAGGCAGGCACCTTACTTCCCTCTCCTCTCCCTCTTCCCCAGGTCTACCCCTCTAACAACTGAGGCCCCTATCAGAAGCTGTTTCCTTCCCCTGTGGTGTCCCTTGCCACCCTTCTGTGGGTCTCCCTTGTGGGTGTCCTCAGCATTCTTCTTGGTCTCCACTGAGGGTGCCATCATAGAGGAACCTTGCTCTGCCAGACTGGCATATGGTTTGTTAGGGATCTTTTTCCAATGTCATTTACCCCTGCATGGATTAGCACCAATGGCTGCCTAGTATGTTCCATTAGACCCCTTAGCAGTTTCCTTACACTGCTTATTCTGGCTTCAGGTAGTGTGCTTACTGTTGTAAGCTCTTTCCTGCCCCTGCACACTATTATGTCCATTCCCCATGTAATGAAATCCCCTATCAGTAATATGTCCCTGACCTCATTCTTTTTTTTTTTTTTTTATTTACAGCTTTATCATCACCCTTTGTCTGTCTGGGTATCTCTCTAGCCCTACTGTTGTCATGCCCCTCCCTTATTGAGGTTTTGTTCTGATTAATGCTGGTTTTCTCTTCCTGGCTGAGTGCTATTGCTCGATTCTTACCTACGTTAATTAAATATAATTTGTGTCTGATTTGTTCCCTTCCTCCTCATGCTCCAACCCTTCATATTTATTTCATAAAAACCACGGGGGCACTGCTTTACACCTGCCCCCTTCTTGTAGGCCTAGCTTAGATTTTACTTCACTCTTCCTCACGATCATCTTCCTTTGTGGTAGGTACAACTCCACTTATGTTACGTTCAGGTTCTAAATCATTGAAATGTTTTACATCTTCCACTGGAGGTGGTACTAGGATACCACTAGTGGCACTATCTATAAATTCCTCTAATCTGCTGATTTCAGTCTGTCTGCAACTTGAGCAGAACACTCTGAATGAGAGGGACTGGAGGAAAGGTGTATATGAGCCTCCCTTACCAGGAGAAGGACAAGGCTTCTGGCCAAAAAACACTCCAAGCCTGGAGCTAATGAGCAGAAACGTAGCAGTTTTGCGCCACGTGGGGATGCAAAAATGGTCCACCTCTGGACGACCCCATCTTGAGAAGAGGTCAATTATGATGGAAGTCAGCAGTTCCCATTTGTGTACCAGGGATGAAGAACTGCTAAACCCATCTGCCAAGATGTTTTGGACACCTGGGAGAAACATCGCCAATAGCTGATGGATATGAGACACTGATTAGCACCACACTCTCATTGCTTCCTTGCACAATGGATAAGAGCAAGCACCCCCTTGCTTGCAGAGAGCATGACACTGACACTGTCTGTGTGAATTAGCAAAGGACTGGGGCTGAGGTGCACCTGGAAGGCCTGGTGACCAAAGAACAACAGCCCGCATCTCCAGAACACTGATATGGAGATCCCAGTCTAGCTCAGTCCAGGACCATTGGGTCTGGAAGGAACAGAGATGGACAACCCAGCTGGACTCAGAGGCATCCACTGTAAGGCTCTGCACGGGTTGGGGAAAACAACGGGATTCCCTGCAACAGGTGCTGGCGGTCCATCCACGACATTAGAGCACAGTAGAGAAGGAACGTGACAAGGACCAACTGTTAGAACACATCTGTTAGCTGATCCCACTACACCCGAATAGTGCAATGCAGTATGTGCATGTGTAAACAGGCAAAGGGAACCGTTACTATGGCAGCAGCCATTAGACCCAGGAGATGCAACACTGTCTGAGCGGACATATTATCACTCCTGTGTATCAGCTGGGCTTGGGCAACAATAGCCTTTGCCCTATCTGCAGGCTGGAAGGCACTGCCCAGCACCATGTCCAACCCCACACCAACATAATGGTGGTACTGACACAGAACTAGTATCAATTCTGGTACATTTAACATATCTCCCCAGTTCCTTGAACAACTGTCTTGTTCTGGACAGTGTGTACAGAATCGCTTCCCTGGACAGGGCCTTCAAGAGCCAATCATTCAGACACAGGAAGGCATAACGCCCTTCTCTCTGAAGGGCCACTGCCACGATTGCTAAGCATTTTGCAAATGCCCATGGTTCCAAGGATAAGTCAAAAGGCAAGACTCGCAACCGATAATGGCTGCGCTTGAGCATGATGCGGAGGTACTTCTGGTGGCACTTACTAATTCTGACATGAAGGTACGTGCCCTTCATGTCCAGCGCACAGAGCCAAGCTCCATTTTGTAGCATGGGGATGACAGCCTGAAGAGACCCCATTCAAAACTTTTTGTATCTGATGAACAGGTTTAGGTCTCGGAGGTCATGTACAGGATGTAGATTTCCTGACCACTTGGGGACCAGGAAGTAATTGCAATAGAACCCTATGTTCCTTTCTTGGGGAGGAAAAGGTTTGATAACTCACCATTGAATGACTGAGTGAACCTCCTCTAGCAGAAGGGACAAGTGACTTGGAGGATAATGAGAGAGAGGTGGAGGATGAAAGTACAGTTATGTAAGAACTTACCGTAACAGTAGATCTTCGAGAGAGGCTCTTGCAGTAGGTAATTACATATAGGACTGACGTTGGCAGGCGGCAGGACCCCATGGAAAAATTTCTAGCTAGCAGTCCCTGGTGAGAGACCGCCCCCACGTCAGGTGACCGGCATCAGGAGACGCTGGTATAAAGGGGCGGACCCTGACGCCCGCCTTCCAGTTCTTTCCCGACACAGGCCAGAAAGGCCGGACGAGAGAGGAGCAGATATTTCCATCACTGGAAAAGAAGCTGAAAAAGCCTAGGGGGATGGAGGGCGGGAAGGTATTACCTACTGCAACAGCCTCTCTCGAAGATCTACTGTTGCGTTAAGTTCTTACATAACTGTACTATCTTACTTCGAGAGGGCTCTTGCAGTAGGTAATTACATATAGGACTGAATCTGAATCCCAAGCAGTCTGGAACAAAGAGAGGCACCGGGGGGAGGAAAACTACTCCAAGAAGCAGTTCTAGCTGTGCAAGCCTCAAGATAAGAGGCCTTGCAGAACAGCCAGCCCAAAGCCTGCTCTACGGCGAGAGGCAACATCCAAACTGTAGTGTTTAGTAAAGGTATGGACAGAAGAAAAAATTACTCACCTTAGTAATGTTGTTTCTTCTAATGGAGTCTTGCTATATTATGACAATTGCAGTTAGTCCCACCATTAGAACTGCTCCGGAGGTGAAAGAGTTAACTTCCATGCCAGGCATGGAACTTAGAGCGCGAGCTCGTTTAGAAAAGCTCTGTCTGGAATATTTATAACTGAAACTGTCAGATCTTTACGAGCAAAACTCACTAAGGTTCTGTGTGGAAACTGTAACCTACACTAGCCAACTGGCTACTTAAATATTAAACACATTTTCCTGGTCCCAACACCAAGACTCAAGTCAGGGGACCAGAAAATAAGATAAGATTAGATAAAATAAAACACAAGACCCAAACACCCTAAAAAAGAAGGGGTTGAAAACATAAAATGGGCATCAATAAGTGCCAACAGTGGACTGCCCACCCCATACCAAAAGTAGAAGTTCTGAGAGGGAGGTCATAATATAGCAAGACTCCATTAGAAGAAACAACATTACTAAGGTGAGTAATTTTTTCTTCAAACAACATGAAGTCTTGCTATATTATGACAATTGCAGACTACAGCAGTACCTCCATGGAGGAGGGACAGAACCTACTTAGGAATAGGCTCTGAAGCACGGCTGTGTTAAACCGAGCATCCTCCTGGCCTGATATCCAGGGAGTAATGCTTGGTAGTGTGTACTGTTTTCCAAGTAGCTGCTTGACATATCTCTAAGATAGGATGTCTCTGGCAGCAGCTAGAGACGCAGCTGTACCTCTGGTAGAGTGAGCCCTCAGGCCTGAAGGGGGAACTTACCCAGTTTTTGATAGCAAAATTGATACAAGAGACAATCCACCTGGCAATGGATCTTTAGTGGCAGGTTTCCTTTCCCAACCTCACCATAAGTGAGAAATAGTTGGAGGAGTCAAACCCAGGACCCTTGGCGCCCTATGTAGTAAACTTAGGGCCCTCTTAACATCTAGCTGTGCAACCTCCTCTCACCAGAGGAGGAATGGTCAGTGAAGAACACTGGAAGAGAAATAGATTGATTAAGGTGGAAATCTGAAACCACCTTAGGCAAAACTTCCTGTTAGTCCTGAGGACTACCTTATCCCTGTGAAAGGAAATAAAGTCAGTCTCCACTGACAAAGCTTGTAACTCACTTATGCGCCTGGCAGAAGTGATGGCTACTAGAAACACAGTTTTCCAAGTCAAGTACTTAAGCTCTGCCGAAGACAGAGGTTCAAAGGGGGGTTGCATCAGCTGAGCAATGCAAACATTAAGATCCCAGGCAGGAGCAGGGTCCCTGAATGGTGGATTGGTATGAAGCAATCCCTTAAAAAACTTGGAAAATACAGGGTGAGCAGAAAGAGAAGAGGGCTTCCCTTCTGAAATAAAAGCAGAGACAGCTGCCAAATGCACTTTCAGGATAGCTGGTCTCAGTCCCAAAGAATTAAGATGGACCATATAGTCCAAAACAGTGGGGAAATCAGCAGATTCCGGGAAATATGCTTCCCAGAACACCATATGGAAAACCTTTTCCATTTGGAGTTATAAAGTAACCCTAGGGAAGGCTTCCTAGAAGCTTTCAAGATTTCGAGAACACCTTGAGAAAGGTGTAGGTCAGCAAATTCTAACTCCTCAAGAGCCAGGCCTGAGGTTGAGGGATTTGAGATCTGGATACCAGACTCTCCCTGGGCACAGGTTAACAGACTGTGGTTCCTGGGGAGACACAGGGAAGATGGACTGCAAGGACAGAAGAAAAATTACTCACCTTAGTAATTGCTTTTCTTCTCATGGAGTCTGCTATATTATAACAATAGCAGTCAGCCATGCAGCTGAACTGCCCGGAGAGGAAGGAGTTAACTCCAGAAGATCTGAGTTCTACAGCCGCAGTACGCAGTGCCCAAAGCTTCATCTGGCAGTTTCAAAATGAAACTGTCAGATCTTTACGAAGCTAACATCAAAGGACGGAAAGTCTGTGTGGAAAACTACACTAGCCCATGGCTACCTACTTAGTAATAACAACAATATAAAGAACAAAGAAACACTCAGAGCCATAATAACAAAAATTGATGGTATTATGGTTCGTTTTACCACCCTTGACAAGCACATATGAACCCCCTTCCCAAAGACTCAAGTCCAGGAAGAGGCAATATAAATAACCTAAATGAAACAATCTAGATCCCTAACCCAAAGGAAAAGAGGGTAAGGAAAACTACAATGGCATGACACAGTTTGCACGCAATTACGCCACCCCTACCCAAGTAGAAGTTCTGAGAGGCAGGAGGAGGGTGGTTATAATATAGAAGACTCCATGAGAAGAAAAGCAATTACTAAGGCGAGTAATTTTTCTTCAAACACCATGAAGTCTTGCTATATTATAACAATAGCAGATTACACAGCAGTACCTCCATGGAGGAGGGTCAGAAACTCACTTAGGAAATAGGCTCTGAAGCACAGCTGTGCCAAACCGAGCATCTCTCCTGGACTGGACATCCAGGGAATAATGCTTGGTAAAGGTGTGAACTGTCTTCCAGGTAGCAGCTTGACAAATCTCCAGAATGGGATGTCTCTAGCAGCCGCTAGAGACGCAGCTG
The DNA here is from genome assembly GCA_016271365.2 of Neoceratodus forsteri. Classification (NCBI taxonomy): domain Eukaryota; kingdom Metazoa; phylum Chordata; order Ceratodontiformes; family Ceratodontidae; genus Neoceratodus; species Neoceratodus forsteri. Next base: position 302,112,968 of record CM057458.1, on the reverse strand, counting down.
TACCCTGGTGGGGAGGCCTCAATCCTGGGGGGGTACTCACCCAGTTTCTGATAACAGAATTGGACACAAGAAACAATCCACCTTGCAATTGTTCTCTTAGTGGCAGGTTTCCTTTGCCAACCTCGCCATAGGTAAGAAAGAGTTGGAGGATTCGAACCTATGACCTCTGGTGCCTAAATAGTAGCTAAGGCTCTTTTGACATCCAGGCTGTGCAGTCTCCTCTCACCTGAGGAAGAATGCTCAGTGAAAATACTGGGAGAGAGATAGATTGATTCAGGTGGAAATCAGAAACCACCTTAGGCAAAAACTTTCTATTAGTCCTAAGGACTACCTTATCTCTATGGAAGAGAGATAAAATCTTCTTCCACTGACAGGGCCTGTAGCTCACTTGTCGTCTGGCAGAGGTGATAGCTACTAGAAAACGGTTTCCGTTAAATACTTGAGCTCTGCAGAAGACAGAGGCTCAAAGGGGGTTGCATTAACTGAGCAATGCAAATATTCAGGTCCCAGGCGGAGCTGGTTCCTCAAAAGGAGGGTTAGTATGAAGTAACCCTTTAAAAAACTTGGAGAACACCGGGTGAGAAGAAAGGGAGGCAGGCTTCCTGCTGACACAAAAGCAGAGACAGCTGCCAGATGAACCTTCAGGTAGTTGGTCTAAGGCCTAGGAATTCAGATGGACCAAATAGTCCAGTAGAATGGGAAGATCAGCAGATTCTGGGACAATCTGCCTCTCAGAGCACCAGATGGAAAACCTCTTCCACTTAGAATTATAAGTGGCTCAAGTGGAAGGCTTCCTTGAAGCCTTTAAAATATCCATGACACCTTGAGAAAGGTGTAAGTCAGCAAATTCTAGCTCCTCAAGAACCAAGCCTTGAGGTGGAGGACTTGAGGTCCGATACCACACTCTCCCTGTGCACAGGCCAGTAAGTCGTGGGACTCTGGGCAGGCTCAGGGCAGGTGGACTGCCAGGTGACAGGAGCAGAGGGGTACCAGGGCTGTCTGGCCCAATCTGGGGCAATCAGAATCACTCTGCAAGGTTGAGATCTGATTTTTACTAGTACCCTGAAAAGGAGAGGAAAGGGGGAAAGGCATGCAGGAACTTCCCTTTCAGTCCAACAGAAAGCGTCCAAAGGACTGAGCCCAGAACTGGAGGCCTGCAACAGAAAGAGGAAGTTGGTGGTTGTCTGGGGCTGCGAAAAGATCTATCTGAGGAGTGCCCCATCTGGCAAAGACAGACCCCAGCACTTGTGGATTCAGAGCCCATTCGTGATGGCCCTGAGGAAATTCTGCTGAAGGCATCGCCAGGACATTGTCCTTCCTGGGAGATGAACCGCTATCAGGGAGGTGTTCAGGAGTAAGCCAGAGACCACAACTTCATTGCTTCGTGCACAAGGCTGAAGACCAAGTGCCCCTTGCTTATTGATGTACCACATTGTGGTGGTATTGTCTGTCCTGACTTGAACCACTTTGTTCTGGACAGAATCTGAAAACACCAAGAGCTAAAAGACAGCTCTGAGTTCCAAAAGATTGATGTGGAGCACAGATCTTGAGGAGACCATACCCTTGAGTGGCAAGGTCGCCGAGGTGAGCCCCCACCCTAACAGGGAGGCATCCGTGAGGGGGTGAGGGAGGAGAAATGGGAATGAAGGAACTTCCTGTCTTAAATTGCTCTGGACCTGCCACCAGTGGAGGGCTAGGATCAGAGTTTGAGTAACTGGGACCAACTTGGTAGGGGTCCTTCCTTTGAGACCAATAGGCCCTCAAATGGAACTGAATGTCCCTCATCTGGAATCTTGCTCCCTGCACGACAGCTGTGGAAGCAGCCATGTGCCGAGGAGTTGCAGAGTGCCTTGCTGGTCGAGAGACCCAAGAGGGTAAAAGGAGGATGCCAGGCGATGAGTCTGTCCACCGCTTCCGAGGGAAGAAAAGCCCTGGCTAACCTTGGTGTTCAATTCTGCGCCTATGAAAGTTGGGACCTGAACTGGTTCCAGAACTGACTTTGGTAAGTTTAGCAGGAATCCAGGAAGTGAGAAGCTGCTGGGTGACTTGCAGAGTGGGATTCACCTGACCTGGAGACTGACCCACAATGAGCCAGTCGTCCAGGTAGGGAAACACAGCAACCCTTGCCTTTCTTTCAGCAGAGAGCCACTACTACAGCGAGACATTTGTGAATACCCTTGGCGAGAGGTAAGGCCAAGGGCATTGCCCTGAACTGGTAGTGGCCTGAGGGCAGTTCAAACCTGAGGTACTTTCGTGAGAAGGCCTGATCAGAACATGAAAATAGGCATCCTTGAGGTCCAGGGAAGCTAGCCAGTCCCCTGGCCTTTAGGGAAAACAATATCATTGCCAGAGTCAACATTTTGAACTTTGGTTTCAACAGATGCTTGTTCAAGTATCTTAAATCTAGAATGGGCCACCATTCTCCTGTCTTTTGGGGTAAGAAAGTATCTTGAATAAAGCCCTTGCCCTGATGGCAAGGAGGAACCCTTTCACTGCTTTGCAGTCCAGCAGAGCAGAAACCTCTGCTTCCAAAGCAAGGGCTTCTGAAGGATTTGCAGGTGGAAAATGCCTGCTCTCATCTTTGAAAGTGTTTGAAGCTGAGAACCCAGACCTATCTACATCCAGAACCCATCTGTCCGTGGTTAGGGACAGCCAGTTCCGCTGAAATAGGCCAACCTGCCCCCACTGGTACAGGAGAATCGGCCCTGGCACCCCATCAGGGTGCCTGCTTACAGCAGCCTTAGGTTGAGGAGAGGGGGACGGTCTACTAGGAGCCCTGTCTACCCCTGCCTCTGAAGAAACCCCTGTGAGACAGCAGAGGAGGCTTGAAATTGGTAAAAGGCCTGAAAAAGCCTGCCTACCTCTGGGAGCATGCCTTGTGGCATGGCAACTTCTCCATAGCCTGGGCACTTTTGTAGAGTAGTTCTGTATTCATCCATCTTTTTCCATATAGTTTTCTGTTTGCTCCCCAAAAGAGAATTTCACCACAGGAAAATCCATAGCCTTTGACTGGGTATCTTGGGACAGATTAGCGCATCTGAGCCATGCCAAACTACGGGAAGCTACAGAAGTGGCCATGACCCTAGAAGAAACATCATTAACATCAACAGCAGTATGAAATTGAACTTTAGAGGTTTCAATGCCATCAGCAGCCACCTGTTCCAACTCACTAGCCAGCTGGCCATGGCCTGCTTTGGCTAACTGCAATACTGTGTCCCACCCAGATTTCTGATATCTGCTACATAAGCCATATAAATTAGCCTGCCTGAGCCCCAAAGAAGCTGCCATATACTGTTTCCTTCGTCATGGCATCAAATCTTCCTAGAATCCTTATCAGGAGGATGAGGCCAGAGGAATATTAGCCTTGTCACAGGCTGCAGCTTGTACCACACCTACATGACTACACTGCTCAGTAAGGAAGTCTGTATCCGAGCCTGACAAAGCATACCTTCTGTCCATTTTTTATCTACAGGAGGGACAGAATGAGGATTTTTAAAATCTTTGTTGTTTGCTTCTAAATGACTTATGCAAAGGAATAGACAACCTCCTAGACTCTGGAATATCCATCATTTCCACATAATCAGGCTCCTCTTGCTCATCCAGCCTCCTCTAAAGGAAGCTGGAGGGTTTCTCAACCTTTTGTAAAAATAAAGAAAGAAGGGGACTCAGACAGAATAGGAGGAGATTCTAAAGGTCTGTCTGGAGAAATGTCCGTCCAATGGGCACGCCCAGACCCCCCAGCCACACATATAATGATCAAATTCCTCCTCCCTCCTGAGTTATAAAATCTCAACTTCAAAATCCTGAACCACTGGGACTGAACGAACCAACCTTTACCAGAAACTGTTGGTGGTTCTACAGATCCCTGAGACAGTGACTGGACAATCTGAATGGCTTTAGCTATCTCTGCAGCAGTTGGAGACACAATTTGGACCCAGACCCACTGATTTCCTTGTCTTTTTACTTGGGACTGGTTCCTCTGAACTAGCCTTCCTTTGCCCGAGGAAGTCTCGCCCTGGTCAGAGGGCACTCCTCTGGTCCAGTGGGTACTAGACCGGCTGGCCATCCGGATCAGCTGGACTTTTTGGCCTCTCGTTCCCTGAGCCGCCCAATCTCTTCTCCAGGGTGGCTGCAGGAAATTTTTACACCTGGCAGTCTGACAGGAGGTGGTCAGCCCCTCAGACAATAAACACAAGTGGTGTGTGGGTCAGCCCTGTAAAGGCGTCCCCACAGCTGAATCACAGTGTTGAAACCCGTGGGCCGGTTTTTTTTAGGTTTCTCAGACATAATGCCAGCCTAACAAAACTTGCCCTTTTGATGGCAGTGCCAGGCAAGACACCCTTATCGGTTCCCTAACCGTGTCACGGGTATTTGAAAAACCGTTATAATTCCGTTTTTTAGAACCGATAAGAACCGGAACCGCACTCTAAAACCCACTGTACACTTTTAAAATACAGAAAACCAACCAATCGGTTCAAAACCGAACCGATAATTAATTTTCCACACAGACTTAAATTTTTGTACTTACGGTTACCAGATAGAGCTTTAAAACCAAATGCGTAAAAATAATAACTTTTGCGGTTCAAATGAACCGAAAAATACTCGCTTGAACCGAGAATGAACCGAGCTGAAGGAGCTGATCTCCGGAGCGACTGTTCAGTGAAGCGGAGTAAAGAATCAGACAGTTTCATTTGAAACTGCCAGATAGAGCTTTGGCCTCGCGCTGTAGAACTCCAGATCTTCTGGAGTTAACTCCTTCCTCTCCGGGGCAGTTCGGCTGCAGTGGCTGACTGCTATTGTTATAATACAGCAAGACTTCATGGTGTTTGAAAAAGTGGGTACCAGGGCTGCCTGGCCCAGTCTGGAGCAATCAGGATCATCTTGCAGGGCTGAGATCTGATTTTGACTAGCACCTTGAACAGGAGAGGGAAGGGGGGGGGAAGGCATAGAGAAACTTCCCTTCCCAATCGAGGAGAAAGGCATCCAGGGGGACTGAGCTCAACACTGGGGGCCTGCAACAAAAAAGTGGAAGCTGATTGTCTGGGGCTGCAAAAAGATCTATCTGAGGGGTGCCCCATCTGGCAAAAACTATCCCCAGTACTCGGGGATCCAGTGACCATTCGTGATGGCCCTGGGAAATCCTGCTGAGAGCATCTGCCAGGACATTGTCCTTGCCTGGGAGGTGAACTGCTATGAGGTAAGTGTTCAGGGAATAAGCCAGAGACCAGAACTTCATCGCCTCGGTGCACAAGGCCGAAGACTGAGTGTCCCCTTGTTTGATGATGTACCACACTGTAGTGGTGTTGTCTGTTCTGACCTGTACCACTTTGTTCTGAACAGATGCAGAAAAAAACCTGAAGTGCTAGAAAAACAGCTCTGAGTTCCAACAGATTGATGTGGAGCAGAGATTCCTGAGGGGACCACAATCCCTGGGTGGAGAGGTCGCCCATGTGTGCTCCCCATCCCAAAAGGGACGCATCTGTAGTAAGGGTCAATGAGTGAGATAGAGGGATGAAGGGCACCCCTTGTCTCAGATTGCTCTGATCCTGCCACCACTTAAGGGCCTGGATCAGGGTTCGAGTCACTGGGATCAACTTGGATAGGGAATCTCTTCTTTGAGACCAAAAGGCTCTCAAATGGAACTGAATGTCCCTCATCTGAAATCTTGCTCCTTGCACTACAGCTGTGGAAGCAGCCATGTGTCCTAGGAGCTGTAGGAAATGCCTTGCTGGTCGAGAGACCTGCAGAGTGAAGGAGGAGGCCAGGGCCACCAGGGTCCTCACCCTTTCTAGGGGAAGGAAGGCTCTGGCCTGCTTTGTGTCCAGTTCTGCACCTATAAAGGTGAGTACCTGGACAGGTTCCAGAACTGACTTTGGAAGATTGAGAAGAAATCCCAGAGAGGTAAGCAGCTGCTGGGTAACTTGCAGGTGTGATTTGACCTGGTCTGGAGACTGACCCACAATGAGCCAGTCTAGGTAGGGAAAGATGGCAATCTTTTGCCTTCTTAAATGAGCAACTGCTACTGGCAGGCATTTTGTGAATACCCTTGGGACAGAGGTAAGGCCGAAGGGCATTGCTCTGAACTGATAATGGCCTGAGGGCAGTTCGAATCTGAGGTACTTTTGGTGGGAGCTTCTGATAAGAACATGGAAGTAGGCATCCTTGAGGTCCAGGGAAGCTAGCCAGTCCCTGGCCTTAGGGAGGGAAAATCATTCCGAGTCACCATTTTGAATTTTGGTTTTAAAGGTGCTTGTTCAGATGTCTTAGGTCCAGGATGAGCCGCCACTCTCTGTCTTTTTGGGGTAAGGAAGTACCTGGAGTACAGACCCTTGCCCTGGTGTGGGGAGAAACCCTTTCTACAGCTCTGAGAGCCAGGAGGGTTGAGACTTCTGTTTCCAAAGCAAGAGCCTCTAGAGGGTTTGCTAGATGGAAAAGATCTGATTCTCATCTTTGGAAATTTTTTGAAGCTGAGAACCAGACCCTGGCTTACTACTTCCAGGACCCACTTGTCTGATGTTAAAGACTCCCAGTCCTGGACGAAGTAAGCCAGCCTGCCCCCTACAGGTAATGGAGAACTGGCCCTGGGCATCCCATCAGGGTGTGTGTTTGGCAGCGGCTTTTGGCTGAGGGGTGGGAGCAGGCTTACTTGTACCCCGTCTGCCTCTCCCTCTGAACATAAGCTGAAGAGGAGGCCTGGGTTTGGTAAAAAGGCCTGTGAAAAGGCCTGCCTCTGCCCCTGGGGGGCTGCCTCTGAGGAGTGGCTTGCCGTTCCTTGGCTTGTGCACTCCTATAAGTGGTTCTATATTCATCCATTTTCTTCATATAATTCTCTGTCTGCTCCCCAAACAGAGAATTTCCCACCACAGGAAAATCCATAGCCTTAGCCTGGGTATCCTATGACAAACTAGTACACCTGAGCCAAGCCAATCTACGAAAAGCCACAGATGTAGCCATGACTCTAGAGGACACATCATTAGAATCCACTGCAGCATGGAATTGCACCTTAGATGCCTCAATACCATCAGCAGCCACCTGCTCCAGCTCCTTGGCAAGCTGGCCAGGGGGCCTGTTTGGCTAAAAGCCATGACAGTATCCCATCTAGATTTCTGATATCTTATACATAGCCATATAATTTGCTTTCTGAGTCCCAAGGACGCTGCCATGTATTGTTTTTAGCCATGGCATCAATCTTCCTGGAGTTCTTGTCAGGAGGATGTGAAGCCAGGAATATTAGCCTATCACAGGCTGCAGCCTGAACTACCCCAACATGGCTGCATTGCTGTGAAAGAAATTCTTATCAGGACCTGACAAAGTGTACCTCCTGTCCATCTTTTATCCACAGGAGGCACAGAATTAGGGGCTTTTAAAATTTTTGTTTGTTTCCTAAAAGATTTATGTAAAGGAATAGACAATCTCCTGGACTCTGGGATATCCATCATCTCTACAAAGTCAGGCTCCTCTTGCTCATCCACAGCTTCCTCCAAAGGAAGCTGGAGAGTTTCAGCAACTTTTTTATAAAACAGAAAATGAGAAGGGGACTCAGAAAGCCTAGGAGGAGATTCTCCTAAAGGTCTGTCTGGGGAGATGTCCGGTTCAATGGGCACATCCAGACTGTCAAAGTCACATTCACACTGTTCATAATCATCCTCCCCCTCCTCTGGTTCATAAAACTCCTCTATATCATATTCTTGAACCGGTGGAACCGGCCGAACCGACCTTTTGCCAGATAGTGGCGGTTCGGACGGAAACGGGGAAAGTGACTGGACAATTTGGATTGCTCTGGCTATCTCTGCAGCAGTTGGAGAAGAATTTTTGACTCCACACCTGCTGATTTTCTAGTTCTCTTTGCTGGAACTGGCTCCTCTGAGTCAGCTTTCGTTTACATTGAAGTCTGGCCCTGGTCAGAGGGCACTCCCTCCGGTTGGCACCAAACCGGGCTGGCCATCCGGGTCAGCGGACATTTTGGCCTCTTGTTCCCTGAGCCTACCAACTCTCTTAACTAGGGTAGCTGCAGGGAAATTCTTGCAAATCTGGCAGTCTGCATTGAGGTGGTCAAACCCCAGACAATAAACACATGTGGTGTGTGGGTCAGCCTTGGCAAAGGCTTCCCCACAGACACTACAGTGTTGAAACCCAGTGAGCCCGGTTTTCTTTTGGGTTTCTCAGACATAATGCCAGCCTAACAAAAACTGCCTTTTCCGGCGGTGCCAGGCAAGACACCCTATCGGTTCCTAACCGTGTCACAGGTCGTGGAAAAACCGTAATGAAATCCAGTTTTTAGAACCGATAAGAACCCGGAACTGCACTCTAAAAAGCTTTTAAATGCTTCAGAATAAAGTTTAAAACAACCTGATCGGTTCAAACCGAACCGATAAACATTTAAAGTTCCACACAGAAATAAACCTGTCTATTACTTACATACCACAGACAGAGCTTGAACCGATTGGTTTAGGTTAAAATAATAATAATGTGGTTGAATTTAACGAGAAAAACTCTTTAAACCGAGAAATGAACCGAGCAGTAGGAGGAATCTCGGAGCGACTGTTCAGTGAGGCGGAGTAAAGAATCTGACAGTTTCAGTTTGAAATATTCATATTCTAGACAGAGCTTTTCTAACAGAGCTCGCGCTCTAAGTTCCATGCCTGGCATGGAAGTTAACTCTTTCACCTCCGGAGCAGTTCTAATGGTGGGACAAACTGCAATTGTCATAATATAGCAAGACTTCATGTTGTTTGAAGTCCAGGTGGTGGCAGCGCAGATGTCTGCCGCAGACACATTTTTGAAACAAGCCGCTGAGGCAGCTACTCCTCTGGTGGAGTGGCCTCTTACCTGACCCAGGAGGGTCTTGTTGTATTTGTCATAACAGAAAGTGATGCAATGAGCCAACCACTTAGATAGGCATTGCTTAGAAACAGCATTGCCTTCCCTTTTATGAGCAAAAGAGACAAACAATTGATCAGTCTTTCTGAGATCCTTCGTCCTGTTGGTGTAGTATCTCAGAATCCGGTGAACATCCATAGTATGGAGTAAATACTTCCCTTGATTAGAGTACTGCATGAAAAAGGTAGGTAACTATGGGTTGATTTAGAGTAGACTCCGCTACTACCTTAGGGAAGAACTTAGAGTTCATGCGAAGAGCAACCCGTTCCTTGTGAAAAATCAAGTATGGAATTTTACACATCAGGGCCTGGAGCTCGGAAATTCTCCGAGCGGAAGTAATGGCCACCAGGAAGAGAGTCTTCCACGAAAGGAACTTCAAATCTGCAGAAGCTGCCGGCTCGAAGGGAGGCAGAGCAAGTTTCTTGAGAACAAAGTTCAAGTCCCAAGGGGGAGCAGGAGTACGGATAGGGGGTCTCAGATGGAGGACCCCTCTGAGAAAGGTCTTAGAGACCTCCAATTGAGCGAAAGTTTTGTCTGCAAAGGGTACATGATAGGCCGAGATGGCTGCCATGTGTACCTCCAGAGAAGAAACGACTGAGGCTCAGGTCAAATAGATGACTTAGATACTCCAGCAGAAGCCCCGCTGAGCAGCAGAAAGGTTCCGCGTTCTTGGAAGCAGCCCAGATAGTGAACCTTTTCCACTTCATGGCGTAAGTGGATCTAGTGGAGGGTTTTCTGGCCTCCACCAAAATCTCTGCCACTTGGGGAGACACCCCAAAACGGGATTGAGCTAAGTCTGCAGGAGCCATGCATGCAGCTGAAGGGATATGAGGCCTGGATGGACCAGGGTCCCCCTGATACTGGGTCAGTAAACCTCAAGATAGAGGAAGAGGAGGATCCTCCGAGTATTGCTGTAGAAGAGAGAACCAAACTTGCCTGGGCCAGAAAGGAGCAATCAGAATCATTTGTACTCCTTCTGAAGCTAGTTTCTGCAAGGCTTGTGGGATAAGTGGAATTGGGGGAAAGGCATAGACGAATCTGTCCTTCCAGTCTAGAGACAGAGTGTCTCTCCAGAAAGCACCTCACTCTGGAATGAGTGAGCAGAAGACAGGAAGCTTTGCGTTTAGAGGGGATGCGAATAGGTCTACCTGTGGTGTTCCCCAAAGTCGGAAGATACTGTCTAGGACCCCTTGGTCCAGTTCCCACTCGTGAGTCAGAGCAGAAGAGTGACTTAGCTTGTCTGCTAGGGTGTTGTTGACTCCCGGAACGTGAATTGTCGTGAGGTGAAGGTCGTGATGCGTTGCCCAATCCCAAACCCTCATTGCCTCCCTGCAAAGAGGGTAGGACCGAGTCCCTTCCTGTTTGTTGATGTACCAAACCACGCACATGTTGTCCATCTGGACGGCTAGGTGGCTGGGAAGGATGTATTGGTGAAGGGCTTGGAGAGCGTACAACACTGCCCGGAGCTCGAGCACACTGATGTGGACAGCTTGTTCGAGCTTGGACCAGGAGCCCTGGGTCCGATAAGGCCCTAGATGGGCTCCTCAACCTTCGCCTGAGGCGTCTGTGGTTAGAGTCTGGGAGGGGGGAGGACGAAAGGAAGGAACTCCCGAAACAGGTTCTCTCGAACCATCCACCATAGAAGTCTCAAGCATCAGCAAGGAGACCAGAACTGGAGTGATCTAGATCGGTCCACCAACTGATCCCATTGGGAGTGTAGAGTCCACCGAGATATTCTCATGTGTAGTCGAGCACGGGGAACTGTCGGGATAGCAGCCGCCATGAGCCCGAGAAGGCGAAGGACCGACCTTGCAGAGACCCGCCTGCGGCCGGACAGCAGACTTATTTGAGTCTGGAGGGTGGACGCCCTGTCCGGTGGCAGGAAGGCCCTGCCCGTGGTTGTATCGAGAATCGCCCCAATAAACTGTAGTCTCTGGGATGGGATCAGGTGAGACTTGGAATGGTTGATGGTAATACCCAGGTAGGCAAAAACCTGCTGGGTAAGGGAGAGGCAGCGCAGGAGTTCCTCCCTGGATGAGGCCGCTAGGAGCCAATCATCCAGGTATGGGAAAATCTGCACCCCCCCCGGTACGCAGGTGGGCCACCACCACTGCCAGGCATTTGGTAAATACCCGGGGTGCCAAGGATAGACCAAACGGAAGTGCCTTGAATTGGTAGTGGTCCCCCTGGAATGCAAAACGAAGGTATCTGCGGTGAGACGGGAGAATGGAAATGTGCAGGTAAGCATCCTGCATATCCAGGGCACACAGCCATTGACTCGGCCGGAGGAGGGGCAGAAGGCTCTGCAAAGAGAGCATCCTGAACCTTTTGTATTCCACAAAAAGATTCACGGAACTGAGATCCAGAATTGGTCCGAGATCTCCGGTCTTCTTTGGGACGAGGAAGAAATAGGAATATTAACCCTTCCCTTGCAGATGAAGGGGGATGGATTTTATTGCACATTTCAGCAGTAGAGCCAAAATTTCCTCCAGGACCAAGAGAAGATGTTCCCTTTAATAAGACTACTTCAGAGGGGGGTGGCGAGGTGGTTTCTGAAGAAACTCTATCGAGTGTCCTTCTGCGATGAGCTGGAGCACCCAAGAATCTGTTGTTATCCTCTCCCAGCCCGGAAGATGGAGGGAAAACTTCCCTCCTACTGGTTCCTCCGGGAAGTCCAGAGGCTGTGGAAGAGGGAAGGAGTTAGGTGGTGTGGGGCAGCGCTGCAGCTGAAGCACCCGCTGCTTTTTTGGGTGGGGGGCTTAGCAGCTGTGGGGGCCCGGCATTTTGTGGCCCGCCTTCCCTGGGGTTTCGCCTTGTGCCGAGTCCGTCTGCGAAAGGGAAGCCGCTGCTGCTGATAGGGACGGTACATGGAATCGACAGACTTCAGTGCCATCCCCTTCTCTTGCAAATCGGTGATGATGTCCTTGACATCACCACCGAAAAGCACCAACCCCCGGAAGGGCGCTTCCTGGATAGCAGATTGCACCTCCGGGACCAACTCTGACACGCCGGAGCAAGCCACGCCATAGGCCTACAGCGAAAGCAGAGCTCCGGCCAGCAGTGTCCACTGCATCGTATGTCGCATGAAGCATGTGTCGACTGGCTGAACGTGCAGAGTGGACAAGATCAGCCAGCTCCTGCTTGACTTGGGAATCTGACAGGGAGTCCAATTTGGCTTCCACCTGAGTCAGAATGGCCTTCTGGTAGTCCCCCATATGGCCGACATAATTCAGGGCCCTAATCCCCAGCATGGAGGAAGCAAAGATCTTCTTCCCATACTGGTCCAGAAGGCGAGATTCTTTGTCAGGTGGCGACGAGCTGAGGTGTTTTGGGTTGGCCGTGAGCGGCGCTAATCACAACCGAGTCGGCACAAGGGTGAGAATCTAGGAAATCAACGCCCTCTGGAGCCTGATATAGCCTATTCAACTTCCTTGGAAGTGGGGCTAAAGCCGATGGCTGTTTCCATATGGTGGTGACAAGGTCGGCATGAGGCTCTATCCAGGGTGGCACCAAGGTAGGAGCTGTCACGGGCAGATCCAGATGTTCAGCGAGTTTCAGACGCTGAGGATCTGGTTCCAAGGAGTGCCACTGATGAACCTCCTGGATTTTCCTTAGCAACTCCATAAAAGAAGGATCTTCCGGAGGAGACCTTGTCGGAGTCCTTGGCCTGGGCTTCGACGGAGAATGTGGCTCGTCATCCCCCTTGGAGCAACCGTCGGAGTCCGAGGATGAAGAGGAGGAGGAAGAGGAAAAAAAGACTCCCTTTCCCAACCAGGGGGAGGAACAGACCCCTTGGAAAGCGTGTCCTGCCCCTCTCTGGACCCAGACGGAAGAGCCCTGGAGTCCAGAGGTGGTGAGGGAATGTGCTGCCTCGGACGTACGGGAACCTGAGATGGCACTGTCGTCGGTAGGCAGCTCTCGACCTCCCTGGTAAGCTGAGCCTTGGCCTCAGCCCACCAGGAGGCCAGAGTCTCCTGCAGGTCCACTGGCGGCTGTGGGGGTGGTGAAGGAGGAGGCGAGGGATAAGGATACGGGTTGTACCCATATGGAGAGTATCCAAAACCCGGCTGCGGAAAGCCCGGCATCTGGTATTGTGGCGCGGGTACTGTGGTGTCGGAAAGACCGGCATCGGGTACTGCGGTGCTGGATACAGTGGTCCCAGGTATGTCTGCATCGGATAAGACGGAGGGTACCCGGGAGCCGGGGGAGCTGCCGGCCCAGCCAGCGGCCTCATGGGCGGATCCATGTTGCAGGGCCCGGAGGGCGCGAGATCAGCGGTGGGGACATCCGGAAGCGGGATGTCGACCGGAGTCAGTAGAACCGGCATCGGGGGCCCCGGCGGAGATACCGGCGTTGGAGGAACCGGTGTCAGAGCCGGCGTCTGGGAAGCCGACATCAGATCTGGCATAACTGCAGGAGGACGGTCTGATGGAGGAAGGTCCCCAGCGTCACCCGGGGATGGAGGGGAAAAATCCCTGGGGTCGGGCTGGGGGGGACTCTGGGTCCCCGGACGGCAGCGAAGGCTGCGGAGAACCGAGCAGCGGACATGGGAGGGTCTGTCGTCGGTTCCGTCGCGACGGACGTCGAGACGATGTGGACGGCGGCTTTATGGCGAAGCTCTGGCGGCGCCGGAGGAGCGGCGTCCGCTTATGGAGCCTTCACGGAGGCAGGCTGAGAGAAGGATCAGCCTGGTCCGATGGAAAGAGCCTGCGAAGGGCCGATGCCAGACTTACGGAGTCGCTCACGCCAGTAGAACGCGAGCCTGTGGCGAACCCGGGCAGAGGCCTCCAATTGCCGGGCCTTAAAGAGCCCGAGCCAGACAGGCGGGCCAGCGCCTCGGAAACCTCCGAGGCAGCCGTCGAGGCGGTCCCTGGAGGGCGTAACCTGTGTCCAGCGGCTCGAGGAGGCGCAGTAGAAACCCTTGTCCAGTGCCTCCTTATCCTCCTTCTTCGATGGCCGGAAGTGGGCGCCTACCTCAGTTTTTTGAGCTCCTTCTCCATCACACTCATCTTTTTCTTCAAAATATGGGCTTCCAGGGATTGCTGCCACCTTTTCCGGGTAGCCGCGTCGAAGCTGAGGCAGTGCTGGCACTTCTCGACCGGGTGATCAGGGCCTAGGCAGAACAGGCACAGGGAATGGCCGTCCTTGTGCGGTAGTTGGGCGCCGTACGAAGTGCACATATTTTTGTGCTCGGAGGGTGTGGGAGGCGACATACCGGCGATGGTACTAGCGTTAATCGAAAAAAAACAAAATTACTTGAGTAAAACCCAAAGCGAAGATCGGGCTGATGAAGCACGAACTTTTCCTTGAGTGTACCACGAGCTACTTGGCCGGAAAAGAACTGGAAGGCGGGCGTCAGGGACGCCTTATACAGATGTCTCCCTGATGCCGGTCACCTGACGTGGGGCGGTCCCACGCCAGGGACTGCTAGCTAGAAATTTTTCTGTGAGGTCCTGCCGCCTGCCGACGTCAGTCCTAAATGTAATTACCTACTGCAGGAGCCCTCTTGAAGCAAGATCTGGAGGGATAGATAGCAACACTACAGCATGCGCCTAATTCACTATTTCTAGGATCCACTTTTCAGTCGTGATCTGCCTCCATTTTAGCAGATGAAGGGAGATTCTGCCCATCATCATCACTACCACCAGTGGAGGTAATAGTGGAGGGGGAGAAGGAGGAGAGTCAAGGCACTGGGGGAAGCCTTGACTGATCATTTTGGGTGCTTTTGCATTGGCACCAGGAAGGAGGCATCCCAGGAGACCACCTCCACCATGGTTTTGTGCATGAAGTTGCCGATACAGGCCTGCAAAATGTACCCCTACCACCACCCCCCCGCCCCGGCTGGTAGAAGGGTCAGAGATTTGTGTGACCTTAAAGTCATCATGGATGACCGAAGCTCACGTAGTACCTTTTCAACATCACTGGCAAATCCCGCTACTCTAAGCCATGAATATCTTCGAAGGCATTAGAAGCATCTTATGCAGAGCATAACAGATGTCCTTCAGTATCTATACCAGCAGAGGTGGCTTAAATCCAAATCAGCCTTGGCAGGAACATCAGACAAAGTCTGAATGGTAGACATAGCAGATTTTCACAGGCTATCCTTATAATCATGTATGACTGGTAGCAATCCATAAGCCCAAGGATGCAGAGATAGAAATTATATTGCCCACACCTTCCAGCCTCCTGGGTTCTTTGTCAGGTGGCAAAGTGCTCATGTGTCCAAGGGTCCTGGATTGGTCATAAGCAGCCATGACAACTAATGAATGAGTTTCAGCCTGAGAAGCATAATAAGGCTCGACAGACAGAGCAGGGTACATTTCTAGACACTGTAGGCAAGTTATTAGGCCTATGCTAGGCAGAAAAGGTAGCATCCTCTAATGCAGGATATACATGAGGCACAAGGGAGGGTGCAGCTGGAATCTCCAAAAACTCCATTAGATTTTTCTTATTGGAGTACTCTTCCTCAGCATCAAATCCCACAACAGTTTGGATTTGTCTGAGTAAAGCCTGAAAAGAGGGATCTTCAGGAGGAGACGTGAGTATATACCACAGAGTCCTCAGTGCATGAGAAGGTAAAGCTGGAAGGCAAATCCACCCTCGCAGGGACCATTATCCCTTTCTTCATCCTCCAAATCCTCCCCCATATTAAGGCAATCAGGATTACATTCCACCTCATCATAGTCTGGAATGATGATGGGTGTAATTGACAGAGCCTGCGATGCAGGCGGCAGCAGAACGAAAGGTGTGCTTCTGGATCCCATCAATAACAATGGTGCCAACAGGGGAAACCCAGTCAATGGGACAGCCACCATCCTCGGCAGAAGCAACAGCAAAAGGCCTCTAAATAGTTCAGAGAATGAAGCCAGCACAACCTGAGAGTCGACAACACCCTGCAAAGGGCCCGGGACTACCAATGTCGAAGGGACAGAACTCAACGATGGGAGCTGCATACTGTCCGTAATAGGTATGGCAGCGCCAGAGCCAGACTACGATCTTGGTGGACAACGAGGACCTGCCCTCCTTTAATGGAGACCTCGACCTAACAGTTGAGGCAGAAGCTTTATCCTTACGCTTGTAGTGATGACCAGGAAAGAATACTTGACAATGACTTATCCTTGTCGTTGATCTTGGATGACAGCAGCGCTGAGTGCCAGAGCGTGTCCTTTCCAGAGGCAGTCTTCCTGATGTTGGGGGACAGGCCAAAACAACAAACATAAATCATGCTAGCATTGTCCTCGAAGATCCTGTTGCCGCAGAAGCAAAACCTAAATAAATGTTCTTTCAATGGCAACATAAGTTAAAGAAGTAACAATAAATAACTAAATAAATACAGTTAAAAAAATGATGCCATTATTTTTCTGTAGGTCCAACGAATGGGCAATGGTGGGAGAAATAACTGAGGAGCAGTGGGGCCATTCATGATTATATAGGTGCCAAAGATGCACGTCATCACGGGCAGCCCTCAGCTAGCGAAAGTTTCAGAGTGGCCCTGGCGCCAGCAGCTTTCTGTCCCAAAGATGTGGCCCAATGGAGGAAACATTCTCAATGAAGATCACCAGATGTGCAAACAGAATGCTTTATGGGTTTCCATGAGGATTTCCCTTCTTCTGAATGTAGGGTCATTCCATCACTTGTGTAACGCGCTCCATCTCTCTATAACCCAGTCTATATCCTTTATTTATGCAACAGGTGTGGGTTAAACTGCTCAAGATATCACATCTGTCTCACAGCTTGTGAAGACTATAGTGCCATCTTGCAAGTTGAAAGGTGACAACAGAATACTGAACCAATCGGACAGCAGCTTTAACAATGCTCACGACATCGCAACAGTCATGTGCAGTACTGAAGCCACCAGATCGGAGATGGTTTGAGGGGCATGCCTAAATTTTGCACTTTTCCTTTTGTAATTTTTTAATCATTTCCATCACAAAACCACCCAAACACCCATTGTGCAAATCAAACTGACATGGGTGAGAGTAAGACAGTAGAAATATCTTCAATCACCGGCCCGGTGGTGTAGAGAGCTGAGGTGCTATGGGCGCCTTACTTCGCCACATGTAAGTGACCTGGGTTCAGGAATGGACATGGGATGCTTGGGGGTCGGCCAGGAGAGGTAGGATTCAGCATCCATAGGACTGCTGTCCTCTGTCGGGAAGCAGGGATCTTGTGCCTCACTACTTGACTGCCATCTTGAGGAATCCAGATGGCAGGGTGTGTGAGCCACAATAGTGGGAAGGGCACACATTCAGAGCATCAGGGGCGTCTCTGTGGAGGCAGAGCTCGCACACTGTGCTCACTGCATGTACGTGATGCCCAAGAGAAAAAACTAAGGGGAAAAATGAAGGATGGGCTTCATGCAGCATTGCCCGACACGCAGCTGGCCCACTTGTTCTTTCCAGATCTGGGAATGAATCTGGATTGTGTGTCCCAGGTGGGGGAGGACAGCCCTTCCTTCCTGGCCCTACTGTGAGGGGCAATCCATGGGGAATAGGCTTCCCCGATACCAGAGGAAACATGGGACAGCCGCGGCTGACAGGGGCAGAGCAGTCGCCCGTATATACCGAGGCGGATAAAACCTATATAAAAAAAAAAATACCTTAAAATCACTAAACTTGACCTCTTCTGACCTCACTCGTGGCTTCGTCACTTGTGAAGTCAGGAGGTCAACTATAGCTTGTGAACATATTTCTACCATCTTACTCTCACCCACGTCTTTTGCCATATTTATTTTATCTTACTTTAGCTTTAGCCTCTCGGGTTGCCTCAGCCTCAGCTGCCATAGCTCTCTGCATCTGTACAGGCAGTTTGACATCCTTGATTTCCACCCGCTCAACCTGGATGCCCCACTCCTCAGTGGCTCCATCCAGTGTTGCCTGTTAAGGATAAAAATTATGAATTTTTGTTATATATCTCAAAGTCCATCCTAGATCTCCTAATTAGAAAATAAACGGAATACACTATGACAAATTAGTAAGTCTTACTAAGTAAAGCTTTATCTGTTCAGCACCCTCTCCCTGTAGCTCAGGGTGCTGTACAAAACAAGGACGGTGCAGCATAAACACATATTATAAATGCATAAAATTAACACACATATTTAAAATACAAACATAATACAAACCAACCAACCAAACAATTTCAGCTGATACCGGGGGGGGGGATCTGCTTACTAGGTATTAAATGCCTCCCTGAACAGATATGCTTTCAGGCCCCATTTAAAAGCCTCCAGCAAGGGGGTCTCTCTCAAGGATTTTGGGAGTGAGTTCCACAGGGCTGGTGCTGCCATTTCAAATGCACAATCGCCTGAAGAGTTAAGTCAGGGCCTGGGAACCGCTAGGAGGCCCAATGCAGAGGACCACGTTTAACCTCTCATATACTGTACCTTACATAGAAAGAGTCTGACAGCAGATAAGGACCGCTTGGCCCACCCAGTCTGCCCATTTTCCCTACCAGCTGTAACACTGCAGACCTTATCTGATCTCCAGCTTTACCACCCCTCCCTTTCCCCACCAGTAAGGTTCCCTTATGCCTATCCCATACCTTCTTGAATTCCTTTACAGTTTTTGCCCCTACCACCTGCACAGGGAGTCTGTTTAGGGGTATCCACCACTCTTTATGTGACGTACTTCCTTACATCTTCCCCGAGTCTACCCCCCTCCAGCTTCATAGAACCTTCTAATTTATTAACCATTAAGCAAGGACATTGCCAGTGGTCACATTAAATGAACACCACAATGAATACTGTGCAAATGTAAAAATTATTCAGCATGGTGGTGGGGTGTAGCTAGCTAGGAAAATAACATATGCCCCACTACTGTACCCCACATGCTCTATTACGTATGGGATAAAACTACAGCAGTTCTCATATTTATTTGCACTGTTTGTACAAAGACCATATTGCAACATCAGAAGTTGAGGAAATGCTATTCCTTAAAAAATAAACATACATATAGGCTTACATGGTACAGTGTATGCATTCCTATACCTATTATGGCATTGCACGGAGAGCCGTGCATGTTGTATCAAATCCGCTCTGAAAGACGAGTCAACCCTCACAATGTCCATGTACTGCAGTAACTAAAATACTGCTTATGGTATGCATAGCAGTTTACTACATCAGTGTATGAGTTCACTGACCATTCTGTTCTCGGAGGTTCAAGTTTGAGTCTTAGGGCTATTTATTGGATTGGGACTCAGAAGCACTTGTCAGTTCACAAAAGTTCCAGGTGTTTGATGTAATAAATAGCTGAGCTCTTCCACTGAGCAGCTACTCTCAAGGGGAAAAGAGAACACAGTTGGAGAGACAATGAAGGGGAGGATCACAGACCCACCGCCAGCAGTCAGGGAAGAATTAACCTAATAATTATCACATGGGCATCCAAAATGTTAACCAAGGCAATTCCGCCACCTTCCCCACTGAAGTGTTAAAGGAAACAGACAATCTGCAAGTAGAAAAGTGATACAAACATATGAACATGCAGCAGAAATAGGCCACTGCTGTCTATCAAGTCTGCTCAAGTATGCAGCACACAGTTTATACTGCTATAGCTGCCTCCTGCCCATTTCCTGGGAGTGGGTCCCACGATGACAGCCTGGGTAAAAAATTGGCTGGAGAATAGGACACAGAGAGTAACAGTAAATGGAGTCCACTCTGAAGAAACGGGGGTTACTAGTGGGGTACCGCAGGGTTCAGTATTAGGACCGGTCCTCTTTATAAGGTCGGTCTTTATAAGCGACATTGCAGAGGGACTGGAAGGAAAAGTATGTCTCTTTGCAGATGACACAAAGATCTGCAACAGAGTTGATGCACAAGGTGGGGTGGAAAGGATGAAAAGGGACTGGCAAGGTTAGAGGAATGGTCAAATGTATGGCAGCTTAGATTCAATGCTAAGAAGTGCAGGTAATGCACCTGGGAAACAAAACCCAGGGAAGAGTACACAATGGGGGTGAGATACTAACAACAACAAAAATGGAAAGGGACCTGGGGTAGTCATATCAGATGACCTAAAGGTGGGCAAGCAATGTGAGAGGGCAGCAAGGAGGCTGGGGGATACTGGGATGCATAGGGAGGCATCACCAGTAGAAACAGGAAGTTGTTATCCCTCTGTACAGACAGCTGGTCAGACCCCATCTGGAGTACTGCGTGCAGTTCTGAGACCAGTCTTAGCAAAGACACATAGAAAGGATGGAAGCTGTCCAGAGGAGGCAACTAAAATGGTGCAGGGTCTGCACCGGAAGACATATGAAGAGAGACTTAAGGAGCTTAATATGTATAGCCTCGAGGAAAGGAGGGAGAGGGGGACATGATAGAAACTTTCAAGTACCTCAAGGAATCAACAAAGTCCAAGAGGGTAGCATCTTTCAAAAAAGAGTGTGCAAGAACAAGGGCACAATTTGAAGATAGAGGCGGCTCAGAGGTAATTTAAGGAAGTATTTTTCAGAGAGGGTTGTGGATGCATGGAACGGCCTTCCGGAGGAGGAGGTCGTGGAGTCAAAAACATTGGTGGAATTCAAGAATGCATGGGACAGTCATAAGGCAATTCTAGGGGGTGGGGGTAGGAAGAAGTAGGCTGCTGGTTAACTAGGATCTGCAGCTTATCCAGTAGGCAGGGAAATGGGCAGACTTGGTGGGCCAAGCGGTCCTTATCTGCCGTCAAATTCTATGTTTCTATGTTTCCTCCCTGGATTCATCTTCCCCTTCCCATCTTTCCAAACCTCCCCCACAGAATTGACCTTCCATTTGGCCCTGTCCCACTCACTCTTAAAGCTACCCACAGTTTTCAGTGAGATTACTTCCTCCAGCAATTTGTTCCACTCTGCCACCACCCTTTCTGTGAATGAGTGCCTCCTCATTTCCATTCTAAATCTTCCCCCATCAATTTCAGGCTGTGCCCCCTTCTTGACCCCTCCCCTTTTAAGTTAAGCATGTCCTCTACTATAACCTTATTTATACCTTTTAAGTATTTGAAGATGTCTCTCATGTTCCCCTTTCCTGCAGCAAGTACATGTTGAGCTCCCTCAGTTTCTCTTCACAGGGTTTGTCCCCCAGGCCATGGATTATCTTGGTCGCCCTTCGCTGCACCCCCTCCCACATTTTGATATCCTTCTTCAAATATGGATACCAGAACTGCACACAATACTCCAAGTGAGGTCTAACCAGGGACCTGTACAAAGGCATGAGGACTTCCTCGCTCCTTGAGGTGATACCTCTGGTGATGCACCCAGGCATTTTGTTTGCCTTGGCTACTGCCTTACAGCACTGAGCGGAGTTTTTCATGTCCCCCGTGACAATCATCCCTAGATCCTTTTCTTCCTCAGAAGTGGCTACCTGTATTCCCCCTAGCCAGTAGCTAGTCCTAGGGTTCCAGGCTCCCAGGTGCATGACCTTACATTTCTTAGCATTGAACCCCAACTACCAGATGGCCGACCAATGCTCTAACTTAGCCAGGTCCTCCCTGAGCTCCTGCCTCCCCCTCCTTGCTGTCCACTCACACAGATCTTAGCGTCATCTGTGAATAGACAGATTTTACTGCTGATCCCTTCTGCAATGTCCCCAGTTAAGCTGTTAAATAACACTGGACCAAGCCCTGTGGAACCCCGTTTGTTACAGGCCTGGGTTTCCACAGTTCACCCCCTATGGTTTCCATCTGCATCTTGTCCTGCGGCCACCTCCTTACCCACCCCACTATTTTCTCACTGACCCCAGGTTCTCTAGTTTACTGAGCATCCTACCATGTGGCACTGAATCGAAGGCCTTGCTGAAGTCCAGATACGGGATATCCACTGCCTAGCCCCCCGTCCAGTGCCCTCGTGACCCAATCAAAAAAGTCTAGTAGGTTTGTCTGGCAGAATCTCCCTCACACAAACTCATGCTGCCTATCATCCTGGAGACCATTAGCTTCCAGAAAGTGGAACAGTCTCTCCTTCAGAATGGTCTCTATTAACTTTCCTTTGATGGAGGCAAGGGATGTGCCCATCTGTGGCGGTGGTGGTGGTGAAGGTCAAAGTCTGAGTTTTCATGCCAAGTCTATGCTGCAAGATGGTGAAAGAAGTGTCTGGGTCTTACTTTGCAGAACCTATTGGGTCTTTTTAATCCAGTAGGTCAGACAAATAGTTTTTGTTGGATCACTAAGCCTCTAAAGACAGCAGTGCAACATTTTTTTTTTTTTTTTTAAACAGTTTTTACACCAACTGGCCTAATCTATCATGTAAAGCATACTGTCTGTCTGTGCTAATGTTGCATAAAATGTGGGGAAAAAAGGAAATAATTGTGCAATTGTGCTCGCTTCCCCCTGAACTAATTCTGAAATGACTGAGTAACTGCACAGTTGTTCTGAACTTAAATAGGGAAATACTCTAAAAACGGTACTGGAGAGATATTGAAACCCAGAGAGACCAAGAGGTGGAATAAAAATACAAAACGGGAAAGAGGCATTGACAATCACCAAACAGGAAAGGGACCTGAGAGTAATCCTATCTGATGACTTCAAGGTGGCGAATCAGTACAATAAGGCAGTGGGATGTTGGGGTGCACAGGGAAGGGTGTCCTCAGCAGAAGGACGGAGGTGGTGTTGCCACTGTATAAATTTCTGGTGAGACCCCATCTGGAGTACTGTGTCCAGTTCCGGAGATCACATCTCAAAAAGAACGCAGACAGAGTGGAGGCAGTCTAGAGGACGGCAGCTAAAATGGTGCAGAGTCTGAATCAGAAGCCCTATGAGAAAAGACTGAAGGTCCTCAATATGTATACCCTGGAAGAGAAGGGAGAGGGGAGATATGATAGAGACACATAAATACTTCATGGGGGTTAAAAACAGGTTACTCACCTGTAACAGTAGTTCTAGGAGTGGTATATGTTGTTCATCCACACTCTTTGGCATGTCCCTTTCCCCTTTAAATCTTGCCAGAAGTCTTCAAGCTGGCTCCTCCCACCCAACCGGGTGGTAAATACCTCGGCTCCGTCCCATGACCTTCCAGATCTTAGCCCGCTGGAAGCAGGTGATCGCCTATAGCCAGGAGGTCAGGGTGAGTGTGTGGATGAACAACATATACCACTCCTAGAACTACTGTTACAGTAGAGTAACCTGTTTTTCTAGGAGCGTGATATGTTGTTCATCCACACTTTGGCAGACTCCTAGCAGTTCTCTGGGAGGAGGGAGGCAAGGTGCACACCCCCTACTTAGGAAACAGAGATTGGAGAACCGAGGCCCCAAAACCAGCATCCCGATGTGACTCAAGGTAGATGTGGTAATGGGTAATTAAGGTGTTTGCCGACTTCCAGGTAGCAGCCCGACAGATTTCCTGTATAGGGATGTCCCTGGAAGCAGCCACCGATGCAGCAGTATGGCGGGTAAAATGAGCTCTTATCCCTCTGGGAGGCTCCTTGCCCGCCAACTCATAGCACAGACCTATGCATGATGTAATCCATCTTGCAATGGTCCGTTTGGCTGCAGGTCTGCCAGAAGCGGCTTCAGCGTAGGCGACAAACAGCTGGCGAACCTCTCCCCAAATTTCCACCATCCTCTCCTTGTAGTAGGAGACAGCATGCCTAAGGTCCACAGTATGGAGCCTGTACTCGGCGTCTCAGGTGTAGTTAGGGTAATATACCGGTAGAGTCAACACCTGGTTACGGTGAAACTCTGACATCACCTTCGGAAGGAATTTCGGGTGGGGGCGCAGGACAACTTTGTCCCTGTGAAAGACCAGATAACTGGAGTCCACAGAGTGTGCCTGGAGCTCCCCTGTCCTTCTAGCTGACGTGATAGCCACCAAGAAGGCAATCTTCCACGACAAGAGTGAGAGCTCACACTTGTGCATGGGTTCGAATGGCTTGCCCATGAGCTTTGCCAAAACCAGCAAAAGATCCCACAGAGGTGGAGGTTCACGCACCGGAGGGGATATGTGATCCAGGCCTTTGAAAAAGCGCCCGACCACTGTCTCCTGTGCCAATGTCGACTGACTGGCGGGCGCCGGTAAGTGGAAATGGCTGCCAGGTGCACCCTAAGGGTCGATGACCGCAGACCCCCTTTGGAGAGAGACCAAAGGTAGTCTAAAATGTTAGCCACAAAGCAGGATAAGGGGTCCAGACTCTTACCCTGACACCAAATGGAAAACCTCTTCCATCTGAAGCCATAACATTTCCTGGTCGATTCCTTACGAGATGTCTCCACCACGGTGTAGACATCCTTGGAAAGACCTAGAGCCTGGAACTCTAGCCGCTCAGGTAGCAGGCTGTGAGGTGCAGGGATTGAAGGTCTGGATGGAATACCTTCCCCTGGTTCAATGATATCAGGTCCGGGAGTGCACAAAGCCGATCCGGGGCCCTGCAGCTGAGGCTGAGGAGATCTGGATACCAGAACTGGCGGGGCCAATCTGGGGCTACCAGGATCACCTTCGCCTTGTCCCTCCTCACCCTGAGTAACACCCTGTGGATCAAGAGAAATGGAGAGAAGGCGTACAGGAGGCCTGGGGTTCACGGCCTCGAGAAGACATCCCCCTGCAGCGAGCCCTGCTGAGGGGGGCGGGCATGGTACAGCCTCAGCTTGGTGTTCTCCCTGGAGGCAAACAGGTCCACCAACGGTTTGCCCCAATGGGAGAACAGATTGTAACTACCTCTGGATGGAGAGACCACTGGTGGGATGTCTGGCCTATGCTTGGCTGAGCATCTGCCAGCTGGTTCGAGACTCCTGCCACATAGATGGCAAGGAGATCTGCCTCCAACCGGCTGACGAAGGTCCAGATCTGGAGCGCCTCCTTGCATAGCAGACGGGAGTGCGTGCCATCCTGTTTGTTGAGGTAGTACATGGTCGTGGTATTGTCTGTCTGGAGTTGAACCACTTGACCCCGGAGCTGAGGAGCGAAAGCTGACAGTGCCAGTCTGACTGCTCTGAGCTCTAGCAGGTTGATATGGCATCAGGACTCCTCGGGGGTCCAGAACCCATGGGCTCTGTGGTCCCCCATGTGGGCTCCCCAGCCCATGAGAGAGGCATCGGTCGTGAGGACGACCGTCGGCTCGGGGCAGACAAACTGGATCCCTTCCTGGAGACGACCTGGGACGGTCCACCACTGGAGAGCGTCCCACATCTTCTGGGTGACAGTGACCAGCTGGTCGAACTGACCCTGACGCTGAGGTCACTGAGCGGCCAATTCCCACTGGAGGGGGTGCATGTGCAATCTGGCTCCAACGGACCACTGAGGTGCACGCCACCATGTAACCCAGAAGGTGCAGGAAGTCCCGGGCAGGGCGCAAATGCCCAACCAGAAATGACTGGGCAAAGGAGGAAAGAACCTCCACCCTGTCCGCCAGGAGTCGAGCTCTGGCTTGACGAGAGTCGAGCTCTGCCCTGATAAAGCCCATCACCTGAGAGGGCACGAGTTCAGACTTGGTCTCGTTGATCAGGAGGCCTAACTGGGAACAGGTTAGGAGGGCCAGGTCCCTGGACCTCTCCACCTCCTGCAGGGAGGAATCCACCAGGAGCCAATCGTCGAGGTATGGGTATATCCGAACCCCTTGATGCCGTAGTTGGGCCGCCACCACTGCAATGCACTTGGTGAAGACCTCGGCGAGGGGCCGATGACAGGCCGAACGGCATGGATTGGAACTCGTACAGGGTCCCTTCCACCCTGAAGCGGAGGAACCACTGGTGGGATGGATGGATTGGGATGTGGAAAAACGCATCCTGTAGATCCAGTGAACAGAACCACATGTTTCACTCCAAAGATGGTATGATCCGATTCAGAATTACCATCCGGAAGGTGCGAGACCTAAGATATTGAGACAGGTTGTGGAGATCTAGGATGGGGCGCCAACCCTCCGTCCGCTTGGGCTCCAGGAAGTACCTGGACACAAAGCCTGGGTCTGTAGGAGGATCTGGCACTGGAGCTACCGCCTCCTTGCGGAGGAGCTGAGCAATGTCGTCCTGAAAGGCCGACTGAGTGCCAACTGAGATCCTTTCCTCCCATGGGGCACGGGCTTGGCAGGGAGGGTACTGCTCGAACTCTAGAGTCAGTCCCCGACTGACCACTTCCAGGACCCACCTGTCCGAAGTGATACTGGACCAGGCGGAAAGAAAGTGGCGGAGCCGGCCCCCCACGGGAAGACCAGAACTGGCGTGACGGGTGTAGGGGTGGCCACCCCCCGACCAGTCACTGCGCAGGCTTAGAGGAGGGGGGGCTCCTGGACTGGCACCTCGGCCTCCTTTGCGGGGCTGCTGGGGACCCTGCTTGGGCCTAGAGCGCCAAGCTTGAGCCTGCTGCTGCTGACCTCCCTGGAAGGAGGGCTGTCTAACCGCAGGAGAAGAGTGCCGAAAAGGCTTCTTCTTGCGCTTCTGCTGGTTCTTGCCTGAAGAACTTTTTGCAGAAGTGGCATCCAAGGTGGCACTGGACTGCTCTATGCGCTGGAGGTGATCTGCCACTCTCGGACCGAAAAGATCGGTGCCAAGGAAGGGCATGTCGGCTAACTTGTGTTGAGTATCCGCCAGAAAAGAGGATAATCTCAGCCAGGCCCTGCGGCAATTGGCCACTGCGGCTGCTAGTGAACGGGCACAGGAATCTCCAATGTCCAAGGCCGTCTGGAGCTGCTGTTTTGCAACAGCATGGCCCTGGTCACGGACTTGCTTAACTGTGGTCTGCATGTCCGCTGGGAGATGAGGGAGGACTTCATCTAGCGACTCCAAGAGGGCGTGAGAGAAGTGTGCCATGATCACTGCCGAGCTGGCCTGACGAAGGCCCAAGGATGAGGCCGCATATACCTTCCGGGCAGAATGGTCCATATTTTTGGACTCCTTGTCCGGAGGGTGGTCAGTATCCACTGAGCTACCCGTGCGTCTAAACACTGAGGCAGTCACAAGGCTCTCGGCCGAGGGATGCTCTGTGAAGCCCGCCAAGGACCCCATGGGTACAGAGTACTTGCGAGCTATGCGGGCAGACGGAGCCCGGCAAGAGGCAGGGCGCGCTGCCATAGCTCAAGGGCCGGGCCAACAATGGCTTTGGCCACTGGGAAGGCCTCCGTCAGGGTATCCCCCCTCTTAAGGATATCCGTGAGAGGATATTCCGCCTTCTTTTGGATAGGCTCCAAGGGCATACCGGTGGACTCAGAAATCAGTCAGAGGATGCCCTGGAAAGAGGAAGGACCTTCCTCCAGGCCTGTCACTGACAACTCATCATCGGGGTGTGAGTGAAGACCAGCGGTATCCGAAACCGAGGAGTCGGGATACAGGGGTCTCCCGCTTATGTCCCCTTCAATATGCAGAGGGCGATCGGGGACAACAGTGATGGACAGACGACGGGGCAGGCCCGTATCTGTCCGATCCTCCTTCGAGGGAGCCCCTCCCTGAGGCTGCTTAGGCGGTGGTTCCACCAAAATTGGTGGGGAGACCGGAACAGGCCGAACAGGAATGCACGCCGGTCCTACCGGAGGGAGAACCGGAGTCTTCAGTTTTGGAGGAATCGGCGTCTGCCTAAGAGGCTGGGGCCAAGTAATGGCCGGGTGTAGCTGGCGGAGCAGGCTTTTGACTGGTCAGAATTAGTTGTTGCCACATGAGGTCCTCATAACACAGACGGAGCTTCCGTCGAAGTCTCTCCTCGTCCGAGGAGGATGAGGACCAGTGGTGGCGCCTCTTCCTGGAATGTTTGTGACCCTTTTTCGGTTTTTCGACTGACGGGGTCCTAGTCCTCGATCGAGACCAACTGTGTCGGCTCTGTCGCTCGCGAGAGGCCAGATTTGGAGAAAACCGAGGTTCCAGCTCCTTTCCCTCGATCGGGATACCCGAAGGACGGGTCTCTTCATTGGGAAAGGAAAGGATGGGTGTCCTCTCCAAGGAGTCATCGACCGAGGTCGGCGACAACGGCTTGATCGGGTCGAGAGAAATCTCGGCCAGTTTGGCCGTATCCTCAGCCTCGGTGCCCTGGCCTGATAGAAGGTCCGAGAAGCTGGCAGCCGAGGAAGCGATCTTAACAGAGGTCGGAACCGCAAGATCCTGAGAATCGGACTGCTCTCAGTCCCAGGAAAGTCTTCTTCTGGCAGAAGATGATAGAAACATAGAATTTGACGGCAGATAAGGACCGTTTGGCCCACCTAGTCTGCCCATTTTCCTACCTAACAGATAAGCTGAAAATCCTAGTTAACCAACAGCTTACTTCCTCCTACCCCCCACTAGGACTGCCTTATGCCTGTCCCATGCATTCTTGAAGTCCCCCACTGTTCTTGACTCCACAACCTCCTCAATGAGGCTGTTCCATGCATCCACAACCCTCTCAGTGAAAAAAATACTTCCTCACATTACCTCTGAGCCGTCCCCCCTCTATCTTCAAATTGTGCCCCCTTTAGGGTCCTTGTCCCTTTTCTTAGGGCAGGAGGAGTGCGAGCCTGAGGGCGCCTCACCCTTGGTAGGGAGAGACTGGCACAGCTCCCGAAAGGACCCAGTGAAAGTGGAGCCCAGGTTAAGCGGCATGAAAAAACTTTGGCTGGTCAAAGCTTGAGCAGCTTCCTCTTCGAAAGCCACCATCTGATCGAGCTGACTGGCGGATCCCGCGGCCGCAGAAACCGCCAACCTGGCCTCCTTCAATTTCACCGGTGGTTTGCTAAGCTCCGGTCTCCCTAGCTTTCGGCGCGCCTTGCGGTTGTCCAGGACATTGGGATGGAAGGACAGACAAATGGTGCAAGAGGTGGTGTCATGCACAACACCCAAGCAATAGACGCACGAGAGGTGGGGATCGGTGCGTGACATTTTCTGTCCGCAAGGACACCGGCGAAACCCGGGGGATGACTTGTCCTCCATGTCCGAGGCGCTCGGATTGAATCAAAAACTCATACGAGTTCAAAGAAAGCAAATGCAGCAAAAACTGTCGATTAGAATCCAGGGCCTACGGTACTGCAGAAGTAGCTCGAGGGAACCTTAATCTTCCAGCGGAAAGGAAGATCAGGCG
This sequence comes from Neoceratodus forsteri, assembly GCA_016271365.2. Classification (NCBI taxonomy): domain Eukaryota; kingdom Metazoa; phylum Chordata; order Ceratodontiformes; family Ceratodontidae; genus Neoceratodus; species Neoceratodus forsteri. The sequence continues at coordinate 302,084,162 of CM057458.1, read as the reverse complement.
TCATGGGGCAGAGCAGAGGTATTTACCACCCGGGTGGGTGGGAGGAGCCAGCTTGAAGACTTCCGGCAAGATTTAAAGGGAAAAGGGGCATGCCAAATAGTGTGGATGAACAACATAGCCACGCTCCTAGAAATAATGTTCAGGAAGTGTTGAATTTGCCCAGGGACCCCCCAAGGCCTAGGTATATAAAGGTTCAGTGATATAAAATTGCTGATAGCCACCTCTATATAAACAGTTGACTATGGCAAGGTGTAAAAGGCTTGCAGAAAATACAAATGGCCAATAGATGACTGAATGAGGCTCACATACAAGTTAATATGGCTAGCTAGCCAATGGCTGCCAGTGGCTAAGCAAATGAATGATACCACCATATAGCAATGCATGTATGTGGAGGCTGTTAATGGTTAAACTGAATAAAATAAATTAGAATTGTCTTATTCAACAATGCTGTATACCAAAACATGTCTTTTTAAAAGGTTACAGCCGAGATAAAGCGCAGCTGCTAATAACCGCAGTCGGCCTTGAAGATTAAGTTCCCCAATTTGGCCATCGTCTGGTTTTTTATCTGTAAACTGAGTATTTTTAAAACAGTCACATCCCCTTGCATATTTTCTGTATCCTAAAGTAAGTATTTTTAACAAATAAAAAAAACCTGATTACTTGTTTTTCCATTTAAGAATGACCGAATATGTCTGGCAGAGTGTCAAAAGTATCTTATGACTGAAGTATCTAATAGCCAGTGTATTTTTGAACCCGAGTCTTATGACTTGTTGAATGACATATTGTTTGTGTTTAAAACTGCTGAGGTAGTTTTGGGGAAATTCCAGCCTTGCATTTTTTTTTCTAAGCTTGCTACACATAAATATGGGACCTATGGTTATGTCCAGCGTTCCTTCGAGAAGACGTAGTCTCGGACAAGATGCAGTCTGAGACTATCCACAGATTGCTCGGGGGATCCAGAGACACATGGTTCATGTGTCTCTGAAATGCTGTAGCCCTGTAATGCAAATATTACTAGCTGTCTAGACTGCACGTTAGAAACACCCCATTGGGATTGTCCCTTTGGCTGTTTAGAACTAAATTCTAGTAGAAACATTTAGGTAGTGGTGGGCTACCTGATGTTTAAAAATAATGTTAGCATGTATTCCCTTTTGTAAATTAGCACAATAGCATTTTTCTGGCTAATCTTATCATAATAAAGTACCACTAATTTGGCAAAGATATAGCGTGTTGGCTTTATTGAATTATTGAGAATTACCAACCAGGAACCTGTATAAACTGTATAATTGGATCCAATTAACAAGGGGAGCAACAGTAATAGTAAATGGAGTCCACAGTGATGAAAGAGGGGTTACTAGTGGGGTACCGCAGGGTTCAGAACTGGGGCCGGTCCTTTTTAATGTTTTTATAAATGACATTGCAGAGGGACTGGAAGGGAAAGTATGTATCTTTGCAAATGACACAAAGATCTGCAACACGGTTGATACGCAAGGTGGGGTGGAAAGGATGAAAAGGGACTCGGCAAGGTTGGAGGAATAGTCAAATGTATGGCAGCTTAGATTCAACGCAAAGAAGTGCAAAGTAATGCACCTGGGAAACAAAATCTGAGGGGAGGAGAACACAATGGGGGGTGAGATACTGACAACAACAAAAATGGAAATGGACCTGGGGGTAGTCATATCAGATGACCTAAAGGTGGGCCAGCAATGTGACAAGGTAGTAAGGAGGGCTGGGGGATACTGGGATGCATAGGGAGAGGCATCACCAGAAGAAAACAGAAGTTGTTGGCCCTCTGTACAGACAGTTGGTAAGACCACATCTGGAGTACTGTGTACAGTTCTGGAGACCCTATCTCCGCAAAGACATAGACAGGGTAGAGGTTGTCCAGAGGAGGGCAGCCAAAATGGTGCAGGGTCTGCACCAGAAGCCATATGAAGAAAGACTAAAGGAGCTTAAGATGTATAGCCTCGAGGAAATGAGGGAGAGGTGGGACATGATAGAAACTTTCAAATACCTCAAGGGAATCAACAAAGTCCAAGAGGGTGGCATCTTTCAGAAAAAGAGATGTGCAAGAACAAGGAGGCACAATTTGAAGATAGAGGGAGTATGGCTCAGAGGTAATGTGAGGAAGTATTTCTTCACAGAGAAGGTTGTAGATGCATGGAACGGCCTTCCTGAGGAGGTCGTAGAGTCAAAAACAGTGGGGGAATTCAAGAATGCATGGGACAGACATAAGGCAATTCTAGTGGGGGGTAGGAGGAAGTAGGCTGTTGGTTAACTAGGATCTGCAGCTTATCTGTTAGGTAGGGAAATGGGCAGACTAGGTGGGCCAAGCGGTCCTTATCTATATCAAATTCTATATTTCATTTTTTCAGAGGAAAAGATTAATGAGAACAAGGGAACATGCAATGAAGCTGGAAGGAGGTAAATTCAAGAGAGATGTGAGGAATTGCTTCTTCACCGAAAGTGAGGTGGATGCCCAGAACAGTCTTCCAGAGGAGATGGTGGGTGCAAAGAGAGTGGTGGGCTTCAAGCACACATGGGGCACAAGGGAATCTTAGGGGAAGGGAGGGTGGAGATGGAGACCAATTAGTATGTGTGGTGATAATACAGGCAAGGAAACAAAGGAGCAAAGTAAGAGAGAGAGTGTGTGTGTGTGTGGGGGGGCAAGGTCTGGGTAATGAGGGTAGCCATGAAATGTAATTTTTTAAAGCTAGGGGTCCAGCCGGCAGAAGCTCTGGGGTTTTAGATGCTCTATGGTGAGTTTGGGGGCTCTTATTGAAAATAAAAAAACAAAAAAAAAAAAAACAAAAAAAAACCACTTTTGTCGCATCTTCCCTACCCTCGGCTCCAAGGAAATTTTTTTTTCTTTCTCCTGGAGTCAGGGGTGTAAGAATCTCTGGCTGGCCTTAAAATCTGAAGCTGCAACTAGGGTGGTTATTTTGTGTCCGAAACCCCCAACCCCTTTAGACTGCCGAGCCAGGTATTTATCTCAGAGCTAGGGGTGATGCCTATTGTTTTGCTGACTTATGGCCTGTTGCCTTGTATGTGGCATGAGTTTAGGGGGGCCCCCCGGTCTGCTCCTGGCCAGTGCATGGGTTACATAAAGGTCAATGACCCACGTAGACTAGACACCACAGCAGTGTTGAGGAAGAGAGAGAATAAAATAAGCAACTGTATCTTCCTCTTAGTATTTTTCAAATAACCAATTTTACACCACATAACAGGCCATGCCACTGATAAATTCTAACCCACATAAAAAAAAAAAAAAGGAAAAGACAGCTCCCTGAGCAGTGAGCACCTTCCCCTTCTTCAGATCTGCCAGGCATGTCCTGTTGTGCATCAGCTACCAGGCTGCCATGCCACAGCCACATCAATTTATGTGACATGGCCATCTCTCTTCTTGGTCTCGGATGGTGCATGTTTGCAGCCAGAGCAGGTTTGAAATGAAAACTCAGCACTATTTATTAGGTTATATCAGTTCTTAAATTAACAGTTGGTAGGATTGGGAATCTGAGATATTCATGCGTAGTGCCCCGAACTACCACACACACACACACACACACACACACACACACACACACATCTCCTTGTGTGCAGCTAGCTCCAGTCCAGAGTGAGAGACAGACATGAAGTTGGTCAGATAGGGTTTTAAGTCGAATTAAAGCTAACCACCTTATTAAAAGTGCTTAGCTTTAATTAGACTTACACCTCCTCCAGCCAGGCTCCCCTGGAAAGCTTATAGCCTGAAGACATCTGCATCCACTTGTCTTTGGGCCTACAACTTTAGGAGAACTGAGAGTGACTCAAATCCCCTGAAAAAGCCATAGTTACAGGGCTGGATCATGGACAGAAAAAACCCAACCCCAGCCCAACCGACCAGCCAGAAGTTTGGATCCCAGATCCAGAGGGATCCCTCAGTCACATACAGTTAACAGCCGTGGCTGGCTCTAAAGTACCTATATTTCTGAGACAGGTTGTCTTGCTGGAAATTCAAACAAGACAACCTGCCTCAGAATTCAAAAATAGAGGAACTTTAGAGCCAGCCAGATGCTGCACTGCTGCAGGGGAGCCTTCGATATACCACCCGATCCCAGCCACCAGGCCCAGAACAAAAAGTATTAACAAAACAGCTAGTCCCACTCCCTCCTGGTCATTCCCACTGCCATCCCAAGCAAGCAGGCTGAGAAAGTCACAGCAGCAACTAAACTAATTTTATTTAAACTGCTTAGCCAGGCCAGCACAGTAACAACCTCTGCCACTCACTCGACGACAGTCTCCACCATACGACAATGCAACCACCCCAAAAAGTTTTCAATACCCGACCTCCACAAAAGCATTATTATTTATGTTGTCTTCGATCGTTCCCTCATGGACATGTTTTTGGGATTGCTCAGTGCTATCCGCATTCTGGGAGCAGATACTAACTCAGATGGAGGAACTGACAAGTGGTCCTTTCCATCTGACCCCAGAAATTTGCCCTTTTGTCTATCCCTCCCAAGGAGATGCTGCTCTCCGCAGTATCTCTAATTTTCATCTACCTATTGGCAGCCAAGAAAGCCAAAACACAATATTGGACGAGACCAGACCCTCCTATGGTGGATACCTGGCACAAAGTAATTCATTTTTTTTTTTTTTTTAAAGTTTTAGTTTTTGTTGACCGGATAAGTGCACTAGACAAATTCTGCCTACTTTCAGGCACGACCTGGAGATGGGGGATACAGAGGAATGCCAACTGACCTTGAACCAGATTAAGCTGCTGGTGGCATTTTTAGTGAGTGGGGGGAAATTTGGCCAGGGCACAGGGGAAATTCCCCAATTCTTTTCAAGAGGTGCTATGAGATCTTTAACCTCCACCTGAACTACCACCAGAACAGGCAGATGGGACCTCAGTTTAACGTCTCACCTGAAAGATGGCACCTCAGGAGTGTAGCACCCCCCATATGCTGCACTACAGTGTCAGTATTGGGATTTAACCCAAGTGCCTGGTGTGGGGATAGAACCCACAGCCTTCTGATCTCCCGACCTCAGAGGCGAGTGTGCTACTGCTGAGCCACTGATACTGACTATATCAAATGGAAATTAACTGCCACTACTCACGACAAATTGGAACGATTTCAATACTACATGGCAATGTTGAGGAACATGCATCTCAATGATTGATGCAGCCTTTGTACCCTAAAACAACCCTAATAGGATAGTACAGATAATTATACAATGGCAAGGAAAATCCTGGCTTCTGATTGGCTGGCTGGCACAATTTACACGTTGTAAATTGTGGCATCACCCCACAGGAAAAAGTACCAGCCAGCCAAATGTGCCTCAAAATTCATCTGACCCATGCAGATCAAAACAAAAAGTTGCCATTTCATTTCCCTGCTAAACCGCGACACAAAACATGGCACCAACCACAGTCAAACTTCTCCTTCTACAAGGATTTACAGATGGAAAAACAATATCAGACAACTTTGCTAGTATCCTGCATAGCAGAAACTCAGACTCTACTAAAACCAGCCTCGAAAGATGTTTTTGCAAACTGAAGCCGTAACTCCGAGAATGCGCATTACCATTGACAGTAATGCACATCCCTGCAGTGACAAAGTACAGTTATGTAAGAACTTACCATAACAGTAGATCTTCGAGAGAGGCTCGTGCAGTAGGTACCTGCATATAGGACTAAGCCGCTAGGACCACACTGAAAACTTCTAGCTAGCAGTGTCCGGCGGGGGACCGCCCCCTTACACCACATGACTGATGTCAGTGTAGCGCTATATAGGGAGCGGTCCCCACGCCCGCCCTCCAGTTCTCCCGGAGACCTTGAAAGGTGCGACAAGAGAGAAGGAGTGGGCTCCTGGAGCTAAAAGCAATTACAGGAGAAAGAACAGAAAAAAACCCAGGGAGTAGGTGGAAGGGAAAGCAGTACCTACTGCAAGAGCCTCTCTCGAAGATACTGCAGTTACGTAAGGACTTACCATAACAGTAGATCTTCGAGAGAGGTTCCTGGAGTAGGTCTTCACATTTAGGACTTCGCCCCCTGGCATCAGGTCCAAACGGCAAACTTGTAGATAGCAATCATTAGCGGGGACCGCCCTCCGACGTCGGGCGTCATGACGTCAGCCCGGCTATAAAAAGAGGCGGTTCCACGCCCACTCTCCAGTTCTTTTCCACCAGAGACCTAAAGAAAGGTAAATAAAGGTTAGGAGTAAAGAAACTCCTAGGACCCCGCTTCCTCTCTAGAGTCAAGGACTAGGTAGGGGTGGAAACTAAAGGAAAAAACATGCAGGAACTGGGGGAAGGTGGGTGGGAAACTAGACCTACTGCAAGAACCTCTCTCGAAGATCTACTGTTACGGTAAGTTCTTACGTAACTGCAATATATCTTACTTGGAGAGGATTCCTGCAGTAGGTCTTCACATGTAGGACTGGATACCAAGTAGTCCCCAAAATAACTTATGCAGAGGTGCATCCGGGAGGAGGAGAAGTTGCCATAGGGAATTATGACAGGAGGCCTTGCAGAACTGCAAGACCAAAGCCTGTTCTGCACCTAGAGGCAATGTTCAAACTGTAATATTTGGTGAAAGTGAGAACAGACAACCACGTGGCCGCTGCACAAATCTCTGCAGTGGACACATTCCTAAAGAAGGCAGTAAAGGTAGCCACGCTGCGAGTGGAGTGGCCTTTGACTGCCCGCAGAAGGGACTTCCCATATTTCGTGTAAGAAAAAAGGATGCAGTTGGCTAACAATCTAGAGATGGTTTGTTTAGAAATAGCCTTGCCCAGGGGAGCAAAGGCTACAAAGAGTCGGTTAGATTTACGAACCTCTTTAGTCCGGTTCATGTAGTACCTCAGAATCCGGTGCACATCAGGTATTCCCCCCTGTTGGAATGCTGGGGATGGTATACTGGTAAATCCACACTCTGATTCAGAGTGGTTTCTGATACCACTTTGGGGAGAAAAGAAGGGATAGTCCGAAGGACTATTCTGTCTCTATGAAAAATTAAATAGGGTTCTTTACAAACAAAAGCCTGAAGCTCAGAGACCCTTCTGGCGGAAGTGACTGCGGCTAAAAATAAAGTCTTCCAGGAAAGGAAGCGTAAGTCACAAGTAGAAGCTGGTTCAAACGGGATTAAAGTCAGCTTTTGAGCATGAAATTCAGGTTCCGGGGGGCAGGATTCTGGATAGGAGGTTTCAAGTGAAGGATGCCTTTCAGAAAGGTTTTGGCAACTTCCAACTGAGCCAAGGTTTTGCCCTCCACCGGGAGGTGGTAGACTTGACACCGCAGAGAGATGGACCTTAATCAGGGCCGGTGTTAGGACTTTGGGGGCCTCCAGCAAACTCCATTACTGGGGCCCCTCGATGGCCCCCCGGATCCCCCTCCCTGGGCCCCCTTCCCTGTTCCCCCTCCACAAACCCCCCAGTAATCTTTGTACATCAATCCAGCTACTGCATGATTTTTCAGACACAATGACCTGGAGACACTAGAAGTATTACATTTCTAATAGATAGTTAATAGAATAAATTGCAAAAAATTGCTCCTCTCCAGCAGCTGCAATATTTGTCTTTACCTCTGCTGTTCTGCTGTCTACCTTTCAGACTCCATCTCCCGTGCTTATGCTGCAGAACCTTTGGACCTGAGGGAACAGAAATTTTCAAGTTGAGTTGGAGGAGGTGCGATAAACAGCCACGGACCTATTGCAGCCCTGTGATTGGTTCCAGCACAGCACCTCCTCCCACGCCAGCACGTTCTGTGCAGCACAACAGAAGGCGTGGGAACATGAAACCTCCTGGGGACAGAATTGAAGGCAGGATGGTGGCGTGGACCGTGTGGCGTAGTCTGGCGTTCCTTCGGGGAAATCGGGGCCTGACTTTCGGGCACAATGGAAAGCCGGCAGCAACAAATGTAAAGCTTCCCAGACTAAACCACACGAAAGGGCAACTGGAGGAGGACATCACAAGTTGTTGATGGGGAGCAGGAGCGGAGCCCGAGAGAATTCGCTAGTGCAGTCAGCGAGGAGCACAGGGGCTTGCCAGGTACTAATAATGCTGCTCAGCTATGTTGATCGGGGAGCAGTATTTTATTTTCTTATAGGATGCTGTGGTGATCCAGGCAGGAGTGGGGTGGGACGGACAAAAAGTATGTTGCTGGGCTGGTTAATGTGTTGCTGCTGGTGCCCGATGCTGAACCCGCTTCATATGCCATCGTCGCTACTTTGGGGGCCCCCACGCTGGCGTGGGGTTCATGGTGCCTAACGGCCCTGACCTTAATGGAGGAGCAGCTAAGGCCCATCTCAGATAAATGTGCGAGGTACTCTAACACCTGGGCCGCCGAAGCACCAAAAGGATCCCAGCTCCTTGCTAGGGCCCAGATCAAAAATCTTTTCCACTTCATGGCATAAGTGGATCTAGTAGAGGGTTTTCTGGCCTCTACTAAGATATGCGCAACCTGCCAGGAGACACCATAGCGTGAAACTGCTATGTCCACAGGTGCCATGCATGAAGGTGGAGAGACTGAAGGCTCGGGTACACCAGGATGCCCTGCTTCTGTGTCAGAAGGTCGTGGGAAAACAGCAGAGGGACCAGAGGTTCCAATGCCAGTTGAGGATACCAAATCTGGCGTGGCCAGAGAGGAGTGATAAGAATCATATGAGCTCTCTCCTGTTGAAGTTTCACCGGAACCTTCTGAATGAGAGGAAAGGGAGAAAAAGCGTAGAGAAACCTCCCTGTCAAAGAGAGAGAGAGAGACAGTGAGTCTCGCCAGAAAGCACCATGCCTGGGAACCAGCGAGCAAAAGTTGGGTAGTTTTGCGCTGAATGGGGAGGCGAACAGATCTAAGTCTGGATGACCCCATCGAAGAAAGAGTTCTTCGACCACTCCTGACTTTAGCTCCCACTCGTGGGCCCTGGCCACCGATCGACTGAGACGGTCCGCCAGGATGCAGCTTACGCCTGGTACATGGACTGCTGTCAAGTAAAGGCTGTGCTGGATCGCCCAGCACCAGACCCTCACTGCTTCTCTGCAGAGAGGGTATGACCGGGTTCCTCCCTGTTTGTTGATGTACCAGACTGTGGACATATTGTCCGTCTGGACCAGAAGTGATCCCGGTACCAAAAGGGACTGGAATGCCTGGGGAGCGTAAAGGACTGCTCCAGTCTCCAGAACGTTGATGTGGAGCATAAGATCCTGATCGGACCAAGACCCCTGCATCTTGTGTACCCCCAGATGGGCTCTCCAGCCCAAGTCTGAGGCGTCCGTGGTAAGGATTTGGATTGGGACAGGGGAATGAAAAGGAGTTCCCCGACAGGTTGGAGAGATCCTGCCACCAGCGAAGAGCTCTCTGAAGGCTGCTGGAGATCATGACTTTTTGGTTCATGTCGTCTGTCCTCTTATCCCATTGGACTCGGAGAGACCATTGGGTGACCCTCATGTAAAGTCTGGCCAAGGGTACTGTGGAAATGGCCGCTGCCACCAGTCCCAAGAGACAGAGCACAGCATGTGCTGGGATCCATCGAGCCTAGGCCACAAGAGTAGCCTGAGCAACTAAGTCTCGGCTCAATCCGATGGCAGAAAAGCCTTGCTCTGAACTGTATCTATACGGCTCCAATAAATTGGAGTCGTTGAGATGGTACTAGCTGGGACTTGGGGAAGTTGACCATGATCCCCAGAAAGGAGAACAAGTTCAGAGTAAAAGAGAGGGACTCTTTCAGGCTGGAAGGAGAGGGTGCTGCGAGAAGCCAGTCGTCCAGGTACGGGAAGACATAAATGCCCTGGCAGTGTAAGAACGCCGCCACCACCGCTAGACACTTTGTGAACACCAGGGGACGAGGAAAGGCCAAAAGGGAGTGCCCAAAACTGGAAGTGATCCTCCATAAAAGCAAAACTGAGGAAGCGGCAGTGGGCCGGGAGGATAGGGATGTGCAGGTAGGCATCCTGCAAATCTAGGGAGCACAGCCAGGAGTTGGGATGGAGCAAGGGTAGGAGCTCCTGAAGAGTCAACGTACAAAACTTCTTGTACTCGAAGACGTTTAGTGTTCTGAGGTCCAGGATCGGTCTCAGTTCGCCCATTTTCTTTGGGACTAGGAAGAAGTGTGAGTAAAATCCCCTTCCCATCTGGTTTTGAGGGACGGGTTCTATGGCCTCCTTTAAGAGAAGTGCCCAAATCTCTTGTGACACGAGGGGGACCTGATCCCGTGGATAGAAAGACTGTCCCGGAGGTAGAGGGTCTGGAATCTTGAGGAACTCGACTGAGTGACCCTGCTGGATGAGCTGAAGCACCCAAGACACTGCGGTGACGAGCCTCCAACCTTCCAGGTGGAGGCCGAACCTCCCTCCGATCGGTTCCTCCTGAAGTAAGGGAGGGAGCGGAAGGAGGGGAAAGGGGTCAGGACTCCGAGGGGAAGGGAGCTTTAGCCCTCTGAGGTTGGTTTGGAGAACTTAGCCTGTAGGGTTTGGGCTCCTGAGCCAGGGGCGTGTCTTTTTCCCCTGACGCTTTCCCTGCTTCTTGTTCTACCTTCTTTGGTGGCAAAAGGGCTGCTTTTTCTGACCCGTCTTGTATGTAGAGCGACGCCTCTAAACAAGGCCCACTCTCTTGCAGTCCTGTTATGATACCTTTGGCATCGCCGCCAAAGAGGATGGAACCCCTAAAAGGGGCGTCTAAGAAGGAAGACTGTACATCCTGTGCCAAACCAGCTATCCGAAGCCAGGAGAGCCGGCAGAGACAGATCCCCGTGGCTGCCGCTCTAGCCACTGAATCCACCGAGTTGTACGTCGCTTGGAGCATGTGGTGACATGAGGACTTTCCCATCCTGACCTTGTCCAGGAGCTTCTTCCAATGGTTTTCATCCTGAACCTCAAGTAGATACCTTTCCAGCTCCGAAAGAGTAGCTTTTGGAAAGCAACCATGTGCGAGACATAGTTGAGAGATCTAATGCCACAGCAGGAAGAATAGATTTTTCACCCAAACTGGTCTAACTGACGAGAGTCCTTGTCTGGTGGTGAGGAACTCAGGTGTTTCGGTTGGGCTGACCAGTCGTGAGCAGCAGTAATTACTATGGAGTCAGCCTTAGGATGGGAGTTAAGGTGTTGAATCCCTTCTGGGGATAATGGGTCCGATCTGCCTTCCTGGAGACCGCTGGCATGGAGAATGGTTATTGCCATACTGTGGTCACCAAGTCATCATGGGGGGGGATGGGGATGGGATCCGATGTAGCAAGATCCAGGTGCTCCACTAGCTTTTTTCGTTGCGGATCCATCTCTTTTGTGGGCCAGCCTCCGGCTGCCTGTATGGAGCGCAAGAGGTGTCCAAAAGATGGGTCCTCTGGAAGAGACTTAGGTGACTCCTTGGGAGGAACCTCATCCGGAGATCTGGGGTCCGAAGGCTCGGTGTCAGATTCTGTATCGGAGGGCTCGGAGCCGCTGGGAATGGAGGGTTCCATACCAGCTGCACCCGCAGCAAGAGAACCCAAGGCTCTGCCCAAAGGAGGCAGTTGGGGGGGGGGGGGCCCTAGGCTGGGGAGGTTCTCCAACTGACTGAGCGAGCTCCGACAGCAGCTGGGTTCTGGCCTCCTGCCACCATTGGGGTGCTGTCTCTGGTGTCGGTGCTGGCGGAGGAGGAGGAGGCTAGAAGGTAGGATAACCTGGGTACTGAGGCCAAGAAGGGTAGTGGTAACCCGTTTGTGGATAGTACGAGTACCCAGGGTATCCCGGGTGTCAGAGGCACATGGCTTGGCGTCGCATATTGTGGAGTCGATGGCAGGCCAACGGGCGGGACAATGTGGTCTGAGCCCGGAAACCCACCCAGAGGATCTGGTCCTGCCGGGGGAAGTGCCATGGCGCCTCAGGGAGGCGCGGGATCTGGGAGGGCCCCCGAAGATCCCGAGGAAGGAGGCTCCATGAGAAGATCCCTAGCTGGCGGCGGACTAATGTCCTGGGACGGCGGAAGGCCTGGCGAGGGGAGGGAGGTCCGGAAGGAGACCCGACGGCAGGTCCGAAGGCGATCTCGCTGGCAGGAAAATCAGCGGATCAGGTGCAGAGCCCCTGGGACGTAAAACCCTGAAGGACGGAGGGTCACTCTGCCCCTCATTCTGTCCGGTATCGGGGGCCAAACTGGAGCCCGACGGGAGAGTGGAAAGATCCAGGCGGGCAACGGAGGAGCCGTTGTCAGGCTGATCAATCCATGCCAGGCTAGTGGAAGTCTGGAGACCGCCACTAGACTGATCGGCAGGAGCCATGCACCGTTCAATGGGGTCGAGGGGTGTCTTATCGGTTAGGCAAGGTGACTTGACCGAAACCTCCAGAGAGGCTACCCCCGGCTGCCTGCTCACCTCGGCAGAAGGGGAGAAGGTGCCCGGTCTAAAGAAGCAGATGGGGCACTGGTAGAAGTACTCACGGTTTCGGAGGGCCTCCCATGTGGCGACGGACTCCAGTCCTGGCGCTTCTCCTTGCTTTTCTTCTTTTTTGAGCCCTGCGACACCGACCTATCCCGCAGTTCCTGGAGCTTCTTTTCCATCGACGCCAGTCGTCAGGTCAGGAGATGGGCCTCGAGGGTCCACGTACGACTGATTCGGGTCACCTGGTTTAAGGCCAGGCAGATGGAGCACTCCTGGGTGTTGTGCTTGGAACCAAGGCAGAGGAGGCAGCGGGAATGGTCGTCCCGTGTGGGATTTGAGCGCCGCAATTCGAGCACTTCCTCTTCTGTCTAGAAGACATCAAATAGGAGCGAAACAATTAGAGAAAAAATAGTTATGAGGCGAAGAAAACTTTGACAAAATAGCAGACATATGATAGCTGTTCTATCACGTGCTGAACGTTACTGAGGTGACGGTGAGAAAGAACTGGAGAGCGGGCGCGGGACCGCCTCTTTTATAGCTGGGCTGACGTCATGACGCCCGATGTCGGGGGCGGTCGCCGCTGATGATTGCTATCTACAAGTTTGCCGTTCAGACCGGACGCCAGAGGGCGCAGTCCTATATGTGAAGACCTACTGCAAGAACCCTCTGGAAGTAAGATCTACTGTTATGGTAAGTTCCTATGTAACTTTAGTACCTTACTTCGAGAGGGCTCTTGCAGTAGGTACTCTCATGTAGGACTGAGTCCCAAGCAGTGACCTGAGTCAAGTCTTAAGACATGGGAGGTAGGAACGGGTTTGCCAGAATGAACAGGAACTCATGATAAAGAGTCCTGTAGAACAGCAAGGCCAAAGCCCGCTGTGCACCTTGAAGCAATGTCCAAACTGTAATGTTTGGTAAAGGTATGGACAGAACTCCAAGTTGTAGCCGCGCAAATGTCTGCGGCTGAAACAAGCAGTAGAAGTAGCCATGCCTCTGGCTGAGTGTCCTTTGACCTGCCACAGAAGGGGTTTGTTGTACTTCTTGTAACAGAAGGTAATACAGTTTGTCAACCATCTGGACAAATTGTTTTGAAACGGTGACGCCCTCTCTTTTGGGCGCATAGGAAACAAATAATTGGTCAGTTTTACGGACAGGCTTTGATATGTTCATGTAGTACCGAAGAATTCTGTGTACATCCACAGTGTGCAGAAGTGTTTTACCCTGGTTGGAGTGCTCTGGGTAGTACACTGGCAAGTTAATCGACCGATTCAAGGTGGATTCTGATACCACCTTAAGTAAGAACTTTGGATTGGTTCGTAGAGCCACCTGTGAAAAATCAAGTAAGGTACCTTACACATTAGGGCCTGAAGCTTGGAAATCCTTTGAGCTGCAGTGATGGCCACTAGAAAGAGTGCTTTCCAGGAAAGGTAGCGCATGTCAGAACTCTCTGCTGGCTCGAAAGGAGACAAAATGAGTTTCTCTAGTATGAAATTCAAGTTTCAGGGTGGAGCAGGGCACCATACTGGCAGTTTTAAATGGAAGATCCCCTTTAAGAAGGTTTTGGATACCGCCAGCTGGTCCAGAGTCTTGCTTCCCACAGGAATGTGGTAGGCAGAAATGGCAGATAAGTGGACTTTCAAAGTCGAGTAACTGAGACCTAGCTTGTTAAGATGTAGCATGTATTCCAAGACCTGTGTGACTGAACAGGAGAAAGGTTCTATCCCCTTCGAGTCTACCCATATGGACTTCCTTTTCCATTTCATGGCATAAGTGGCTCTGGTGGAAGGCTTCCTGGCCTCCACCAGAATTTGTGCTACCCTCTGGGAAACCCCGGAACGTGCAGCAGCTATGTCAGTAGGTGCCATGCATGCAGATGAAGGGACTTGAGACCTGGACATACCACGGTCCCCTGTTCCTGTGTCACGAGATCTTGAGAGACTGGCAGTGGAAATGGAGGTTCCACTGACAGTTGCTGCAGTAGAGAACCATATTTGTCTCGGCCAGAAGGGAGCAAAGAGAATCTTTCATGCTCTTTCTGCCTGGAGTTTCATTAGCACTCTCTGAATCAATGGAAGTGGAAGGAAGGCATACACAAACCTCCCTCTCCAGCACAGAGACAGCGTGTCTTGCCAGAAAACACCACGCCCTGGAGCGAGCGAGCAGAAGGTTGGTAGTTCTGCACTGAGTGGGGAGGCGAACAGGTCTATTTGCGGCCTTCCCCACCTTCCGAAGATGTCGTCTACCACCAACTGTCTGAGCTCCCACTCTTTTGCCCTGGCTTGTGTGCGGTTGAGTACATCTGCCAGGACATTCTGGATGCCTGGCACGTGGACTGCCATCAAATGAAGGTTGTGGTTGGCTGCCCAGTACCACACTCTCATCGCTTCCCGACAAAGGGCATAAGAGCGGGTTCCGCCCTGTTTGTTCGTGTACCAGACTATGCACATGTTGTCTATCTGGATCATGAGATGACCCGGTTGGATGAGGTGTTGGAAAACCTTCAGGGCGTTCAACACTGCCGTCATCTCGAGTACACTGATATGAAGGGACAGTTCGTTGTGGGACAAAGGACCCTGTGTCCTGTGGTTTCCCAGGTGTGCTCCCCATCCCAGGCCTGAGGCATCCATCGTCAGGGTTTGAGAGGGACTGTCTGAGTGGAATTGGACACCCCTGGAGAGGCTGTCCTGGTTTTACAACCACAAAAGATCCTAGGCCATCGGGTTGGAGACTAGGATCTCGTGGTTTAGACCGTCTGATCTCTGGTCCCACTGCACTCTGAGGGTCCACTGACAGACTCTTGTGTAGTCTGGCTAAGGGGACTTAAGGGATGGCCGCAGCCATGAGCTCAAGCAGCTGAAGGACTGACCTGGCTGGTGTCCTCCTCTGCAATGCTACCAGGCGTGCCTGTTGCTCCAATGTTGCCATCCTGTCCTGCGGTAGGAATGCCTTGCCCTGGACTGTGTCCAACACTGCTCTGACAAATTGGAGCTGTTGGGTAGGAACAAGATGGTATCTGGTATAATTGTGTGATGCCCACCCATTGAAAAATATCCAGGGTAAAAGGCAAAGAACTGGCTAGGGCTACTCTTGACGGTACTGAAATCAGCCAATTGTCCAGATATAGGAATACTTGGGACTCCCTGTGTGCGTAAAAAGGCTGCCACTACCGCTATACACTTCGTGAACACCCTGGATGCCGATGGAAGGCCAAAGAGAAGGGCTTTGAATTGAAAATGCTCCCCCTGAAAACAGAAATGGAGGAATTTGCGGTGTGGCGAACAAATCGGAATATGTAGGTAGGCATCCTGCATATCCTGAGAGCAGAGCCAATGACCCTTCTGTAACAGAGGAAGTAGGCTGGGAGGAGACAACATTCTGAACCTCTTGTACTCCACAAAGAGGTTCAGAGAGCTCAGATCTAGAATGGGTCTGAGGTCGCCAGTCTTCTTGGGTACGAGGAAGAAGTGCGAGCAGTAGCCTTTCCCTTGATGTTTCTTGGGGACTGGCTCTATTGCTGTTTTTGCCAGCAGGGAGTTTATTTCCTCTCTTACCAACTGCATGTGGTGAAGTGGGTAGAATGAGTGACCTAGAGGATTTGTTGGAGGTCTCTCTATGAATTCTATTGTGTGGCCTTTTGCCACTATTTGTAGAACCCATGAGTCTGCTGTTATTTTCTCCCACTCTGGTAGGTGATGGGAGAATCTTCCCCCTACCGGCTCCTCTGGGGTGCAGACCAGTGGAGTCAGAAGGCAGTGGGCACGGAGGAGGCTGAGGCGCCCGAGGCCTTGTGGGATTTGGCCGGGGAGTTCTGCCAGCCGAAGGTGCCTGATGTTTGTTTTGACATTGGTTCTGATTTTGTCTTTGTTGGTGACGTTGTTGCCTCCGAAATGGCTGCCTTAGTTTCCGGGGAGGTTTGTACACAACTGTATTAGAGCATAGGCTTTGCCTTATCCTGGAGGTCAGTAATTATGTCCTCGACATCTCCTCCGGAAAGGACTGACCCTGGGGCCGGGGGCATCCAGTATGGCTGTCAGGACCTCCGATGCCAGGCCTGATATCCTAAGCCATGCGTGACGCCTAAGGCTAATGGCTGATGCTGAGCTTCTACCTGTAGCATCAACTGCATCGTAGGTGCCTCATAACATATGTCTGCATGCAGATCTAGCCGACCTGACTAGATCTGCCATTTCCTCTTTCAGGGACGAGTCTTGGAGAGTCCACTTTGGATTCTAACTGACCCAAGACTGATTTCTGCTAGTCCCCAATATGGGCGACGCAATTTAAGGCTCTGATTCCCAAAGTGGAAGAAGAATAAATCTTCTTCCCATACTGGTCAAGAACCTTAGACTTCTTATCAGGAGGGGAAGCACTAAGATGTTTAGGTTTTGAGGACTTATCATGGGCCGCACTAATGACCACTGAATCAGCCTTCAAGTGGAGGCTGAGGTAGTCCTTGTCGTCTGGGGTTTGGTAAAGCCTGTCTGCTTTCCTGGCCACCGGGGCCAGTGAGGAAGGCTGTTTCCAGATAGTTGTAACCAAGTCCTCATGTGGCTCTATCCAGGGCAGAATGAGGGTCGGAGAAGAGTCTGCTAGCTCCAAGTGAGCCGCCAAGCTCTGTCCCTGTGGATCCTGAGCGACTATATGCCAATCGTATGCTGCTTGGATCTTCTTGAGGAGTTCCAAGAAGGAAACATCCGCAGGAGGGGACTTGAAGACTCTTTTGGTTTGGGGTCCTCCGGCCTAGGGGTGTCAAAATTGGAGCGGCAGGGGCCCGAATCACTGTCAGAGTCTGACGACTGGTTGTCAGATGAACTGATGTTGAGAAGAGCTATGTCAACTGGCCTTAAAAAAAAATCAGACAGCCGGGAAAATTCCCAAGGCCATGGATTAGGTAAAGACTCCGTCGTCTGTCTGACATCGGGGCCCTAGGAACGGATGGTAGGGGAGGTTCCGGAGAAAGAGGCTTTGGGCCCATTGTAGGAGCTGTCGGAGGTTGGCACTTCTCAAGTTCCGCCGTGAGCTGCGACTTGGCTTCCGACCACCATGATCTGAGGACCACCTGTAAGTCCACTTGCAGCTGTGGTGGTAGATTACTGAATCCATAGCTCAGGTACACATAGTAAGGGTAGTTAAAACCTGACAGAGGGTAACCCGGTGCTTGAAAACCCAACGTCAGATAGCCCTGTTGCTAGCCTTTGGAAGACAGAAATCTTGCTTGTAGAGCAGAAAGCAGCTAACTAAAAGAAGCTACCATTTTTCTTACTAATTTAACACTTCTATCTCAGCAGGAGTCAGTGTGTGTTGAGATTAAGCAGACAGATACTTTACTAGAAGTAGAAGGGGTCTTATTTAGGGTTAAAAAAAAAAGTCAGTGTGTGTTCTGTGCTGGGAAGGGTACTGTATCAACTTACTTTGCTAAATCAGTAGGAGAGAGCTTAATTGGGGGTGTGGCTTAGACAGTATAAAAACAGGTGACTCCAATTACAACTTCCTGTTCCTAGCCTTTGGAAGACAGAAATCTTGCTTGTAGAGCAGAAAGCAGATAACTAAAAGAAGCTACCATTTTCTTACTAATTGCCCTCCATCCCACCCACCCTAAGCCAGTTCTGGCTTATAGCCACTGATTTGACAGACAACAGGAACTTTCTGTTTGGCAGGTAGGAAGGGAAGGATCAAGAAAACATTAGTTTGTCAACCCTAAAGGAAAGTAGTAGCTCTCCCCCCAGCTGCTGGTGGTCTGACACTGAGCAAGGAAGAAGGGCTACTAAAGAATATAGGAAGTTGCTGTCCCAGAACAGGAAGGGTGACAGTTGTAAGGAGAGGAGAATAAGGAGAGGAGGTGTAAGCAACAGAGAAACAGAGGGGACACAACATAAGACATGATAGGAGTGGTGCAGTGCAATGGCTGTGGTGCAGTGTTCCAGGGAGACATTCTGGGGGCTAGTGCTGCCCTGTTGCAGGCACCCTCTGGTCTGGAGGAGGTTGCCCGCCTCCAGGCTGACCTGGCTAGAATTAGTGAAACCTCCTCCTCCATCCAGGGACCACCAGGGCCAATGCCACTACCTCAGAGGTTGCCAAGAAAGAGGAGCGACTGGACCAGGGTGGGCTCAGGGAGGGAGGGAGTTGCATCCCTCCAGCTGTACCTCTCCACAATTCATACGTTGTTCTGGTGGATAGTGGTTCCTCTATGGAGGCAACTGCAGTGGAGACCAAGGAGGATGCTGGGAACCTTCACAAGAGAGACCCACGGGAGAGTGGCATGGGACCCCACAGGGGAAGGAAACAACTCCTGGTGGGGGGGCTCAATCATTTGGGGGGTAGAAGCGGGAGGAGGGAAGGGAGGAGGTAAGGTGCCTGCCTGGCGCCACAGCTTGGAGGGACAGGAAGCGAATCCTCAGGATCGTAGGAGCAGCTGCACGAGGGAGGGAGCTGGATGTCATTGTCCACCTAGGGACAAATGACCTGGCTAGCAATGGGATCAGAGCAGTGCAAGAGGAGTTTGTAGAGTTGGGGAGGGGCCCCTGAACCGTGCTTTTATCGGTAACCTTCTCGGAGGTGCTGCCTGTCTATGACAAGGGTGATGCTGAGTGCTTACTCCTCACCAGGAATTCAATGAATGGTTGAAAACTGGTATGGAGCTCAGGGTTTTAGCTTCATTGGGGACTGGGAGCCTGGAGGGATGCAGGCCTATACTGGTGCGATGTGGCCTGCATTTGTCCAGGAGGAACCAGGATCCTAGGTGAAGGTTTAAATGCTTCATTGGCAAGCATTTAAACTAGCCAATGGGAGGCACTGAAAAGAAGCATGGAACTCCCAGCCTCCCCCCACAAAACACGGTAATTAGTGAGGTAAACACCAAGGTAGAAAAGTCATTAGGGAGCAGGACAGAGGTAAATGTAAAAAAAGGCAAAGGCAGTAAGGACAGGGATGGGGCTAAAAGGGGTAAAGCCATCAAAAAGTGGAGGGTGATGAGTACCAATACCCATAGTCTGTGTAACAAGCTCCCTGAACTAGTGGCCTTGATGGAAGAGGGTTACCTGAATTTTGTGGCAGTCACAAACATGGTGCACAGAGAACCATGACTGGGATGTCAACATACCAGGATACACCATCTATAGGAGGGACAGGGAGGGTAAAAGAGGAGGAGGAGTAGCTCTCTATGTAAAGGAAGGGATCAAAGCAACAGAACTAAAAAGAGTAAACAGGGAGCAGATGAGGTACTCTGGGTCACCCTAGAGACAGGAAATGGCACCACAATCCGCATGGGGGTTGTATACGGATGCCCATCTCAGGGGAAGGGAATGGACAAGGCAATAATAGAAGGCATCCTTAGAATGGCAGAAAAAGGGGAGATATTGTTGATGGGTGACCTGAATATGCCAGATGTTAACTGGAGCACCTTTGCTGCAGGCGCATCCAAGAGCAGGTTCATTCTTGATGCCCTACAAGGGGCATGCCTCAGACAGCTAGCACTGGAACCCACTCGGGAGGGAGCAATCTTAGACCTGGTACTCTCAAATGGGGACAGAGAAAGAATCTCAAACTTAGAAGTGGGTAGCCACCTAGGAACAAGCGACCACCAAACAGTGTGGTTCACGATAAACACAGCCATACAATCAAGCCATACAAAAGCAACAGGATTGGACTTTAGGAGGGTTGACTTTGGGAAAATGAGAGAGTGCCTCATAAAAGTACTAGCAAACAGGCAAGAAGGAGGGGTGAAGGAACAATGGGGAGTAATTAAAACAGCCATCACAGAGGCAACAAGCCTTTGTGTAAAGTAAATCAACAAAACAGAACAAAGGAAAAAAACGCTATGGTTCTCAAAAGAGGTGGCAGGGAAGGTTAAGGAGAAAAGGATAGCATTCCAGAAATATAAGGAAACACAGAAGGAGCAGGACAGAGAACTTTTATCAGTTAAAGCAGAAAGAGGCAGGGAAGGCAGTCAGAATAGCAAAGGCCCAAACCGAGGAAACGATAGCCAACTCTGTTAAGAAAGGGATAAGACCTTTTATAGGTACATTAGGGAGTGAAGAAAAGACCAAAGGAGGGATACTGAGGCTTAATAAAGGGAGGAATGTGGGCAGAGGGTGACAGTGAAAAGCAGGGATACTGAACGAATATTTCTGCTCAGTATTCACTAAAGGAAGAGGAGAGGAAGTACCTAAACCAAACAAGAGAAACACTCTGAAGACGAAATTGATACTAGTCCATTTACAGAGAAAGGGTTCTGAAAGAACTAATAAAATTGAAGGTGGATAAAGCAATGGGGCCTGATGGATTCACCCAAGAATTCTAAAGAACTAAGGGTAGAACTAGTGACACTGCTGACTACTCTCTTTAACAAATCATGGGAGCATGGGGTGGTACCTGAGGACTGGAGGAGGGCGGATGTGATTCCCCTTCACAAAAGAGGGAGCAGGACAGAGGCAGGAAACTACAGACCAGTTAGTTTGACCTCAATGGTAGGAAAAATGATGGAATCACTTCTGAAGGAAAGAACTGTTGAGTACCTAGCGGCCGGTGGGGCACAGGACCCAACGCAGCATGGATTCACGATGGGAAGGTCATGTCAGACGAATCTAATAGATTTCTCTGACTTGGTGACCAAAGTTGTAGACCAAGGAGGGGCTGTGGACATAGCCTACCTAGATTTTAGCAAGGCATTTGATACAGTCCCACACAAAAGATTAATACACATGTTAGCCAGCCTGGGAGTGGGTCCAAAGGTGGTAGCCTGGGTAAAAAATTGGCTAGACAACAGGATGCAAAGGGTAGTAGTAAACGGAGTACACAGTGAAGAAAGGAGGGTTACTAGCGGGGTACCACAGGGCTCAGTACTGAGACCGGTCCTTTTTAATGTCTTTATTAAGTGACACTGCAGAGGAACTGGAAGGAAAAGTGTGTCTTTTTGCAGACAACACAAAGATCTGCAACAGGGCTGATACACAAGATGGAGCGGAAAGGATGAGAAGGGACTTGGCAAGGTTGGAGGAATGGTCAAATGTATGGCAGCTCAGATTCAATTCAAAGATGTGCAAGGTAATGCACCTGGGAAACAAAAACCCAGGGGAAGATTACACAATGGGGGGTGAGATACTGACATCAGTAAAAATGGAAAGGGACCCTGGGGGTAATTGTATCAGCTAACCTAAAGGTGGGCAAGCAATGTGAGAAGGCAGTAAGGAAGGCTGGGGGGATACTGGGATGCACAGGAAGAGGCATCAATATAGACAGTTGGTGAGACCCCATCTGGAGTAATGTGTGCAGTTCTGGAGACCCTATCTCCGAAAAGACATAGAGTGGAGGCTGTCCAGAGGAGGGCAACCAAAATGGTGCAGTGTCTGCACCAGAAGACATACGAAGAGAGACTAAAGGAGCTTAATATGTATAGCCTTGAGGAAAGAAGGGAGAGAGGGGACATGACAGAAACTTTCAAGTACCTCAAGGGAATCTACAAAGTCCAAGAGAGTAGTATCTTTCAGAAAAAGAGATGTGCAAGAACAAGGGGGCACGGCTCAGAGGTAATGTGAGGAAGTATTTTTTCACAGAGAGGGTTGTAGATGCATGGAACAGCCTCCCTGAGGAGGTTGTGAAGTCAAGAACAGTGGGGGAATTCAAGAATGCATGAGACAGACATAAGGCAGCCCTAGTTGGTGGGGGGTAGGAGGAAGTAAGCTGTTGGTTAACTAGGATCTGCAGCTTATCTGTTAGGTAGGAAATAGGCAGACTAGGTGGGCCAAGTGGTCCTTATCTGCCGTCAAATTCTATGTTTCTATGTGTGGCGTCGGGTACCCTGGCATAGGGTAATGTGGTGTCAGACAGCCTGGCATTGGATGCCCGAAAGGGTAGCCAGACAGTCCCGGCGCAGGACCTGACATAAGGGCCGAAGAGCCCAGCGTCGGTCCGGACGGTGGGATCGGAGGATCCAGACGTGGGTCCTGATGATCTGGGTGTTGGGCCCGACGGCGGACCTTGAGGGACTGAGAGGCCTAACGGAGTCGGAGGGACCTTCATCTGGTCCGATGGTGGCTCAGGCATCTGAGGCTCTGCCGTTGGGGGTGGCGAAACCCCCAATGGCGGGTGATCTCCTTCATCCGTGTCCCCCATGGGAGAAGCTGGATGTACCATCTCAATCAGCGGTAAGTGAGAAGTCGGAGTAATCTCCGTCGTCAGCTGCGTTATTAGACGTTAGCTGGTCCATCACCTCTTCGTCAGGCCTGTTATTGGGGCCTGGCGGAGGATCCGGGGCTGTGTGGCCGTCGGAAGAGCCGATGGACAACTTAGCAGCCATAGCCATGTGAGAAACAGAGGAGCTGGAACTTGACTTACCAGTCCCACTCGCACCACTAGGCCTCTGAATCTTTGAGGCCTTGGAGGAGGTGGGTGCCTCCTGTTCCCAGGAGGCTCCCATCGGGCTTGAGCCCGGGCCGGATGGGGGGGCCGATGACCATTTGGTAGCCACCAAGACGGACGTCGAAGGCTGATCCCTGGAGGGGAAATTACCTTATGGGTTGCAACTCCGGCCGGAGGTGGCGGGATTGCTGGGGACCCTTCCTGGTGCAGATGTCTCTCCTTGTCCTTTTTCTTTTTGTGGTGGCCCTCCAGAGAGGACAACGATTGCCTGAGTTTCTTCAGCTCCTTCTCCATAATGACCATCTTTTGTTTTAAAAGATGTGCTTCCAGGGACTGCAGACGGCATTTACTTGTGGCTGAATTTAACTTTTGGCAGTGCTCACACCCCTCAACCTTATGGCCTGGGCCCAGGCAAAGAAGGCAGAGGGAATGGCTGTACTTTTGAGGGAGCTGAGTTCCACAGAAGTCGCACTTGTTCTTATGCAATTCTAAAGATGACTGAGATGACATATACAAATGATTTTGTAATTACAATAAAACGAGAATTTGTAAGAAAAATAGACTTTTAAGTGAATATACTCATCCAAAGATGGCGTCGACAGTAGCAGCAATCTTCCACGAAGTCCGTCATGCGCAGGTTGATGGCAGGAAAGAACTGGAGGGTGGACGTGGGGACTGCTCCTTATACAGCAACACGCTGACGTCAGTCATGTGACGTCAGAGGGAGGGGCGGTCCCCCGCCAGACACTGCTAGCTAGAAGTTTTCTGTGTAGTCCTAGCGCCTGGCGGCTTAGTCCTATATGCGAGTACCTACTGCAAGAGCCCTCTTAAAGTAAGATCTTCAGATTTCAAACATGCTAAAACCGCTTCAGCTTCTTCCTACAGTATTTACTTCTGAAACTGATTTTCTCGATATTACTGAGATACAAAAGTTCCCACCGTCTCTGCTGCTTAAATTTCCGACACTACACTGTTGCTCCCACTTCACTTTCTTCTCACTCCTAGTTTTGAAGTACTGCCACAGTTTACCGCTATCATCATCGCTCTCACTCAAGTAGGGGAGCCGCACACAACATGCTGTCTTCTAAACCTAACCCACAGCATTGAAGGCTCCCCTGACACACACTACTAATGTTTCAAAAAACTTAGTCAGGTGGCAGCATTTCTTACAATCCTAAACGTTTCCCAAAATTCCCAGTCCCAGTAAAAGCATCTGACCGGCAATGTCAAATCAGTACTGCACATGCCCAGTAACACAGCAACATACCAACACTGGATTATTTTTTCTGGTGCAGCAACAAATCCAATAAAATTTAATCAAGATGGCAAAAAAAGGGGACATTGTATAATAGCAATATCCCTCGAGAGTGTGGGTGATGCCAAGATTTACCCATACCCTGGCTGGTTTCCTCACTCGGCCTATGACCTTGTGATCAAACCACACCGGGTGTGGGTAAATCCTGGCACTGCTCACACCCTCTCTTGGTATACTGCTTAATTATCTACCAGGTAGTACAAATAACGGGTTATGGCAGACCAAGTTACATTTTACATCATATACGACGAGACTGGTGCACTGTCGCGGTGGAGAGCAGAGTCAGATCCACCACAAACACAACAGGTATAAATCTAAGATGTAAATGCTAATAGGAGCCTAGAAACAGATCAATAATAACTGCTCCACTATGGTAAATCATATAGATATTTAAATCATATACAGTTTACCTAAGATAGAAATACTGTTGACTGATGCTGTAAAATGCATACAATGTAATACGTATGTAAATCTGTCTCAATAACAAGAAACAGTTTAAAAAATAAACTCACCTTTAATTTGTAGGCTTTGTATAGTTTAATTAAGCAATAAGACACGATAGGGTGTGTGTTATTGTGTAATAACGTCACTCCTGGGGTGGGTTGAAGCACGAGGCAAAGCAGAGTGCTTCCACCACCCCAGGAGTGACGTTATTACACAATAACGCACACCGTGGAGTGCCTTATTGCTATTATACAATGGATCATTGTTATACAAAATAAAAAATAAAAACATTTAAAAAATGTTTTTAGTAGATTTTTAGTGAAAGAGAAGAGGAAAAAAAAAAAGGTAATAGTCAATGAGGACAGCAATCAAAACTAATGCTAATCAATGACAGTGATGTTATACTGCAATATCATCACTGTCTTAGGCACACACTGACCAATCAGAATCCAGGATTCTTTCTTGCCATTATATAATTATCTATAAAATATGAAAGTGTGCTGGTACTTATTAGTTTTATTTACTGGCCTAAAATGCTGACTTATAGGAAAATCTGGCTTCCAGATCTAGAATCTGGAATATGTTGGTAGACGATTCTGCAGGTTCAGTTTGCAAAATACTGTTAACCTTTGCAGACAGAGCTTGTGCCAGTAATCAAGCTCTCTGCATTTCACAGGAAACAAGTTTCCCCAGTGTTTTCACTATGCGTACCTGCATATAGTGCGCAATCTCCTCACGATCAGACAGGATCTGCGATAGGTTCTTTGTGCCCAGAACATTTCTCAGTGTAGTCTGTGCCAGCAGGCGAGTTGCAAAGTGTGCATTTGTGATTTTAGCCACTGAACTGATGGCATTGTTGATTTTAAAGTAGACAACCCCGTCGACATTGATAGTCACTGAATCTTTCGTCAAGACCTAGGAAGAACATATAGAAATAGTCAAAACAAAGGTCTCCTGTATCTGATTCACACAAAATAATTATAAAGACTGCTGGGACTTAAGACAATTTACCTGCATTCACAGACTAAGGAAAAATTGAAAGGGTTGTTAAATGTACATGCTGCTGGTCATGTTACACGGTGGCGCAGCAAACTTGCATTACTAGCTCGTTTGACCCAGATGCAGACGCCAGACTTGGGTTACCAGTCCCTGTGCCATACAGGCCATGGCTCCAATCTCCAGGGAGTGGATTTTATGTACCGCCTGCCGACCACCTAATGAGCAGCACTGGCATGCACTGCAGAAGGTGCCCCTTTCGTCACCCTCCCAGGTGGAGGAAAGAAGTGGGCAAGTCGCTGCGACAAGGCTGTCACCTGGATTTCTCCACCAGTGTCAATGTCATACACAAAAAACTCCATCCAAAACTTGGTGTCTCATGCAGGAACTGCTCCTTTCTGCCGCTCCCAGTCTGTCAAGAAATCCTAAGGATGAGCTAACCAATATCTGACTATGCTGATGTGATCTACAATGCTGTACCCAAGTCCACCCTGGCCAGCCTGTCTCCCTTTTTATTGTTCTCCCACTGAACCTCCTTCACCACCATGCACTCGCTACTGCTCTTTCAGAGACTCTCTATTCCCTCCTTAGAATCTCGTCGCCTCTCTCACTGTGCCACTTTCCTTTTGAAATAGTGGCTTGCCTCACTCCTACCTCTCTCTGACCTATTTTTGCCCTATATTCCCTCTTCCTACTTACTCCACTCCAACCTCTCTGACCTACTCTTGTTCCACAGCCCCTTTTCTCACTTACTCCACTCCACCGATTTGTGTTCCTTTAGCTTTCATCACTGCAGTTCCTCTGCTGACCAATGTGCCTTCTTTATGCGGCTAACCTCTCTCTGGAACTCCATTCCTCCTGCCATCCTCCACTCTTATACTGCTCTCTCAAACAGCTCCTCAGAGTCCAGTTCACTCTAGTCTGTTCTTGCTTCTGGACTCCACTGGCCCTAACCCTTGCTTCAATCCCACAGTCACTAGCCCCACCCACAACTGCTTAGAAACCAAGTTATCTCATGTTCAGCTACACTACAGTTTTCTGTAACTCAATTGATATTATCCTCTGCTTTTCACAGCTACAGTTTTTACTGCTTACTGTCTGCACATTGTAACTGCACGTCCTCAAATGTAAGATGACTTTCCAATAAGATCCACGAATTTTGAGACATGTCCTGCAAATACTATAGCACTATACAGAAATATACAGTGATACATGTACTTGTGAGCAGCAGATGGTGGCTGGCCAGGGAAGTGGAAGGTGGGTGTGGGCTGGTTGCCATGTCAGGTGGGAACCAAAAGACTACTGGGTGTTTACGTCAAGTAACATTCGTATCAGGATTGGGTGATTGAAGGGATACCGCTGCACCATTGATTACATTAAAAAACATACATCTGTACCATAATCAGCTGAGGGAGGGTGGGTACCACTGGCACCAAGGATTAAATAAACACTTCAGTTCCATCGGGAACTAAGTATTTCTTTTTCTTGTAAAATGCATACAGCACCAGTGATATATGTGTGTGTGTGTGTGTATAGAGATGATACATCCGAAAAGTAGGGTTTTGACAGCGTTAAACAATGCCGTGCAAGCAGCCTGTTAGTGCTTCCAAAACCTAACAAATATACTAGTAGTGCACATCGTATGCATGCTGGCAAACTTCATTTCCATGTGTGGCTGGTAGGCATTAGCACTCACAGGCTAACAGATTAGCAACGTGCTACATTTCTGTGAATATAGCAGCGGTTGCGCCAACATGCTGTCAGACATGCTATTATCTAACTTTGCAAGATGCTAATAATATTAGTGTGTTTGAAAATCCTACAAAGAAATAAAATCAGAACTTATTACCTCTTGTGGAGGGATATCAAAGGAAATTGTTCTTAAGTCAACTTTCACAAAACTGTCTGTACATGGCAGCACAAAGAATAAACCTGCAAAAAGAAAGTGCATTTTTAATTTTTTAATTAATTTCAATTAGTGACATTCATTTGAGGGAGAGAGTATGTGCATGCAAGAGAGAAAGAGAGTGAAAAGTCCAGATTAATAACTAGTTCCCCTACGAAAAACAAGAGTCATTGATTAATGATCACTAAAAAACATGAGTAATGTTCAAACTATAAACTTGCTCCTTTTTTTCCTTCATGTTTATGAAATACAATATGATCTGTTCAGCATCAAGTATATTATGGTTTCTTCAGCATTTTATTAGCAAAACCGCTAAGGTAAATAAAAGCCATGAAAAACTCCACTAGCATTGAAAAAAAAAAAAATCCCCACCTGTGAAGAGGCCAGCAAGTAGTTACTATACTTGCCAGTAAGTTTGCTTCTTTTAATAGTATACAAAAATAGCCACATTGTTTGCTCGGTGCCAATAAAAGTGCCAGGCATTCCCGGAATGTTGTCTGAAAGGCTGCCTTGCGGCAACTCTCACCCCGCACTCTCGATTTTCTAACTGTCAAAATTCGACCACTTGTACAAGAAGACAGTGTGGAGGCCCAAAAGTCACACTGCACTGAAACAGGGGAAGAAGAGAGTATGTGTGGTGTTTGGCTTTTGATGAATAAACATCATTAGAAGAAACAGAGTAACTGGCAAGTATCTACTCCTATCAGCATGGATTAATCTACAGCCACACATTTTGCTAACCAAGAGCAGTGCCCAACGATGTCAGGGAGACAGTGCTCCATTGCAGCCCCAAAGTTGGCACCTCCCAGACACTGCAGGTGGACACAGTAGTGAATAGTAAACACATAGCTGGAAGTCAAATAGATCCTTTGCAGATTTCCAGCAGTTCTAACAGCTTCCCCAAGATAAGGGGCAGGAAAGGTACAACTGTGAATAAATATGAATGACAGTAATGGGAAAAGATGCACTTTCATTCATTGTTTTGTGTGGATAATATATTTGCAAATGGTGTATAAGAATACATAGAAAAAGACATGTAGATACATTAAATAAATGTTACTTCATTTTTTATTTCCTTGAAGAACTATAACGGAATTAAACTCATTTACTGGATAAACATGTTTAGATTTCTGCTATATATCAACATCTTGTGGTACATCATGCATGTCTCTTAAAAGCAATTTAGATCACTAAGAATATCCCGGTTATGTAAATTTTAAAGCCACCACTCCCCTGATGAAGCCTTGAGGGGTAAATCATTGGACACTGAGTGACCATTGTACATAAAACTAGAAGAGTTTTTCAGTTCTAACATGGTGAGTGGGTGGCTGTCATTCTTTCGCAACAATACTGGAATGTCAAAGTTCATTGATTAAAGCACATAAAATACGTAAGGTACAGAGGAGGGCTGCAATGATGATAGCTGGTCAGCAGGGCAAAGCATACGAGGAGAGGTTGAGGGCACTAAACATGTACTCCCTGGAAGACAGGAGACAGAGAGAGAAGGGACATGACTGGGACATTTAAGTACTTGAAAGGGATAAATAATGTTGATAAGGAAAGTCTCTTTAAGCTGAGTGGCAACCATATCACAAGGTGGCACAGTCTTAAGCTGGAGGTTGGGAGGTTTAGGAGGGATGTCAGGAAGCACTTCTTCACAGAAAGGGTGGTGGACACTTGGAATGCGCTGCCCGAAGAGGTCATCTCATTAAAGACAGTGAGCAGCTTTAAGAGAGGCTGGGATAGGCATGGGGGAAGATAAGAATCATGGGTAAGGAGGATGGGAGGAGTGGAGAGAGAGGGAGGGCAGGGACATTAGCTCAAGCTGTGGATCCTGCAATATGAGCAGACTTGATAGACCACATGGCCTTCTTCTGCTGGCTTGTTCGTATGTATGTATGTAAAATCATAAGACTGGACATAGTAATTTTAGGAGCACTAGTTATACATAAACAAAGATATACTTCCAAAAATAAGAACAATTTTGTACATTAAAAGTGCATCAAACTGCATGGAATAGGCACATGGGTATTATATGTATAGGTAAGGAGGGAGGGAGAGACACCTGTGACCAAGTAGGGTCCAGGATGTAGTGTTAGGCAGGGACAATAGGGCAGACTAGACTGGCCTACTCGTCCTCTTCCACAGACGCTTTCTATGTTATCTGTTTCTGTTATCATGTGCCCCCTCACTCTCCTCTCTTCCATGGTGTTCATGATCCCACACCGGGATTGGGATCATGCATAAAAATGCTGGCAACCCAGTGTACTACTAGGAATACGCCTTACTGGCGGGGCGTGCCATCCTTCAGATGAGACAGGTCCCTTCTACCTATCTTTGATGCTGTCCTAGTGGGTCTCCAGGTTCATGTAAAAGAACCCAAGGCACTTTTCGCAAGAGTAGGGGACTTTCCCTGGTGTCCCGGCCAATATTCCCCTTCGCATTAAAACCAGTTCCTGCAACTGTCCAAGGCTGTGGGTGGGTGTTGCTGTAGGATACAGCAGCCACTACACATTCAGTCACTTTATTACCAATCTAGCATTGCTTGTAAAGCATTGTTTTTTTCCTCCTCCTCCTTCTTCTGCTACATGTTGAGACCCCTCAGTCTCTACTCAGAAGGTTGTTGGTGCGATCCCAACACCATTTTAGTTGCCCTGCTTTGGACTTCCTCCACCCTATGTGTGTCCTCCAGAACTGGACACAATACTTCAGGTGGGGTCTCCCCAGTGAATGATATAGGGGCAACACCACTTCCCTCTTCCTGCTAATGATATCTCTCCCTATGCATCCCGCTTTCCACTGGCCCTTCTCAATGATTTGTCACACTACCCTGCCATTTTGAGTTCCTCAGATATGATAACCTAAAAGTCCCTTTCCTGCTTGGTGACTGTTAGTACCACTTACCACAGCTTATACTTGGATCCTGGATTCCTATGCCCTAGGTGCAGGATTTTCCACTTTTTGGCACTGAATCCCTACTGCCATGCTCTTGACCACTCCTAGAGTTTCCTAAGATCCCTACAAATTTTCTCCATATCCTCCTGAATGTCCATCCCATTACAGATTTTGATAACATTTGCAAAAAGGCATCCCTTCCCTTCCAGTTCTTCTGCAATGTCACTTACGAAGACACTGAACAGGACTTGTCCCAGTACTAAGCCCTATGGTACAGGACTGGTCACACTCTCATCATTAGAATAAATGCCGTTAACCACCACCACCACCACCTGTCTATCTTTTTTTTTTTTTTTTAGCTACTTTCCTCCCGACCGGCCCCTTCCACTGGCCCAGTCACCCCGGCATCTATCCGACTTACCTCTGGCTTCCATGAGGTACTGGCTGGCCGGGTAACCGGCGCCTGTGAGGGGCCGGCATCATCTCGCTGGTCGGGATTTTTCTGTATTTTACTTTCCCGCCCACAGCACGGCATAATGGCTTGCAGTGACACCAATGACCAAGCCACGCACACTTCTGCGCACGGCACACAGGGTGTCTGCTCCGTATCCACCCCCTACATTTGGGGGTCCATTGCGCCAGCCCCCAGCCACTGCCAGGGGTCAGTCAAGCAGCGGACTCCATCCCCATCCCTCCCTGGGAGAGGAGAGCAGTCCTCCAGACGCTCGATCCACTCCCTCCCCGGCTGACCCCTGGTGGTCTACCTGCACTGCGAACATGGGTCGCCGGTGTGGCAGGAGGTAAGGCACGGATGCCTCAGTCCTCCACACCACTGGGCAGGCTTGTCTCCTATCTTGTTAATCACTTTCTAACCCAATTTACCATTCACCACTTTGGATCCCGCTCCTACGCTGCTCAATTTCTTTTTCATTTCCCTGTGCGGCACAGCATCAGAGACCTTGCTGAAGTCCAGATATGCTAAGTCTGCTGCCCTCACTGATCTAGTTCCCTGGCCAACTGGTTGAATAAATCAGTCAGATTCATCTGGCATCTCACCCATCCCCATGAATCCATGCTGTCTGTGATCTTGCCTTGTCTACTTTCAGAGTGTCAAGTTCTTTCATGACTCCTCAGAAAATGGACTTATGCCCACCTCCCCCCTTGTTCCTGCTGCTCCCTGGTTGTACGTCTCCCCCTGCCTCCACGTGAAGACTGAGCACAAATAGCTGTTCAGGATGCCTGCTTTTTCTTGGTTCTCTTCTGTGTAGCCCCCCACCTACCACCTTCTTTATTCTTGCTATCCCTCCCTTTGCTTTCCTCTTCTCATTTATGTAGCTGAAAAGCCTTATCCCTATTTCCCCCCGGCTATCCTTTCCTCACACTGCTCCTTTGCTCCCCTCACAGACTTTCCTGCTTCCCTCCGTTTTACCTGGTACATCTCCCCATATCTTTTTTCCTTCACCACCTTGGCCACTTTCCTAGAGAACCATAGCAATCTCTTTCCTTCTGCTTTTTCTCACTTCCTTCATGCTGTGGCTGGTTCCCTTAACTATGCCCTCCCTTATTTTTCCCCACTTTACCTCTACTCCTCCCTGGCAATCTCCCCCTATTAAGCAGTTTCTGAGGCAGGCTCCAATTTTTTTAAAATCTGCACTCCTAAAGTCCAGCACCCTCGTCCCTGTGTGGTTTGTCTCTGTTAACACCTTAATGTTAACCCACACTATAAGGCGATCAGTGGTACCTAGGGGACTGCCCACTGTGACGTCTGCAATTCCGTCTCTCTTTGTAAGCACCAGCTCCAGGTCCAGCACTGCCCTGTCCCTAGTGTCAGTGGCTCAGTAGGTAGCACACTCATCTCTGAGGCCGGGAGATCAGAGGTCTGTGGGTTCAGTTCCCACATCTGGCACTTGGGTTAATATCCCAGTACTGACACTGTAGTGCAGCATGAGAGGGGTGCTGCACTTCTGAGGTGCCGTCTTTCGGATGAGACGTTAAACCGAGGTCCCATCTGCCTGGATTGGTGGTAGGTCAGGTGGATGTTAAAGATCCCATGGCACTTATCGAAAAGAGTAGGGAAATTTCCCCGGTGTCCTGGCCAAATTTCCCTCATTCAATAAAAATACCACCAACAACTTAATCTGGTTCAAGGTCACTTGGCATTCATCTGTATCCCCTCCCCCGGGTCGTGCCTGAAAATAGGCAGGATTGTCTAGTGCCCTTACCCGGTCTACAAAAACTAACTAACTAGTGGGTTCCTTGACTAGCTGCCTGAGAAAAGCCCTCATAGGGAATCAAGGATGGCCCAACTCCTTGCCAAAACTGCACATGGAAGGCTCCAATCAACATCTGGCAGACTGAAATCACAAACCAGCACCCCCCACTTGTCTTCCTGATGAAGGCTTCCCCAAGTGCCTTATTCAACTCCTCTCCCTGTGCTGGAGGTCTGTATACCACTCCTGTATGGACAGCGGCCCCAGTACCAGTCTCCAGGATAATTCACAGCACCTCCTTCACTTCCTTTTCCTCTGGGTGCCCCTGTATTCCTATGTGCTCGATTCCCTCCCTTTACATATAGTGCAACCACCTCCTCCATTCCCTGCCTCTCCGAAACAGACAGTCATCCAGTATGGCCATGTTCAAGTCGTGGCTGTCAAAGCACCACAACTCAGTTATGGCCACCAGATCCAGGCTAGCCTCCGCCATGATGGTGTCGGGTCCAGAATTTTTTCCCCAGACTCCTTGCACTGGTGAACATGGATCTCTATACCTTAATCTCTTCCTGCTCCCCTCCTGCCTGTGCTATATCCTGATGCTCCCTTTGACCCACCTTTTCCCTTCTTACCTCCTCCATTACCTGTCTCCATTACTCCTTCCTTCCTGCTTCCCTGATTTATACCGTCCCTGTCCTCTACCTTGCCCCTACCCGTTTTCTTGTGCCCCTGTCCTGAGGGAGATTACTCTCCCTGGGCTCTCTCTTTGCTTCGTTATCAAGAGGGGGCAATGGCTGCCTCTCTAAGTTCTGCATACAGCAAGAGGGCTTGTACCAAACCACACCAAAGCAAACATATCCCACCAAATGATGAAGTATAAAAAAATATTTTTATTTACTTATATCAAGATTGCCAATATGGCTTAAAGAGTAAACCCACATAGCTCCCACAAATGCCCAAATGTGTTTTGCACCTTATGCAGATACTTTTTCAAGGGGAATGAGACACAAGGTAAAACGGCATATCTAACGAAGTTGCTTTGAGAGACATAAAAATCAAAAAATCAATTTTGGCAGTTTCTTCTGTATCTGAACAACAGCAACAAATATATATTTCTAAAGGTTTCTAATGTGTATTCTAGTTAGCCTGTCGTTAGTCAAAATAGAGACCTTCTTTATGCACGGTCACTTAGCCCAACTATGAGAAGTATCTGATGACATCATTATGAATTGCACTATAAAATGGCATACTTTTTATCTTATGTCTCGTTTCTCTTGAAAAAAAAAAAAAAAAAAAAGTACCTGCAAAGAAATGAAATGAGTCAGGGTATTGTGAGGGAGCTATATGGGGTTGTGCTTTAAGCTGTATTGGAACTTTTGCTATAAGTAAATAAAAATATTTGTTATACTTCATTATTTGGTGGAATTTGTTTGCTTGGGTGTAGTGGTTAACTACAAACTCTCCTGTTGTGTTCATAGCCACTGTATTGCCTACCTCACCTCTAGGGCCTGGGAGAGGCCCTACCCTGCTTAGTCTCCCTTAGTGCTACAGCCTTCCCTTCAGATAGTTTAAATGCTTATTTATTTAAACAGCAGTTTGGAAAACCTTTGAGCCATAGGCTCATTTACAAAGATACCTTGTCACAGTAAGACAAACGAAAATACACAGTATAACAGTACAACACAGTATAACAGTAACTTAAGACATAGATACAAACAAGCTGGTACAGGTAAGATTGATGCAAACAATACCAGAGTTATGTTGTCCTTAGCAGCTTAGTAGTAAGCTTTGTCATAAGTATTAATTGAGCTTGACTAGTGGCAATTACAGCTTCGGGTGTTAATAAGGTGGTTACGTAAGGAAGTTTTGAAGCACGATATAGTTGGAGCTTCTGAGATGGAGGGGGGCAGTGTGTTGAACCAGGAGGGGGCCCTAAAGCTGAAGGCTCTTTGGCCGTGACAGGTCCTAGCTCTAGGGATAACAAGAGAGGTTTTCCCAGAGGTCCGAGTATGAACTAGTGAGACAGAGCGGCGTATGGTGGTGGTCAATCCTGGCGGGGATAGCCCAAGGAGGGTCTTTTTGTAGGGTACAGGTCAGATATTTGAGGCGCCTGCCAAGATCAAGTACCAGCGCTTAGCATACAGTAGACAGGTGTGTGTTAGCCTAGGTGCCCCAGTAATTAACCTGCAGGCCTTATTCAGAGTAGAGCGAATTTTATGGAGTGCGGTCTGATCAGCAGCACCATACACCGGCAGTCCATAGTCCACTAGGGACAGGATAGAGGAGGTGACTGCAGGTCAAGAGCTCCTGGGGAGGCAGTGTTTATACCGATGTAAGATGCCCAATCGGATATTAGTGGCAGTGGCTAGGGCAGCGATGTGTCCATGGAAGGAGAGGGAGGGTCAAAATGGATCCCTAGGTATTTATAGGAGCAAACTTGTTCGAGTGGGAAAGAGGACCCAGAGTGAATGAGGAGTTTGAAGTTGCAGGACTTGTTTTGAGGATGAGTGAAGAACATGGTTTTGTTTTTAAGATTTATCACAATCTATGTTCCTTGAACCAGCCCTCGGCTTCAGCGAAGGACTTCTGTGGCGAGTCCTGGAGGGCAATAGGGTTACGACTTGAGGCAAAGATGACTGCATCATCAGCGCACAATAGAATGTTCCCCAGCAAGAGCGTGGAAGGGTGTTAAGGTAAAGGAGAATAGTAAGGGCCCAGAATGGAGCCCTGGGAACCCCAGATAAGATGGGACAGATGTCTGAGTAGGTCCCATTAATTTTTACACGCTGTGAGCGGTCAGACAGATAACTGGTGCACCAGGAGATAGGCCCAGCAGCAAAACCAGAGACACTAAGGGCATCAAGAAGGAGGGGGTGGGAGACAGTGTCGAAAGCTTTAGAGAGGTCAATGAAGACCGCACCAGCCAGAGAAGCAGTGTCTAAGGAGGAGTGGAGAAAGCTGGAGAACTCTAGGAGGGCTGTGTTGGTACTGTGGCCCGCTCGGAAGCCATGCTGCTCAGGACATAGGACACTGTAGGTGGAAAGGTAGTCAGAGATTTGAGAGGCCACCACTTTTTCCAAGGCCTTGGAGAGAGGAGAGAGAATGGAGATTGGCCGATAGTTTCCAGCCACAGTCCTATCACCACCTTTAAAGATAGGGGTGACAGTGGTGACTTTCCAGGCAGTTGGAACCTTCCCAGGCAAAGAGAGTGGTTGATGAAGCCGTGATGGGGTAAGGACTGTGTCTAAGACCAGCCGTGGGATACATGGATCAGGTGTCACTGCCTGTACTATTACTCTTGAGGGCAGTGACAGGTGCGGCCCTAAGTTCCTGGGCAGAAACACGGGCGGAGGAGAAAATAAGTGCAGAAAGATTTACGGCAGGTGCTGGGGAGAGGGTCAAAAAATTTGTAGGGAGGATAGGGCTAAGGTCAGTGAATAAGGTGTTGAGGTGGTTGGCTATGAGGGCTGGGTCTGAGGTGACTGGCCATTAATGTTGATCTGGGTGGTGGGGGGTGGAATTCCATTTAACTGTTTAATGTTATCCCAGAAGGTTCTGGGGTTCCCCATGAGGCAGTGGTGAGGACCGATGGTGCTCAGACTTGGCCTTTCTGATGGCCGAGTGCACTTGTTTTTGGCGACAGCATATAACTGCCTGTCACTGGGCGACCGGTCTCAATGGCCGCAGTGCCATAGGTTGTCCCTATGTTTGAGTTGGTGGATCAAAGCTGGGTTACCTAGGGGGCATTCTGCCTTATAGAACGGTGGGTCAACATTGGGGCAAAGATATCACAGGCATTATTAAAAGTTCGGGTAAAGAAGGAGAGAGCTGTGTCGATGTCAGGAGTTGCCTGTATAGGAGACCAGTCAATTTGGGACAGAAGTTTTATCAGTCCACCAGGTATTAGACGCCGCCGGCATGTGGACTGTGCTGTGGGTTTGGAGACTGATTATGACCAGTGGAATAGAATGGGGGAGTGATCACTGAGAGAGTCTGGGAGGACCTGTACATTGGGGATCCGATTAGGGTGGTTGGTGAGTACCACATCAAGCAGGGTACTGGAGCCTCTCCTTGGGTTAGTCCTGGTAGGGTTGGGTAACTAGTTGCGTAGGTCTATTGCAGAAAAGGGGTCTCGGGTAGAGGAGGAGGAGGGGCTGAGCCAGTTGACATTTAAGTCACCCACCAGAATTTGATGCGGAAGGAGGTAGTGAGGAAAGGATATAAGAGAGGCAATGGCCTGCGTTTGGTCCCTGAGGGGCACGTATGCAGTAGTCAGATAAAGGGGTCCCTTTAAAGGGTCAGGGGTTAGTTTCAGCATAAGCGCCTGGGCCCTGGAGTCAAGGATGGGAGCAGGCAGGGCTAGTATGAGGAGAGATTCCTCGACATAAATAGCACAGCCGCCACCCCGTCTCCCAACACGGTCAGACCGGAAGAAGGTGAAACCAGGAAAGGAGACTAGGGAGTCAGGGGAGGATTTCGACAGCCAAGTCTCAACCAGAGCCGGGTGACATCAGGCTAATTGATGTAACCAGGCATTGTAGTGAGTCAAACTTTTAGGAGGCTACAGATATTCATGGAGACTATGCATAGGCCTGTGGTGCTAGTCGGGAGCTCCTGGGAACCGGGCCAGGGTTTGATGAATGTTCCTGACAGGAGTAGTAGCATGACTAACACCCTGGCTGGGAGATGGCGAGAGGTTTTTCTCGATTGACATGGGGGAGGGAGGCTAAGGGAGCAGGGGTGGGCAGGGTGGTACAGGAAGGAAGGCAAGAATAAGAAGACACCCAGATGTGCCTGAGGTGAGAGGAAGCTAGGGGAGGCAGGGGGGACCGAGACACACAGAGGTCCCAAGGGCAGGAGAGCAGGTTCAGGAGCAAGGGGAGGGAGGGGTGCCAGGGCACAGTGCGGAGCAGCAGATGGGTAAGTGGGCAAGTGCACTGCTAGTGGGGATAGGCACAGGTAGAGCGTGAGGCAGGGCCAATACATTGTGGTGAGTAAGATCCAAGGGAAGTAGTACTGTACAGGTAGGAGTAGGAAGTAGCGAGGGAGCATAGGTCCCTCTAGTGGACAGCAGGTATAACCTGCAAATGGGAAAGTGGGGAGATAGGTTCTGGGCAACAGGACGTGATGTCACCGGATGTGATGTCACGGGGTGGATCCTTAAATTGACAGCCGCCCCTGGGTGGGTGGTTGGGGCGGGCTAGCACCCTCCTGCAGGCGTCCAGACGAAGAGAAGAGGCTTATTTAAGTAGCATTTAAACTTCCCACTAAGGAAGGTGGTTCCCATCATGAAGGATACAAGCTGCCTCCCCTATAGAGGCCCATATCTTCCCAAGCTGGACCCCAGTCCCCTTCTTTATGCACCATGCCCTCAACCAACTGTTAAAAGCCCTGGTGCAGTGTCTCCTTTCCTCTTCTTGGCTGTATACTGGTAACACCTCAGCAAATGCCACTGAGAGTGCTACCTTCTTGGGACAGACATAAGGCAATTCTTGTGGGGGGTAGGAAGAAATAGGCTGTTGGTTAACTAGGATCTGCTGCCTATCCTGTAGGTAGGGAAACAGGCAGACTAGATGGGCCAAGCGGTCCTTATCTGCCGTCAAAGTCTATGTTTCTATGTCCTCTCCCCAGCTCCCTGACATTTCCTTGCACTACCCCTACCCTGTCTCTTGCTAAGTCATCTGTCCCCAGGTAGACAACGACATCTAGTTCACTCCCATCTCCTGCTGCCCTAGCGGTGCTTTGGATCTGCTCTCCATCCCTACAAGCTGAATCACTGTTTTGACACCTCACCTCCCTCTCCCTTCCTCCACTACTCCCAAATCTATTTTCCTAACAAAACAGTCCTCAAGGGAAGTGCTACAGAGTCATTCTCAGTCATTCAGAAGGTACAAGAAAACAGGGAGGGTGGGTGGGAGGAGGACAGGGAGGAGTACTTGACGGAATCGAAGGTGGTGACTCGGGCAGCAAGGGGAGCCAAGGCATCTACGAAGCTCAGGCTGGCACAAGGCATTAAGAAGGGGAGAAGGACTTCTTTAGGTACATCAGGGAGAAAGGAGCTGTAAGGACCCTTAGCAAGGATTAGGAAGGAGGGGGTTGGGTGGAAGCAGGAGTGCGATAAGGCAGAAGCACTGAATGACTACTTCTCTCGGTATTTACTAATGAGGGTGATACACCCAAGGGGAGAACGGCAGAAACGAGAGGGGAGGGGGCAAAGATGGGGAAATCATGAGGCAGAGTTCGGGAGGGTTTGAAGGCACTGAGGGTGGACAAGGCGCCAGGCCCAGATGGCATCCATCCCAGGGTACTGAAGGAGCTGGCAGAGGTCCTTGCGGGAGCTTTGGCAGACCTATTTAATGACTCACTACACTCGGAGTGTGTATCTCAGGACTGGAGGATGGCTCATGTGGTGCCCCTCCACAAGAGTGGGCCCAAGGATGAACCGAGAAACTACAGACCAGTGAGCCTCACATCCATCGTGGGTAAGCTAATGAAGACTATCCTGAAGAGAGGCTGGTGGCCCCTCCCTAGAGGCCAAAGGACTACTGGGACAGCAGACATGGCTTCATATGTGGCAGATCCTGCCAAGCCAACCTGGTAGAGTTCTATGACTGGGTAACTAGGCAACTGGACAGGGGCCATGCAGTGGATGTCCTGTATCTGGACTTCAGTAAGGCATTCGACTCTGTGCTGCATGGAAGGCTGGGAAGTAAGTTAGAAGGCATAGGGGCAGGTGCAAAGCTAGTGAGATTGGTAGGGAACTGGCATCAGGGAAGGCAACAGAGGTTGGTGGTGGGTGGGGTGCGCTCACACCCAAGGGTAGTGACGAGCGGTGTTCCACAGGGCCCGGTGTTGGGACCAGTGTTGTTTGGGATATTCATTGCAGACATATCATTGGACATCAAGAGCAAGATCAGTTTTTTTGCTAATGATACCAAGGTAGGAGCGGTGGTGGACAACCTAGGGGGATGGCAGGGGTTGCAGGATGATCTGGCAAAGCTTGAAACCTGGTCAGACACCTAGCAACTGGGGTTTAATGCCAAAAAGTACAAGGTGCAGTATTTTGGGATGAAGAACCAAAGGAGGAGTTACCAACTGGGGGGAGTGCGGCTAACGCAGACAGAGTAGGAGAAGGATCTGGGGGTGCTCATTACAAGGTCAATGAACAACTCGGCACAATGTAGGAAGGCAGCTGCAAAGGCCAACAAAATGCTGGGTTGCATTGCAAGGGGTATATCCTCGAGGAGGGAGGAGGTGATTCTGCCACTGTATAGGTCATTGGTTAGACCGCACCTGGAGTACTGCGTGCAGTACTGGCGCCTATATCTGAAGAGGGACATTAAGTTACTGGAGGGGGTGCAGTGCAGGGCGACAAACATGATCAAGGGGCTGGGGTCTTATCATACAAGAGGAGGCTGAGGGAATTGAACATGGACTCGCTGGAGGAGAGGAGGGACGGGGGGGGGGACATGATTGAAACCTTTAAGTACATGAAAGGAATAAACAACACTGGTACAGAGGGGCTGTTCAAAGTAAGGGAGGGGTGGGACACCAGGGGCCATGATATGAGACGGGAGGAAGGTTCAGGAGGGAGATGAGGAGACACTTTTTTACAGAGAGGGTAGTAGCTGGGCGGAATGCGTTACCTGCAGAAGTGGTATCCAGTATAACAGTGGACTGCTTCAAAAGGGATGGGACACGACAAGGGGGAGGGTCAATGTAGGGGAAGGGAGGGGCAGCTGCAGAATAAGGGGTGCTAGCTGCACATTCGAGCAGACTTGATAGACCTCTAGGCCTATATCTGATGGCAAATTTCGTATGTTCGTATTCTCAAGGCAAGACAATTTTACTGTGGGCTCTGCATCACAGATCATCAAATTTGTGTTAAAACACAGATACAGTACACAGACATTGTTGACAGATAAGGACCGCTAGGCCTATCCAGTCTGCCCGTAAGCCCTAAACTTGTATGCAGTCACTAAGTGATTAATGGCTTTTCATAACTCATTCCCCACTCAATGTTCCCGTGTGCCAGTCCAGGCAGGTTTAAACCCCTCCACTGTGCTTGCCCCCACCACCTTTTGTGGCAGACTGTTCCAAGTATCCACCACCATCTCTGTGTAGAAAATCTTCCTCATGTTATCTCTTAATCTACCCCACTCCAATTTCATACTGTGTCCCCTCATTCTGATATCTTTTCTACACTGGAAAAGATCCCCTTGCTGTACTTGAAAGTTTCTATCATGTCTCCCCTTTCTCTCCTCTCCTCCAGTGAGTAAATACTGATAACTCTTAGTCTCTCCTCATATGTTTTGTGATGCAAGCCATGCACCATCTTTGTCACTTCTTCTCTGGATAGCCTCCACCTTGTCTATGTCCTTACACATGTGTGGCCTCCAGTACTGCATGTAGTACTTCAGGTGAGGCCTTATCAGTGTTTTATACAATGGCATCAACACCTCCTACCTCCTGCAAGTAATAATATTCTTTATTTTTAATGCGCCTTTCAAAAAATCAAGGCGCAGAACAAGTTGTAAAATCACACCATAATAAAACATTACAATACAAATTACAATAGAAATTATTAATAGATCACATCAAACAGCATGACACAATAGTAAAATCAAACCAAAATCAGTCTCTTCCCCATAAGCCTTAGTCCATAAGAAGGATTTTAAGGCTTGTTTAAAACCCCCCACTGTCGTACTCTCTAATCCGACGTGGTAGAGAATTCCAGAGGGTCGGAGCCACAAATGCAAAAGCCCGGGCACCCGATGATTTCAAAATAACCCTCAGAATTTCCAGCAACCCTCGACACGAGCGGAGCGGTCGCCTGGGAGATAGGAACCAGGAGCTCTTTCAGGTAGTCAGGGCCCAAACCATGCAGGACTTTGTAGGTCAACAACAGACCGACTTTAAAGGTGATCCACCACTGAACCGGCAGCCAGTGCAATCTCCGCAGCACCGGTGTAACATGGGAAAAACGAGAAGTCCCAGTTAACAACCGAACTGCAGAGTTCTGCACCAGCTGCAAGCGGCAGATATCAACCCCAGG
Source organism: Neoceratodus forsteri (assembly GCA_016271365.2). Taxonomy (NCBI): domain Eukaryota; kingdom Metazoa; phylum Chordata; order Ceratodontiformes; family Ceratodontidae; genus Neoceratodus; species Neoceratodus forsteri. Next base: position 302,042,660 of record CM057458.1, on the reverse strand, counting down.
AAGCCCAAAGTAAAGGGAATTGCAGTAGGCCAGACGCGAGGTCACAACGGCATGGATCAGCGTAGACAGGTCCCCGGACGGAACAAGGTGCTCGATCCTAGCGATGTTCCTAAGATGGTAAAAGGAAACTTTAACGACGGTCGACACTTGATCATGTAGTGTCAGCTGATCGTCAAGAATCACCCCTAGGTTCCGCACCCGTTCAGAGGTGGGGAGCTCAACACCCCCCCAGGAATAAACCTGAGGGGTGGTTTATCCCCAATCCCCCTATCCGGCAACCAGGACCCACAACCATCACCTCCGTCTTCCCAGGATTTAACTTCAACCAGCTGGACCTCATCCAACATTGGATTTCACCGAGGCAGTTATTAAACACCGAGAGTGCTCTATTCTGGTCAGGTGCAAAAGACAGGTAGAGCGTAGTATCATCGGCATAGCAATGAAACTCCAGCCCATACCGTCTTACAATGTCTCCGAGGGGAAGCATGTACACCACAAACAACATGGGGGACAGCACAGAGCCCTGAGGCACCCCACATGACAGAGAGACAGGATCGGAAGAAAACACTCCCAATACCACCCTCTGAGTTCTACCGGTGAGGAAAGACGTAAACCATCTGAGGACTAAACCTTAAAGCCCACAGATGATTCTCAGGCGCTCAAGCAGAACCCCATGGTCTACAGTGTCAAATGCTGATGACAGGTCCAAAATGGACCGTTTTTTCTGGTCTCTCGCCATCAGGAGATCATTGAGCACCCGAACCATCGCAGTCTCGGCGCTGTGCCTCTTTCGAAAACCCGATTGAAGGGGATCGTAGATGCTATGGATGGTCAAGTGGTTGTCTAACTGGGTAGCCACTACTTTCTCAATTACCTTCCCTACAAAGGGAAGGTTTGAGATAGGCCGGTAGTTACCAAGAAGTCAGGATCCAAAGAAGCCTTCTTCAACATGCCTCTGCCAATGCACCCCAGCATGCCACTGGCCCTCCCTGCAGCCTTTGCGCATTGCTTTGATAACTTAAGGTCATCAGATATTATAACCCCTAGGTCCTTTTCCTCTTTGGTGACAGTCAGCACCACTCCCAAGGTTCCCCTACCCAGGTGCATTATCTTGCACTTTTTTGAATTGAATCTCATTTGCCACACCTCAGTCCATCTTTCAAACTTCTCCAGGTCCCTCTTCATTTTCTGCACCCCTTCTGGAGTATCCACTCTGTTACAGATCTTGGTGTCATCTGCAAATAGGCAGACCTTTCCTTCCAGCCCCTCTGCAATGTCACTAATGAACAAATGAACAGAACTGGTCCCAGTTCTGATCCCTGTGGTACTCCGCTGGTCACATCTCTCTCCCCAGATTGGATCCTATTTACCACCACCCTGTCTTCTGTCCGTCAGCCAGTTTCTAACCCAGTGCATCACCTTATGCCCCATGCCCAGACTACTCATCTTGTTGACCAGCCTTCTATGTGGGACGGTATCAAAGGCTTTGCTGAAACCTAGGTAGGCAATGTCAACCGTCCCTCTCTGATTCACTTTGTCACCCAATCAAGAAAATCTATCAGATTTGATTGACAAGACCTTCCTGCTGTGAATCCGTGTTGCTTCAGATCCTGGGCACCACTGGATTCCAGGTGTGCCATTATCCTTTATTTCAGCAGTGTCTCCATGATCTTCCCCACCACTGAGGTGAAGCCGACTGGTCTGTAGTTCCCTACTTCCTCCCTACTGCCACTTTTGTGCAGTGCGACTACATGCGTCCTCCTCCAGTCCTCTGGAACCACACCTACATAGATACATAGACAGTGTCGGCAGATAAGGGCCTATGGCCCACCCAGTCTGCCCATTTGAGCTTGTAAGTTCAGTTTATGTTTTCCTAGAAGTCTGTTGCCCCTTACCCCTGACCTCCAGAATTCCTTTATGTCTATCCCATGTATTCTTAAATCCCGTGATTGTTTCAGCCCCCACCACTTCCTCTGGCAGGGTGTTCCACTTGTCTACCACCCGTTCTGTGAAGAATTTCTTCCTCACGTTTCCTCTGAATCGTCCTCCCTCCAACTTCATCCCATGCCCTCTAGTCCTGGAACATCTTTTTCGCTTAAAAATAGTGTATTCCTGCACCCTGTTCCTCCCTGTAAGATACTTGTATGTCTCTATCATATCCCCTCTCTCCCTCCTCTCCTCCAGGGAGTACATGTTCAGTTCCTTCAACCTGTCTTCACAGGACCTGTGATGCAATCCATGCACCATCTTTGTTGCCCTCCTCTGAACCTTCTCTACCCTGTCTATGTCCTTACGTAGGTATGGACTCCAGAACTGTACACTGTACTCCAGGTGGGGCCTCACTAGTGTCTTGTATAGTGGAATTATGACCTCCCTTTTCCTGCTGGTGATGCCCCTGCCTATACATCCCAGCATACTATTTGCTTTACCTGCTGCCTTGTCACACTGTTTCTCTACCTTGAGGTCATCAGAGATGATAACCCCAAGATCCCTTTCCTGCTTGGTGCATGCTATATCCTCACCCCCAACTGATATATTGTGCCAGGGTTTTGTGCCCCATATGCATTATCTTGCACTTCTTTGCATTGAATTTCAACTGTCAAACCCTGACCATTCTTCAAGTTTCTGCAGGTCCTTCTCATTCTGTCTACACACTCTGGTGTGTCTACTCTGTTACAGAGCTTTGTGTCATCCATGAACAGTGAAATTCTGCCTTCTAGGTCCTGCGCAATGTCACTGATGAAGATGTTGAATAGGACCGGTCCCAGCACTGATCCTGTGGTACCCCACTGGTCACTCTTCCTCTGTGGAGTGACAGCTATTTACCACCACCCTGTGTGTCCTGCCACCCAGCCAGTTACCTACACACCACACTACTGTCCTGCCCACACCCATATTCCCAGTTTGTGTAATAGTCTTCTATGTGGCACAGTGTCAAAGGCCTTGCTGAAGTCCAGATAGGCCATGTCCACTGCCTCTCCTGATCCACCTCCCTAGTTACCCAGTCAAAAATATTCAGGTTGGTCTGACATGACCTCCCCTGGTGAAACCATGCTGCCTTGGGTCCTGTAGTCCACTGACAACCAGATATTCCACCAATCTCTCCTTCAGTAGTGCTTCCATGATCTTCCCACTACTGAGGTGAGGCTGACTGGTCTGTAGTTCCCTGCTTCCTCTTTGTTCCCACTTTTGTATAAGGGGACTACATCTGCTGTCCTCCAGTCTTTGGGTACCTCCCCTGTCACCAGTGATCGGCTAAACAGGATAGCCAGAGGTTCAGCCACCACCTCTCTTAGTTCTTTAAGGACCGTGGGGTGCACCCCATCTGGCCCCATTGCTTTATCAACTCTTATTACTTCCAGTTCCTTCAGGACCCTTTCTCGTGTAAAGGGACTTGTGTCCATTGCTGCACCATTCTCACCCCTTGTACTCCCTTCAGACCCATTACCCTCCTCTTCCTCAGTAAAGACTGAGCAGAAATACCTGTTCAATATGTCAGATTTACTGTTGTCATCCTCCACGTCGCCTCCATCCTCCCCCTTCAGTCTCACTATCCTCCTTTGTCTTTCTTTTTTCACTTATGTACCTGTAAAGGTTTTGTCCTCTACCCACTGATTTTGCAATGTGTTGTTCTGTCTGAGCTTTGGCTTCCTTACTGACATCCTGCCTCCCTTTGCTTCTCCTGGTACTTCTCCTATCCCCTTCTGCCTGTGTCTTTCTGTATTGCCTGAATGCAATCTTTTGGCTTTCACTTTCTTTGCTACCTCTTTTGGAAAACCATAATGGTCTCCTCTTCCTTTTCCTCTTGCTAACCTGCTTAATGCACAATTCTGTTGTTCTTGTAATCCCATTTTAAATACTGCCCACTGTTCCTCAACCCCTGATTCCTGTCCATTTCCTAATGCTTCTTTCAAGTATCTCCCCATTTTCCCAAAGTCTGCCCCTAAAATCCAGGATATGTGTTTTTGTGTGGCTTGGTTCTGCTCTTTCTGTGATTTCAAACCACAATGACTGGTGATCACTGTTCTCAGGTGCTCCCCACTGTTACCCCCATCACACTGTCCCCTGTTTGGAGCACAAGGTCCAGTATTGCCTTCTCACGAGTTGGTTCCATGACCAGCTGCTTGAGGAAGGCACCTGAAGGAGTCCAGGATAAATCTGCTCCTAGTTGATGCTGCTGCTGGAATGCTCCAGTCCACGTCTGGAATACTGAAGTCTCCAACCAGTACTACCTCACCCTTGTCTGCCATCCTTTGGATGGCTAGCATCAGCTCCCTATCTGTTTCTTCCTCCTGGGCTGGTGGTCTATAGACCACACCTGTGCGGATGGCTGTCCCCATTTTCCTTTCCAGCTTAACCCACAGTATCTCTCCCTCATTTTGTTCCTCCTGGATCTCTGTGGCCCTTATGTCATTTTTCAGATACAGTGCCACTCCTCCTCCCTTCCTGCCTGCTCTGTCTCTTCTGAATATGTTGTAGCCAGGTATGGCCATCTCCCAGTCGTGGTTATCATTACACCAGGATTCAGTGATGGCCACAATGTCCAGGTCTGACTGCACCATGACAGCCTCCAGATCTTCCATCTTGTTGCTAAGGCTCCTGGCATTTGCACACATGGCTTTCCATGATTTGAACTCCCTAGACTGTTTCGCTGTTCTACTCCAGCCCCTTCCTTGGTTGTCCTTTATCCCTCCTTGCTGTCTGCCCTTCTGCTGAATTTTGCCCCTTTTCTGCCTATCCACCTCTTGGGCACTAATCTCCATCTTTTGCACACTGCTTTGCAGAGATAGCCACTCCTCTGGTTCACTGGTTCCACTGCTAGCTATGGGGGGTAAGCAAGTAGGTACCCTCCTTGCTGGTCTGCCACCCCCTTTGCTAGTTTAAATGCTTGTCACCTGTGTCGAGTGACTGTGAACAGGGTGGCCAGAGGCACTGCTAGTTCCCTTCTCAGTTCCCTTAATATCCTCAGGTGTATGTGGTCTGGCCCAAACAACTTCAAAACAACTTCAAACATTAATTTACAGCCTTTTTTATCTGGAAATCTGTTTTCTCGGGACACAAGCTGCAACACGATACCAAATAAGCATGACAAGACCCAACAGCAGGGAGAACAAAAAATCAACAATCCAGCAACTGGGTCAGGCCAAAGAGACCTCAAGCCATGTGGTCACAACACCTGTGGGAACAACTGCTGAACCTCCCTGGCAGAAAACGTTAAAAGAGTCTATGAAGGCTAGGGACTCTAAAATTGACAGAACATTTAAACATGAAAAATACGATGCAGCCATAAAAGAACTCACAAAGTCAGTTGCAGACACAGACAGAACATCAATGTCTACCCAGTCCATGGCAGCGACCCTGATGCAAGAGAACACACAACTTCGGGGGCAGTTTGAAACCCTTGAAAATGAAGTCTGCGTTGGTAATCTTTGCTTTGTGGGGGTACTGGAGGGAGCAGAGGGCATACATCTGCCGAGTTTCCTGATCGATTGGCTTCAAACCTCTATCATGGTGTTGGGATGTTTTGACTGGTCCACATTTAGGAGAGCATGTAGAGTAAATGTGAGGATAAGATCTGCAACTCCCAACCAGGCATGCACTGTATTGCTCAAAAATTTTGGGGCAGAAAGCAGAGATCTGATTCTGGTGGCAGCTCACGTGGCTCATCTAATATCAATAAATGAACTTGATGTGAAGGTATTTCCCAATCTGTCTTTCCAGACAAGGGTTCGAAGGAAGCGATTCGACAGGGTGCATCAGCAGCTCCAGGCCCTAGTCATAGTTCATTCTTTTCTGTTACCGTCTTGCTTTCAAACTACTCATGGTGGTAAGTCATGGCAGTTTACTGACCTGCACGATGCGAGTCAGTGGTTAAAAAAAAAGACAGAGGCCAAATTTGCTGTCGAAAACGCACTGGAGACCACAGATGGAGCAGATGCTCTCGGACAGAACTGGGCATGTTACCAGGACTGTACTGTTGTGAGAATGTGCCTGAATATAGGGACACTGAAGGAAACTGTTTCCCCTAGTGTTTAAGGAAGAGACTCTGCATACATTTAAAATACCTTTTCTGACTAATAGTTCATTTTTTTGCTATCTAGAGTTCAGCAGGATATTTGGTGGATTACTAATTTGGGTGGACCACAACACAGGCCATATGGTCCCATGTGGCAGGACTTAAGTATTCTCTGTTAACCTGCTGCCTGGTGTAAGGTGAGTTATTACTATCCCCATATCAACATGTTCAGCCTTATCTAGAGTATACACCTACAATTTATCTAATGTTGCAAGTTAAGACTAGACATTTGTTCAATATTTGACGTACAGTGTTGCGATCTGCTTGTTAAAGCAATTTTTGCCTTCTTTCATATTGTGCTGAAGTAGATCAACAAGCAAGAAGAAAAAGTATGAAGCTTTGTAGACAACACAAAGATCTGCAACACGGTTGATACACGGGGTGGAAAGGATGAGTAGAGACTTGGCAAGGTTAGAGGAAAGGTCAAATGTATGGCAGACTGGATTCAATGCAAAGAAGTACAAACTAAAGTAATGCACCTGGGAAACAAAAACCATGGGGAAGAGTACACAGTGGGGGGGGTGACTAACAACAACACAAATGAAAGGGACCTGTGGTAGTCATATCAGATGACCTAAGGGTAGGCAAGCAATGTGAGAAGGCAGTAAGGAGGGTTGGGGGGATACTGAGATGCACAGGCAGAGGTATCACCAGTAGAAAACATGAAGTTGTTATCCCTCTGTAAAGGCAGTTGGGGAGACCCCATCTGGAGTACTACGTGCAGTTCTGGAGACCCCATCTCCACAAGGACATAGACAAGAATGAGGTGGTCCAGAGGAGGGCAACTAGAATGGTGCAGGGTCTACACCAGGAGCCATACGAAGAGAGACTAAAGAAGTTTAATATGTATACCCTTGAGGAAAGGAGGGAGAGGGGGTACATGATAGAAACTTTCAAGTTCCTCAAGGGAATCAACAGAGCACAAGAGGGTAGCATCTTTCAGAAAAAGAAATGTGCAAAAACAAGGGGGCACAATTTGAAGATAGAGGGAGGACAGACGAGTGCACTGCAGACCACCTAAGGCAGTTGTGTCTGGAAAGAGGGGTCTAGTACGAGGGGTGAACCAAAAAGCACCTCGTGGAGGCTCTCGTGGCAGCCGATGAGCAAATGGTTGCCCCGATCCTCAAGTCACAGCAGGTGACTGAAAGGGACCTGACCTTGGGCATGGGGTGCCATGGGACATCGCAGTGTTCAGTCCCAGGGAGGAGGACAGCAAGACCAAAGGGAACCCAGGGCCACAGCACCAGGGGAAGGTCACCACAGAGCTGAGGCTAGAAGGGATAAGGGCTGCAGCAGGAGTTGAGGAAACTGGATCTGGAATTCGAACAGAGAAAGTCTCAAGCATAGCAGCAGAGGGAGTTCAAGCAGAAGAGTTTTGAACTGGAGATGCAGGAAAAAGAAAACCAGCACCGGAGAGAGGCTAAGAGAGAAAAAAGAGCACCAGAGGGAATTTGAACTGGAGAAGTTAAGACTCCAATGGCAAGCGCTAGAAGAGGTAAGTGGTGGGGATAGACCTTAAACTCCAGGGCTGGGGCATCAATTAAGTTCCGAATTAATAGCAGAATTTAAAGAGGGGGAGGATATGGATGCATTTTTGAATTCGTTTGAAAAGGTCTGTATCCAGGCCAAGGTACCCAGGGAGTCCTGCAGCTTCCAGCTATTCCCACTGCTTATGGGTAAAGGGCGTGAGGTGCTAGGCTAACTGGATAATGATATTTATTTCTTTTTTGGAAAGTTTCACCAGGAAGGGCACACTAAACAACAAGTTGCTCATCTCATTGTGCATCCTGGGGGAGGGATAACAGGGGAAAATGTGCATACATAAAATGTACAAATACATCCAAATAACTAACAATAATACAGCTTAAAAGGTGAAACAAGACATAGTAGCATCATAACAAGTTACAAAAAGTACTGTACATAAAGTAACATTCAAATAAGTGCATTAGTGAAAGTACATTTGTTGACAACTTAATGGAACAGATTAGTGCAACCCTTTAGAGCGTCAGCTTATCCGAGGGGAGACCAAGTTAGACCAGCAGAGGCTAGTACAGAGGAGGTGGAATGCAGCAGAGAAGGGAAATGGCAGAGGGATTCGCTGCAGGTACAGTTTACCAAGAGAAAGCTATTTAGGGCTGAAGATATGGAGTGTGGGGGGGGGGCATTCCATAGCTTAGGGAAGTGATGCGAGTAGGTCAACTGGCCTACAGTAGTCGAGCGACGAGGAATTGCCAATGGACGAGAATTATACAATCTAAGGGAATGGTCCGGAGGAGGTAGCATGGATAATAAGGAAGAGAGATATGGGGGGAGCATCCCAAACCAAAATTTAGACACAAATTTGTCACAGTGGAGAAGGCGGAGATTTTCCAAAGAAGAAAAGGACAGAGAGTGGTAGAGGTTACAGTGATGGGTGAAAGACGGGAGTCCAGAGCGAAGCGACAGAAGTTAAAAAGGGTGTCCAGTCTGGATAAGAAAGACTTAGGAGCGGCACTGTAGACTACACTGCAGTAGTTGAAAATAGGTAGGATCATCTTTTGGACAAGTTCCCACCGTGCTGATAGCGGGAGGCCGCGATGGCTCCTGTATAATGCACCAAGCTTGGGGTGCAGTTTCTTCAGCATGGTGTCCACATGTCCAGAGAAGTTGAGGTGTCAGTCAAACCAACCCCCCCCCCCCCAAAAGTATCTAAACGATGAGGTGTCCTCAAGGACTGTTACGTCAAGGGTATGGAAGGAGGGCAGTGAGGGGAGCCTAGAGAGTCTCTGCCTAGTGCCAAAGGTCATGGAGGCTGTCTTCTTGGAATCGAGGGAAGAGTGAATGGGAGCTGAACCAGAGCTGAACTTTACGGAAGTCAAGCTTTAATCTGGATTCTACATCAGAGGACTGGCTAGATGTGAAGATGACCGTGTCATTGGAGTATATACAGACAGAAGAGGATGGGCAGGCTGAGGGAAGCCTGCTCATCCAAGCCAAGACTATGAGAAACTTAAAGCTGCTTTATTAAAAAGTATGAACCGACTCCTGAGGCCTACAGGGTTAAATTCCGTAAACTCCGAGAAAGCCCCAACATGAGCTTTGAGGAACTTGCCACAAAGTAAAGTCAGTTTTTGAAACGGTGGGAGGAGGTGGAAGCAAACTCTGTGGAGGAAATTGAGGAGGTTGTACTTTTAGAGCGGTTCTTTTGGGCTTGTCCAGCAGAGCTGAAAACCTGGCTAGAGGACAGAGATCCCTAAACAGCACAGCAGGCTGCTGAGCTCTCAGATTGCTATGCCAGGAATAGGCCTGCTCTAAAGGGAAGTGGAGCGGGTGTGGCAGCACCAAAAGGGAAAAGCAGGCCTTCAGGGCAGCTAAAACTCGCACTGCCTCCACAGAAAGGGGGAAGCCCCAGGTTACAAAAAAGGGATTTCATGGATAAAAGAAATGATGACTGCTGGTTTTGTAAATAGCCAGGGCATCTTGCTAGACAGTGTCCTAAAAAGGCATAGGGTGGACAAGGTAGTGCTCGAACACAGTTGGGTGCACTGTGTATCCCTGAAAGCATGCCCATAAACAAGAGGGAGCACATACACCCGGTTACTGCAAATGAGATGCAGACCTGTGGGTTAAGGGACACAGGGGCGTCTCTTACCTTAGTAAAAGCGGATTTGGTTGGGCCTGAACAGCATACACTTAATCAGTTTGTAACGGTGAGGGGATTACTGGGCAGGAGAAAACTCTGCCACTTGCTAGTGTTCTCTTGGACTGGGATGAGACAGGTGAGATGGTGCAAAAAGTGGCAATGGCAGACAACCTCGTCCCTGGATGTGATTATAGGGAACATTCTCAAGAAGGGGTGGTGTATGCGGTTACCTGCAGTCAGATGGCAAAGGCCGACTGTAGTTCCCCTGAACCCCACAGAAGCCCCTGTGGAAAAAAATGGGAGGCTGGTTTCACAGCCTGTGTCTCCTGAAATGGAGAGTACAGTGAAAGGGAGACAGGACTTCCCCAGGGAGCCGTTCGAAAGACAGCTACAGAAGGTTACTCCGAAGAGGAAGGGGTAACAAATGGTCAGAAGGTTAGGGATGGCAGTGACACTGAATGGCCCGACGCTAGCGCTATGGACCCCAGTTTACGAACTGAAGGGGACATGTCCCATACCTAGGGAAAATGTGAAGATTTTGCAGCTGCTCAGAGAACTGACCCTAGTTTGGAGAGGCTGAGGGCTTGTGCAGAATTTGACAGGACACAGGGAGGTGACATTAGACATAGGGTATTTTGGGACAATGGACTGTTGTATACTCAGGATGTGAGGACAGAGGGAGGGGTGATGGGCAGACAGCTTGTCGTTCCCCAGGGGTATCGTGAGCAGTTGCTCAAGATCGCTCATGATATCCCCATGTCCGGACATCTGGGAATATACGAGCATCATGCAGCAATTGGCACAGAATTTCTATTGGACCAACTTTACCCAGCAGATGAAGGAATATTGCAGGTCCTGTCACCGGTACCAACAAATAGGGAAGGCAGGTGGTAAAACCAAAGCTGCCCCGATTCCCTTGCTCTTTGTGGAGGAGCCCTTCCAGAGGATAGGAATGGATACTGTGGAACCTTCGAGTACCCCAAGTTCCTCCAGGAAGAAGTTTATCCCGACGGTGGTCAATTACGCCACCCGATACCCAGAGGCAGTCACCCTCTCCTCATTTAGGACAAAGTGGCAGATGCCTTGCTAGGGATTTTCTCCTGTGTCGGGTTCCCGCAGTAAGTTATCACTGATCAAGAGGGTACCTTCACGTCGGACCTGATGAAGTGTTTGTGGGAAAAGTATCGGGTGGTGCAGAGATGCACGACACCTCATCATACACAAGCCAATGGGCTTATGGAATGGTTTAATGGTACCCTAAAATAGATGCTCCAAGCGTTTGCTGAACTGCATGGGAAGGACTGAGATAAATACCTTCCCCACCTGTTGTTCGCATACAGGGAGGTATCACAAGAGTTGACAGGGTTTTCCACCTCTGAACTCTTATATGGACGTAAGGTGTGTGGGCCCCTAGACTTGATCCGGGAAGACTGGGAAGGCAAGCACGCCACCCAGGGAACTCCCATTGTGGAGTATATCCTGAAGTTTAGGGAGAAGTTGAAGGAGCTTATGGGGCGGACCAAAGCAACCTGTCAGTTGTGCAACAGAAGCAAAAGGTCTGGTATGACCGTAGAGCCAGAGCTCGCATGTACAGTGTAGGTCAGGAAGTCATGGTTCTAATTCCAGTCTGGAAGGACAAGCTGCAGGCTGACTGGGTGGGACCATGCAAGGTAGTCTGACAGGTTAATGACGTGAACTATATTATAGAACTTCCTGCCATACCCATAGGGTGTACCATGTCAACATGATGAAGCCATATGCAAATAGGGCTGACATAGTATTTGCAGTGTGTAGTCCTGGGGAGGGGATGGACGAAGAAGCCCCCCTACTGGACTTGTTAGAGGAAAGCAAACGGGAGTCATCTGTGGAGATAATCAAACTGTCGCCCCAGTTGACCCCGTAACAGTCCCAGAAAGTGAGGCAGGTTTTAGGGGACTTTGCTCCTTTGTTTACGGCCCAGCCTGGACGAACCCCCTTAGTGACATACCGCATACAGTGGACAGCCTACTGGGTGTCTGAGGCTGTCCTAAAGGACATTAGGAGGGAGGTGGAGGAAATACCGGATTTAGGGGGAATCCAGAAATCTCACAGTCTCTGGGCCTCACCCGCAGTTCTCATTTCCAAGCCGGATGGCTCTACTCGCTTTTGTGTGGACTATCATGGACTCAACACAGCCACGAAGTCAGACGCCCAACCAATCCCATGGGCGGACGGACAGACCACTGGACAAGTTGGGAGGGGCGACATACCTTACCACAACTTGACTTAATGAAAGAGTATTGGCAGGTAGAGTTAACTGCCAACGCTAGAGAGCGGTCGACCTTCACCACACCAGTAGGATTATTCAAGGTCTGGGTAATGCCTTTTGGAGTGAAGAACGCCCCTACCACCTTACAAAGGTTGGTCAATCAGGTGTTACATAGTACTGAAGAGTACGTTGTGGTGTATCTGGATGATACTGTCATCTTCAGTACCAGATGGAAGAAACACCTGTACCACCTGAGGGAAGTGTTGGGTAGGATACAGAGGGCAGGGCTCACTGTCAAGGCTGAAAAGTGGCAGGTGGCTATGGCAGAGATGGCATACCTATGCCATGTAGTGGGGCGGGGGTAGCTCTGCCCCAGTGAAGCAAAGAATGAGGTGACAGAAACGCCTGAAACCCAGAAGCAGGTTAGGAGCTTCCCAGGGACCGCAGGGTACTATCAGAAGTTTGCACCAAATAACAGTACCCTGGCAGCTCCCCTATCTGGCCTGCTAAACAAAAGACAGCCCAAAGAGGTAAAGTGGGAGCTAGCCTGTGAACGAGCCTTTGCATGGCCAAAAGAGGCACTATGCAGTGCCCCTGTATTGGCCAGTTGAGATTACAGTAAGTCATTTGTAGTCCAGACAGATGCCTCAGATGCGGAGATTGGAGCAGTTCTCAGTCAGACATCTAATCACGGAAAGGATCACCCAATAGTGTACCTTAGCAAAAAGTTATTTCCCAGGGAGCAGGCATATTCCACAACTGAAAAGGAATACCCTGCGCTGGTATGGGCCCAGAAGAAATTAGAGCCGTACCTTTATGGGAGATGCCTCGAAGTACAAACTGATCATAACCCCCGGTGTGGCTAAATCAGATGAGTAAAACAAATGGCCATCTCTTAAGGTGGAGTACTGCCCTTCAAGCCTACAATATGACCATTCCCCACAGGGCCAGATCGGCCAATGCCAACGCAGATGGGCTATCTCGACAGTCAGAACAGCAACAGAATTTGTGAAAACCTTACCATGCATTAGGAGGCGCGTTCCCACCAATTCAGTCTAGGAAGGAGGGATGTGGCAACCTAGCCAACCTCTAGTCATTATTCGCAGATATAGTTCTGTTATATATATATTTTTTTTTTATGCGAGTCTGTGTACATGTACATGCTGCTAGTGTTAAGGCAAAGGGCACATGGAGAGAGAGATAGAGAGAGAGACTGGATTTCTTTTAAAAATGTTTGACCTTCCTCTGACTTGAGAGGCAGCTGCTTGCCAGGAAGCTAAGGTTGCATTTCCGGTCCCTTAAAGAGCTAGTGTACTGCCTGGAAACTGCCTGCAATTAACTGTAACTTTCAGATGTAGTCAGCTATCATTTCTTATATCTCAAGTATTTACTCTTTTCTGTTTGCTAATTGGAAGATTTTCCACCTGGCAGTACTGGGGTGATGTGAGGAGCAGCACTCTGTCTGGAGGGGGGAAAAAGTTAGTTCTGTTCCTCCCACTACATCGACACAGACCACACTGACTATGACATCACTAGTAACCAATGAGAACCATTCCTTACTACCAGGTTTCACTTTCACATGAAGCAGCAGTGTCTGGCTCTCCCTGGTTACTAGTGATGTCACACTTTCCCGCATTTTGATTGGTAGCTTGAGAAAGTCACTGCTCAGGCTGCAAGGACTGTGGTGCCTCAAGGTGTTTGGTCTTATTTCTGATGACGTAGTGGGAGAAACAGAACTGCCTTTTTTTTTCCCCTTCCAGACAGTGCTGCTCCACACATCAACCCAGTACTGCCAGGTGGAAAATGTTCTAATTAGCAAACAGAAAATAAAAAAATACTTCAGATACTGGAAATGATGGCTGGCTTCATCTGAAAATTACTATTAATTCCAAGCAGTAAACTAGCTCTTTAACAGAGATAAGCCAAAATCTATTTAACTGTCAGAAACCATGCACTTCAGAGGCAGGATGCTCTCAATAAAGGAAAGTGTTATGGTATGTTGCATCTTATGAGGGGGAGAGGACCAGGAACATCCTTTCTGGCAGACCTGTGTGAATTCTCTTACAGGTGTCATAATTGTCAGGGAAGTATGACATCACAAGTTAGTGAGAAAATTGTCTTGTGGGGAAAACATAAGAGTGACATCTACTGGCCTAAAAGAGAAGGCCCATTTGGGATTAGACCATTTTTTCTTCAGGCTTCCTCCAGCTATACAAGGAATTGAACAAGGGTCATTCACTCTTATTTGTTTTTGCTAAGCATCCACAAGGGACACTCTTCTCCTGATAATACAAGAAGCAAGACTGCCAGTACAAAGTAAACTGAATCTTTCATTTACTTTCTTTGGACTTCAATTCACTAAGGACTTAAGGTACACTTTAAATAACCGTTAATAGTTTGTTTTTCATGTATATTTTTTTCCACTTTTATTTCTGTTATTCTGTGATCAAATTAGTGCATCTTTTAGTTGTAACAGTATGATTATTTAAGTATTTTAGTAAAAACATTTGTTTTTAAGAAAACTGCCTGAGTGAGATTTCTAAATTGTGTGTGAATTGTGGGACAGTTACTAATAACCTGTGACAAACTGTTATTGTTAAGGGGTGCCTCCATAAGCAACCAATCGAGCAAGGGTCTGTAAGGGACATCTGGGTAGAGATACGGAGACTACCAAAGTCTCAAGGAAGAATTTGTAGAGATTTTAAACAAGGTTGTTGCATGCTCTGTTGGAGAAGATGAATTCAGGAGCACACTGCTACCTGAAGAGAGTGTGACACCTGTAACTTCTCCCCATTTGTTTAACAACCAAGAAGGGTTCATATTTGGCTACAAGACTCGAGACTGGTATTGTGTCCTTATCAAGAGTTTAGAGGGACGCCATGGGTCCTCGTGGCAGGTGTTCAGTTGTGACCTTGGCTGAGCATTCTAAAAGAACTCGAGGAGGGTATCTCTGTTCCCCCAACCAGTCACGGATTGCACTTAGGGGTGGGCACTGTGAGCTCACTGAACTGACCCTCAGGAGTGGGTTTTTGACAGACTTGTCCAAGAGCAGCCACCTCCAACACATCGGGTGTCAAAAGTGGGGTCCCGCAAGGATCAATATTAGAACCAGTTCTGTTCTCCCTGTATGTCAACTCCCCCCCCCCCCCCAAAAAGGAATGAAAGGGTTGCCACATCTTATCTATGCAAACAACTGGATTCTCTCTCTCTCACAGTGTCAAGACCCCGGCTGAAATAGCCACTACCTTTATGATGTTGTCTAATGCCATCCAGAGGTGGTTCCTTGATAGCAGGCTCCTAGTAATGCCAAGAAGACTAAGGCTATGCTATTTGGGTCCAAAACTAGGTTTACTAAATGGCAGGGGGCTCCAAACCAACTAAACCCCTTAAAACACACCCACTGAAAGTCTTTAATTGCACAGTGTTCAAATAAGATTGCTGAATGTTTTATTAGTATACAATGTTGTAAAAAAGGCATTATTTCTACTGCTTATGTATTTTTTTTCATTTTGTTAATTATCTATTAGTTACTGTTTAAGTTCTTTACTGTTTATATATGCTAATATTTTTCTATGGTTATGTTACCATTGCTCAATATCCTTTTATTGGTTATAGTAAGCTTTTAAAATTTCAATGAAATATTAAGGAAAAAAAACCCTGAGGAAGGATCACAACAGACCCAAAGCATCAGAGTTTCTCTCCACACTTTCATAAAACTTGATTTTTTTTTTCATTGCAACCACCTTTAAAGGAGAACTGTGCTTAGCCTGTAAACCATTTTCTGCAGTAGCATCTGTTTTAAGTACTGGTTCCAATTACACTCTGATGTTAAGTACCATTTTGGAACTGTATGACGTACTTTGTCCCTATCAGCCACAGAGTTCTACAATAGAGTATGGATACATTGTGCCACTAATGTAAAACCTGAGCAAATAACACAAACTGCATGATACAGTTCCAAAATGGCACTTAGTACATGTGTGTAAATCAGAAACACACTCTAGGATAACTAAAAAGCCCATGGACTGCTTCTGTTGGAAGCTGAGACACTTGCTATACTGCAGAGAACAAACTAGAATGCATTTGAGAAACTGGAGACCTGTTAAAACATAATATTGCTGGGGACTTGTTAGGAAGGTAAGCTACACTTTCTACAGAAAGTTTCATTATTTTCTTATTGGCATTAAGAATTGCAGGATTCCATTAAAGTGTAGTAATTTTATAACCAGAGGGGGAGAAATACAACTGAAGTTGCTTGATTTCTGCGCTAAGACACCTAGGATTTGTAATGATATTTGTGCAATATTTTAGAAGTGTCCTGCTGACTGAGCAGTGAGTTCGTTTTTATCCCTGGACTCAGTAGAGTGGTTTGTGTAGGAGCAGTGGTCTAGTAAATTGTGGTGTTGGTTGACTTGCTAAAAGGGCAGTACTCAATAGGGTGGTGGAGCAGTGGTGTATTTGATTGTTTCTAACAGTCACCAGTGGTTGTGGCCTACCACCCACCCTTTCCCCTCACCACGCCCACCCCAGGCGTGGCATTTCTTATAGCCAAGGTTCTGACATCACTTCCTCAGCAGGTCTTGAGGCAGAACTGTCATATTCTTAATTACCCAGCACAGTGCATAAAGAGTAAGTACACACACACACACAAATTTTTTTTATATATATATATATATTACTCGTATATTATAAGGAAGAGGGACATGTGGGGAGTGGTGCAATGCACTGGCTATGGGGCAGCAATTTTCCGGGAGACATTCTGGAACCTGCGTTGCTGCCCTATTTGCAGGCAACTGTCAGCTTTGAGGGAGGAGGTTGCCCACCTCCAGGCTGAACTGGCAAGGACTAAGGAGGCCTCCCCCACCCAAAAAGCACCAGTTCCACAACCACTACCTCAGAGGTTGCCTTGTGTGAAAAGCAGATGGACCACAGCAGGTTCTGGGAGGGTGAGGGTGGTGGATCAGAGGCGTAGCCCCCAGAGTTCTACCTCTACACAAATCATATGTCAGTCTGGCAAATCAAGGTTCCTCTATGATGACACCCTCAGTGGAGACCAAGAAGATTGCTGGGGACATCCACAAGGGAGACCCACAAAAGAGTGGCAAGGGACACCACAGGGGAAAGAAACAGCTTCTGATAGGGGATTCAATTGTTAGGGGTGTAGACCTGGGGAAGGGAGAGGAGAGGAGAGGGAAGTAAGGTGCCTGCCTGGTGCCATGGCTTGGAGGGACAGGAAGCAAATCCTCAGGATTGCAGAAGCAGCATCACAGGAGAGGGAACTAGATATCATTGTCCACCTCGGGACAAATGACCTAGCTAGGCATGAGATCAGGGCAGTGCAGGATGAATTTATGGAGTTGGGGAGGGGCCTCAGACAGGTAGCAATCACGGTAACGTTCTCAGAGGTGCTGCCAGTCTATGGCAGGGGTGAGGCTAGGGTACTGCACACCATGCAGTTCAATGAATGGTTGCAAAACTGGTGCAGAGCACAGGGCTTTGGCTTCATTGGGGACTGGGGGTCCACCTGGAGAGATGAAAGTCTATACTGGCATGATGGTCTGCATCTGTCCAGGAAGGGAAACACGCTCCTAGGTGACAGGTTTAAAGGCTTCCTTGGCAAGCTTTTAAACTAGCCAAGGGGGGAGGTGCTGATAGGAAACAGGAAAGTTCAAGCCTCCCCCCACAAAACATGGCAGGTAGTAGGGTAAACACTGAGGTACAGAGCTTGACAGAGGGCAGGACAGGGGTAAATGGAAAAATGGACAAGGGCAATAAGAGCAGGGATGGGGTAAAAAAGGATAAAGCCAACATTAAATGGAGGGCAATGAGTACCAATGCCCGTAGTCTGGGAAACAAGCTTCCTGAGCTAGTAGCCCTGATGGAAGAGGAAAACTTGGATATTGTGGCAGTCACAGAAACATGGTACACGGAGAACCATGACTTGGATGTCAACATACCAGGGTACACAATCTACAGAAGGGACAGGGAGGGTAAAAGAGGAGGTGGAGTAGCTCTCTACATAAGGGAAGGGATCAAAGCTACAGAACTAAAAAGTAAAGGGGGAGGACAAGAGGCACTCTGGGTCACCTTGGAGACAGGGAATCGCATCACAATCCGCACAGTGGTTGTATACAGACCCCCATCTCAAGGGGAGGAAATGGACAAGAAAATGATAGAGGGCATTCTCAAAATGGCTGAAAAAGGGGAGATACTGTTGATGGGGGACCTGAATATGCCAGATGTTAACTGGACGACATGGACTGCAGCCACATCCAAGAGCAGGGTCATTATCGATGCCCTATAGGGGGCATGCCTTAGACAGCTAGTGGTGGAACCCACTCGGGAGGGAGCAATATTAGACCTGGTACTCTCAAATGGAGAGAGGATCACAAATTTAGAAGTCAGTAGACATCTGGGAACAAGCGACCACTGCACAGTGTGCTTCATAATAAACACAACCATGGAGACAAGCCATACAAAGACAAGGATAATGGACTTTAGAAGGGCTGATTTTGGCATAATGGGTGAATACCCGAGGAATGCATTAGCAAATGGCCAGAAAGGAGGGGTGGAAGAACAATGGAGAAAAATCAAAACTGCCATCATGGAGGCAACAAGCCTTTGTGTGAAACAAATAAAGAAAATGAAGCGGACTAAAAAACCACTATGGTTCTCAAAAGAGGTGTCAGGGAAGGTTAAGTAGAAAAAGGCTGCATTCAAAAAGTATAAGGAATCACAGAAGGAGCACGACAGGGAACTGTATCAATTAAAGCAGAAAGAAGTGGGGAAGGCAGTCAGAAAAGCAAAGGCCCAAACTGAGGAAAAGATAGCCAACTCAGTTAAGAAGGGGGATAAAACCTTTTATAGGTACATTAGGGAGCATAGAAAGGTTAAGGGAGGGATAGTGAAGATTAATAAAGGAGAGGGGAGGTGGACAGAGGGAGATAGTGAAAAGGCAGAGATACTGAATGAATACTTTTGCTCAGTATTCACAAAAGAAGAAGAGGAGGAGTTACCTAAACCAAACAGTAGAAGCACTCTGGGTAGTGGGGTTGACGCCAGTCCATTAACAGAAGAAAGAGTCCTGAAAGAACTCCTAAAACTCAAGGTGGACAAAGCAATGGGGCCTGACGGGATTCACCCTAGAATCCTAAAAGAGCTAAGGGAGGACCTAGTGACACCACTAACCACACTTTTTAACAAATCTTGGAAAGATGGGGTGGTACCTGAGGACTGGAGGAGGGCAGATGTGATTCCCCTTCACAAAAGTGGGAGCAAGGCAGAAGCAGGAAACTACAGACCTGTTAGTTTGACCTCAGTGGTGGGGAAAATAATGGAATCACTTCTGAAAGAAAGAATTGTTCAGTACCTAGAGGCCAGCGGGGCACAGGACCCAAAGCAGCATAGATTCACAGCAGAAAGGTCATGTCAGACGAATCTAATAGATTTCTTTGACTGGGTGACCAAAGTAATAGACCAGGAAGGGGCTGTGGATATGGCCTACCTACACTTTAGCAAGGCATTTGACATTGTCCCACACAAAAGATTAATAATCAAGTTAGCCAGCCTGGGAGTGGGTCCCAGGGTGGTAGCCTGGGTAGCAAACTGGCTGCACAACAGGACACAGAAGATCACAGTGAATGGAACACATTCTGAAGAAAGGGGGGGTTACTAGTGGAGTACCTCAGGGCTCAGTACTGGGTCCAGTCCTCTTCAACGTCTTTATAGGTGACATTGCAGGGGGTCTGGAAGGAAAGGTATGCCTCTTTGCAGATGACACAAAGATCTGTAACAGAGTTGATACACAAGGGATTGTAGAAAGGATGAGAAGGGACTTGGCAAGGTTGGAGGAATGGTCAGACATATGGCAACTTAGATTCAATGCAAAGAAGTGCAAAGTAATGCACCTGGGAAATAAAAATCCAGGAGAAGAGTACACAATAGCAGGGGAGGTACTAACGACAACAATAATGGAAAGGGATCTGGGTGTAGTCATAACAGATGACCTAAAGGTGGGTAAGCAATGTGAGAAGTCAGTAAGGAGAACGAGGGGGATACTGGGATGCATAGGGAGGGGCATCACAAGCAGACAAAGGGAAGTGGTTTTCCCTCTGTACAGACAGTTGGTGAGACCCCATCTAGAGTACTGTGTGCAGTTTTGGAGACCTCATCTACGCAAGGACATAGACAGGATGGAAGCAGTCCAGAGGACGGCAACTAAAATGGTGCAGGGTCTACATCAGAAACCATATGAAGAGAGACCGAGAGAGCTTAATATGTATACCCTTGATGAAAGGAGGGACGGGGGACGATAGAAACTTTTAAGTACCTCAAGGGAATCAACAAAGTCCAGGAGGGTAGCATCTTTCAGAAAGAGATGTGTAAGAACAAGGGGGCACAATTTAAAGTTAGAGGGGACGGCTCAGGGGTAATGTGAGGAAATTCTTTTTCACAGAGAGTGTGGTGGACGCATGGAACCGCCTTCCTGGAGAGGTTGTGGGGTCTAAAACAGTGGGGGAATTCAAACATGCATGGGACAGACATAAAGCAATTATAGTGGGGAGTTGCAGGAAGTAGGCTGTTGGTTAACTAGAATCTGCAGCTTATCCAATAGGTAGGGAAATGGGCAGACTGGGTGGGCCAAGTGGTCCTTATCTGCCGTCGAAGTCTATGTTTCTATGAACAGTAAACAGCATTTAAACCAGATTTTAAAAATTAGCTTTTACAGGGGAAAACGCATACAGGTTCCGAGCAATACTCCTTTAAGTGTAATTTCTCCAAGGGAGTGCTTCTTGTTCGCTTTGGTTCTATCATTGTTAGAATGTACCCACTACAAGACTCTGTGTCCTGGCAACAGCTGTGCTCTCTCCAGATGGGAGTCCCTGGAACATGCAACAACCTTCAAACACCTAGGGAGCACACCTGAACCCTCCTTGACCTTTTGTGACCAGACTGGGCTCACAGTCAAGTGAGTGAATCAGAAGCTTGGTGTCTACTTCTGACCTTATTACCCCCGAGGTGCGGTTGGCTTATACTC
The DNA here is from genome assembly GCA_016271365.2 of Neoceratodus forsteri. Lineage (NCBI taxonomy): Eukaryota > Metazoa > Chordata > Ceratodontiformes > Ceratodontidae > Neoceratodus > Neoceratodus forsteri. The sequence continues at coordinate 302,021,677 of CM057458.1, read as the reverse complement.
AGGGTAGTATGCTACCCCCTTTCTGGACTACTGCTCCCCTAGTTATACTTAAACCTTGTTATACAACCTGTCCAGGCTCAACACTACATACTCTAGACACACATAAACACTCACTCCAGAGCTGGGAGAATGTACGGTTCCCCAGTGAAGGTCAATAAGGATTCAAGGCACCAAATGGTTGATTCTTGCTTAAAGTTGATTTATTCCAAAAAATATGAAGGCACAGCAGTAACATCCACCATACAGGAACCCCGGGGTTGTCCTTACCACCTTTCTGGTGAACCAGAGTGGCCTCTTTTTTCTTTTGTTTTTGGTGATCTTCCTTATACAATGATCAGTGGCTCTCAAAATTCCCCCCTTTATTGCTCCCCACAGCTCCTCCACGTCCCCCAGTTCCTCCACAGCCTCCCTCATTTTGTTGAAATCCGCACGCTTGAAGTCCAGTACCATTGTGCTAATGCGACTCACTTCAGTCACCGTCCTAATCCTGAACCCTACAGCTCGTTGGTCGCTGGACCCTAGACTGTCTCTCACTGAAACATCAGCTACATTCTCCCTATTTGTCAGCACTAAGTCCAGTGTCCCTCTGCCTCGAGTAGGTTCCCGGACCAGCTGTTGAAGGAATGCTCCCTCCAGGGAGTCCAGCAACTTTCTACTTCTTGCTGCTGTGGTTGCCGGGATCTCCCAGTCCACATCAGGGAGGTTAAAGTCCCTCACCAGCAAAAGTTCCCCCTTGTGTGCCATCTTTTGCACCACTTGCATTAATTCCCTGTCCACTTCCTCTACCTGCATAGGAGGCATGCAGATCACACCTAGGCATAGTGTTGCTCCTGACTGCTTTTCTAGTGTGACCCACAGGGCCTCCACCTCCCATTGTTCTTCCTGCCCTTCTATCACCCTTATACCACTCTTCATGTAAAGTGCACCCCTCTTCCTAAAATTGAATATACCCTGAGATAACCACCTCCCAGCCCTGGTGCTCTGTCCCCCAATGTCTCCATAATGGCCACCAGGTCCAGTCCCTCGTCCACCATCGTGGCCTTCAATTCAGCCAATTTATTGCCCATGCTCCTCACACTGGTGGACATTATTTTCCACCAAGTTCCCCCTTCCCCTTTTCATCCACTCCCCATGTACTCTGCCCCTTGTGCGGGGGAGTGCTAGCTAGGCAAGACCCTCCTGGCATGTCCACCTTCCCTAGTCTCGTAACCCCCTTCCTAGTTTAAATCCCCCTCCAAGACCCTATCTATATGTTCTTGTAGTTTTCCCCTCAGCACCCTAGAATCCACCTCATTTATGTGCAGCCTATCCTTTGCGTATAAACCCTTGTCTGCTCACATGTCCCCCCCACTCCCCTATGCATGCAAAACCCTCCCTCTCACACCAATCCCCAAACCATCTAGTGAATTCTACAATTAGCTGAGGTTTAATGGTACCGACCTTCCCCTTTATAATGAAGTCACTGAAGACCAGGACCTTCTTCCATTCTACCCATCTTGGTGAATGCCCCTGTGCCCCTTTCTGGAATGCCCATCCTCTCTTTCCTTGCTCCGCTTACCTGGTCTCCCTGACCTGTGATGCGTACTGGCTTTCCTTGTTTACCACCTTGCTCCTCTTGTGTCCACCTCTCTTCCTCGTCCCCACTTGGTGTCAGCCACAAAGTAAGCAAAATTAGCCTGATACAAGCTTCACAAGGACATAGACAGGATGGAGGCAGTCCAGAGAAGGGCAACTAAAATGGTGCAGGGTATGCATCAGAAGCCATATGAAGAGAGACTAAAGGAGCTTAATATGTATACCCTCGACGAAAGGAGAGAGAGGAGAGACATGATAGAAACATTTAAGTACCTCAGGGGAATTAAAGTCCAAGAGGGTGGCATCTTTCAAAAAAAGAGATGTGCAAGAACAAGGGGACACAATTTGAAGATGGGGATGGCTCTGGGGCAACATGAGGAAGTATTCTTTCACAGAGAGAGTGGTGGATGCATGGAATGGCCTTCCTGAGGAGGTCGTGGGGTCAAAAACAGTGGGGGAATTCAAGAATGCATGGGACAGACATAATGCAATTCTAGTGGGGGGTAGCAGGAAGTAGACTGTTGGTTAACTAGGATCTGCAGCTTATCCAAAAGGTAGGGAAATGGGCAGACTGGGTGGGCCAAGCAGTCCTTATCTGCCATCAAAGTCTGTGCTTCTATGTTACTATACTATACTATACTAACATACTATTTGCCAGCAGATTAGGCCTTACGGTCTATCGAGTCTGCTCGAACCTCAGATCCCTAGTTGCGCGCAGGCCCCCGTGTTCCAGAAACCCCTATCATCCATCCCCACCCCTGGGACAGGCATCATCTGATACATCCACTTTCTGTGTCTGTCCCACCCTCTTGAAGCCCTCCAATGTGGATCTCTGAACCAGCTCGTCAGGCAGTGCATTCCAAGGTCCACCACCCTCTCAGTGAAAACCCCTCCTCTTTTCCCCCCTCACCCTTCCACCTTCCAACTTCAAACCATGCCCTCTGGTGATACCTCCCTGCTTCAGACTACAGATCCCCTCCATGTTTACCCTATTTATTCCCTTGAGGTACTTGAAGACCTCAATCATGTCCCCCTGTCTCTCCTCTCCTCCAATGAAAACAGGCAGAGCTCCTCAAGTCTGTCTTCATAAGTCAAATCTCCTAGCCCTAGTATCATCTTAGTTGCCCTCCTCTGTACCCTCTCCAGGAGCTGTATGTCCCTCTTCAAGTGTGGTCTCCAGTACTGTACGCAAGTACCTCAAGGTGTGTCTAACCAGTCCATTGTACAGATGGCAGAATCACTTCCTTGCTCCTAGAGGTGATCCCCTTACGATGCATCCCAACATCCTGTTTGCCTTGCTAGCCGCTCTCCTGCACTGCTCATCGTTATTCATACATGCATCCACCATGACCCCTAGGTCTTTTTCCCCCTATTGAGGCCTCCAGCACCTCCGCCCAGGGTGTAACTGTGTTTAGGGTTTCCCCGGCCAAGATTTAACAACTTGCACTTGGTGATATTGAAATTTAATTTCCATGTGTGAGTCCAGCTTTCCAGGGTGTCCAGGTCCCCTTGCAGGGCCAACCTCCCCTCTTCTCCCTCAACTACTGCTCCCATCTTGGAGTCATCAGCGAAGAGACTCATTTCACACCCTATACCCTCCATGATGTCCGATATGTAGGCATTAAACAGGATCAGACCCAGGACCAAGCCCTGCGGTACCCCACTACCAACCTCTCTAGGGTTCAAGAGCTCCCCACAGACCACTACTCTCTGGGTGCATCCAGCTAGCCAGTTTTCAATCCATCTGACCATCAAAGGGCCTACTCCCAACCCCATCAGTTTCTCCACCAGACCATTGTGGGGACAGAGTCAAATGCCTTGCTGAAGTCCAAGAATAATACATCCACAGGCTTTCCTGTCCAGTTCTGATGTTACCCATCGAGAACTCCACAAGATTGGTTTGACATGATCTACCTGGCACAAACCCATGTTACCCGACTATCCAGACCTCTCCCACCTCCTCCAAGTACACACCAATCGTTCCTTTAGTATACTCTCCATTAATTTTCCCACCACCGAGGTCAAACTGATGGGTCTATAGTTACCTGGTACTTCCCTCGACCCCCCCTTTATGGATTGGCACCACGTGTGCCTCTTGCCAATCCCTAGGTACCCTCCCTGTCTCAAGTGACCTGTTGAAGAGCTCCGCCAAGGGTGCAGCCAGTATATCTGCCAATTCCCATAGTGCTCTCGGATGAATGCCATCCGGCCCAGGAGATTTGTCTTTCTTTAGGGCGTTGAGGGCTAACCAAACCCTTTTGGCGGAGATAGCATCATAAACAGTACTTCGGTGTGGTGCCCTTGGTGCTGAATGCTACACTTTAAATCACTGGCAGTGGGTTCAAATATGTAATTGTCCACAAACTGCGCAAACTCGACAGGGGTCATGAACTTGGGTTGTAACATCCTCAAGTGCTGACAGACTGATGGGGGTTTCATTGTAGGAAATGGCATTTGCCAATCCCTTGCAGAAACAGTTTGGCTATTGTTGTGATCTTAACATTTGCCCATGCTTAGCTGATCATGTAGACTGCATCCAGGAGAGTCCCAGCTATTGTGATCTTGTACGTCTGGAGGGAGCTGCCTTTGTTTGATGAAACTGACAATAGTGGATGCCATTAGAGAACAGCAGTGTTTTTTTGAATTTTTTTAATCACATCCATGTTTGTTAGAGGAGGTCTGTATTGTTTTGAGGCAGAAACATAAGTTTTATATGTTGGAACACTGCAGTGACTTGCCCATAAGCAGCAGAGTGTGGTGTTCTTTTCTTTTAAAGTTCCCAATTGAAACTTGCAATCCGGTCCTGGAAGAAATTACATTTAAAAGCATCACAATTAAGTGATTACCAGTCCCATTAACTAATCAGGAATTTAACTGAATGGATTTAATTGAATGGATGCAAAATCGGTGCCAATAAAAATGTCCCAATAAACCAAACACTCCCATTAAGGGAATCCCATTAAAGTGGTTCTACTGTATCAAGTTTAATCATAATTACACAGGTGGTTTTCTAGCTAGAAAGGCAGTCATGGAATGACCAGACCACAAAATAGAATGTCCACACAAAGAGGTGCAGTAACAGCCAAATTTTACTTGCAGCTTGGAGAAAATACAAAGTGCAGGAGTGCAGAAATGGAAACCTCTCGGTGAGAGGAACACCCACTAAAGTTTCACCCGTATGGGCTTGCCAATATGGGTGAAACGTTAGTGGGTGTTCCTCTGAACGAAAGGTTTTCATTTTTGCACTGCTGCACTCTGTATTTTGTCCAAGCTGCAAGTACAATTTTGCTGTTACTGCATCTCTTCATGTGGACATTCTATTTTGTGGTCTGGTGAGTGTTCCGTGACAGTCTTTCTACCACAGATTTCCTGTGTCACCGAGAACCTGCTCCCTGCAGACAGCTCCTTCCTGTTTTGTGGTTTTCTACCTACATCTACAGCTGAAACTAAAAAACAATCAGAAGCCATACTTTATAGATAACTAGATCACCAAGATTGAGATGCTAACAGCTTCAAGAAGTCACAGCAATGATTGTCCATGCCAACTTTACTCACAACTGGAGCTAGCAAGTTAGTGATTTAATACACGTGTACAACTGCACCAAAAGTGAGTCCATGGAATTCCCCGAATTACCTAATGTTCAGCAGGGAGGCTTAGCTGCCCACTGACTTACATTTCAGAGTCTATGCAGATGGAGTTCAGTGTGTAAGCTACAGCACTTGCAATATGTGCACTGGCTTAAGAATAAACTGTACACTGCCTGTTTGGCCACAAACAACGAGGAAAAGAAATTTGGCCAGAAGGTCTGGTATGACCAAAATGTCAAAGCGAATGACCTCCAACTAGGTGATCATTGGTGAGAAACCTGGCCCTGCCTAGGAAACACAAACTGTCTGATCAGTGGGGCAACAACACCCCCATGCCATCATAAAGCAGATCAGTACTTTACCAGTTTAACAGATCCATCCTGAAAGCGACCCAGGAAGAAACAAGACAATGCACCGAAATCATCTGCTACCAACTGGGCATACAGACATTCCCAGGAACACCATGGTGCCCAAACCGCCCAGCAGGTCACAGACCAGACCCCGAGCCTGTCAAAGACAGAAGGTCATGGTGCAACCACCTGCTCAGAGCTTACTGACAAGAGTGTCTTCAGATGCAAATGAGTAAAGGACCCGGTACTATTCCTCCCGGATCTTCTCAACCTGTTCCCAGACGATGTGCCAGATTCTGACAATTGTTCCCGTGGAAGTGGGGTGAATACAAAATCACAGACAACATTGTGCTCATCGATATGCAGCCTGTTGTCCCTATAGAAGAGGAGTTACTTACGGAGGATGATGCAGAAGCTCAGGAGCCTGAAGAGGAACCAGATCTATCGGAGGTATATGACAGACTGGAACTTGCAGAGGCCAAGGCCTCACTGAAAAAAGAGGAAGTGGCTGTCCTTGTGAAACTTTCTACTCTGCCTCTGAAGCTGATTTTGAAGCTGTTATCACACCCCAGGCACCTCCCCCGATATTCCCCTACATGTAGTACGCAGAAGAATATGTTACACCCTGGTCCCTTCCCCGTATCCAATATACAGGTGCCCCAGGAGAAAGGGATCACGTAGGTTGGGGACTGTTCACAAATGTGGATGGTCAGGATGAAATGAATATTCACCATAGTTATGTTTCTTCTCTGGGGTCCATCACTTTGTTACACTTAACACCTAGCTTCATGGACAGATGCCACTGAGCTAGAACCTTATTCTAATGATGGAATTTAGAATCTTGGTTTGAACTCTGCATCCATGTCCTGCTCTGGTAGTTGGTCTGGCTTGTGTTTACAGCTAGAGTGGAGCAATGGCTAGTAAAACTAGCCAAAATGCTACTAAATATTTCTACAAATTTTATTTTTAAAAACACCAGTCAAACTGAAGCACACATGTAAATGCAAGAACAAAAGAAATATAATTCTTTAAGAAAAAAAAAACTTTACAACTGTAGAGTAACTGCAATGGTAATGCTCAAGCAATCATAATAAAAGAGAACTAATTCTTGTATGAATCTCTCTTCAGATTCTGGAAGGGGTGGCAGAGTTACGGAGTGTAGACATAGTGAGGGATCCCCGAGAAGAAAAAACATTACTATGGTGAGCAATTTTTTCTTCTAACCCCAGGAATTCCTCACTTGATGTTTACATTTAGACTCTACAGCAGCTCCTTCAGTGGCTGGGTCCAGAACCTATTTAGGAAAAAGGTTCTGCAAGACAGCAGTTCCAAAGCAAGCAACTCTTCTGGACTGTAAGTCCAGATTGCAGTGCTATGTGGAGGTATGTATGGTTTTCCAGGTAACATCTAATAAAGGGATTCCCCTTGTGGACGCCACAGAGACAGAGGTACTGCTTGTGGAGCATTCCCTTAAGCCACTGGGATGCACCTTTTTTCCTTTTCACAGGTGAACTGAATGCAAGGGGCTATCCAAGGAAAGACAGACCTCTTTGGTTGCTGTTTTACCTTTGCCAACCTCTCATAGGTAACAGAAAGCTGAGTGTTTGGGACCCAACATCTTTTTCCCTGTCCATGTAAATACCCAGTACTGTTTTCAGGTCAAGGCTGTGCATTTTTGCTCACTTGGACTGGAGTATCCTGGACAGAGCACAGGAAGGGCTATAGACTGGTTCAGGTGGAATTCAGACATCACATTAGGTAGGAATTTCCTGTTGATTCTAAGAACTACCTTTTCCCAGTGGAAGATTATGTGATTTGGCTCTGTGCAGAGGGCTTGCAGTTCACTTACACTCCTAGCAGATGTCATGGCAATCAGGAATATGGTTTTCCATGTGACGTACTTCAGGTCCACAGACTGGAATGGAGCCTCCATAAACTGGGCAAGGCAGATACAGAGATCCCATGGTGGGACTGCATCATCTCTTAACAGTGAGAACAAGTGACCAAAGCCTTTAAAAAAAGCTTCTGAAAATGGGTTGTGAGGCCAGTGACTTTCCCTTGCCAGCTCATATGTTGGCTAATGCTGCTGCTAGGTGCACATCTGGTGTTGATGGCCTTAGGCCTAGAGACTGCAGGAGTGCCAAGTATTCCAGAACTGTAGGCAACCCTGCCACTATTGGCATTATTTTTCTGGGGGCACAGGAGTATGACAATCTCTCCCACTTAGAGAAGTATGCTTTCCTTGCTGGTTTCCTAGAAACTCTAAGCACCTTCAGGACTTCTCTCAGAGATTCAATCCACAGTATTCAAACTCTTCAAGAACCATTCCGGCAGGTGTAGTGTCTTTGGGTTTGGGAATGTTATCCTGCCCTGGGATAAGAGTCTGCAGATTGTGACTTAATGGCAGGCTGATTGGAGTCTTGCTGGACAGGACCAGGAGCATAGAGTACCAGGTCTGTTTGCCCAGTTTGGGACTATTAGGATTGCTGTTATAGGTTCCCCTCTGAGCTTCAGGAGGACTTTCTGAAAGAGTGGAAATGGTGGGAAGGCAAACAGGAACTTCTCTGTCCAATCGAAGACCAGGGCATCCTCTGGAACTCTCTCGCTCTAGTTGGGGGTCTGCAACAAAACTAAGGGAGTTGACTGATTTCTCAAGATGCAAACAGATCTATTTTGGGAGGGCCCCACAATCTGAAAACTGTGGCCGAGCCTGCTGGTTCAAGGCTCATTCACTCATTTCCCTGTCTGATTCTGCTTAAGGAATCTGCCAAGATATTTTCTTTGCCTGGCAGATACACCACGGAAAAGTCTGTTTCAAAGGAGTAAACCAGGTGCCAGATCCTCACTGCTTCTGTAATTTCTGAGGATCTTGTGCCTCCCTGCTTGTTTATGTAGTACACTGTGGTGTTGTCTGTTCTGATTTGGACAGACTGACCCTGCAGCAGGAAGAATGACTGTATTGCTAGCAGCACTGCCCTGAGTTCCAGGAGGTTGATGTCTTCCAGGGACTCCTCTAGTTTCCATGTGCCACTTACTGTGAGATCCTGTAGGTGGGCACCCCACCCGAGGAGTGACGCATCTGTGGTAAGAATTGCTGACTGCCGATTGCTGTAGAAGGGAATACCCTCTCTGAGGCTGCTTTCTTGCTTCCACCACTCTAGTGACATTAATTGTCTCTTAAGTGCTACTGGATATCTCTCACCTGGAACCTGACCCCAAGGAACCATAGCTGTGGATGTGGCCATGTGTCCCAGTAATTACAATAAATTCCTTGCAGGGCTGGGTTGGCCTGCTGTAATGGACTCTGCTGTAGCCATCAAAGCTGCCACTCTGGCCTGCAGGAGGAAGACTTTCCCATGTAGGATGTTTAGCTCTGCTCCTCTGAAGTCCAGTACTCGAACAGGTTCTATCTGAGTTTTCTGCAGATTTATTAAGAATCCCAGATACTCCAAAGTGCTGTTTTACCCGACAGTAGTCAGCCATCCAGTTAGGGAAAACCCACCACACCTTATCTTCTCAGGTGTGCAGCCACTACAGACAAGGCCTTTATGAGTACCCTTGGTGCTGAGGTGAGTCCAAAGTAGGAGCTGTGAACTGGTATTCATAGCTCCCTAGTTTGAACCGGAGATGTGTTTTGTGGGAAGGCCTGACTGGGATGTGAAAGTAAGCATCTTTCAGATCCAGTGATCCCAGCCAGTGCCCTGACTGTAAAGATGACATCACCATTTTTAGTGCGACCATCTTGAATTTCTCTTCTTTAATATGGTTGTTCAGCCCGAGATCTAAAATGGGCCACCACTCCCCATTTTTCTTGTGGCTCAGGAAGTACCTTGAGAACAGACCCTTGCCCCACCGAGCATATCTACAGCTTTTTCTAGCAACACTTTTTTTCACTTCCAGTTCCAGCAGAATTCTTTTTGTGGGAGAGTGAACTGAAAACTTTTGTACTGCTACAGTTCTGGAAATCTTTTGAACTGGAGGGACAAATCCTTGCAAGTAGGATGTTGGGGGTGTACAAGGAGAGGAATCGCTAGTAGGAGCAGAGAGGTTATCCTCCCCCTTTATAGATCCCTGGTGAATTCACACCTGGAGTACTGCGTCCAGTTCTGGAGTCCTTGCCTTAGAAAGGACAGGGATAGGCTGGAGGCTTTTCAGAGAAGAGCAACACAAAATGATTCAGGGCCTCCAGGGACTCTCCTATAAAGAGCATCTAAGAACACTGAACATGGACTCATTTGAGACAAGGTGGGGGGAATATTATTTAAGTTTTTGAAAGGCTTTAATAAAGTATCCTACACAGAGGTATTCAATAGGAACACTATCTCAATGATGAGAGGGCATGAGTGGAAACTGCATGGAGGGAGCTGAGGAAACACTATTTTACCGAAAGAGTTACAGACCCATGGAACAGTCTGCCTGCCGACATGGCAGGCACAAGGACTGTGGTGGGATTCAAGTGAGGTGGGACAGAGTAAGGGCTCAAAACACCAGTACTGGATTAGGGAGACAGAAATATTTGGGGGGGAGAGATAGGTCTACGGATTGATACTAGATCCTGGGTATCCATGGGCAGACTAAATGGATCCTTAGTCTCCTTCTGCTGTCAATTTATGTTAACTCCAGAACCCTTTTGTCTGTGGTAATGTTGACCCTTTCCTGGAAGCAGTGGGACACTCTTCCCCCCACTGGCAATGGTATGGCGGCCTGGACATAATTGTCAAGGGTTTTGCTTAGCCTGGGGCTTGAGTGCTGGTACTGCAGCAGTGCACTTCGAGCCCCTTCTGCCCCTGCCCCTACAGCAGCCTCTCTGTTGCTGGTTCTCACAAGGACGTATGGAGTACAGGCTCTTGGGAAGTATCCCTGTCTCTGCCTCTCCTTCCACAAGGCCTGCAGGAGGCAGAGGCCTTTTCCTTCTCTGTTACTCTTGCAAGTGGTTTTGTATTCATCCACTTTTTTCATATATGCCTCTGTTTTGTCACCAAAAATTGAGTTTCCCTCAAAGGAGAATTTCATGGATTTGGTTTGAGCGTACCAGGAAAGGATGGTAGTCTTTAACCAGAAAAGTCTTTTTAAGGACACTGTATGAGCTAAAACTCTAGTAGCACTGTCATTATTGTCCACAGCAGTGTAGGAAATACAGGTTACTCACCTGTAACAGGAGTTCTAGGAATGGTATATGTTGTTCATCCACATTTACCAGCAGGTTCCTTGACGCTTTAAATCTTGCCGGAAGGTCTTCAAGCTGGCTCCTCCCACCCACCCACCCGGTGGTAAAACTCTGCTCCGCCCCATGACGCCAGATTCAGCCCGCTGGAAGCCAGGTTGTGCGTCGAAGCTGGGGAGGCCAGGTGGGTTGTGTGGATGAACAACATATACACCATTCCTAGAACTCCTGTTACAGGTGAGTAACCTGTATTTCTAGGGACATGGATATGTTGTCCTATCCAAACTTACTGGCAGACTCCTAGCAGTTCTCCGGGAGGAGGGAGGCAAGGCGCAAACCCCCTACTTACGAAATAAGGACTGGACCAAGCTCCCAAAACCAGCATCCCGGTGTGACTCAAGGTCGATGTGGTGGTGGGTAATGAAGGTGTGTGCCGACTTCCAGGTAGCAGCCCTGCAGATTTCCTGGATAGGGACGTCCCTGGAAGCAGCGGTATGGCGGGTAGAATGAGCCTTATCCTCTGGAAGGCTCCATGCCCGCCAACCTATAGCAGAGATCTATGCAGAAGGTGACCCACCTGCCTATCGTCCGCTGGCTGCAAGTCTGCCAGGTGCGGCTCATGAGGTGACAAACAGCTGGCGAACCTTCCCGAACTTCTGCCGTCCGCCTCCTTATAATAAGAGAGCTTCTCTAGGGTCCAAAGTATGAAGCCATATTCGCCTCCGAGGTGTGATTGGGTAGAACACCGCAGAGTCAGCACCTGGTTAAGGTGAAACTCTGACACCACCTTCAGAAGGAATTTCGGTGGGTGCGTAGAACAACCTTGTCCCTGTGGAAGACCAGATAAGGAGACTCTACAGAAAGCGCCTGGTGCTCTCCCATCTTCTGGCTGACGTAATAGCCACCAAGAAGGCGTTCTTCCACGACAGGTGGGCGATATCGCACCTGTGCATCGGTTCGAATGGCTTGCCCATGAGCTTAGCCAATACCAGCAGTAGATCCCACAGAAGTGGAGGTTCTCGTACCGGAGGGGATATGTGATCAAGGCCTTTGAAAAAGCACCCGACCACCTTCTCCTGTGCCACCGACTGCTTTCCGGCCTGCACCTGGTAAGCAGAGATGGCTGCCAGGTGCACCTTAAGGGCTGTCGACCGAAGCCCTTGCTGAGAAAGGGACCATAGGTAGTCTAGAATGCTGGCCAAGGAGCAGGAAGAAGGGTCCAACCCCTTATCTTGACACCAAATGGAGAATCTCTTCCATTTGAAGGCATAGCATTTTCTGGTTGACTCCTTACAGGATGCCTCAACAACGTTGAGGACCTCGTCGGAAAGACCCAAGGCCTGGAACTCTAGCTGCTCAGGAATCAGGCTGTCAGGTGCAGGGACTGAAGGTCCGGATGGAGCACCTTTCCCTGGTTGACTGAGATCAGGTCCGGGCGGGCTGGAAGCCACTTCGCGAGCCTGGAGCTGAGGAGATCTGGATACCAGAACTGGCAGGGCCAGTCTGGGGCTACCAGAATCACCTGCGCCTTGTCCCGCCTCGCCTTGAGAAGCACCTTGTGGATCAAGGGAAATGGGGAAAAGGCACAGAAGAGGCCCGGGGTCCTCGGCCTCGAGAAGGCATCCCCCTGCAGTTAGCCCTGCTGAGGGGGGCGGGCATGAAACAGCCTCAGCTTTGCATTCTCCTTGGAAGCAAACAGGTCCACCTGAGGTGTGCCCCAGTGGGAGAACAGATCGTGCACTACCTCCGGCAGGAGAGACCACTTGTGAGATGCAGCACCTATCTGGCTTAGGGCATCGGCCAGAGTGTTGGAGGCCCGCCACATGGATGGCTGGAGATCCGCCTCCAGTCTGCTCACTGAGGACCAAGTGTTGAGAGCTTCCTTGCACAGGGGCAAGGAGTGCGTCCCGCCCTGGCGGTTTAGGTAGTACATGGTCATGGTACTGTCCGTCTGGACCTGGACCACTCAACCCCGTACAAACAGAGCGAAGGCGGTGAGGGCTAGTCGGACCTCTCGAAGCTCTAGCAGGTTGATGTGGCATTGAGACTCCTGAGGGGACCAGAGGCCATGCGCTCTGTGCTCCCCCAGATGGGCACCCCAACCCATCAGAGAGGCATCGGTCGTTAGAATGACCGTGGGCTCGGGGCGGACAAACAGGATGCCATCCTGCAGATGAGCTGGAACGATCCACCACTGGAGAGCGTTCCACATCTCCTGGGTCACCGCTGCTGGCTGGTCTAGAGGACCAGAGCGCTGTGACCATTGGCGGGCCAGCCCCCATTGAAGGGGACGCATGTGCCAGCGGGCCCAACGGACCACGCTGGTGCAGGCCGCCATAAGGCCCAGGAAGTCCCGGGCAGGGCGCAATTGCCCAACCAGAAATGACTGGGCAAAGGAGGAAAGAACCTCGGCCCTGTCCGCCGGGAGCTGTGCTCTAGCTCAAATAGAGTCAAGCTGTGCCCCGATGAACTGAATCACCTGCGTTGGCACGAGTTCCGATTTGGCCTCGTTGATGAGGAGGCCGATCTGAGAGCAGACCTGGAGGGCCAGATAAGGGTACACCCGGACCCTTCGGCGCCGCAGGAATGCTGTCACCACTGCCATGCATTTGGTGAACACCCTGGGAGCTGGAGAGGCGCCGAAGGGCATGGCCCGGAACTCGTAAAGGGGCCCCTCCGCTCTGAAGCGAAGGAATCGCTGGTGGGACGGACAGATTGGGACATGAAAGAACGCGTCCTGGAGGACCAGAGAACAGAACCACACGCCTCGTTCCAAGGATGGAATGATCTGAGCCAGAGTGACCATCCTGAAGGTTCGGGACCTTAGGAACTTGTTCAAGTCGTGTAGGTCTAGAATGGGGCACCAGCCACACATCCGTTTCGGGACCAGGAAATACCTGGACACAAACCCTGGGTCTGGTGGAGGATCCGCTACCTCCCTGATCACCTCCTTTTGGAGGAGCAGAGCAATGTCGGCTCGACGAACCGACAGAGAGGCTGCGGACCCCATTGCCCCCCATGGGGTGACGCTCGATAGGGTGGGGCCTGCTCGAATTCCAGAGGCAGACCTTTCCCTACCACTTCCAACACCCAGCGGTCCGCGGTGATAGTGGACCAGGCGGAAAAGAAGTGGCGGAGCCGTCCCCCCATGGGGGGAACCCCGGGGGTGGGGTGACGAGGCTGAAGGCGACACCCCTCAACCCGTCACTGGGCAGGCTTGGAGGAAGGACCGGCTGAGGGACCTCCTGGGCCTTTTCTTCCTGGCTTCCTGCTGGAGGAAGCTGCAGGCTTGGCTTTGGGGTGCCAAGTGCGAGCCTGCTGGCCCTGATGCTGGTGTTGCTGGGCCGGACGTGCCGCAGGGGCAGAAGGCCAAAAGGGCTTACGCTGCTGCTGGCGGCCTTTGTCCTTCTGGGCAGACATGACAGAGTCCAAGGTGGAACTGAACTTCTCGATCCTCTGCAAGTGACCCTCAACCCGGGACCGAACAAGTCTGTACCCAGGAAGGGAACGTCTGCCAGCTTGTGCTGAGTATCTGCAGTGAAGGTGGAGATCCGCAGCCAAGCTCTGCGGCGCATGGCCACTGCGGCCGCTACTGACCGGGCACATGAGTCTCCAAAGTCAAGAGCAGTTTGGAGCCGTTGCTTTGCCACCGCCCTTTCCTGATCCCGCACCTGCTTGACCGTAGTCTGGAGGTCAGCCGGGAGATGAGGAATCACCTCATCCAGGGAGCCCAAAAGGGCATGGGAAAAGTGTGCCATCAGTACGGCCGAACTGGCCTGACGAAGGCCTAAGGAGGATGCAGCGTAAACTTTACGCCTGGAGTAGTCCAGTTTCTTGGACTCTTTGTTGGGTGGCTTGTCCACGTCCCGAGCGTTTCCAGAGCGCCGGAAAACGCTGTCTGTCACCAACCCCTCCGCAGAGGGGTACTCCGAGGATCCGAAGAGTGAGCTGGTGGGAACGGCATACTTCCTGGTCATCCTGGCCGAGGGAGCTGGATAAGAAGCCGGCCGCTGCCATAGCTCCAGGGCCGGACCAACAATGGCTTTGGCCACAGGAAAGGCCTCCGTAGGAGAATCCCCTCGGTCTAGCATCTCCATGAGGGGATACCTGGCCCGCTTTGACACGGGTTCGAGCTTCATCCCAATAGATTCTGAGATGAGCCGCAGCAAACCCATGAACGAGGATGGGCTCTCGTCCACTGACTGGCCTCCAGGTCGCAAGGCCTGAAGAACAGGGAAGAGTCATCGTCAGACTCCGAGGGGTCTGCAAACAGCTGCCGAGGGCCTGAGCCACCCTCCACCTGCCGAGGACGATCGGGAGTGATGGTGACCGACAACCGATGGGGCAACCCATGACCCAACCGAGAATCCTTGATCGGAGCCCCAGTTTTTGGTTGTGGAGGTGGGGGTTCCACCACAATGGGTGATACAGCTGGTTTTGGCCGAACAACCGGCGCTGGCTTCGGCTCCTCAATGACCACGAGGGGTTGTTTCGTCCGCTCAGGTGACAGCCACTTAATGGCCGGGGAAGGCGACTGAGTCGGCTTACTCCCGGTCAAAAGTAGCTGCTGCCACATCAGATCCTCGTAGTGCCGATGCAACCTGCGCCGGAGCCTATCCTCTGAGGAGGACGATGACGAGGATGAGCGGCGCCGCCGCTTCCCTCAGTGCCGAGACCGAGACTGCCAATGTCAGCGGGATTGGCTGGACCGAGAGGAGGTCTAAGACCGAGACCCTCGGTGTTTCCGAGGGTGGGTCTGGGAGGGAGCGGGGGAAACCCGTTCCTCCCCCAGCTCAGGAACCTTGACCGGGGACACCGGCACAGGTGGCACGGGCAAGTCCTCGGTTTCCACCAGGTGGACCGGTGAAGAAGGGTTGTCTGCTTCTCCAGTCGACAGCCCGTCTGACGGGTCGAGAAAAATCTCGATTGCATTGACGGGTGTCTCGGCCGGCTGACCGGACGGGACACTGTGAAGCTAGCGGGTTTTGTTGCAATTCCCCATCAAGTCGAAAGTGTCGACTATCCGGGAAGGGGACATCTCTCGCCTCCCATGAACATCGATGGTGGGACTTACCCTTTGAGTCCTTTTTCTTGGACCGAGAGGAGTGTCCCGATGGCCCCTCTCCCTTAGAGGGGGACTGACAAAGCTCCTTAAATGAAGCCGAGTAGGAGAAGCCCAAGGACAGCGGGATAAATGCCGCGACCGAGGAAGAAGAAGATGTGGTCTGGGCTGCCTTCTCCTCGAGGGCAATCATCTGCTCAAGTTGCTCAGCCGAGCCCGCCGCCGGACACCGCCCTCCTTCGACTTTACTGGAGGAATACATCTCTCGGGGCGCCCAGGTTGAAGTCTGGCAGCACGGTCTTCGAGAACGTTGACCGAGAAGGCCTGCGGATCGTGATTGAGCCCAAGGCAGTAAACGCACGTGGAATTGCGGATCGGTCCAAGACATCTTCTGCCCACATGGGCACTGCCGAAATCCGGGAGTCGATTTGTCCATCACAGCTGCGAAGGAGGAAAAAGACCGAAGTCTAGAAAATTTAAGTATGAGTTTCAGTTTAACTGACAAGTTAGACTCCAGGCCTAAAACGCACAGCGCTAAAGGGGGAACCTGAGCTTCCAAGCGGTAAGGAAGATCTGGCGTCACGGGGCCGAGCCGAGAGTTTTACCACCCGGTTGGGTGGGAGGAGCCAGCTTGAAGACCTTCCGGCAAGATTTAAAGCGGCAAGGAACCTGCCATTAAGTGTGGATAGAACAACATATCCATGTCCCTAGAATTGGTATTTGGTGCCATCTAGGGCTGAGCTTGCTGTGGCAATTAAGTCCTGTGCCAGTTCTTCATCTGCTTTATCAGCAAGTGCCAGAATTGTATTCCAAAATGCTTTCTGCTACTGTGTTATATATGCTGAATAAGCTGCCACCTTGATGAGCAGATAAGCTGATTTATAAACCTTTCTGGCCATAGCATCCAATTTTTAGAGCACTTTTCAGGGGGCTTTGCAGACAGGCAGACTTTTGTTCTCTCGCAAGGAGCAGCCTGGACTACTCCTTGATGGTCAGGGTGGGCATACAGGTGTTCACCCTCTGTCCACTTGACATTGTATTTTCTTTCAATTTTCCTAGCAATGGCTGCAGCTGAAGTAAGTGCAGACATGATTTTTGATAGGGCCTTCCTATGTGATTTATGTATGGGGACCAGCAACTTCTTTGCAGTTGCTACCCTCACCATACCCAAATTCATCATCCTCTTAAGTTTCTTGTGGGGGATGTTGACAGTATCATCCATTTCTCGGACACATGAAGAAAATGAAGGAACATCCTCATTATGCCTTGGAGGAGAGTCAAAGTCTTGCTCAAGTGCACATGCACCCTCTGAGTCTGTTGGGTCACCTTCCTCCTCTTGTACGCGGTATCCTTCTTCCTACTCCTCCGTTAGCAGACAGGCTGGAGCCTCAGTCTGGGGAAGGGGTTGGCAGTCACCTTATTAAAGTTTCTCATGGCTGGACAGCCTGGAAAAATGACCACATTTTTGATATGTCTTCGGATGAGGGCATTTCTTCTATTACATCTGCCTTTCTCTATTCAGGTGGCATGGCAGTGACTTTTTTTTTTTTTTTATTTCTTTTTAGCAGGCACTAGTTTCAGTGTTTGCTCTGAGGCTCTCATTTTTAATTTTGTCATCACTGGATTCAGGGTTCCCCCTTTCGGACACCCTGGTATCTGACAGTACAGTTATGTAAGAACTTACCGTAACAGTAGATCTTCGAGAGGAGTTCTTGTAGTAGGCCATCACTGGTAGGACTAAGCTGTCAGGCGCCAGGACCACACGGAAACCTTTCTAGCTAGCAGTGTACCCCTACACCCTCCTCAGTTCTCCCGCTGGAGACCCGAAGTGGGCAGCAGAAGAAGAAACCAAGGAGGTTTCCCGAAAGCCATAAGCAAAGTAAAGAGAGAGCAAAAGGCTCACTCACATGGAAGAGAAGAACAACAACGGACAGAAAGTAGGGGGAAGGAAAAGTAGGGCCTGCTGCAAGAGCTTCTCTTGAAGATCTACAGTTATGGTAAGTTCTTACGTAACTGTACTAGCTTATTTCGAGGGAGGCTCTTGCAACAGGACATCACTGGTAGGACAGAGTCCCAAGCAGTTCCGGCTATATAAGGAAACAGCACTGGGAGAAGGAAAGACAGCAGCCAAAGGCTTAAGAAAGAAGGCCCTACAGAACAGCGAGGCTGAAGTTAGCCCTATGCCTAGAGGCAAGGCTACAGTGTTTGGTGAAGGTATGGACGGAGCTCCAGGTGGTTAACTGCACAGATGACTGCAGCGGACACATTTCTGAAGCAAGCTGTAGAAGTGGCCATACCCCTGGTGGAATGGCCCTCAACCATTCCCGGAAGCTCTTTGCCGTACTTACAGTAACAATGAACAATGCATTTAGCTAACCACTTAGACAAACAGTGTTTGGACACTGGAGCACCCTTCCTCTTGGGGGCGAACAAAAACAAACAACTGCTCAGACTTTCTCAAAGTCTTAGTTCAGTGTGTATAGTATCGTAAGATTCTTTGGACATCCAAAGTTAGGAGCTATACCCCCCATTAGAGTACTCTGGATAATAAACAGGAAAGTGGATGGACTAGTTCAAAGTAAACTCTGACACCACCTTGGAAAGAAACTTAGGATTGGTACGCAAACACACCCTGTCTTTGTGAAAACCTAAATAAGGCTCCTTACAAAATTGAGGTCCCAAGGGGGGACCAGATCCTGAATGAAAGAGCTGAGATGCAGAATGCCTCGCAGGAAGATGTGAGCCACATCGAGATAAGCCACAGCCCTGCCCTTGACAGGTACATGGTACGTACAGAGGGCAGAAAGATGTACCTTAATAGAGGAGTACTACAAGCCAGAATCAGAGACAGACAGGAGATACCCCCCCCAAACACCTGATCCACCGGGCAGGTGAAGGAGTCTAACTGGTAGGAAGTGGCCCAAAGGGTAAAATGCTTCCATTTTATGCCATAGGGAGCCCTAGTAGAGGGCTTCTGAGCAGTCACCAGGATATCCATGACCCTTGGAGAGATCCCAAACTGGGCGACAGCTATGTCCTTAGGAGCCATGCATAAAGATGCAGAGATCTGAGGTCTGGATGGACCAGGGTTCCCCGCTCCTGGGAGTGTAAGCCAGTGCACAGAAGCACAGCACTGGGGGCTCCGCCACCAGCTGTTGTAGCAAGGGGAACCAAATCTGACAAGGCCAGAAGGGTGCTAGGAGGATCATGTTAGCCCCCTCCATCAGAATCTTCATCAGTACCCACTGAAGGAGCGGGAAGGGAAGGAAGCCACAGAGAAACCTCCCCTTCCAGGAGAGGGACAATGCATCTCGCCAGAAAACTCCAGCCCCAGGATCGAGCGGGCAGATAAGAGGCAATTTTGCACTGAGTGGGGTTGCAAAAAGGACCAACTCTGGCTATCCTCATCTGTCAAAGAGGTCTTTGACAACCGGGGTCAGAAGTTCCCATTCGTGAGCCCTGGAGAGGAGTGGCTTAGATTGTCCGATAGGATGTTTTGGACGCCTGGAACATGGACGGTGGACAGCACCAGACTATGCTTGATGCTGTCTAACAGGTGAATAATTTAGGCTTCACTCTGGACGAAGGGCTGACATTGGAGGCTCAGCAGTCGGCTGTCATCCAGGGTGGTTTCTACCATCTCAGAAATATCAGCCATTTTCATTCCCTTATTCCCCGAGGATCTGCCTTCGCTAGTGCACGCCTTTGTGACATCACGCCTCGACTACTGCAGTGCCCTCTACCTTGGATCAGTGGAGGTGCACTGTGATGCCTGCAGCTGGTGCAGAACGCAGCTGCGAGATTGCTGACAGGTCTCCCTTGGTTAAGTCATATCACCTCTGCGCTGCAGATCTGCACTGACTGCCAGTAAAGTGGTGCACCTCTTATAAGATTGGGTTATTAACCTTCAAGGCCCTACACTGTCTGGGTCCTGGCTATCTGTGTAATTTCCTGCATCCATACTGTCCACTCGCTCCTCCGTTCTTCCAATGAGGGCCTCCTGGTAATCTTCAAAACTCAATTAAAAACAATTGGGGACAGAGCCTTCGGGGTGGCTGGACCAACACTTTGGAAGTCATTGTCAAGGACTGAGGGAGGCACCTTTGATTGAAATATTTAAAAAAAAGATCTGAAAACCTACCTCTTTACCCAGGCCTTCAGCTCTACTGTGTATTTTAACTGATTTTAGTCAATTAATTTAGTAATGATTGTGAATTTACCTACTATGTCATCTATGTTCAGCTTTACTGTGTATTTTAACTGATTTTAGTTAAGTAATTGATTAGTGGTTTAAGATATTTACTACTATGTCTATGTTAGACTATGTAGTAGGTGATTGTTGATTTTACTTTGTAATGGCGCCCTGGGCCTCAGAGGAAGGGCGCCAGAAATAAAACTACTACTGCCACTTCCTCACATTTCTCTTGAATCTACCCCCCTCCAGTTTCATAGCATGTCCCCTTGTTCTAGAGCACTTTTTTTTTTCTGAAAAATACTCCCCTCCTGTACCTTATTAACCCCTGTGAGATATAAGGTCTCTGTCACATTCCCCCTCTCCTCCAGGGTGTACATATGGAGCTCCCTTAGCCTCTCCTCATAGGGCTTTTGATGCAGAGCCAGCACCATTTTAGTAGCCTTCTTCTGGATCGCCTCCACTCTATCTGTGTCCTTCCCGAGGTATAGTCTCCAGAACTGGGCACAGCACTCCAGGTGGGGGCTTACCAGTGATCCATATAGGGGCGACACCACCTCCCTCTGCACCCCACCTCCCCACTGGCCCTCCTGACTGCCTTGTCACAGTGCCTGGCCACCTTCATGTCATCCCATATGATTATCCTCAGGTCTCTGCTGCTTGGTCATCGCAGTATCACTTCACTCATTTTGTACTCCACCCCTGGATTTCTATAGCCAAAGTGCATTATTTTGCACTTTTCTGCATTCTAACCCAGCTGCCATACCCTTGACCACTCCTCCAGTTTTTTTCAGATCTCTGCCCATCCTTTCCACACACACACACACCCCCCCCGGTGTCCACTCTGTGGCATATTTTAGTGTCATCTGCAAAGAGGTAGACTCTCTCTTCCAGCTCCTCTGCTATCCTTATAAAAGACATTAAAGAAGACTGGTCCTAGCACTGAACTCTGAGGTATCCCACTGGTCATCTTCCCTTCCTCGGAGTGAACTCCATTTACCACTACACTCTGTCTCCTATCCCGAGTCAGTTTCTTACCCAGGTTACCACCTTATTGCCCACCCCTAAGCTGCCCAACTTGCTTACCAGTCTCCTATGTGGAAAAGTGTAGAAAGCCTTGCTGAAATCCAAGTAGGCCACGTCCATTGCCCCTCCCTGATCCAACTCCTTGGTCTCCCAGTCAAAGAAATCCACCAGATTTGTTTGGAATTACCTTCCCCCTATGAATCCATAGAAACATAGACTTTGACAACAGATAAGGACCGCTTGTCCCACCTAATCTGCCCATTTCCCTACCTAGAGAATAAGCTGCAGATCCTATTTAACCAACCGCCTATTTCTCCCCCCCCCCACAAAAATTGCCTTATGTCTGTCCCATGCATTCTTGAATTCTCCCACAGTTTTAGACCCCACAACCTCCTCAGGAAGGCTGTTCCATGCATCCACCACACTCTCTGTGAAAAAATACTTCCTCACATTGCCCCTGAGCCATCCCCCCTCTATTCTCAAATTGTGCTCCCTTGTTCTTGCACATCTCTTTTTCTGAAAGATGCTACCCTCTTGGACTTTGTTGATTCCACCGAGGTGCTTAAAAGTTTCTATCATGTCCCCTCTCCCTCCTTTCCTCAAGGGTATACATATTAAGCTCCTTTAGTCTCTCCTCGTATGGCTTCTCTTGCAGACCCTGCACCATTTTAGTTGCCTCGTCTGAACTGCCTCCATCCTGTCTATGTCCTTGCGGAGATGGGGTCTCCAGAACTGGACGCAGTACTCCAGATGGGGTCTCACCAACTGTCTGTACAGGGGGATAACAACTTCTTGTTTTCTGCTGGTGATTCCTCTCCCTATACATCCCAGTATCCCCCCAGCCCTCCCTACCACCTTCTCACATTGCTTGCCAACCTTAAGGTCATCTGATATGATTACCCCCAGGTCCCTTTCCATTTTTGTTGTTGTTATAACCTCCCCTGCCATTGTGTAATCTTCCCCTGGGTTTTTGTTTCCCAGGTGCATTATTTTGCACTTCTTTGCATTGAATCAAAGCTGCCATACTTCTGACCATTCCTCCAACCTTGCCAAGTCCCTTCTCATCCTTTCCACGCCTCCTTGTGTATCAACCCTGTTGCAGATCTTTGTGTCATCTGCAAAGAGGCATACTTTTCCTTCCAGTCCCTCTGCAATGTCACTTATAAAGACATTAAAAAAGGACTGGACCCAGTACTGAACCCTGCGGTACCCCACTAGTAACCCCTCTTTCTTCAGAGTGGACTCCATTTACAATTACTTTCTGTGTCCTGTTGTCAAGCCAATGTTTTACCCAGGCAACCAGCCTGTTACCCACTCCCAGGCTGGTTAATTTGACTTATTAATCTTGTGTGTGGGACTGTGCCAAATGTCTTGCTAAAGTCTAGGTAGGCCATGTCCACAGCCCCTCCCTGGTCTACTACTTTGGTCACCCAGTCAAAGAAATCAATTAGATTCGTCTGACATGACCTTCCCGCTGTGAACCCATGCTGCCTTGGGTCCTCTGCCCCACTGGCCTCTAGGTACTCAACAATTCTTTCCTTCAGAAGTGATTCCATCACTTTCCCTACCACAGAGGTCAAACTGACAGGTCTGTAGTTTCCTGCCTCTGTCTTGGTCCCATTTTTGTGAAGGGGAATCACATCTGCCTTCCTCCAGTCCTCAGGTACTACACCATCCTCCCATGATTTGTTAAAAATGGTAGTCAGTGGGGTCACGAGTTCTCTGCTTACTTCTTTTAGAATTCTGGGGTGAATTCCATCTGGCCCCATTGCTTTGTCCACCTTCAGTTTTAGGAGTTCTTTCAGAACCCTTTCTTCTGTGAAAGGACTGGGATCAACCCCCCTATTCAGAGTGCTTCTGTTAATTGGATTAGGCACATTCCCCACCTCCTCTTTTGTGAATACTGAACAGAAGTATTCATTCAGTATCCCTGCTTTTTCACTGTCCCTCTCTGCCCACCCACCTTCCATTCTATTCAGCCTCACTATCCCTCCCTTTGTCTTTCTACACTCCCTGATATACCTATAAAAGGTTTTATCCCCTTCTTAACCGAGTTGGCTATCTTTTCCTCAGTTTGGGCCTTTGCTATTCTGACTACCCTCGCTGCTTCCTTCTGCCTTAACTGGTACAGTTCTCTGTCCTGCTCCTTCTGTGTTTCCTTATAATTCCTAAATGCTACCTTTTTCTCCCTAACCTTCACCGCCACCTCTTTTGAGAACCATAGTGGCTTTTTCTTTCCTTTTGATTTGTTTATTTGCTTCACATGAAGGCTTGTTGCCTCTGTGATGGCAGTTTTGATATTTCCCCATTGTTGCTCCACCCCTCCTTCTAGCCTGTTTGCTAATGCTTTTCTAAGACACTCTCCCATCTTGCCAAAGTCAGCCCTTCTGAAGTCCAGAATCCTCACTTTTGTATAGCTTAACTCTGTAGCTGAGTTTATCGTGAACCACACTGTTTGGTGGTCACTTGTTCCCAAATGGCTACCCACTTCCAGATCTGAAATCTTCTCACTGTCCCCATTTGAGAGTACGAGGTCTAAAATTGCTCCCTCATGAGTAGGTTCCAAAACTAGCTGTCTGAGGCATGCCACCTGAAGGGCATCGAGAATGGCCCTGCTTTTGGATGTGGCTGCAGCAAAGGTGCTCCAGTTGACATCCGGCATATTAAGGTCCCCCATCAACAGTATCTCCCCTTTCTCTGCCATCCTAAGTATACCTTCTAACATATCCTTGTCCATTCCCTCCCCGACATGGGGGTCGGTATACAACACCTGTGTGGATTGTGGTGCCATTTCCAGTCTCTAAGGTGACCCACAGTGCCTCCTCTCCTCCCTGTTTACTCTTTTGTTCAGTTGCTTTTATCCCTTTTCTTACATAGAGAACTACTCCGCCCTCTTCTCCCCTCCCTGTCTCTCCTATAGGTTGTGTACCCTGGTATGTTAACATCCCAGTCATGGTTCTCTGTGTACCATGTTTCTGTGACTGCTATGATATCCAGGCATCCCTCTTTCATCAAGGCCACCAGTTCAGGGAGCTTGTTGCCCAGATTACGGGTGTTGGTACTCATTACCCTCCATTTCTTGATGGCCTTACCCCTTTTTGCCCCATCCCTGTCCTTATTGTGTTTGTCACTTTCTCCATTTACCCCTGCGCTTCTCCCTATCGACACCTCTATGTTGGTGTCTACTTCACTTAGTACCCTGATTTTTTTTTGGGGGTGGGGCTAGGATTTCCTGCTGCCTCAAATCCTCTAACCTGCTGGATTCAAGATTTTTACAATCCTTTCCTTTAGCAGAGTTTCCATTAACTTATTTATTTTATGCTACTAAAGTGTTTCATCAGGAAAAACATACTGATCATATAAACAGCTCGTTTCCATGTGTGTCCTGGAGGGTAGGGGAGAAGGGGAAGCATAAAAATATTTGACAGAAATAAACAATTGCACAGATTGAAATACAGAGAAGTTAATAATTACAAAGAAGGAAATAACATACAGTATGCAACATAATATACAGAAAAAAATATTTTAAGTGCAGTATACAGTGGGAGCAGATTAGGTACCAGGTTACATACAATGTGCTGGCAGGTGAATACACTAAGCGCAAAATACAGTCACAGTAATTTGGACCTTGGGGAATGGGGGGTGGGAGGCACGTACACTAAGGAGAGTAGCAGGAGGGAGAGGTGTGACAGCGAAGAGAGATTAGTGAGGGTTTAGAAGGGGCTGAGCAAATGTTTAAGGGGAGAGAATTCCAGAGTTTAGGAAAGCGGAAAGAGAAGGCTGATTGACCAGCAAGAGTTTTATGGGATGAAACCTTGAGGGAGCGATGCCCAGAGGTATGAAGTGGTAGGAGGAAGGGATGGAAGGAGAGAAAAGGAAGTTGAGATGGGGGGTAACGAGGATAGCCAGAATTTGGAAGTGAAGGAGGCACAGTGGGACACGCAGCAATCTTCTAGGCAAGGGAGAGGAAGAGCACAGTAGAGTGAACAGTGGTGGGTGTGGGAAGGGCAGTTAAGGGCAAAGCGGCAGAAGGAGTGGAAGAGGGGGTCCAGTATCGTCAGGGTGGATTTTGGGGCCGCTCCACAGATAGTATCGCCGTAGTCAAAGATGGGGAGAATCGTCTTAGTCAGGATGTCACGGCTGGCAGGGAGGATGTTGCAGTTCTTATGCCTATAAAGGGCACCAAGTTTAGGGTGGAACTTTTTATGAATGGCCTCAATATGCTGGGAGAACTTAAGTTACCACAGATGTCAGGCTGACAGGCATGTAACTGCTTGCCTCTTCACTGCTACCACTTTTGTGAAGTGGGATTACATCTGCCCTTCTCCAGTCCTCTGGGACCTCTCCAGTCTCCAGTGATCTGTTAAATAGGTTTGTCACAGGTGCAACTAGTACCTCACTGAGCTCCCTCAGCACCCTTGGATGCACCCTGGATGCACCCCATCTGACCCCAATTTAGCAAGTGCTTTCCGTAATCTCTCCGCAGAAAAAAGACTAGTGCCCAGTTTCCAACCATCAAAGCTCTTGGTGCTTTTTTGTGGTACTCCTCTTCCCCTTCTACTGTGGACACTGAGCAGAAGTTGTTTGTTCAAGATGTCTGCTTTTTCCTGGTCTCCCTCCGTATGGACCCTCCTCCTTCTTCAACCTTATAATCCCTCCTTTTGCCTTCCTTTTTTCACTAACATACCTAAAAAATTTCTTGCTCCCTTTTGATAATGCCTGAGCTATTCTTTCTTTAGTTTGCACTTTTGCACTTCCTACTGCTTTCCCTGGTACACTTCCCTATCCCCCTCTCGCTGGGTCTCTCTGTACCTTCTAAAAGCTTCTCTTTTAGCTTTTACCTTTTCTGCCACCTCTTTCAAGAACCATAGCGGTCTCCCCTTATTTTGCTTATTTGCCTGACACACAGGTCTGTTGCCTTTACTATGTCTTCTTTTAGTTTGGCCCACTGTTCCTCCACACACCCCAGGTCATCTCCTCCTGTCAGGTCATTCCCAAGGCATTCACCCATCTTTATAAAATCTGCTCTTCTGAAGTCCAGGACTCACGCCTTTGTGTGGTTGGATTTCACAGCTGTTCTTATGTTTAACCACACTGTATGATGATCACTGGTCCCCAGATGGCTCCAAACATGGAAACAGTATCTGACGTCAGATAAGGACTGCTTGGCCCACCCAGTCTGACCATCTTTCCCCACCTACATTATCACTGCAGACCCTACTTGATCTCCAGCTCTTTCACTCCTCCCCTTCCTTTCCACTTCGATTCCCCATATGCCTATCCCATTTATTCTTGAACCCCACCACTGTTTTTGCCCCAACCAGCTCTGCTGGAAGGCTGTTCCAGGAATCCACCACTCTTTCTTTCAAGAAATCACTTCCTCACATCTCTCCTGAATCTACTCCCTCCAGCTTCACAGCATGTCCCCTTCTTATTCAGCACCTTTTTTTTCTGAAAAAAATGCATCCCTCCTGTACCTTATTTATCCCCATGAGGTATATAAAGGTCTCTATTATATTCCCCCTCTCCTTCCTCGCTTCGGGCTGTACATATTGAGGTCCTTTAGTCTCTTCTCATAAGGCTTCTGAATATAGACCCTGCACCATTTTAGTTGCCCTCTCTAGACCATCTCCACTCTGTCTATGTCCTTCCAGAGATGTGGTCTCCAGAACTGGACAAAGTACTCAAAGTAAGGTCTTACCAGCGATCTATACAGAGGCAACACCACTCCCTCTTTCTACTGGTGATACCCAACCTATGCACCCCAGCATCCCACTAGCCCTCCTGACTGCCTTGTTGCACTGCCTGGCCACCTTTAGGTCATCAAATGGGATTACCTCAGGTCTCTTTCCTGCATGGTAGTCATCAATACCACTCCACCCATTTTGTACTCTGCCCCTGGGTTTCTGTGCCCGAGTGCATTTTTCTTCACTTTTTCACACTGAAACCCAGCTGCCATACCCCTGACCACTCCTCTAGTTTTCTCAGGTCTCTGCTCATCCTTTCCACCACCCCCCCGGAGTGTCCACCCTACTGTACAGGTTGGTGTCATCCACAAAGAGGCAGACCTTCCCTTCCAGCTCCTCTGCAATGTCATTTCTAAAGACATTAAAGAGGACCAGTCCCAGCCCTGACCCCTGAGGCACCCTGCTGATCACCTTCCCTTCCTTGGAGTGAACTTCATTTACTCTGTTGCCCATCTCCTAACCGACTTCTTATCCAGTTTACCATCAGCCAGCACTTACTCAACATCAGGCAACACTAGAACCCCCTCGTCCTGTGTGCAGCACTACCCCCCCCCCCGGCCATACTGCTAGCACTTGCCTTTCCAATCTCTGGCCCTTTAGGTAGCACTGCCTTCACAGTTTGGGCTGAATGACCAGTACTGGCCCCCCAGCTGTAGCTCTCTGACCAGTACTACCCCCAGATTTAGTACTACACTACCTCAAACCCAGCCAGGTCCTACAGGTAGCACTGCCTACCTTAATGTCTGTAATACTGTCCCTGTTTGTAAGCACCAGGTTCAGTACTGCCCCTCCCTCCCCATCAAGAGTTGGTTCACTAATTGCCTGAGGACTGCCCCCTGCAAGGAGTCAAGGATGTCCCTGTTTCTAGTGGAGGCTGCAGCTGGGAGGCTCCAATCTACATCCGGCAGATTGAAGTCCCCTGCCAGCAACACCTCCCCATTTTCAGCCATTTTGCCAAGTGCTTCCAGCATTTCCTTATTTAACTCTTTCCCATGTGCCAGAGGCCTGTAGATCATACCTATTCAAATAGTGGCTCTGTTTCCTGACTCGAAGGTGGCCCACAACACCTCTGCCTGCCCCATTCCATGCATTTCTGTTGCTTTTATACTTTCCTTTATATAAAAGCACCACACCCCATTCTTTCCTTCCCACCCTGTACCTTTCTGAATGGTGTGTATCCTGGTATGGCCATGACCCAGTAATGGTTGTCAGTGCACCATGACTCTGTAATGGCCACGATATTCAGGTTGGCCTCTGCCATGATGGCCTCTAGGTCTGGGATCTTATTGCCCAGACTTCTAGCATTCGCACACATGGCCTTCCAGATTTTGTAAGGTCTGCTTGTTGTGCCCCCCTTTTTCATTTTGTTCCCCCTTCCTCCCCCTCTTTTGTCTGTTTCTTTTCCCATTTCCTCTTTTGTTATAACACTGCTTCTTTGATTAACCTGCACTCTCTCCCCCCTTGGGATCTCCCAACTCTCTATCTCAGCCTGTGTGTGTGGGGGGGGCGTTCTGCCTCCCCTTTTTCTTCCATCATCAAAAAATGTAATTATGCGAGTCAACTTTTGCAATTTTAGCCTGCCTATTTTTTCCTGCTGGACTGAGTATGGCTATTGCAGTCTTTGGTAAACCCATGTGAGAGGCATACAACCCTTATAATCACATTTACCTCATTTTATGAGTGAAACCTTATCTGTATTTGTTGTGACAGTTAAGAAACATACGTGTAGTAAGACGAAGACAGACAACGTTGGCCCAGCAACTTCATCTGCTGGTTAATATAACAGCATTAACCAGGAGACACCTCTTTCCTTAAGGCAGCTTCTAAGCGTCCCTGGGCATTGTCTACACTTCCTCCTCTAGTAATCTGTTCCATACTTCTGTTAGTCTCTGGGTGACAAAAACTTTTATGCTTTCCTTTACATAAAGCACCACACCCCTTCTTTCCTTCCCACCCTGTCCTTTCTTAACAGCATGTATCCTAGTATGGCCATGTCCCAGTCATGGTTGTCAGGTTTGACACAGAGCACCATTAATATTTTCAGAATCCTACTTTAAAATTAAAATTTCCTGACTTTTAAGGCTTTGACTTTAAAAAAAAAACTCCACAGTCATTTTAATGC
The DNA here is from genome assembly GCA_016271365.2 of Neoceratodus forsteri. Classification (NCBI taxonomy): domain Eukaryota; kingdom Metazoa; phylum Chordata; order Ceratodontiformes; family Ceratodontidae; genus Neoceratodus; species Neoceratodus forsteri. The sequence continues at coordinate 301,992,851 of CM057458.1, read as the reverse complement.
AGTTATTATAAAATTTCAAATCAACCCAGCATGATCTGCACTAAGTAGTCATTTACAAAACAGCAGAGCAGTAGCTTTTTGCACCATCCCCCCCCCCACCACCATTTCTTTTGCTGCACATAGTAGTCAGGAAAAAAAAAATAAAAAAAAAAAAAAAAAAAACAGGTTACCCACCTGTAACAGTAGTTCTAGATGTGGTATATGGTGTACTTCCACACTTCTGGCAGTATCCTTTCCTTTAAATATCTTGCTGGAAGATCTTCAAGCTGGCTCCTCCAACGAAGCCGGGTGGTAACTCCCTTGGCACAGCCCCATGACGTTAGATCTTACCCGCTGGAAGCAAGATTTGGTGTGCCACTTGCCAGAGGAGGTCAGGTGGGTTGTGTGGATATACACCATATTCCACTCCTAGAACTACTGTTACAGGTGAGTAACCTGTTTTTCTAGGGACATGTATGTGGTGTACTATTCACACTTCTGGCAGACTCCTAGCAGTTCTCCAGGGAGGCAGGGGCAAGGTGCACACCTCCTACTTAGGGAACAGAGACTGGAGAATAAAGGCCCCAAAAACACATGCTGGTGTGACTCAAGGTGTCAGTGGCTCAGCAGGTAGCACACTCGCTTCTGAAGCCAGGAGATCAGAGGGCTGTGGGTTCAGTTCCCACATCTGGCACTTGGGTTAATATCCCAGTACTGACACTGTAGTGCAGCATGAGAGGGGTGCTGCACTTCTGAAGTGCTGTCTTTCGGATGAAATGTTAAAACCGAGGTCCCATTTGCCTAGATTGGTGGTAGTTCAGGTGGATGTTAAAGATCCCCTGGCACTTATCGAAAAGAGTAAGGGAATTTTATTGAAAAGGTTGGACTTCATTACAGAAAAATAACAGCATTCTGTACACAGAAAACTAAATTCAGAAACATCAACAACATAGTGAAGTACAAAATATGAAACAAAAAGGAAAAAACATATAATCAATCAATAGACCAAAGGTCACAATTACGCCAAAAAAGAAGAAATTGAGGTCCTGTAAGAACCTGAAAATCATGCAATTTAACTAAACGGAGAGCCATACAAATATTGTCAATTATTTCTTGTAAAGAAATCAATTTCTGATGCAAAACTAACATGCATCTAGCCTGCCATAGGTAATATCTAATTAAAACGAAAACAATATACAGGGTATCAGCATGATATTTATAACATAAATCAACATTTGTACAAAACATAATCTGCTCATATGATAATTGGAGGAATAAAGGTTCGGACCACAAACCAGCCAAACAAGACCAAAAAGCAAAAGTAAAAGGGCAATCAAGAAATAAGTGCTGTTGAGTTTCCAGAATCTCGTGACAAAGATCCCGGGGGCAATATCGAGCATTCAAAACTTTATGCTTATGATTGCCCTTGACACTCAATCTGCCATAATTACTTAACCATACCATATCCCAAACATAAGGGGGTAAACGGGGATTACTAAGTTGCTGAAGAATCCAAGTAAAACGATCTGAGGGACAGAAGGGAAAAACAACCTCTTCCTGGGCCTCCCTTCTCCAAACCTTGTCATAAATCATAAGTCTAGACAAAACACAAAAATCCTGTGGGGAAAAAAAAACAAGATAAAGCCATCTTAAATGCTTCTTTCCCATATAATGGGATATCCTGAGAACGAGATATAGTACCCTTCTGTCCAGAATCCCATCGTGAAAGACAGGATGACAACCATAGCATCAAATAAGGTTTCCAAACCACCTCCCCAGGCTTCAAAGCTTTCCCAAAATTATAACTAAAAAATAAACTATAAAAAAAAGCGACTGGATGAATCATACCTACCCCTCCCTCTCTTATTGGTCTATAGGTTAGACTATGCTTTATTGGGTTAAGGCGAGACCCCCAAAACCCATGAAAAAATATCCCATATAATCTAGTAAAAAGCGCCATAGGCGGGGGAAACACATAACAAAGATACAAAAAAATGGGAATTACCAATGTTTTAAGCAACACCACTCTCTTTTTCTTACCTATCAAAAACTGTTTCCACCCAGAAATCAGACCTTCCGCCCTTCCCAAGGCAGTGTGCCAGTTATGAGACAGCATATCACCGGTTCCAAAAAAAATTCCTAAATATTTAAATGGAGCTACAGAAATAGGAATCCCAGCAAGGTACCAGCTAGCGGGAGAGTGGTGTGACCAATGGAACCCCAACACTTTTCCCAAAGTTAATGCTAGATCCAGAAACTGAGGAAAAGGTCCAGGAACCTGGACCAAGGCTGCTTCCTCAGTATGTACGTCCACAACCAAAACCAAATCATCCGCATAAGCTAACAGTTTGATAGGTGCCGAAAAAGGACCCCCTCAAGTCCTATGATTTGAGGGCAAAGAAAGATTGCCCATATCAAAGTATCAATATAAAAATTATAAAGTATAGGACTCAAGGGGCACCCCTGCCGAACGCCACAAACAATCGACACAGGATTCCCTAACCAACCATTCACATTAGGAATGATCGTGGCCCCCTTATATAAAGTCTGAAGCCAAGACAGAAACTTAACAGGAAGTCCAAAGGCCCGTAATACGGAAAACAAAAAACCCTGAGAAACCCTATCAAAGGCCTTCTCCTGGTCCAAACCCAAAACCCATCCATTAACTGACCCCCTGTCACCCAGGGCAAATAATTTGCGCAACAAAACCAAACTGTCATGTTGGCATCTGCCAGGAATGCCACACGTCTGGGCAGGACTTATATGAACAGAAATTTTAAGTAATCTGGATAACAGAATTTTTGCCAGAATTTTATAATCCACATTTAATAAACTAAGTGGTCTCCAATTATTCAAATCAGTAGCATCCCCTCTTTTGAAAAGTAAAATTAAAATGGCTTCTTTCATCGTCTTGGTCAAAGAGGCAGAGGCCAACATATCATTGAACAACAACGTTAGGGCCGGAACCAAATCAGACATAAAAGTTTTAAAAAATTGTGCAGTAATGCCATCCGATCCGGGTGCTGAATGCAAACGTAAACTACCGATGGCTTGAGCCACTTCCCAATCAACAAAATTAGCAGTCAACACATCCTGCTCCACAGAAGAGAGCTGAGGGAGATGTAAAGAGTCCAAAAATGTCTCAGCAGACTCACAGTCCGGTACAGTACCCAACATGTTCAATACATGCTGTTCAACAACAGTAACCAAAGCCTCTGGAGCCGTAACCAAGTCACCAGAGGGGGACCGCAGACACCGAATAAATTTAGAGTCTACACGTCCTTTACAAGCCTTAAAAGGGTCCAACCCCCCTTTAGTCGTCAGAGTCCCAAATCGAGCATCTTGTCCTAAAGAGCTAGCACGATCATATTGTAGTGTTTTCATCTGTGTGCAAACAACCGCAATTTGATCACTATAGTCAAGCTGGGTGGTATCAGATAGAGAAATCAAATGTTGTAACTGCTGCCGTAGTGCCAAATACTGTAAGTATTGAGCAGTCTGAGCAGCAGCAGCCTTCTCCTGGAAGACATGCTTCCACTGTAATTTAGAGTCTTCCCACCAGTCCACCATGTCCTCGTAAAGATCAGCCACAGAGAGCCGTGCAGCCCAGTCCCTCCGCCATAATTTCAAAATAGAGGGAACCTCCAAGAGGGAGTCATTAAACCGCCAGCGGTTTTTCTTACAACGGGGAGCAGTATCCCAAGAAAAAGATACACGGAGGGCAGCATGATCTGAAAATTCAACACCTACTGTCTGACAAGAATGAATCTGCAAGACTTTAGACAAAAACATAAAATCAATGCGTGTCCGCAAAGGTCCCTTAAAAAAAGTAAATCCTCCAGTCACATGACAACACCTGTAAGCATCCACAAGCTGAGCCGTGGTTATAATGTCCTTCAAAGCAACAGAGTCACAAAATAGTTTGGGGGTTTGTAACCCTCTATCTGTTTGGTGCAAACCACAGTTAAAATCACCAACCCATAGGAGTAACCGAGAGGTATGCAAAAAGGGCCTCACCAAATGAAAAAGAGAAACTCGCTGTGCTTTAGTCTGGGGAGCATAAACCACGATTATCCGAAATCTCTCCAAGGAGTATGTAAAATCTAATAACAATGCTCTCCCTGGTAGTATATCCACCAATCTGGAAACATGTATATCCAAATTGGAAAACAAAATACCAATACCACCACATTTATCTGAACCAGATGACCAAAAGGAAGGACCATAGGTCCAAGCCCTGGAAGCCTGTTGTAGTTCTTGATGGGATTTTAACCTAGTATCTACAAGACAGACAATATCACACCGAAAATCCTGCACTGTCAAAAATACACCCCCCAGTTTCCTCTGGCCTTTAATGCTATTCACGTTTAAAGAACAAACCGAAAAAGAAGCCATTTAAATGCCAATGGGTGATTTACTCCTTCGACTCTGACGGGTTCGTTTGGCTATAGGATACAAATCCCTACCTCCTTCCGTATCCGGACAAGAACGAATGGAGGAGGTGTCAGTGTCATCCCCTCCTGAGTCCTTATCGGACAGGTCCGTGGCTAACACTGCAAATTTGTTACTAGACTGCCGAATACGAACCCCAGCCTCCTTGCCCGACTGACAACCGCCAGACCTTTCCTGGTCCTATGAGGAACTTGAATGAAACCAGAAGCGCCCAGATCAGAAGCAGACTGCGGGGCGCATCCCATCATCAGCCACAACCATGTCGTCTACCCTCAAGGGAGCTACAGGGACTGATAGAGGAACAACATCAGAAAGTGGAACTGGTAATAGGGGAGACAGGGTAACAGAAGTATCCTGAACAATAACCTCCTCAGGTCCCTCGTGCAACCCCACCAACGTAGAGGAGGTTAAATCGACTTTTAAATCCCGGGCAGCAACCCGCTTAGCCTGCATTTACTGTGCTATGGCAATTAAACCTTCATGTGAAGGACAATCCTCCCTATTATGGGATGCCCAGGGACAACGCCCATAGGCATGACCCGTACGTTCACAAAGGTTGCACTTAAAAAGATTTAAGCAGGCACTGGAAGTATGGCCAAAGCCAAAACAATGACTACATTTCACAGTGTCACAAGCAGAACTAAGGTGAGTACGGGAGCCACACTTAAAACATGACTTAGGCTGCCCTACGTAAAAGATGAGCCCTTTATCTTTTCCCAGGTAAAAAAAAACTAGGTAAATGTCTAGGCCCAGTATTGGTAGAATACAATTTAACACGAACTCTCCAACCACCATCCCAGATTTGTTTACTATCCAACGTGGGGGTGGGCCTGTTAAGCACCTCACATCTCTGCTTTAACCAAAATAAAATATCCTCCACATTCACCCCTTCGTTCTTAAACATAATCGTAATATTTCGAACAGCAGGTTTGGTCAATGGAATAGCCTGAAAGGGAGACCAAATGGGAGAAGTTTGACAGGTCGCATACTGTGCCCAAAACCTATCCAAACCTGAAACCCATTTAAAACTAATGTCGTAATTATAATTACCCAAACTGATCAGGGCAAAACTCTCCGAGGAAAAAAACTTCATAGAACCCTTAAGTAAAGTCTTAGCAATATAAACACGATTGGGGGTTCCTCTAACCCTCCCTTATATAGCAACCGAACGGCATTACGCTTAGGTGCCAGTTCCCCCTTAGTGAAAAATAAGTCAGCTAGTTTAAAACCAACTGTACGACTCTGGTCAGACTCCACAGGATCCTGTAACAACGGTGTAGGCCCCAGTCGTAAAGGGACTGTAGGTCCAGGGGGTATAGAAGGGGAAGGAACAGGAGACAAAACAACTGTAGGTGAAACAGATGCATCATGAACAACAGGAGACCCTGAAACAATAGAAACATCCCCCACATTAGAACAAGGACATGAGTCATTAGGCTGAACATGTAAACCACTACCCTCCAGTAGCCCACAGTCAGAAGCAACACCCCGGGGTTCGTTGGAGCTCAAGTTAGTGTCAGTGGCCCCAGATGTAGCCGCTTTTGTAACATCTTTAAGTAGGTAGGATCCTGAGAGTCCGAATCCAACACCCCCATCCCCCTGTTCCCAACCAGCACTTTTCAAAGCCTTTCGGGGACCAGGAGGCCCTTTGGCAACTAGATGTGGCCAGTCTCATGGAAGAAGGCTGCACAACCAGGGCCAAAATCCCACCACGCTTGCTCCAACCAGGGCTTTATCAGCCTGAGAAAAAGAAATACATCTGTAGAGAAGGCAAAGGTCCTGACGCCTCAGTCCGACTCTGGAGAGGCTTACCTCGGGATTTACCAGGACCGTGCTTCTTTTTTCCTGAGGGAAGCGGCCGATCATCAAGGAGAACAGGCAGAGGCTGTGGGCACACCGAGACAGACCTCAGAAGACTGCTAGCCCCATCAAGAACCGCCACTGATGCAGAAGTAGCAGAGAAACGCGCCGAACCTTCGGCGTCATCAGGGGGCTTAGACAACTGTATGTCTCCTATCGGAGTACTCCCAGGAGATGCCTGAGGGAGTGCCGCAATTTCCGTGTCCAGCAGCTGCATTTCATGAAGCAAGGCAGAACGCTTACCCAGCAAACCAGAACGAGAAGGATCCCCAGCAGCAGAACAGGTAACACCCTGCCGCCCAGCAGAAGCCACAACACACTGAACAGACGATTCAATAATCGTTGCTGCACTGACTGCAGCCACAGCAATTTCCTCCTCCACGGCCTCAGAAGGTGCAAGCACAGGAGAGGAGGCCCTCTCTCCTGTACTCCCGACATCCATCTCCTCCGAAGGTTCTTGCACACTGGCCATCTCGCAGCCAGTAGCAAAGGCTCCCCCTACAGAGAGTAGGGGAATTTCCCCGGTGTCCTGGCCAAATTTCCCTCGTTCACTAAAAAAAAAAAAAAAAATTTACCACCCACAGCTTAATCTGGTTCAAGGTCACTTGGCATTCATCTGTATCCCCCTCCCCTGGGTTGTGCCAGAAAATAGGCAGGATTTGTCTACTGCACTTACCCGGTCAACAAAAACTAAATAAATAAAAATAACAGGTCAATGTGGTAATGGGAAATAAAGGTGAAAGCTGACTTCCAGGTAGCAGCCCTGCAGATCTCCTGGATAGGGATCTCCCTGGAAGCAGTCACTGAAGCAGCAGTATGTCTGGTGCAATGAGCCCTTAGCCCTATGGGAAGCTCCCCACCAGCCAATCTATAGCAGAGGTCGATGCAGGACACAATCCACCTGCCAGTTGTTCACTTTGCTGCCAGGTGTGGCTTCAGTGTAGCTGACAAACAGCTGGTGAACCTCTCAAACTCCAGCCATGCACTCCTTATAGGCAAGCATACACCTCAGGTCCAGCGTATGGAGCCTGTGCTCAGCCTCCAAGGTGTGGTTGGTGAAGAACACCAAGGAATTCATCACCTGATTGAGGTGACACTCCGAGACAACCCTTGGAAGAAGCCCCAGGTTGGGGTGATGGACAGCCTTGTCCCTATGAAGACCAGGTAAGAAGACTCCCCCAAGAGCGCCTGGAGCTCGTTGATCCTTCTGGCAGAGGTGATAGCCACCAAAAAGGTGGTCTTCCATGTCAGGTGAAGAGATGTCACACCTGTGCATTGGTTCAAATTTCTTGCCCATGAGCTTTGCCAACACCAGCAACAAGTCCCAAGGTGGTGGTGGTGGTTCAGGCACTGGAAGGGAAATGGGGTCAAGGCTATTGAAAAAGGGCTAGACTACCTTCTCCTGCACCACTGATGGCATACCAGCCAGCACCCGGTATGCAGAGATGGCTCCCAGGTGCACCTTGAGGGTCACTGACTGAAGGACTAATTGGGAGAGGGACCAAAGGTAATAGAGAATACTAGCCACTGGGAAAAACAAAGGGTCAAGCCCCGTGCTCTAGCATCAAATGGATAACCGCTTCCATTTGAAGGCATGGCATTTTCGCGTTGACTCCTTCAGAAAGCCTCAACCACAGAGAGGACATTGTCGGAGAGAGACTCAAAGCTTGGAACTCTAGATACGCAGAAATCAGGCTGTCGGGTGCAAGGATTGAAGATCCGGATGGAATACCTTCCCCGACTATATGAAAGCCGGACCGGGCATAGAGGTAAATGCCACAGGAGCCTGTAGCTGAGGCCGAGGAGATCGGGGTACCAGAACTGGCAGTGCCAGTCTGGAGCTGCCAAGATCATCCGAGCCTTGTCCCTCCTGGCTTTGAGCAGCACTTTGTGGATCAGCGGAAAGGGAGGGAAGGCATACAGGAGGCCCATGGTCCAGGGTCTTGAGAAGGCATCCCCCTGCAGCGTTCCATGCTGAAGAGGGCAGGCACAATACAGCCTCAGCATTGCATTCTCCCCTGGAGGCAAACAGATCCACCAGTGGGGTACCCTGCGGGACTGTGCACTACCTCCTGATGGAAAGATCACTTGAGAGACGCCTTCCTTACCTAGCTGAGGGTGTCTGCCAGCTGACTGGACATGCCAGCCACATGGATGGCCAGGAGATCGGCGTTCAGGCTGAGCAAAAGGGTCCAGATGCAGACAGCATCCCTGCATAGAGGAAGGGAGTGTGCCCAGCCCTGTTTGTTGAGTTAATACATGGTCGTGGTGTTGTCCATCTGACCTCAACAATCTGACCCCGAAGGTGTGGAGCAAAGACGGTCAGTGCTAGCCAAACTGCCCAACGTTCCAGCAGGCTGCCATGGCATTGGGACTCCTTGGAGGTCTAGAGTCCGTGGACTCTGTTCTCCCAGGTGGGCACTCCAGCCAATAAGGGAGGCCATTGGTCGTGATGGTGAACATCGGCTCCAGGCGGATAAAGGGGATTACTTCCTGCAGATGTTCCAGGACTAACCACCACTGGAGGGCATCCCACATTGGCTGGGTCACAGTGACCAGCTGGTCAAAGTGACCCTTACGCCGAGACAGTGAACAGTTGCTACAGCGACAGCTTTACAGCAACATGGTCGATACCGACAACATCGCCATGTCACTGTAAAGTCTGCCTGGGACCCCGGCACCCTTCCCCAAGGTCCTGCACCCCATCCCAGACACAGCTCCATTTCGGAGTTCAGAATCTTAATGGGGGGGGGGCGCACAACCCCCTGCAAAACATGAAGGTTCATCTCGCCAGCACCATCCCCACCTCAACTGCGATCATGTAGTAGTGTCAGGGAAACACTGCGTCAACAAGAAATTGTCTATGTGGCGTCGTGGATCCTACTGAGACCACTGATGGGCCAGCTCCCACTGCAGAGAGCGCATGCTTCACCAAGCCCAATGGACCACGCTGGTGCATGCCGCCATGAATCCCAGGAGGCACAGGAAATACTGAGCAGGGCGCAACTGCCCAAACCAAAATGACTGGGCAAAGGAGGAAAAAACTCTGCCCGGTCCACCGGGAGTTGAGCTCTGACTCTGCAAGAGTCGAGCTCCACCCTGATGTAGTGTATCACCTGTGAAGGTACAAGCTCCGACTTGGCCTTGCTCACCAGAAGACCAAGGGTCATGTAAGTCTGGAGGGCCGGGTCCCTGGACTGCTCCACCTCCTCCCTGAAGGAACCCACTATCAGCCAGTCACCTAGGATACACCTGGACCCCTTGATGTCTCAGGTAGGTTGCTACCACTGCAATGCACTTGGTGAAGATCTAGGGAGCCAAGGAGAGGCCAAATGGCATGGCCTGGAACTCCTAAAGTCAGCCTTCTGATCAGAACCAAAGAAACCAGCGGTGGGATGGATGGATGGATGGGAAATAAAGGTGAAAGCTGACTTCTGGGTAGCAGCCCTGCAGATCTCCTGGACAGGGATCTCCCTGGAAGCAGCCATTGAAGCAGCGGTATGTCTGGTGGAATAAGGAATGCACCATGAAGATCAGGGAGCAGAACAACATGTCTGCACCAAGGATGGAATTATCTGGGACAGAGCGATCATCCTGAAGGTGCACAACTGAAAGAACTTGTTCAGATCATGCAGATCTAAAATGGGGTGTCAGTCCCACCATCCATTTCAGAACCAGAAAAGTATCCGGAAACAAACCCTGAGCTTACTGGAGGGTCCGGGACTTGAGCCACTACCTCCTTCTGGAGGAGCTGGGCAATGTCTTCCCAAAGGGCTGACAGCATGTCGGCAGACACCATGTTCTCCCGTGGGGCTTGGGCTCAGCACAGAGGGTAAGCCTCAAACTCTAGAGGCAGATCTTGACAGATCAGTTAGAGGACCCACTTATCTGTGGTGACAGCCGACCAGACAGAAAAGAAGTGTCGGAGCTGGCCTCCACAGGGGGACCCCGAGGAGATAGGACAGACATGGGGGAGGCACCCTCTAGCATGTAACTGTGCAGTCTTGGAGACAGAGGAAGGACGGGCTGAGGATGCAGCGGGACCTCAACCACCTGGTTTGCGGATGACCGAAGCAACCAACTTCTGTCGAGGGTGCCAGACCAGGGCCTGCTGCCCAGTTGGGGGCTGGAATGGCTTGGCTGTAGGGGCAGACAGGGGATGAAAGGGTTTCTTTCTCTGAAGCCTAGAGTCCTTGGGATCCCTCTGGGTGGAGCTAAAAGTCCAGGATGGCACTGGACTTCTCAAGCCTAGTGCGGTGCCCTTCGACCCTCAGCCCGAACAAGTCAGTGTCTAGGAAGGGGACATTCGCCAACTTGTACTGGGTATCTGCCGTGAAAGTAGAAATCCACAGTCAAGCCCTGCATCACATGGCTACTGAGGCGGCCATGGACCTGGCACAGGAATCTCTAATGTCCATGACCATCTGGAGCTGCTGTTTGGCCACTGCATGGCCCTGGTCCTGGACCTGCTTGACTGTGGTCTGTAAGTCAGCCGGGAGCTGAGGAAACACCTCATCTAAAGTGCCCAGAAAGGCATAAGCCAAATGGGCCATTAAAAGGGCCAAACTTGCTTGCCGAAGACAGAGAGAGAAGAGGCCACATAGACTTTTCTGGCCATGCAATCCAATGTCTTTGATTCTTTGTTGGGAGGTTTATCCATGTTCCTGACATTACCAGAATGTCGAAAGACTGAGTTGGCAACCAAACCCTCCGTCAAGGCATGTTCAGTAAAACTCAACAAAGAACCTGTAGGGACTGCATACTTTTAGGCCATACGAGCAGACGGCACAAGGCAGGAGACAGGGTGCTATCAAAGGTCCATAGTGGGGCAAAGAATGGCCTCAGTGACCGGGAAGGTGACCCATGGGGAGTCACCTTGGTCGACGATTTCAGCCAAGGGACACTTGGCCCATTTTTGGATGGGCTCCATCTGAATCCCAGTAGATTCCAGAATCAAACAGAGCAAGCCCCCAAAAGAAGTGGGACCGTGCTCTGTAGTCAAATCCTACCCAGAGTCCACATCTAATGGACGAGAATGCAGGAATGAGTCCTCAGACTCCAAGGATTCACCAAAAAACAGATGACCGCCCGAACCTCGACTGACTCAAAGGGGTGTATCAGAAGTAACAGTGACCGACAGCTGATGAGGAAGCCTGGGAGTGGTAGGGGTGTCCTTAGGAGGTGGACCCTCCTTCTGCTGCACAGGAGGTGGCTCCACTCTATTGGGCAGGGAGGCCGGTAAAGGCCAAGCTGAAGCAGGCTGAGGCCTTGGTGGTAGCATCCACAGAAGAGCCAGGGTGGGGGCCGGAATCTGCTTAACCCTGGAGAGCATAAGCTGCTGCCACATTAGCTCTTCATCGCGCCCGTGCATCTTGCATTGGAGCTTCTCCTCACCCAAGGAGGAAGAGTAGCGGCGGCAACAACGCTTGCCCAAGTGTCAACTGCTAGAGTGCCCATGCTGGTGAGGGCTGCTCGACTCAGAGCTACGGGATCTTAACCTTGACTTCGACCACCAGGGAACCCAACGTCAAAAAAGATAAGGAGCTGGCGAATGCCGAGAGTCCTTTTAAGGAATGGGATCCCGAGGGTTTGGGACTGGTTCAGGAAGCTGGTCTGACCCTCCTTGGGAGGTGAAGGGTAGGACCAAAGTCCTAGAGATGAAGTATCCCCCTCGTCCTGCGACAACGCATCAACTGGCTCAAGAAAAATCTCGACTGGTTGGTCAACGTGCATCTCAGTCAATGGGCCTGACAGGGGAACTGAAGCCAGCGGCCTGGACTGAGGGATTGATCAAAGTCAAAACCTACAAGGATCCACGGGAATCTGAGGCCCGAGAACACTTACAATCCCACGACCTTCAACAAGATAGTTTTTTAGGGTCTTTTTTTTTTTTTTGAAGATTTAGAGGATTTTGTGCCCTCAGAAGGACCCTGTCCAAGGGTGGGAAGGGACTGACACAAACCATGGAACATGCCCGTAAAGGTGGTACCAAAGGAAAGCGGCACAAAAGCTAATGCCAAAGAGGTGTGCTCTATGGCCCGAGCCATCGCCTTCGCGAAGGCCACAAGCTATTCAGTGCACTCGCAGCTGCAGAGACTGACGGACATCTTTCGAGCAAATGGGAGGGTCCTGTTTATCTGGGCACCCAAGCAGAAGAAGAGCATGCTACTACTCCAAGGTGTTTGGATTCAAGATGCGACAAAGGCTGCAAGACTGGGGATCATGTTTGTGGCCCAGGCAGTAAATGCACAAGTGTGCATGTCTATCTGGGACATCTTGTGCCCGCAGTTGCACTTTTTAAAACTGGGCGTCGATTTTGAGTCATCCATACTGACGATAACAGTTTTCGAAACCAAACTTGAAGACATCGTCTTTAGAAAGCAAAGGGCCTGCTTAAATGCAGAGCACAAAGGAGGGAACCTTCTTCTTCTTCCAGTGGAAAGGAAGATCTGACATCACAGGGACGTGCAGAGTGAGTTACCACCCAGGTGGGTGGAAGGAGACAGCTTAAAGATCTTCCAGCAAAATATTTAAATGGAAAAGATACTGTCAGAAGTGTGGATCGTACACCACATTCATGTCCCTAGAATTCTTTAAACAGCGCAAAACAGTTATTTTAAATCACAGTATTAAAAAACTAATTTTATTTTATGATTCAGGACAGATACAAGAAAGTTTCTTGTTTCACAACGAATCCTTAATATCTAGAATGCTCTACCTTAAACATTAACTGACTGCAAAACAAAAGAGAACTTCAAGGTCCACTTACATATATATTCATGGGTTTATTTAATTTATTTATTTTAATTTTCGGATACAGCCTTTGAGCTCAGAGCTCGTTTACGAAGGCTCCACGTCAAGGAGAACAATACAATGGCAGATAAGCATACTGGGTATACAGTAGCAAGTATGAATTTACAGAGCACATAACATCAGTAGTCAAACCAAGTACAAGTAACGCTATACAATAAAATAAAAATATAACACATAGACAAACTATAAAAAAATAAGGGAGGATATGGAGATCCATAGGCCAACACCCAGAGATGTAGGATTGTCACAATTGTATTAGTAAGTGAGGATGGTAAGCCAGAAGGTGAGAGATAGGTACAATTGGTTGGGGTAGGAGGTTCCATGGGGAGGGTACAGGGTTAAAGGTGTGCAGTTTAAGATGGGTAGGCAGTGGGGAAGAGGAAGTAGAAAAAGGAGGACGCTGGCAGGGAGATGAGGGGGATGTAAAAGGGTCAATTAAAGGTCCCGGGGACAAGGACAGGGTGAAGTGAGCTTCACTAAAGCAGAGGGGAAAAAGCTGTTTAAATAAAAATATCAATTGCCACTGAGGCGCGCGTGCGTGCGTGCGTGCGTGTGTGTGTGTGTGTGTGTGTGTGTAGTCTAGATGGGTCTCATAACCCAATAGTACCTCTACAGACATTAGTACTGGAGTAGCAGAGCGTGTCCTGTGCACCCTATATTGTACAGGATTACAATATGAAATGATAGTTGTTCTTAAGAGCCCCAAAAGACAGACTTTTCAAGAAAAGAATTAATTTCATACCTGGCCCCTTTGCTCTTCCGGATGCTATGCGACCCAGTCGGAATATGATGGCGCGTTCATATTCTTTCACAATCTGGAGGCAGCAAGAAAAATCAGATTTACTGGTCAACATACTTGGAAGCATGTGCTAAGTTATATAGCAAAGTAACAGTTTCTGTTTCTTCTTACCTTGATGCAGAACCAGATGGATAAAGGAAAGGTAAGTAACATAAACAGGAAGGAAATGATGATCAGGAACCAGCCACAGCAGCCATATCCACTCTCGGTTTCTGCGGAAGACAAAAGGTGTAGGGAAGGAACTGGTTAAACTTGGGAATCTACCCAACAGAATGAGCCTCACAGTACTAATTATTGACAAAACATATACACAGCTCAAGATGATACACGTATAGAATTGCAACTATTCCTTACCAATTCCCAAACAAGGAATTCTACAAATACACTGTGCAGTGCATGTTTTGTCCAGGTCAGTTCACAGGCAGACTACCATCTATCACACAACAGTCTTAACTGGGATTTAAACCATACACTATCACAGCTCTACCAGTAGCCTAGAGGACAGCTCTTTAGTTGGAGCTTCTGCTAACCCCAAACTAAGGGTGCCCTGACTACTTGGGCCCTAAATGTTTGCCCAAGACATTTAATAAGGCAAGGTATTTCTCTTGAGAAACACTCTTGAAAATGTTTTGAGATCCCATGGAAAACAGAAAAGTGTGGACCTTAGACCAACACAGTTTTCTAGCAGGAGCTCAAGTCCATTAGCTAGCTAGACAGCAGGCACTGGATCATTTAACCTAAAACCTCCTGCAAGCTTAGCAAGAGGGAGACACTTGTGTGGACTTTATGCATACTCCCCCCCACCATACACAAATGATTTAAAGACCTGTCTAGATCACAGTTCCAGATAATTTGACATCTTTGTGCAAGAAAATGTTCTACTGCTGCTGTACTGCTAAGGTGCCATCCTTCAGATGAGGCACTGAACTGAGGTCCCACCTGCCCAGCTCAGATGACAGCATAGGCAGAAGTAAACAATCTCATGATATTTATCTGACTGTATCCACTGGTTTTAATCATACAGCACTTTGATACCTTGGTGATACAATAAACTATTTAACACGTAGTAAGAATAGGGGATATTTCACTAGTATACTGGCCAACAGTCACCCCTGTCAGTAAAACAGGTCCCTGTAACCCACTCCTGGGACACATCTGGAATCGAACCGTCACAGCTCTGTGCGCTTTTCCTGGTCAGAAATGACAAATCATGGTGTGTGTACACTACTGAGCACATACTGTGTAGAATACTGGGTTGGTAATATACTAAGCAATGTAAATCCATTGCAGCTTCCATAAATTGAGGCCCAAGCACTGTTTATGAATTATATTTTATAGATATGACTTTAGCAGATACTGCAGAAACCAATATCCTGGAGACCCTTGATATTAGTTCCAACAGTACCGTCTAAAGTGCTCTCAATGCGTCATGAGAAGAGCAATGAATTTGGTAGTGGGCATTTTATGCTTGCACTGGTTGTGCTCTTAAAAATGTGGGTGTATTATATTTAATATGATCTTCATTAATTTATCTCACGTTTGTAACACCTAATAAATTTTAGTAACTTAATTCTGAGTTACTCGGTCATACGTACAATGACAGAATTGTGCTGATGTTCACAGCATTTCTAAACGGTGATTGCCTCTATTTTTTTTTGCATGTGTCACTTCAAATGTTGAGTATAATATAGTCTCTCAGTAGGGAATCACAAGTCCTTGATAAAGTTTCATGTGAGCAGTTCAGGCACCAGTGTCTCTTTTTTTGCGTTATATGCAGATGTAGCCATGTGCAGTGAATAAACGTATATAGCATATTTACACAGCAGTGATGCATTTCAGAATCTTTCATTTCCTGTGTATAGTGAGTGTCCAGACTTCTTTTCTGCTGCTGACTTTGTCATTAGGCGGGTGCACCAGGAACTGGAAGTAGCCTTATTTTTGGCTTGTTAAGCTTATTCTATGACTGATTTTTACATTATCAATCAATCTTTATTTAACCAGCCAAACACCATTGAGGAAACTCATTTGTAAGGTGGACATGGACATGCGTCATGAAAAGCAGTAACCAGGGTACAGGATAACAGTAATTGATCAAAATACAATGAAATAAAGAATACAGTTGGTACAAGATAACACTGATAAACACTGCAGTTGTATAAAATATATAGATGTGCAAAGTACAATGAGAATGTTTAACAGGTACAAACCAGAGTAAGGGGAATGAAGGGAAACAAGAATGGATGAGAGAGGGAGTGCGGGCTAGAGGGACACTGAGGTCACAGTAAGTGAAAAGACCCATAGTCTGAGATACCCAGAAGTCAGAATAAACAATTAGTGTTCTTTAAAGGAGCGTACAAATATCAATTTGAAGGTGGACAGTTTTATGGGTAATACTACATTCAATGTTTTTGGAGTTTGTTCCATAAAGAATGAACAGCATGGCTTATAGACGATCGACCAAAATGTGTGTTCACTTTAGGAACGGTTAGATATATGACAAGCTTCTTAATGAGTATCTACCTGCAGTGCATGTAGGCAGACGCTGCTATATATTGTTGAAGTTTCTTATTAAGCGCCCAAGTGTATTATAGTGTATTGTTGGTCATGTAGCAACATCGCATCGACATTAACAGAATAGAAACCACATAAAACAAAGCTACGATACTACTGAAGGAATTTTGATGTTATCATATAGTAGTGACACATGGTACAACTTTTGAATGTGTACAGGGTTTTATTTAACTCCAAAAATTGATTAGCGTTTTGCTCATAAAAGTGGTAAAACATTGTGAAAATGCACAGCACTTGCCTCACTGTGTTTAACAAACATAACACTTCTAGAAAACCTATATAAATACTTTCTGTACAGTTAGCATTGTCCCAAGAAAAAAAAAAAAACACCTGCTAATTATTTAAAACCCTGGTGTATGTATGTCCATACGCAATAAGCCATAACCATGTACCAGACTTGTTTCCCACTGCTTTGAAGTCAATGGTGTTGTAGCCTACGTCAAGTCAATCGTACAACATGGTAACATCAGTCATGGCTGAGTGGACATTCAAAACTACCAATGTTCCTTTTTGGTTAAATACAAGGACAGCTGAAGAACTGAACCACATAAGGGTGAAGGTCTTGTATTTCAGGAGGGTAGATTTTAAAGAGACAAGTAAATGCCTCAGGGATAACCTGGCAGGGGGTATGACATGGTTGGGGTTGGGGATTCATATTGGGCAAAGCTAAAAAGGACCATAAGGATGGCAACAAACCTCTGCATTGAGCAGGTGAGCAAGAGCAAGATGAAAGAGAGACCACCATGTTTCTCAAAAGAAGCAGCACAAAGGGTAAAGGCTAAAAGGACAGCATTGAGAAGGTCTAAGAAGATGCAGAGGGAGGAGGATAGGGAAGTGTATCAGGAAACAAAGGGCAGCAGGGAGAGCAGTAAGGACCATGAAGGCACAAACTGAAGAGAAAATACCCCAGGCAGTGACAAAGGGGGACAAGAGGTTTTTTTAGGTATGTAAGCGAAAGGAGGAAGATCAGAGATGGGATCGAAAGATTAAAAAAGGGAAAGGGGGGGCTGTGCAGAGGGGGACCAGGAAAAGGCAGACTTCCTGTACAAATAGTTTTTTTCAGTGTTCAAAGAGGAAGGAGAAGGGGAAGGGTTACAAAAAAGTAACAGAAGCACTGGTGGGAGGGAGGTGGACACTAGTCCATTTTAAGAGGAGTGCCCTGAAGGGACTTGCTAATCTGGAAGTGGATAAAGCAACAAGGCCAGATGGGGTGCATCCAAGGGTCCTGAAGGAGCTCAAGGAGGTACTGGCTGCTACTCTGACGGTCCAATTTAATAGTTCACTGGAAACAGGGATCGTGCTGGAGGGCTGGAGGAGGGCAGATGTAGTCCAGCTTCACAAACATGGTAACAGGAAACAAACTGACAATTATAGGCCAGTCAGACTGACATTGGTGGGAGAAAGTTAAGGGAAACACTGGTGAATGAAAACTAGAAACGGCCATAGGGAAGGCAACAAACCTCTGCATGAAGCAAGTGAGCAAAAACAAGATGAAAGAGAGACCACCATGGTTCTCGAAAGAAGCAGCAGAAAAGGTAAAGGGTAGCATCCAGAAGGTATAAGGAGATGCAGAGGAGGAGGAGGAGGATCGGGAAGTGTATCAGGGGAGATGGAGGGAAGCAGGGAGAGCAGTAAGAAGCGTTAAGGCACAAACTGAAGAGAGAATAGCCCAGGCAGTGACAAAGGGGGGGCAAGACATTTTTAGTATGTAAGCAAAAGGAGAAAGACTAGAGGTGGAATCGAAAGATTAAAAAGGGAAGACGGGGGGGAGGGGAAGACTGTGCAGAGGGGGACCAGGAAAAGGCAGACATCCTGAACAATTTGTTCAGTGTTCATATAGAAGCGGAGGGGCCACAAAAAAGTAACTGGAGGGAGGGAGGTGGACACTAGTCCATTTTCAGAGGAGAGACCTGAAGGGATTTAGTAATCTGGAAGTTGATAAAGCAATGGGGCCAGATGGGGTGCATCCAAGTGTACTGACGGAGCTCAAGGAGGTACTGGCTGCACCTCCGACAGTCCAATTTAATAGCTCACTGGAAACAGGGATGTGCCGGAGGACTGGAGTAGGACAGATGTAGTCCAGCTTCACAAACATGGTAACAGGAAACAGGCTGACAATTATAGGCCAGTCAGCCTGACATTGGTGGAGGGAAGTTAATGGAAACGCTGGTGAATGAAAGGATTGTGGAATATCTTGAATCCAATGGGTTGATAAACATGTAGCAGCATGGACTCATGGAGGGAGGTCATGTCAAACAAATCTGATATATTTCTCTGGCTGGGTGACCAAGGAATTAGACCAGGTTGAAGGATGGACCTAGATTTCAGTAAGGCTTTCGACACTGTTCCACATAAGAGGCTAGCAAACAAACTGAGTAGCTTAGGAGTGTCTTCAAAGGTGGCAAAAGAGCTGGAAGGGAAGGTCTGCCTTTTTATGGATGATGACAAAATCTGCAATACGGTGGACACTCCAGTGGGGGGTGAAACTTGGAATTTGCCAGCAGATAAGGACCACCTAGTCTGCCCATTTTTCCCCTGCCTATAGTATCACCACAGATCCTGCTTGATCTCGAGCCCATTTACTCCCTCTTCCCTCTCTCTAAGATTCTCTTATGCGTATGCCATGTATTCTTGAACTCCACCACTGTTTCTCCCCACCACCTCCGCTGGAAGACTGTCCTAGGAATCTGTCACTCTTTCCATGAAGTTGTACTTCCTGAGCCGGCCCAGTGGCACTGAGGCCTAAGGCGCTGGACGCCTTACCTCGCGACATGCCGGCGACCCAGGTTCTGGAACGAGCCCGGGCCGGAGGTCGGCAAAAGGGGGGAGGGGCGGAGCTGGATGGAGCTGCCCACAGGCAAGCTCTCCTCTCCGGGGAGGTGTAAGGCTTCCTCCAGCTGATGGCTGCCACCTGGTGGAAGCTGGGGACAGCATGGGCCAGGAGGAGCCAGGCGCTAGGCCTGGGGTGGGAGGAAAGGGGCAGTTACCGGGGCCGTGGGACTAATGCATGCCTCCACATGCATGCATACCCACTCCTGGGGCCCCTAAGGTAAAACGGAGGAAAAAGGAAAAATCGCTGCTGGTAGGACGCCGACCGACTCCCTGCAGGCTCCACTCGGCCGGGCGAATGTAAGCCCCAGTAATTCTGGGAGACGGGCTGGGGGGTGGTGGTCGATGGGGCTATCGGGGCAAAAATGTTCAATGATTAAAAAAAAAAAAAAAGTGTACTTCCTGGGGAGCTCTGAGCCCGAGCTGTGAGAAAGCAGGTTATTACAGCTCTGCAATCTCTCATCCTAAATCCATTAAAATCCACATTTTGGATCGCATTTGGCGGGATTCTGGCTATTGGAACAGATTCCGAACCAGTCATCTGATAAAGATGGGCAATTCTAAACAGGACAAAGCAGCGGGAGGCGCCAAAAAAGGGAAAGGAGCTAGTGGCGCTCTGACCTCGTGGTCTGGTTTGGAGGCCCAAGCTGTGGACGAACAAAGTACATATGAGACCTGAACGACTCTGGGTCTGAAAAGTACAGTTACATAAGAACTTACCGTAACAGTAGATCTTCGAGAGAGGCTCTTGCAGTAGGTAATTACATATAGGACTGATGTCGGCAGGCAGCAGGACCCTACGGAAAATTTCTAGCTAGCAGTCCCTGGCGAGGGACTGCCCCCACATCAGGTGACCAGCATCAGGAGACGTCAGTATAAAGGGGCGGTCCCCGACACCTGCCTTCCAGTTCTTTCCCGCCACAGGCCAGAAAAGGCCAGATGAAAGAGGTGCGGATATTTCCATCACTGGAAAAGGAGCTGAAAAAGCCTAGGGGGAATGGAGGGCGGGAAGGTATTACCTACTGCAAGAGCCTCTCTCGAACATCTACTGTTACGGTAAGTTCTTAAGTAACTGTACTATCTTACTTCGAGAGGGCTCTTGCAGTAGGTAATTACATATAGGACTGAATCCCAAGCAGTCTGGAACAAAGAGAGGCACCAGGAGGAGGAAAACTACTCCAAAAAAGCAGTTCTAGCTGTGCAAGCTTCAAGATAAGAGGCCTTGCAGAACAGCCAGCCCAAAGCCTGCTCTACAGAGAGAGGCAATATCCAAACTGTAGTGTTTAGTAAAGGTATGGACGGAAGTCCAGGTGGCGGCAGCACAGATGTCTGCCGCTGACACATTTTTGAAACAAGCCGCTGAGGCAGCTACTCCTCTAGTGGAGTGACCTCTTACTTGACCCGGGAGGGTCTTGTTGTATTTGTCATAACAGAAAGTGATGCAATGAGCCAACCACTTAGATAGGCATTGCTTAGAAACAGCACCGCCTTCCCGTTTATGAGCAAAAGAGACGAACAATTGATCAGTCTTTCTGAGATCCTTCGTCCTGTTGGTGTAGTATCTCAGAATCCCGTGAACATCCATAGTATGGAGTAAATACTCCTTGATTAGAGTACTGCATGAAAAAGGCGGGTAACTCTATGGACTGATTTAGAGTAGACTCCGCAACTACTTTAGGGAGAAACTTGGGGTTCGTGCGCAAAGCAACATGTTCCTTGTGAAAAATCAAATATGGAATTTTACACATCGGGGCCTGTAGATCGGAAATTCTCCGAGCGGAAGTAATGGCCACCAGGAAGAGAGTCTTCCACGAAAGGAACTTCAATTCCGCGGAAGCTGCCGGTTCAAAGGGAGGCAGAGTAAGTTTCTCGAGAACAAAGTTCAAGTCCCAAGGGGGAGCAGGAGTACGTATAGGGGGTCTGAGATGGAGAACCCCTCTGAGGAAGGTCTTAGAGACCTCCAATCGAGCAAAAGTCTTGTCTGCAAAGGGAACATGACAGGCCAAGATGGCCGCCATGTGTACCTTCAGAGAAGAATGACTGAGACCCAGGTCAAACGGATGACGGAGACACTCCAGCAGAAGCCCCGCTGAACAGGAGAAGGGTTCCACATTCTTGGAATTAGCCCAGATAGTGAATCTTTTCCACTTCATGGCATAGGTGGATCTAGTGGAGGGTTTTCTAGCCTCTACCAAAATCTCCGCCACTTGGGGAGACACCCCAAAACGGGATTGAGCTAAGTCTGCAGGAGCCATGCGTGCAGCTGAAGAGATTTGAGTCCTGGATGGACCAGGGTCCCCTGATCCTGGGTCAATAAACCTCGGGATAGAGGAAGAGGAAAAGGATGATCCTCTGAGTATAGTTGTAGAAGAGAGAACCAAACTTGCCTGGGCCAGAAAGGAGCAATCAGAATCATTCATGCTCCTTCTGGAGCTAGTTTCTGCAAGACTCGTGGAATAAGTGGAAATGGGGGGAAGGCATAGACGAATCTGTCCTTCCAGTCTAGAGACAGAGCGTCTCTCCAGAAAACGCCTTGCTCTGGAACGAGCGAGCAGAAGACGGGAAGCTTTGCGTTTAGAGGGGATGTGAACAGGTCGACCTGTGGTGTTCCCCAAAGTCGGAAGATATTGTCTAGGACCCCTTGGTCCAGTTCCCACTCGTGAGTCAGAGCAGAAGAGTGACCTAGCCCATCTGCCAGGGTGTTGTCGACCCCTGGAACATGAATTGCTGTGAGGTGAAGGTTGTGTTGTGTTGCCCAATCCCAAACCCTCATTGCTTCCCTGCGAAGAGGGTAGGACCGAGTCCCCCCCTTGTTTGTTGATGTACCAAACCACGCACATGTTGTCCATCTGGACAGCTAGGTGGCCAGGAAGGATGTACTGGTGAAGGGCCTGGAGAGCGTACAACACTGCCCGAAGCTCGAGCATACTGATGTGGAGAGTTTGTTCGAGCTTTGACCAGGATCCCTGGGTCCGATGGGGGCCTAGATGGGCTCCCCAACCTTTGCCCAAGGCATCTGTGGTTAAGAGTCTGGTGGGGGGAGGACGAAAGAAAGGAACTCCCCGAAACAGGTTCTCTCGAACCATCCACCATTGCAAGTCTCGAAGCATCAGCGAGGACACTAGAACTGGGTGATCTAAGTCGTCCACTAACTGATCCCATTGGGAGCGGAGAGTCCACTGAGAAACTCTCATGTGGAGTCGAGCGCGAGGAACTGTCAGGATAGCAGCCGCCATGAGCCCAAGAAGGCGAAGGCCTGACCTTCCACAGACCCGCCTGTGGCTGGGCAGCAGACTTATCTGAGTCTGGAGGGTGGACGCCCTGCCCACGGTCGTGTCTAGAATCACCCCGATAAACTGTAGTCTCTGGGATGGGATCAGGTGAGACTTGGAATGGTTGATGGTAATACCCAGGCAGGCAAAAACCTGCTGGGTCAGTGTGAGGCAGCGCAGGAGTTCCTCCCTGGACGAGGTCGCCAGAAGCCAATCGTCCAGGTACAGGAAAACCTGCACCCCCCTGGTACGCAGGTAGGCTGCCACCACTGCCAGGCATTTGGTAAACACTCGGGGTGCCAAGGATAGGCCAAACGGAAGTGCCTTGAATTGGTAGTGGTCCCCCTGGAACGCAAAACGAAGGTATTTGCGGTGAGACGGGCGAATGGAAATGTGCAGGTAAGCATCCGGCATATCCAGGACACACAGCCATTGACCCGGCCAGAGGAGGGGCAGAAGGCTCTGCAATGAGAGCATCCTGAACCTTTTGTATTCCACAAAGAGATTCAGGGAACCGAGATACAGAATTAGTCTGAGATCTCCTGTCTTCTTTGGGACCAGGAAGAAATGGTAATAGTAACCCATCCCTTGCAGATGAAGGGGGACGGGTTCTATTGCTTGTTTCAGAAGTAGAGCTGAAATTTCCTCCTGGACCAAGAGAAGGTGTTCCCTTGAGTATGACAACTTTAGAGGGGGGTGGCGAGGTGGTTTCTGAAGAAACTCTATCGAGTGTCCTTATGCGATGAGCTGGAGCACCCAAGAATCTGATGTTATCCTCTCCCAGCCCGGAAGGTGGAGGGGAAAACCTCCCTCCTACTGGTTCCTCTGGGGAGTCCGGAGGCTGTGGGAGAGGGAAGGAGTCAGGTGGTGTAGGGCAGCGCCGCAGCTGAAGCACCCACTGCTTTTTTGGGCGGGCGGGGGCTTGGCAGCTTGGGGCCCGGCGTCTTATGGCCCGCCTTGGGACGATTCCGTCTGCGAAAGGGACGGCGCTGCTGCTGGTGGGGGCCGTACATGGAGTCAAGACTTCAGTGCCATCCCCTTCTCCTGCAAATCGGTGATGATGCCCTTGACATCACCGCCGAAAAGCACCGACCCCCGGAATGGCGCTTCCTGGATAGCAGATTGCACGTCCAGGGCCAACCCTGACACGCGAAGCCACGCATGACGCTAGCTCACGCAAAAGCTGAGTCTGGTCCGCAGTGTCCACTGCATCGTAGGGTCGCATCAAGCATGTGTCGACTGGCCGAACGCAGAGCGGATAAGATCAGCCAACTCCTGCTTAACTTGGGAGTCTGGCAAGGAGTCCAGTTTGGCTTCCACCCGAGTCAGAAGGCCTTCTGGTAGTCCCCATATGGCCGACTATAATTCAGGGCCCTAATCCCCAGCGTGGAGGAAGCAAAGATTTTCTTTCTATACTGGTCCAGAAGGTGGGATTCTTTGTCAGGTGGCGACGAGCTGAGGTGTTTTGGGTTGGCCGACCGGCCGTGAGCAGCGCTAATCACGACCGAGTCGGCACGAGGGTGAGAATCTAGAAAATCAACACCCTCGGGAGCCTGGTATAGCCTATTCAACTTCCGCAAAAGTGGGGCTAGAGCAGACGGCTGTTTCCATATGGTGGTGATAAGGTCGGCATGAGGCTCTATCCAGGGTGGCACCAAGGTAGGAGCTGTCACAGGCAGATACAGATGCTCAGCGAGTTTAAGACGCTGAGGATCTGGTTCCAAAGAGTGCCACTGATGAACCTCCTGGATTTTCCTTAGCAACTCCGTAAAAGAAGGATCTTCCGGAGGAGACTTCGGAGGAGTCCTTGGCCTGGGCTTCGTCAGAGAGCGTAGCTCGTCGTCCCTTTCGGAGCAACCATCGGAGGAATCCGAGGGTGAAGAGGAGGAGGAAGAGGAAAAAGACTCCCTTTCCCGACCAGGGGGAGGAACGGACCCCTTGGGAAGCCCCCGGGGAAGCGTGTCCTGCCCCTCTCTGGACCCAGACGGGACAGCCCTGGAGTCCGGAGGTGGTGAGGGAGTGTGCCGCCTTAGGCGTACGGGTACCTGAGATGGCACCGTCGTCTGTAGGCAGCTCTCAACCTCCCTGGTGAGCTGAACCTTGGCCTCAGCCCACCAGGAGGCCAGAGTCTCCTGCAAGTCCACCGGCAGCTGTGGGGGCGGAGGAAGAGGAGGCGGCCGGGGATAAGGATACAGGCTGTACCCATATGGAGAGTATCCAAAACCCAGCTGCGGATAGCCAGGCGTCGGGTACTGCGGGGGCGGATACTGTGGTCCCGGGTACGTCGGCGTCGGATAGGACGGAGGGTACCCAGGAGCCGGAGGAGCTGCCGGAGCAGACAGCCGGCCGGCAGCCTCACGGGCGGATCCAAGTTGGAGGGCCCGGTGGCTGGGCGACATCCGGAAGCGGCATGTCGGCCGGAGTCGGTGAACCGAGCCGGGCCGGCCTGGGGAGCCGGCATCAGATCCGCGACTCACAGGAGGACGGTCTGACGGAGGAAGGTCCCCAAGCGCCCTCGGGGCTGGAGGGGAAAATCCCGGTTGGCTAGGGGACTTCTGGGTCCCTGACGCAGCGGAGAACTGGGAACGACGTGGACAGAGGAGTCCGTCTGGTTCAGTCGCCGACCGGGCGCGACGAACCGACGGCGGCTTTCAGCGAGCCAGCGCCGGAGGAGCCGACGCCTGGCTTATGGGAGCTTTACCGGAAGCAGACCGAGGAGAAGGATCGGCCTGGTCCGCGGGGAGGGCCATGCGCCACCTCAAGGGTCGCAAGGCTCTACCGCCTTATCCGCTGGACAGAGGAGCCGACGCCCGCTTACTGGAGTCGCCACGCCAGTAGGCCGCGAGCCTGCGGCGAACCGGGGCAGAGGCCTCCAGTTGCCCGAGGCGCCTGAAAGGCCCGAAGCGAAGCCAGATGGGCGGGCTGTGCCTTTGAAAACCTCCGAGCGGAGGTCCTCTGAGGGACGTTACCTGAGACCCGCGGCTCCCGAGGAGACGTGTAGAGGAGCCTTGTCCCGTGCTCTCCTTATCCTTCTTCTTCCAATGGCCTTCGGGAAGTGCCGTCTGCCTCGGTTTTTGAGCTCCTTCTCCATCGAACTCATCTTTTCTTCAAAATATGGGCTTCCAGGGATGCTGCCGCCTTTTCCGGTAGCCGTGTTGAAGCTGAGGCAGTTCTGGCACTTCTGACCGGGTGATCGGGGCCTAGGCAGAACAGGCACAGGAATGGCCGTCCTTGTGCGGAGTTACCGCATGAGTCGCACTTATTTTGTGCTTGAGGCGTAGGGGACGGCGATACACCGATGACGCATCTGACGTTAATCGAAAAAGTCAAAATACTGCTAAAACCAACGGACGGGTAGGCTGACGAAGCAACAAACTTTTCCGGTGCTGCGAGCCAGCGGCGGGGAAGAACTGGAAGGCAGGCGTCAGGGACCACCCTTTATGCCGGCGTCTCTGATGCCGATGCCTGGCGGTTGAGGCGGTCCCTTCCCAGGGACTGCTAGCTAGAAATGTTTCCGTGGGGTCCTGCCGCCTGCCGACATCAGTCCTATATGTAGTCACCTACTGCAAGAGCCCTCTCGAAGTAAGATCTTCAGACACCGATTAAATCGGTCACTGGTCTTTCTCAAAAGGTGGACAGCTTCAACAGCAGGGTGGTGGTATTGAAAAATCCATTGGATGGCTTGAAAAATGACTTTCAGGAGGTAAGCAAAAGAGCTGACTCTGCGACGGAGGCCACTGCTCTTATGTCAAAGGAACTACAACGCCTCCTGACCCGACTCGAGACAATGAAGAACCAGGCCCTTAGTGCCAATATTCACTTATTGGGAATACTGGAGGGCAGCGAGGGAGATCATCTCATCATGTTCGTCAAAGATTTGCTGATGGAGAAGTTAGTGCCAAAAGGAGTGGATCCGATCACTGGCATTCAAAAAGTTTATCAGATAACACCTCGTGGACAACAGCAGACTTCGGACCCTCATGGTAGTAACGTTTAGGGTCAGTGAAAGGGACCAGATTCTGAAACTGGCATGCCGTGCTGGCAACATCATGATGGACAATCATCAAATCCACCCTTTTCCTGACATCAACCATGCTGCACGGCAACACCACAAGACATCTGATGGAGTATGAAGATTGCTACAAGACTTCGGAATTTCGTACGCAATGATCTAACCAGCCCGCCTCCGAATTGTCTTCGAAGGGAAAGTTTACCTTTTTGCAGATTCAACTGAGGCTAGTAAATGGGTGACTAGATTTGCAGCAGTGTCCCGAAGCACTTCATAGATGGCAGAAATCACTAAAGCTGATGGAGACACTTGAGTAAGGTCTGTCCAATCTCTACTCTCTTACCTAATGCTTACCTTCACTATGTAGACCTATTTTAACCGACTTTAAAAGTCGACAATTTAACCTACGAGGTGGCTTTCAGTCACCAAGTTCTGTTGCCCCAACGGCTATTAATATTTTATTAGCTACTTACAATGTAAAAATAACACTCAGCAACTATGTTTGTTCTCGGCTGAGAGGCAGAGAAAGGAGGAGAGATTGTTTTGCAGTTTTATTATTCATACTTTTACTAAACGTGGGTAATTGGTTTAAAAGCTATACTGGAGATCTATTTCACTTAAGGTATAATGCATGGCACCACAAGCTCCGTAATGAGGCTGGCCTTTTCTTTCGGATTGATGCTGTACATTAAAATTTAGATTCACTCACCCTGCTCTTGAACTCAGTTTTGCGCGGCATAATTTTACTGGTTGTTTTTTTCAGGTTTAATTACAATGTGGTTACCCCCTCGTGTGGCATCTGTGTGTAGTGAATGCATGTATCCTCGCACTAAGGGACTCGGTCCTAAAAGGTTTTGTAGATGAGGACTGTCCACTATATGTAATTCTCAATGTATAAGCATTGGTAAAACAATAAAAATAAAGTTTAAATACAAATAAAAAAAGTATCTCACCTCTCTCCTGAATTTACCCCCTCCAGCATCCTATCATGCCCCCTTATCCTTGAGCACCTTTTTTTCTGAAAAATACTTCCCTCTTCTACCTTGTTTACCCCTGTGAGGTATTTAAAGGTCTCTATATCCCTCCTCTCTTCTCGCTTCCAGGATGTACATATTTAGGTCCTTTAATCTCTTCTCATAGGGCTTCAGATGCAGACCCTTACCATTTTAGTTGTCCTTCTCTGGACCACCACCAGTCTATGTCCTTTCAGACAAGTGGTTTCCAGAAATGGACACAGTACTCTTGGTAGGGTCTTGCCAGTGATTTGTACATAGGCAACACCATCCCCCTCTTTCTGCTGGTGATACCAGTCCCTATGCACCCCAACATCCCACTTGCCCTCCCAAATGCATTGTCACACTGCCTGGCCACCTTCAGGTCATCCAATAAGATTACCCCTGGTCTCTCTTCTACTTGGTGGTTGTCAGTATCACACCCCCCCACCACCATTTTGTACTCCACCTCTGGGTTTATGTGCTCCATGTGCATTATTTTTCACTTTTTTCGCACTAAGGCCCAGCTGCCATACCCTTGACTACTCCTCGAGTTCTCTTAGGTCACTGTTCATCCTTTCCACACACACCCCGGAGTGTCTACCCTATTGCAGAGTTTGATGTCATCCGCACTGAGGCAGACCTTCCCTTCCAGCTCCTCTGCAATGTCACTTATAATGACAGTAAACAGGACCGGTTCCGGCAGCGATCCGAGGCACCCTTCCTTCTTCTGAGTGAACTCCATTCACCACCAGCCTATGCTGTCTATCCCTTATCCAATTTCTTAACTAGTTTACCACCTTCGGATCCAATCCTAAGCTACCCAGCTTACTTACTTATCTCCTATGTGGAATGGTGTTGAACACCTTACTTAAATCTAGGTAGGCTATGTCCACCACTCCACCATGATCTAGCTCCTTGGTTACACAGTCAAAGAACTGTATCAGAATCATTTTACATGACCCATCCCCACCCCCACCCCGTGAATCCATGCTGCCTCTGATCTTGTTACCCAATGGATTCAAGATATTCCACAATCCTTTCTTTCAGCAGGGATTCTATTAACTTTCTACCATTGAAGTGAGGTTGACTGGCCCATAATTGCCAACCTCTTTCCTGTTATTTTTGTGACGTGGGACTACATCTGACCCCCTACAGTCCTCCAGAACCACTCCCGTTTCCAATGAGCTGTTAAATAGGGTCATCAGAAGTGCAGACAGTACCTGCCTGAGCTCCCTCAATACCCTTGGGTGGACCGCGTTTGGCCCCACTGCTTTGTCCACTTTCAGATTGCGAGTTCCTTCAGGACTCTCTCCTCAGAAAACAGACTAGTGTCCACCTCTGTCCCTCCCTTGCTCCAGTTACACTGTTGTGGCCCCTCCCTGTTTCTTTCTTCTGAACACTGAACAAAAGTATTTGTTCAGGATGTCTGCTTTTCCTCTTCCTCCTCTGTGCAGTCCCCTCGCCTTCCCTTCTTAACCATACAATCCTACCCCAGTCTTCCTTTTTTCGCTTACACATCTACAAAAATGTCTTGCCCATTTTGTTACTGCTTTGGCTATTCTCTCTTCAGTTGTGCCTTTGTGCTCTTTACTGCTTTCCTTGCTTCCCTCCGTTTCCCCCGATACACCTTCATATTCTCCTCCCTCTGCATCTCCTTGTACCTTCTGAATGCTACCCTGTTATCTTTTACCTTTTCCGCCACCTCTTTTGAGAAACAAAGCAGTCTCTTTTTCTCTTTCTTTTGCTCCCTTGCTTGATGCAGAGGTTTGTTGCCTTCACTATGGCTCTTTTTAGTTTCCTCCACTGTTCCTCCACCCACCCAGTTCATTCCCCCCTGCCAGGACATCCCTGAGACATTCACCCATCTATTTTAAAATCTAGCCTTCTAAAGTCCAGGACCCTCAGCTTTGTGTGGCTCGATTCTGCAGCCATCCTCATACTGAGTCACACTGTACAGTGTTCGCTGGTCCCCAAGTGCCCCCCCCCCACCTTGATGCCTGCAACACTGTCCCTGTTGGTGAGTACCAGGTCCAGTATTACCCCATCTTGAGTGGGATCACCGACTAGTTGCCTGAGGAACGCCCCCTGCAGGGAGTCCAAGATTTCCCTGCTTCTAGCTGAAGCCACAGCTGGGAAGCTTCAATCTATATCCGGCAGACTGAATTTCCCCCACCAACGGCATCTTCCACTTTTCTGCCATCCTGCCAATGGCTTCCATCAGCACCTTATCCAACTCCTCACCCACTGCTGGAGGTCTGCAGATCACAGCAGTGCAAATAGAGGCTCAATTACCTGTCTCTAGGGTGACCCACAGTACTTCTGCCCCCCTCCGTATTCTCTGCATCTCCATCACTTCAATGCCCTCTCTCACATAAAGTAGCACATCCACTCCTTTCCTTTCTTCCCTGTCCTTCCTGAACAGAGCATAGCCTGGTATGGCCATGTCCCAGTCATGGTTTTCAGTGCACTATGACTCTGTTATGGCCACACTATCCAGGTCAGCCGCCACTATTCTGCCCTCTAGGTCTGAAACCTTATTTCCTAGACTTCTAGCATTTGTACACATGGCTTTCCAGATTTTATTACCACTCTCTGTTACCTTTCCTTTTTGCTTTCCCTGCTTCCCCCACCCCCCTCTTTTAATGCACCCACTCCACTCCCATCCCCCTTCATGTCTGCCACCCTGCTTCCTGTATTAATTTGCATTCCAGGGATTTCATCGTCCTGGTCCACCCTGCTATTTCAGGATGGCCGCTTCCGCCTCCCAGTGTCTTTTGCCACCCCACCCTCAAGTAGTTTAAATGTTCATCAAACTAACAAACTGTTCACCAAGGACTGTGGTTCCCCTCCCAGATGGATACAGGCCATCATCCCTGTATAAGCCCTCATCCTCCCTAGGTGCGTCCCCAGTCCTCAATGTAGCCAAACCCCTCCTCTCTGCACCATTCCTTCAGCCATGAGTTGAAGCTCCTGGTGCAAAGATCCCTCTCCTTCCCCCCATCACAGACAGGCAGCACCTCAGAGAAGGTCACTGAGTGTGCTAAGACCCCTCTCTAGCTCCTTAAACTCCCCCTGCACTATCCCAGCCCCGTCCCTAGCCAAGTCATTAGTCCCCATGTGGAAAACAACTTCCAGCTCTGCCTCCCTTCTTGCTGCCATAATGATCCTTAGATCTGCTTCTCATCCCTCCAGGAAATTGCACCACATAGGCACCTAACCTCCCTCTCCCCTCTGTTTCCTATTCCAAAATCTACAGCCCTAACAATCAAGTCTCCCACCAGAAGTTGCTGCCTCCTTCTCTGCTGTCTTCTTCCACCCTCCTTGGGGTCTCCGCTACAGAGGAACCCCACATCCTCCCTGGCCTCTTCCACAGGTGCCTCTTCTTGGCAGTTCCACTTTGCCTGAGCAGCACAGGAACTGTGTAGAGGTACCAGCTAAGGAATGTGCTTTTAACCCACAAACACCCACCCTTCCCAAGCTCACCACAGTCCAGTCGTTCCTTCTCCTTAGCATCCTATGAGGCAGCAGTAGCAGACTTGGTGGTGCCTAGGTGGGGAAGAGGTCACCGAAATTCCAGCCAACCAGGCCTGGAGTCCCATGACCTCCTCCCGCAATACAGAGAGGAGCATGCAGATGGGGTAGCATTGCAGGTTCCAGAAGGTTTCCCTGAAAACTGCTGCCCCTCAGCCACTGCACTGCCCCACTCCCAGCATTCCCAACTTCTATTCTCCCTGTGTTACTTGACAATATTTCTGTATCTTTAATCCAGATAGGGTGTTTCTAGTTTTCCTCTTTTGTTTGTTTCTGTTTGTGTTCCCTCCCCTCCACCTTGTTTAAATCTCTTTATACTCCTATCCTAGATGTGATTTATTCCTATTCCCAGTTTTAGGTGGAAAGGAGCAGCAGGGACTTGAGAAAACTCAAGGAGTGGTCAAGGGTATGGCAGTTGGGTTTCAACATGAAAAAGTGCAGGCCAGCCCAGTGGCATGGAGGGTTGAGACATTCATGCCTCCCTGCTGCCACGCCAGCAACCCGAGTTTGGGAACAGACTTGGATCGCCTGGGGTACTGGCTGGGAAAGGAAAGACTGAGCATTCGCAGAACAGCTCTCTTCCCTTTGGTGGGGGGGGGGGGATCCCACGACTCGCCATTCGACCTGGTTCCTATCCTCTTCAACATGTTCATCAGCAACATTGGTGAAGAGATCCAGGGCAGGCTGTGGCTCTTCATAGCTGATACTAAGCTCTGAGGGAGGGTGGACAGTGATGAGGAAACAAAGAAAATGCAGAGAGACTTGCAAAAGCTGGAAGGGTGGTCAAGGGATTGGCAGCTGAACTTCAATGCAAATAGTGCAAGGTGATGCACCTAGGAAACAAGAACCCCAGGAAGGAGTACTGGATCAGAGGGGTGAGACTCAGTACCACAGCTGAAGAATGAGACCTTAGAGTTATCAGCAACTCCCCAAAGCAACTGAGTCAATGCAACAAGGCCAACAGAAAGGCAAAATAGGATACTTGGACGTATTGGGAAGGGTACTGTTAGCAGAAAAGAAAATAGTTATGTTGTTTCTTCTTAAGGGATCCCTCACTATGTTTACACTTCATGCAGTCATCTTGGCTGAGAGTGATGGCCCGGAGACCGAACATATGCAAATTTTCTAATTTGTAATGCAGGTTCAAACTCTACACCATGTTCCACTCTGGCTGTTGCTCATATCTGCTTCCAAGCCAGAGTGGAGCAGCAGCTAGTGACACTAACTACAAGGCTATATAAAAAAAAAAAAAAGTTTTTTCTATTTTTAAACAATTTAAAGAACATCAATAAAACTGCCAACTTGGAAAGAAATCTGTCACATAAACATTGACAATCTACTTACAACTGTAGGAACTGCAACAGTAATGCTCCAGCAATCTCAATGAAAAGGAACCAATTCTTGTATGAACCTATTTCAGGTTCTGGAAGGGGAGAAAGGTTTGGGGAGTGTAAACAATGGTGACGGATCAGAAATAACATTACTATGTGGAGTAATTTTTTTCTTCTAACCCCAGGAATCCCTCATGTTTACACTTTATGCTGGCTCTGTAGCAGCACCTTGGAAGGCTGGGTCGAGAACCTAGTTAGGAAAAGGGCTCTGCAAGTCAGCAGTTCCAATGCTGGCATCCCTTTTATGTTGTATGTCCGGACAGTAGTGCTCTGCAAAAGTGTGTGCCATTTTACAGGTAACTGCTTTGCAAATGTCTAACAATGGGATGCCCCTTGAGGATACCACCATGGCAGAGGTACCCTTAGTGGAGTGTGCTAGGTGACCTGCTAACTTAGGCCCCGTCCACTACAGCCAGGGAGCGTTACAGTGTGTCCACACTGCAGCGGTGACCGGTACGATACCGGTACCGCCAGTCCACACCATGGGAACCTGCCCACTGCTACCACAGCGCCTAATCCCAAATGCAGCTTCACGCTGGCGCCACGGCCCCGCAGGGGACCATACCGCCAGTCCACACTACCGCCGTAACGCGATTGAGGTGGGAATAGCTAATCGCTGTTGAAACCACCACATGGTTTCAATAACGGTTACGTAAAACGCCTTCTGTAACGCTATTAAGGTAAACGCAAACCATTGCGGTAATGGTTTGGGCACTCTGTAAAAGAGGCGAGTGTGGACAGGCTTTAGCTGCAGCCTGCTCCATCCTATATACCTTGCCATGCTGCAGCAGAAGCCAGTAGCTGCTATGACCAAGGTTATCGGAGCAATATTCATATTCTAAATCACAAAATAGATCACCAAACCCGAAGTGCCATGGGTCTCATCGAGTTTCACAAGGTTCATAGACTCCAATTCATTTACTGATGGGAATAACACACTGATGTGAATGTACAGCAGTGGCTGGAATTAATAGATTTCATTAGCTTCCATGGGGTCTTGATGCCAAAATAATACTTACAGCAAGTAATATTTTAAGCATCAAGACCTCCGGAAGCAATAAAATAAGTATATTAAGATCTTGCCACTGCCAATTCATTCACAGCAGTGGTGGTATTTATATCACTAAATGGATGGAATATCTATGAGACCCTGTGTGCACTCGGTTGGGACCTGCGTGGCACTAAATATAAATAATACTCCAATAATGCTGGTCATAACAGCCACAGACTACTGCCAGCAGCATGGCAAGGTATGAGGGGACAGGAGTGGGCTGCAACTAAGTTAGTAGGTCACCTTTAAACCTCTTGGTGGCATATTTCATAGCAGAACTTAATGCAAGAGACTAGCCAGCGATAGATAAATCTCGGTTTCTGGTTTGCCTTTGCCAACCTCACCACTGGTAATAAAATGCTGTGTACTCCAAGACCTGAAATCATTTGTCCAGTCCATGAGGATAGTCAAGATGCTCTTGGGGTGAGGGGGGAATTGTTTAACCAGGAAAGGCACACTAAGCTGGAGCTTGTTTCCAGGTGCGACTGGGAGCACAGGTAAGTTATGTGACTTGCTCAGGGTCACACAGTATGCAAGTGGGGCTGATGGGATTCAAACCCAGGTCTCCAGGTTTGCAGCTCAGTGCCCTTAACCACTACACTTTACTGCCTCTTTAGACCCAGGTTTTGCAACTTTTCCCCACCTGGACTAGAATGCTCTGGATAGAGTACAGGGAGGGTTACTGACCAATTCAAGTGAAATTCAGATACCACTTTAAGAAGGAACTTTCTGCTGGTTCTAAGAACTATTTTATCACTGTGGAGAATTATGAAATTTGGCTCTGTGCAGAGGGCCTGCAGTTCACTTACCTTCTTAACAGAGGTCACTGCAACCAGGAATATGGTTTTCCATGTGACATACTTTAGGTCAGCAGTTTCCATAGATTCGAAAGGAGCCTCCATGAGCTGGGCAAGGCATATGTTGAGATCCCAGGGTGGGGGCAGGGTCCCTCACCTGTGGGTAAAAGTGATCTAGGTCTTTAAAAGACCTTTTTAAAATAGGATGTGAGGCCAAAGACTTTTCCTTGCCAGTCAATACGTATGCTGATACTGCTGCTAAGTGCAACTCTAAAGTAGAAGGCCATACACCTACTGACTGCAGGTGTACTAGGTATTTCAGAACTACAGGCAACCCTGCCCCTACTGGGTTCAGTTTTCTGGTAGCAAACCAGTAATAAAACCTTTTCCATTTAGAAAAATAAGCTTCCTAGAAACCTTACGCAACTTCAGGACTTCTTCTAAGATCAAATCCCGAAAATTCTAACTCCTCAAGAATTATGCCCTCAGGTGCAGGGCCCTGGGGTCCAGGAATGTTAGTCCACCCTTAAAAGTCAACAGATTGTGACTGAGTGGCAGGCTGACCGTATTCTTGTTGGACGGGACCAAGAACATCAAATACCAGGCCTGTCCGTGGCTATCATGATCACTGTTGCAGGTTCCCTTCCGAGTTTCAGAAGTACTTCCTGAATGAGCAGGGAGGCATACAGAAACTTCCCCGTCCAGCTCAATACCAGTGCATCCACTGGGACTGTCCTTCTGATTGGTGGTCTGCAGCAAAACTGTGGGGAGTTGATGTTTCTCCCATAATCCAAACAGGTGTATTTTGGGAGTGCCCCACCTTCTGAACACTGTGGCCAGAACCTGCTGGTTTAAGGCCCATTCATGATTTCCCTGGCTGATTCTGCTTAGGGAATCTGCCAGGACATTGTCTTTGCCTGGCAGATGCACTACAAATGTCTGCCTCTAAAGAATAGCACTTTGTTTCTATAATGTACTGTCTACCTGTTCCTTAATTGTAACGCCACTCCGGCAGCGAGTTGGCAATATTGTTGGAATCAAGATGTACCTAATCCTTTGTATGTACTCTGACAATGCCTTGAGCTGCTCTAGTCTCTCTTTTTGGCAGCCACTCCCCTAGCCTCTCACCCTTCCTCCCCTGAATCCCTCTAGGTTTCTGATATGATGCTCCTGAATGTGTATTCTTTTATATTATATATTGTTATGTGTACCTGTACTAATGTATATTGATGTTTGATCTTGATTGATGTTGTATGCTCTTGATTAACATGCATGTACTACTCCTGATGTGGAACCTTTGTAAAAGAGCCTTGGCTCAAAGATACTTGTAATCCTAGGTTTAAATAAATAAATGTATAATCTCGGTTGAAATTCCACTTGCCCCCCCCCGTACCATGAGATGAGCAACTTGTTGTTCAGTGTGCCTTCCTGGTGAAACATTTCAATAAATAAACATGCCAGGTCCCAGATTCTCACTGCCTCTGTACAGTTTTGAGGAGCATGTTCTTCCCTGCTTGTTTATGTAGTACATTGCACGGGTTAGTGGGGAGGGGTGGGGAATCGTGTCAAACAAATCTGACTGACTTCTTTGACTGGTCAATAAGACAGTAGATGGGGGCCAAGCTGTAGACATCCTGTGTCTGGATTTCAGCCAGGCCTTTGACTCTGTGCCCACAAAAGGTTGGTCAGGAAGTTGGTGGATCTCAGGATTGGGGATAAGATGTCCAGATGGGTGGAAAATTGGCTGAGGGAAAAAACCCAGAGGGTGGTTGTGGGGGGAGAGTTATCTGGCACCAGAGAGGTCACCAGTGGGGTCTCACAAGGCTTGGTGCTGGGGCCAGTGTTGTTCAATGTCTTTATCAATGACACTGGGGATGACATTATGGGCAAAATGTGCCTATTTGCAGATGACACCAAGCTCTGGGGCACAGTAGACACAGCTGAAGGGATACAGGACCTACAGGATGATCTGGAAAAACTGGGGAGATAATCCGGGATCTGGCAGATTGGCTTCAATGCAAAGTTATGCACAAAGGAGCCAACTATCCCAGGATGGAGTACTACCTGGAAGGAGTCCAGGCATCTACATCAGAGCAGGAGGAGAAGAACCTTGGAGGGATGATCACTAGTGATCTGAAGCACTCCACACAGTGCAAGAAAGCAGTAGCAAGGGCAAACAAGATGCTGGGATGCATAGCTAGGGGGAATCAGTAGGCGAGAAAAGGTTATACTACCCTTGTACAGGTCACAGTTGAGGCCACATCTAGAGAATGGAGTTCAGTACTAGTGCCCACACCTGAAAAAGGACATTAACCTGCTGAAGAAGATCCAGAGGCAGGCTACAAAGATAATAGCGGGTCAGCAGAGTAAGGCCAGGGGTTGAAATAACCACCTGTTTGCCTGTCCCAGGCAACCAGTTCTCTTCAGGGACAGCCAATTTCATTTCTTTTGAAAAAGGCATCAGCGGGCACTAGGACCTAGGAGACACTGCCACCTGTAAGGCTGGGCTATGGACATCCAGACATCATGGTGTGAGATGCTAAGAGATGTCCATTTAACCCAACATCCCATGATTGGCTTTTTTGTGTGTTCGGCAACTTCACCATGAAGCAGAAATGAAAACAGTACCGTGGTAGGACTAGACTGTACACATCTTCTGTGTCATCGTGCATGTGCAGTTGTCTGGTTTAATTTGGCTTTCTGCACAGCAAAATTATTTCTCTGTGTGCTGCACTTGCAGTAGCAGCCCAAGACTTG
Source organism: Neoceratodus forsteri (assembly GCA_016271365.2). NCBI lineage: Eukaryota > Metazoa > Chordata > Ceratodontiformes > Ceratodontidae > Neoceratodus > Neoceratodus forsteri. The sequence continues at coordinate 301,955,745 of CM057458.1, read as the reverse complement.
ACTAGCTCTTGTGTACAGGCAGCAGAGTTTTGGAGAAACAAATTAAAAACCCTTTTCCTTCTGTCTACTAACTAAGGGAAGCCAGGGTAAAGGTAATTAAAAAGCCATCGTAAGGGCTAGAAAACTGTATTTGAAAACCCTTTTCAGGGCAGACCATCAAGGCATAAAGAGGGGGAGACTCAGTATTTAGAGATAAGGAGAAGAACTTAAAGGGCTGGGATGGCCACTTAAAACATCCTGTCAGTGCAGAAAGGGCTCCAGAGAGGCTGGTTAAAAGTCCTTGTCTGGGTTACAAAATATGGGGACACTTTTAGTGTCTAGGTTGTACATAGCAGCAGAGGAAGCCGATTTGTTTGTCAGGGCAGAACATGAGGGAGTTAATTAAGGCCCCTTTTTAGACCCTATCAGGGCTATGAACTGGGGGCATACTTAAGTCCTTTTCAGGGCCATGTACCAGACAGTGGGTAAATATATATATATTTTTTTTGTTTGTTTTTACAGGTCTTTAGTATTTAGCAGCCTCTTTTAAGCACCTTACCATATGCAGTATTAGTAATTAAGCCCTTTTCAGGGCACTGTACCAGCTAGGAGGCACAACTAGTTATCATTAGCTCATATTCAGAAACAGAAATGTGAACGTTGTAAACAAAGATTAAACAGGGCAGGTACAAATTCTATGGGACAGTCAAAATGAATATTGTACCTGTCCCTTGGACAGCCATCCACAAAAAATTATTTCAAGCCCTGGGTAAGGCATACAAGGAGAGGTTGAGCGCACTGAACATGTACTCCATGGAGGAAAGGACAGAGAGAAGGGACATGACTGGGAACTTCAAGTGCTTGAAAGGGATAAAAAAAAAAAAAAAAATGGATAAGGAGGGTCTCTAAGCTGAGAGGCAACTATAAGATGAGGGTATATAGTCTTAAGATGGGAAGGGAGGTCAGGAAGCACTTCTTCACAGAGAGGGTGGTGGACACTTGGAATGCGCTGCCAGAAGAGATGGTCTCGTTGCAGACAGTGGGCAACTTCAAGAGAGGCTGGGATAAGCATGTGGGAAGGTAAGGATCATGGGTAGAGAGGATGGGAGGAATGGGTAGGGGGCAGGGACAGTAAATTAAGCTTTGGACCCTGCAATATGAGCAGATTCGATAGACCAAATGGCATTCTTCTGCTGGCTTCTTCGTATGTTCGTATTGGAGTGGTGCCGTCTGTCCTGATTTCGACAGTCTGACCCTGTAGCTGTGAGAAGAAAGACTGTATTGCTAGCAGTACCACTCTGAGCTACATGAGGTTTATGTGCTCTAGCGACTCCTGTGGGTTCCATATGCCACTCACTGTGAGGTCCTGCATGTGGGTGCCCCATCCCAGGAGTGAGGCATCTGTAGTATGAATAATAGCTGCAGACTGCTGAAGGAAGGGGATGCCCTCTCTGAGGTCGCTTTCCTCTTTCCACCACTGTAATTGCTCCACTAGTACTTCTGTCACTAGCACTAGCTTTGAAAGTGGATCCCATCTTTGGGACCAGCTGTCCCATAAGAGATACTGTGCACCTCTCATTTGGAACCTGGACCATAGACCACAGACGTAGATGCGACCATGTGACCTGGTAACTGTAGAAAGTCTCTTGCAGGTTTTGGCTGATATGCTGTGAAGGACTCTGCTTTTGCTATCAAAGCTGTAACTCTGGCCTGCAGGAGGAAGGCTTTCTCCTGCAGGATGTTTAGTTGTACTCCTATGAAGTCCAGTACTTGAACAAACTCTAGCTGACACTTCTGCAGGGTTATCAAGAATCCCAGGTTTTCCAAGGGGCTTTTTACCAACTGAACTGAGCACCTTGCTTCCCCCCCCCCCTTTTTTCCCCTTTTTATTGGCAGGTCCTCCATCAAGCTCTGCCCTGGTCACAGCCCCCGGGCTCCCACCAACCGTCAATTGCCTGCATCTCCCGGTCACCCCCCCCAGAGGGCGGGGTCACGGCACTGATTCCACTAATTCCAGCGCCGTGGAACCTGTAACTAGTCAGGAGTGCTGGCCACGGTGGCTAATTGAAGCCCCGGGGAGGGCTTCATGTAGACGGAGGTCCCACCCCTCCTTTTTCCATTTTTCCTCCGGGAGGCGAGGACATGCAGTGACGTCCAGCGTCTGCCCCGCCTCCATTACGTACGAGCACCGGTAGCTGTGCGACTCCTGGCCTCCGCCAGGGGTCCGTCTCACGCCAGGCACTTCCCCACCCTCCCCCAGGAAGGAAGCAGTCCATAGGGCGCTCTATCCTTCTCCCCCAGCCGGCCCTCCAGTGACCTGGGTCCGTTCCCAAACCCGGGTTGCCAGCATCGCAAGCGGAAATCCAACCGCTGCACCGATGGGCTGGCTCACCTTGCTTCTTGTTCTGTTTTCCCTGAGACTAGCCAGTCATTCAGGTAGTGGAAAACCACCATGCCTTGTTTTCTTAGATGTGCTGCCATCAGGGCCAGCCACTCGGTGAAATCTCTTGGAGCTGAAGCGAGACCAAATGGGAGAGCTGCGAACTGGTACTGGCAATTCCCCAGCATGAATCAGAGGTATTTTCCGTGAGGCTGTCTGACCAGAATATGAAAAAAAAGGTGTCTTGAGATCAAGGGATCCCAGCCAATGACCTTTCTGCAAAGATGGTATCACTGTTCTTAGTGTGATCATCTAAAATGTTCCTTTTTTCAAATGTTTGTTTAGGAACATTTGGTCTAAAATGGGTCACCACTCCCCATTTTTCTTGTGGGTCAGGAACTATCTTGAGAAGAGACCCCTGCCCCACTGGGAGGCATGGACTTTTTCTATAGCTTTTGATAGTAACAGCTTATTGACTTTCAGTTCCAGTAGACTTTTTGGGGGGGATGGTGAGCTGGAAAACGCATGTACTTCTGCAAGTCTGTAAAGACCACACTGCCCCGGCCCACTACTTCCAGTACCCACTTGTCTGTGGTAATGTTTACCCATTTCTGGAAGTAGTGTGCCAGTCTTCCTCCCACTGGCAATGGTTGGGTGACCTGTGCAAAACTGTCAGGGTTGTTTTGGCTGGGGCTTAGGCACTGCAGCATTACATCTGGAAGCCCTTTTTCCCCTTCCCATATAGTAACCTCTTTGTGACAGGTACTCATAGGGGGCATAAGAGACATAGGCTCTAGGGTAATATCCCCTGCCTCTGCCTCCCCTTCCCTTCCAAATGACTCGTAGGAGGTAGCGGCCTTTTCCTTCTCACTGTTACTTTTGAAAAGTGGTTTTGTAGTCATTCATTTTTTTCCCCCCATGTAGGCCTCTGTTTCGTCACCAGTTAATGAATCTCCCTCAAAGGCGAAATCCATGGTCTTTATTTTTAGTATCCTGGGAAAGGTTGGTAGTCCTCAGCCAGGAAAACCTTAAGGACACTGCATGAGCCAAAACTCTGGCTGCAGTGTCATTAGTGTCCACTACAGTGTGGAAATTATATTTTGTCGCATGCGGGGCTAAGCTTCCTGTAACAATCGGGTCCAGTGCCAAATCTTCTGCTCTTTCCACCAGTGCCAAAACTGCATTCCAAGCTTTCGGGTACTGTGCTATATGTGCTGAATAAGTTTCTTGCCTGATAAGCTGTTGTATAAACATTTTTTTGCCATAGTACCTAGATTTTTAGTCTTTTTCAGAGGACTGTGCAAACAGAGGGATTCTCACTCTCTAACAAGCAGCAGCCTGGACTACCCCCATGATGATCAGGAGGGGCATATAGATATTCCACTCTCTGCCTGATATTTTCTCTCAATTTTTTTGTGGATTGTTGCCACTAAAGTGGGTGCAGCCATGATTTTTGCTTTACCCTTTTAAGTAGTTTATGTATGGGTAGTAACATCTTTCTTGGTGGAGCTACTCCCAGCATGTCCATAAAAATCAGCATCCTCTTCATCTTCCTCTGTTTCTAGTGGGGGGGGACGTTGAGGGTTTCGACCATTTGTGTGACGAATAAGGAAAAGGATAAGTAATCCTCAGACTTTAAGAAAGTCTGAAATCTTGCTCAGGTGTGCTAACTCCATGGGGTCACCACCTTCCTTCATATGCAGACAATATTCTTCTTCCTCCTCCTCCTCTGCAGGCAGATAGGCTGCAGCCTGAGGCTGGGGAGGAGGAAGTCTGGTTATGTTACTGAAATTTCCCATGGTCTGGACCGCCAGGAAAAACTGCCACATTTTTTGATTGTCCTCTGATGAGAGCATTTTTTCTTTGTCATCTGCCTGCTCCTTTCTCCATGCAGAAGGAGTGGGATGTCTTTCCAAGTAGAGTTTGGGTTCATTCGCCACGTGGACCGTCAGTCGAGTGGCCGGCAAGGGCTGTGTATCCAATGCGCATGCAAAGTCTGGGCTGAGTGCCTGGTGGGTCCAAAGCCAGACAACTGTTGTAATGTGTTCATTCGCCAAATGGACCGCTGTGTTTAACCTCTAATCTGTTTTACATTTACGTAGCCCTTTGGGGGACCATACAGAGCTTTGTTTATGTTCAGTGAGTTAATAAATAAAGCCACACTGAAAAATCCCAATTCTGGTTCTGGACATTACAGTTATTGCTTCCTGTAGTTGGATTTACTTGGGTGCCCCTGTGCAGAGTAGTCAAACCTAGGTCTCTTGTGCCAGGTAACCTCACCCTTCCCCGAACCCGCAGAGACATATGTATATCCATGTTACAAAAATGGGCATATGCCTTACAAGTACATTTACAGTTTAGTAAATACTTTGTAGTTATGTAACAAAACAGCCACTCTTTACTCACTACAGCCCTGAAGATCTCGGGTAATGTGTGTGCTTTTTATGGCCACGTGTAATCCGATTAAATGAAACGTTTTAAAAGCAAAAAACATTTTCCTGCTGGCTAGACCTGGCACACACAAAGAAAACAAAACTACTGAATTTGCGTTATTTTAGTGTTGGCCAGACAATCAGGCTCCAATCTTTAGTTCTTGCTGAATCAGTGGTCCCCAAACACATCACTGTCGCATGAGACAGGAAGCATTGTGGGAAAAAAAAAGCAATAAACCATGATAAAACGTAGATCCCCATGGGTTATAACTAGCAGGCTAATTCAGAAAAAAAAAACTCATAATAGCAACAAAGGGAAGGGCACACCAGGACTATACACAAACCAAAACACCACACACTATATGTTTCTTGCAACTTTTGACTGCAGTACTCTTTTAAGGAACCTGCTTCTTCGATTTAAGCACTTAGTTTAACTCAGCCAATGTGTCAATATAAATTCCCTGACCTTCAAAGTTAGTGTAGACCACTCCATGTCGTTCGACTACAACAACGCTCGATGGTTCTCCTTCAGTCACCGAGTCTTCCACTCTGTTGTTTTTCATGTTTATTGTTACAGGAAGTGCACTATTTTACACCGCACTCATTTGTTTAGTCTCAATGTTCTCTCACTTTACCACGGCAAAACAACGTGAAGTGTTAAAGAACGGATTCAACACAAACAACGTAAAATCAAGACAACGGAACAAAACAGCCACCATTTACGGTCACTACTGAACAGATACAGCAAGGCATTGCTTTGGCAACCCTCAGCTACACACCCGGCCCACCCATAAAAAAAAAACCTAGAAACGCTTCATTATTTTTTATATTTCGTAGGGCAAAGCGACGGAGCTTTTTGTTACTGCAAATAACCTACAAAGTAAGATAGACTGCTACTGACAAACTGTAAGAAGGCACTGCTTAGCTATTGCACACCACACCACGCCTTCCATATCTGGAACGACCCTCCCTTGTTTACCTGGCGCCCTATAGGCTAGCCCCCGCCATGTGACTACTCGAGGCTAGGTTCTTAAAAAATATCCTGGCACACATTTAAATTAAACCGCTGCTATCAGGTGTTAGGTATAGTGTGGGATGCAGAAACACAATAACTGAATGCTGAAGATTTTCCGAAATCCCGCCCTTACTCCTACTGGGAACTACTCGTCCCAGAACACACTGCGTTACCCCTCTCCCTCGTGGTGCGCATCGTATAAATCAAATCATTACGAGAGTTCTATGGTGTTTATAGTGTAACCTCTAGGGGGCTCTATGCCTTGGGCTACTACCCCTGCCTGCTTGGCTACTAACAGGTTAAGGGGCCTAGGTTCAAAAATGGGTGCCTCCACCCAAAGGTCAGGGTTGGTTTGGGTTATGCTAAAACAGTAACCCCCCATCTCCCACTAGTGGCCCACACAGAAGTAACCTTCCCAAATACCCCAGATATGCAAACCACACACACTTGTACTTGGCACTTGCCCCCAGGACTGGTTCCTTCAGCTCGACTCTGGGAACCCCCTGTAAAATATGGTGATGCAGTATAATAGCCACAAAACAATACTTTCAGTATAAACAGACACCACAGTCAATGTAAATTGCAGAAACAAACAGGCCTGATTTATTTAGGAGGCTGTAACAAGGAAGGGGGAAAATCAGGTTAATTAGCTTAAACCCATTATAATCACAGTACTGTGCATGCACTCAGAGTCCCATATAGTCACACTCTCTGGGTACCCACGATGGAGAAAGGGGCTAGCCAGGTCCGTTGCAGCTGGTTGGGGCCCTGTGATAGAAAAAGAACATGCACACACACACACACACACAATTTGTAATCCGGAGCCGGATGGCTCAGTTCGTGGAAAGAAAAGCACAAAATCAGATGGCACACTTCGATTAAACAAAGAGTTGCAGGGAGCTAACCTGATAACATAGAAACATAGACTTTGACGGCAGATAAGGACCACTTGGCCCACCCAGTCTGCCCATTTCCCTACCTACTGGATCAGCTGCAGATTATAGTTAACCAACAGCCTACTTCCTGCCACCCCCCACTACAATTGCTTTATGTCTGTCCCATGCATGTCTGAATTCCCCCACTGTTTTAGACCCAACAACTTCCCCAGGAAGGCGGTTCCATGCATCCACCACTCTCTCCGTGAAAAAAAAATTTCCTCACATTACCCTTGAGGCGTCCCCTCTCTGTCATTAAATTGTGCCCCCTTGTTCTTACACATCTCTTTTCTGAAAGATGCTACCTCCTGGACTTTGTTGATTCCCTTGAGGTACTTGAACGTTTCTATCATGTCCCCCCTGTCCCTCCTTTCATCAAGGGTATACATATTAAGCTCTCTCAGTCTCTCTTCATATGGTTTCTGATGCAGACCCTGCACCATTTTAGTTGCCCTCCTCTGGACTGCTTCCATCCTGTCTATGTCCTTGCGTAGATGAGGTCTCCAGTACTGCACACAGTACTCCAGATGGGGTCTCACCAACTGTCTGTACAGTGGGATAACCACTTCTCTTTTTGTACTTGTGATGCCTCTTCCTATGCATTCCAGTATCCCCTTGGTTGTCCTTACTGACTTCTCACATTGCTTACCCACTTTTAGATCATCTGATATGACTACCCCCAGGTCCCTTTCCATTTTTGTTGTTGTTGGTACCTCCCCTGCTATTGTGTACTCTTCTCCTGGGTTTTTGTTTCCCAGGTGCATTACTTTGCACTTCTTTGCATTGAATCTACGCTGCTATATGTCTGACCATTCCTCCAAACTTGCCAAGTCCCTTCTCATCCTTTCTATCCCCCCTTGTGCATCAACTCTGTTACAGATCTTTGTGTCATCTGCAAAGAGGCATACCTTTCCCTCCAGACCCTCCGCAATGTCACCTATAAAGATGTTAAAGAGGACTGGACCCAGTACTGAGCCCTGAGGTACTCCACTAGTGACCCCCCTTTCTTCAGAATGTCTTCCATTCACTATTACCTTCTGTGTCCTGTTGTACAGCCAGTTTGCTACCCAGGCTACCACCCTGGGACCCACTCCCAGGCTGGCTAACTTGATTATCAATCTTTTGTGCGGGACTGTGTCAAATACCTTGCTAAAGTCTAGGTAGGCCATATCCACAGCCCCTCCCTGGTCTATTACTTTGGTCACCCAGTCAAAGAAATCTATTAGATTCGTCTGACATGACCTTCCTGCTGTAAATCCATGCTGCTTTGGGTCCTGTGCCCCGCTGGCCTCTAGGTACTCAACAATTCTTTCTTTCAAAAGTGATTCCATCATTTTCCCTACCACTGAAGTCAAACTTACAGGTCTGTAGTTTCCTGCTTCTGCCTTGCTCCCACTTTGTGAAGGGGAATCACATCTGCCCTCCTCCAGTCCTCAGGTACCACCCATCCTCCCATGATTTGTTAAAAGTGTGATCAGTGGTGTCACTAGGTCCTCCCTTAGTTCTTTTAGGATTCTGGGGTGAATCCTGTCAGGCCCCATTGCTTTGTCCGCCTTGAGGTTTAGGATTTCTTTCAGGACTCTTTCTTCTGTAAATGGACTGGTGTCAACCCCCCTACCCAGAGTGCTTCTATTATCTGGTTTAGGTAACTCCTCCTCATCTTCTTTTGTGAATACTGAGCAAAAGTATTCATTCAGTAACTCTGCCTTTTCACTGTCTCCCTCTGCCTACTTCCCCTCTCCCTTATTAATCTACACTAGTCCTCCCTTAACCTTTCTATGCTCCCTAATGTACCTATAAAATATTTTATCCCCCTTCTTAATTGAATTGGCTATTTTTTCCTTGATTTGGGCTTTTGCTATTCTGACTGCCTTCCCCACTTCTTTCTGCTTTAATTGATACAGAACCCTGTCGTGCTCCTTCTGTGATTCCTTATACTTTTTGAATGCAGCCTTTTTCTCCTTAACCTTCCCTGCCACCTCTTTTGAGAATCATAGTGGTTTTTCACTCCGCTTTGTTTTCTTTATCTGTTTCACCCAAAGGCTTGTTGCCTCTATGATGGCAGTTTTGATTTTTCTCCACTGTTCTTCCACCCCTCCTTTTTGGCCATTTGCTAGTGTATTCCTCAGGTATTCACCCATTTTGCCAAAGTCAGCCCTTCTAAAGTCCAGCATGCTTGTTTTTGTATGGCTCGTCTCCATGGTTGTCCTTATTGTGAAGCACACTGTGTAGTGGTCGCTTGTTCCCAGATGTCTACTGACTTCTAAATTTGTGATCCTCTCTCCATTTGAGAGTACCAGGTCTAGTATTGCTCCCTCCCGAGTGGGTTCCAACACTAGCTGTCTAAGGTCTGCCCCCTGCAGGGCATCGAGAATGACCCTACTCTTGGATGTGGCTGCAGTACATGTCATCCAGTTAACATCTGGCATATTCAGGTCCCCCATCAACAGTATCTCCCCTTTTTCAGCCATTTTGAGAATGTCCTCTATCATTTCCTTGTCCATTTCCTCCCCTTGAGATGGGGGTCTGTATACAACCCCTGTGCCAATTGTGATGCCATTACCTGTCTCCAAGGTGACCCAGAGTGCCTCTTGTCCTCCCCCTTTACTTTTTAGTTCTGTAGTTTTGATCCCTTCTCTTATGTATAGAGCTACTCCACCTCCTCTTTTCCCCTCCCTGTCCCTTCTGTAGACTGTGTAACCCGGTATGTTGACATCCCAGTCATGGTTCTCCGTGTACCATGTTTTCGTGACTGCCACAATGTCCAGTTGTTCATCTTCCATCAAAGCTACTAGCTCAGGAAGCTTGTTTCCCAGAATACGGGCATTGGTACTCATTGCCCTCCATTTAATGTTGCCTTTATCCTTTTTTCCCCCATCCCTGCTCTTTTTGCCCTTGTCTATTTTTCCATTTACCCCTGTCCTGCCCTCTGTTGAGCACTGTACCTCAGTGTTTACCTTACTACCTGTCATGTTTTGTGGGGGGAGGCTTGAAATTTCCCGCCTCTTATTAGCACCTCCCCCCATGGCTAGTGATAATTACTCATGAGGGCTGATTTGCTGGTTTGTCAGAAGAAGCTTGGCCCCTTGATGATGGATCTTTCTGTGCAGCAAGGTAGTGAGGCAAGACCATCGTGGCAGGGCCTATATGCACCAGGCAGCACGGATTCAGTTCAATTCTGGCTGGGAAAACTACTTCCAGCACTAGCACACAGTTTACAGCAAATGGGGAAACCAGATCACGATCCCCTTCCAGAACATAGCACATTTATATGTAAAAGAAAGTTTACTGTACCAGGCAGGTGACTCCTTGGTCCCGATCGCAAAGAACACTGCAATTACCCGGGAGCTAAAGTCCTGACAGGCCGATCGCTTTCAGCAAAATCTTCGGTCTTCTACAGGGTAAGCCTGGTCTCAACAGCAGCAGCTTGCTTTTTCTTCACAAAACTTTGGATTCAGTCCAAAAACGTCCTCTTCTCCCTCTCAGGGCAGATAGCAGGCTAGTAGGCCAGGGATCAGGCCTTCCATGACTCTCCACACGAACTACGACGCAACTCGGCCGCTCACAGACTCAGAGCTCCTTCTCTCTCCAGCTCCCAACTTGAATCTGGTTTCTTCTTTTTCCTCTCTCCCGCATGAACTATGGCACCACTTTGCCGCTCGCACACTCAGAACTATTTAGGAAACGCAGTCCGATCTGACGATTTCCTTTTTCTGTTTCTCTCTGCTCATCGTGCCCATAACTTGGGGAACAATGAAATAATTTGGAGACATGGTCTAAATTGAAGCTATCCTTTTTCTTTCCCTGCAGGAGAGCCAAGTGCAGGAAGGCCAGACTCAGCCTTCCCACCAAGTTCCCACACTGCACCAAGGGGCAGCAGCTCCACGAGCTGCTAACTCTTCCAGCTCCATCTCTGTTCTGACCTTGTGCTGCAGGCTGCTGGGGCATTTCCCTTAGGTCCAACAGATTTGGTTGGCTGATTCTGGTGTCAATCACAGCAGAGCTCTCTCTATAGGTGCAAAAAAGGCGCCAAGGATCCAAAACTACATTACCCAGAGGCACCTTCCATACAGCTCCCTTTCAACAGGCTCCAGATGAGAGTCCCAGTCCCGATTGGCCCAAAACAGGCTCCATTTCAGAGTCCCAAGTACTGATTGGTCCCACTTGGCAGTCCGGGACCAAAATGGGGTAGCTAAACAGAAACAATCCAGGCTGCAAGAAAACAGGTTAGAACAAACTGCATTTTTATTATCACTCTAAACAATTCCCAGCAATTGGTTGCATCTTTTAAAAGTGCTCCCTCTGCGCATTTAACGATGGCAGAAATGGAGCGATTAGATAGCAGCCCGAGCGGGACTCGAGCAGGGAAACACACAGACCCCCCATTCAAATTAATTATACTGCAGTTAGGCAGCTTTTAAAGGGACAGCACACAGAGGCACTTAGGCACTCTCATACAATTTATTTTTAAAACAGCTGAAACACAGGACACCAGCCTTGCCAAGGGCATTTAGGCACACCCAAGGAAGGCTTTTTAGTGACCCCCATTTGTAAGGGGGTTACAATAGCATGACGAAGAAATGTGATATCTGTATTAGTCCCGTTGAAGATGTATGGGAAACAAAGACGAAGAGTGAGGTGACCATTTAACTGGACTAATAAAATCATCTTTTTTTCCAGATGGGTTTTACTCTCTTCCATCACATTGAAAACAGCTGAATATCCAGATATACAAGAAGCAGCAGCATTTTAGTCGTCAACATTTTTCATTGCATATGCGTAAAGAAGGGGGAAGGGCAGGAAGCTGCGTGCTTACAGTACCATAATTCCGCAGACAGACGCACACACAAGATACTGCAGGAATCGAGGATTGCAGCTGCACCTGCCTGTAAAGGACAAGCCTTAAACTTATCAGATTCACAAAAACATTTTTTTTCCTTTCCCTCTCTGCTCTGTGTTACCCTCACTTTTCTTTTCTTTCCTCGTTCTAAAGAAAGTCTGTTGCAACAGCACCCTATCTTTGACTATCCCTTTCTGCTTCTAACAAGTCTTTGGTTCTATATACAGGCTGGCCACCTGTATGAATATTGTACCTCATAGTTCTTGTCTTTTCTTCTCTTCAGTGATTCTGGTATTTCAGGTTTGGACCCCCCCCTCCGAGGATATGTAAATTAATGGTGGAACAATAAAAATTTTTTAACAAAAATAGAATATTAATTGAACTCGGATATTTATCCGGTAGAATCGGCAATTGCCATTCAAATAAGGTCAGATGAATTCTAATACAAAGCCCGAATTTATGGGCTTCCATTTAGCAACATTCGGTGCGTCGGCTTGTTCGCACAGAGTAAATTTCTATATGTGTACAAAAAGCCATACACTATTGGTGTTTGTATATGCTGCACAGTCTCCAAATGTCTCCAATATTCTGCTTTGTGTTTAATAAATCCATAAATAATTATTTTATCTGTGCACGCATTTAGGCAGAATCGGGAGCACTCCTTGACAACGGACTATTTAGTTCATTCTTACCTCAATGAAGGGGATACATCCCAAATGTTTAACACAGAATAGTCCTATTTTGAAGCTAATTTTATTTTCAGAAAAGCGTCTTAGTTGTATTAAACCTTCCACGACCGCGCGTACGCTAGCGCTAGTTTTAAAACTCCTTCACGGAAGTGCGCATGGTCGTGAAGGTAATTTTGTCCGTAAATTCTTCAGCGAAAGGGTTTTCCTTCTAAAAAGAGGTGGGCTGCAGTCTACAGACCTTCCGAAGTCGCTCCAATACGTTTTCATATAATTTTAGGTAGTTAAAAAAAACGAAGGAAGCTCTGGTTTGTTCATACCTTGGGATGTGTCCTGCTTCTTTTACAGCCCCTATCTAGGAGCTGGCCGGCCATTTTTTGAATGTATTTATAGAGTCATAAAATGGGAGGTGCTTCCCAAGAATTAAAATATTGTTATAACGCAGAATCTCTAAGAAAGTGAGATTTAAAGAGATATGAGGATCATTTAATCCATATAAAGATATAATGCTGTGTCCAAAATAATAAAATGGGTGATAAATAGTAAGGTATACTTTGATAAAAGTTACAGGGGTGGGGCTTAATAGTTACCTGACCCCTGTCCTGTATATATACAGAGAACCTACCTTAAAGAGGCAGATAGTCTGTGAGGTTCAGACCAGTGCTGACCTCCAAGAGGGAACTACACTAGCTTATCCTAGTGTTGTTATTTTTTTTTGGTTTATTTAGTTTTGTTCTGTTCACTAACAAGTTCATTTGTACAATTAATTTGGTTAATAAATTTGATTCCTGGATCTTCAACAAAGTTGAGCAAGCGTCCTCCTTGTTATTCCACACCTCACACTGCCTCGCACTCTCGCTGTCACTTTTGTCTCTCGCAAGGGCGGTCTTATACAACATGCAGCCCTCACTCGCTTAGGAAACATGACCAAGCTCTCTGTCTTGGGCTTGCAGTTTCTTTTCTTTCTGTTTTTTTGAAGTTAAACATTTTTTTATTGTTTTGAATAAAGGCAATGGGACCTGATGGCATACATCCCAGGGTACTTAAGGAGCTAAGGGTGGAACTAGCAGAGCCATTATCAGAACTGTTTAGTGAGTCTCCGAGCACAGAAGAGGTCCCAGAAGACTGGAGAAGGGCTCATGTGATCCCACGCCACAAGAGTGGTAGCAGGGAGGAGGCAGGGAACTACAGACCAGTCAGTATTACCTCAATAGTGGGCAAGATTATGGAGACACTTCTTAAGGAAAGGTAGTGCAACACCTGGAATCCATAGGCACACAGGATCCAAGACAGCATGGGTTTACAGAAGGAAGGTCCTGTCAAACTAATCTCATAGATTTCTTTGACTGGGTAACCAGAGTGGTGGACCAAGGCGGAGCAGTTGATGTCACCTACCTTGATTTCAGCAAATGTATCGATACTGTTCCACATAGAAGATTGATAAATAAGCTGGGTAGGCTCTGTGTTCAATCATTCTGTTGTGTATTAATTTTATGTTGTGCATTAATTGTCTAGTACATGTGCATTATGGCACATGTATACATTGTGTTGTGTGCATTTATACATTATGGACTGCATGCATCATGACCTCTGTGTGTACACTACAAGATACATAATATTTGATTGTGGGGTATGTTCATGTTCACTGTTGGATGGATATGTGAATTGTGGGGGTATATGTCCCCATTCAGATAGCCCTTTAAACAGGTACATATTTACTCAACATACATATATAGAAACAGAGAAATTGAGGCTGGCCCATTGGCGCAGTGGTAGGATTGCTGCTCGCGGTGCTGGCAGCCAAGGTTTGGGAGTGAGCCCAGGTTCCTGGAGGGTTTGCCGGGAGGAGGACTGAGCATCCAAGTGATGCTCTCCTCTGGGGAGGGAGGGTTGCTGCTCCCGCTGCAACACTGCCACCTGGGTGCACACAGGTGGAGGTGCCGCAGGGAGTGCCAAGTGGGAGGGGAGCACATCGGCTGGGGTCTGGAGCGGCGTCACGTCTCTGCATGCGCTCATCTCCATGGACTTCCTTGGCAGCCGATGTTCTCAGGAGGGGACCAGAAAAATGGAAAATGCCCCACTGCCGAGCTTGAAGATGGGACCCTGTGGCGGTCAGGACCAGTGGAAGAAGGTCTGACACAAATGGTGAATGGGGGATTTTCCCCCTCCCCCTTCCCCACTCGGAGGGAAGTTCCGTGGCAGAATGGGGGCCATAGACTGCCTGCAACCAGCCACACCACGGGGTGCCAAGAGCCAGGCAAGGCAGCGGAAAGGAATTGGGTATAAAATATCAATAAAAAAAAAGGAAACATAGAAATTGATGGCAGATAAGGACCGCTAGGCCCACCCAGTCTGCCCATTTTTCCACCTGCTGCAGAAACCACAGACCCTACTTGATCTCTGGCTTTGATCTCGTTCCTATCACTACAACTTCTTATAAAGTAGGGGCAGACTTAATGAACCTAGAAGAATCATTATTGCAGTTGGATTTCAGTTCATGTGGGCAAAAAATGGCCTTTTTAGAGGCCAATTACCTTTTTTGTGCTCAGTCTTTGTAGTGGTCACCTAGTTAATGAAGTTGGGGTGCAGTCCATGTTTGTATATATAGGTTTGCTATGTCAGATAACTAATTTAAATATGTCCTTATCTGTAAATATTATCTTGTATGATACTGTATAATTGTCCTGTACTGTAGTGTATGTTCTCTGCTGTATGTAACTAATTCCAGGATCACCCCCTGAAAAAGGGACTTCTAGTCTCAGTGTGCCTACCCAGTCACCAAAATTCAAATAAATAAATATATAAAGGGTACACATATTTTCATGTAGCCAGCAACTATAGTTTTTTTGTATGTGGGCACCCAGCCCAGTAAACGTAGTGAAGCAGGCACCTAGCTCTTTATATAGTTGGCAACTAGCCCAAGTTAAATTAGTAGGTACCTGGACCAAGTTAATATAGTGGGCACCTTCCCCTTTTATATGGCAGGCAAAAAGCCCTTGTTTGTATGTGGGCACCAGTTCAAGTTAATATAGGGGGAGCCTAGCCCTTTATAAAGTGGGAAATTAGCCCAAAATAATATAGCAAGCACCTAGCTCAATCTCATATAGCTGGCAACTAGCTCTTTATATGGTGGGAACTTATTCCAAGTTAATATAGGGGCCACCTTGCCCTTTAATATCAGGTAACTATCCCACGTTAATATAATAGGCAACCAGTCCTTTATACAGTGGACAACTGGCCCAAGTTAATATAATTGGTACCTTGCCCTGCATATAGCAGGCAACTAGCCCAAGTTAATTTAGCATCAACTAACCCTTTTCATAGTGGCCACATCACCCTAGTAGTGATGACGCCTCATCAAGACATCATGCCACCTCCTAACAAAGAAACTGGCACCCCTAGCTACTGCATGGGGCTTCTATGCTGACAGGTTGAGGCACCAACTAACTCCTGACTGAGATGTGCAGGCATCAGTGTCAGTGGCTCAGTAGGTAGCACACTTGCCTCTGAGTCCGGGAGATCAGAGGGCTGTGGGTTCAGTTCCCACATCTGGCACTTGTACTGACACTGTAGTGCAGCATGAGAGGGGTGCTGCACTTCTGAGGTGCCATCTTTCGGATGAGACGTTAAACCGAGGTCCCATCTGCCTGGATTGGTGGTAGTTCAGGTGGATGTTAAAGATCCCATGGCACTTATCGAAAAGAGTAGGGGAATATTTTATTGAAAAGAAAAACTGAACATCATACACTCAAATAATACACAACAAAGATTACAACCATAATACATAAATAAGACTGAGTCCCTGGTTACATAAATAAAGTCATGCACCTTCATCCAATTTTATCCTTCATAAAAGGTACTTCCAGCCAACGAAGTTTCCAAATCTCTTTACGCATAATTCGTTGCTCAAAATAACACTGTTTATCCAGAGCATATTCTATACTAAGAATTACAGCATCAGGATCTTAAGAAATTTGCTGTAACACTAATTTACATCTAACCTGCCAAAGAATATATTTAATAAATGACAAAATTAATCTTATCATATCCTTCTGCAAACCCAAATTTGAGAGTCAAAACCCCCCTATAATTGCTGAATACGTAAGAGACTGCCAAGCAGTTTGCTTCCATTTATCAGCTAATTTTTTCCATACAGTTTGTA
The DNA here is from genome assembly GCA_016271365.2 of Neoceratodus forsteri. Lineage (NCBI taxonomy): Eukaryota > Metazoa > Chordata > Ceratodontiformes > Ceratodontidae > Neoceratodus > Neoceratodus forsteri. Next base: position 301,939,316 of record CM057458.1, on the reverse strand, counting down.
CAAAAGGACACAAAAGTAAAAAATGCTGCATAGTTTTCAATATCTCAATACACCCCTGTCGCGGACAAAAACGTTCTGTCCATTTTTTATGTTTTGCATTACCCTTCACATTGAGTTTCCCATGAGCACACAACCATGTAACATCCCACACTCGAGGTGCTATTCTGGGATCCCTAAAGACATCTATGACATAAGACTTGTATTGAGGCTCAATATTAGAAAACTCTGCTAGTAACTCTGGAATCCCTTGTTGTATAGCTTTATACAGCAATTTAGTGGATATTGAAGTAAGCACCTCAAACAACACTTTCCATTTTTAAATTCCTCAAAACAGGTCTGAAAAACACAAGGGTTTTAAACTGTGCATGCAATATCTTCTGCTCCTTCCATTTTGAATAAACAGGCCCCAACCAATGTTCCGCAAAGGGAGCCACAAGGCTGATTATGTTTTGACATGTCCAACAGATTATGATGAAGAAAATGGTAAGCAAAAGAGAATAGGATTAATCAGATTTAAACCTCCTTTATCTATAGGTAAATACAAAACCTCCCTCTTTATCGGATTTAAACGGCATCCCCATATAATTTGGAAAACCAACCCCAACAAACGAGATTCAAATTGGCTTGGTAACGGATATACTGCACTAAGAAATACGAATATTGGTATTAAATATGTTTTAATAACCATAACTTTCTTCTTTTTTACCAAATTCCAACTTTTCCATACGTTAACCTTTCCCTCTGCTTCTTCCAGTTTTCTTGACCAATTAAATATACAGTTGTCCTCCTTTCCATACCACGCACCCAAATAATGAAATGGCTTGTGTGAAACAGTGATACCATGCCACATCGCAGACCCCCGAGGGAACCTTCCTAAAGGATAAATTGTACTTTTAAGTTTATTGAGTCGTGAACCTGTGGTATCAGTGAATTCTTCCAAAATAGTTAAAACTCTCAATCCTGAGTTTACATCCACAACTATGACACAGATGTCATCTGCATAAGCTGTTACTCGCACTTCGAAACCCCCCCCAATGATCGAAGTCCCACCACCTGAGCATCCTGTTGAATTAGTCTCAACAATGGATCTAAACACCAAACATATAGTAGGGGACTTAAGGGACATCCCTGTCTTACCCCTCTAGAAATTGTAACATATTTCCCCAGATGCCCATTTACAAAAGGGAGAGCTTTTGCTGATGAATATAAAGTAGATATCCACTTAACAAATTGCTCAGGTAGCCCATAAGACTGTAAAACCAGGGAAATATAGGAATGTGGGACACGATCAAAGGCCTTTTCCTGGTCCAAGGCCATTATAAACCCTTGTAAGAGATCCTCTTTCCCTTGTTCAACTAATTCTCTTATTAATAATAGGTTATGTTGTATACTACGCCCTGGCACAGTACAGGTTTGTGCCCCAGAAAGTATATATGGTGTTAATTGCAACAAACGAGAATGTAAAAGCTTCATTAAAATTTTGTAATCCATATTCAGTAAACTTAAAGAGCGCCAATTATCCAAACACATTCTCTCACCCTTTTTATATACCAAAATTTGAACTGCAATACAAAAATGAAAATCCACTTGCATCGTTGACAATACCCAATTAAATACTACAACCAATATCCGGATCATTTCTTCTTTAAATGTCTGATAAAATTCAGTAGGCAACCCATCTATACCAGGAGACGTATTTTTTTTAAGATTCATCATTATGAGATCTATCTCACGGGCCGTGACAGACTCTATCAACGGAGAAACCTGTTCCACTGTCAGTGTAGGTATCGTAATGGACGTGAGCAAACTCTCAGTATGTTCTAAGCTCAAAAACTTTGGAGCATAGATTGAATCCAAATATTGTGTCACCACACTTAAAATACCAGGACCATCTGAGACAATTGCTCCCTGATCTGAAAGGACAGCCGCCATAAATCGCGCATTTGCCCTTTGGGTACTAAGCTGAAAGGGATCACCCAATCCTGTCTTACCCTGAGTACAGATTTTGTGTTCAAGTTGCAGGGATTTAGCCCTGTCATATTGTAATAAAAACATTTCTTTTTTAATATTAAGGGCTTGTTCAGACAAGGGGATGTGTAATAAATTTACAGTTGAGTAAATTTTATTCAGCTGCATGCACAGTTTCAAATATTCTCTATACTGCCCCGACTTCGTGTAACCGAATGTATTTGAACTATGCTTCTTAATCCTGTTTTAGTCAGTTCTCACCAACTACTTCTATTGGGCATCAACCCCGTCATTGTCATACGTGGTCTTAAATACTCCTGAATTTTAAACTGTAAATGTTGATCTAACAGAAGTGATGTATTCAATTTCCAGTATCCCTTCCCATACCGAGGCCCATTAACAGTCCCTGGTAATTACTAACATGGCATGATCTGAAAATTCCACTGGGTACACCGCTGTTTCTACACCAATACAGTTTTAATGAAGAGAAAATCTATTCTCGTGGACAGAGCTCCACGTAAATATGTCTGCCCTCTTTGTGGATGAACCACCCTGTAGGAATCACATAATTGACTTTGAGCTATCAGTTTCACAAGATAATTAGTATCACTAAACACCTTTGTAGTTTTAGCCCCTCTATTTTGGACATGCAGAACGCAATTAAAATCGCCACCCCAAATTACCAACTTAGTGGTAAATAAGTAAGGTTTAATCAACCCAAATAATTCTGTCCTACCTTTCTTAGTTAAAGGCCCATAGATGTTTATTAATCTCCAGGATAGGCCCTCATATGTAAAGTCAATTATTAAGGCCCTCCCCAAAAGAACCTCTATCATTCATGAGATACGAAAAGCATCTCCCCTGAAAAGTACACCTACACCCTCACACAAATCAGTGCCATAAGAAAAAAAGGATGGGCCCCAACACCATAACTTTTTCGCTATGTTAGTTAAATAAATTGTATTTAACCTTGTGTGTTGTAGCAAACAAATGTCACAATCCATGTCTTTTAATTTTGTGAATGCTACCAACCGTCTCTTAGGATTCCTGATACTATTAACATTAATAGTTAAAATTCTTAGCTTTGGCAGGGATGGAAATAACATAGTCAATATTTAAGCTCAAGGTGGTTTCTTAACTCTGGAACTCCTACGCACCCAAGTTCTACGTCTAGGATCTGCACTAATTTGTGAAACGTGCTCTGGGGCATCCTCATCAGAATCAGAAGAGGGGGGGCCCAAGGAGGAGGCTTCCGAATCACCTCCTTGTTCCGAATCCAAAACAGTAGAGTTCAAAATCTCATATTTATTAGTCAACACAATAGCACCATTCATTCCAGAAGAGTCTTTGGCTATCTTAGAGCGAGGTTGCGTTTGTTTCAAACCTCTTTTCTTTGCAACACTTTTACCTCGAGGAGGTGGTATTGCAAAGGGAGGACTCTCCTGTACCTGTGGAAGAGACTGACCCAATACAACATCACCTTCACCCTTTTCCATTTCAGTTCAGTTGAAGGACTTGGCAAAATGTCCACAATCTCCTCTGACTGAGAAGATGGAGGAGGAGGAGGCCGAGGTGGACTGGGCCTTGATTCCACCGGGGGGGGGGTTCCTTCTGCCTAGCTCTTTTTTTTAATATTTCTTTCTTTTGCGCCTCCTATAAAATAGTATCCTGACTAGTCCTATCCGTGCGGTTGTGCGTTGCCCAAGGACAAGATTTATATGAATGCCCCGAATCATAGCATAAATTACATCTCAACTCAGCATGACATGTGGAACTTTGAGGTCCAAAGTCTAGACAGAGATTGCAGCGCAATCTATCACAAGTGGACCCTAAATGCATAAGGGCCCCACACTTGAAACAGGCTCTCGGCTGTCCCTGATAAAAACAGTGTCCTCGTTCCGTACCTAAGAAAATGCTATTGGGAAGGTGTACAGGCCCCATTTGATTGTTACGTAAGTGAACCCTAAATATCCACCCTCCATTCCAAATACACTCATCATCAAAAATAGGTACGGGAGCCCCAAGAACTTCACATTTTTTTTGCAACCAATATACAATATCATGCACAGATACTGATTCATTACGGAAAAGAACTGTCACTTTTTTGATAGAAGGCTTAGTTAATGGCAGTGCCTTAAAAGGCATCCACAATTCTATATATTGAAAGTTATCAAATTTTGCCCAAAAACGATCCAGCTGTTGTGGAGTAACAAAACTTATATCAAAAGACATAGAACCAGACACATGTATAAGCGCATGTATTTCATTTGAAAAAAAACCCATTGAGTCTTTTAACAATGTTTTTCCCCACGTGAAAGATCTGGTGCTAGAGTTAAACCCTTGATATTCCAAGCATTTCACGTTCATCGTTGTAAAGGGGGTGCACCAGAAAGGGTCTTGTCGTCAGAACGACTCCCAATTTTTTTTGCTTGTAAGCGGAGGCTAGAAGGAGGCAATACTTGTTTCGGGGAAGGAACTTCAGAATCTCCCCAGTCAATATGCTGCACGTTTGTACAGTCAAAATCCAACAGGGATAATTCCTGTCGTGTTTCATGCTGTGTTTGAAGCCCACACACAGTTACCTGTGGAAGCAAGGGGCCTGCCTCATTCAATCGGACTTCAGGTTCCCCTGGTAACTCATTTTGTCCTGGAATAGGGCTATGGGCTGGGTCCGGAATCCACACCCCATCTTCATCACGCTTCCACCCCGCATTGATCAGCGAGTGGTCTAAGGAGGAGGCTGAACATTTGCGAACAACTTGTGGTGTCGCAGACTCAGTTCTACCTTTCTGTAAAGTGAAAGTCGTGAGTACAAGTTCCCTACATTGTCAGAATTATGCCCCAGCGAATCACTCACAATAACGCTCCTTTCCCCTGTCCGACCATCTCCTGAGTCCACAATAGTTTCCGGCAGACTGGTTGACAAGTTCCCCACATCAAAGGGCTGTTCTGTCAAAGTGTTAGGCTTTGAAGTACCGAAGTCAACCTGCTTGCTCACCAATCCTCCCAATGAAGGTTTTACCTTTGTTGCCTGTAATAGTTCTTCTTGGATAAGGTGAGCAGCGTCTCGTAGCAAGTCTTCAGGAATAGTTTCACTTAGTTCAGCCACAGGTATCGTCACCGGTGCTCCCGGCTGAAACAACATTTTATTTTGTTCCAAAATTTTATCCACCCAAGTAGAGTCGGGCCCAAACAAACCAGCAGTATCACAAAGCGATGGTAAATTCAATTCTCTCGTAGTTTCTTCAGTTTCCATACAGATAGGCAATATTACTTTGGTCTCCAAGGCTGGATCTGGAGGTAGGGAGACCTGCTCACCTCCAGGTACACCAGCAGACTGACCAGCCATCTCTTCCTCCTCCATGGTGGCTCCTCCTACTGTCAGGAGAGTAGGGGAATTTCCCCGATGTCCTGGCCAAATTTCCCTCATTCACTAAAAAATACCACCAACAGCTTAATCTGGTTCAAGGTCAGTTGGCATTCATCTGTATCCCCCTCCCCTGGGTCGTGCCTGAAAATAGGCAGGATTTGTCTAGTGCACTTACCCGGTCAACAAAAAACTAAATAAAAAAAAAAATCTTCCTAGCCCTAGCTGCTGAACTGTGGGCTCGTGAGCTTGCTTTATAACCTGGGGCAACCACGTGGAAGAGCATGGGCATCTGAGCAGTTACCTTGTATTAACATTTAAAGTCCTCAGTGAACTTGGCCCCATTTAACTCTGCAAGCTTCTGGACCCATGGAAGTAATGATTCTTTGGTGGGGTAGCATTATAGTACTATGGTGAGAACCTTCAGAAGCATTTTCCAAATGATAGGCTGGAAAGAGCTACTGGGGCTGGGTACAGAAGGTACGGGTTCAAGGTGGAATATTTGTTGTTGTGGGACAGGTGGGCTTACAGCATGGGGGATATTACACTGGGCATTGATGAGTGCAATAAAGCAATCTGCTCTGCCTATAGGAAACCAATAGCAGGAAATAGTCTGCTTAGAGCAGACGGCCCACATACTGTAGCAGGAGCCTGGTAGACAGCCTTCTTGATAACCAGTTTCTTAGACATAAACAAAACTGCACATTAGAAGAAACATTCATTGAAGAAGTTGGAGTGCTATCAACTAGGTTCAGGAATAGAGGCTTCTCTGTGAAGGTCATACGAAAAGCTCTAAAACAATCTAAAGGAACTGATAGGGGAGTTCTTTTGGAGCCCCAAAAAACACAAGAATAATGTTACTTCATTGGCTTCATGGAAGAAAATATTGTATCCAGAAGAATCCAGTTAAAACATATGGAATAGTGCATGGGTAGGTGTGCATAATGAGGCTTTTATGCATATCCTAGGTATGGGATGGTACATAAACCCCAAGAGTGAAGCTTGAGGAGTCTGTACAAGCATCCCATTTTGAGTTTTACACACCTACCCATGTACTGTTTTATTAGATGCCAAATGAAGTTTGGTGCCTATTGTTGAGACCTGGACTTATTTTCATCAGTTTGTTGTGTGCAGGATACCTGCCCCATTGAGATCACAGAGGTGATTCAGTTTTGTTAACTAATATCCAGCTTTTACATAGTGATATATTTTGGCCTTGTTCGCTGCAATGGTTGGGACTTCATTCCTCAGCATTTTACTGAGTGGCAGATTCTAGCAGTGTTGGTTTTTTTGGGGGGGCAGATTTGGATCAGGTTCATGATGTTATGTGGAGATCTGTGCATAGCTGATGAGCCAGTCATGCAGTAAAGCTGAAAACAGGAAGGAGGGAGGGAGGGAAGCGTTTGTGAAACAAGCAGCTTGAGTTAGGTAGTACAATGCTACTGGTGCAAGTGGTGATAGCAATGTTCTGTGAGAACAGCACTTTGCTCTGATAATAAAACCATTTGAAAAAGGAAAGAAACACATTCATTGGCATATTGGATTGTTTTTTATGTGGTGCTGCATTTTCATATATGTTGCAAGCTGCCTGTAGTGTCAGCCATCAACAATAAGACACCTTTGCAGTTTCATACATTAATGGAACTCCTTGTGGCCTTCAAAAATGACCACATCAGAGAAATCCATTCATACTAAATAAACATATGTTTTTACTCTCACACAACTTCTGATATAGTGGGGACACCCTAGACCTGAAACTGCTGTCCCTCACTCTTGATGAGGTGATTAGCCCACTAACCAAGATTTTCAACCTCTCCCTCAGCCTCAGCCAGTTCCCTGACAGATGGAAATCAGCCACCATTACACCAATACATAAAACGGGAGATCGGACTAATTCTGGAAACTACCGACCAATCTCCATACTGCCCCCATTATCCAAGGCCATCGAACGCATGGTTGCTGACCAGCTCACTGATTATCTGGGCAATCACAATATCCTATGCCCCCAGCAACATGGTTTCAGGAAAGGGCACAGCACTACAACAGCCCTCCTGGAATTTACTGCAGCCATCCACAGCTCACTGGATAATGGCCACCTAGCCAGTTCAGTCTTCATAGACCTAACTAAGGCCTTTGATACCGTTCACCACCGCCTGCTTTTGGAACAGCTACAGATTGCTGGGCTCTCCCCAGACTCCACAGCCTGGTTCAAAAGTTACCTGGAGAACAGATGCAAAGAATGAAAATTGGAGGTGTCCTCTCCGATGCACGACCAGTCCGCTCTGGAGTTCCCCAGGGTTCCATACTGGGGCCCCTTCTCTTCAGCCTATTTCTAAATAACCTCCCCCAATCGTGCCTGGAACAACTCATCCTGTACGCCGATGATGCTGTTATCCATGCCACCCATAAGGACCTACTATCCCAACAGTACAAGCTCCAACTCGGGTTCGCATCCATAGATAACTGGTTCAGCAAACAAAAACTCATCCTTAACTATAAAAAAACAAAAGCCATGCTCTTCAGTAACTCACATAACAAGAGCAGGCAGCATCCACTGACCATTACAAATCACCTCGGAGTGCCTATTGAAGAGGTACCCTCATTTAAATATCTCAGAATCTCTCTTGACAATAACCTGTCCTATGGAGCCCATATAGACAGCGTACTCAAGGAGGCTAACATGCAACTTGGTCTCCTCTACAGATATAGGGTACACCTAACCCCCGAAGACCTCAGGATCGCTGTCCAAAGCTCGGTAGTCTCCATCATTGACTATGGCCTCTTAATCTATGGCTCTGCCACCTTAACAGCTCTCAGACACATCTCAACCACTCTAAACAAAGCATGTCGGCTCATAACTGGTGCCCATTGCCTTACACACACCTACGACCTCTACGTCCAAACTGGCTGACTGAATCTATCAAACTGGATTAAATACCAAACCTGCATTATGGCAAAGAAGATAACGCTGGGACTTGCTCCCCCTGGTGTCCAAGCCCTCCTCAGCCCTAGTTGAAACCTCTGCCATACCAGGGGACCCGACTCTCAACTGCTGCTGATTCCTAGATGGCGTACCATGATGGGCCAATGATCATTTGCCTATAGGGTGACAAACTGGTTAAATAATCTCAACAGGGAAATCTCCTCCACCCCAAGCATGGTCCCTTCAAAACTAGGCTCCAACTCTCTCTCTCTCTCTGCCTTCAGTACCTGTGACTGCCACGTCCTGCCAGCCTAACTACCACCTCTGACTTGCCCCAGCATCACAACAAGCTCATTCCACCTCTCCCCTCCTCCACCCATTCTCTCCCCCCCAACCCTCTGCCTGCACTTCTCTACTGTATGTGTTGACAATGCCCTAGGCAGCTTATACCCTCCCTGTGTTCTAACCATGTCTTGTAATACTGTTACACACCAATGCTCATGAATGCTGATGCTCTACCAAAAATGTATGCATCATCTCTGGTATCTGATTGCTAAGCTGTTAAACCTGCTAGTAATTACTGTACATGTTCTTGCCACAATTGTTGACATCCACCACTAGAAACTGCTTGCAAACTTGAATAACCTGTTATTTCTGCCAACATTTCTGCTGTATCATTTACATTCCTGTTGTACCATTTACTGTTGTAACATTGTTGTGCTGTCCTCAATCTGATGTGGAACCTTTGTAAAAGAGCTTTGGCTCAAAGGTACTTGTAATCCTAGAATTAAATAAATAAAAATAAATAAATAAATAAAAATAAATAAATAATACATAAGAAACATAAATCACACACTGGTCTTCAGAAAGGAAAATGTGACCTGCCCTTGTAATTTTGCAATGTGTGATGACAGGCGATGGTGTGTGTGTGTGTGTGTGTGTGTGTGTGTGCGTGAGGGGAAGAATGTGGGATGGAAAGGGAGATAGTATCAGTGGAACATATACCTGAGAGAGAGTATGAGGTAATATTTTGAAACAGTTAATCGCATGCTTGCCTTATGCAGCATAGGGGGTTTTCATGCCGGGCTAAGCTATATACATTTTTCAGGATGGAGTTAAAGCCCAAGATGTTGCCCTATTTGTGTTCTGTCAAACCAAGCAGTATAATGCTGTCTGGAGAAGTAAAAATAAAATAAATGTGGCTAAGACAGTAATGAAGGCAGACATAATTAATGTGTTTTTGTGTTTGTATGGATTGTTGACTGTGGCCGGGTACGTGGCTGGCATGCTCATGAACCACAATCCCTTTTATCCCAAAGAATCCATTTTTATTTATCGACCGTGTTTGTATTTTCTAATTTTACTGGTTACTGCCAGCTGCTCTTTGTTTCTATATATGCATTGTAATTTGAGCATTCATTGAATTTCGAGATAAAAAAACATAACACTGAACAACTATAAAAGGCAATGTCACGCATAGTTGTTTTGTGAAGTCAGTGGGGGCGATGGAGGCGGACAGGCTAAGCATAATTAATCATTTTTTTTTTTTTGTATAACAATGCGGTACTAATCTGCTTATGTTCTGCACAGTCGTAATACTCAAGTATACTTTAGAAGTTATTATGACCGGATCAGGCTGGTATATTTGCCACCAGCCTGCCAGCAGTGGGTACACAAAACAAATAAAAAAAACTGGCAATTTATCATTTTTGTGAAAGTTTCTGAAAATATTTCTTTGCATTAGCCAACTTGAGAGCTAGATAAATGAAACTTTATATGCATGATTTCTTGAAATAGTCTTAGAAACTGTTTAATAGGGAGGTATTGGTTAAGTAAATTGTAAGTTACAGGAGTTCATAATTTTTCGGTATCCGGTCAAATGAGCGCAACCTGAACAGCACATGAAAGAAGTGTGCTTTTAGAAGACCGTGTTATGGACAGCGACGGGGTAGAACAGCATAGTACAGTAACTGCTACCCATGTTGCTGTCCGTGGTACTGATGTGAGTAAAGGGCATGGAGAAGGGCTATGAAAAATCAGGGACTGCCAAGCTGCTCCCATTGTAGAAAGGGCTGAGACATACAGCAGCTCGTCAGAATGGTGCTGGAGACCAGGGATCTAGTCCTGGTCTTCAAATTTTTACCATGAGACAAATGTTCAGTATTTTTACAAGTCCCATCTCACAGTACCTCCTCCCCTAGTTGCACTTTCCCCTGTAATCAACCTCTGACTTGGAGTTGGTTATTTTAGTAATGGGGGGGGGACTGAGTCCACCTTATGTTGGAGGGTGTGGGGAGTAGAGCCCCTCCTCAAAAATATAAATTTCACATTCTGCATGAATGTGTGGTAGCGGTCCTCCATGTGTGTTGGGATCGCTACCATTTACCAATACTGCAGGCGCTGTTGTTTTGTCGCTGTTATTGTGAGCACTATTGTTGCGTTTGAGTTTGTAATCTAGTGCCAATTTTTCAATTTAATTATTTGTTAAATTGTATGAAAATGTTTATAATATTTGGATGTTTGTAGTTCTGGTGCTACTGCAGGTATACACCCCAAATGTGTTATGAATACCTAATGTAAATAGTTCCTGGTATATAATAGTGCTGGATAAATGTGGTTTAGTAGGTTACAATTTACCATTAACATGTCTGAATTTACCAATTGGCAAAATGTGCTCAAAAATTCTTGTATGTATAATAGGTATTGCTTCTAGAATTCCACTTGTGAAATGTAACTTTCACAAAGCACTTATTACCACTAAATCCATTTAACTGTGCTGAGCTCTTTGCAGTTCTGCAGTTCCTTTTTGGGTGACTGCTTTGTTCCCCTCCCCCCATCTTTTTTCTCAGAGTTTTATCAGATGGATTCTGTGTGGACCTGCTTGTCACGTTGATCTTCAAAAGTGGACCACCTACTCTTTTCCAGTAGGGCCAATCCTTTTGGAGTAGCCAGCATTTCTCCTTCCCAGTCATTTTCTTCCTCCATCAGGTCAATGTGAGTTTCTCTAAGTTTTGGACTTTCAGTGTATTTGGTGTTCCAACCAGTCAATCTTGTGGGATGCGAGTCTCATATGTCCTGCTTTTAAGTGAGAATTGTCCTTGTCTGCTTTCCTCCTCCAGCTGGCAGTCGACTATTCTTTTGCAATTTAGCCCAGCTGTCATTCCCTAGGTGAACTCATGCATCTGGTGATTCCTGCACTAGCTACTTCCCCTATCCTATAGTTCAGTTTCCATTAACTTCCCTTTCCATTTCATTTCATTTAATTTCATTTCATTTTTATTTTATACTGGAAAGGCATGTGGACAAAATGCCCATTTTCACAAGCTTCCCGTTATAACAAAAACATAAGTGGATATAAACACAATTACAGAAAATAACATTTTTACAGAAATACACTTATTACACAAATATAAGGCAGTTACAAGTTAAATGTACAGCGAGCATGTAAAAAAAAAACATTGGGACACTGTATACCTATGAACAACACAGAATAATCAACTGACATGACCTTACACTATCACATTGCAGAACAACAGCCCATCTTGGGTTGGCATTGGCAATTGATCACATTCATTTCAATTGTACTGCAAGCAGGCAAATCACCTTACTCGCACTAGTATCATGGCCCTGCAATGCCCCTCCTGCATTCCTGTGATAGTGATGCCCAGTTTCATGCTCCATCATCACTAAAGACATCCTGATACTTCTGTCAGAATGGCCTCTGTCACAACTAGTTGTCATGCTTGGTGTCACTTGGTGCCACTGTTTTTAAATGCTAAAAATATACATTGTTACCTGCAGGGCTGTTAAAGAGTCAGAAGATGGCACTGTACAGAAACAATGCACGTGCTCCTCAAGTCATTTAGTCAGTGAGCACTAGAGGTTAGCTAGAATATTGTAAGAAACCAGGCTAGTGCACATTGATGTCTGTGACTATTCTTCATGGTTCTTTATTCAAGATACCGACTTGATGCTTTTGCACCACTGTACTTTTGCTATGGAACTTACTATGAGTGGTGCCTTACTGCCTCTCTGCCCAGCTTTTTCCTTCCTCTATAATGGCAGCTCAAGTGTATGGCTGGCCAAAATGTATGGATATGGCTTTGACACAAGAGTCACAAAACTCCACAATTTTCACACAAGCTCATGACTTTAATTACTGTTATTTTGCAATTTTTGACTGACTGCTTATAACTTGGCCGACCTTTGAACAAGAGATTATAGAGTTGACACACACATATACACAGCCTCATTTTTAGGGTCAATTAGCCAAACAAACTGGTGATATTCCATTGTCTAGTTTTAAAGTTATGGGGGCTTAAATTTCTGCAGGTTATACATTTGTAAAATGCAACCTTAAAACTTCCAAATGTATAGAGACTAATAACTCAGTCACCTTTAAAGATAAAGATCTGAAATGTGGAATAATTCTCTGTAGGATTGTTATATTCACCATATCAAATGAGAAATGCAACTTTTAAATTTCCAAATGTGTAGAGACTTATAACTCAGTCAGCTTTAAAGATAAAGATCTGAAACTTGGAATACGTCTCCGTGGGAATGGTTATATTCACCATACCAAACAGGGTGCAGTTTGGACAAATACTCTTTAAATTAGACTGAAATAATTGAAATTCCAATTCTGGCAACATTTGACAAAATTTCACGGAGCCAGAATTGTAATTTTGCCAGAATTCCAGCAGCAGAAGATCAATTTTGCCAGCAGTTTTGCCCAGATCTGGTTCTATTATTCTAACCCAAATTTGTTCCACATTTATGTTGGAAGCCAAATATGTTTGTGCAGACAGTCTGATATTTATACTAGCTCAAGAACACATCTTCAATTCCATTTGGAGATGTAACTTATTATCTCATGATTGTGAGTGTTGGGTCAAGAATCTATAAACAAGAAAAACTTTTATATACCACAGCCTGGGAAGTAAAGTTTAATTCACTTGCATTTTTTCAAGCAGTACAGACAGAATAGATATGGATGTTTTATAGACCATTAGCAAGTAATTAAGGACCAAATCCACAAAAGACGAGGAGGCCTTGTGCAGCCATATAGGGGGTGTATGGTATGGAATGTTGCGTGCAGAGATCCTGCTCTGCACATGCAGAGCTGGAGACTTCTTTGGATCAAATATCCTGGTTGCACATCGCTGCTGCACCTGATCCCGATGGGTCCATGCATCTGGGTTAGGGGTATGCACCGGGTAGAGCTACTCATACATGCAGTCATAAAAACACTGCACGCAGGTATCCAGTGAGCAAGGTGACTGAAATTGGGCACTGACAAAAATGGCGACTCCATTACAGTGCCTGTGATCACTGCTACCATGCAGGGGGGTAACCGGATACTAGAGTGGGCGAATACCACAACAGGAAGTAATGGGTATATGTGTGCACACATGTGTGGGGGGGAGAGGCAGGGGAGGGATGATATGTGGGAGGGGGTGTGGCGGGCAGCTGCTGAGCTGGTCCACTAGCGTGGTGGGCAGGATGATCGGCTGGGAGGCGCAGGATATAGGGTTCGGTTCTGACACAGTGCATTTTTAATTTTTGCCGGCAGGCGACATTTATTTTTTTAAGTTTTTCACTCCCCCAACATGTACCCTCCTGGAGTTGAGAATCCTTAAGTAGGGGTGCGGGGTGCACAGCCCCCCGCATTAAAAATGAGACCTAGAGGTCTCAGGCGCCGTTGTTGTCTGGGCTGCAAGTGTGCATCACCGAAATTGGTTTTCAGCGATGTACACTTGCTGTAACATCAATCATTTTTCTGCGATCGCTGTTATGATGTGGAAACCTGCACGCATGTTTGATGATGTACAGAGTCTGGCAGTGTCCTATAACCCAAGGTGCTGCTATATCTCTGCCTGCACAGCTGCGTTAATCCTCTCTGGTACCCATCCTCTTAATTTGGGTCCCAGTCAGCCCTGGTATTGGCAGCCCCCAGCCCTCCAAGCAGGCATTGCAAGCTGGGACACTGTTACATGTATTCATTTTTGTTTTTACTCATGCTGTGCCACTTAAGAGATATGGCAGTCCTTGGAGGATGGACATATCTTAGTCTTCTGCTCTATTCAGGGCAAATGATCCACTGAAGAACAGTTCCAGGCATCAGATTGGATTCCTAGTATCTGGCACAGCTGAGCCCTAGGACAACCCTGCCCCTGCATGAAACTCTGCACAGACAGAGAGCAATGAGTGAGGGTTGTAAATGCAGTCTGGTATAGACTGGCATTGAGGTGCAGGGCTCTCATGCCTGGACTATGTGAGTTTTGCGCATCTCCCGGCCTTGTTTGTGGATTGCACTTTAAGCAACGGTCTCTTTCAGATACATCATAGAGCAGATTTGCTGGACATTGGATCTTTTTCTGCCATTACACTTATATGGTTCTAAATACACTGGTACCAGATATTCTGTCTTAGAACTTAGAAGCCTGTTAAATTGTTGACAGTCTTTATCCTCTCTTCCCCTTCCAGGTGGGCAGGGGGTGTACAGGAAAAATTGGATTCTTTCAACTGTTCGTTTTTTGCTGGTACATTCATAATAGCTGTCATTATGACATAAAAAGAAAAAAAGATCTTGACACATACTGTATCCATTCCAGAGAATGATAGCTTTGTAGTTCCTTGAGACAGTCAAATGTGATAATGGTTCTTATCAGTAGGTTTATGAACACACCTCAGACACTTGATTAACCCTCAGTACCTTCAAGGAAAACTTTACTCCCAGTCCTTTTCTTTACTTGCCAATGGCTAGATGTTAATTAGACTGGTATTTGCAGGAGTATTGTTCAGCAAGGGCTTGCAGTCATCTACGAACTGTTGTTTTTACCTGTGTTTGGGGTGTGATGCTAGCTGGCACTGTCTCTCTCTGGTCAGATCTGGTTTGGATGTGGCGGATGTTGCTCTTGGCTGATTTGTCTCATCTTTCTTGTGTGACATGGTAGATGACACGTGAGAATTCATGCTGGCTTTTGCAGTCAGAACCATAGCTGGATGAAAATAGTGAACACACCTTAGATATTTCAAGATACCAATGTGATAGCACATAGATATCTAAAAGTTACCATGACTCTGGTGATGGCTCTTAGATGCTAAAAAGATACCACACTTCTCTTGAGAAATGAACATATTTTATACAGTAAATTTCACAGAGTATGAGTTTTTCATCTCATGTCAATAGACAAATATGTGGGTATGCAGAATTTGTTTACATTCCAGACTCTTCTCTCTCAAAAGGCAAAAGTTTGAAGCCCTTTGTTCAACTTCATGGTGCTAGCCAGACACTTTATTCAATCATTTTATACAGAATCATTCACATGTAGGAGTTACTTTACTATAGTATGTCAGGATATTCCACAAGTTGCGTGTAAGGTTATGCTTTGGAGAAGAAGACACTGCCCCATTTGCAGGACCTTCAGGGAGCTCCATGTTTAGTTGGCAGCATATTGGAAGGAAATATTCCAGCTTGACTCCAGCTGAGCTTGTGCCCACCACTGACACATCTCACTTCCTTTGAGACCCACTGGCCCAGGGGGTGGAGGATGGTAGGGAGGGGGAGAAGAGTGGGTGACAGGGAAGATCACACAACAGTCCGCTTTTCAGATGAGGTATCAGTGGCAAACTACTTTGTGCCAGTGGAAGAGGCACAGGTGTCTGACTTGGGCAGGGGTGACCATGGGCTAGTTGGTGCTGATAGGAGGAAGACTTGGTGACACCCAGAAGCAAAGGGGTAGAAGTGAGCAAGGAGGATTCTAGTGATAGGAGACTCTGTTGTTAGAGGGGTGAAGAGGGTGGTGGTTAAGGGGATGGGAGTGTTAAGATGCCTGCCTGGAGTATCAGCTATCAAAGATTAGAATAGGATAGGGTGGATGGGGGGGGGAGCAGGGAGTGTTGGTACAACTTGGTGCCAATGATCTGGTGAAGCGGTCTGTGGAGATGGTGAAGAGGGACTTCCAGAGGCTGGGGGACAGACTGTAAAATAATTCAATTTCCTTAGCTTTTTCTGATGTCCTTCCTATCTGGGGTGGGGAGATTGGGAAGAATAGAATGAGGGAGGTTGAGATCAAGTTCAATGGGTGGTTGAAGTGGTGATGTAGGAATAGTAGCACCACTTTATAGGGACTGGGCGTTCTTCTGGGACAGAAGTCTCTTCATAGGTGATTACCTTCACCTGACAAGAGAAGGGCCTAGTACATTAGGGTAGACATTTGTTTATTTATTTATTTATGACTTTGATAACCGGGTAGGCGCCCTGGTCCAGAGGACCGTTTTCAGGCACATCCCAGGCCAATAGGCAAGAGGAACATAATACATGATATACACAATGGTAATATAACACAGTAAGAGGTGCAGGTGGAAGGTCAAGTGCATCAGAAATTGCAGTAGAACTACAATGCAGTAGGGTAAATTAAGTACACCAGTTGTTACAAGGAATTAATACAACATAAGTAAGGATAAGTACAGTAACAATACAAGTAAGGAAAATCAACACAAGACAGCTAGGTAAAGCACAGAATTACAACATTAGGCTGAACCCAGCTAACCCACTCCCCCCACCAGCCCCAGTGCATTGACTAGCTGCCAAATGATGGCAGAGAAGAAGAGATGAGAAGAGTGGGTAACTTTAGGGTAGTGCGGAGGGTAGGGGGATTGCCTGTGCATACAGTTACAGCAGTGTCTGGTAAGTAGCCAGGATTTGAGGTTTTGTTTGAAGGCAATATGGGTGTTGGAGGATCTAAGGGGCACTGGAAGCCCAATCCAGAAAGTGGGGGCAGCAACCAATAGGGCATCCCCTTCCATTTTTGTCGTGGTGTGCAGTATCTCAAGAGGAGGAACGGTGGAGGAGTGGAGACACCTGGGCGAGGTATGGAGCTTACTGAGGTTGGAAAGGGGGGGAAACAGCAATGTGTCTTAAGAAGGTATCCACAAAGCAGCCCTGTAGAGAGAGCCAGCCAAGGGAGTGATAAAGGTCACAGTGATGTGTGAAGAAAGGGGCAGACAGCACAAAGTAACAGACGCTGTTGTAGGCTGACTCGAGTCTAGTCCTGAGGGTGGCAGAGACACAAGAGTAAATGGGGGGAACAGTAGCCCAGTACAGGGAGAAGCTTTCCTCTGACTATAGCTAGGCAAGCCTCATTGGACAGGTATGGCTTTATGCAGTAAGCAGCCCCAAGTTTCTCAGCAATCCAAGCCCTTGAATGGGTACGATCTTTGCAGCGGTGTGGCTTTTTCCACAGCCACCACCTGCTACATTTCTGCTGCCTCCCTGGGAATCCCTTGCAGGAATCCAAGCCCTTGAACGGGTGCAATCTTTGCAGCGGTGTGGCTTTTTCCATGGCCGCCGCCCACTACATTTCTGCTGTCTCCCTGGGAAGCCCTTGCAGGTACAGACCCTCTCTAACAGCCACAGGTTCAAACTCTGGCACTTTTCTTGCTGTTCAACCTGATTGGCCGCTTGTTGAGGCAGGCACGGCCCAATTGGCTGTTGCTCTGCAAGCTCCTGGATCCTGCTTTGTCTTCCTCGGTAGCCTTTCTGTTACCTGATTCTGTGTCTCAACTGCCCTCTCCGGCCCTGACCTCTGTTAAATATGCTTAATTCCCACCCTTCTGCCTCACCATGCCCTATAGGCTACTTTTCTAGGCATTCCCCTGCCTCTTAAAGGGCCACCTTATTTATCTTTCTGCCCTACTAATCAGTGGCCTTGTTCTAAGTCCTATAATGGGACCATTTTGTCCCTTGCTTAATATGCTCATCTTGCAGTTCTACTGTCTGATGCTGGACTGACTAAAAAAACACTACACTACCAGTTCTCAGATCCTCTTAACGAATTTCCACAATCTGCACAATGGACCACTACAAACTCCTATCCTCAGATTCACGCCTGGCAGCTCCCACCCAGACCCCTTTATTTTTGGTTGGTTCTGCCACTCACTGTCTATGCTCCGATGCTTATTTTCTCATCACTGTTGTTTACCGGTTTCTGCCCAGCACAACAACCAGTTGGGAAACAAGACACAATAAAAAGGATACTGCTGCCTCATAGAACCCACCTCATAGCCCTCTTATACTGCGTAATATTTTTGTTGCTGCTTATTTCAGGCAATATTCACCCTAACCCTGTTCCCCCAATGCATGGTCCTTGGGGCTCAGGCAAGGCTGGGATGTTCTCCCTTGCCAGTTTAAACATCTGCAGCCTCATAACTAAACTAGATACCCTCACTGTCACAAACCAACTCAGCTGGTCAGCCCTCTACTCCTACAATACCAATCTCCAAGCGTATGATTTGTAGACAGTGAACAGAACAAGGTAACACTCTTGTCTGTTTTGTGGGTTTGAGTCACCTTAGTCTCAAGTTCTGGAGGGATTCAAACCGATAACCTCTTGTTAGCATACCCAATAGTCAGGCTCAGATAATTCTGTCTTCGGGGGGCCAGATATCTTTGCCTACGGGCACCTAACCAGGTCTACAAAATGAAGCCTTAGGACTCTATGCAAGACTTTAGAGAACTCTATCCATTTCCCAGTTTGGTATAAATATAAGCTCTTACACAGTGTCGACTATAACCTTTAAAAGTTCCACTTAAATAAAAAGAAATGTCAAGTCACTCCAGGCAGTTTCCATTTTAAAATATGTATCTTTACTTTAAAATAGGAAAACAGAAAAAATATTACAGAACAAAATATCCCCACACATACAGTCTTAAAACAAACAGGTTAAAAGTGCATAATAACTCTCAGACTAATCTTGTCTAAGGTCCTTACTTCTCAGTGTTGATGTCCTTCTTTCAGTCATAAAAAATATTATGTCTCTGTCAAGGTCTTCTCAGTATGTTAAGAACAGTTCCTGAGCCGGCCTTCTCGCTGAGGTCACCAAACTCCGCCTTGATGTAACAAAATTTATATTTTTTTATAACATCAAGATGTCCAAATAAGATATTTAAAAAAACATAATAGGTGACCTCACTGACTTTCCTTTCCTCAGGTTAACCAAACAAAACCGGTTTGTGCTCTGCTACACATACATATCAAAAGTTTCTTTGATATAAGTCACTGTATTCAAAGCAAAAGTGTATTTGACTCTTTAATCCCATCTGGGCTTGGTATCTACACATCAAAGGTCTCGTTGATGAAATTAGCTGGTTTCCTGGAAGGTTATTCATGACGTTGGCCAGTGTCCTGTTTCTCAGGACATCTAGTGCAGATCAAAGGATTTCCCTGAGGATGTCCTAAATGACTAATTTTATCTCCTGGGATCAAAGCAAAATTAACCAGATAATTGCACCCCAGATAGCTGCAGTTTAGCCATGTCCTGTTCTTTTAACTTATCCCTGAGGTGTCTTGGATGTGTCAGTTCAGCAAGACAGCATTTTCCTCAAACCGACCTTCCCAATACATTTTATATGTAATAAAAAAAAATTGATACCTCACTCAGAACTGGTTGTCTACGTCACACTTACCACCTGGGTCTCTCAGCATAACCCAGACATCATATCCATGACTGAGATATGGTTGTCTCCAAAAATCCCTGAGTCTGCAATAACTATTCTGGGTTACGCAGTTTTCAGGCAAGACAGGGTAGTCAAGAAAGGTGGGGGCTGTGCATTCTACCTTAAAGAGTCCCTCACGGGTCATGTCCAGTCCATGCCCTCCTCCAGGAATGACATCCAAGTCCTTGCCATCAAAGTAATGCTTGGAGCACATAACAAGGTCCTCAATGTGGTCTTGGTATATATTCCACCCAAGCTAACTAATCAGGGCCTTAACTCCCTCCTCAACTGTATCAACTATCTTGATCAGAACACAGAAACAATCCTGCTTGGGGATTTAAATGTCAGTTGGCTGGCTCCCAATGCAAACAGCTATAAGGGTGCCCTTACTGCAGCAGATTTCTCACAAATGGTTCAATTACCTACCAGGGTGAACAAAAGAACACTTCTGGACTGGGTTCTCACCAACCGGCCTGAGCACATCACAGATTCAGAAGTTCTCCTGACTCATTAAGTGACCATTCCCCTGTAATATGCACCTGGTCAAACAAATTCAACAAACCCCCTCCAAAACCGATCTACTGCAGAAAACTGGCTCCTAGTTACCTAGGGCCCCTTAAAACTCTCCTATGGGAACATGATTGGTCACCAGTTGACTTGGCCCCTGACGTGGACACCACACTTGAGTATTTCATCTTCAGTTTCAACTCCACCTGCGATGTTCATGCTCCTTTCAAAAAAGTGAAAGACCAAGGGTGTCAATAACCCATGGTTTACCATAGATCTGCTTGATCTAATGAAGTCTTGTGACCATCTCTGGTACCGTGCAAAGATGGCCAGCACTCAGGCCAACATTCAGGCTTACAGAACGGCAAAAAAAGCCTGCACTAAAGCCATTCACCTTGAGAAAGCCAGTTACTATAGGAACGCCTTAGCCGGTGTAACCCCCTTGTCACCCGGGGTTACTAGAATCCTACTTAGAACTAGTGGCAAGCAGGGAAAGGCAGCTTGTGAGACACCAGTTAAATGGGTTTCACACTATCTCACTCTGTCCTCAGTCTCAGCTGAGCTGGAAGGATGACATCACCATAGAATTCTCGCAGCAGCATAGGCCACATTGGAATATTCGCAGCAGGAGTTAGGTTAGAACATTGGGGATTTTCAAGTCAGTCTTCAGCCAGACTCCAGAGAAGGAGGAGGTGTACTGCAGTTGGCAGCCCCTCAGAGCCTAGTTCTGCTTTAGAGCTACACTAAAAAGTGGGTAGTGTGTTCTCACCCAAGAGAAGAACACAGAAGAGACCAGCAGAAAGTGGTAGAGACCACTTCCCATGTTGTTCCAGTGCCCCATTCCCGGAGGGATGGGGGGAAAATTCCAACATTTCAGGGGCAATCCCCTGGCCCTGCTTGGAAAGGGAAAAGTTGCCTGACAGAAGAAATTGTACTGAGGTACCAGAGAATCTGTGTTTTGTGGGAAGAAGCCCTGGGGCACCTGCATACTACAGTGAGTCTGCTCTGAAACAGAGCCCATGCGACATTATGTATCTACACTATTAATGCGTAGTGCTGTTTTGTATGCGCTTACATTTACCGCGCTAAGAATACTACGTTATTTTGACATTGAACCGTGTAAAAGTAACTGTCTACTTTGGGGTCAGGAGAAGACTAGCCAAGTACAGTACTTTTAATTTTGTGTATGGCTTAAAAGCATCTAAAACAGTGGGGGTTCTAGGAAATTGGACAATAGCCACTTACAGAACTTTTCAAGTCAGGACACCAGCTGAATACAGAGTAGAGTGTTAAATGTGATTTACATTTCGAGATAGCATCTTCAACCAGAGAGTTCAAAGAAAGGTGTTGATCCAAATGAATGGCCGGGTATAGATTTGGGAGCAAGAGATGGGAGATCCCATCTGGAGTAACCAGGTTTACCTCTACGGGTTCACTTTGGGCACCTATAGCTTTCTCCCAGGCACTTGGCCAGAGTCTGCAGAAAGTACCCAGATGTGGGATTAAGGATGGTTTCTCTTTAGAGCTAGAAAGTGCTCATGGGTGGTTTAGGGAGCCACTACCAAACTCCATGCAATATGGAAAAGTGTCCTAGTGCTGGCTGGGGTGCCACACCAGGGAATCCAAGAGTAAGAGTACCAGTTCGGGCGGAGTGAGCCCAGATGTGTTCAAACCTGAGGGTTTTCATGTAGTGAAGAAGATGTGCTCTTCCCTCTGTAAATCTGCATTGCCAGTAAGTGTAGCCCTGTGGGAGTCCATCTTCACTTTGTTATTTGTGTGTTGATGTGAATAAAAGCCACACTCTAGAATCCCAGTCCTGGTTTGGACATTTCAGTTATTGCTTCCTGTGTCCGGAGTTACTTGTGCACCACTGACCAGAAGTACAAACCTAGCCATGATGCTGAGCAAATGTTTTCTCCCCAAACCTAGGCTAGCCCAGGTAGTGGTTACAAAATGGAGGCGCCGCGACTAGGGCTTACAAATTGGAGGTACCGCTGAGGATTTGGTTTGAAATTTAGGGAGAAAACAAGTAAGGTTTGCTCAGACTGTGGCTAGCATTTTGGCTGTCTGGCAGTAGGTAGCCCAAAAATTGGAACCATTGCCACCCAAATGTGCTGCTGTGTGCTGCTGTTCATGTGCTGCTGTAATTGTGCCACCAGTTTACCAAAGAGCAGTAAAGCCAGATTGAGTATGCCCCTTGTTCTACATCAAAATTATAATGTTTGCCAGCTTTTATTTTTATGTGTGACAAGAAAAAGTGTGGAAAACTGTGGGAAACAAAGAGAGATTTGTGCCTTTGAAGTTGGAAGTGCTTGTTGTATGGACTGAGAGAGTCACTGAGGAAAATACCATGAAAAATTATCAAAATGGTGCTCCCGCCGAGGAGACACAGTTGAAAAAAAAAAGTGTGGTTTGCAGTTTAAATTTTACCTGCTCGACAATCGCTGTGGAGAAGAACAGCACGAGAAGAAAGAGACTCATTTGCATGGCGTCGAGTGATTGGAGAGACTGCAATCAGTCTCGGCCCCAAGCCAGCTCTAGAGTGACTGCACAGTGTTCGAGAGGGAGAGAGAGATTAGTCTGCAAACTGGCTTGCCAGGAGGAGCATCGCGGTGATTGAAAACATCATAAAAATAATAAAATCGGACTTTTCTGTTTAAAATCAAGCTCAACCCGCATTTCGATCATCTGGGAAGAAAGCTTGGTGTTCGGAGGGACAATTGGCAGGGCTGTCAGCCCGCTTCAATCCAGAGGCCTCCAAGACCAGTTGTAGGCTGAATTTTCCATCGCAATAACAAGCCACTGATTCAGTGAACACCATCCTGAGAAACAGCTCAAACTGTGTATGATTTTAAACTAAAGCCAGTTGAATCTGTGTGTAACAGTGTGATTGTTTTGCAAAGAAGGACTGTGTCAAGTTAATTAGCTAAACAAGAATTCTGAGCTTTAGACTGTGAGTATAATTATGGGTTCAGCAACAGTATGATTTTCAAAGCAAAGTGAGAGACCGTGGGTTGTATGATAGATGCAACAGAAAAAACAGGCAATCCTGTACAATGAAATACTGTGGCTTTAGGGACTTTAAGCAAGAACAGTGATTTAAAGCGAATGAAAAGTCCTGTGAAAAATCATATAAATGTGCTGATAGAGCAAACAGTACAGTTATGCAGTTTGAGTGAACTTTATCAGTAAAGCGTGTAAATCAGATGCGCAGTGGCTTGAGTCAGAAACAGAATGTTGATGCACCAGGAGTGCTGCTGTCGCCATTACAGGGTGGAGTAGTAAAGTAAACACAGCAGTAAGGGAGCCATTTTGTAAAAGTTTTCCAACAAAGTGGGACTTGAGATAACAATGAGTTTTTTTTTTTCTCTGCAGTCATGGCTTCGGGATCAGCCCACTACCCGGATCATGCCCGGGCTATGATAGTAGAAGAAGTTAACAAGTTTAAAGATATTGAGAGATGTTACTATGGGGGACATTTGCCTCCTCATGTGGCAATTCCTGTATATCCAGTTAGAGTGTGCATAATGTGCTTAAAGGCTGGAAGGGTCATCTTCAAGGTTCCTAGCTGTTCTGGGTGTCTTGAGAGATATGGCCTAGCTAGAGCACCCAAGATTTGTTTGGCTCCCATGTGGACAAAGCTTCAAGAATCTGCAGTTGGTTGCACACAAAACCAGGTAGAGCCTGTTGGGGGAAGCCCAGTGGAGTGTGGCACAAAGGAAGAGGGTGTAGATCTACAGGCAGAGCAAAGTGCTGATGTATCCAAGTCCGGGTCACAGAGAAACAGTGCGGAGGGAGCATCAGCAGATTCATGGAGAGAGGAGCTGAGCCCAAGTGTCATAGGAGAAGATGAAATGAGAGAGATTCTTGAATGGGAGATGTCGACCTCCACACCCAACGAAGAGTGGATAGTCTCAGGAGTGAGGATGACTGCTCACTCCTGGGCTCAGATTCTCAGTGAGGAAGAGGATGAGGGGGAACCTATGTGGCCTTATGAAGAAGGTGTGGGTCCACAGCCTCAGGCTCTTGCCTCAGAGGAGCAGAAAGATGGAGAGATTGGTGACTCCACAGCCCTGTCCACACAAGGAGGAGTCAAAGATCCATTTTACATTGCACTGAGTATGCGTAACTGGCAGAACTAGGACTGGCCGCCCCCAAGCCAGGCCAGAGGTCTAAAGTTGACCAAGTGTAGTAAAGAGAAAAGACTGGTTCATAGGAAGATGAATGAGATCTCTGGGATATCCTTTCCTACATTTCCTCGGAGAATCTGGGAGGAGATTGAAAGAAACAGGAAATCCTGGATAGTGGAACAGGCAACAAAATATGTGCATCCTGGTGCAAGTCGATTTGTCAGAGACAGAGTAATTTCAGAGAAATTCAAATATTGGAAAGTGGGCAGGACACAGTTCATAGACATTGTTCGGATCATGGATGGAGAGGGCCATGAAACCTTCTAAAATATGAATTATGAGCACCCAGACAGGGTAATAATTCTTGCACCTGACCCATTGTGTTACTTCCCTCAATGCAGGAAACTTCCTGTGAATGTGCCCATGCCTACCAAATGGACAGCAGAGCAGTGGTAGCCAGTGCTGCCATCCAGCCATTGCCATACCTATGTTGTTCCGCCAGACTGGCATTCCAGGAACCAGGTGCCCCAGATGCATCAGCCTTGCAGTGTACTGACTTTCCAGATTCCATTGCCTGATCTACCAGATGACTTCATATCCAGAGAGGACACCAGCCCAGCTGTATCCTGATTCATTGCCTGGGATTTTGGAAGACTTCAGACCAGCTATTTTCCTTTTCCTGTTCCAAGGTTCCTTCTCCTAGATGACATCAGCCCAGCAGTTTCCAGAAGTGCCATCTTGTCGTTTTCCAGAAGATGTCCACCCAGCTGTATCGGAAGAATGCTGCCAGGGTTAGTCTTCGGCTGGAAATCCAGGTGTTGTATCATTTTCATTCTTCAAAGGACTGGTAAGACCAGACTCTTCTATCTTTATGACATTGCAGTACACACCCTACACCTACAGTAGAAGACTTCAGACTATTTGAACTGTCCTCAAAGACTCACCCCTTCGGGATTACAGTCCTACTAGAACTGTGCTTCACTGGGCTCCGGCCCAGGAGAGACTCTTTTTTGGACTTGCCTTCAGGCACTGTTATCACTAGAAGGGACTATTAGGGCCTTCCCTCCCCAAAATGTGTATTGAAAATAATGTTGTTGTTTTTCTACTGATTTTACTGTTTCTACTGTTTTTCTACTTTAAAAATATTTTTTGGGAATTCTCCAGAGTTTTGATGGTAGGGGTTAGATAGTACTGTGTTTACATTATAGGATTTGTTTTGTCTTTTCTCTTGCAGGTGATCCTGAAGAAGACAAGAAGAGGAGGAGGGACCCATCGGAGTCCCTCATGTGCTTTAAAGTAATATTATTTAAAGTACGGTGTTGTTGTTAACTGTGTTAACTTTTCCTTCCACAGGTATGGTTGTGGGGGAGTGTTGAAGTAATGCTTAGAGTATAGTGTTAGTTCCATGTGTTTTGGTTGCAGGTGTCCAGGGTTGGGGGAGGTTCCCCTGTTTTGGGTAATTTGGGTCCTGGTCAGATAGGTTTTCCTTAGAGGGCTAGGGGGATAGACAGGCTGTGGTCCTGACCTGCAATAGGGGCTGCAGTACTGGCCTATTAGGGCTATGCTCTGGACAATTTTCCCAGGGCCACTAGGTGACCATAGCAGGATCATAGAGTAGAGACTGATGCACCAGCTGATGGCCTCTGGGCCCTTAATATTGCCTGCCTGTGCCTAGCACATGGTAGGAGAGGGCCTGATCACCCCTCTCCGCAGGTAGCACACAGGGTAGGACGGCCTGGGCTGGGAAAGTAATGACTGCGGACAGTCATTTTCCTGGCCGAGAGTCGATGTAACCCCCTTGTCTCCCAGGGTTACTAGAATCCCACTTAGAACTAGTGGCAGGCAGGGAAAGGCAGCTTGTGAGACACCAGTTAAATGGGTTTCACACTATCTCACTCTGTCCTCAGTCTCAGCTGAGCTGGAGGGATGACATCACCATAGAATTCTCGCAGCAGCATAAGCCACATTGGAATGCTCGCAGCAGGGGTTAGGTTAGAACGTTGGGGGATTTTCAAGTCAGTCTTCAGCCAGACTCCAGAGAAGGAGGAGGTGTGCTGCAGTTGGCAGCCCCTCAGAACCTAGCTCTGCTTTAGAGCTACACTAGAAAGTGGTCAGTGTGTTCTCACCCAAGAGAAGAACACAGAAGAGACCAGCAGAAAGTGATAGAGACCACTCCCCATGTTGTTCCAGTGCCCCATCCCCAGAGGGATGGGGGGAAAATTCCAGCATTTCAGGG
Organism: Neoceratodus forsteri; assembly: GCA_016271365.2. Classification (NCBI taxonomy): domain Eukaryota; kingdom Metazoa; phylum Chordata; order Ceratodontiformes; family Ceratodontidae; genus Neoceratodus; species Neoceratodus forsteri. The sequence continues at coordinate 301,912,685 of CM057458.1, read as the reverse complement.
GCAAACCCCTGGCCCTGTTTGGAAAGGGAAAAGCTGCCTGACAGAAGAAATTGTACTGAGGTACCAGATAATCTGTGTTTGTGGGAAGAAACGCTGGGGCACCTGCATACTACGGTGAGTCTGCTCTGAAACAGAGCCCACGTTTCACCAAGACAGAGTTGTGTAAAAGTAACTGCCTACTGTGGGGTCAAGAGAAGACAAGCCAAATACAGTACTTTTAATTTTGTGTATGGCTTAAAAGCATCTAAAACAGTGGGGGTTCTAGGAAGATGGACTTAGCCACTTACAGAACTTTTCAAGTCAGGACACCAGCTGAATACAGAGTAGAGTGTTAAATGTAATTTACATTTTGAGATAGCATCTAAAACCAGAGAATTCAAAGAAAGGTGTTGATCCAAATGAATGGTCGGGTATAGATTTGGGAGCAAGAGATGGGAGACCCCATCTGGAGTAACCAGGTTTACCTCTACAGGTTCACTTTGGGCACCAATAGCTTTCTCCCAGGCACTTGGCCAGTGTCTGCAGAAAGTACCCAGACATGGGATTAAGGATGTTTTCCCTTTAGAGCTGGAAAGTGATCATGGATGGTTTAGGGAGCCACCACCAAACTCCATGCCATATAGAAAAGTGTCTTAGTGCTGGCCGGGGTGCCATGCCAGGGAATCCAAAAGTAAGAGTACCAGTTCGGGCGGAGTGAGTCCAGATGTGTTCAGAACCTGAGGGTTTTCATGTAGTGAAGAAGGTGTGTTCTGTCCTCTGTAAATCTGCATTGCCAGTGAGTGTAGCCCTGTGAGGGTCCATCTTCACTTTGTTATTCCTGTGTTGAAGTGAATAAAAGTCACACTCTAGAATCCCATTCCTGGTTTGGAAATTTCATTTATTGCTTCCTGTGTCCATAGTTACTTGGGCATCACTGACCAGAAGTACAAACCGAGCCATGATGCTGAGCAAATGTTTTCTCCCCGAATCTAGGCTAGATCAGGTAGTGGTTACAAAATGGAGGCACCACGACTAGGGCTTACACTAGCACCTGGAAAGACAGCAAGAAATTCTGGGGCAACATTACTGAAGTGACAGGAAAAGACCCCAAAACTGCACCCTCAATGCTCAACATTGATGGTACCATCACCTTGGACCAAGAAACCATTGAAAATGCTTTTAATGTCTCCTTCACGGACCTTAGTCACGTGCTACCCTCCAATTTCTTCGACCCCCCTGAACACAATATGCACAGATTACTCAGGAATAACTCAGAAGCACCCACTGTTCTACTTTAAAGCAATCTCTGAAAGTCTAGCTAAAAAGCACCTACTTAAAGTGCTTGGGAGGTCTAGATTCAGTGGAGACTTCCTTGACCAGAAACTTCTTGCTCTCACCATTGACGAAGTCCTGTCCCCTCTCGCCAAAATCCTAAACTGCTCCCTCATGCGCTCACAGTTTCCCCTAAAATGGAAATCTGCCTTGGTGACCCCAATTCACACATCCAATGACAAGACTCTTACTAGTAATTCAAACACCATGAAGTCTTGCTATATTATAACAATAGCAGTCAGCCACTGCAGCTGAACTGCCCCGGAGAGGAAGGAGTTAACTCCAGAAGATCTGGAGTTCTACAGCGCGAGGGCGCTGTGCCCAAAGCTCTATCTGGCAGTTTCAAATGAAACTGTCAGATTCTTCTCCGCTTCACTGAACAGTCGCTCGGAGATCAGCTCCTTCAGCTCGGTTCATTCTCGGTTCAAGAGAGTAGTTTTGGTTCATTTGAACCGGCAAAAGTCATTATTTTACGCATTTCGGTTCTAAAGCTCTATCTGGTAACCGTAAGTACAAAATTCAAGTCTGTGTGGAAAATTAATTATCGGTTCGGTTTGAACCGATCGCTTAATTTTTCTGCCTTTTAAAACTGTACTGTGGGTTTTAGAGTGCGGTTCCGGTTCTTATCGGTTCTAAAAACCGAAATTATACGGTTTTCAAATACCCGTGACACGGTTGGGAACCGATAAGGGTGTCTTGCCTGGCACTGCCATCAAAAGGGCAAGTTTTTGGTTAGGCTGGAAAAACCGGGCCCACTGGGTTTCAACACTGTGATGTTTGTGGGGAGGCCTTTGCCAAGGCTGACCCACACACCACTTGTGTCTATTGTCTGGGGGCTGACCACCTCCTGTCAGACTGCCAGGTGTGTAAAAATTTCCCTGCAGCCACCCTGGAGAAGAGATTGGGCCGGCTCAGGGAGCGAGAGGCCAAAAAATCCGCTGACCCAGATGGCCAGCCCGGTTCGGTACCCACTGGACCAGAGGGAGTGCCCTCTGACCAGGCGAGACTTCCTCGGGCAAAGGAAGACTGGTTCAGAGGAACCAGTCCCAAGTAAAAGACAAAGAAATCAGGAGGTTTGGAGTCCAGAATTGTGTCTCCAACTGCTGCAGAGATAGCTAAAGCCATTCAGATTGTCCAGGCACTGTCTCAGGGATCTGTAGAACCACCAACAGTTGGTAAAGGTTGGTTCGTTCAGTCCCAGTGGTTCAGGATTTTGAAGTTGAGGATTTTTATGAACCACAGGAGGGGGAGGAGGAATTTGATCAATATATGTGTGGCTGGGAGGGTCTGGACGTGCCCATTGAACCGGGCATTTCTCCAGACAGACCTTTAGAATCTCCCCCTACTCTGTCTGAGTCCCCTTCTTTCTTTATTTTTTACAAAAAGGTTGCAGAAACCCTCCAGCTTCCTTTAGAGGAGGCTGTGGATGAGCAAGAGGAGCCTGATTATGTGGAAATGATGGATATTCCAGAGTCTAGGAGGTTGTCTATTCCTTTGCATAAGTCATTTAGGAAGCAAACAACAAAGATTTTAAAAAATCCTCATTCTGTCCCTCCTGTAGATAAAAAAATGGACAGAAGGTATACTTTGTCAGGCTCGGATACAGACTTCCTTATTGAGCAGTGTAGTCATGTAGGGTGTGGTACAAGCTGCAGCCTGTGACAAGGCTAATATTCCTCTGGCCTCACATCCTCCTGACAAGGATTCTAGGAAGATTGATGCCATGGCGAAGAAACAGTATATGGCAGCTTCTTTGGGACTCAGGCAGGCAAACTATATGGCTTATGTGGCTAGATATCAGAAATCTAGGTGGGACACAGTATTGCAGTTAGCCAAGCAGGCCATGGCCAGCTGGCTGAGTGAGTTGGAACAGGTGGCTGCTGATGGCATTGAAGCCTCTAAAGTTCAATTTCATACTGCTGTTGATGTTAATGATGTTTCCTCCAGGGTCATGGCCACTTCTGTAGCTTTCCGTGAGGTTGGCATGGCTCAGATGCACTAATCTGTCCCAAGATACTCAGTCAAAGGCTATGAATTTTCCTGTAGTGGGAAATTCTCTGTTTGAGGAGCAAACAGAAAATTATATGAAAAGATGGATGAATACAGAACTACCTACAAAAGTGCCCAGGCTAGAGAGAAGCATGCCATGCCACAAGGCATGCTCCCAGAGTAAGGGCAGACCCTTTTCAGGCCTTTTTGCCAATTTCAAGCCTCCTCTGCTGTCTATGAAGGTTTCTTCAGAGGCAGGGGTAGGCGTGGGCGCAAGTGGACCGTCTCCTCCCCTCAGCCTAAGGCTGCTGCTACAGGCACCCTGATGGGGTGCCCAGGGCCGATTCTCCTGTACCAGTGGGGGCAGGTTGGCCTATTTCAGCCAGAGCTGGCTGTCCCTAACTCGGACAGATGGGTTCTGGAGGTAATAGGCCAGGGTCTGGTTCTCAGCTTCAAATATTTTCCAAAGATGAGAGCCAGGCATTTCCACCTACAAATCCTTCAGAAGCCCTTGCTTTGGAAGCAGAGGTTTCTTCTCTTCTGGTCTGCAAAGCAGTGGAAAGGGTTCCTCCTTGCCATCAGGGCAAGGGGCTTTATTCAAGATACTTTCTTACCCCAAAAAAGACAGGAGAATGGCGGCCCATTCTGGATTTAAGATACTTGAACAAGCATCTGTTGAAACCAAAGTTCAAAATGTTAACTCTGGCAATGATATTGCCTTCCCTAAGGCCAGGGGACTGGCTAGCTTCCTGGACCTCAAGGATGCCTATTTTCATGTTCTGATCAGGCCTTCCCACCAAAAGTACCTCAGGTTCGAACTGCCCTCAGGCCACTACCAGTTCAGGGCAATGCCCTTGAGCCTTACCTCTGCGCAAGGGTATTCACAAAATGTCTCGCTGTAGTAGTGGCTCATTTAAGAAAGCAAGGGGTTGCTGTGTTTCCTACCTGGACGACTGGCTCATTGTGGGTCAGTCTCCAGGTCAGGTGAAATCCCACTTGCAAGTCACCCAGCAGCTTCTCACTTCTCTGGGATTCCTGCTAAACTTACCAAAGTCAGTTCTGGAACCAGTTCAGGCCCTAACTTTCATAGGCGCAGAAGTGAACACAAGGTTAGCCAGGGCCTTTCTTCCCTCGGAAAGGGTGGACAGACTCATCGCCCTGGCATCCTCCTTTACCCTGCGGGTCTCTCGACCAGCAAGGCATTTTCTGCAACTCCACGGGCACATGGCTGCTTCCACAGCTGTTGTGCAGGGAGCAAGATTCCAGATGAGGGACATTCAGTTCCATTTGAGGGCCTATTGGTCTCAGAGGAAGGACCCCCTTACCAAATTGGTCCCAGTTACTCAAACCCTGATCCTGGCCTTACACTGGTGGCAGGATCAAAGCAATCTGAAACAAGGGGTTCCCTTCATTCCCATTTCTCCCTCCCTGTTAGGGTGGGGGGCTCACCTGGGCGACCTTACCACTCAGGGAGTGTGGTCTCCTCAGGAATCTCTGCTCCACATCAATCTTCTGGAACTCAGAGCTGTCTTTTTAGCTCTTCGGGTCTTTTCAGATTCTGTCCAGAACAAAGTGGTTCAAGTCAGGACAGACAATACCACCACAATGTGGTACATCAACAAGCAGGGGCACTTTCGGTCTTCAGCCTTGTGCACGAAGCAATGAAGTTGTGGTCTCTGGCTTATTCCTGAACACCTCCTGATAGCGGTTCATCTCAGGGAAGGACAATGTGCTGGCGGACGCCCTCAGCAGAATTTCTCAGGGCCATCCACGAATGGGCTCTGAATCCCACAAGTACTGGGGTCTGTCTTTGCCAGTTGGGGCACTCCTCAGATAGATCTTCGGGCCCCAGACAACCACCACTTCTCTTTTGCTGCAGGCCTCCAGTACTGGGCTCAGTCCTCTGGATGCCTTTCTGTTGGATTGGAAAGGAAGTTCCTGTATGCCTTCCCCCTTTCCTCTCCTTTTCAGGGTACTAGTGAAAATCAGATCTCAACCTTGCAGAGTGATTCTGATTGCCCCAGATTGAGCCAGACAGCCCTGGTACCCTCTGCTCCTGTCCCTGGCAGTCCACCCTGCCCTGAGCCTACCAGAGTTCACGACTTACTGGCCTGTGCACAGGGGAAGTGTGGTATCCGGACCTCAAGTCCCTCCACCTCAAGGCTTGGCTCTTGAGGAGCTAGAATTTCTGATTTACACCTTTCTCAAGGTGTTATGGATATTTTAAAGGCTTCAAGGAAGCCTTCCACTAGGGCCACTTATAATTCTAAGTGGAAGAGGTTTTCCATCTGGTGCTCTGAGAGGCAGATTACCCCAGAATCTGCTGATCTTCCCATTCTTTTGGACTATTTGGTCCATCTGAATTCCTTAGGCCTTAGACCAGCTACCCTGAAGGTTCATCTGGCAGCTGTCTCTGCTTTTGTGTCAGCAGGAAGCCTGCCTCCCTTTCTTCTCACCCTGTGTTCTCCAAGTTTTTAAAGGTTACCACACTAACCCTCCCTTTGGGAACCAGCTCCCGCCTGGGACCTGAATATTTGCATTGCTCAGTTAATGCAACCCCCTTTTGAGCCTCTGTCTTCAGCAGAACTCAAGTATTTAACTTGGAAAACCGTTTTCTAGTAGCTATCACCTCTGCCAGGCGCATAAGTGAGTTACAGGCCCTGTCAGTGGAAGAAGATTTTATCTCTTTCCACAGATAAGGTGATCCTTAGGACTAATAGAAATTTTTGCCTAAGGTGGTTTCTGATTTCCACCTGAATCAATCTATCTCCTCCCAGTATTTTCACTGAGCATTCTTCCTCAGGTGAGAGGAGACTGCACAGCTTGGATGTCAAAGGGCATTAAGTTACTATCTAGAGGGCACCAGAGGTCATGAGTTGAATCCCTCCAACTGTTTCTTACCTATGGCGAGGTTGGCAAAGGAAACCTGCCACTAAGAGAACAATTGCAAGGTGGATTGTCTCTTGTATCCAATTTTGTTATCAGAAACTGGGTAGAGTACCCCCCTCAGGATTGAGGCCCTCCACCAGGGGTACAGCTCGTCTCTAGCGGCTGCTAGAGACATTCCTATTCTGGAGATTTGTCAAGCTGCTACCTGGAAGGCGGTTCACACCTTTACCAAGCATTATTCCTGGATGTCCAGTCCAGGAGAGATTCTCGGTTTGGCACAGCTGTGCTTCAGAGCCTATTTCCTATGAGGTTCTGACCCTCCTCCATGGAGGTACTGCTGTGTAATCTGCTATTGTTATAATATAGCAAGACTTCATGGTGTTTGAAGAAAAATTACTCACCTTAGTAATTGCTTTTCTTCTCATGGAGTCTTGCTATATATCAACCCTCCCTCCTGCCCCTCTCAGAACTCCTACTTGGGTAGAGGTGGCAAATTGGTGCAAGCACTGTGTCATGCCATTTAGTTTCCCTAACCCTGTTTTCCTTTGGGTTAGGGATCTAGATGTTCATTTAGGTTATTTTTTTTGCCCCTTCTTGGACTTGAGTCTTGGGGAAGGGGGTTCATATGTGCTTGTCAAGGGTGGTAAAGCGAACCATAATACCATCAACCTTTGTTATTATGGTTCTGGGTGTTCTTTGTTGTTTATATTGTTGTTATTACTACTAGTAGGTAGCCATAGGCTAGTGTAGTTTTCCACACAGACTTTTTCCGTCCTTTGATGTTGGCTCGTAAAGATCTGACAGTTTCATTTGAAACTGCCAGATGAAACTTTAGGCACAAGCGCCCTCGCGCTGTAGAACTCCAGATCTTCTGGAGTTAACTCCTTCCTCTCCGGGGCAGTTCAGCTGCAGTGGCTGACTGCTATTGTTATAATATAGCAAGACTCCATGAGAAGAAAAGCAATTACTAAGGTGAGTAATTTTTTCTTACAGGCCTATCGCCATCCTTCCCCCACTCTCCAAAGTGCTGGAATGTATAGTGGTTGACCAGCTTGTTGAACACCTGGAAAAGTACAGCCTGCAATGTCCCCAGCAGCACGTTTTTTGGAAAGGGCACAGCACCACTACAGCTCTCCTTTATTTCACCTCTTACATTCGCAGTGCACTTGATCTCAGACAACTGGTCGGTGCCATATTCATAGACCTGACAAAGGCGTTCGATACTGTGAACCACGCCCTACTGATCTGGATCCATTGCTTTTCAGCATATTTCTAAACAGCCTACCAGCCTCCTGCAATGAAAGAATCCTACAGTGTGAGGATGATGCATTAATCTACACCAGCAACCTGGATCCCTCCCTCCTACAGCTTCAACTGCACACTAGTTTCACAGAAGTTGAGACCTGGTTCAAATCACACAAACTCATCCTAAATTATAAAAACAAAATGGAAACAATGTTCTTCCTTGGATCCCATAGCAAACAAAAAGACAGAGAACTAACAATCAACAACAGTGCCGGCACAACACTTGAATAGGTATGGCTCTTTAAATATTTGGGTGTGACCCTTGACTGCACTCTTGCATACACAAAACATATTGATAACATTGATAACATTGCCAAAGCCATGAATACACGTATTGGGCTCCTATATAAGCATAACCACTGCCTTACTGATGAATCCCTAAATCTTGCTATGCTGAGCTCTGTTATCTCAATTATAGACTACGGTCTGGTTATCTATGGATCAGCTACCAACACTGCACTCCGGCACATAATCCTTGCATGTAACAAGGCCTGCCATCAGGCAAATTTTCTCCAGCTTAAAACAAACAGACTAAGATACCAGACCTGTATCTTAGCAAAGAAGACCGCTATGGGTCTTATGCCCCCTTCGGTCCAGGCCATACTGACCCCCTACTGTGCCTCCCACCAAACCAGAAGTTCTGAATGTCTTACATATACCATACACCGATGCAGGATGTCCCAAGGTCTACATTCATAAAAGGTTAGAGCTTCTCACTGGCTCAACTCCCTTCAATCAGAAATTACCAGCATTGCTTCTCTCAGCACTTTTAAGCGCACACTCCGTCGGCACCTGGTGGCCAGTGCTTCATGCGACTGTTTCACTTAATTCCTGACTCCAGTTCTGTTCACCCCTGCTTCCACCACTAAGACTTCTTCCTCTCCTCTCCCTGCCTCCACTATTTCCCACACCCCTCATTTTGTGTGACTTCCAGTAGTATCCTGCCTACTATTTTCCTTATCCTACCGTGCTCTCACATAGTCCCCTCCCCTTTCCCGCTAGTCCTGTTCCAAGCTTCTTGACCCACACCTCCACCACTCCTCCTCACCTCCTCACCTTGCCCCACCCACCACAATCCTCCCACTTCCCCCACTACCTTCTCTCCCCTCCATAGTTCCCTCCCTCCTTGCCGACCTCTCCTTTTCCCGCAACCACGCCACTTCTCCCTAGTCTGTCCCCCCTTTACTGACAATGCTTCATTAGCTGCTTCACCTCACTCCTCTACTTTTCTTTAACCAACAATGCCTCTGCCTCTACCTCTCTTGCAAGTTCCCTAAGCTTATGATGTACAACTGCCTGGTATCATGCCCTGCTGATTAACCAGTCTCAAGCAATTATTCGACAATGTCAGTGACTGCCCCTTGTTTGTATTCTGTATTTTATGTTTTAACTGCTTTTATTTATTGCTGTTTTTTGTTCTCTATTGTCCTGTTTCCCTGACGTGGAACCTTTGTAAATGAGCCCTAGCTCAAAGGTGTAATCTGAAATTTTAATAAATAATAAATAAAAATAAAAAGGTTTCTGGTTTATCTTGCGAATAGCAATGTTGATATGATCTGTGAAGGAAAGAGTGAAGTCAAGAGTGACCCCCAGATATTTAAAGGAGGAGACATTTTCCAGAGGAAGACCGTCAGGTGAGAGGATAAAAAGGGGTGAATTGTTGGTGGTAGATTTGATTAGGAGTGGCCTAGATGCAAATAGCATGGCCTTGTTTTTTTTGGCATTGACAAGTAGTCAGTTGGAGGAGAACCAGCTATGGGCAGCACTGTAGTTCTGAGTAAGGACAGAGGAAGATGACTAGGTTATCCGCGTAAAGGAGAGTGTTGTGGTTGAGGCAGTCAGAGGGGAGGGTGTTGACGAAGATAGAGAAGAGCAGGGAGCCCAGGGTGGACCCTTGGGGAGCTCCAGTGGATGTAGACATGGCCAGAGAAGTGACTGAGCTGATACAGACTGACTGGGAGCAGTTAGAGAAGTAGTACTGAAACCATTGAGTAGTTTCCTCAGAGCAGCCAATAGATTGCAGTTTAGAGAGGAGGATGGTGTGGTTTACCAGACTGAAGGCTTTTGATAGGTCAATAAAGACTGCACCTGTAGCACAGCCATGATCCATGCTGGTGAGAATGTGATTGGTGAACAGAGCCAGAGCCGTTGCAGTACTATGATGCTTACAGAAGCTGTGTTGCTGGGCACATAGGAGGTTATGTTGATTGAGATATTCGGATAGATGGTGGTGGATAACCTTCTCAAGGAGTTTATTAAGGTGGGGGATGTCTGCATTGTCAGGAGGTTAAACTATCTACGGGGGAGTCTGGGGCTGGATATTCCATTGTGGAGGGCGAAATAATGGGAAACCCAGACAGGGCTTCCGTAGGGATGGGGTAAAGGCATTCAGGGACTAATAGATGGGAGGAAAGAATCCATGAAACAGGGCAGGATAGACATGACAGACATGAAAGGAAGGGGGGAAACACAAGACACCAAGGTTATTGAAAAAGGGCGTGGGGAGGGCAAGTGAGAACTACTACAGGTACAGGCGCATGTTGGAGGGTGGTATGCCTCAGTGTTAACAGTCCGGGTAATAAGATTAATGAGTGCCAGGCTTTGGTGGGAGACTCTAGGTGGGATCTAATGGCCATAACAGAAACTTGGGCCAGCGTGAACAATGACTGGGACATAGCGATCCCAGGCTACCCATCATACAGGCATGATAGAGGGATGGGTAGAGGTGGAGGGGTGGCCATCTACATCACTGAATGGACTGAGGCAGTAGAGAATGCTACTGTTAGGGGAAAAGGGGAGGTAGAATCACTGTGGGCTCAGCTCACAGAGTTATTAAGTAGGAAGACTCATATAGTGGTTGTTTACAGTCCACCAGGCAGGGAGAAGAGAGAAATAAGGAACTGGGTGCTGAAGTAGGGAGAAGTGTGGCAAAGGGGGAGGTTGTAATAGTGGGAGATCTTAACCTGCCAGCCATCGACTGGCACAATCCCAGTGGTCAGGTGTGCCAGAAGCCAGGCCCTGCTTGATGTTTTGTAGGATTGCATGTTGGTACAACAGGTCAGGGATCTCACTGGACAGTGAGCCATTTTAGATTTGGTAGTCACCAACTTAACATAGAAACATAGAATTTGATGGCAGATAAGGACCACTTGGCCCCACCTAGTCTGCCCATTTCCTACCTAATGAATAGGCTGTAGATCCTAGTTAATCAACAGCCTACTTCCTCCTACCCCCCACTAGAATTGCCTTATGCCTGTCCCATGCATTCTTGAAGTCCCCCACTGTTTTTGACTCCACGACCCCCTCAGGAAGGCTGTTCCATGCATCCACAACCCTCTCAGTGAAAAGATGCTTCCTCACATTACCTTTGAGCTGTCCCCCTCTATCTTCAAATTGTGCCCCTTTATTCTTGCACATCTCTTTTTCTGAAAGATGCTACCCTCTTGCACTTTGTTGATTCCCTTGAGGTACCTAAAAGTTTCTAGCATGTCCCCCCTCTCCCTCCTTTCCTCGAGGGTATACATATTAAGTTCTTTTGGTCTCCCTTCGTATGTCTTCTGTTGCAGACCCTGCACCATTTTGGTTGCCCTCCTCTGGACATCCTGCACTCTGTCTATGTCTTTGCGGAGATGGGGTCTCCAGAACTGCAGTACTCCAGATGAGGTCTCACCAACTGTCTGTACAGAGAGAGATAACAACTTCCTGTTTTCTACTGGTGATGCCTCTCCCTATGTATCCCAGTATCCCCCAGCCCTCCTTACTGCCTTCTCACATTGCCTGCCCACCTTTAGGTCATCTGATATAACTACCCCCAGCTCCCTTTTGTTTTTGTTGTTGTCTGTATCTCACCCCCCATTGTGTACTCTTCCCCTGGGTTTTTGTTTCCCAGGTGCATTACTCTGCACTTCTTTGCAATGAATCTGCCATACATTTGACCATTCCTCCAACCTTGCCAAGTCAATTCTCATCCTTTCCCCCCACCTTGTGTATCAACCCTGTTGCAGATCTTTGTGTTATCTGCAAAGAGACATACTTTTCCTTCCAGTCCCTCTGCCATGTCACTTATAAAGACATTAACAAGGACCGGACCCAGTACTGAACCCTGCAGTACCCCACTAGTAACCCCCCCCTTTCTTCACTGTGGACTTTGTTTACTATTACCCTCTGCGTCCTGTTGTCCAGACAATGTTTTACCCAGGCGACCACCCTGGGACCCACTCCCAGGCTGGCTAATTTGTTTATTAATCTTTTTCATGGGACTGTGTCAAATATCTTGCTAAAGTCTAGGCAGGCCATGTCCACAGCCCCTCCCTGGTCTACTACTTTGGTCACCCAGTCAAAGAAATTGATTAGATTTGTCTGACATGACCTTCCCGCAGTACATCTATGCAGCCTTTGGTCCTGTGCCCCACTAGCCTCTAGGTACTCAACAATTCTTTCCTTCAGAAGTGATTCCATCATCTTCCCTACCATTGAGATCAAACTGACAGGTCTGTAGTTTCCTGTCTGTGTCTTGCTCCCACTTTTGTGAATGTGAATCACATCCACCCTCCTCCAGTCCTCAGGTACCATGCCTTCCTCCCATGATTTGTTAAAAAGGGTAGTCAATGGTGTTACTAGTTCTCCGCTTAGTTCTTTTAGAATTCTGGGGTGAATCCCATCAGGCCCCATTGTTTTGTCCACCTTCAGGTTTAGGAGTTCTTTCAGAACCCTTTCTTCTGTGAAAGGACTGATATTGACACCCCCTATCCAGAGTGCTTCTATTGACTGGATTAGGTACCTCCCCCTCCTTTGTGAATACTGAGCAGAAGTATTCATTCAGTATCCCTGCTTTTTCACTGTCCCTCTCTGGCCATCCACCCTCCTCTTTATTCAGCCTCAGTATCCCTCCCTTTTTCTTTCTTCGCTCCCTAATGTACCTATAAAAGGTTTTATCCCCCTTCTTAACCGAGTTGGCTGTCTTTTCCTCAGTTTGGGCCTTTGGTATTCTGACTGCCTTCCCTGCTTCCTTCTGTTTTAACTGGTACAGTTCTCTGTTCTGCTCCTTCTGTGTTTCCTTATACTTCCTGAATGCTATCTTTGTCTCCCTAATCTTCCCCGCCACCTCTTTTGAGAACCACAGTAGTTTTTTCTTTTGTTTTGATTTATTTGCTTCCTAGTAGGCAGAGTATGGGTCTCGAAACCACAGAGGTCCAGGAAGAACAGTAATGTATGGTTAGAGGTAGCCCTGGGCACCTGTAAGCATTTGTCTAAGGCTAACATGCTACTGTTGATTTCAGGAAGGTGGATCTCAACCTTGTGAGAAAATATGCTGGGCAGGTTGGCTGAGGTAGTCAGCATCAGGGAAGAGGGGGAAAGATGAGGGTTTATAAAAAGGGCCATGCTCAAGGCAACACAAATATGCGCAAGAACAGTTAACAAGAAAAATAAGATTTAAAAAACAATTTGGTTCTCTGAAAGGGTCAGGAAGGCAGTGAGGGCTAAAAAGAGGGCCTTTACAAGGTAGAAAGAAATGCAGGGGGATGAAGAATAGGACTAGTACCAGGAGAAAACAAGAGAGGCCAAGAAGGCAGTCAGGATCATAAAGGCAAACACAAAGCTGCTTATTGCTGAGGAAGTCAAGGGAGAGGAAAACATATATAAGAGAAAAAAGAAAGATGGGGGTTGTCAGGTTAATGGAAGGAGGCAGGGTAATAAAGGAAGATGGTCAGAAAGCAACTGTAATAAATGATTAAGTCCGCTCAGTATTCACAGGGAGAATACAGGACCTTGTGGGAGAGCAGCATCAAGGCAGATGATAGAGGGGTCCCAAAAATTAAATTGCAGAAATTTACTGGCAAAGCAATCAAAAAGGGGCTAGCAGCCCTGAAGGTAAATAAGACCTTGGGGTCAGATGAGTTGCATCCGAGGGTGTTAAGGGAACTGGCATTGGTGTTAGCTGAACCCCTGGAAGAGCTATTCAGTAGCTCTGTGCAGCAAGGGGTAGTTCCCAGGGACTGAAGGACGGTGAGCATGGTTCCACACTGCACAAGGGAAGGAACAGGGAGCTGCCAAAAAACAACAGACCCATCAGTCTTACCTGCATGGTAGGGAAGTTGATGGAGACATTAGTCAAATAAGATCCAGTGGAATACCTGGAGAAAAAATGGACTTCAGGATAGTAAGCATCAAGGATTCATGACAGGGAGGTCTTGTCAGACCAACCTGGTATTGTTTGGTAAACAAGGTAATTGATAACGGCTATGCTGTGATTTACTCTGCTTTGACTTAAGCAAAGCATTCTACTTGGTACCACATCAAAGGCTGCTGAAGAAGATGGGGGTTCTGGGAACAATAAAGGAAATAGTAAGGTGGGTAGGGAGTTGGTTGTAGGGGAGGCAGCATAAAGTTGTAGTGAAGTGAATGGGGTCAGATCAGAGGAAAGAGAGGTCAGTAGTGGAATACTACAGGGATCTGTTCTAGGCCCAGTCCTCTTCAGTAAGCTCACCTACAATGTGGGAGAAGGAATCCAGGGCAGACTGTGTCTATTCACAGATGCCGCTAAAGTCTGTGGTATGGCTGTCAACATGGAGCGGTAAGGGCATTGCAGAGAGAGCGAGAGAGAGAGAGAGAGAGAGAGAGAGAGATGCAAAGGCTAGAACATTGGTCTAAAGTCTAGCAGCTGAAATTCAGTGCTAAAAAGTGTAAAGTTATGCATTTATTGCTCAAAAACCCCATAAGAGAGTACTGGATTGGGAAGGGGGGAAGGTTAAGCTGGACTCCTCATCACAGGAAAGGGACCTCAGAGTCACCATTACTGACTTCCTTAAACAAACCAGCCAAGGTAATAAGGCCTTCAGCAAGGCTAACAAGATGCTAGGGTGCATTGGGAGAGGGTTCCACAGCAGAAGGCAGGAGGTACAGTTACCACTGTATAGTTCTCTCTTGAGCCCACACCTGGAGTACTGTGCCCAGTTCTGGAGTCCCCACCTAAAAAAGGACAGGAGCAGGCTAGAGAAGGTACAAGGTAAGATGAACAAGATGATTCAGGGCCAGGAGGGCAGTACCTATGAGGATCGACTAAAGGCATTGAGCATGTATTTACTTTAAATAAGAGAAAGTGGTGTTTGACAGAGACATTCAAGTTCCTGAAAGGAATTAACAAGGTGGACTATGAGGAGCTATTTACCAGGAACAAAGAAAATAGGACAAGGGGCCACGAGTGGAGGGTAATGGGAAAAGGTTTTAAAAGGATGTGTCATAGTATTATTTTGCAGAAAGAGTGGTTGAGTCATGGAATTGTCTACCGGCAAAGTTGGTGATTGCCAAAACGGCTTCAAACATGGCTGGGATAGAGTCAAGGGGATATTAGCCATTCAGGGAAAGTGGGGGAGGAAACACAGATAACAAAGGGGGAATAGTGTAAGCAAAGACCCCATAGAAGCAATAGATCCTAGGGTATGATAGAGTAACATGGGCAGACTGGATGGTTCTTCTTTTTTTGTGGTCATCCTCTATGTTTCTGTGTAATACAGGTGCTTCACCTTCTAACAGGTATTTCTTTAAGGTGGGAGACCAACACATTATAGAACAACGGTCTTAAGTAATTTCAAAATGTGTTTCTTCACAGCATTTCCACATATCAGTTTCATAACAAGGCTACTAGAAGTATTGTGTCCAAAGCTTTTAATGGAGAAAGTCCAGTTCAGCCAACACAGTAAAAATACAAAAAATGAAATGTTTCTGATCAAAAATGATAACAGTGTCACAAGTCATGCATTTCAGACATTTTGTCCTTCATCAGTGAAAAACACTGTGGGTAGGCTATTCAAAAGAGTTACGCATGATCCACCAATGCGCCCCGGCGTGACATTCAAAGAGGCAAGTTGCGCTGTATGTGGCGTAAGTGCGGGGGGCGTGCCCATGCATATGCAGCACATCCTGATATTCAGCCTGGGAAGTGCAGTGCATATGCTGGCACAACTCCGCCTTGCGCCGATTGAGGGGAGGGCACAAAGTTGTGCCTGATGAATCCAGGAACAGGTCCTGGCCACCCACAGGTGAGCTGCCATATTGCAAGGCAGAACACGGCAGCAGCCTGCTGTGGGTGGCCACCCGACCACCCAGGACACAGTCCACATGCCCCCTGCCCAGGGAGCTTTGTGCCCCCCTTGCCCATTCGCGGACATAAGTGAAATAAATCCCTGGTGGTCCAGTGGACCGCTATCCAATATCTGATTGCAGGCATATGTGATCACATACCCTGGTAGTCCAGTGGACCGCTGTACAACGTCTGATCATGGGAATATGGTAACTAACCCCTGGTGGTCCAGTGGACTACTTTCTAATGCCTGATCATGGGCTTTGGTGAAACATTTCCCTGGTGGTCCAGTGGAAATCCCCTTCCCAGTGCCCGATCATGGGCATTCATATCAAGCAACCCTGGTGGTCCAGTGGTACCCCCCTCCCCACCCGCCTGGGGTCCCACCACCCAGCATCCCCTAGTCAGTGGTGGGTGGCAGCACCCGCCTGCATGCCACCTGGCTGCCCACCAACTGACAGCATACAGTAGGGTAGGTACACCTATTGGTCCACTGCGTGGGCCAATGGGTGTGCAGACCATACTGTAATACACAGGCCCGGAATGTAATGAACATGCTGGAGGGGTTCCACTGGTCCACCAGGGAAATACTTCACTAAAGCCCGAGATCAGGCATTGGAAAGTGGTCCACTGGACCACCAGGGAATTAATTACCATATGCCCACAATTGGGCTGATGGGGAGTGGTCCACTGGACCACCAGGGAGTTAAATAACTTATGCCCATGATCGAGCATTAGGATGTAGTCCACTGGACCACCAGGAATGTATTATACGTATGCCCATGATCAGGTGACTGGGAGCGAAGACTGCTGAGGGGCAGTAGGGTGTCGGTGCCCGATGGCTGCAGCCTGGCAGGGCGCCAGGCGCAAGTCACCGGGGATCAGCGCACCGCATGCAAATGGGGCCATAATGACATGCAAATGGCCCCATTTGTGCCTTGCATGCATAATGGCCTCATTTGCATGCCCACAGCTAAATATCGCAGTTGCTGCACCTAGTGCAACTGCACTTGTGCTGGCGCATCCCCCTGCTCCCCTTCTGCCACTTGCACTGGCGCAGTGTGTGCGCCCTCAGCGCCATATTCAATGGCGCTGAGCCATGGTGCAGAACCGTTGAATATCACCTGGTCCATGCCCAGGCTCAGCCCAGCTGCGCTGCGCCCAAGCTTGCACCCCTGCCTGGCGCAGTCTGAATATCCCAACCCGTATCTGTATATTAAAAAATGAAAACAAATAATTACTTCAGTATAATCCAGAACAAATTTATGCTTTTAAAAATTAAAAATTAAATAAATCTGTATGAAACCCTCACCAAATGATGCCCTTATTCATCTTAAATCTTCCATGAAGTTATAAAAATTGATATGTAAATAAATAATAATACAAAGTCACAGCCATGTATTGTCTGTTTATTATTGACTATAATCCCAATTAATTTGTCTTAAATGCAGACATACCAAATATACAACATTCTCCTTTAAAAGATGCATACTCAACTTTGATCTCCATGGGTATACATCAAACCTAAGAGACTCCATGCTATGGCAGGACTTCTATCTAGCCAAGTTCCTGACTACGGCTTATGATATTTTCTCAGAAATTGTGCTAGGGGCTCTCAACAGGTATGCTCCCATAATAAAAGTTTGTGCCAGAAACAAATCCTATCAGTAGTTTACAGAAGACCTGAAAGATGCTTTGCGGAGTAGGGATGTACTCTGGAGAACTGCTAGGAAAACAAATTTAATAAATGCCTGGAATTCTTTCTGGAGGGTGAGGAACCTCTGCACCAAAATGGTCAGAGAAGCCAAAGCTAATTTCTACCGCTCTCAGCTGGAGAGCTCCTCAAGAAATGCCTCCAAATTCTGGAGGACTATCAAAGACATTGAAGGTCACACCACTGTAAATTCTTTGTTTACTACATTATTGTTCGACAATACTGTCATCTCCGACAGACCGTCTATCCTCGATGCTCTCAATAATCATTTTCCACTGCAGGGCTAGCCTTTGACTCCTCTCCCTCGAATATCCTCCACCAACAACTTAGACTGGGTACACAAGAAAAACCCATCCCCAGTCCATCCTTCTGTCTGCAGTCTACCCCCTGAAAGAAGTCGAAGATCTTCTCCTTCAGTTAGACACTAGGAAAAGTGCTGGGGCTGACCTCATTGACCCGTACTTCTTAAAGGTCGGCTACCGTGTCCTCACAGTCCCAATTACTCATCTCTTCAACTTATCCTTGTCCCAGGGTGACCTACCGCCCATTTGGAAAAATGCACTTGTAGTCCCTTTGTTTAAGTCAGGAGATCCTAGTGACCTCAATAACTACAGGCCAATCTCCCTACTTCCAATCCTGTCAAAGATGCTGGAGAAAATAGTGATCTCCCAGCTTTGGAAATACCTGGAATCAGAAAAATTGCTCAACCCGTTACAATCCAGTTTTAGAGCACAGCACAGTACAATCTCTGCTCTAGCCAAGGTGACAAATGACTGGCAGCTTGAATTAGAGAAAAAAAACTTTGTCTGCGCAGTTTTCTTGGACCTAAGCAAGGCGTCGATACCGTTGATCACAGACTGCTTCTGTCATCCTCCGAACATTGGTTTGGATTCTATCCCTTAAATGGTTCTCCAACTACCTCTCAGGACTACTTCAACAAGTAAAGGCAGAAGGAAGTTTCTCCACCAAAACCCTATTGAGGGGTGTACTGCAAGGTTCCATTCTTGGTCCCTTGCTCTTCACCATTTATATTAACAACGTAGATTCCCCCATCAAAAGCACAAATCCACGTATTCATGGATGATACGGTATTCTATGCTAATAGCCCCACACCTGAAGAGGCCTGTAAAGCCCTTCAAAATGAATTTAATCTGCTGCAACATCAGCTTATAAACCAGAAACTGCTCTTAAATGCAAAAAACAAAAACAAAGCAATGTTCCTCTCACCCCTTCAAAATGCAATAAATCCTGCAATTGCTGGGACACTCCCACAGATCACTACCATTCTAGGTGAGTGGTTGGACTATGTACCAAAGTTCAAGTACCTGGGGGTCTGGTTAGACCATAGACTTACTTTCACGGATCACTTAGAAGAACTGGCAAAGAAACTTAGACAAAGACTTGGTCTGTTCTTTAGGATTAATAACCTCCTCACAAGAGACACTAAACTGAAACTGGTTCAAACTACCTTTATTTCCCTGTTGGATTACGCAGACTTTCTATATAGTCAGGGACCTGCAGGTACCCTAACCAAACTCGATACGCTTTTTCACAGAGCCATAAGATTCATCATGGGTCTTCCATACTCAACCCACCACTGGGCATTGTACACGGCAGTGGGATGGTCATCCCTTGCTTACAGACGGCAAATAAATGCTGTAGTTTGGACATACAAAGCTGTCTCAAATAAACTGCCTCAGTATATCTCTGTCTGTTTACCATTGTGCACTCTGGGGACGTATGCCCTGAGAAGCACCTCATATATCTACCTTTATGTTTACAAAGCAAAATCTCGCATTGGCAGAGCAGCCATCAGCTTTGTTCTCCCTCAACTGTGGAACAAGCTGCAAAAAACTTTGAAATTAACTCACCCCATCAGCCTAGCAGCTTTTAAATCTCTATATCTACATCATAATAAGGAGTCCTGTGCCTGTCTACCCTAAATAGTGACTCCTATAAGGCCAAGTACACTCTACTACTGTTAAAAGACTGATCACATCTATAATCGACTCTTCCCTCTCCCCTTTTTCTACCCCATATCTGTCCCTTCCATATTCCTTTGACCCTGGTTCCAGCTGTAAATTCTCCATACTGTATCACTATATATCTTTTTATATTAGGTTTTATTTGTGTTCAGTGCACCTGATATGTATATTTCTTTACTTTTATGAAAAATTGTGTCCTACCCAAAACTAGCTGTATCTTCTGTTCCAAACATATACTACTATCAATGCTACCTGCTGATACTTTGTATATACTGTATTATTGTATCTCACTTTATTTGTATTATTATTATTTTCTTGTGTGTTGCATCCCATGTATATTGTCCCTTGTTCCTTGTTAACAAACCCAGGTCCACCTCGAAAATGAGCTTGCTCAATGGTGATCGCCTGGTTAAATAAAGACTTTGATTGATTGATTGCTTGATACTGGCTTTCAAAGTCATTCAATCAGTTTAGAGCCCAGATACATGTTATTTCTGATAATGAAACAAATTAACATAATTTTGTTATATTGTCGTTATTGTTGTTTAAACCACAAGCGTTTGAAAATATATTAAAAAAAATTTGAATGCTGACTAAGACTTATCAATTACCCCTGAGGATTGGCTAATGTACTCCTTGCCAGCAGTTAAGGTCACCCTCTCACAGTTATGGAGAAAATTTGCTTGGAAGTGCCATAGCAGGTATTTCCGCTCACCAGTGGTATTGGCACAGTACCTTCCCCCTAGTTATGGGCATTGTTGGAGGGGATGCAAGTGTTTGACAGCTAACTTGGGACATATCTTCTGGAATTGCCCCCTTTTAACCCCATATTGGTGCTCCTTGCAAATCGAGTTTCAGAAATGTGTTGGAAAAGACACTGGGCCAGATATTCAAAGCATTGAGCCCGGTGCAAAGCCATAGTGCTGGAATAGCACTGAATTTGCACCGGGCTGCAATAGTCAGAAGCCCTAATAGTGTCGGCACTGTGTAATAGCACCAATGCTAAAAGTAAATGTATGCAGGGGCGGGAGTTAGAGGAGTGGCCAGGAATGCCGTCTGCATGGCATATTCAAAAGTATAGTGCCATGCTACAGGCATTAGCATGACCTGTAACGCAGCGCTAAATACCGCCGACAAAAAGCTGGCTGTAATGCAGCAGTGCCTCCCCAGCATGATCCCTGACCCCTGGTAGCCCCGATAAGCACAGTAATCCCTGGTATGCTAGTGGTCCCCCCACCCCCCAGCAAGATCCCCAACTGCTGTAGCCACAGTATTTAAATATATGTTCCCTGGTAGTCTAGAGGTCCCCCCAACCCCCAGCATGATCCCCGACCCTGGTAGCCCGAAAAGATAAAATACCTGGTGTGCTAGTAGTCCTCCACCCCCAGCATGATCCCAGACTGCTGTAGCCACAGTATTTAAATATATGTTCCCTGGTAGTCAAGTGGTCCCCCTCACCCCCAGCATGATCCACGACCCCGGTAGCCGAAAGGATAGAAATACCTGGTGGTCTGGTGGTTCCCCCACCAGTGTGCCACCCATTATCCCATACACAGAGTATGTATGGTGCCAGTGACCAGCTCAGCCTCCTCTCACCACCACGGCGGCCACTGACTGCAGCGCGCATGAGGCACTAAGTAGCGGCATGCATGCCGCGGTGATGGCTGACACGTGGTGAGCTGAGCACCGGCCTGTACATATTCGTTTGGGATAACGGGTGCCACACTCCAGCTGGGGAACCACTAGACTACCAGGTACTCTGTCCTTTGGGGCTACAGAGGGTTGTGAATCATGCTGGGGGGTGGGGGGAGCACTAGACTACCAGGGACAATATTTAAATACCGTGGCTACGGGGGTCGGGGATCATGCTAGGGGGTGGGGACCACTAGACCACCAGGGAAAATATTTATATACCATAGCTATGTGGGTCGGGGATCATGCTGGGGAGGACCACTAGACTAACAGGGAAAAGTTCTGAATCTATTTGGTTGCCTGCCTGGTTGTTCGGAGTCCTCAGTCAGTGAATGTGTGTATCTTTAAATTTTTTTTTACTCTCATAATCACCCCCTTTTTTAATTATGTGCCAAAAGAACACATTATTAGTTTCCTGATGTTGATCATGTGTGCCCAACTGACTCACTACTTAGACTGTCGTCATTGGTCTCCCGACTGGCGTAACCTTCCCACCTCCTCCCTTCTCCAGTGTTTTTCACATTGCATAGTGTGGCTATGGGGGTTGGGGATCATGCTGGGGGGGGAGACAATAACCTACCAGGGTAGAGTGTGTAACAGGCACACGTGGGAACAGGGACCATGACGGTAGAGAAGGACTGCCTAGCCCAGCCAGTTTGCCCTGTTCCCTATCAATCTATCGATCAACTTTTATTTATAAAAAAGGCGCTTTTCTCAAATCCAAAGCGCCTGCACAATATCATAAAACAATAAACAGACAAAATTTAAAACTATTATAAATCATTAAAAGCTATGATAAAAAGGTGGGTCTTCAAGGCTCCTTTAAAGCTCAGGACAGTCGGACCATTTCGCACCTGACGAGGTAGAGAATTCCACAGGGTCGGGGCCATCTAACGGATATACTGCATATCCTAGTGAACCTACAGCCTATGGCCCCCACCAGGTTTGCCTTATGCCTGTCCCGTGCATTGAGTCCCCTCACTGTGTTTCACCCACTACTGCAGTGGGGTATCTATGTTGTTGGGGGGGTGCATCACCCAGGCATGTATGGCAATGGGCAGTGTGTCTGTGTTTAGCTATCAATCTATCTATATATATATATATGTAGATATATATCTATCTATATATATATTATCTATATATATATATATATATATACATATATTATGGTAGCACAGTAGTGCTACCGTAGTTAGGGTTGAGTAGCACTTTTAAGGTTAAAGGGTGAAATTTTGCACTTTAATAACTTTGCCACAGTTCAATGGATTTGTCTGAAATTTGGTATACATGATTGGGCATGGTAGATCTTGGGATCTGCCAACTTTCATACCGTTTGGATATACGGCTACAGAGTTATTAAGCGACAACCGAAAGCGCAATTACGTTTTTTTGCTAATTCTTTGCTCTCGCCTACAGGTCGGGTGGTTTGAGCGACTAGTCCGAAAATTTCAGGGAACGTGTGGCCAGGGTCCCCAATGTGCCTTTTGAAGATTTCATGAAAAAATATTAAACAGTTCAAAAGTTATTCAAAAAACAAGTTCCCATTATAAGTCAATGGGAAAAGTTAAAAAGTTTGAAAGTGTCATAAATGCACTTTTTAGTGTCGCAAATGGCCCTAGTAGTGTCGCAAATCTGCCATTTTTTTTTCAGTTAGTGATCAGAAAAATACTTGACATTCAAAATTGGGACCCTCTAGGGACACAATTCTTTCTGTGTTCACCTAGTCGGACCCTGAGGATGCTAGCCATGTCTATTTTGAGGTTAAACACCCCAGAAATATGTTTTTCAAATTTTTGGAAACAGTAGTGTCACAAAGTAATGTCGCACACATGACACTTTTGCAAATTTTTGCGAAAAGGGTCGCAAATTGCAACAGTACTTTTCCAGACTATGGCCAAAATGACAGGAGTTCTTTGCCACCCTGCTGCAAAAGAACTGTTTGGTCTTTTGGGCTGAAAATTTGAGGGACATGAGCCAACATCTCACAGATGTGCCTTTTGGTGGTTTGGCAAAAAAATATTGCATGGCTGCCAAGTTATGGTACTCCAACGGTGACTTTTTTCCCCATAGACTAACGTGGTGGCATACACTGCACCTTTTGGGCTCATATCTCGGAAATGGTGTGAGATACGGAATTTATGTCAAGACGCATTCAGGGAAAATGTAGCCAGGAAAATCATGACTCATGTGAGTTTTTTTTTTTTTTTTTGGTACGGTTACTGAGATATAAGCAATTTAGTATTCCAACACCTCATTTTCAGCTCCAAGACCCATTATTATGCATGCATTCTTTGTACACACTGTGTTTCTCTATACAGCCATTGGGCAAAAACAGGGTATGCGCTTCTGTTAATGTGACAGTTACTGTTTCCACTTGTATTTACGTACTCGTTTGCATTACTGTTCCCGTCTACGCCACCGTGTGTGTTACCCTTCGCGTTCTCGTTTGAGCTTGCCTTTGCGTTACTGTTATCATTTGCGTTTCCACTACTGTTTGTGTTTGCGTTTCGGTTTGCGTCACCGTGTGCATTATCATTTGCGTTAACGGCAGCCCTTTCGTTTGCGTTTGTCTTTTGTTTTGCATCTTCGTTGCTGTTACTGTTACCATTTGCATTTCCTATTGTGTTACTGTGCCTGTGCGCATTACGGTTTGCGTTTCCATAGGTGCTTGCATTTGCTTTTGCATTTCTGTTTCCTTTGGTGTTATTGTTGTTGTTACTGTTACCATTTACATTTACAATTGCGGTAACATGACCGTGTGCGTTACAGTTTGCGTATCCGTATGTGCTTGCGTTCCTGTTTCCGTTTCTGTTTCCTTTGCCATTATTGTTCATGTTAACTTTACCACTTGCATTTAGAATTGCGGTACCATGCCTGTGCACGTTACGGTCTGTGTTTCCATGCGCGCTTGCGTTCGTGTTTTCGTTTCTGTTTCCTTTAGTGTTATTGTTGCTGTTACCATTAACATTTGCATTTACAATTGCGGTAACGTGACCGTGCATGTTACAGTTTGCGTTTCCATATGCGCTTCCATTCCTGTTTCCGTTTCTGTCTCCTTTGGTGTTATTCTTCATGTTAACTTTACCATCTGCATTTACAGTTGCGCTGCCATGTCCATGCATGTTAAGGTTTACGTTTCCATATGCACTTCTGTTCCCGTTTCTGTATCTGTTTCCTTTGGCATTATTCTTCATGTTAACTTTACCATTTGCATTTACAATTGTGGTACTGTGCCCATGCGCGTTACGATTTGCGTTTACGTGCGCACTTGCATTCGCATTTCCATTTTTATTCCCTTTGGTGTTCTTTTTGCTGTAACACTTAACATTTGCATTTAAAATACCAGTGTCGTCACTGTGCACGTTACCAGTTGCGTTTTCATATGTGCTTGCATGTCTGTTTGCATCACTGTTCACTTCAGCGTCACTTTGCGCTTGCATTTCTATTAACGTTTGCTTTACCATTTACATTTGCATTACCATGTGCGTAACTGTTGGTGCTTGCATTTGCATTGCTGTTACTGTTACTATGTGACAAGACATCATGTGGTGGGGGCCCCACGCTCCCAGCACCGTATTACATTCACTATTTATCGTACTCATTCTTAAAAAGAAGTGAAATTAGAGGCAAAAAACTCCATTTAATGCATCAGTTAGGGTTGTTCCACAGCGACAAAGTGAGGAAATTCAATGTTAGGGATGAAAGCCCTTGGACCCCCAGCCCACCTCCCCAACCAGCATCGGGGTGCCTTTGAGGTCGTCGGTCCTAACTCTCACCCCATTCTCCTATACCTCTTCTTTACACATGTGATGGGGTGAGGTTGGGGCCCGGCGACTGTCTGCACCACTATGCGGTTGGGCATGGTGAGCTGACAAGGGGGGCTTTCAACCCTAACACCAAATTTCCTCACTTTGTCACTATGGAAAACCCTAACTGATGTATTAAATGATTTTTGCCTCTAATTTCCTTCTTTCGAGTAAATCGATAAACAATGATATATGCGTATGAGGTGGAGCACATTAAATGGAATTTTTGCCTCATATATATATATATATATATATATATATATACTCTGTATATATATATATATATATATATATATATATATATATATATATATATCTGTATATAGGAGGATTATAGGCACAGCCTATGTAGATCTTCTTGGCTGATCCTATAACTAGCTCTATTATGAGTCATTCAGTGGTAGAATTGCTTGCCCTACTGGCCGAGATTACTGAACCAGTAAGTTGGTCCTTAACATAAATAAGTACCCTGCCACCTTTCTTATTCCCTGGTCTGTCATTTTGGTAGAGAGAGTAACCATTCAAACTGCACAGGGAGTCTGGACAGTGTGGTTTGAACCATGTCTCAGTTATGCCCAAGACGTCAGGTTTGTGAACTTCTACCCAAGCCTCAACCTCCTGCATCTTAGGTAGTAAACTTCTTGCATTTAGATGTGCTATCCTTAAACCTTTGTTGCAAGTCAACTAGGAGCTGACCTGCGAAATTGAGGGGCGGTTAGGGCCCAGGTTCTGTTCTATATCCCCGCATATCAGCAGTAGTGCTCTAAGGTGCATGAGAATCCATGCTGTATCCCTGGTTGAGCACACTCTCTGTGATTGTTTGTTAATTAGATAAAGACCTATTCCCTGACGCTCCCATTTACTGAGCAGGGCTAGGGTCGACAGAAGTTGAGCCAATAAGGTCGGGTGATCTGCCTGTGGAAAGCCACATATTACAGAGGAAGAATGCTTGTCCGATGTGTATTGGCCAGAGCTGAGGACCGTACCACAGAGATCACATGCTAGTAGCTGCAGTACTAGATAGAGTGCCATGCAAGTGGGCATAGATATATGCCATAAAATTAATCCAATGCTTTTCCCTTCACCAGTCACCTCATTCATGATTACAGATAGATGCTCATTTAGTGCATAGTAAATATATCATTTGATATTGCACCAAGTCTTCACCCAATTTTATCTCTATGCCCATTTCTTCCCACAACACATACATACACCAAAGACAAAAAAGGGGACATATGCATGCCTATATTATGTTTCAGCACTTCTGTAAAACATTTTTGAACTACCTCCAGACCCAGAATGACCTAGTAGTGTTTTCTTTCCAGTTTCAAACACTCAGTTGGGTTTTAACTCTGTTGGATAAAAGAAGATGTTTTATTTATTGACTTTCTACATAATAATGGACCAAATAATCACATACCCTCTATGCTTACACTTGCACCCTCATCTCCTAGGTGGCAGGTCCCTGCATTATCACTGCACTGCATTGTAATGGTTTTGTTGTTTACCCTGTAACATATATATATATATATATATATATATCTACTGTAGATATATATAGATATATATATATATATATATATATGGACACACATACACATATTGCAGAAAACTTTGTTAATGCATCAGTTGGGGTTGTCATTACAATGACAAAACTTTAGAAATTCAATGTTATGGTTACCAACCTTACCCCCCCCACCCCCACTCTCCACACACCAACAGGCATCGGGGAGTGCCTTGGGTTTGTTGGCCTTAACTGTCACCCCATTCCATTTGTAGGTAAGCTGAGTGGTCCAGTGTGGGACAATGGAGTGAAAGTTAGGTTCAACAACCCCAGTGCACACCCCGCCACCTGTTGGTGTGTGGAGAGTAGGGGGGTAGAGTTGGTAACCATAACATCGCATTTCCAAACTTCTGTTGTGGTAATGATAACCCTAACTGATGCATTAATGAAGTTTTTTTCAATTAATTTCCCTTCTTTTTGAGAAAGTGTAATGTTACTCGTATGGGGTTGTGAGGGCCCTGTGCCCTCATCATGCATACATTTTTAATTGTCTCTGATTTTCATGTAGGAGTGCTCCCATCCATACATAAGTGTACTGATATTTTAATAATATCACATCTCCGTGTGAGAGCGCAGGGCCCTCTACTGCATAATGTAGGGCTCTGCGCTCCCATTATTGCATAATGGGATCCAAATGTGGTAGGGCCCTGAGCTCCCTTGTGCCCATAAGTATAGAGACATATCGCATGCCTAGAGCCATTCCAGGTAACCCTAGTGCTGCAAAAGTTGCAGTATCTCAGGAACCATAGGAACTTTGGAAAAAAAATAATTCACAGTTGTAGTCATGACCTGGCCACCTCCACACATGCTTAGTAAGCTGCACTTAGCAAAACATCTGTATCTCAAAACGTTTTCAAGATATAGCCTCTGAAAGGCGCTATGACCACCACAATGTTATCCTATGGGAAAATTAGCAACTTTGGAGTGCTGTAACTATGGAACCGGTGTCCATTTCTTCACCACACCAGCAAAATGCACATCTGTGGTTCAAGGGCTTGCCACCCTGCACATTTCAGCCCACAAATCCTAACAGTTTTCTTGCTATGAAGTGGCAAAGAAACTGATTTTTGGGGTTGTTTACCTGCTTTCACTTTGAGATTATTTTTTTGGCCCATAGGTTATAATGGAACATTTTAAATTTAATAACTTTTGAACAGATTAATATTTTTTCACCAAGCCTTCAAAAGGCACATCTGTGAGGCAACGGCTTTCCACCCTGAAAATTTCAGACCACAACTTAAAGCTGTTTCTGAGATCCAGGTGCACAAAGAAATGTAGAAAACACAGATTTTTCAGTTTTTTAACTTTGTATCTCAAAAACCACACAACAGATTTCCACAAAATTTGGTAGGTCAGAGATGTACCCCTAGACATTGAGCATGCCAAATTTCATGCAAATCCATTTAAAGGTTCCAAAGTTATTGACTTTCAAAAATTTGGGGTTCAGAGGAAACGTGAGGAAGAATTTCTTCACAGAACGGGTGGTGGACAAGTGGAACACCCTGCCAGAGGAAGTGGTGGGGGCTGAAACAATCATGGAATTTAAGAATGCATGGGATAGACATAAAGGAATTCTGGAGGTCAGCGGTAAGGGACAACAGACTCCTAGGAAAACATAAACTGAACTTACAAGCTCAAAAGGGCAGACTGGGTGGGCCACAGGCCCTTATCTACCGACACTGTCTATGTATCTATGTATCTATGTAACAAAGAAGTTTCCTATCCTATGGAAAAATTTGCAACTTTGGAGTGCTGTAACTATGGAACCTGTGTTCATTTCTTCACCAAACAAGCAAAGGGCACATCTGTGGGGCAAGGGCTTGCCCATATACCATTAGCACAATGACGTTTCTACAGTGAAGACCATCACAGTGACAAATCTTGGCAGGTCACTGTGATGGTCCCGCTGTACACCAGCACTCTGTCTCACGGTGTTACGCCCCCAACCTGAACCAACTCTGACTCAGAGTTGGTTATTTGGAGATGGGGTGGTGTAGGGGAAAAGACCCCCACAAAAAAATACTCTGTTCCTGATGGGAACAATGTCGACAGTCTGCATTGTTCCCATCGCTGTAAGGGATGTCAGCAACATTGTTGTAGACGTATGTTGATGGAAGCGGGCTTGCCACCCTGCAAATTTCAGCCCAAAAGTCCAAAATATTTTCTTGCTATGAAGTGGCAAATAAACTGTTTTTTGGGGCTGTTTACCTGCTTTCACTTACAGATCATGTATTATTTTCCCATAGGCTAGAATGGGAAACTTTAAAGTTTAATAACTTTTGAACAGATTAATATGCTTTCATCAGACCTTCAAAAGGCACATCTGTGAGGCAGAGACTTTCTAATCAGAAAATTTCAGACCACAACCTAAAGCCATTTCTGAGATCCAGGTGGACAAAGAAATGTAAACAAGCATGGCTATTTCTGTTTTTTCAACATTCTATATCTCAGAAATGTTACAACAGAGTCCCACAAAATTTGGCTGGTCATGTGACCAACCCTTAGCCATTATGCATGCCAAGTTTCATGGAAATCCATCAAACAGTTCCAAAGTTATTAACGTTCAAAACAACCATGCCAGTATAATATATATATATATATATACTGTAAATATATACATATACTGTTAATATATACATATTTATTCATGGCAAAAAAACTCTGTTTAATGCATCGGTTAGGGTTGTTCCACAGTGACAAAAGCGATGAAATTTGGTGTTAGGGTTACCACCCCTTGCACCCAATGCCCACCCCGTACCCACCAACAGGCATCGGGTGTGCGTTGGGGTTGTTGGCCCTAACTCTCACCCTATTCCATGTGTAAATAAGCTGAGGCAGTGCAGTATAGGAGAATGGGGTGAGAGTTAGGACTGGCGACCCCAATGCACACCCGATGCCTGTTGGCAGGGATAGGGTGGGTGTGGGGTAAGGGTGGCAACCTCAACACTGAATTTCCTCACTTTTGTTGCTGTGGAACAACCCTAACTGATGCATTAAATGGATTTTTTGCCATGAACTTACCTCTGTTTGAGAATGTACACTATAAATAGTGAATGGATCAGGAGCCGCCTCTTGGACCCCTGCATTCCCACCATGTGATTTTTTTTGTCACTTTGCTGCACAAAAACTGTATGACCGACCGAAATGAAAATGGTTAAATGAAGACATGTACTATGACACACTGTGTGTCCAGAATTGTGTGTACATCCATTCAATGGTCACACCACGCCATGAGCAAACAATGTAACATGCACAATTCAGCAACCGTAAGCACCAGTGACCCGAAGATAAGCACAGTGAAAGATGAATTATAAATCTTTGTACATTCCAAATGCCAGACAAATCAGACACACTGTTCAGAAGTTATTGAAGTGTAATGAATCAAATTTTCATTCGTCAGAGTGGCATAATTCTGCACCTGTTAATGTTTTACACATGAAACCATGGTAAGACACCTCTGTGCCACTAGGGCCACCTATGCTATAAATTTAAAGGCAGTAGCACCATGCAGAACGCTATATGCAAAACATTAACTGCGTCATGCAGTATCTCTGCAGTGAATTATTTTTCAAAACATGTAAACAACATAATTCACGTCTCCAAGACATCCACTCAACACCCTCCAAATAGAAACATAGAAACATAGAATTTGACGGCAGATAAGGACTGCTTGGCCCACCTAGTCTGCCCATTTTCCTACCTAACAGATAAGCTGCAGATCCTAGTTAACCAACAGCTTACTTCCTCCTACCCCCCACTAGGACTGCCTTATGCCTGTCCCATGCATTCTTGAAGTCCCCCACTGTTCTTGACCCCACGACCTCCTCAGGGAGGCTGTTCCATCATCCACAACCCTCTCAGTGAAAAATACTTCCTCACATTACCTCTGAGCCGTCCCCTTCTATCTTCAAATTGTGCCCCTTGTTCTTGCACATCTCTTTTTCTGGAAGATGCTACCCTCTTGGACTTGTTAATTCCCTTGAGGTACTTGAAAGTTTCTATCATGTCCCTCTCTCCCTTCTTTCCTCAAGGGTATACATATTAAGCTCCTTTAGTCTTTCTTCGTATGTCTTCTGGTGCAGACCCTGCACCATTTTGGCTGTGAAATGGATGTGAAAAGAACAAACCATTCCAGAGACATTCAATTTTTATTTTTCTGTACCTTTAAGAAGTCTTCCACCACAAAATGGCTGAAATCATGGCCGAAAATGCACTAAAATAGCAGACCTTGCAGCTGTAAAATCAGTAACTGTGAAGTGGGCCAACTTCAAATGGCCATAACTCTGGAACGGTACAGCAGTTTTTCACCAAACAA
The DNA here is from genome assembly GCA_016271365.2 of Neoceratodus forsteri. Classification (NCBI taxonomy): domain Eukaryota; kingdom Metazoa; phylum Chordata; order Ceratodontiformes; family Ceratodontidae; genus Neoceratodus; species Neoceratodus forsteri. Next base: position 301,882,035 of record CM057458.1, on the reverse strand, counting down.
AAACTGATATGTTTCTTGAACAAATGTCTTTCTACTTGCCAAGTGTCAGAATAGTCAACCACACACTGACTGTGCTAAGCATCACAGAAGACAGTGCAGAAAAATAGCAAAAACAATGTTTTGCACTGCACTAAGCAAATGCAAAAACACAAACGGTAATGTTAACGCAAATGGTGATGGAATTAGTGAGGTAAAATAAAACTGTAACGATAACGGTAACACAAGCGCAAACGGTAATGCATACGGTGATGAAAATGTAAATGACAACGCAAACGGTAAGAGAAACGCAAGTACAAATGTTAATGAAAACAGAAATGGTAATGCAAACGGTAACACAAACACTAATGGCAACAGAAACACAAACGTTAATGAAAGCAGTAACGCAAATGCTAACGCCAATGGAAATGCAAATGGTAATGAACATGCAAATGATAACACAAAGGCAAACAGAAATGCAAATGGCAACGGTGATGCAAAAGGAAACAGTAACGCAATCGACAACAGAAATGCTACCGAAAATGCAAATGCTAAGGCCAACAGAAACGTAAACAGTGATGAACACGCAAACAGTAATGGTAATGCAATTAGAAATGCAAACTGTAATGGTTACACCAACGATGACGCCAAAGGAAACACTAACACAAACGTAAACACAAGCACATATGCAAACGCAAATGGTAATGCACATGGTGATGCAAAAGGAAATGCAAACAAAAACAGTACTAGAAATGCAAATGGTAACAATAATGCAAATGCAAGCGAAAACGCAAAGGGTAACACACATGGTGACGTAAACAGAAATGCTAATGCAAGCGGTTACGGAAACGCAAGTGAAAACGCTAACTGTAACAGTAATGCAAATGCACACTTTTTTTCCCAAAAAGGTGCATTCAAAAGCACAGTGATTACAAAGAATGTATGCATAATAATGGCCCTCAGAGCAGAAAATGAACACTTGGAATACTAAATTGCTTATTTTGCAGGAACCGTGCAACGTAAAAAAAAAAATTTAAAATTTCATATTATTTATGACTTTCCTGGCTAGTTTTGTACTTAGCCTCCTAGTGGGGGGTGAAGTATTCTTCCAACGAAAAGTCCATATCTCGAAACGTTTTCAAGATACGGGCCCCGAAAGGTGCGGCGGACGCCGTAATGTTAGCCTATGGGAAAAATCATCAACTTTGGAGTGCCATAACTTTGCAGCCCTCTAATATTTTGTCACTAAACCACCAAAAGGCACATCTGTCGGATCTTGGCTTTCTTCCTTCCAAATTTCAGCCCAAAAGACCAAACTGTTCTTTTGCAGTAGGGTGGCAAAAATTCCCTATTGTTTTGGGTATAGTGTCGCAAAGTGCTTTTGCAAATCACGACACTTTTGCAAATAAAATCACGAAAGTGTCACATATGGGACACTACTTTGCGACACTACTTTTTACAAAAATTTAAAAACATTTCTGGGGTGTTTTATCCCCCACAAAAAAATCATGGCTGGCATCTTCAGAGCTCAATTAGGTGAACACAACAGGAATTGTGTCCTAGAGGGTCCCAAATTTAAATACCAAGCATTTCTGTGACCACCAACTGAAAACAAGATGGCTGATTTGCGACACTACAAGCGTCATTTGTGAAAGTAAAAAGTGCATTTGTGATACTTTCGCATAGTTTAACTTTTCCCATCGACTACAATAGGAAATTTGTTTTTTTTAATAACTTTTGAACCATTTAATATTTTTTCACAAAATCTTCGGAAGGCACATTAGGGACCATGGCTGCATGTTCCTTAGGGTTTTGGACCAGTCGTGCAAACCATGCGACCTGTAGGCACGAGCAAAGAATGCACAAAAATGTGTAATTTTTGTGTTTTTCGGTGCTCTGTAGCTCAGCAATTGTATATCCAACCATTACAAAACTTGGTAGATCCAGAGATCTATTGTACCAGACCATGCATTCCACATTCCAAATTTCAGGCAAATCCATCATACGGTGGCAAAGTTATTAAGCTGCCAAATTTCAGATTAAACCTTAAATAGGGTACTCAACTCTAACTATTGTGGCACTACCGTGCCACTGTTTTATATATATATATATATATATATATATATATATATATATATATATATATACACACACACACACACACACACATACAGTTCTTAGGTAGCAACATCCTCTAACAATAAGTCTGAAATTCACTGATTACAAAATTAAGTTAATAGGTAGAACACAGCTGTCATCAGGATAAGGTGACTACCATTTAGCCAGTTTCAAGGTGGGAGAAAAAGGAAACTAGCGGGGGGGGGGGGTGTAAATTGCCAGTATATAATTCTGTAAAGCACTTTAAGATGTAGTGTAAAACACAGAGACATACAAGTTCTCAGCAGAAAATGGCCCTTTGGCCCATCCAGTCTGCATAGCCCTACCTATCTAATGTTGACTGTGACTGCTCTGGTGACCTACTGGGTCATGATGTCACACGCCTAATAGTGTACGACATTATGGCTAAACTGGTACAGGGTAGTATGTAAGTGCTAATGGTGCAATACTGCTTATACTGCTCTATGCGGGATTGCACCATTAACACTTTCCCAGGTAGAGGATATGACCTCTGCTGGGAGTGGGTTCTATCGAGCAGCTGCCGTGGCTTACAGGATTGAGCCACAGCAGCAAAAACCCAGGCACTGTGTCTGGGACCGGGTTTGATTCCTGGTCCCAGAATCTTTTATTTTTTATTTACTTGTATGCTTCCCGAGTTGAACCCCAACCCAGGTTGAGAATCTTTAGTGGGGGGGGGTTCAGGGGCACAGCCCCCCACAGAAAAATGACTCATGCCTCGTGGCAGAAATTGCGCTGTATTGGCAGTGTGATTTTGCCATGTGGCATAATGTCTTGCGACATTATGACCCCGTGCCCTCTGGTGAACCCTCAGTCATGCCCCTCTTCCCTTTTGTCATTGTCTTTACCAGCCCCATGTGTCTGTCCCATCCATGCTTAAAATCCCTTACTGATTTGCACAACTACCTCCTTTGGTAGTCTATTCCATCCAGGACCACCCTTGCTTTGACAAAATGCTTTCTAATGTCCCTCTTAAACCTCCCACCTGCCAGCTACATTGATTTCCCCCTGGTGCTTGTGTTCCTACTCAGTGAGAACAACTCTTTGCCATCTACTTTATTTATCCTGTGGAGGTATTTGTATGTCTCTATCATGTTTGATCATGGCCCCGCTCTCATCTCTAGTGTGTACATGCTGAGATCATTCAAACTGTCCATGTAAGTCTTTTCTGACTGACCCTGGATAGTTTTTGTTACCCTCCTCTGCACTGCCTCCATTCAAGCTTTATTCAAGTACAGGACCCAGGACTGCACACAGTACTCCAGGTGAGGACGCACCTGAGATCTGTACAGTGGCAGAATCACCTCACTCTTCTGGCTACTGATGCCCTTTCCTATATATTCCATCATCCAACAGTATTCATCTGCACCACTGCCCTGTTGCACTGCACTGTTGTTTTTAAATTGTTCAGTAGTATTACCTACCTCCATTCTGTATTCTGTTTTCATATTGTTCACCCTAAGTGCATTACCTTGCACTTCTTAGTGTTGAATTTCAACTGCCAGACCTTTGACCATTCCTCTACTCTTTCCAGGTCCTCCCTCATATTTCTTGCCCCTTTCTCACTATCAGCTCTTCTGCAGATCTTAGTATCATCTATGAAGAGGCTGACTTTCCCCTGGATCCTTTCTCCAATATCACACATGAAGATGTTGAAGAGGACCAGACCAAAGACTGGTCCCAGTGTCACACCACTGCTGACCTCCCCAGCTTCTGAGTGTTCCCCGTGAAAGCCAGCCCTCTAGGTTCTGTCACTAAGCCAATTTCCTACCCAGCTTGTGACCTTTTCTACTGCTCCCAGGTCACCCAACATTTCAACCAATCGCTCATGTGGAACAGAGTCAGAAGCTTTGCTGAAGGCATGGTACACCCAAAGAAGTTGATCAGGTCTGTCAGACATGACCTCCCTTCTGTGAACCCATACTGTCTGATAACCTGTAGTCTGTTTGCTTGTAGGAAACCCACTAGCATCTTCATTGTTAAGGTCTCTAATAACTTCACCAATATGGATGTCAGACTGACAGGTTTGTAGTTCCCTAGTTCATCCCTATTTCTACTCTCATGCAGATAAACTGCATCCATTGTCCTCCAGTCCCTAGGTACTACTTCCTTCTCCAGCAGACTGTTGAGCTCAGTCGGTGGCACTGCTAGGACTTATCCCTCGGAGATGCAGCCCATCCAGACCCAATGGCATGTCCAGCTTTTGTGCATTTAAGCCCTTTATCAACTTGACTCCAAAATCACAAGGGGCCACACACCTAGCTATCTACCAGAGATGTTGAAGCTGTGTCCCCTACAAGGACTTGTTTAATAGGGTACCTATATAGGATTCTTCTTGGAATCCTGAACTACCTGGTTGCAGCTTGAGATTGTGCCCCTCGTTTATGAACCTTATTTAAACTTATGCAACTCTGTGGAGTTAACCGTACTGCACCCTCATATGTATCTGTATTTTTTATCATATCCCTCACTTCCACTTGTGCTCCTGACAAAACATGTTGAGACTTTCCAGTCTCTCCTTATCAGGCACATCCTGCTGTACCTGGCTAATTTCCATCACCCTTAGCGCTATAGTTTCCAACATGTCTCTGTCCTGCTTCAGATATGGGCTCCAGACTGCACACAGTACTATTGTTGTTGTTGAACCAGAGACCTGTACAGTGGCAGTATTAGCTCCCTTCTGCAACTAGGGAACCTTCGCTTGATGCACCTCAATGTCTGGTTTGCCTTTCTATGTCCTTTACTGTACTGGGAGGAGGTGTTTTAGACTATTGGTAATTATCACCACAGGTCCCTTTCTTCCTTTGAGTGCTACACCTTGACTCTATTTATGTAGTAATCTATTTGTGGGTGTGTGCCATTAATGGGCATTACATTAAAAATGTAAACTTACACATATTCCCATGTTTAATTTTACACTCCTTTAAAACCTACCTTATTGCAATTCCTTTTCCAGATAACCCTTGCCTGGGTGCTTTTGTGCGAGATTCTTTGACTTTTAGATTACTTTACATTTCTTGGCATTGCCTTTCAGTTGTCAGATACTGGACCACTTCTCCAGTCACTCTCCATCATGTTTCATGTTGCTGATTCCCTCTCCTTTACCCACCGACTTGAAGAATTTTATATTGTCTGTAGATAGATTCAATTTCCCCTGTTTCTCTACTCCACTATCCCTCATATACATGATAAAGAAAGCAGCCCCAGGACAGACCCCTGAGGCACCCCAGCAACTCCCCGATATCAGAAAACTTTCCATTCAGGACCACTCTCTGAGTTCTATCTCTCAATTTATTCCCAATGCAGTTACTTTAGTTAGCCCATGCCATAATTCTAGGTCACTCTCCTTCTTGAATCAAAGGCCTTACTGAAATCCAGGTGCAGTATGTCATCTATCTGACTTCCATCAACTGTTTGTATCACTGAGCTGAAAAACACAATCAGGTTTGTTTGGCAGAACTTATCTCTTGTGATCCCATGCTGATTTCCTATCAAAAACCTGTTTTCGCCCAGGAATTCGACTATGTGACCCTTTATAATTATTCCTAGTTGCCAGCTCCATGGCACCAAGTGAAGGGGGTTGCTTGGCACACTGGTGACCCTGGTTCACGCCCCAAGCCCAGGTGTCAAAAGTGGAGGCCGGCAGGGAGAGAGACCAGAGCGTCCATTGGATGCTTCCCTCCGGGGGGGGGAGGGCCTTAGGCACCTGGAGGTGGAGTGGGTGACATGCTAGACAGCGTGAAGCCTCAACACACCACCACACACCCCTGCCTCAAGTTGCCATCATGCTCAGGCCCAATCAGGGTGGAGGGAGTGGGGAAGGCAGAAAACGGAAAAATGCCCCCCCAATCGACCAGGTGAAAGCCTCCAGTCCCCATTGCCATGAAGCCCCAGAAAGTATCTAGGCTGACCCTGCAGCACCCGGGATACATACTTATGAACATATGAATGTGTCAGCAGAAACAGACAACCTGGTCTATCTACATCTGCTCAAGTGTGCAGCTAGCACCCCTAGTTTGCAGCTGCCCCACCCCCTCCCACTAGTTGTGCCTAAGGGGTGCTTCCCCCTGGTAGGGAAGGACCCACTCAACAAAGTGATACATTGGGTTATCCGGGGAGCTGATAATAGGTGAAGTGGATGGCGGCAAGGGACAGAGTGATGGCAGGTGCACTTTGGAGGCTCAAAGGAGTGGCCATTTGTGGGAGCCCGGGGAAGGAGCAAAAAAAAATCATTATTTCTAGTAGTTTGTCAAGCCCACTAGCCTATAATTTCCCAGGTTCTCCGTATCTTCACTTTTGTGCAAGTACCGTTCTTCAGAACTTTGCAAGCGCAGAGGTCCTTTGCCTACCATGCTCCATGCTGGCTTAATAAACTCCCCTCTGTCATAACCAATGATCCCAAATTGGGGCTATTTAAGAGAAAACTCCAACACCTTACCTCTGTAAGTAACTGTGACTGCTAACCCCACCTTTACCTTACCTGTCATATCTCACCTGCTGCTTACTTCCCCTCTGCCTTGCTCCCTCTTCACCCCTCACTAACCTGATGAACCTTATCTCCTTCTTCCCTGCCCCTTCCTCCCTCACTTTCCTGTTTCCCCCTTCTATGTTACACTTATTTTACCCTCACCCACACCCCCACTGCGACTCCAGACAAAACTCAATATTCTGACTGCTTCATTTTATGTCTGTTAAATATGTATCCACCTGTATGTAAATTATACCCTGTAACACTGCACTTTTTTTGTTTTCATTGTTCCTTTTCTCCTTGTACTGTGTTTCTTTGTTTGACTTGATGTGGAACCTTTATAAATGAACTTCTAGCTCGAAGGTGCAATTCAAATAAGTAAATACATTTTTATCATTTTCTGTGGCCCCTTCTGCTATCCTTAGCTGTGTATTTGATTTTGCTGAAGAGCTGTTTGGTTTTCTCTAGCTTTCTGTGTGACACCTCCTTGTTGTTCCCATTTTTATCCCCTTTGTAGACCCAAAAGACTTTCTTTTTTGTCCGACACTGCATCCATCGCTCATTTGTACAGCCATATTAAATTCCTGCTGTATGCTTCTTTGTCTCTCTAACATATTTAATGCATCGCTGGGCCACCACTAATACTGGCTACATATTTCATTACTGCCCATTTTTTCTGTCCTTCTAATTTGTGTATATTTTTATCCTGATCTTTGATGAATTCTATCACTTTGTCAGAGTCCATGTTATTAACATCAGGGACCACAGTTCTAGTGGAAGACTAGGTTTGCTGGCAAAGGCACCTAGCTTCACCTGAGCTCTTTTCTTCTAGGTCGCTTCAAAGGACAGAGCAAAGAACCTTACCAGAGCAAGGAAAAGGATTAAGCCTTCTTTTGACTAGACAGATTTACTGTGTGTTATTATTTTCTTTTGTACTCACATGGATTGTTACTGTTTGTTGCTAATATTTTATTGCTTTATTTTTCTCTGATTCAAATTGTTGTTACTGAGTATACCTTCTGCTGCATTATTACAGGGTGTGCCTACAGATGTGTGCTTGCAGATTACTGCTGTAATCTTCTGATTCAAATTGTCTTTTGCAAGGTATATCTTCTGTTACTGCTTTATTTTTCTCTGTAGCAAAGTGTTTCTTACAGGGTATATCATCTGTGAAATTATTACAGGTTACAGGTTTTACAGTTTTATCTATCATTAAGATAAGCTTTCAGGGCTACTGCATTAGTTGCTGGCTGATTGTTTCTGCTCTTACCTCCTTGTTTTTTTCGTCTGTGGTTCTGCTTTTTCTGCAGGGGAAGGGCCCTGCCACCCACCCCCATCCCCACACACAACACACTACACTCCTTTTATAGGGTAGCACAGTCATGACATTTCCTGTAGCAAAGCAGGAAGGGGCAGATCAGAGGAGTATCCACACAGTGACCTCATTTACAGGGGCACAAGTAATTTAACTTGTTATAACAAGTTATACAAAAACAAACAAAATACAAAATCAAACTTTTGCTTTCATTTTCCTTCTTCTAATTACTCTGACCAGGTTATAACCCAGCAACTTATCTAGAATGAATATTATTAACTGCAGATACTGTGGGACACTTTTCAGAAGGGCAGTTTTATAGGATTTAGGACACTGCCCTACAAGCTGGGCCATTGGAGATTTAAGGGCTCAGCTCCAGGCAGCATGGGCAGAGATTGCACACCTCAAATCACATATTCAGGAGGAATTATATTATAAGAACCACCCACCATTTCCCCAACATCCAACAGAAGCACCTCGACCACAAAGGGTAGTTGGTTCAGGAGGCTGACAGGTGGTTAGGAGGGGCAAATCGGGTGCCCCATCACTCAGTGCTCTCCAAAATATCGCCTCCACAAACTATATAAAAACTACAAACAGGTATCTGTCTCTATCTCCGAAATCAAACAAACGGGCAGAGGACACTGCAGCACAGGGGACAGCACAACAAAACTCACCCAAAACAGGAACTAAAACCAAAAAACAAAAAGGAAATCCAAAAAACTTCTGATCATAGGAGACTCCATGATTCGGGGAGTTGATACCTATCTCCAGTCAGGGGTAATGGTCAGATGTCTCCCAGGTACATCAGCATGGAGAGACACTGACTGCATTGCTAAAATTGTACAGGAAGCTGGAGGAAAACACTGATGTCCTAGTACACATAGGCACTAATGATCTCGCCAGCCGGTCAGTTGTGGAGACCAAGGAACACCTGACCAGGCTGGGTGACAAACTATTATCCATTTTGTCCAGCATCTCCTTCTCTGAGAGTCTGCCAGTCTGGGAGAGGAGGGCAGATGGACGGAAGGTCAGAGAAGGGGAGATAGGGGAGCTAAACATGTGGCTCAAGTGCTGGTGCCAGGAAAAAGGACACATATTTGTAGGGAACTGGCAACAGTTTTGGGAGTGAAAGTTCTTTAAATCTGATTGACTGCATCTGACTAAGGAGAGAGTCAGTGCATTGGAGCAGAAGTTTGACATCTTTGCAGAATATTTAAACTAGCAAATGGGGAGAGGGGTGCAGCATATGAAACATCGAATGGGAAGAACCCCCCCTCAGCTAGTGGTCAAACAGAAGTTCAGCATGTTTGTAGTTCATTTGCATCACCAGGTAAGGAAAAAGGTCTGGCTCCCCATACGATGCACAGGGGAAATGCCAGACCTCACCCAACAACTAACACACAGAAATCTGGCCAATGGAAAATCATGTACACAAATGTTCACAGTCTGGGAAACAAGATCCCAGACCTGCAGGCAATAATGACAGAGGCTAAACTGGACATAGTAGCCATTAGCGAGACCTGTTTTACCAGTAATCACACTTGGGAGACTTCAGTACCTGGCTATGTACTGTTCAGAAGAGATTGAGGTGCAAAAAGGGAGCGGGTGGAGTGGCCCTTTATGTCAATGAAAATATCAAAGCTACAGAAATTCAGAATACACATAAGGAGCCAGAAGAACTGTGGGTCACCCTGGAAACAGGAAATGGGTCAGTCATTACAAACTGGGGTTATCTAGAGGCCTCCAGACCAGGGGGAGGACATAGACACATTACTGTTAGAAGATATACAAAACATGACAGCTAAAGGGAGGTTCTGATAACGGGAGACTTCAAGATGCCAGATACAGATTGGTCAATACCAGCAGGAACATCTGCCAGAACTAGACACATAGTGGATTCCTGGGGGGAGGACATCAAACAACTGGTACAACAACCCACAAGTGACAGGGCTATACTACATCTAGTACTGACTAACAGGGAAAGGATCACAGATCTCCAGGTAGAAGGTTACCTAGGGGCCAGTGACCATCACATGGTGTGGTTCAATTTGGCCACTAGAACTAAATCATCCCATTCCAAAGCAAAAATATGGGACTTCAGATGAGCTGACTTTGATAAGATGGCCAACAGAGTTAAGCTAGCCCTGGCAAGAAGAAATACAGGTGACAGGGTACAGGCAAAGTGGGCAAGCATTAAGGATGCAATACTTGAAACAACATCCCACTGTGTTAGAGAGAAAAGGAAGTGCAAAAGAAGAAGGAAACCACTTTGGCTCTCAAAAACAGTAGCAGAAAAGGTCAGAGCCAAAAGGCTGGCCTTCAGGAAATGTAAGGGAATGCAGCAGGATGAAGATAGGGAGGTATACCTAACTTTCCTAAAGGAAGTAGGGAAGGCAGTAAGGCAGGCAAAGTCCCAAACCGAGGAAACACTGGCACAAACAGTAAAAGAAGGTGACAAGACTTTCTATAGATACATTAGTGAAAGGAGAAAGTCCACAGGGGGTATTGCTAAGATCAAAGGAGATAATCCTAAATAGATACTTTTGCCCAGTATTTACTGAAGAGAATGTAGGGCAGGGCCCACAGCTCAGCACCATGGACACAGGGGGGAGGGAGGTGTGCACTAGTTGCCTTCACAAAAGAAAGGGTCCTACAAGAGCTCGATAAGCTCAGGGTGGACAAGGCAATGGGACCTGATGGCATACATCCCAGGGTACTAAAGGAGCTAAGGGTGGAACTAGCAGAGCCATTATCAGAACTGTTTAGTGAGTCTCTGAGCACAGGAGAGGTCCTAGAAGACTGGAAAAGGGCTCATGTGATCCTGCTCCACAAGACTGGTAGCAGGGAGGAGGCAGGGAATGACAGACCAGTCAGTCTTACCTCAGTAGTGGGCAAGATTATGGAGGCACTCCTTAAGGAAAGGATAGTGCAACACCTGGAATCCATAGGAGCACAGGATCCAAGACAGCATGGGTTTACAACAGGAAGGTTCTGTCACACTAATCTCATAGATTTCTTTGACTGGGTAACCAGAGTGGTGGACCAAGGGGGAGCAGTTGATGTTGCCTACCTTGACTTGAGCAAAGCTTTCAATACTGTTCCACATAGAAGATTGATTAATAAGCTGGATAGGCTTGGGGTGGGTCAGAAGTTGGTCAACTGGGTGGCAAAGTGGTTGACAGGCAGAAAACAGAGAGTGGTCGGAAACGGTATACAGTCAGAAGAGATGCAAGTCACAAGTGGAGTACCTCAGGGATCAATCCTGGGGCCAGTCCTCTTCAGTATCTTCATCAGTGACATTGTAGATGGACTGGAGGGTAAGATTTGTCTGTTTGCAGATGAAACCAAGATCTACAACAGAGTAGATGATCCAGATGGGGTGGGCAGAATGAGAAGAGATCTGGATAAACTGGTAAAATGGTCGGAAGATTGGCAACTGGGGTTTAATGCAAAGAAGTGCAAGATCATGCGCATAGTGAAGAGAAACCCTGAAGCCACCTATAGGCTGGGAGAGGAGTTGCTGGCAGTCACACAAGGAAGAAAGAGACTTTGGCATCATCATCACAGATGACCTGAAATCATCCAAGCAGACCACTAAAGCAGTAGGTAAGGCTAGATGGATGTTGTGATGTATTAGTAGGGGTATCACAAGTCGTAAGAGGGAGGTAATAATCCCTCTTTACAAGGCATTGGTTAGGTCCCATCTGGAGTACTGTATGCAGTACTGAAGGCCACACCTTCATAAGGACATTAACCAAATTGAGGCAGCCAAAAGGGTGCAGGGCCTGTATCAGAAAACATATGAGGACAGATTAACGAAGCTCAATATGTATACCCTAGAGCAAAGGAGGGAGAGAGAGAGGTGATATGATTGAAACATTCAAACACCTTAAGGGCATTAACAAGGTGAAAGAGTCTAACATGTTTCAATATAAGAAAAATAGCAGGACAAGAGGACACAGCATGAGATTAGAGGGAGGCCGATTAAGGGGTAATGTGAGGAAGTTCTTTTTCACAGAAAGGGTGGTGGATGCAAGGAATGGCCTACCTCAGGAGGTGGTGGATATGAATACAGTGCAGGGCTTCAAACAGGCATGGGATAGCCATAAGGGAGCAATATAGAAGAGTATGAATAGATAGGTCATTGACAGAGCAAAGGCCGATGGCACATTCATAAGGTAGAAAAAGAAATGGGCAGACTGGATGGGCCTTGCAGTCCTTCTCTGCCGTCAACTTCTATGTTTCTATGTAATTCAGTTGCTGGGAATCCAGTACAATGTTGAACTTCACAGTGTTGTGGTCCCTCTGTACTATTGGGTTCTCAGCTGTGATGTTTGTAATGTCCTGACTGGATATACTGAGGTCCAGTATTGCTTCCCCCTGGTTGCCTAGCATAGCCATTACATGAGAGAGCTGTCTTGTGTATACTTTACAAACTTCTGACTTTTTTTAATCCTTAGGCACATGCACAAGAGATTGAGGGGCTCAAACACACTATAGTGCTATTTAGGACCGGTGCACACTTTATGATTAAGAACTGTGATTGCCTTGGTGGCAGCAGTCCAGGGGATGAGAGCCCCTGCTATTGTCTCTGTGGGACTGGTGCCCCCAGAACTGCTTCTCTGTGTATTGCTATCTTCTGCTTCAGTGCCAAAGGACTATCTTGGGCCTTTTTCAGCTGGAAACTGGATCCTTGCTTTTTGGGACAATGTCCTTACACGAATATTGAGCATTGGTTAATTGCTCCTTGGAACTTGGACCCCCTTATATAATTACTGTGGACTTTATTGGGTGTAGTTTAATTATTAGGTTTAGTGTGAGGGGAGGATGGTTATTTGTAATTTATTAGGCGACAGTGAAGTGTGTGTGTATATGTGTGTGTGTGTGTGTGTGTGCGTGTGGTAGTGTGAGTAGTGTGAGTGGCATATGTGATTGTTATGTTACTGAGACGGATTAGAGTTTAATGTTAGAATTGAGTAGTAGATTTTTAGAAGTGTTGATAATGTTTTTTTAACTCAGGCCCTTGGATTTTGTTACTTCCCTTATCTTTTAAAGGCCTTGCGCCCCTTCTATGACTCGCCCCTCTTGGCCACAGTCCATCAGCAGTGTAGGGAGTTGTGTATTGCGAGAGGGGGTGAAGGGGGGAGGTTCAAAAGGGGATGAGGCCAGTGAGAGGCTGATTCAGGTGGTGGGGACCAGGAGACACCCTGGGACAAGACAACAGATGGAACAGGGTCCCCCATGCCTCGTCTCTTTGACCAGGGAGCCCTCCAGACCAAGGGGCCAGATAGCTGAGGGACCAGCCTCCACCTTTTGTCCTCTTCAGGCAGTTCTGTGCAATGCCATGTCGATGGCAAACAAGACCACCATAATGGCAGGACTTGTGGTGTCAGCTGACCTGGCGTACATCATGGAGACCTGGCTGGAGGATGCATCAGGCCCTGTGTTGGAGGCATCTGTATCAGATGGTTTCTTCGTGATTCACTGCCTGAGGCAGGAACACAGGGAAGGGAAGTAGGTGGCCATTTGTTTTAGGTTGGAGCTGGGCCTGATGGTGCACCCAGTGGGGGACACCAGTTCTTTTGAGTGCATGGCGGTGTGTGGGGGTCCCAGATTGGATTTTAGAATTCTCTTTGTCTACCGTCCACCTAGTTGGGACAGGAATTTCCTACAGGGGTTGATGGCCTTTGTTGCTGAGAGGGTGTTGGAGTCACCAAGATGGCTTATTCTTGGTGATTTCAACACCTATGTGGGTGATGAGGCTTTGTCTGGTGCCAGGGACTTCCTGTCCAATATGGAGGCCCTTGGCCTTACCCTTGAAACCATGGCAGGGACACACCGCTCTGGGCACGTGCTCAACCTGGTATTCTCCCTTGAGATTAACACCCTCGAGATTGACCCGGTCACTTGGTCGGATAATTGCTCCATCAGGTTCAGCTTCATAGCCCCCCCAATGTCCCTTCTCCTGTGGAAATGATATAGTTCCCCCCTTTAAAAGTGTTATGGCCAGCGGGACTGCTGGAGGAGCTGGACATTTTGTCTGTGCTGGAGGCATGTGTGGAGGGTCCAGGGGAGGCTGTGGTGGCCTTTAATAGGGTTGTCATGGTGGTCTTGGACCATCTCACGCCAGTCCATGTATGCCCGCTGGTTTCATGTCTTGGCTTGCCTTGATTTGATGGTGAGCTGAGGGCATTGAAGACCAGGGGTGGTGGTTAGAGAGGTGTTATAAGAAGACCAGAACCCAAGAGGACAGGCTGGTTCTGATGGCTCATTATGGTGGGTATCAGAATGCAGTCACCACAAAAAGGCAGCTTTTATGTCTGGGATAATTGCAGCTGGGAAGAATTGACCAGCTCAGCTCTTTCGGGTTGTAGACACGCTATTACATCCGGCCTTTCTGAAACCCGTTAGAGCATTTTCAACTCAAAAATGTGAGAAGTTTGCTCGGTTCTTCTCAGACATTGTCCTCTATTAGGGCTGGGGTTTCTCCAGACAGAATGCTATCATCTGACAGGGTTGGGCCTTAAGTGGGTGGGTGTGTTTGGTCCCCCTGGGAGAGTTCCAACTGGTGACGACGGTGGAGGTCTGTGGGGTGATCTCGGGTCTGAAAACCAACTTTCTGCAACCTGGACTCAGGTCTGACACAATTACTTGTTGATTGAGTTGGAGTCCAGGGTCTGGTTTTTGCTGAGATTGTCTGTCGTTCCTTGGTGATTTTGGTCTTCCCTGAGTCTCTTAAAGAGGCTCTGGTGAAGTCTCTATTGAAAAAAACATCCTTTGATCCTGACATCTTGGCAAATTACCGGCCTATCTCGAACCTTCCCTTTTTAGGGAAAATTCTTGAGAAGGTGGTTGCAGAGCAGCTTGAGGTGCCTCACAAACTTCCAGATTTACAAGCTATTCCAGTCCAGGTTTAGGGCTATGCATAGGATGGAGACCACTTTAGTATAGGTATTGAATGACCTGATATGGGCGAAGGACAGAGGACAGAGAGAAATTGATTATCATCCTCCTTGAGTTCTCATCAGCATTTGACACTGGATCATGGGGGGTGTTGAACAGGCTGAGGGAATATGTTGGACTCACTGGCAAGGTCATAAGCTGGTTCGAGTTCTTTCTCCAGGACAGGTCCCAGAGGGTGGTGTTGGGGAATTATTCCTTAAGCCCAATGGCCCTGTTCTGTAGAGTACCCCGAGGTTCTGTCCTCTCCCCATGTTATTCGAGTGTATATGCTGTCGCTGGGTTGTCTGAGATCAGGAAATGGATGTCGTCGAGCTGGGTGGGACTCAACCCGGAGAAGACTAAAGCGTGTGGTGGTTGAGCCGGGTGGAAGGGGGTGGAGGCCTCAAGGAAGGTGTTAGGGCTTTTCATTGGTCTGACTGAACTCTTGAGGCCTCCTTTAAGGTGAGAAATTTGAGGTTGTTCTGGACAGTGAGCTGACACTTGATGCTCAGGTGTCGGCAGCTATCTGGATTGGTTTTTACCATCTCCAAAATATCACCCATATTAAATCCCTTATCCTCCCCCGCTCGGTGATCTAGCCACATTGGTACATTCATTTTTCACCTTGAGGCTCAACTACTGTAACACACTGTACCTCATGGTCAGAGGAGGTACGATGCGGCACCTGCAGTTGCTGCAGAATGCTGTGGCCCAGTTATTAACGGGCTTTCCGAGGGGTAGCCGCTGTATATATCTTGGAAGTAATATCTCCACAAAAATATTATGGGCAAAAAGGTTGAAAGTAATTACAGCGACAGGGTAGAACAACGTTGCAGAAATATGGCTACCCCTGTCACTGCATGCATATACGGGGAAGGTATAAAGGAGTTGTCGGTGTGGTGCCTGGTAGAGCCACTTCTGTAGTGGAGTGGCTAAGTTGCCAGCACCTGGAGTAGAGGAGTCCTGGGGACCAAGGTTTGGCTTCCCATCTCCCAGTACAGGAGTATCCTGTTTTTTTTTTCCCCCCATCCCTGAGGTCCACATCCCCTCAGAGTTGATTATATTTATTTTTTGGGGGGGGGCAAAGCCACAAGCCACAAAAGAAAAGAATTATTGTGGTATTTGCACCAGTTTGTGTTTTTGACCCACCATATTTATGTTTGCGATGTTTTGTTTGTGGCATTGTGCCGCAATGTTTTTGTTTTTGTGATTATCACATAGATCCCTTCTGAAGTCCAGTCATATTATCCCGGTGCTGCGCGAACTGCACTGGCTGCAGTTGCACTGGCGCATCCCCTTTAAAATAGGTCTCTTGACCTATAAGGCCCTGTACGAGCTGGGTCCTGGCTACCTGAAGGATCTTCTGCATCCCTACACCCTGAGTCACTCTCTCTGACCTCTGGGGGAAGCTCTCCTGGAGTACTCCAGAGCAAGGTAAAAATCTTCCGAGGATCAGGCATTCAAAGTGGCCGCCTCAACCCTTTTAGAATTTGTTGCCGGGGTACCTCCTGGAGGCCTCCTCCATGGAGATATTTAAGAGGAATTTTAAATCTTTCCTCTTTCAACAGGCCTTTGGGGGCTAAGAAATATATTTAATGTGACAAGCAGTTTTTAGGTTTGAACTGATAGAAGTTTTAATGAGTATTATTTATTGATATATTTTATTTATTTGTTTTATAATTTTATATACCTATGCTGTTTGTCCAGTTTATACTTTGTAAGGGTGCCCTGAGCCTATAGGGAAGGGCACCTGAAAGAAATAAAATCTACTAATACTATTACTTCTTTAATCAGAGAACAAACCCCAAACCACAGAGGACCATACGTCCTAGCAAAGTGGCAATAAACACACTCAAGATCAATGTAGCCAAAAAGTGCAGGGTGCTGGTAGAGATAACAGAACTAAAGGGAAAAGTTTAAACAAAACCATCGCTGGTACCCACCCACTGCACCCATTCAGGGCACCGGCATTAGTGCGCCTGTCATTAGGGCGCCAAAAACCAAAATTCGCCTCCCCCTTCCCGAGGTCTGCCCTCTCTGTAGTTGGAATCCTTAGTTGGGGGGGAGGGTTGGGGGACACAGCCCGCTGCATAAATGGTGATTGGCAAAATTGCCAACTGGTGCCCTAATGACAGGCACACTACCACTGGCGTGTTTCAAGGGTGGAACCACACCCACCTAGGTGCTCATGGATGGATAATCATCCAGGTGGGCAACAGAACAGTGAGCGGATACACAGGTGCACACACTCACACTGACGTTTTGGCGCAAAGCTTTCCTCAGCCTCCTTGTTGTTTCTTTTTGTGTTAGTTCTGTCGAGACGACACCCTGCACTTTTTAGCTACGTTGGTTTTAATCACACAGTGTCACAATAAAATTAAATTGTTTTCTGCTTAAGATAAGAGTGCTTTGAGATTTGTTTGAAAGCTGAGTGTTAAGTGTGTTTAGTGCCACTTTGCTAAAACTTATGGTCCTGTGTGCTTATGTTTTTTTTTTTAATCCTTGCCTTTGGTGTTTCCCAGTCTCTGTTTGAGAGAAAAAGCCTCCCAAGGGTGTAATCCTTCCCTGGCTGGCTTCCTCCTAATTTTGCTTTCTAACTCCTCATTTATGCAAGCTGTTTGGTTTGACTATAGGGCTATGCTACTCCTGTCCGTTGTCTTTTTCTCCCTTCTTCAGCCACAAAAAGCCATAGGCAGGGTTCACACTTTACTTTTTTTGCACTGGTGCAGCTGGGAAGATGGCACCCAGTGTGCACAAGCCCTTTGAAATTTGCACTGGACCATTTTTTTTCAAGTGCTTTTGGATACAGGGTGTCTGCCCTCCATAACATTATAGTTATATTTATAATATTATGGTAAAAAACCCTCCTCAATCCATAGCAGTCCCACCACCATTCCCACCCATGCCCCCTTGTAAATCACCCCTAAATCCCTCTCCCACCCTTCTCAGTCTCACCACCCTCCGCATCCATATCCCTTTGTAAGTCTCTCATAAAACACCCCCCCCCCCATCTCAGCACTGTGACCCTCTACATCCATGTCCCCTTTGTTGGAAACTCACCAAAAACAAGTTAGTTCTACAAGTAATAACAAACAAAAGGTCCAGTACATCTTGCCCTGATCCTATCCTAACAGTCTCACTGCCGGCCCTGATTGCTTGTAATCTCTCCCAGTTGTGCTTTGTGGTATCATGTGTGGGGGAGATGTCAGCATTCTCTCTGTTCTTCCTAAATAGGGCGCTTCTCAGGACATTACATTTCCAGCTGTTTTTCTGGTTAGCTGATGTTTCCATTATTGCTGCTATACGTAACAACACACTGCTACCAGTAGGGGGAGAAGGTTGTTTACAAGAAGTGCCCACTCAGAGCTGATGGTATGGTGGCAGCTCTGAAGGGATAGCTTAGTTTATTTTTTTATTTAGTTTTTGTTAACCAGGTAGGTACACTAGGCAGAAGCTGCCTGTTTTCAGGTATGACCCAGGAGAGTTACAACTTAGGTGATGCAACACCAGTATACAGTATACAGCAAAGTACAACATATATGCGGGTAAAAGCAAACAAAACACAAAATGCAAACATCTAGAGATATGTAAGCAGGTTTGTCAAGGTGAGTATCACCTACAACAGACAAACTGCTAGATACGATCGGGAGAGATGGACACAGAGCAAGACAGTATAAGCAATTATTATAATCCGTTGGTAAAATCAGATAGAAAATACTAATGCCATAGAGGCAAGCAGACTCAAAAATAGTATTGGGCCGCAATGCCTAGTTCACCTCTTGTGGGGACATTTACATTTGGATGTACCTAGTAGGTGCTTACGAAGGGAATTTTTTAAAACTTCCTGCAGTGGTGCAATCTCAAATCTCAGCTGGGATAATGTTTCATAATTTGGGAACAAAGTACTGAAATGCTGCAGTCCCAATGTTAGTTCTCAACTTAGGCACCTCAAGCAAACCACAATCTGAGGTTCTTATGTAACCCCCCCTACAAATTGGGTTTCCTAAAAGTCTTCCTGGGGTTTGTCTAGGAGCCCCCTGCCTAACTAGCTTTCGGCGTAAGGCCGCTCAATTGTGGGCGCTGTGAGTGCTTTTAATGCCTCTAGTACTGTCTCTTTAAGAGCTGCCTGCTCGCAGGCTCCCGTGGCTTGTATAAGGGGGACTGGGGTTTCCCTGCTCGAATCCCGCCTGAGCTGCAGTGAAATCGCTCCCATTTGGTAGTCGCTATAAGCACAAAAGGGAGCCCTTTTGAAAGATGTAACTGTTTGGCTATAATCAGTTAGAGTATTAGTGGAATTACAGTTTGTCTAACCTGCTTCTTTTGTAGCTGGGACTCTGTGCACTTGGCCCCTCCATTTTGGACCTGGACTATTGAACTGGGCCAATGGGAAATGGGGAACACTAAAATGGAGACCTTTTTGACCAACCAGGATCAGGACTCATGTGGGAGCCGGCTGACCAATGAGACACAGCTAGTAATTCTGGGAAGTGAAGTCTGGATTATGGCACCTTGTTTGCACCAATAGGGGCAGTATTGAGTGATTGGCATCTGCAGCCCACCTATGGGATCGGGTGGCACCCGAATGGTGAGACTTGCCCTAACTGCCAAAGGGCAGAGACGCTGTGGCTGTGAGCGAGGAAGGAGCTCTGGACTCCTGCGCTGTTGAGTTTTCACGTGGGAAGCACATGTGTGGGAAGGCCAGATTCAGGCGTCTTGGTCACCAGCGAGTGTCGGACTAAATCCAGTGGTCAGAGGAGGCTGTGCAAAAGTGCAGCTACCTACCAGGCTCACCCTGTAGAGGACTGGAGAATCTGCTGAATCGCGCTCGGTCTGTCAGGAAAAGTCAGGAAAAGTGAAGCTGCGTTGTGACTCCCGATTAGCTGTGAGTTTGGTCGGGCCCTAGGAGCAGCTGCCTGGTATGGTACCCCTCTGTTGCTTTTCATATAAATGTGTGGAGAAGTGTTTGAAGTCCAGGCTTGGTCCTGCGAGTGGTGTGAGAGCGCTTTTCCTTCTGGAGTCATGAGTACTAAATCAGGGTAGCTCCCTGTCAAATGTTCCTAGTAAGGGCAAGATCTTCTGGTTACTTTGCTGACTACACTAACTGAGCCTGCTGGCTCTGTTTAATCTTTGTAGGAATCTCATGCTTGTTTCTGTGTCAGGGCACCAACCAGCTGCATTGAGGGACTAGCCTTTATTGCTTGGGTACCCAGAGACAGTGACTTATAGGTTAGGCCTGTGCACAGTGCCCTAGATAGATACTTATATATTAGATTGGTAAGCTAATTAACCTGATCACCCCCGTCCTTGTTAATTCCCCGTAAATAAATCAGATTGATTGTTTTGCAAAGGTATACTGGCTAACTTGTGTGTTTATGGTGAATTACTGCACAGTGATTATTGTGTAACAGCATCTTACTTTTCAGGGGGTCCCTGGAGCAAGCTGATTGGTTCAAGCCTGGGGGTAAGTGTATATTGCAAGGGTACTGTGGTTGATTTGTGTGGGCCACTAGTGGGAAGAAAGGGGGGTTGCATTGACCCAGAGGGCTGTGACCAAGTCATACCAGACTGCCTTAACCCCGACCTCTGGGTGGAGGCACCCGCCATCGGATCCAGGCCCCTCAACCTGTTAGTGGCAAATCAGGCAGGGGTAGTAGCCCTTGGGATAGCACCCCCTTGGGGTTACACTTAGTAGACATGGAATTTAATATGGCCACAGTCACATAGCAAGTTGCTGTGGTTGCTGTTTACCTAATATGTTGTAGATGGTCATTCCTAGTGCATGGTCTGTCAAAGCTTCAGGGGGTAACCAATTTAACTTTCATATAATCTACAGTGATGCACAAATCTGCTGTCAGGGAGCACAAATTGACATATTCTGTTGTAAGTGACATCCCACCACCTCAGCGCAAGCTTAGATGCTGACAGTGCATATACTGCAACATTGTGCATGAGCTTGGTGAGCAGTATGCCCCGTGCAATCGACAGGCAGGCATGGTTGGTAAGGTTGTTCCTAATCCTGTATGATAGGCCCAATCTAGAATTAACTGCTTTACATGTTTTTGATATATGCAGGTTAAAGTCAAGTGTGGGGTCCAGGGTAACCCCAAGATAGTTGAAGGACTGTACTACATCCAGTAAAGTCCCATCTAGACAAGAAATCTGAAGAGAGGCCTGGCATTTCCTTATTTTTTTTGGGGGGGGGGAGTCAAACAGCATGGATTGCATCTTAGCCACATTTATGATCAGCCTGTTTTGTTTCAGCCACATTTGAATCCCTTGCAGATCATGTGACAGCATCTCGTTTATGTTGCTTAAATTTATGGAGCTGACAGCGCAAGATCATCCACGTACAGTATAGGTATACAGTGTTTTAGACACTCGTGTAGACTGTTGATATGGATTGTGAACATAAGGGTCCTAACATGGAGCCTTGGGGGACCCTGATACCAGAAGACATAGGCTCAGAGAAGGTAGATCGTAGTTTCACTAGCTGTTGCCTCTGGTGGAGATAATTGGCAAACCATCGAAGGGAAGGGGGTGCCAGTCCTAGTGTGAGCATACCGTGGTCTACAAGATCGAACACCTTGGTTAGGTCTATGAACACAGCGCCTGTATATTTCCCTCTATCCATGGTGGATACAATACAGTTAGTAAGTGTTAGCAAGGCAGTAGCTGTACTGTGACCACTTCCAAATTCAGGTTGGTGGGGTGACAGCAGGCTAAATTTGGTCAAATATTCAGTTAGTTGGGTAGCTACCAGTTTTTCCAAAATCTTGTTTAGTACCGGCAAGATTGATACAGATCTGTAGTTACTGACAGTTTTATGATCTCCTTTCTTAAAGACTGGGACAATATGGGATAATTTCCATGCAGAAGGGACTTCTCGGCTCATGAGGGAGATGTTGAACAGTCTAGTAACAGCAGGTGCAATTTCCCATGCAGCAGGTCAAAGCAGTTTAGGCTGCAGCCCATCAGAGCCAGCCATTTTAGACTCAGGGATGATTTTAAGCAGTTTTTGTACTTCAGATATTTCGATTACTTTGAAGTAGAAAGGAGGATGTATAGTATGATTGCGATGAGATTGAGGGGTTGGGCTTCCACTAGAGTTAGGTTCAGTGTACGTAGACAGATCGCAGAATAGAGCATCAAATGCATTCACTATGGTGGAGAGATTGTTACAATTTATGCCCTTTACTTTTAGCTCAAGGGGTACAGACAAGTTGTTTTGTCCCAGGACCTGCTTGATTTACTTCTAGTAGCTTTGGGGGATCCCACAGTAAAAGAGAGCAGATTTTTATAATAGTTGCTTTTACTTTATTTTATGTATTTTTTTTGCATTGAGTTCGGAGATGCCTATGTTTTTGCCAGTCATCATTATTTCCTGTGGCCTTGAAGATACCACATTGCGTATCCCTTGCTTTCATCACTGAGAGCACTGTTTGACCAATCCATTTGTTGGTGAGGCCCCTGACTCTCCTGGGTGTGGCTGGTACATACTTGTCCTGTAGATCCCGAAATGTCAAATTAAAGAATGCAATGGCACCCTGAACATTGTCAATGGCCCAGAGGTATGACCGGTCCAATTGAGCAAGACCAGACTTGAATGCCATGTTGTCAAGTCTGGTATAGTCTCAGAACCTTATTAGCCTTGGGGGGAGGCCTTGGGGGAGAAGACTGAATTTTTGCTGACCATGTGCAGTAAGTAGGGGAATGGTCACTAATAGAATCAGGTAGAATATCAGAACAGAGAATTCGAGTATTTCTAGGTATAATTATCCAGTCCAGTAATGTAGCCGTGGCCCCACCCTTCATCAGCCGGGTAGGTTCCTCAATGATTTCCTTAGCACTTAATTTACTAAGGTGAAGTTCAGCTGAGGTCCTTTGATTGCCTAACTAATCAATGTTGAAGTCCCCTAGCATAATGATTTTTTTTCTCTTGATCTGATCAGCTGCTATGTCAGTCAAATGTTCTAATGCTCTGATACGGCCAGATGGGGGTATATAGACACAGAAAAGATGCATTTTTTTATCTGTCCTAGCTGGAGCTTAATATGACAATATTCCAGATCTATGTCAGCCTTTGGTGAGCAGCAAGGCATCAATGATACATTCAGGTGATCCTTGAAATAGAATAGGGTACCGCCACCCTGTTTAGACTTCTGTCTACCTTGATGAACACATGTATATCCAGGTGGGGCACACACATTGTCAGGTATGGCAGGCTTAAGTTAGATCTCTGTGAGTCCTAGAATGTCTGGCTGGTAGTGATGAACCCAGGTAGCTAATTCAGTCAGATTACGTAGCAAACTCCTAATGTTGGTATACGCAATCTTGAGCCCTTTGGTACCCACCTAGAGAGTTGGGCTGAGTCCATTAGGTGGATCTGTGGGAGGACCTGGATTTGGCTCGTTGTCCCCTGCAGCAATTAAAGGAGAGCTGTCAGCAATAAGAGTCTCACGCCCAAGTGTGAGGCTGATTCCAATTTGCACTTTGTGTGTAAAAACATTTTTTTTTGCTTAGTGTTTACTGCTGTATAATAGAATGTATTAGGCTAATTTTGCTGACTTCTAAGATTCCATTTCCTATAACCAGAAATCCCAGAATCCCCCTGTAACTGACATCAGAGGAGGACTGCAGAGCTGGAAGATTCAGTAGCCTGCAGTGTACATGTTAAAGATTTTATAAGCTAAAATCAGATGTTTGCTGGTCTTGCTGCACTCACAGGGCTTAGTACATCCCTGTGACTATATCTAACCCCAGGAGAACAGCAAACAGAAGATTACATCTTATAAAAAAACTCTGACTTTCACTGTAGGCTATTGAATCTGCCACTGCTGCAGTCCTCCTCTGATATCATTTGCAGGGGATTCTGGAATTTCTGGTTACAGGAAATGTCAGCTGACAAGTCAATGAAATTAGCCTGATACAATCTACTGCACTGCAGTAATCATTAGGTTAAAAAGGTGTTTTTGCACACAAAGGGCTAATTGAGATTGCCTCAGACTTGGGTGTGAGGCTCTTATTGCTGACAGTTCCCCTTAATAACAGCATGGCCATTGAGGTGAGGTAGCACCACTTGGGACATTTTAGACCAGGGGCTATTCTCCATTTAAGTGTTTTGAGCACTCTCAAGAAGGTAGACAATACTTTGAATATGGGCTTCATACTGTCCCACTGATTTGGAGTAGCTGAGACAAGCAGGTTGGATAAACAAAGTGAAAGAGCTGTTTGCACAGATAGTGACCGATGGGTAAGATGAGGCGTACACTCAAATGTCGGAAGCCTAATCTGATTTAGCAGATATAGCAAAATCAGAAATATGGAAAAAAAACACATTTCATCCCATATAAGACACATTCCTATGACGAGTACTACTACCCATATAGAGATAATTAGTGTCAAGATATGTCAGCTATGGCCTATCAATGTCAGCTATGGAGATAGTTTATTTGTTTTTATGTTAACCTCAGCACTGCTGTATCTACCGCTGCTTTCCCGACTACTGCTTTAATTACAATTAAATTTCCCTTTAAGGCTTACTATTTACTTTAAAGTCTTGGCATTTCATAAAGTACTTTAAGTTGATTACAATAGCATACCTGATGTACCTGCCCTTTACTGCTGCTACCGAAATTTATACTGGTGCCTCAGATTTCACTGTTGGCATGCTGTAATCAGATAAAGGATCTCCCGATATAGTCTCTGTGCCCCCACCTCCACTGTGAGCCCCCTGTGCTGTACCTATTTTAACTGCTGTGTTTTTTCTCCCTCTTCCACACAGCAGTCCGCTGTCGAGGGCTGCACGAAATGCTCTCCCCTGTTTTGAACTGAGCCCATGCACAGTCTGCCCACGCATAACAGAAACTAAATCGCTGACCGTTGCCGGAGTGGAGCCGCTAGCTGGCTTTGCCCTGCTGAACGCCACGCTTTCAGCTCCCCACCGCCCCCACCACCACCCTTGGTCGGCACGCGAATATATAGGTTGATTTCTGATCACATGATCACGAAATAACCTATAAGTCCACTTTTCCATCTGCAGCTTATCTTTCTCCACCACTAGAGGTCCCCTTACTTTTTCTCTCTGTTTATCTCCAGTACTGTCACTTACCTCTATAATCCTTTTCCTCCACTAGAGGTCCCCTTACTCTTTCTCTCTTTCTTTCTCTCCAATACTGTCACTTAGTCCAAATTCTCCCCTACCATGCTCCCACTTATCCTCATCACTCTTCTTCTGCAATTTCATCAGGCGCTCTCGCCTACCACCCATAATGACATATTGAGGTGCAAGAACAAAGCCCTCTGTCAACATGCAGCCTGGCACCCCCAGCCTTGCCCCTCCACAATATACATTGACACCCCCACCCCGGGATACCATCCACCGAGGCAAGAAACCCACTGGTGCCCCACCCTCTCTGGCCAACCTACTCACTACACAACCACCACCCAGCAAATCCCCTGTTCTCACAACTTACTCCCACTGTCTGCCCCCCCTTACTCTGAAACTCCCAATACCCACCATCGGTCACAAGAAACATAAATGCCAAAGACCTACTACTCGAACCAACAGCAACCGCCTCAGATTACGCATCCTCCTCCTTCTTCTGACTGGCAATGTCCACCCCAACCCAGGCCCACAAAAAAACACACCATCCCACCCAACTCCAGGTAAAGGCCTGTGCATTGCCTCTCTAAACATTTGCAGCATTCAAAAAAATGGGACTCTTTCAATGTTGGGTATTCCAGAATCACCCTGACATCATTTCCTGAGTGAAACCTGGCTCTCCCTCTGTCCCCTCGACTCGGCTGTATACCTCTCTGGATACCACCTCTACCACTCCGGATCACCAGGAAAACGAGGGGGTGGCTGTGCTGTCTACCTCAAGGACTCACCTCTGGCCACCTCCCCTCTGCCCACACTAGCATCCAGGCTCAAGCCCTCACCTCAAAATTACTCTAGGTAGGTCTACATCCCCTCTCCTCCTCACTACAGCTTATGTCCCCCCCAGGGACCAGAAGATAGCCTTCCAATCCATCATGTCCTACCTTGCAACCCTACCCCCAAAGCACAATAAAATGCTACTGGGGAATTTCAACATAAATTGGCTGGCCAAAACAGCCGCCCCTTACATCAATGAGGCTGCTGCCCTCGATCTCACTCAGGTCATCAGAACCTCCACCCGACTGCACGCCCGCATGGGGTCATCCTCCCTCCTAGACCTAGTCTTCACAAACTGCCCGCACAAAATAACCAGCACCCTAGTCCTCCCCGACACCCTAAGTGACCACTCTCCAGTACTCTGCAACTGGTCTGGTGCCCCCCTGAAATCCGCTCCCAAAATTACTGCTAAACGTAAACTAGAGCCTGGCAAACTAGCCCTACTTAAGGCCCACCTTAGAGATTGGGACTGGGCTCCCCTAACAAACATCCTCGACCCAGACCACACCCTCGAACTATTCATCAGCACCTTTAACGCTGCCTGCGACAAATACGCCCCCCTTACCAAAATCATGACCAAAGGGAATCATGCCCCTTGGTTCTGGGACCACCTCCAAGGCCTACTACGTCATCGTGACACCCTGTAGCACCTTGCTAATGAGACCCAAAAGCCTCTGGACAGGCAACGGTATCGGGAGTCCCATAACAAGTGCACCTGGGCCATACGCACTGCCAAAGCAAACTATTATAAAGCCTCCTAACCTCCACCTGGGGCACTGGACGCAAGTTCTGGGAGAACATTAAGGAACTCTGTGGCAAGGCCCCAACACACCACCAGACCAAATTCTAATAAATGGTAAACTCTCCTCTGACCCTGTCAGTATAGCCACTGCACCTTAACACGCTTTCACTGTCTCTCCCATGTGCTGCCACCTAATTTCTTGATCCCCACCTGCCCGTACCATCCCATACCCTCCCCTTGCTCCACCTTTCCACCTGCTAGTCCTTACTCCCAGTCTGCCAAACCCTACCTAACCAAAGCTATTGGCCAAAATCACTATAGTCACGACTCCCTGGACCTCAGACTTCTCCGCCTCACCCTCCAGGAAGTCCTAGCACCACTCACCCACATTCTAAACTGCTCCCTCTGCCAAGGGAAGTTCTCCACCCTCTGGAAATCGGCCTACATCACTCCCATAGATAAAAGTGGTGACCGCTCTTCCACAAACAACTACCGCCCCATCTCTATATTACTCCCCCGTCTATGGCCCTAGAACGCATAGTCGCTGACCAACTCACTGACCACCTTAATAAATACCACCTTCTATCCAGACAGCAACACGGTTCCCGTAAGGGCCACAGCACCACCACCGCCCTCCTTGAATTTACCTCCCATGTCCACACTGCCCTGGACCACGGCCACCTCACTGGAGCCATCTTCGTGGACCTATCTAAGGCCTTCAACACCGTAAACCATGACCTCCTACTGAACACCCTAGCCTACATGGGGCTCTCCAATGACGCCCTAACCTGGTTCACCAGCTATCTCTCCGATAGAACACAGTTAGTCAAGGTAGGCTCCTGTCCTGTCCCCCCGCCTTCCTATCCGTTCCGGTGTCCCTCAGGGCTCCATACTCGGGCCCCTCCTCTTCAGCCTATACCTCAACTCCCTCCCATCGTCATGCACCGGAAATTTGCTCCTATACATGGATGATGCGGTCCTGTTCGCCTCTGACCTGACCCTCAAACTTCACCAAACCTCCAACACTCTTTCCGTGGAAATCAAGACTGGCCTCACCGCCCAGCGCCTTATTATTAACTACAATAAGACAAAAGTCATGATATTTGCCCACCCCCAGAACCCGCTCAAGAACCTCTGCCCCCAACTTCTCACTGCCAACCAGACCCCACTAGAACAAGTTAGCCATTTTAAATACCTAGGGATCATATTAGACCCCGCCCTAAGTTTCCATCAACATATCCTACACCTCTCTACAGCCCTTAGCTCCAGGCTGGGTGTACTATACTGTTTCAAACATTGTCTCACCCCTGAAGTCTTAAAACTTACCATAAACTCCTCAAATCCTCTCCCTACTAGACTATGGCATCCTAATCTATAGTGCTGCACCATCCACAACCCTAAACAGACTTTGCCTCGTGCTTAACAAAGCCTGTCGCCTCATCCTTGGATGTGATCGTCTTACTCACTCCTGCTCCCTATACAGCAGCACAAACTGGCTAAACCTTGATAACTGAATTAGGTACCACACCTGCCTTATGACCAAAAAGGCCTTACTTGGCCTCACCCCTCCTACCCTTGACCAAATTATCCACCCAGCACCTCCAGGCAAAACAACTCGTAGCTCGAACAAACGGCTGCTATGGGTCCCCCATGACCGCATTCTCCCAATTCCAGTGTACTTTCAACTAGAGCTCCCCACCTGACTAACGCCTCCCAAGTCATATAACTAACGAGAATTAAGGCTAGGCCCTGTATATCCAAGCTAAGGACACACCTTCAGGCCTCTAACCAATGTGACTGCCCTTGACCCCAGAATGTCCTATACCTCCTTCACTCAAACAACTCTCGTATTTCCCCCTTACCAACTAACCCTCATGAATCTATATGACTATCAGCCTCTACAGAGCCCTCTGTATCCTTCTGGCTATGCTATAGGAATGCAAAGTGAAGCTACTGTTAGCCAATCTGTTGAACTACTATGTAACTGTTTAATTTGTTGTAATGTTTCTGTAACCTGTATCGTCAAGTTCTCTCCATGTACCTGTATGCATGATGTGGAACCTTTGTAAATGAGTCCCTACTCAAAGGTCTTTCTGAATAGCACAATAAATAAATAAATAAAGATAACAAGGCAACTAGCAGATATAGCAGAACCTGTAAAAGTGCACAAGGCACTTCTTTCTATACCTATATGCACACCTGCCTATGAAAAACACTAATTCTGATATAAAAATAGATAGTTTCAAGATAACAAAGCAGTAAACGTAAACACAGTCTTACTTTTCACCATGCACAGCAGAAGGCACACATTCTACATTGCACCACATCTGTTGCACATCAAGTACTTCCTCTGTATCTTGTGTATTTAATAAAGAGTAGGGGCGGGCCAAAATGTTTGCATCTGCTCTGTACAGGAGCAAGCAGATCTGTTTGAAACAAAATAATTTTGTTCCCTGCAGTGTTGCTGGATTGTTGCAGGATGAGGGTTAAGAAACCAGCTGTTTAGCCCTTGGACCCCTGGATGCAGTTCTCACAATGAACTGAGCTCTGACTGAGCTCAATGGTACAGGGCAAAGTCCTTTGTCCCCAGAGCAATTAGGATTGGCATCCCTTTTTCAGTTTGAAATTCAGCAGTTTTTTTTTTTACTTGCGGCTGGACCAATGTAAAATGTTTGCGGCTTGTCTGTTCAGGAGCAAGCAGATCTCCATTAGTGGGAGTAGCATAGCATGCAAGGAGGCTCTGCTTGTGGCACTGGATTATTTACCTTTTCTTTGAGGCTTCGAGGGGTTTATTTATTTATGTATGTATGAAGTTTTTGGTAAGAACACTTAGGCAAAAAATGCCTATTTTCAGGAACAACTGTAGAGGAACAGAGCTAACAACAAGCATACATTGAATATAATAAAATGTGACAAAAATCAGTATCAGTCATCCCATCACAGTTGTAGTGGCCAGTAAACACTTACAAGTTAACAGTAGCCGAGTAGCAAGTGCAGGGAGATAAGTCATGGTAGTGCCTTAGAAGGTCCAGTTTAAAAACACTGTGAGAGTCTGAGCACCTAACCAGGGGAGGAAGGGAATTCCAGAACCTAGAAATAAGAGGCTCCAAAAGCTACAAGCCCCATATTAGTAGAGCACTTTGGTTCATGAAAGAACAGGACATCACTGGAGTAAAGGCTACAGGGAGTGAGAGGGGACTGTAACATGAATGATAAAACATGGATCCGATGTTTGTCAATAATGCTAACCACCAGAGGAAGCATCAGAAAGGAGACAGCTCTCACGCCCAAGACATCGGACAGATCATGGGAGGGACTGGGGATGTTTATGGTAACAACCTCAATCACAGTGTGGACTGCACTCCTAAGCCAGGAATGACACACAGTTAAAAACCAGTTGGAGTTGCCATACGTTTCGCATGCTGTTTAACCTACTTTGATTGATGCTAGATTAACATTGCTATTTGCAGTACTTTTGACTGTTTGTCATTCCTGACTTAGGAGTACAGTCCACACTGTGATTGAGGTTGTTTCCTGTAAGGGCTTGCCACCTTCCGACTGCACCCCACCTGTATTCTGTTGAGCACGAGAATTCCAGTCTTGACTGCCAGGATGTTTATGGTAGCTTCCTGATAAATATGGAATATTTAGTGGGACCACCAAGAAGCTGAAGGGCACTCCAGGGGGGTTTCCCCTCAAGGGAAATGACCAAATATCTGGTAGGCTTGTGGTAGGTCTCCTAGAAGACATCAATGGAGACCTTGATGGGGAGGGCAATCTCAGAAAAGTGCCTGTGGCTGAGTTCTCACACCCAAAGATGACAGGGAAACTCTGATGGGAAGAAATGCTGCCAGACAAGGTAGGTGACTCATCTCTAGCATGGATAAAGTGACCCTAAGGTATGGGTTCCTCAGTGTGGCTGTAGCTGTTCAGCTCCCCAGGCATTATGCCTGCAAGGGCATGTAGTTGGCATGACCAAGTACCGCACATTGTTTTGTTTTTTTTTAATTTAGATTTTTATGTGCATTTTCCCCTGGTTTTCACCCCGACCCAGGACCCTGGCAGGCACGCGTACGCGTGGAGGTGCACACGCATGTTGGGCACCGGCCCAGCCCCTTCCACCCCTTGGCAATTGCTGCCACCTCCTCCCACCTATGCATCCTATCGGACCTCCACCCAATGGGAGCAGAACTATGGGAAGGGCGGACAACCACCCCGAGTGGGGAGAGTTGCCTTTCAGCTGCTCAATCCACTCTCTCCCTCCCTCCCTTCCCCCTGTGCAGCTCCCCAATGACCCAAGGCCATTCCTGAACCCGGGTCACCAGCGTAGTGTGATGTAAGGTGTCCAGCGCATCAACACTCTGCACCATCAGGCCGGCTAGTACTGCACATTGTTTTGTGTGGTATCTAGTCCAGCAGCTGCTACTGTAGCTTAAACTGGTGCAAGGAAGTATTTATTGGTGGTCACGTGGGAAATGCACCAAGCCTTCAAACACTTTGCCTGGTAATGTGAAGTGGGGGCTCTCGAATCTGTGTTTCACACCTTCACAGTGAGGCAGTAATGCTCAAAATTGAAATGGAAATGGCAGCACAATAGTTATACCAACACTTTTTGCAAACCATAAACCCCATGGGGAAGATGGGAGGTGGGACCTATTCTCACAGCTAAATGTAGTAGTGGCAAACTAAAGGAATGGGATCTTCAGTCTGTATTGGATATGTGCACATAAAAAAGGAAAAGGGATTGGTGAGGAACAAACCCATAAACAAACATAATGGACATGCTTTTATGATGGAATCGGAGTCACTGAGCCAAGGTAGGGTTATCATGTGTCTCAGCAGGAGTCTGTGCGAAATGATCTGTCAGAATGACACAGTCTGTAGATGAAGTTATGAACTGGATATGAGACCCAGGATATAATGCTCTGAAAGAGGAGTGATTTGCCTGACAACATATCTCAACTAAATGTGATATCTGGATCCCTAAATAAACTTGAACAGTTTGAATCTCAATAAAGTACTTATGTGCTCAAAGACTTTGGTATCCATGATGGGTAATAATGATCACCAAGTGGGTCTTAGTGTGTCCCAGGAAGCTCCAGGCCTGGAGCAAGTTAAAGCAAGCAGTTAGCACTGAAATACCACTAGACATGGAAGGTTTCCCAACTCTCTCCCAGGACCAGGGGGGAAAGCAGAGGTTACAGATATCTAACTGCTCTGCAGCAGTTATTGCCTGCAGCTCATCCATTTTAGTCCATAAGCTCCTTGTGTTCGAAGACATCACTCTCTACTTACCCTTCCTTTTTTCTGCAGACTCTTTATACATGGTGAATGCTAAAAGCCTACTGTTCCTTCATTTCCCCTAATTGCCTCTTTTGTTCTCCCTTGTCCTATATGTACCGGGGAGAGCCATCCTGACTCCCATTGTGTATATTTGAACATTCCTTTACTCTTACACTGCCAAGTCCCATACCTAGTTTAAATTCTTGCTAATTGTCACATTTACCTTCTGCCCTAGCACACTGGTTCACCTTTCTGCTTAGATGCAAATCAACCTTTGTGAACAGCCAGCCAGCTATCTTCCTAGAAGGATCCCCAGTTCTCTGAGTAGAGGACCCTCTCCTTATCACGCAAACCCTTCAGCCATGTGTTAAACTCTACTATTTTATTCTTTCTACTCTTTCTTGCACAGACTAGCCTCCCAGAAGAAGTGGTGGGGCTAGAACAGTCACAGGATTTAAGAATGCATGGGATAGACACAAGGGAATCTTAGAAGCAAGAGGGGGATGTAAGCTGAAGTCCAAGTAGGGTCTCTGGTGGCACTATGGGTAGGGAATTTAAGGTAGCCTAGGTAGGCCAAGTGATCTTTATCTGCCAACAACTTCTGTGTTTCTAGAAGCACCTCTGAGAAGGGTACTGTATCCCGTGGTGGCTTCAGCCTCTATTGTTTACCAGGGTACTGGCAGAGCACAACTGCCAGCCAAGGTGCCTATATATTATTCCTATGGGAGTAGCTGTGCACCACATAGGGCACCAACCAAGGCACAGCATTTTTTTTTACCAGGGCATGTGTCCAGGTGTAGAGCTGTATCTGCAGCTGTTCTCAACTTACTAATTCTCAGAATCTGCCCTTAACCTCTTTTATAGTTCTGTTTGTCAGGTTATTGGTACCTAGGTGTATCACAATACCTGGCTTCCCACTCCCTACTGTGGTCAGCCCCTTTATCCTGGGAGTTACATTGTCTGCGGTCACCCCAGGAGATACAGAACAGATGCTTCCTTCTGTTTTGCGTAGCATACTAGCCTCCCCCAGCTCTCTGACTTTTGAATACCCTATGACTAGGATCCATTTCTTGTTTCCCTTGGCTCTGCCTGAACCCTTCCTCAGCTCTGCCCCATTGCTAAATGAAGCCACCCCCTCTGGATTGATGACAACTGTTTCCTTGCTGGAGTACTCATCCTAAACCAGCTCTTTCAGTATTACAAAACAATTCTGGGTCGTCACCCTTGGGGTCTCTCTCCTGCCATTAAAACATCACATCCTCCCGCTTCCCCCACCTGTCTTTCCCACTGCAATATATTCACCAATGTGTACTCATGGTGCCCGCTGAGGTAATGGGTTTGCAGCTCCCAGTGGATCTGTACTGAGCTGTATCTCAGGTGCTACACTTCATCTCTGAAAGAAATGTCTTGCACACTACGCATCTAGCAACCTCCCAGAGCACTGCCTGGAAGATGATAAGCACACATTCCCTGCAGCTGACTAAGTGTCCTCCCCAACCTACTGCCATTCTGTACATGCTATAGTATATGTGGAGAAAGAAATGGAAAAAAATTAAAATCTCCCTCAATCCAGCAGAGTTTCCTTACCTTCTCCCTAAGTATTATGAAATACATATATTTATCTGATAACATGCTGCTATGAAACACAATACCCAGCAAATATTAGTAAATAAATAAAATAAAAAAAAATATGATTACTCAGCCTTCCCACAGACTCTACAGGGCCAGAATTCTCTTCAGTGTGAAAATAGAACTCTTCCAAAGGCAATACTACAACTCAGTTTCTTGCTAATATTACCCCCGCTGCACACATGTGAGGGCTAATGATTTCGCTAGCTAAAGTTAGTTTCTAAGGGGGGCCTGCTAAGAAGAGGGTGTTCTATGTACTTTCATAACGACAACAAGAGGACCCTGGCAGGAAATGGGTTGGTAAGGCCCAGCAGGGGTTGCTTTAGCTCAGAGGGGATACATAAAGGGAGACTGGTAAACTAAAAGGGATATTTTTAGAGTCAGAAGACGTGACTAAGATACATCTTCCTAGTGATGGCTGTGACTAGCTGGGAGACTTGCCAGACCATGGGCACTATGAGCTCTGGGTCTGGGAAGTGGCACTGGTCTCCCTTGGGCTCCAGTTATAGGGTGCTCTCAGCTGCTGAAAGGAAGCACTGGTAGGCAAGAGGCTTTAAATAGAGGCAACCTCGCAATGGGTTTTCCAGGATGGCTCCACTGATGATAATTTGAACTTCACACCATAGCAGTTTACTGAGTTGGTAAGCAGAGTATGTGTGGATGTTGACCTTATGGACCAAACACCCTAAAAGGAAGGTGAGCACTTTAAGATAAGGTCAAATGCAATTATAAGATGCACTGTAAAGTCAGCCTTAATGCAAGGGAATCCTGACAAGGGATTTTACTGCAGTTAATTGTTGGAGATGAAAACCTGGAAGTTGTCACAAAGGGTGGATGTCACAGGTTCTTTTCCATTCCAGGACTAGAACAATTTCATCTTTAGCCAGATGGGACATAGGCATGGGTTGCCATTGAAGGACGTGTGTTATGTATGGTGGCCCAGGGGGTCTAGCCCTAAGAGTAGCGGTAAAGGGACCTGAACAATAATAAAAGAATTGAGGTGTTCAGTGCACCTCTCTGAGAGAAGTGAGAACTGAACTGTCTGTTTGAGCTTGGGAGTGAGAATTCCAGGGCTCCAGTGGTCATGCATTGTGGTCAAAAACTACCATCTACTGTAGGATCTCCATAATAAGACGGGGGGCATGAAACATAAAGCCAGAGTTGCCTTAGGATCAAAATCAGGATCCTGGATGAGTGAAATGTCTGTGGTGAAAATGTCCCTGTTGTCAGGGTAGCCATGCTGCAGGCACAGATCCAGAGGGGAATTAAAGGTATCATGGGGTAAATCCCCATGTTCTAGGGACGTAGATGTGATGTTCTACCCACACTTCTGAAATTGTCCAGTACTGAGTTACATGCCACGTGCATCTACTGTCTGGGGCATGAACATGATCCCCAGGCCTGCAACTTTTGTCATTCCTTTCACCCGACCATTCTGGAGGACCATCTGGCTCACCTTAAACTGAGTCACCTTGTGCGTTGAAATCCGTCCGGTCAAATCCAAGGACGCTCATTGGGTGGTCTCCATGGCTGCAGGGTCCGCTGAACAGCCTGCGGCATTTGAAGAGGAGGTGGCCCAGGCCACATCACTCCTCTTTGGTTTCTGCCTTCGTGCCGCTCCAGCTGGGCTCAACCTTCACGGGGTCCTTCAAGAAATGATGTCAGTCCCTGCCAATCCTGGGTCAGGGACCTCTGGAAACAAATCTAAATCTAAAAAAGAGTACAAAAAAGAAAATGAAAGGACTTGCCACCATTCATGGGACTGGGAGTGCTCTTGGTCGAGAGCTCCTGGTTCTGGTGCTTCTCCGGATTCGACTTCAATTGAATCCTTGGCCAAGGCCCCCAGCTCCATGGTAACCCTGTTGGGCCAGTTGGCCGAGACACTGGTTGAAGTCCTGGCCGAGATTTTTTCTCGAACCAATTGACCAGTTGTCAACTGAAGAGGCTGACATTTCCTTGTCCAGGACTCTGATCCTGACTCAGATTGTTGGAGGGACGGATCAGTCTGCTGACCCGCCATCTCTGGTTGATGACCAAGACTTGGAGGAACCTTGGTGCTCACTGACTCCCTCTGAACCCTGCAGCTGGTCACCTCCCAGTGGTCGAGGTTGAGGTGGAGGTCTTCCTCCTGTGGGTTGAGCCAGTCCTGCTGGTGCCCCATTCTAGATCTGCACGACCTGAACAAATTTTTCCAGTCGCGCACCTTCAGGATGGTAACTCTGTCTCAGATCATACCATCTCCAGAGTGAAACATGTGGTTTTGCTCCCTGGATCTTCAGGATGCATTCTTCCACATCCCGATCCATCCATCTAATCGAAGGTTCCTCCACTTCTGAGCAGAGGGAACACTCTATGAGTTCCAGGCCATGCTTTTCAGCCTCTTTTCAGCCCCCAGAGTCTTCACCAAGTGCATTACAGTGGTGGCAGCTTACCAGAGGCACAGAGGGGTCCTGGTTTACCCCTACCTGGATAACTGGCTGATCAGAGGTCCCTCCAGGAAGGAAGTGGAGTGGTACAGGGACATGACCCTCCAGATCTGAGTCTCCCTTGGCATCCTGGTCAATGAGGTGAAGTCATAACTCGTGCCTTCGCATATGATCAACTTCATCAAGGTGGAGCTCAACTCTTGCAGAGCCAGAGGCTAGCTCTAATTGGACAGAGCGGAGGCTCTCTGCTCCTTTGCCCGATCATTTCAGGTTGGGCAATTGCACCCTGCCCGGGACTTCCTGTGCCTGCTGGTCTACATGGTGGACTGCACCAGTGTGGTCTGTTGGGCCACTGAAGAATGCACTCCCTGCAGTGGGAGCTGGTCAGCCAGTGGTCTTAGCGCAAGGGTCACTTCAATTAGCTGGTCACTGTGACCCAGTGGATGTGCAGTGCCATCCAGTGGTGGTTGGTCCCAGCGCATCTGCAGGAAGATATCCTGTTTCTCGTCCCAAAGCCGATGGGCATCCTGATGACCAATGCCTCTCTCATGGGCTGGGGTGCCCACCTGGAGGAACACAGAATCCACGGGATCTGGACCACCGAGAAGTCCCAATGCCACATCAACCTGCTGGAGCTCTGGTTACTTTGGCTAGTGCTGACTGCATTTGCTTTGCACATCCGGGGTCAGGTGGTCCAGATCCAGATGGACAACACCATGACCATGTACTACCTCAACAAACAGGGCAGGATGCACTCCCTGCCCTTGTGAAGGGAAGCTCTCTGCATTTGGACCCTTATGTACAGCCTGGAGGTGGGTCTCCTAGCCATCCATGTGTCAGGGGCCTCCAATCAACTGGTGGATGCTCTCAGTCAGGTGGGTGAGGCATCTCATGAGTGGTCTCTCCACCGAGAGGTAGTGTACAGTCTGTTGTCCCAGTGGGGTACCCCGCAGGCGGACCTGTTCACCTCCAGGGAGAATGCAAAGCTGAGGCTGTATTGTGCCCACCCCCCTCAGCAGGAAACGCTGCAGGGGGATGCCTTCTCGAGGCCCTGGACCCCAGGACTCTTCTATGCCTTCCCTCTGATTCCCTTGATCCACAAGGTGATCCTCAAGGCCATATATATATATAAATAAATTAAATAAATGAAGCAAGCTAATCGTTGTGGTAATGGAAAGTGCAACCAAAGGGGACCTGAGTCAGCCACCCACAGCCCCTTTAAGCAGGCTGCGAAGGGGGCCGAGCAAGTAAGGTGGTGCTACTAGCCGGGCAGGTAATGTCAAAAAAAAAAATAAAACTAAACAAGGTGTAAAAATGTCCCACGGTCAATGACCCATGTTGGTTGTAGCTGCATCAGCTTAAGCACCAGCAAAGGGAGAGTGGCCGTGATTTGTTTGATTGCAGGCATATTGTGAAGATGAGTGGAGATCTCGAACAGCAGCTGGCCACCCTCGTTCGAGGCAAGGGTAAGGCATGGTGGGAGGTGCTGATCAGGGAGCAGAGCGAAGATGGGGGAGCAGGGCCTTTGGGCTGCTGCCCCCACCAGAACCCAAGAACCCAGAGGAGGCCAACCCGGGGACGCAGCTAGATAACCTGGCACCGCTGACCCTGTCAGGTGAACCTGTGTCTCCGGCGGGGGTGTCAGGCATGTCTGGGCAAGAGCCAGAGAAGCTGAAGCCCAGTCCAGATGAAACACTGGTGCACCCTCCTCCTCTTCCTCAGAAAAAAGCACGAAGGAAGAGTGCTGATCAAGGAGCAACAGCAGCGGACCAAGTAGTGGGTATGCCAAAGTTGGATCAGCTGTCAGCTGAGGGCTCTCCTTAGGAGCGGGGGCGACCCCAAAAGGAACAGGGGGCACCAGCCGAAACAGGGCAGAGAGTGGGAGGCCATGGAAAAGGTGCTGGTAGGGCACAGGAGGGAAACAGAGGCATCAGCACCCATAAGCCTGAGTCTGATGGAGGGCCTTCCAGAGGGCTAGCCAGCACTGCCGCAGGCGAGCTTGTGGACTTGTGAGCAATTGGGGCAGGGTCAACCTCTCCTGCCACAAGCAAACTCCTCAGCTGGGAGTAACGGGCCATGGGTCCCACAGCAGACAGCCCATGGGGGTTGGGTCAGCCAGCCAGCGGGAGGGCTCAGGGGCGTGGCAACGGTGATACCCCAAGGGTGGGGGGAGCCTATCATGTGGCCTCTGGTGGGAAACCTGGGTCAATCAGGTGTGGAGCAGAAGCTTGACCAGCTGCTGGAATTACTGGTGGACCAGAATAGGGCATGGCCATGAGTGGTCCAGGTGGCCCCGGCCATAGCAGGGATCGGGGATGCTGGAGCAGGAGTGGCATCGGTGTCACCACCAATGCCAGAGCAGCAAGGGTCAGTGAGCTTTCTATCCCTGGCAGAGCCCATTGGGTCGCACTTGCCGGACAAGGTGAGGCAACAAATAATCAGTGGAGAATACATTGACATCTTTGCTCTTCTGAACCAGCCAAAAGAGCTGGAAAAACAGAAAAAAGACAAGGAGGGGGATGATGGGGTCGAACAGAAGCAAAAAGCAACTGTGCGGCAGACGTGGGAGAACTGGGCTGCAGGGTTCACAGTTTACGCAGGGATCCTTACTCAGGGCAGCCCAGGGAAAGCTGATGGGCTGTGGGTCTACTTTAATAGAATAATGACTATGCACGCTAGTAAGCCAGGTGGGGGGTGGTTAGAATATGACGAGGAGTACCGGTGGAGAAAGCAGATTGACACGGCACAATCGTGGGTGCTCTTGGACCTCCCGCTGCTGTGGATGATCAATTTGGGGGGAGGGGTTCAACACACAGACAGTGGTTTTCCAGTGAGGCACCCCCCATCACTAAAGAAAGGCTATCAATGGGGTAATAGGATAAAAGGCGCGGATGGGAAAGGGTGTTGTTTTAGCTACAACCAGGGTTAATGCAAGACCGAGCATTGTAGATACAAGCGCAAGTGTATGGCATATGGGAAACCACACTAGTTCCAACAGTGTGGGAAGGCGGCAGAGGCAGGGAAGGCAAACAATTTTCATCCCTTTTGGAAGGGAGGGACAAAGGCTGCCAACACCAGTCGAGGATGAAAATATTGACGGGTGGTTGGTCAACTACCCAGGCAGGATGGCTGCTCGCTCTTTGGCAGAAGGTTTTAGGGAGGGTTTCCTTATACCTTGCCAAGGCCCAAGGAGGGCATACAAGGCTGACAACCTGCGTTCTGTCAAGGAGCGACCAGAGTTTGTGTGGGGCAAGCTACAGAAGGAGCTGACTGTGGGTTGGATCAGCTGCCCTTTCTCCTCTCCCTCCTGCCCACGGTTCAGGGTGTCACCCATTGGCCTAGTCCCCAGAAAGGTGCCAGGTGAGTTCTGAATGATAAACCACCTGTTGTACCCAGAAGGGAATTCAGTCAATGCCTACATCGACCCAGTCAACACCACGGTGTATTACACATTGTTCTACAGGGCAGTGGAGGTGGTGTGACAGGCGGGCCAAGGGGCATTGCTGGGGAAGGCTGATAGAGAATCAGCATTCTGGCTGTTGTCGGTGTTCTTGGCAGATAGGGAGCTACTGGGCATGAAGTTTGATGGGTACTAGTATATGGACAACTGCATGCCCATGGGGTGTGCGATGCCATGTGTGGTTTTTGAGCAGTTCAGCACATTTCTGCACTGGGCCATGGCACAGAAAGCCAAAGTCAACCACATGGTTCATTATTTGGACAACTTTCTGTTTGTGGGGAAGGCCGGATCATGGTAATGCGCACATAGCATGGTGGCATTCCATGAGGTGTGCGCCGAGCTGGGTGTACCATTGGCCCAGGACAAGATGGAGGGGCCATGTACGAGGCTTTCCTTCCTGGGGATCAAGATTGACATGAGGGAGCAAGTGTTCTGGCTTCCCCAAAGACAAGCTAGCGGCTTTGCGCACCTGGCTGGATGCTGTGATGAGGGCTCGGAAAGTCACATTACGGGAGCTCCAGCAACTAGTAGGCCATCTCAATTTCGCCTGCCTATGCCCATGGGCAGGACAATCATGAGGCATCTGGCAAGCATTGGGGGGGCTGTACAAAACCGCACCATAGAATCTGGGTCACAGCAGCAATGCGGGAGGACATAGGCATTTGGCAGACATTTCTGCAATGCTTTGATGGGGTGTCGATGTGGCCGATTCCGGTGTCCAGTGAAGAATTGGAAGTCTTCACAGATGATTCAGAGGGGCTTGGGCTTCAGGGCTTACTTGCAAGGGAAATGATGTGCAGGGCAGTGGCCTTCAGAGTGGATGAGATGAGGCATCACGAGGCAGATAATGGTGATGGAATTTTTCCCCATTGTCGTGGCATTGGTGGTCTGGGGGGATGTGCTGCAGGACAAGCACATCACATTCAGGTTGGACAACACCGGAGTGGTGTATGCTACAGTATAAACAAACAGTTGGGGGGCAAGGGCCCGATGGGCAACCTCATGCTGGTGTTTGTCCTCAAGTGTCTGATGTTGAATATTACCTTTAGGGCAGTGCATGTACCAGGTGTTGAAAATGGCATCACTGATGCTCTTTCCCATTTACAGTGGCAGAGGTTCCAAGAATTGGCACCAGTGGCAGGCCAATAGCCCAGGGAAGTCCCTCCATTCCTATGGGAGTTGATAACCCAGAGGTCTGGGAGTTGATTGAGAAGGCCCTTGCACCTAGGACACATATAGCATACCAGAGGGCAGTCAACTGTTTTATGGAAGTGCAATACACGCAAGGGTGGGCAATGACATGGCCGATCCCAGTTGCACAGCTGTGTGAATACGTACTGATCAAAAAATGTGCGGGGGTCACCCAGGCAACAGTCGAACAGCACATTGCTGCCATTGCCTGGCTCCAGAAAGTGAGAGGCTTCTCTGACTCTACAAGAGCATTTGCCCTTTGGAAGATGCTGGGAGGTTGGGCAGGGGCAACCCCGAAGGGTATGGACAACAGATGCCCTATCAGCCCTGCCATATTCAAGCAGATTTGGGATGAGTTGCCTAAGGTATGCTCATCCCCTGATGAGACAAGGCTGTTCTGGATAGTGTACTTGGTAGCATTTGTGGGGCATTCCGGGTGTCAGAGCTCATGCAGCCCAGCAAGGCTACCGGGAGCCCAGTAGCTCTGGCAAAGGCAGATGTGGATGTCACAACGTCTGGAGTCTTTGTCCACATCCGGAAGAGCAAGATTGACCAGCTTGCCCACAGGTGGTGGTGCCAACTAGTGGTGCTCCACGGGCTCCAGTGGGATGTGGGAGCATGGGTACAGGATTATATAACTCAGCTCCCAGCAATGGGGGGGCCTCCTTCCGTCATGGAGGGGGTGACCCCCTAACAATGTACCAGTTTAGGCACATGTTGCAAAAGACCTTGCGACAGCTGGGTATCCCGGTAGAACACTACAACATGCACTCCTTTAGGATTGGAGCAGCATCACATGCCAGGGTGGAGGGCTTAGCAGATGGGACAATACAGACATTGGGTAGATGGAAGTCACAGGCTTTTGAAAGATACATAAGGCCACACATGTTATAATTCTCTTTTGTTTTGTTTGGACAGGTGTTGTGTCCCAAGCAGAGCAGATCTGGATTTGTGGCCACTCATACATCCATGCGGCGGCCTGCAGGATGAGGCAGTAACCCAAAGGAGAAAACCTGTTCCTGGTACCCGAGAGAGAGAGGTGCATTGGTTGGGGCAGCACGAGATGCGATGGAATGAGTTAATCGTAACACTGCAAGCAAAAGCCCAGGAGAGGTGGTAGCCAGATGTTTTAGTCCTTCATTTGAGGGGAAATGATTTAGGGGTTATGTATGCAAGGGAGCTTAAGGAGATAGTCAGGCAGGACCTGGCAAGAGTGAAGCAATGGTGGCCCCAGGTTCATATAATTTGGTTCAATATGGTGCGGTGGCAGCAGTGGCGGCATGCCTGGAACATTAGGGCAATAGAGAAGGTGCGCCGGCTGCAGAACACGGCCATGAGACCAATTATGGACTCCATGGGGATCCATAGCAGTGCACCTGGGAGTGTCTGTGAAAAAGCCTGATCTGTGTAGCAGAGATGGTGTACATCTATCAGAGAAAGGATTAGACTTGTTTTTGAATGGCATACTATGGGCAGTGGTGAGAGTATTGGCGTGAGGTGCTTGTGGGGGGGGGGGTGAGTTGTGAAACTCACCTTGTGGCCAGCTTGGTAGTCTTGGAATGCTGTGGGAGGGGGTAACAGGGGATCACATATCTTGACCAGCCAGATCTCCCTGAGGCCGAGAGGAGGGTGGGCCTGATGGATGGAGTCCGGAGGACACCCTTTTCCGGCAGTGTCCTGCGGCATGGCATATCCTCTGACGGGAAGGAGCTAGCCGCAGCCAGTCACAGAGCCATCTCTCATGCCCCAGAGCTTGTTGTCCCTCATGGAATCTGGATTGATGGTAAGGCGGCCCTCTCCTGGGAGGGAGGGTTGACCATCAATGATCTAGTGCTCCATGGGGAGCTAGATTCCTTCCAAGGTTAACTAGCTGCACACAGCACACTGAAGCAATTGTATATATGGATAATTGGTTTTATCAATAAACACATGGCTGTGGCCATTTCTTCAAAGCCCGTTGTGTCAGTTTGTTCATGTGAAGAAGGCATATGCCCTCTAAAGACAATGGAGGAGCCTGCAAGGTATCGCAGTAGGCGTGGGCTTTGTCTGGGGGCAGGGCCGGAGACACCTGAACAACAAAAGGGACCTAGGTAGGACTGCTCAGAAGGGGCTGGGGGGATAGAATTCCCAGGTGGGAGGGAGCTTGTGACCAGGGACAGGGAGGAGCCAGGCCCCTTAAAATGGGGCTGCACAGGAGGAATTTTCCCTCATTCCTCCTTGTCCCAGGTCACATCCCACCCAAATCTCACCCTCATAAAAGCAGGGGGAAACGTGGGGGGTAAAAGGAACTTGATGTCCCACTAAGGGGGATCGCCTTAGGGATCGAGAAGGAATTTCCCATTTTTTTCCAACTGGATTTTCCGGGTTATTGCCTTTTCCAACAAGGGGGGAGTCATTCTAGTTAGAGTAGGCTAGGGAGCAGATAGGTAGATGTCACAGTCATGAACATTATAAGTGGCGGCTTGGTAGTCTTGAAATGCTCTGGGAGGAGGTAACAGGGAATCACATGTCTTGACCAGCCAGATCTCCCTGAGGCTGACAGGAGAGCGGGCCTGACGGATGGAGTCCGGAGGGCACCCTCTTCGGGCAGTGTCCCGTGGCATGGCAGATCCTCTGACGGGAGAGGAGCTAGCCGCAGCCGGTCACAGAG
Source organism: Neoceratodus forsteri (assembly GCA_016271365.2). NCBI lineage: Eukaryota > Metazoa > Chordata > Ceratodontiformes > Ceratodontidae > Neoceratodus > Neoceratodus forsteri. Next base: position 301,838,878 of record CM057458.1, on the reverse strand, counting down.
CCATCCCTCATGCCCCAGAGGTTGTTGTCCCGTGCTGGGTCCGGGCTGATGGTAAGACTGCCCTTTCCTGGGAGGGAAGGTCGACCATCAACGATCTAGTGCGCCATGGGGAGCTAGATTCCTTCCAAGGCTACCTAGCTGCGCACAGCATGCCGAAGCAATTGTATATATGGATAATTGGTTTTATCAATAAACACATGTTGTGGCCATTTCTCCAAAGCCCTTTGTATCAGTTTGTTCAGGTGAAGAAGGCATATGCGCTCAAAAGACAATTAGACACTAAAACACTTGTGTCAGCTGTTAGCGCTTTAAAATCTGTAAAACCAGTGCTTGCTTGGTACTTTGTATCTCTGTTGAGTGTGGAAAGGTCTGATACTGGATACACGAGGTGTATCAGAATGAGACATGTTACTGTAACCAGATAACACACTGTTCAAAAATACCAATGCCCAAGGAGCCTAATGCACTGCTTACCTTATCATGGCACTGTTTGTACAGGGTTACAGTGATAACATTCACACATAAGCACAATAACATTTACTTAGTCAGTATTTAACTGAACAATTACTTGTCTTAGTAAAATATCCATATTGTTTTATTTGGCTGGTTTATACTTTCAGAGGCAGGCAACATCCTGTAAACATTGTCTGTGTTAGAACCAGCAAGTAACTATAAAAACACATATGGAGACCATTCAGTGGCAGAGCTAGAGGAGGGGCTGGGGGGGAGGCCATCCCTCCTGGCTGCCCCAGTGTGAGTAGCGGTGCCCCACCACTGTCTTTATTCACTGTGCAGTGCCCATTGAGCCCATGATTGACTGAATGCCCCCCCGTGACTTCCAAGTGCACCCAAACCTGGCTCCCCCATTGAGAACATTATGTAAGAGCATATTGTAAGAGGGCTAAACATGAGATTATTACGAAAGAATGACTGATAGTCACATGCTAGATGTTCTGTAAACACCCCTAGGCTAGACCATTGTTTAGTTTTTTTTACTCTAAACTAAACTGGAGAAATACAGTCCCCATCCCCCAACAGCACTACGCACTTTCTATAAATTAAGTCATAGCACCTGATCAAATTACTTAAATGGGAATGGCCCTTCAACTTTGGACCCTGTGTGCTATCAGACTGAAGCACAGATCAAGTGACCCTGGCTATTTCTAAATTATTCACCAAAAACTGGAGCCCAGGTTTTCACTCTGCTAATCCCAAGGAATGTGACTTGCTTCACCATAACATGAAAAACATCTCTTCTTTTAAATCTTTGCCAGGGAACCACTTAACCTCCCTAGCAACATATTCACACTCAGTATCCAACAGCAATGTGTCCACACTGGTAATCTCCCACTGGATTATAGAGTTACCTTTGCAGTACTTTTCTTTTTTATAATTATTTTTGTTGTTACTTTTGCATTCCCTTCAGAGCCCCTCTGGAAATGGGACATATGTCCAAGAGGGTGTTTTCTCTTCCATGTGGACAGATAAATCAACATATGAATAAACAGAACATATTTCTGATGTACTGTATAGTACTGCATTTATGAATCATAGTATAATAGTCAGCTATTTCTGAAAGTGTAACAGACAATACTTTGATACGAGAATTCAGAGTGAAAGTGGATAACATTTTAAAACTGTACTGTCTATAAAGCTAGATTTAGCACTTCTGCTCACCAATCAAGTTCTGCCCACTTTGAGATCTGTTCTGTTTTGTCGGGACATCCATTTCTGTGCCTTGTGTGGTACTGAAGTAAAAGCCTTGTGTAAGTGGCTTGACTTGCACACTTCCTTATGTGTCACTTACAGTGGGCTGGGCTTACTCCATTGCCTCGCTCAAGTAGATATTTGAACAGCAGTGAACTGCGACACAGTTGAGCCTATGCAGAGCCCCTCTGCTGTACAGATATATTGAAAAGAATAGTGGTATTCCAATGCTAGCATAATTTCACCACACTCCCCATATTTATACAAGACTTTCTGAGTGGTGTTTTTTTTTTCTAGAGCTGAAAAAAGCAGTTGCAACTAAAACATTATAATGGGAATCTTGCGTGTCTGTCAACTGCAAAACCTAGGTCACATTGACACTTCATGCCAAACTACTCTTAAAGCAGTATTACATGTTATGGTGAAAATACTGACCTATTATTTTTATTGTTTTATAGTGTCCTTGTTCCCCTCTATTGTAAGATGCTACTTTTTTGTCATTTTGAGTCTGCTTAGCATTTTTCAGATATTTTATTTTAGATATTTTAAATATGACTATCCCCCAGATTTCCATCATTATCTATAATGGTTTGTAAACACCCATCATTTAATGTCTCTTTTCTAGTGACTAAAGTACATTAGGATGCAGCAGCAGGCACTGCTCATCACAAGCCCTGTAGGATGAGTGCTCAAAAACAGTGGAGGAGAAGAAGTAAAAAGTTACTCACCATAGTAATGCTGTTTCTTCTTAAGGGATCCCTCACTATGTTTACACTTTATGCAGTCATCTCAGCCGAGAATGACACCCCAGAGATTAGAACCTATGCAAATTTTAGAATCTGGAATGCAGGTTCAAACTCTGCACCTGTGCTCCACTCTGGCTGTTGCTGATTTGTTTCCAAGCCAGAGTGGAACAATGGCTAGTGAAACTAGCCAAAAAGACTACCATAAATGTTTAACATTTTTACAGAATTAAAAAAATATATGTTTATTTATTGAAAAGTTTCATCAGAAAAGCACACTAAACAACTAGTTGCTTGTCTCCCAGTGTGTCCTGGGGGGGAAGGTAAAGGGGAACATTGAATATAGCAATACAATTGACAAGAACAGGGCATATCAAAAACATATATGGTACAATATAAATACAATTCAAGCAGAGACAATTACATTATATGAAGTGCTGATTTCAAGAGAAGTGAGAATTACAATTTCACTAGGCATTTGTTGAGTGATACAGGTGGATTTTACCAAAAGCAGGAGTAGGGGTAGGGATGACAAGCAGTTATCATACCCTGAGTTGAACCTACTGTCTGAGTTAGCAACCTGAAGTAACATCTAAGAGCAGGTACAGTTAGGGAGAGAAGAAGTTGTGAAGGGCTGAGGAGATAGAGAGGGGAGAAGAGGAATGTCTAATTTGATGGGGTAGTGCATTCCAGAGTTTAGGGAAACTATGAGAATGCATCCTGCCCAGAGGATGTAGAATGGTGAGGGATTGCCAATGTGTGGGAGTCCCTGAATTTAAGGGAGTTGGCGGGTCGGGATCAAGTGGGAGGAAGAGAGGTATGGAGGGAGAGAACCAAGCCAAAATTTAGAGATGAATTTAGCAGTGTGTGGGAGTGGCGTCTGTCTTTAAGTGATGATAATGCAAGAGAGTGGTACATGTCACGGTGGTGAGTGTGAGTCGGGGAGTCCAGAATGAGGCAGCAGAAGGAGTTGAAGAGGGTATCCAATCTTGATAGGGAAGATGCTGGAGTGGCACTATAGACTACATCACAGCAGTCAAAAACTGGTAAAATCCTCTTCTGGATGAGTTCGCATCTTACCGGTAAATGTATGCTTGTACAGTTCCCGAGTAGGGTGCCTAGCATGGAGAATAATTTTTCAGGATGGCATCCAGATGACCAGAGAAGTGGAGGTGACAGTAAAGCCAAACCCCAAGGTATCTGAAGGAGGAGGTGTTCTCTAGAGATGTCCCATCAAGGGTATAGAAAGTGGGCAGGGAGGTTAGCCTAGAGAGTCTTTGCCTCATGCCAAAAGCCATAGAGATAGTTTTCTTGGTGTTAAGGATGAGTTGATGTGAGACAAGCCATTGCTGAACTTTATTGAAATCAAGCTGGAGACTGGTTGCTACATCAGAAGGAGATTGGCCGGAGGTGGAAAATACTGTGTCATCTGTATACATGTGGATGGAGGATGATATGCAGACTGATGGGAGGTCATTTAGAAAAATAGAGAATAGGAGTGGGCCAAGTAATGAGCCCTGTGGCACACCAGTACTGATCGGGAGGGGAGGAAATATAGAGTCAGCAGTTCTGACGGATTGGGTATGACCTTTGAGGTATGCTTTGAACCAGTTAGTGGCAGAATCTAAGAGACCCACTGACACGAGATTTTTTTAGGAGTAGAGACTGGGAGACCATGTAGAAAGCCTTGGCTAGGTCGAAGAAGATGGCCAAGGTGACTTTGCCACTGTCCATCCCTGAGAGGATGGAATCCATGAACCTAAGCAGGGAGGCAGTGGTAGAATGGTACTTCCAGAACCCAGATTGGAAAGGAGTGAAAAAGATGGAGTCGCAGAGATATGAAGTGAGTTAGGTAAGAACCAGGTGCTCCTGTAGTTTAGCAAGGATTTGTAGGACAAAGATAGGGCGATCGTTCCCAGGGGAGGAGAGATCACCACCATTTGGTAAGGGAAGGACAATAGCCTGTTTCCAGGCAATTGGAATGAAAGCAAAGGAGAAGGAGAGGTTTAGGAGCTCTGACAGCAGGTAAGAGATGGTAGGTGCAGATAAGTAAAGGAGTTTGGGGTCTAGTCCATCTGGCATGCTGCCTTTAGTAGGGTTAAAAGCAAGAAAAGCATTCAGAGTATCAGCAGGGGAGAACTTAGAGATGGAAAATGCTCAAGTGTTGGGCGTGAACATTGGGGGGTATTGTGGGGAATGGGAGGGCAGGAGGGAGGGAGGGAGGGAAGACAGGAGGGCAGAGGCTACTCGAGGTAAAGTAGGAGTTATATTCATTTTCAACAGTTGGGTGGTTGGATATAAGAGAGTTACTTACCCTAAGAAGAGGTGTGGGAGGTTTTGATGGGGGGGGGAGAATAGTGCATGAGCTACTTTCCAGAATTTAGGTGGGCTGTTTATATTAGTTTGGAAGGTTGCCCGGAAGTAATCAGCTTTTGCCAGATGAATAGCTTTAGTGCAGGAGTTCCTGAGAGCATGATAAACCTCAAAGTCTCTTGGCAGTTTGGAAGACCTGGTCATGAGCCCGTTGACAGAACAGTAGTTCTGGAGTGACCCAGGGGAGGTGGATTCCACGGACCATGGATCATCTAATGGGGGCATGGTGGTTTCATGTGCTGAGGAATTTATCTTTCAAATAGTCTAGAGCATCATCAACATTTTTGGCTGTGGAGATAGCGGTCCAGTCTATGTGACCCAGGTCATGGAGGGGGGGGCTAAATCAAGGGATTTGTATGAACGGGTTAATAAAATCTTGGGGGGGACCTTTGGCCTCTGAATTTTCCACGCTGTGTAGATCATGTGGTGATCGCTTAATGCATCAGGAAGTAGGCCAGATTGAATGACCCTATGAGAGTGGGAAGTGAGAGCCCAGTCAATCAGTGAGTGGCTATTTGTTTTTGTGTTCAGTCGGGTGGGCTCATGGATAAGTTGTGACAGAGTTAGGGCTGCAGTATCATTTCGGATCTTACTTTGGGAGTTAGCTAACCAGTTTATGTTGAAGTCTCCCATAATGTAAAGCTCACCAGAGGAAGACTGGGAAACAATGGTATTAATGAGGTCAGTTGCTGTGGTGGGGGGGAGGCCAGGGTGACCATAAACCCCAGCAATGAAGATGAGGATGGAGGTAGGGAGGGATAACCTTAAGAGCAGTACCTCATAGGCTGAGGGGAAGGAAGTACATTTTATCTATTTATTTAAAATCTTGGATTACAATACCTTTGAGAAATAAATCTCAAAGGTTCCACATCAAAATGAAAATACACAGGAGAAAATAACATATGTAGCAGAAAAATAAATGCAACATTCCATGGGTATAAAACTTAAATGTGTATATAGCAAAACTGTCGGTGAACACCAAGTTAAACATACAAGTAATACAGGAATACAAACTATGAGAATCAGCCAAAGAATGGCTTGTCAGTATTGTCACATCACTGCAAGGAGCTCAGGAAAGCAGAGGAGAAGGGAAAGAGAGGGCATAAGGAGTGGTAAAGGAGAGAAATGAGAGGGATGGGGTGGTGGAAATACAAGGGATAGGAGTGGTGTAAGTGATGGGGAAGGTGATAGCAATGGGACGTGCATGGTAAACACGGCTAAGGTAGGGGAAGGCTCAGGGGAAACAGTCGCAGCTACTATTTGCTGTGAGTTGTTGTTGAAGCTTGTATTTAAACAGGCCAAGCTTGGCTTCAGCAGAGAAGTCTCTGGGAGAGAGAGCTGATCAATAGAGGGGCTCTGTATAGATAGGGTGGTAATGTATTGTATGGTGGAGGAGATGTACATAGCTACCCCCACCCCTACCTGTGCAGTCTTGGCAGGAGATAGCATAACCAGAGATAGCTATTGTATTGCTGGCTATTTTATTTTTGAGGTCTGAGAACATATTCCAGAATGATATTCTGGAAAAAAGACCACAGGAAATGTAATTACAATAATTTAAAACCTTAAGTTCTTAGTGCTGCTGCCTCTTCCGATGTGTTCTATGATCAGCTATCAGTGATTCCCACGCAACTTCAGGGGAAAAGAAGAAGATGGGTGCAAACCAGAAGAATTCACACGTAGACAGATCCTCTTGAATATAAATATCAGGAGGTGCCTCTTAATCATACTTCTGTCCATACCCACTCATGAGGGAGCAATCTTAGACCTCGTACTCTCAAATGGGGGCAGTCCGTACATATATCTTAATTGTGTTCACTTAAACATATTCCAATCAATGTTGTTTCTTGTTCAGCCTTTTACTTTTCTGCACATCACAGTTTTAGAAAGCAGGTAAATTACCCTCTTTAAAAAGCAAATTCTTAACTTCTCATATGCACGTCCACACTGTGGCTCGACTTGTATTCCTGAGGAAGCCAATGACTAATTGGTGAAACACAGAGGATATGGGCCTACATTTACAATAAAGGAAATAGATATTTATATTCAAGAGGATCTGTCTATGTGTGAATTCTTCTGGTTTGCACCCTTCTTCTTCTTTTCCCCTGAAGTTGTGTGGGAATCACTGATAACCTATTTTATTATTGAGCCAGGATTAGGATATCGAGGAAAGCAATACAGCAAGGGGTTACAGGAGGTCCACTTTTGGTAGACGACTATGTATGTTAAGATGAAGGAGCTTAAGACCCCAGGGGAGGGTGATGGAGGCAGGGGTGGAGAGACCCAGGTTATTACAAGTGGCAACAGTGGGGTCAGAGGGATATGGTCCAGGGTTGGGGTTGATGTCACCAGCAGCTAGGAGACGTGTAATAATAAGGTACTGCATTTTAGAGCTCTTATACGATGATAGGGCTGCTGCTGATTGTGGAGTAGGGATGGGGTGGTTTGAGGGGGGCAGGCACATTCTTAGCTGTCTTAGCAGTGCCCAGGAGTTAGCTAGCATTAGGAGAGATGCACTAGGTAGATTTGTAAAACACTAAACAAATTGAAAGCAGACTTGAGAAAAATTGTCACACAAACCATAACAACAAACTTACAATTGTAGTAACTGCAATAGTAATGTTCAAGCAACCTCAATGGAAAAAAGAGCTCATTCTTGTGTGAACCTATTTAAGGTTTCGGAAGGGGAAGCAGGGTTGGGGAATGTATACAAAGTGAGGATTCCCTAAGAAGAAACATATTACTACAGTGACTAATTTTCTTCTTCCAACCCCAGGAATCCATCACTTTATGCAGACTCAGTAGCAATACCTCGGGAGGCTGGGCCCAGAACCTAGTTAAGAAAAAGGTTCTGCAAGACAGCAGTTCCAAAGCCAACATCTCTTCCACATTGTATGTCCAAACAGTAGTGCTTTGTGAAGGTGTGTACTGTTTTCCAGGCAGCTGCTTTGCAAATGTCAAACAATGGATTGCCACTTGAGGATGCCACAGAGCCAGAGGAACTCCTTGTGGAGTTAGCCCTTAAGCCTCTTGGTGATATATTTCCAGTTTTTTCATAGCAAAACTGAATGAAAAGGACTATCCAACAAGAGATAGATCTCTTTGTAGCTGTTTTGCCTTTGCTAACCTCACCATAATTAACAAAAAGCTGGGTACTTTGGGACCTGACATCTTTTGTCCAGTCCATTTAGATAATCAGGACTCACTTTAGGTCCAGGCTACGCTGTTGGTTCTAAGAACTACTTCATCCCCATGGGGATTATGTAATTTGGCTCTGTGCAGAGGGCATGCAGTTCACTTACCCTCCTAGCAGAGGTCATTGCAACCAGGAGTATGGTTTTCCATGTGACATACTTCAGATCAGCAGTTTCTATAGGCTCAAAGGGAGCCTCTATAAGCTGGGGAAGGCATATGTTGAGGTCCCAGTGTGGGATAGGGTCCCTCACTGGTGGGCACAAGTGGCTGAGGCCTTTAAAAAATCTCTTGAAGATGGGTTGTTAGGTCAAAGACTTTTCCTTGCTAGATAATATGTAAGCTGACATTTCTGCTATGTGCACCTTTAAAGCCGAAGACCATAGGCCTAACAACTGTAGGTGTACTAGGTATTGCAAAATTATAGGCAACCCTGCCTCTATTGGGTTTATTTTCCTGGGGGCACACTAGTAAGAAAACCTTTTCCACCTAGAGGAATAAGCTTTCCTGGTAGCAGGTTTCCTTGAACCCCTAAAACCCTTCAGGATTTCCTCTGAGAGATCCAGTCCAGAAAATTCTAACTCCTCAAGAACTGTACCCTCAGATGTAGAGTTCTGGGATTCAGACATGTTATTTTACCCTGAGACAAAGTCAACAGATTGTAACTGAGTGGCAGGCTGATAGGATTCTTGCTGGACAGAACCAGGAGCATTGACTACTATAGAGCTTTCGTGATCATTGTTGCAGGTTCCCTCCTGAGTTTCAGGAGTGTTTTCTGAATGAGTGGAAATGGTGGGAAGGCATACAGCAACTTCCCTGTCCAGTCCAGTACCAAGGCATCCTCTGAGACTGCTCCTCTGGCTAGTGGTCAGCAACAAAACTGGGAGCTGATAGTTCTCCAAGATGCAAACATGTCTATATTGGGAGTGTCCCACCTTATGAACACTGTGACCAGAGCCTACTGGTTTAAGGCCCATTCATGATTTCCCTGGCTCATTCTGCATAGGGAATCTGTCAGGACATTGTCTTTTGCCTAGCAGATGCACTGCAAATATGTTTGCTTCTAAGGAATATGCCAGGTCCCAGATCCTCGGCTTTTGTGCACAGTTTTGAGGATCTTGTTTCTCCTTGCTTGTTTATATAGTACATTGCTGTGGTGTTGTCTGTCCTGATTTGGACAGACTGACCCTGTAGCTGGGAAATAAAGATTGCATTGCTAGCAGTACTGCTCTGAGATCCAGGAGGTTTATGTTTTTAGTGACTCCTGGCGGGCTCCATGTGCCATTCACTGTGAGGTCCTGAAGGTGGGCGGCCCACCCAGGAGTGAAGCATCTATGGTAAGAATATTTGTTGGTCACTGCTGAAGGAAGGGAATGTCCTCTCTGAGGTTGCTTTCTTCTTTCCACTACTCTAATGATTTCACTAGTGCTTTTGGCAGTGGCACCTAGCTTTCATAGAAACATAGACTTTGACGGCAGATAAGGACCGCTTGGCCCATCTAGTCTGCCCATTTCCCTACCTACAGGATAGGCCACAGATCCTAGTTAACCAACAGCCCATTTCTTCCTACCCCCCACAAGAATTGCTTTATGTCTGTCCCATGCATTCTTGAATTCTCCCACAGTTTTATACCCCACAACCTCCTCAGGAAGGCTGTTCCATGTATCCACTACTCTCTCTTTGAAAAAATACTTCCTCACATTGCCCCTGAACTGCCCCCCTTCTATCTTTAAATTGTGTCCCCTTGTTCTTGCACATCTCTTTTCTGAAAGATGCTACCTCTTGGACTTTGTTGATTCCACTGAGGTACTTAAAAGTTTCTATCATGTCCCCCCTCTCCTTTCTTTCCTCAAGGGTATACATATTAAGCTCCTTTAGTCCCTCCTTGTATGGCTTCTCTTGCAGACCCTGCACCATTTTAGTTGCCCTCCTCTGGACTGCCTCTATCCTGTCTATGTCCTTGCAGAGATGGGGTCTGCAGAACTGGATGCAGTACTCCAGATGGGGTCTCACTAACTGTCTGTACAGAGGGATAACAACTTCCTGTTTTCTGCCGGTGATGCCTCTCCCTATGCATCCCAGTATACCCCCAGCCCTTCCTACTGCCTTCTCACATTGCTTGCTAACCTTAAGGTCATCTGATATGATTACCCCCAGGTCCCTTTCCTTTTTTGAAGTTGTTACTACCTCCCCCCCATTGTGTATTCTTCCCCTGGGTTCTTGTTTCCCAGGTGCATTATTTATTTATTTTTATTTAGTTGTTTAACCAGGTATAGCACACTAAGCTGAAAGCTTTTTTACAGGAGCAACCTGGGAGCACAAGGAGGTTAAGTGACTTGCTCAGGGTCACACAGTATGCAAGTGGAAGCTGTGGGATTCAAACCCAGGTCTGGTCTGCTGGATGTCACCAGATTTGCAGCTCAGAGCCTTAGACCACTGCACTATACTGCCTCCTCCTTTTGCACTTCTATGCATTGAATCCTAGCTGCCATACTTCTGACCAGCCCTCCCTTCTCATCCTTTCCGAGCCTCCTTGTGTATCAACCCAGTTGCAGATCTTTGTGTCATCTGCAAAGAGGCATACTTTTCCTTCCAGTCCCTCTGCAATGTCACTTATAAAGACATTAAAAAGGACTGGACCCAGTACTGAACCCTGCGGTACCCCACTAGTAACCCCTCTTTCTTCAGAGTGGACTCCATTTACAATTACCTTCTGTGTCCTATTGTCCAGCCAATGTTTTACCAGGCTACCACCCTGGGACCCACTCCAGGCTGGTTAATTTGACTATTAATCTTTTGTGTGGAACTGTGTCAAATGCCTTGCTAAAGTCTAGGTAGGCCATGTCCACAGCCCCTCCCTGCTCTACTACTTTGGTCACCCAGTCAAAGAAATCTATTAGATTTGTCTGACATGACCTTCCCGTTGTGAACCCATGCTGCCTTGGGTCCTGTGCCCCACTGGCCTCTAGGTACTCAACAATTCTTTCCTTTAGAAGTGACTCCATCACTTTCACTACCACAGAGGTCAAACTGACAGGTCTGTAGTTTCCTGCCTCTGTCTTGGTCCCACTTTTGTGAAGGGGAATCACATCCGCCTTCCTCCAGTCCTCGGGTACCACACCATCCTCCGATGATTTATTAAAAATAGTAGCCAGTGGTTTCACTAGTTCCCCCTTTAATTCTTTTAGAATTCTGGGGTGAATTCCATCAGGCCCCATGGCTTTGTCCACCTTCAGTTTTAGGAGTTCTTGTAGAACCCTTTCTTCTGTGAAAGGGCTGGGATCAACCCCCCTATCAAGAGTGCTTCTGTTAATTGGATTAGGCACTTCCCCCTCCTCTTTTGTGAATACTGAGCAGAAATATTCATTCAGTATCCCTGCTCTTTCACTGTCCCCCTCTGCCCACCCACCGTTCATTCTATTCAGCCTCACTATCCCTCCCTTTGTCTTCCTATGCTCATTGATGTACCTATAAAAGGTTTTATTCCCCTTCTTAACCGAGTTGGCTATCTTTTCCTCAGTTTGGGCCTTTGTTATTCTGACTTCCCTTCCTGCTTCCTTCTGCCTTAACTGGCACCGCCCTCTGTCCTGCTCCTTCTGTGTTTTCTTATACTTCTGGAATGCTATCTTTTTCTCCCTGACTTTCCCAACCACCTCTTTTGAGAACCATAGTGGCTTTTTCTTTCATTTTGATTTGTTTATTTGCTTCACACGAAGGCTTGTTGCCTCTGTGATGGCAGTTTTGATGATTCCCCATTGTTGCTCCACCCATCCTTCTAGCCTGTTTGCTAGTGCTTTTCTGAGGCACTCTCTCATCTTGCCAAAGTCAGCCCTCCTGAAGTCCAGTACCCTCACTTTTGTATGGCTTGACTCTGTAGCTGAGTTTAACGTGAACCACACTGTTTGATGGTCACTTGTTCCCAGATGGCAACCCACTTCTAGATCTGAGATCCTCTCACTGCCCCCATTTGAGAGTACGAGGTCTAAGATTGCTCCCTCACGAGTGGGTTCCAAAACTAGCTGTCTGAGGCCTTCCACCTGTAGGGCATCGAGAATGGCCCTGCTCTTGGATTTGGCTGCAGCAAATGCGCTCCAGTTAACATCTGGCATATTCAGGTCCCCCATCAACAGTATCTCCCCTTTCTCTGCCATCCTAAGAATGCCTTTCATCAAATCCCATCTTTGAGACCAGCTCTCTCTTAAGTGGTACTGAATATATATTGTAACCCCCTTGTTACCCGGGGTTACTAGAAATCCAGTAAGACCTAGTGGTAGGCAGGGAAGGCAGCTTGTGAAACTCCAGTTAAATAGGTTTCACACTGTCTCACTCTGTTCTCAGTCTCAGCTGAGACTGAGGGATGACATCACCAATAGAACTATCACAGCTGCATGAGCCACATTGGAATCTGCAGCAAAGGGAGTTGGTTAGAATGTTGGGAGGGTTTGAAGTCAGTCTTCTGTCAGTCTTCAGTGAGTGAATGTAAAGTTGGGAGCTTGCTGGTAAAGCAGCTCAGTGAAGGCTCTAGGAGCCTCAGCCCTGACAGAGGGCTACTTTTAAGTAAATAGGGTGTGTGTCTCCACCTTAAAGAGAGACACAGAAGATTACTGAAGTGGTGGAGACCGCTGTTTTCGGGTCTCAGTGCCCCCTCCCTTCAGGGGGGCAGGAAGGTTTTCCCTGCGGATTCCTGGGGCAACCCCCTAGTTCTGCTTGTGAAGGAAAAGCTGCCTATGTGTTCCAGTGTTTATTTGGGAGAACAAGAAGATTTGTGAGTCGCCTGTGGGGCACCTGCAACGTGAGGGTGAGTGTCTGCTCTTGCTAAAAGGGCCTATGTTTTAAACCCTGGGACTTGTGTGACAATGTGGGGATTGAACTACTAAATATTGGGAAGCCTAGAGTAATGGGCTAAGCAAGTTAAAAGGAGGTTCAAGTCCAGAGTTTGTTGGGATGCAAATAATATGTAGAGGAGATGTGACAGACATCTACCCAGAATCTACATTTGAAAGTTCAGTAAAGGAATTGTTCAGTTTCCAGAGAAATGGCTGGGTATGAGCTGTGGGAGCTGGAGGTGGGTGGCCCCCCATCTTTAGTGACCGGGTCCACCTCTACGGATCTCTTCTGTGGATTTCTACTTTACCTCAGGCACTTGGCCAGTGATGAGGGAAGTACCCAGACGTGGGATTGTAAGGAAAATTCTCTCTAGGAGTCGAAGACTCTAGTGTGGTTTGGGGAGCCACAACAGGATAATTGGTTCATTCCTCAAATGGACTGAGGATCAAGTGGCCGGCGGGGGAGCCGGGCCAGTGGGGAAAACCCAGTAGTGTACAAGTCGGGCTGTGCACCCAAAGCTGCATGCAAGTCTGGGCTGTGTGCCTGGTGGGTTTAGAGCCTGAGGGCTGGAAATAGTGATAAAGTGTTCTGTAGTCTCTAATTTGCATTACCAGGAAAGTAGCCCCATGGGGGTCCGTCTATGCTTTGTTTGTTCAGCTTGGATGTGAATAAAAGCCACACTGAAGAATCCCATTCCTGGTTCTGCACATTATAGTTATTGCTTCCTGTGTTTGGATTTACTTGGGTGCCCCTGTGCAGAGTAGCCAAACCTAGGTCCCCCTGTGCCAAGTAACCTCATCCTCCCCGAACCCAGTCCCCACCTGGTACTGCTGTCAGCTTCAACAGCATGCCACCTGTCATTTTGGCAAAAGGCTGGGGTGAGGGTTACAAAAATGGAGGCACCGCTTTGGATTTTGTTCTGGGAGGAAGGTGCTTGGGCAAGGGGGCTAGCGTTTTGGCTATCTGGCAGTGGGTAGCCCAAAAAGCTGAAGCAAGTAACTAGTGTGTGTTGCTGTGTGCTGTGGATCTTGTGCTGCTGTTTAAAATTGCCAACTGTTTACCAAGGAGCAGTAAAGCCAAGGAGTGTGCCCTTGTCCTGCATCAAATTGTTTACAGCATTTTTGCCTGCTTTTAAAATGAACTGTGCTAAAGAAAAGTGTGGAAGACTAGGGGTAGCAACAGGAAAATTGTGCCCTGGATGTTTGAAATGCTTTTAAAATGAACTGTTGTAAAGAAAAGTCTGGAAGACTAGGGGTAGCAACAGGAAAATTGTGCCCTGGATGTTGGAATTGCTTTTTGAATGAAAGGAGAGACTTGAAAGTGTAAATGGCTGTGTTAAATGGCTGAAATGGGCTCCCACCATGGAGTCAGTTGGTAAAGAAAAAAAGTTGCATTCTGCAATTTAAATTTGCCTGCTCGATGATCACCGTGAGGAGAAGAGCCCTCGCGAGGAAGAAGAGGCTCATTTGCATGGTGTTGTGTGATTCGTCAGGCTGAGATCAGTCCCGCCCCTCAGCCAGCTCTACAGTGACTGCCCCAGCATTTGAGAGGGAGGGTGAGTGGAGTGCGTGTACTGGCTAATGGAGGAGCATCACGGAGTGTTAAAATCACTGTAAACCTTGTAAAAATAGACTATCTTGTTTAAAATCGGGCTCAACCCGCTAATCGATCGTCAGAATTGCAAGTTTGGTGGTTGAAAAGACGATCGGCAGGACTGCCCGCCCGTTTCTGTTCTGAGGCCTCCAAGAACTGGCTGCAGGCTGTTTTTCCCCATCACAGCAAACTGCTACTGATAACAGTAAGTAACAACCTAAAAACTGCTCAAACAGTGATTTTCTGCCCTATGCCATATAAATGTGTGTGCAGCAGTGTAGTCGCTTTGCAAGTAACGACTGTGTCAAGTCCTGCCGGCAAGTGCAAGCCTGTTAAGCCATTGACTGTGTGCATAGTAATGAATTCTGCCTCAGTTTAAAGTTTGAAGGCAGAGAGAGACTGTGAGTTGTAGCCAATGTGCAGCACTAGTTATACAGGCAATCCTGTGCTAAAAACCTGAAGCTTTAAGGGACTGTAAATCAAATGAAATGTTACCAGCATGTAAAAAGTCCATGGAAAATCCTGTAAATGTGTTTAAAGCAAGAATAGATCAAATTGTGCAGTTTGAGTAAAAGTTATCAGTAGTTTGTGTAAATTGGGTGCGCAGTGGCTTGACCCAGATTCTGAATGTTGATGCACAGGAGTGCTACTGCCGCCATTACAGGGTTGGGTAGTAAAGTAAACACAGCAGCAGAGGAGCCATTTTACAACTAAAGAGTATGTTCAGTAAAGTGGGACTTTCAGTTACAGTGAACTTTTGTTTGTTTTTCTGCAGTTATGGCCTCAGGACCAGCTTGTTACCTGAATCATGCCCAGGTTGCAGTAACAGCAGCAGTAAATAGACTGAGGGATATTGAAAAGTGGTGCTATGGAGGGCAACTGCCTCCTCATGTGGCGATTCCTGGTTTTCCAGTGCATGTATGTCAAATATGCTTGAGAGTTAGAAGGGACGTCGTCATGATTTCTCACTGTGCTGGATGCCTAGAAAAATATGGCTTGTATAAAGCGCCTCAAATTCATTTGGCTCCCACATGGACAAAGGTTCAGGAATCTGCAGTTGACAGCACACAGCACCAGGCGGAGCCTGTGGAGGAAGGCCCCTCGGGGGAGTGTGGCACAAAGCTAGAGGGTGCAGAGTTGGAGACAGAACCCGAATTTGAAGTTTTGGATGCTGGATCCCAGAAGGAAAGTTCGGATAAAGCATCAATAGACCCCTGGAGGGGGGGGCCTAGCCCAAGTCTCTTAGGTGAAGATGAGATGTGGGAGGCCTTTGAGTGGGAGGTGTCGACCTCCACGCCTAGTGATGAGTGGATAGTCTCAGGAGTGAGAATGACTGCTCACTCCTGGGCTCAGATCCTCAGTGAAGAGGAAGATGAGGGGAACCTGTGTGGCCTTGTGAAAAGGAGCGGTTTCCAGCCTCAAAATCTTGCCTAGGAGATGTCATGGAAGAAAGTGGTACGTGCCACTGCCCTGGCCAAGAGAAAGAAGTCAGGATCCGTTTCACTTCTTTAGGATGCGTGCTGGCAGAACCAGGACTGGCCACCCCTAAACCAGGTCAGTGGTCCCAGATTGACCAAAGCTAATAAAGAGGGGAGACTGGTTCAGTAGGAAGGCAAATGAGATCTATGGAATGACCTTTCCTACCTTTCCTCGGAAAGTCTGGGAGGAGATTGAGAACAGCAGGAAAACCTGGATCTGGGATGAAGCAATGAAAAGTGTGCATCCTGGGGCCAACAAGCATGTAAAGAACAGACTGTTTCAAGAGAAGTATACCCAGTGGAAGAGAGGCAGGACACTGTTTATAGACAGAGTGAGAATAGTGGACAGAGAGGGACGTGAAATCTCCCACTGTGTGAATTATGTGCACCCAGAAGGGGTTATAATTCAAGCTCCTGATCCCTGGTACTATTGGCCTCAGTGCAAGGACCTCCCAGCAAATGTGCCCGTGCCTACAAAATGGAAAGCTGAGCAGTGGTAGTCAATACTGCCACACCAGACTGTGAAGTGCCTTATTGATTCGCCAATATGGACATCCAGGACTCAGGTGCCTCACATTCATCAGTCTACAGTGTACTGGCCTTTCCAGAAACCATCGACTGGCCCACCAGATGACTTCAGATCCAGAGAAGACACCAGCCCAGCTGTATCCTGTTCATCGCCTGGTAATCGGATGACGTCGGACCAGCTGTTTTCTTTTTGTTCCTGTTCTAACGTTCCATCTCCAGAGATGACATCAGCCCAGCTGTTCCCAGATGTGCCCTCCTGTGGTTCCCAGAAGATGTTCGCCCAGCTGTATCGGAAGAAATGCTGCCAGGGAGAGTCTTCATCAGAGGTGCAGGTCGGTCCCAAAATTTCCATTCTACAAGTGGCTGGTAAGTCCGAACTTTTCTATCTTTATGACATTGCAGTACACCCTACACTAGCAGACTTCAAATGTGAACTGTCCTCAAAGACTCTCCTTCGAACTTTGGCCTGTTAGAACTGTGCTTCACCAGGCTCCGGCCCAGGAGCGACTCTTTATTGGACTAGCCTTCGGCATTGTGGTCACTAGTTGGGACTTTAGGCACCATCCCCCAAATGTGTATTGTAAATAATGTTGTTGTTTTCTAATGTAAATACTGTTTTTCTACCTTTTTTCTAAAAAAATATTTTTGGGATTTTTCAGTGTTTTGATGGTAGGGGTCTAGGTAGACTGTGTATGTAGATTAGGAGTATGTGTTGTCTTTCTTTTTCTTACAGGTGTTCCTGGGAAGACAGAAGAGAAGACAAGAAGAGGAGGAGCGGCTCATCGGAGTTCCTCATCAATGCTTTAGTGTGTAGAAATTTAAAGTACTGTGGTGTTATTGTTGTTATTACTGTATTAACCCTTTTTTCCTTCCACAGGTGTGGTTGTGGGGGTAGGGAGGGTACAGTAAAGAAGTATAGAATGTGGTATTTTTATGGTGTGTGGTTGCAGGTTGCCCAAGGTCGGGGAGGTCCCCGGGTTGTTTTTGTTTTTGGGGGTATTAGGTTAGAAGCAGATAGGTTTTCCCTAGAGGGTTGGGGGGATAGACAGGCTGTGGTCCTGAATGGCCATTGGGACAGCAGTGCTGATCTATCAGGGCTATGCTCTGGATAGTTCTACCAGAGCCACTAGGCGTCCATAGTAAGTGGATAGAGTAGAGGCTGATATGTCAGCTAAAGGCCTCTAGGCCCTTAGTGTTGCCTCCCTGTGCTTGCACATGGTAAGAGGGGGCCTGATCACCCCCCTCCGCAGGTAGCACATAGGGTGGGATGGCCTAATGCCGGGTAAATAATGACTGCGGACAGTCACTTTCATGGTCAAGGGTGAGTGTAACCCCCTTGTTACCCGGGGTTACTAGAATCCCAGTATGACCTAGTGGTAGGCAGGGGAAGGCAGCTTGTGAAACTCCAGTTAAATGGGTTTCACACTGTCTCACTCTGTTCTCAGTCTCAGCTGAGACTGAGGGATGACATCACCAATAGAACTATTGCAGCTGCATGAGCCACATTGGAATCTGCAGCAAAGGGAGTTGGTTAGAATGTTGGGAGGTTTTGAAGTCAGTCTTCAGTCAGTCTTCAGTAAGTGAGTGTAAAGTTGGGAGCTTGCTGGTAAAAGCAGCTCAGTGAAGGCTCTAGGAGCCTCAGCCCTGACAGAAGACTACTTTTAAGTAAATAGGGTGTGTGTCTCCACCTTAAAGAGAGACACAGAAGATTACTGAAGTGGTGGAGACCACTGTTTTCAGGTCTCAGTGCCCCCTCCCTTCGGGGGGGGGCCAGGAAAGGTTTTCTCTGCAGATTCCTGGGGCAACCCCCCTAGTTCTGCTTGTGAAGGAAAAGCTGCCTATGTGTTCCAGTGTTTATTTGGGAGAACAAGAAGATTTGTGAGTTGCCTATGGGGCACCTGCAACGTGAGGGCGAGTGTCTGCTCTTGCTAAAACAGCCTATGTTTTTCACCCTGGGACTTGTGTGACAATGTGGGGATTGAACTACTAAATATTGGGAAGCCTAGAGTAATGGGCTAAGCAAGTTAAAAGTAGGTTCAAGTCCAGAGTTTGTTGGGATGCAAATAACATGTAGAGGAGATGTGACAGACGTCTACCCAGAATCTACATTTGAAAGTTCAGTAAAGGAATTGTTCAGTTTCCAGAGAAATGGCCAGGTATGGGCTGTGGGAGGTGGAAGTGGGTGGCCCCCCCCATCTTTAGTGACCGGGTCCACCTCTATGGATTTCTTCTGTGGATTTCTACTTTACCTCAGGCACTTGGCTAGTGATGAGGGAAGTACCCAGATGTGGGATTGTAAGGAAAATTCTCTCTAGGAGTCGAAGACTCTAGTGTGGTTTGGGGAGCCACAACAGGATAATTGGTTCATTCCTCAAATGGACCACGGATCAAGTGGCCGGAGGGGGAGCCGGGCCAGTGGGGAAAACCCAGTAGTGCACAAGTCAGGCTGTGTACCCAAAGCTGCATGCAAGTCCGGGCTGTGTGCCTGGTGGGTTTAGAGCCTGAGGGCTGGAAATAGTGATAAAGTGTTCTGTAGTCTCTAATCTGCATTACCAGGAATGTAGCCCCATGGGGGTCCATCTATGCTTTGTTTGTTCAGCTTGGATGCGAATGAAAGCCACCATGAAGAATCCCATTCCTGGTTCTGGACATTACAGTTATTGCTTCCTGTGTTCAGATTTACTTAGGTGCCCCTGTGCAGAGCAGCCAAACCTAGGCCCCCCTGTGCCGAGTAACCTCATCCTCCCCGAACCCAGTCCCCACCAGGTACTGCTGTCAGCTTCAACAGCATGCCACCTGTCATTTTGGCAAAAAGGCAGGGGTGAGGGGTTACAATATTATTTGGTATCTGGCCCATGGAACCACAGCTGTGGATATGGCCATGTTCCCTAGTAACTGCAAGAAGTCGCTTGCAGATCTTGGCTCACCTACTGTGAAAGACTGCTGCTTCTATCAAAACTGTAACTCTAGCCTGCGGGAGAAAAACTTTCCCCTGCAGAGTGTTTAACTGTGCTCCAATGAAGTTCAGTACTTGAACAAGCTCTATTTGGGACTTCTGCAGGTTTATCAAGAATCCTAGGTTCTGTAAGGTGCTTTTTACCAACTGAACTGAGCATTTTGTCCCTTGCTCTGTTTTTCCTGAGACTTGCTAGTCATCCACATAGAGAAAAACCACCATGCCTTGTTACCCCAGATGTGCTGCCACCACGGCCAAACACTTTGTGAAACTCTTGGAGATGAGGCCAAATGGGAGAGCTGTGAACTGGTATTGACAGTTCCCCAGCTTGAATCTAAGATATTTTCTGTGGCATGGTCTGACTGGATAATGAAATAGGCATCTTTGGGATCCAGGAATCCCAGACAATGATCTGTCTGTAAAAATGGTATCACTATCCTTAGTGTGACCATCTTGATTTTTTTTAAATGTTTGTTCAGAATCCTGAGATGTAAAATGGGTTGCCACTCCCCAATTTTCTTGTGGGTCAGGAAGTATCTGGATAATAATCCTCTGCCTTACTGGAGGCAGGGTCTTTTTCTGTGGTTTTTGATATTTCTTTTTCTTTTTTACTTCCATTTCCATTAGATTTTCTGTGGGAGAGTGAGCTGGTAGCTTTTGTGTTTCTACAGGTTTGGGGAGTGTTTGAATGGCAGATGCAACCCCCAGCCCACTACTTCCAATACTTACTTGTCTGTGATAATGTTTACCCATTCCTGGCAGTAGTGAGCCAGTGTTTTTCCCACTGGTAATGTCTGGGTGAACTAGACAAAATTATCAGGGGTTTTGTTTTGGCCGGGGTATAGGCACTGGATCTGCAGAGCTATGCCTGGAAACCCTTTCCCCCATCCTCTATGGTAACCTCTTGTAACTGGTACTCACAGGGGCGCAAGAGACATAGACTCTTGGGAAGTATTCCCTGCCTCTGCCTCCCCTTCCATAGGACCTGGAGAAGGTAGAGGCCCTTTCATGCTCATTTTTACTTTTGAAAGTGGATTTGTATTTATCCACTTTTTTCACATAAGCCTCTGTTTCATCACCAAATAATACATTTCTCTCAAAGAACAAATCCATGGATTTGCTTTAAGTGTCCAGAGAAAGGATGGTAGTCTTCAGCCAGGAAAATCTTCTAAAGGACACTGCATGAGCCAAAACTCTACCAGTGGTGTCTATAGTGTGCACCGCAGCGTGGAAATGATATTTCATGGCATCCAGGGTTGATCTTGCTGTGGCAATGAGGTCCTGTGCCAATTCACCATCCACTGTGCCTGCCAGTGCCAGAATTCCAAAGTGCTTTCTGGTACTGTGCCATATGTGCCAAGTAAGCTGTTTGCCTAATAAGCAGAGAAGCTGTAGCATGAACCTTTTTGGCCACAATATCCAGTTTTTTAGAGTCCTATTCTGGGGCATTCTCAGATACTAATTTTTGCTCACTTACAAGCAATAGCCTGGACTACTTCATGATGATCAGGATGGACATACAGGCATTTCACTCCTGGCTTGTCAACCTGATATTTTCTTTGTTTTCTTATCTATGGCTGCAGCTGAGGTGGGTGCAGACATGACTTTTTGATATGGCTTTCTCAAGTTTACATATGGGAAGTAGCAGTCTTCTTTGTGGAGCTACCCCCAACATGTCCGTGAAGTCAGCATCCTCTTCATCCTCCTCTGTCTCTAGTGAGGGATGTTGAGGGTATCAGCCATTTGTCTGACAGATGAGGAAAAAGAGGGGTAGTCTTCATTGTGCCTTGGAGAAGGTTCAAAATCTTGCTCAGGTGCACCCTCTAAATCCATGGGGTCACCTTTCTCCATTTGTACTTAATATTCATTGCCCTTCTCCTTTGCAGGCATATAGGTTGGAACATGGGGGGGAAGGGCAGCTATCTTATTTAAATTTCCCATGGCCTGGATTGCCTGGAAAAATTGCCACATTTTGAATATGCCCTCTGATGAGGGCATTTAATCTTTGCCATCTGCATGTTCCTTTTTCTGTTCAGGAGGAGTGGCAGTGACATTCTTTTCCTTAAATTTCTTTTTGGCAGACACCTTTTCAATGTCTGCTCTGGGGCTCTTTTAATTAATATTTTTGCCATAACTGCATTCAGGGTTCCCCCATTCAGACACCCTGATGTCTGTCTTTACCAAGCCTATCTGGTGCCTGTGTAGCTTAATCCCTTTTCTTGTCACCTTTAACATTATTTGCTGCTGAACATGAGGAGATGGACCCTTCAGAGGCATGCTTTCCACCATCATTGGGAACACCTTCAGAACCTTTCTTAATATTTTTTTTAGGTGACACAGGGGCAGATTGAGATCTCATGCTTATTTTAAAATGTTGTACCTTTTTTCATCTGGTTTGGGGGCAAAAAATATGTACAAAGTCACATTGTGGACCTAGACATGTTAAACAAAGCTCATGGCAGTCTGCCACTTCCTGGTTCTGCAAACAATTTTGAAATTTTTTTTAAAGATCCACAATGTATCTCTGACATGCCAGTATGAAAGAACCTTAAATAATAAAAAATGATTCTCAAAAATGCTTCAGCACAATAGCCAAATAGTAAAAATGGCTCTTGTACTAAGAAAAACTGTTCCAAAGGTCAAATTGTGGCTTCTGTAACAGACCCGACTAACTAAGGTGAAAGGGTACAGACAGGAATGGAAAGTGAAATCAGTCTGTTCTCTAGAAATTGAATAGTATAAAAATAGTAAACCACTGCAAATTTCAAGAAAAAAAAAGTGATTTAGTAGCCAAATTAGAAAAAAATTAAAACAATAGCCTGCTAGGATATTCTCTGGTTCTTGGGAATCAGTTGGGAACTGGAGAAACCATAAATTACTGTAAAAACCTAGCTTACCACAGAGTAGTTAAAAAATGAATTAAGAAACACTGCTACAAAACAAGCAAACCAACTGGAGAACCAGTCGATACCAGAGTTCAATATGGGGTGACTGCTCTCTTCAGGTGGAGAAACAGATCTGTGCAATGGCCATAGTGGAGCGTGGGTGTGGAGTTTGAACCTACATTCCAAATTCTAAAATTTGCATAGGTTCTAATCTCCGATGCCTCACTCTCAGCCGAGGTGACTGCATAAAGTGCAAACATATAAGTGAGTGATTCCTGGAGCTAGAATAATCAAAACCTAGGGATATCCATATTAAAAGGACAGTGCCTTTTATAATTTCAAATAAACAAAGTACTAAAGCAGACTCGGATCAGGAAAACAAGGGCTGCATGGCAGAAAGAGAAGAAGGGCTCTCTGAAATAAAACAAAAAGGTTTGAGTAACCATTTTCATCATAGCATGCACTACCTATTTCAATAATTTAGATAGTGAAACTATAAACAGTGCAGTATGTGCCAGATTGTGAACTTATTTTGTTGTTCAGAGGGGGACCATCCTCACAAATTGCAATAGAATTGTTAGTAGTGCATGTATTTAATCTGCCATCAAAACCATTGAGGGGGAAGGTGTAAAGTTTAGAGGTGTCATATGGTTTCCTTGTTTTTTCAAACCCCCCCTTTATTAAAATGTGAGGCATGGTTGAACTACGAACCTCTGAAGGAAGAGGAATGAATGAAGAACTAGATTGTATTGTTTTCTTTTAAAGCATTGAACATTCATCTGCACTAGAGTTTCAAATGGTTTGTATGTGCCTTCTGTATTTTCTAGAAGAGCCCTAGGTTAGTCTGTAGCTTTCCTAGTGTAATAACCATTGGGTGTTATATTGTATTGTCAGCTATGATTATTATCACCACAGATATTTTCAGATATGTTTCCTCACTGTAGCCCTTACAGTGAGGAATCAGATAGAGAGCTTATGAGAACAGCAATCTCTTTCCAAGCAGTGAATATAAGATGTTTCATATCTCAATACAGGGAACGAAACAATATATATGATTGACTTTGGGATTGAGTGGGTAACTACAAACACCTACTCATTTGTTTTAATTAGGATTTCAATCATGTTTCTCTAAAAATGGGAGTAGCAGTTTAGTGCTAAAAATAGGGGCAGTGGGAGAATGTGAACAAGGGATTACGCATTGTTAAATATTACAGAAAGTTTGGATTCTGGGATAAATTATCAGTACATTCACATAATAGTCATCAGTATTAGTATGAAGTGTGAACAAGGGAACTAATTCCATGTAAATATGACAGGAATGGATATTTAGTGTGCAGAAACACATACTGTTCACAACTTCTTAATAGTATTCACCTGCACTCCATCCCCCATCCAACTCTCTTACCCTCTCTTCCCTCCTCCTCTCCACCCTCCCACCCTTCTCACATCCTTCCTCCCTATCCACCCTGGTGTCCTGCCATCTCCTTCCCTCAACTTAGAGTTTCTTCACCATGTCCTCCTTTCCCCGCACCACTATTCCAAGGGTAGAAAGCCCCACTCCATCCTTCTCCTCATTCTCCTGCTCCTCCTTCTGTCTGGTAATGTGAAGCCCAATTCTGGTCCCTCTCCTTCCTTCCTTCCTTCCTCCCTCCATCCCTCCGCTACTGCCAAGGGTCTTAGTATCTTCCAGCTGAATGCCAAGAGCCTTCTACCTAAATTAGACCTCCTTTCCATTTGGCTTCAATCACACTCTCCTGATGTCCTCTTTATCACTGAGTCCTGACTCTCCTGCAGGACTCCTGACCCTAACCTGTCCCTTCCTGATTGCCATTTTTCAGGCAGGACAGAGGAAAACATGGTGGAGGGGTTGTCATCTACATCTGCCAGAGCCTGTCATGTACGGTGACCATTATGGAGGCCATGCCATCCTCCCATGAATTTCTACTAGTCAAACTCTCATTCCTCTCCTCAGTACCTATATTCATCAGGGTTTTCTGTGCCTCTCCTAAGATCTCACATTCATCCCTGGTTGACTCTTTCTACCATTGCCTCTCATTCCTCTGCAGGTGAACTCATCCTCCTTGGGGATTCCAAGGTAAATTGGTTTTTCCCATCCTCCATATCTACCATTCATAGGATTGAGTCCATTAATTTGTGCCAGGTTATTTCAGAACCCACCTGGCTCAATCCCCACTCTGCAAATCATACCCTTTTGACTGGGTTCTAACCTCCTGCCATAACCATATTGTTGCAGCAGGTATCTTGCCGGATTCATCTAGTGACCACTACATAACGTTCTGCATCAGAAAAATTTGGCATCCTCCTCATCACCTAAATATATCTAGTCTAGGTCTCTCCGGTCACTAAATTTCAGTGCTCTGCTGAATGACCTCACTGCAACAGATGGGTCAGCCATCCTCACTGCCTCAGATATCGATATGGCCCTCTCACTATTATACTCCATATTCTCTTCCATCTGGGTCAAGCATGCACCCTTCAGGAAATCCAAAGTAAAAACCACCCACCACCCCTGGATTACCACTGGTATCATTGACTTGTGCAAGTCCTGAGACCTCGCATGGGCCCGTTACAAATTATCCCAACCCATTTCTGACCTCACCTCTTACAGGGTACTGGGAAACAACTGTATAAAGGCTGTCTGAGCTGTGAAATAGTATTATTTCTAGGCCAACCTCCAGACAAACTTTAATTCCCTAGATATATTCTGGAAGGTTATTCATTCCCCCTTTCATCCCCCTGCCCAGTCCACTCCCCCAGTTCTCATGGTAAATGGTTCACTTGTGTCTGACCCTTCCTCTGTTATTGTTCTCTTCAACAAGTTCTTCACAACCTCTGGCCTTCCTTTCTCTCCCCCTTCTGGTTCCTCTCTTTCCTCTTCTCCTCACCTCCCCCATTACTTACCAGGTTTCTACTTTCCCCCATCACCATCCAGGAAATTCTGCTTGCCCTTCCTCTCTCAACCAGTCTTAAGTCTAGCCATGATGGACTTGACCCCAAGCTTCTCCACTTCTCAGCTACTGCCATTATAGGTCCCCTTACTCTCCTACTTAATTTTTCCTTCTCCCTCTGTGCCATACCTCAGTCTTGGAAGTTGGTCAAAGTTATTCCACTTCATGAAGGGTGTGACCCCTCCTCCCCTGGCAACTTTCATCCAATCTCCCTCCTCCCCTCCCTCCCTTCTCTAAACTGCAAGAGAAACTGCTTCATTCTAGACTCCTCCTCTTCCTTTCATTCTCCAACTTACTCTCACTATTCCAGTCTGGTTTTCGGAAGCACCATTCCACTGTCTCCTTCCTGCTATGTGTCACTGATTCTGTCTTCTCCGGGATGGATCATGGGCACATTATGACTGCTGTATTCATCAGTCTGGCCAAAGCCTTCATTTCAGTGTCCCATCCACTCCTTCTGGACAAGCGGAGTTCTGCTGGCCTCTCAGCACCTGCCATTTCTTGATACCACTCCTATCTAATGGGCTGACAACAATTGGTACAGGTCGGTGGTGCCCTGTCACCTCCCCTTTCTATCTATGCTGGGGTCCCACAGGACTCCATCCTGGGTCCCATACTTTTTCAGTTTTCCTCAATGACCTCCCCACTGCCTGTGCCAACTCACATATCTACATGTATGCAGATGACACAATCATTTTAACCTCCAGTCCCTCTGCTGCAGCTGTGGATGGCCTGCTCCAGTGGGATTTCAGCAATGTTCTGCACTGGTCTAATCTAACCAGCTTAGAGTCAACAATAAGAAGATAGTATCCATGACCTTTGATACCAGTCAGAAACTGTCTAGACTTACTGCCGCCAGTGTCTTCATCACTCTGGATGGCACGACTCTTGAAGCAGTTCAGTCGTTTAGGTACCTAGAGTTGTGGCTAGACAGTAAACCTGAATTCTCAGCCCACATTGATGCTACCCATGCTAATCTCTGACCCAGGCTTGGGGCCCTATATAGTAACAAAGACTGCTTATTGCCACATGTCCACAGGGAGCTTGTTAGCAAAATGGTGCTCCCTGTCTTCAACTATGAGGATGTGGTCTATGGTGTCTTCTGCTTCCCCTTCTGCTTCCTTACCAGACCTTGCACCCTCTGCAACTCCTTCTGCCATTTTGCAACAAACTCCCCCCTTCACACACACCATTGTTCACTGTATTTATCCCTATCCATCCTCCGCCTGCACTCTCGACACCAGGCTCACTGCACCACCTTCAAATCAAAATACTGGTTTGGTTCCCTTCCTTCTTAGCTCTCCTCTTCCAGCTCTCCCCTAGCAGTATAAGTGTAGTATAATGTGCAGAGTGGTGCAATGCAGTGGCTACGAGGCAGCCATATTCAGGCAGACCTTCTGGATGCTGAGGTGCTGCCCTATCTGCATGCATCTCTCTGGACTGCATGATGAGGTAGCCAGACTCAGAGCTGAAGTAAACTGGGTCAGGAGTACTATCACCCCTATCCAGAGACCACCCAGTCAAACGCTGCTGCCTCAAAGGATGCTGAGAACGAGGAGCACTTGGATGACAGTGGGCTCAGGGAGGGTTAGGGTGGTCAGGCAGAGGCACATCCCAGATCCTATTCCACTCAAGAACTCATATGCCACACTGGCAAATGGGGACAACCAAATAGAGGTACCCAGAGAAGTGGAAGGAAAGGATGTGGAGGTTAGCCAAGGAGGTGACCTCAGTGGGGAGAGCAGTGGACCCCAGAGGAGGAGGAAGGGAATCCTGGTGGGGGACTCCGTCATAAGAGGGATCCAGCTAGGAACACAGGTGGGGGAGGACAGGGAGGTGAGGTGCCTACCAGGTGCCACGGCATGGAGAGATGGAAGGAAGATCCTGGGGATCGCTTGGAAGGCAAGACAGGAGGGTGAGCTGGATGTCATTATACACCTAGGTACTAATGACCTGGCAAATGGGGAGCCAAAGGAAGTTCAGGAAGAGTTTAGAAAATTGGGGAGGGGTCTCAAGCAAGTAGCTTGTTCTGTCACCTTCTCAGAAGTACTACCTGCGAGAAGCATGGGAGAGCATAGGGGTGCATGCACCAGGAACTTTAACTCATGGTTGAAGAACTGGTGCTGTGAGGAAGGGTTTGGATTCATTGGTGACTGGGGACCCACCTGGAGGGATGGAGGCTTGTTCAAGCCTTACGGCCTGCATCCATCCTGGAGGGGAATCCAAGCACTCAATGATAAGTTTAAATGCTACATTGACAAGCATTTAAACTAGCCAAGGGGGGTGGCAGGCCAGCAAGGAGGGTACCTAATTCCCACCCCCCCATAGCTAGCAGTGGAACCAGGGAACTGGAGGAGTGGATATCTCTGCAAAGCAGTGTACAAAAGATGGAGATAATTGCCCAAGAGGTGGATAGGCAGAAAAGGGACAAAATTCAACAGAAGGGCAGACAGCAAGGAGAACCAGGGATAAAGGACAACCAGGGAATGGACTGGAGTAGAACAGCTAAACAGTCTAGGGAGGTCAAATCATGGAAAGCCATGTGTGTCAATGCCAGGAGCCTTAGCAACAAGATGGAGGATCTGGAGGCTGTCATGGTGCAGTCAGACCTGGAAATTGTGGCCATCACAGAAACCTGGTGTAAGGATAACCCTGACTGGGAGATGGCCATACATTGCTACAACATATTCAGAAGAGACAGGGCAGGTAGAAAGGGAAGAGGAGTGGCACTGTATGTGAAAAATGACATAAAGGCCACAGAGATCCAGGAGGAACAAAATGGGGGATAGATACTGTGGGTTAAGCTGGAAAGGAAAAATGGGGCCAGCCATCCACACAGGTGTGGACTATAGACCACCAGCCCAGGAGGAAGAAACAGCTAGGGAGCTGATGCTAGCCATCCAAAGGATGGCAGACAAGGGTGAGGTAGTGCTGGTTGGGGACCTCAATATTCCAGACGTGGACTGGAGCATCCCAGCAGCAGCATCAACTAGGAGCAGATTTATCCTGGACTTCCTTCAGGGTGCCTTCCTCAAGCTACTGGTCATGAAATCAACATGACAGAAGGCAATACTGGACCTTGTGCTCACAAACAGGGACAGTGTGATGGGGTAACAGTGGGGGAGCTCCTGGGGAACAGTGACCACCAGTCATTGTGGTTTGAAATCACAGAAGTGGCAGAACCAAACCACACAAAAACACGTATCCTGGATTTTAGGGGGACAGACTTTGGGAAAATGGGGAGATGCTTGAAAGAGGCATTAAGGGGAATGGGGCAGGAATCAGGGGTTGAGGAACAGTGGGCAGTATTTAAAATAGGGATTACAAGAGCAACAGAATTATGCATTAAACAGGTTAGCAAGGGTAAAAGGAAGAGGAGGCCATTATGGTTTTCCAAGGAGGTAGCGGAGAAGGTGAAAGCCAAAAAGACTGCATTCAGGCAATGCAAAAAGACACAGGCAGAAGGGGATAGGGAGCAGTACCAGGAGAAGCAAAGGGAGGCAGGGATGTCAGTAAGGGAAGCCAAAGCTCAAACAGAAGAGCACATTGCAAAATCAGTGGGTAGAGGGGACAAAACCTTTTACAGGTACAAATGTGAAAAAAGAAAGGCAAAGGGAGGGATAGTGAGACTGAAGGGGGAGGATGGGGGCCGCGTGGAGGATGACAACAGTAAAGCTGACATATTGAACAGGTATTTCTGCTCAGTCTTTACTGAGGAAGAGGAGGGTAATGGGTCTGAAGGGAGTACAAGGGGTGGGAATGGTGCAGAAATGGACACAAATCCCTTTACACGAGAAAGGGTCCTGAAGGAACTGGAAGTTATAAGAGTTGATAAAGCAATGGGGCCAGATGGGGTGCACCCCAGGGTCCTTAAAGAACTAAGAGAGGTGGTGGCTGAACCTCTGGCAATCCTGTTTAGCCAGAGATACTTACATAAGGACATTGGGGATATGATAGAGACATAAAATATCTAGACTAGACTAGAGACAGGGGAGGTACCCAAAGACTGGAGGACAGCAGATGTAGTCCCCTTATACAAAAGTGGGAACAAAGAGGAAGTGGGGAACTACAGACCAGTGAGCCTCACCTTGGTAGTGGGGAAGATCATGGAAACACTACTGAAGGAGAGTTTGGTGGAACATCTGGTTGTCAGTGGACTACAGGACCCAAGGCAGCATGGTTTCACCAGGGGAGGTCATGTCAGACCAACCTTGTTGAATTTTTTGATTGGGTAACTAGGGAGGTGGATCAGGGGAGGTCAGTGGACATGGCCTATCTGGACTTCAGCAAGACCTTTGACACTGTGCCACATAGAAGACTATTACACAAACTGGGGAATATGGGTGTGGGCAGGACAGTAGTGCAGTGGGTAGGTAACTGGCTGGGTGGCAGGACACATAGTGTGGTGGTAAATGGCTGTCACTCCACAGAGGGAAGAGTGACCTGTGGGGTACCACAAGGATCAGTGCTGGGACCGGTGCTATTCAACATCTTCATCAGTGACATTGCGTAGGACCTAGAAGGCAGAATTTCCCTGTTTACTGATGACACAAAACTCTGCAACAGAGCAGACACACCAGAGGGTGTAGACAGAATGAGAAGGGACCTGCAGAAACTTGAAGAATGATCAGAGGTTTGGCAGTTGAAATGCAATGCAAAGAAGTGCAAGATAATGCATATGGGGCACAAAAACCCTGGCACAATATATCAGTTGGGGGGTGAGGATATCGAATGCACCAAGCAGGAAAGGGATCTTGGGGTTATCATCTCTGATGACCTCAAGGTAGGGAAACAGTGTGACAAGGCATCAGGTAAAGCAAATAGGATGCTGGGATGCATAGGCAGGGGCATCACCAGCAGGAAAAGGGAGGTCATAATTCCACTATACAAGACACTAGTGAGGCCCCACCTGGAGTACAGTACAGTTCTGGAGACTTTACTTACGTAAGGACATAGACAGGGTAGAGAAGGTTCAGAGGAGGGCAACAAAGATGGTACATGGATTGCATCACAAGTCCTATGAGGACAGGTTGAAGGAACTGAATATGTACTCCCTGGAGGAGAGGAGGGAGAGAGGGGATATGATAGAGACATAAAATATCTTACAGGGAGGAACAGGGTGCAGGAATACACTATTTTTAAGTGAAAAAGATGTTCCAGGACTAGAGAGCATGGGATGAAGTTGGAGGGAGGACGATTCAGAGGAAACATGAGGAAGAATTTCTTCACAGAACAGGTGGTGGACAAGTGGAACACCCTGCCAGAGGAAGTGGTGGGGGCTGAAACAATCACGGGATTTAAAAATGCATGTGATAGACATAAAGGAATTCAGGAGGTCAGGGTTAAGAGGCAACAAACTCCTAGGAAAACATAAAGTAAACTTACAAGCTCAAATGGGCAGACTGGGTGGGCCGTAGGCCCTTAACTGCCAACACTGTCTATGTATCTATGTATCCCCCTGCTTCCTGCTCCCTCCATTCCAGGGACCATTGCACTTTTGCCACTCCTTACCCCCACTCCTCTGCTGGGCAATATGCCTTCTCCTATCGACTTCCCTCACTCTGGAGAAAACTCCACTCCTCCTTCCATTACTCCCGATCACCTGGCTCCCTCAAACATTAGCATTAGTCGAAACTTCAACCCTCGCTACCTTTTCCTATTACCCTTTTTCCTGATACCTCCATGGCTGAACCTTAATCCATCCAGATAGCAAACAGCTGGTTCCTTGCTCCTGCCATGGTCAAATGCCCTTTCCCCTCTAGTTCTACTGCGCGCCCTCCTCCTCAGGGTTGAGCAATCACCTTACATTCCAGTCACTTACCTGTTGCCATAAATGTTCTTGCCCACTATTTAGTGTTGCCAATTTTCTATGCGCTGCTACGCATTCTCTGCACTTTATTATCGTACATACAATTTGTTTAGTAATTATTCTAATTTTTGTATTTTATTGTACCTCATGTTTGTTCAAATGTTTTGATACTTTGTATTGTCTGCTGCTTATTCTGCCTTCTCCTCCCCCGGGTCACACCTGGAAATAAGCCTTAGGTCAGTGCGCCTGTACTGGTTACCAGTTTTCAAATAAAAAATAATTAAAGTACAGAAGTTCCTGATAGCCACTTAGTTGTAACTGGGATATGGTTTAGTACAACAAGAAGACTTATAACTAACCTTTCATATTCAGTGTGGATTTAACAGGATACATGAAAATCTAAATGCTATCAGTTATGGTTACATAAGAAGCGGATCCCTCTCTTCTTAAAATTGTAAGTCCATTCTGGGGGGAAATACACATGTGCTAAATATTACCATAGCAATTATATACTAAACTGCCATATACCTAGTAAATGTAACTGATCATGTGTGAGCCTGTCACAACCATGGTTACTAGACAGCATCATTTGGTGCCTAGGTGTATAGCCTGAATCTTATTATGCAGAATATATAGAGGTACCAGCACTTGGTCAAATGGCTTCTGTCAGCTAGAAGACAGCTGGTCCTGGGGAAAACCTTTCACGAATCTCTAAACGAAAAAATAACATTTGTAACCAAATTAACAAATAGTGTAAAGAATCATTATAGGAACCAAACTGGTGAAGAAACTAGATTATTACATGATAACCCTTTATTTTAATTTACAGCACAGAGTGCAAGAACAAATTATTTTGAAGTTACTCAGGAGGTCAATAAGCTGTGGAACAGTTTAAGGTAAAAATTAAGTTCATGTAATAAAGTGCAAATATGGCAGTCAGAATTAATGGATAAACAAGTCTTTATCAATAGCAAGTGTATTTCTAAGTATTTAAATAAATTGCTTTACAGACAGTAGCCTGAATATAGTCTAGGAAGTTAAAGCCAAAAAGCAACACCGGAGGCCAGAATTCCCTTGCTGCAAGCTGCACGCAGCAAGGGTGAAATCATATGGGAAGACAGTCGCCTTGGCTTCTTTCCCGACTTATCACATATACAGGTGTAACCCCCCTACAAATGGGGGTTCCTAAAAAGCTTCTGTGGAGCTTGCCTGGGTGTTCCCCTGCCTGCTGGTGTTCGGCGATTAAGCTGTTAAGAATGGCACTGTGAGTGCTAGTAGAGCCTCCTCATACTGTCTCTTTAAGAGCTGTCTGCTTGCAGATATGATTACTGTTTTCTAGGAGGGCTGGTGTTTCTCTGCTCAAGTCCCACCTGCACTGCGAGGAAATCGCTCCTTTTCTGCAGTCGCTAAGAGCGCAGAGGGAGCCTAAATGGAAGATGTAACTGTTTGCCTGAAACCAGTTAGAGTGTTAGTAAAAATGCAGCTTGTCTAACCTGCCTTTCTTGCAGCTGGGACTCTGTGTGTTTTGGCCCTCCATTTTGGATCTGAACTGCCAAATGGGTCCAGTCAGTGTGGGGGGACCTTTAAAATGGAGTCTGTTTGGACCAACCAGAATTCGGACTCTCCTGGGAGCCGGTTTACAATGAGGAGGTATAGCTAGTAATTCTGGGAAGTAAAGTTCTGGACCTTGGTGCCTATTTGCACCAACGGAGAGAGTTTCTGAATGATTAACAGCTGAGTCCACCAACTGGACCGGGTGGCGCCTGAAGAGAATGCTCTGCCTTGCGACTGGGGAGTCAGATCCATTGTAACTGTGAGGAGAGAAGGAGCTCTGTGCATCTGCGTTGTATAGTTTCGCGCGGGAAGCACGTGAGAGGCCTAAAGTCGGGCCGTTGTGGCTGCCAACATTGAATCGGACTGAATCCGAGAGTACCTAAAGGAAGGAAGGCTGAAAGAGTGGAAACCAGGCTCACCCTCTAGAAGACTGGAGAAATTGCTGAATCGTGCTTGGTCTGTGAGGAATTGAAGCTGCCGTGTGAATTCCCTGGTATTTGCAGTAAGTGCGTGGGACCTGAAAGCAACTGCCTGGTATAGTAATTTCCTTTACATATAATTGTGTTGAATGCTCATGAGTACCAGCTATTCAAACACCATGAAGTCTTGCTATATTATGACAATTAGCAGTTAGCCACAGCACTTGAACTGCCCCGGAGAGGAAGGAGTTAACTCCAGGCTGACTGGAGTTCCAAGCGGCGCTTTGCTGAAACTCTATCTGGCTAGTTTCAAACTGAAACTGTCAGATTCTTTACTCTGCTTCACTGAACAGTCGCCCGAGATCTCTCCTTCAGCTCGGTTCATTTCTGGTTCAAACGAGGTTTCTCGTTCATTTTAACCGCAAAAGTAATTATTTTACCGCATTTCGGTTCAAAGCTCTATCTGGTAAACCGTAAGTACAGGATTTTAAAGTCTGTGTGGAAATTCATTATCGGTTCGGTTTTGAACCATCGGTTTACAAAAATACTAATTTTAAACAATAATTTGGGCTTTTAGAGTGCGGTTCTGGTTCTTATCGGTTCTAAAAACCTAACTTTTAAATTGGGTTTTTCAAATACCCGTGATACGGTTAGGAACTGATAAGGGTGTCTTGCCTGGCACTGCCATAAAAGGGCAAGTTTTTGGATAGGCTGGCATTATGTCTGAGAAACCCAAAAGAAAACCGGTCCACTGGTTTCAACACTGTGATGTTTGTGGGAAGCCTTTGCCAAGGCTGACCCACACCATGTGTTTATTGTCTGAGGCTGACCACCTCCTGTCAGACTGCCAGGTGTGTAAGAATTTCCCTGCAGCCACCCTGGAGAAAAGATTGGGCCGGCTCAGGGAACGAGAGGCCAAAAAGTCCGCTGACCCGGATGGCCAGCCCGGTCCAGCACCCACTGGACCAGAGGGAGTGCCCTCTGACCAGGGCGAGACTTCCTCGGGCAAAAGGAAGGCTGGTTCTGAGGAACCGGTCCCAGTAAAAAAATCTAAGAAATCAGCAGGTCTGGAGTGCAAGATTGCCTCTCCAACTGCTGCAGAGATAGCTAAAGCCATACAGATTGTCCAGTCACTGTCTCAGGGACCGGCCGAACCACCAACAGCTGGCAAAAAGTTGGTTCGTTTGGTTCCAGTGGTTCAAGAGTATGATGTTGAGAATTTTATGAACCACAGGAGGGAGGAAGATTTTGATCATTATGTATGTGGCTGGGAGGGTCTGGACGTGCCCACTGAACGGACATTTCTCCAGACAGACCATTAGAATCTCCCTATGCTGTCTGAGTCCCTTCTCATTTATGTTTTACAAAAGATTGTAGAAACCCTCCAGCTTCCCTTGGAAGAGGCTGTGGATGAGCAAGAGGAGCCTGATTATGTTGAGATGATGGATATCCCAGAGTCTAGGAGGTTGTCTATTCTTTGCATAAGTCATTTAGGAAGCAAACAACAAAAATTTTAAAAATCCTCGTTCTGTCCCTCCTGTAGATAAAAAAATGGACAGAAGGTATACTTTATCAGGCCCTGATACAGACTTCCTCACTGAGCAGTGTAGTCATGTAGGTGTGGTACAAGCTACAGCCTGTGACAAGGCTAATGTCCCCTGGCCTCACTCCTCCTGATAAGGATTCCAGGAGGATTGATGCCATAAGCGAAAAAACAGTATATGGCAGCTTCTTTGGGACTCAGGCAGGCAAATTATATAGCTTATGTGGCTGAATATCAGAAATCTAGATGGGATACAGTGTTGCAGTTAGCGAAGCAGGCCCATGGCCAGCTGGCTAGTGAATGGAACAGGTGGCTGCTGATGGCATTGAAGCCTCCAAAGTTCAATTTCATACTGCTGTAGATGTTAATGATGTTTCCTCTAGGGTCATGGCCACTTCTGTAGCTTTCCGTAGGTTGGCATGGCTCAGGTGCACTAATCTGTCTGGGATACTCAGTCAAAGGCTATGGATTTTCCTGTGGTGGGAAATTCTCTGTTTGGAGAGCAACGGAAAATATATGAAAAGATGGATGAATACAGAACTACCTACAAAAGTGCCCAGGCCAAGGAGGCGGCATGCCACTCCACAGAGGCACACTCCAGAGGTAGGGCAGGCCTTTCCACAGGCCTTTTTATTAATCCCAAGCCTCCTCTGCTTTTGCACAGAGGGTTTTTTTCAGAGGCAGAGGTAGACGGGGCGCAGGTAAACCGTCCCCCAACCCTCAGCCTAAGGCTACTGCCAAGCAGGCACCCTGATGGGATGCCCAGGGCCGATTCTCCTGTACCAGTTGGAGGCAGGTTGGCTTATTTCAGCCAGAACTGGGTGTCACTAACCGGACAAATGGGTTCTGGAGGTAGTAAGCCGGGTCTGGTTCTCAGCTTCAAACAGTTTCCAAAGATGAGAACCAGACATTTTCCACCTGAAGCCCTTTAGAGGCCTTTGCTTTGGAAGCAGAGGTCTCTTCCTCCTAGACTGCAAAGCAGTGGAAAGGGTTCCTCCTTGTCACCAGGGCAAGGGCTGTACTCAGATACTTCCTTACCCCAAAAGACAGGAGAATGGCGGCCCATTCTAGACTTAAGGTACCTGAACAAGCATCTTTGAAACCAAAGTTCAAAATGTTAACTCTGGCAATGATTTTGCCTCCCTCAGGCCAGGGACTGGCTAGCCTCCCTGGACCTCAAGGATGCCTATTTTCATGTCCTGATCAGGCCTTCTCACTGAAAATACCTCAGGTCTGAACTGCCTCAGGTCACTACCAGTTCAGAGCAATGCCCTTTGGTCTTACCTCTGCTCCAAGGTATTCACAAAATGTCTAGCTGTGGTAGTGGCTCACTTAAGAAGGCAAGGGGTTGCTGTGTTTCCCTACCTGGACGACTGGCTCATTGTGGGTCAGTCCCCAGATCAGGTAAAATCCACTTGCAAGTCACCCAGCAGCTTCTCACTTCCCTGGGATTCCTGCTGAATTTACCAAAGTCAGTTCTAGAACCAGTTCAGGTACTAACTTTCATAGGTGTGGAATTGGACACAAAGTTGGCCGGGCATTTCTCCCCTCGGAAAGGATGAGAAGCTGATTGCCATGGCATCCTCTTTCACCCTGCGGGTCTCTCGACCAGCAAGGCACTTTCTGCAACTTCTAGGGCACATGGCTGCCTCCACAGCTGTAGTGCAAGGAGGATTCAGATGAGAGACATTCAGTTTCATTTGAGGCCTATTGGTCCCAAAGGAGGGACCCCTTACCAAATTGGTCCCAGTGACCCAAACTCTGATTCTAGCTCTTCAGTGGTGGCAGGGTTAGAGCAATCTAAGACAAGGGTCCCTTCATTCCATTTCTCATTCCCTCACCCTCACCACGGATGCCTCCTTGCTGGGGTGTGCGGCGCACTTGGTACCTTTCCACTCAGGGAGTGTGGTCCCCAGGAATCTCTGCTCCACATCAACCTATTGGAACTCAGAGCTGTCTTTTTAGCTCTTCAGGTTTTCTCAGCATCTGTCCAGAACAAAGTAGTTCAGGTCAGGACAGACAATACCACAACAATGTGGTACATCAACAAGCAGGGGGCACTTTGGTCATCAGCCTTGTGCACGAAGCAATGAAGTTGTGGTCTCTGGCTACTCCTGAACACCTCCCTAGTAGCAGTTCACCTTCCAGGGAAGGACAATGTCCTAACGGATGCCCTCAGCAGGATTTCTCAGGTCATCACGATGGTCTTTGAATCCCTAGTGCTGGGGTCAGTCTTTTGCCAGATGGGGCCTCCTCAGATAGATCTTTTCGCAGCCCCAGACAACCACCAACTTCCTCTGTTCTGTTGCAGGCCTCCAGTAATGGGCTCAGTCCCCTGGACGCCTTTCTGTTGGATTGGGAAGGAAGTTCCTGTATGCCTTTCCCCTTCCCCTTCTCTTCAGGGTGTTAGTAAAAATCAGATCCCAGCCCTGCAAAGTGATTCTGATTGCACCAGACTGGGCCAGGCAACCCTGGTACCCACTGCTTCTGTCCCTGACAGTCCACCCTCCCCTGGACCTTCCCAGGGTTCACAACCTGCTGACTTGTGCCCAGGGGAGAGTTTGGTATCCGGACCTCAAATCCCTCCACCTCAAGGCTTGGCTCTTGAGGAGTTTGAATTGCTGATTTACACCTTTCTCAAGGTGTCCTTGATATTTTAAAGGCCTCTAGGAAGCCTTCCACTAGGGCCACTTATAATTCCAAATGGAAGAGGTTCTCCATCTGGTGTTCTGGGAAGCAAATTGTCCCAGAATCTGCTGATTTGCCATTTTGCTGGACTACTTGGTCCATCTTAATTCCTTAGGCCTCAGGCCAGCTACCTTAAAGGTTCATCTGGCAGCTGTCTCTGCTTTTTATATCAGCAGGAAAGCCTGCCTCCCTTTCTTCTCACCCTGTGTTTTCTAAGTTTTTAAGGGTTACTTCACACTAACCTCCTTTTTCGGGACCCAGCCCCTGCCTGGGACCTTAATGTTTCATTGCTCAGTTAATGCAACCCCTTTGAACCTCTGTCTTCAGCAGACCTTAAGTTCTAACTTGGAAAACTGTTTTCCTAGTGGCCATCACTTCTGCCAGGCGCATAAGTGAGTTACAAGCCCTGTCTGTGGAAAAGGATTTTATTTCTTTTCACAGAGATGGTAGTCCTCAGGACTAACAGAAAGTTTTTACCTAAAGTGGTTTCAGATTTCCATCTTAACCAATCCATCTCCTTCCAGTATTTTTCACTGAGCATTCTTCCTCGGGTGAGAGGAGATTGCACAGTTTGGACATCAAAAGTGCTTTAAGCTACTATTTGGAACGCACCAAGGGTCACAGGTTCAATCCTCCAACTCTTCCTTACCTATGGCGAGGTTGGCAAAGGAAACCTGCCACTAAGAGGACAATTGCCAGGTGGATTGTCTCTTGTATCCAATTTTCTACCAAAAACTAGGTAGAGAACCCCTCCCAGGACTGAGGGCCCATTCTACCAGGGGTACAGCTGCATCTCCAGGCTGCTAGAGATATTCCCATTCTGGAAATCTGTCAAGCTACTACCTGGAAAACAGTTCACACTCCTTTACCAAGCATTACTCCCTGGATGTCCAGTCCGGGAGAGATGCTCGTTTAGCACAGCCATGCTTCAGAGCCTATTTCCTAAGTAGGTTCTGGCCTCCTCCATGGAGGTACTGCTTGTAATCTGCAATTGTCATAATATAGCAAGACTTTATGGTGTTTGAAGAAAAATTACTCACCTTAGTAATTGCTTTTCTTCTCATGGATCTTGCTATATTATGACCACCACCCCCAACCTGCCCCTCTCAGAACTTCTACTTGGGTAAGGGTTGGCAAATTAGTGCAAGCACTGTGTCATGCCGTTATAGCTCTTTTCCCCTTTTCCCTTTTCTTTAGGATTAGGAAAACTAGGTATTTCTGTTTTGGTTGTATGTTTGGCCCCCTCCTGGACTTCTGTCTTTTGGGGCTTTAATAGTGCTTGTTAGGGTGATGTTGTTGTTGTTGTTTCTGTTATTGTTATTCTATTAGTAGGTAGCCATTTGGCTAGTGTGAGGTTTTTTCCACACAGACTTTTGCTTAGTGTTGGCTGCGTAAAGATCTGACAGTTTCAGTTTGAAACTAGCCAGATAGAGCTTTCAGCAAAGCGCTCGCGCTTGGAACTCCAGTCAGCCTGGAGTTAACCCCTTCCTCTCCGGGGCAGTTCAAGTGCTGTGGCTAACTGCTAATTGTCATAATATAGCAAGACTCCATGAGAAGAAAAGCAATTACTAAGGTGAGTAATTTTTTCTTCTGGTTCTTTTGTCGCCACGCAGTGTAAGCTGAATGTTGAGCTGAATGTGTTCAGACTGAATCCGTCTGCTGATCAAGGCAGTGTGGCCTTGGCAGTAGAATCTTGTCTACCCACTTGTGTGTCTGGCAATCCAGAACCACCATTTGTGCCAGGTTTCATCAGCATGGGGTAGCGTGAGTACAAATCAGGGCATCCCCTGCGACCTGTTAACAATCACCAGTGTTTCATCTGATTTCCTTTCTTTCATTTTCTCAAAGACTGAGCCATCTGGCTCCGGATTACAATTGGGTATTGTGCATATCTCTCTACAGGCCCTTTCCATCTGCACCTGCCGCCAAGCTCGGGCAACGTACCTGGCTAGCCCTCAACCTGGGTACCCAGAGGTGACTTTATGACTTTGTATGAGTGCAGGTACTGTGATTTATTTCTGCCAATCAACTTGATCTCCCTCCCTATGTTTTCACTCCCCTAAATAAACCAGATTGGATGTTATTGACTTTGACCTGTTTAGAGTGTCAGTACCTATATAGCAGGCATTGCATTATTTTGTGTAAATTGACCAAACTTATTTCACAGGGGGTCCTCCGAGACGAACTGCAGAATCGGTCTCGAGGGTAAGTGGTACCTTATGATTGGATATAGTGTACATGTGGGGTATTGGTATTGCAATTCTTGTATATCATGGGGACCATTAGAGGGAACAAAAGGGGGTCTCAGTGTCGCAGAGGGCTGTGACCAAACTCGACCAACCAGTACTAACCCTGACCTCTGGGTGGAGGCACCCGTCATAGAACCTAGGCCCCTCAACCTGTCCGTAGTCAAGCAGGCAGGGGTAGTAGCCCTTGGTATAGCGCCACCTGGGGGTTACATCTTGGAGGCACTGCTGGGATTAGCGTCCTCTAGTGGCCATGTGAAGGAATTACCCCATTATGCTTAACTTAAAGGAAAAAATGGAGGGGAGTACCATGCCAAAGTTAAAACTTGACCCCCTTAAGATGATGGTGCACAAATTGATGGGGTGGTGCAAAGCTGAGGAAATGGACTCCCAAAAGGCTGTTTTATTGCTGGATGTCCCCTTGGGGACTGAAAGCACTGACATTGTCTCTACTGTAGAACATGTTAAGTGTACTAATGGGCAAAATGGAAGTAAAAGGACAATATGCTGACTTGCTCGAACAAACCCTGCAAGTGCTACTTTCATGCAGTATCCCAATAGACCCCGAGAAGATGCCCCTGTGATTTTGCCTGAAGGTGCCCAGAAGGGATGGAGGGTTATTCACATACGTAGTGGCCTAGCCACCCAGGGTGGGTCCCCTAGTACCAATAGCTTTAAAGGAAAACTGCTCAAACTGTTAGCCGCAGAAGGGAGAACTGTTCAGGAACTGGTAAAGGTATTAGACATCTTAGGCGACCACAACCCCCTGCCTTCCCCAGGTACATCTCTGGGTCCCTCTAAGAGCTCCATACTAGCCACACCCCTATGGTTATTCCCTCCATTCAACTGGATTCCTATCGGAGATTGAGACTTTTCTCAGTACTGTTCCAGTGCCTTCAGGGGAAGATGATTTGGAGACCTGGATGGACTATGCTACCCCTTTAGTACAAGAGTGGCAGTGTTCTGAAGGGGAAAAGAGGAAGCGGTTGATGGAAAGTTTGAGGGGTCCTGCACTGGAAGCCATTTGATTCCTATGGGCTACTAGTCCGGAGGCCACTGCAGCAGAATATCTTTCCGCATTAGAGGGGGTATTTAGCAGCACAGAAACTGGAGATGATCTGTTATGGAAGTTCAAGTCAGCTAAACAGTGGAGGAATGAGAAATTGTCTACTTTTGTTACCAGGAAGGAAAGGGCTTTACAAAAGGCCCACCGAAAAGGGAAAGTGCCTGCCCAAGCATTAAACCAGGTCCAATTAGACCACATATTGAAGTCAGCAAGATTTTCAAGTGTAATATTGCTGAAACTCAAATTGCAAGACAGAAGGGCCAGCCCTCCTGAGTATTGTCACTTGATGAGAGAGATCCGCGAGACTGAAACTGATGAAGAGGGCTGGGAACCCTATGCTGGGTCTGTGAACCCTTGTCAGACCCCTGAAAAGAGTGAGCCAGATGAGGCTCAACAGTTGAGAGGTTTAATTAAGGAACTGACTAAGACCTACAGGGAACCAGATCTGTATCAGGCTCCCCCTGAGCCTAAAAGTGGAGTGGGAGTGCATGTCGTTTCTCCTGAGGCCTGGATTGAGGGCAACCTGAGAGCAGAAATAAGGGATTTAAGAGAGATGGTGAGGGAACTGCAATGGGATGCTCTCACCCCCGATAGAAGTGGAGACCCAGAGGCCCAACGGTACAAACTCCTAGTTCAAGAAGAGCCCTGCAGGGCCTCAGAGATGCCCAACTAGATAAGAGATCCCCCTTCCTCCAAGGACAACAGAGACCTAAGTTCTGCTACCATTGTGAAGAGGCTGGACACTTTCAATCTGCTTGTCACCTGCCAGAGAACTTGAGAAAGGTTACCAACAGGTTAGTGGCCTGGCATCGCAGAACCTATGCCCAGTCACCAGGGGGAGCCACCCAGAAAAGTTTTTCCACCAGGGCCAATGTCCGATCGACATCCCAATCAATGCCTCCCGAATGGTCCGAAGTGGTGGGTCCCTCCATGGAGACTACTGTGAAAGTGAATGGGGTACCCACAAGAGCTGTGTTAGACAGTGGCTCCCAAGTGACAATTATGTTTCAGGTCTGGTATCAGAAGCATTTGTCTAATGTAGCCCTGCAACCCTTGGAAGGACTACATGTTTGGGGCTTGAGTGAAAAGGCCTACCCCTACTCTGGCTATATCTGGATTTGGTTGTCCTTTCCCACCTCTGTGGCTGGAGTGGCAGAGCAAGTGGAGACCTTAGCCTTAGTGTGTCCCCCTACTGGACTTTATGATGGGGTTCTGTTGCTGATTGGAACTAATGCACATATGTTTGGGTGAAGAAGAAGAAGCCAGAAGGTGAAGGAAGGAAACATATTCAATTCAGTGCTTTAGAGTAACTGGTAATTGGTATTTTTCTTTTAAACTTAGATTGTAGGCTTGTAGTGACACTATACTTTCTTTCTGTGTTGTCTTTACTTATAATTGTTTTTGGGCTGTTGAAAATTTAAAACATAGTGGTGGTGTAATTCTGTGCTGTCTTTAATTGCTGCAATTTTTCCCTCCCACCCCTTCCCCAACTCTTAATTATATGCCCTGATAAATCTGATTGACAGGAGCTAAACACAGGTATAGTAAGAGGTGTGAAGTAGGAGGCATAAGGGAAGAAGACCACCCTCAGCACGACAAGTGTTTGACTCATTTATTTATTTATTGGTTTCTTTTCCTTAAAAAATAATATATATCTGGATCAGTTACAGGATTTTTAGTACTGTAAATAAATAAGAGAACTAAGAGAGCTTCAGTAGCAGAGAAGTAGTGGAATGCAGTATAATGTGGGGTGGTGCAATGCAGTGGCTGTGGGGCAGCATGTTCAGGCAGACCTTCTGGACACTGAGGTGCTGCCTGTCTGCATCATCTCTCTGGACCTTGGGATGAGGTAGCCAGACTCAGGCGCGGAGTAAACTGGGTCAGGATTACCATCACCCTATCCAAGACCACCCAGTCAATGCAGCTGCCTCAAAGGATGCGAACGAGGAGCACTTGGATGACAGTGGGCTCAGGGAGGGTTAGAGCAGTCAGGCAGAGGCACATCCCAGATCCTATTCCTCTCAAGAACTCATATGCCACACTGGCAAATGAGGACAACCAACTAGAGGTACCCAGAGAAGTGGAAGGAAAGGATGTGGAGGTTAGGCAAGGAGGTGACCTCAGTGGGGAAAGCAGTGGACCCCAGAGGAGGAGGAGAAAGTGAATCCTGGTGGGGGACTCCATTGTAAGAGGGATCCAGCTAGGAACACAGGAGGGGGAGGACAGGGAGGTGAGGTGCCTACCAGGTGCCACGGCATGGAGGGATGGAAGGAAGATACTGGGGATCACTG
Organism: Neoceratodus forsteri; assembly: GCA_016271365.2. Taxonomy (NCBI): domain Eukaryota; kingdom Metazoa; phylum Chordata; order Ceratodontiformes; family Ceratodontidae; genus Neoceratodus; species Neoceratodus forsteri. Next base: position 301,796,011 of record CM057458.1, on the reverse strand, counting down.
GGAAGGCAAGACGGGAGGGTGAGCTGGATGTCATTATCCACCTAGGTACTAATGACTTGGCAAATGGGGAGCCAAAGGAAGTTCAGGAAGAGTTTAGGAAACTGGGGAGGGGTCTCAAGCAAGTAGCTACTTCTGTCACTTTCTCAGAAGTACTACCTGTGAGAGGCAAGGGAGAGCATAGGAGTGCATGCACCAGGAACTTTAACTCATGGTTGAAGAACTGGTGCTGTGAGGAAGGGTTTGATTCATTGGTGACTGGGGACCCACCTGGAGGATGGAGGTTTGTTCAAGCCTGACCGGCCTGCATCCATCCTGGAGGGAATCAAGCACTCAATGATAAGTTATAAGCTACATTGACAAGCATTTAAACTAGCAAAGGGGGTGGCAGGCCAGCAAGGACGGTACCTACTTGCTCACCCCTCACAGCTGGTAGTGGAACCAGTGAACCAGAGGAGTGGCTATCTCTGCAAAGCAGTGTGCAAAAGATGGAGATTAGTGTCTAAAAGGTGGATAAGCAGAAAAGGGGCAAAATTCAGCAGAAGGGCAAACAGCAAGGAGAACCAGGGATAAATGACAACCAAGGAAGGGGCTGGAGTAGAATAGTGAAGCAGTCTGAGGGAGGTCAAATCATGAAGCCATGTGTGCAAATGCCAGGAGCCTTAGCAACAAGATGGAAGATCTGAGGCTGTCATGGTACAGTCAGATCCTGGACATTGTGGCACATCACTGAAACCTGTGTATGATAACCATGACTGGGAGATGGCCATACCTGGCTACAACATATTCAGAAGAGACAGAGCAGGCAGGAAGGAGGAGGAGTGGCACTGTATGTGAAAAATGACATAAGGGCCACACAGATCCAGGAGGAACAAAATGGGGAGAGATACTGTGGGTTACGCTGGAAGGAAAATGGGGCCAGCATCCGCACAGGTGTGGTCTTAGACCACCAGCCCAGGAGGAAGAAACAGATAGGAGTTGATGCTAGCCATCCAAAGGATGGCAGACAAGGGTGAGGTAGTACTGGTTGAGACTTCAATATACCAGACGTGGACTGGAGCATCCCAGCAGCAGCATCAACTAGGAGCAGATTTATCCTGACTCCTTCAGGGTGCCTTCCTCAAGCAACTGGTCATGGAACCAACTCGGCAGAAGGCAATACTGGACCTTGTCTCACAAACAGGGACAGTGTGATGGGGGTAACAGTGGGGGAGCACCTGGGTAACAGTGACCACCAGTCATTGTGGTTTGAAATCACAGAAAGAGCAGGAACCAAACCACACAAAAAACACGTATCCTGGATTTTAGGGGGTAGACTTTGGGAAAATGGGGAGATACTTGAAAGAGGCATTAAGGGAATGGGACAGGAATCAGGGTTGAGGAACAGTGGGCAGTATTTAAAATGGGGATTATAAGAACAACAGAATTATGCATTAAGCAGGTTAGCAAGAGGAAAGGAAAGGAGACCATTATGGTTTTCCAAAGAGGTAGCAAAGAAAGTGAAAGCCAAAAAGATTGCATTCAGGCAATACAAAAGAACAGGCAGAAGGGGATAGGGAGAAGTACCAGGAGAAACAAAGGGAGGCAGGGAGTCAGTAGGAAGCCAAAGCCTGAGACAGAAGAACACATTGCAAAATCATGGGTAAAGGGACAAAACCTTTACAGGTACATAAGTGAAAAAGAAAGACAAAGCGAGGGATAGTGAGACTGAAGGGGAGGATGGGAGCCGTGGAGGATGACAACAATAAAGCTGACATATTGAACAGGTATTTCTGCTCAGTCTTTACTAAGGAAGAGGGGGTAATGGGTCTGAAGGGGTACAAGGGTGAGAATGGTGCAGAAATGGACACAAGTCCCTTTACACGAAAGGGTCCTGAAGGAACTGGAAGTAATAAGAGCTGATAAAGCAATGGGGCCAGATGGGTGCACCCCAGGGTCCTTAAAGAACTAAGAGAGGGGTGGCTGAACCTCTGGCTATCCTGTTCAGCCAATCACTGGAAACAGGGGAGGTACCCAAAGACTGAGGACAGCAGATGTAGTCCCTTATACAAAGTGGGAACAAAGAGGAAGCAGGGAACTACAGACCAGTCAGCCTCACCTCGGTAGTGGGAAGATCATGGAAGCACTACTGAAGGAGAGATTGGTGGAACATCTGGTTGTCAATGGACTGCAGGACCCAAGGCAGCATGGTTTCACCAGGGGAGGTCATGTCAGACCAACCTCATTGAATTTTTGACTGGGTGACTAGGGAGGTGGATCAGGGGAGGGCAGTGGACATGGCTATCTGGACTTCAGCAAGGCCTTTGACACTGTGCCACATAGAAGACTATTACACAAACTGGGGAATATGGGTGTGGGCAGGACAGTAGTGTGGTGGGTAGGTAACTGGCTGGGTGGCAGGACACAGAGGGTGGTGGTAAATGGCTGTCACTCCACAGAGGGAAGAGTAACCAGTGGGGTACCACAGGGATCAGTGCTGGAACCGGTCCTATTCAACATCTTCATCAGTGACATTGCACAGGATCTAGAAGGCAGAATTTCACTGTTCGCTGATGACACAAAGCTCTGTAACAGAGTAGACACACCAGAGGGTGTAGACAGAATGAGAAGGGACCTGCAGAAACTTGAAGAATGGTCAAGGGTTTGGCAGTTGAAATTCAATGCAAAGAAGTGCAAGATAATGCATATGGGGCACAAAAACCCTGGCACAATATATCAGTTGGGGGTGAGGATATAGCATGCACCAAGCAGGAAAGGGATCTTGGGTTGTCATCTCTGATGACCTCAAGGTAGGGAAACAGTGTGACAAGGCATCAGGTAAAGCAAATAGGATGCTGGGATGTATAGGCAGGGCATCACCAGCAGGAAAAGGGAGGTCATAATTCCGCTATACAAGACACTAGTGAGGCCCCACCTGGAGTACAGTGTACAGTTCTGGAGACCATACCTACGTAAGGACATAGACAGGGTAGAGAAGGTTCAGAGGAGGGCAACAAAGATGGTGCATGGGTTGCATCACAAGTCCTATGAAGACAGGTTGAAGGAACTGAACATGTACTCCTGGAGGAGAGGAGGAGAGAGGGATATGATAGAGACATACAAGTATCTTACAGGGAGGAACAGGGTGCAGGAAACACTATTTTAAGCGAAAAGATGTTTCAGGACTACAGGGCATGGGATGAAGTTGGAGGAGGACGATTCAGAGGAAACATAGAAAGAATTTCTCACAGAACGGGTGGTGGACAAGTGGAACACCCTGCCAGAGGAAGTGGTGGGGCTGAAACAATCACGGGATTTAAGAATGCATGGGATAGACATAAAGGAATTCTAGAGGGCAGGGATAAGGGGAAACAGACTTCTAGGAAAACAAACTGAACTTACAAGCTCAAATGGGCAGACTAGGTGGGCCATAGGCCCTTATCTGCCGACACTGTCTATGTATCTATGTATCTATGTATCTATGACTGGCACAGTTGTGCTACGAAAAACAAGGGTCCTGGACTGGTAGGCCCCTAAGAATTCTGGCCTTGATCAAGAAGGCCTTTGAGGCACAGAGAGATGCTGACAGAATGGAACCAGAGGAACCAGTTGGGGTTGTCTGGAAGAAAGATCCTGAATCTCTGCTTTTGGCACCAAATGCCCAATGTATCCTGCAAGGAGAGGTGCGAACGTAAAAGGATGTCAAGAACAAAATATTAATGCTAGATGCACCCGGAGATGGAAAACTGTCCGAGGGGCAGCTGGTCAAGCCCAGTATTCTGCCTGCTAGAGCCCATGCTTTTGCCAGAAGAGTGATGGTTCAAGTTCACAATGTGTCTGACAGGGAGATTCGAGTAAACAGAGGTTGCACCCTGGCTACTGTGCATTTTGCGGATACTGCCGTACTACCCAGCAACAAGAGTTCGGGAAAAGTGATAGAGTAACTACTCGACTTGTTTGATTTCAATGACTCCCATTGCCAGCTGAATGGAAAGTGAGGATCAGTAAGAAGCTTGCAAAAGGGACCAGGTGTTCTCTTTAAAGGAGTGGGACGTAGGCTGCGTGCAGGGAGCTGAGCACCACATCCGGCTGCATGATGAAAGGCCATTCCGTGAGAGGTCTCGACGCCTGGCCCTGCTGACATAGATGATGTGAGAGACGTCATCTGCAAGAAATGCTAGCTGCTTTTGTAATACAAGAATCCAGAAGCCCGTATGCTTTCCCCATTGTGGTAGTGAGAAAAAAGAATGGGACAGTAAGGATTTGCATGGATTATCGCACTTTAAACCGGCGGACTACCCCTGATCAGTATACAATACCCAGCATTCAGGATGCTTTGGACTGCCTGAATGGTAGCAAGTGGTTCTCTGTGCTGGATCTTTGCAGTGGGTACTACCAGATCCCGATGGCCCCAGAAGACAATGAGAAGACAGCCTTTATCTGTCCGCTGAGTTTCTATGAATTCATAAGGATGCCTCAAGGGATTTCCGGTGCCCCAGCCACTTTTCAACGATTGATGGAGCGTGCAGTGGGGGACATGAATTTATTAGAGTGCCTGGTGTATTTGGATGATGTTATTGTGTTTGGCAGCTCACTGGAGGAACATGAGAGCAGATTGTTCAAGGTGTTGGACCAACTAGAAGACTTTGGCCTGAAGCTGTCCATTGATAAGTGTCAATTCTTTCAAACATCCGTAAAGTATGTGGGGCACATAGTTTCCACCGAAGGGATAGAGACAGACCCGAGTAAAGTTGAGGCCCTGACCACCTGGCCACAGTCCCACAATCTAAAAGAACTGCAAAGATTCCTGGGTTTCTGTGGTTATTATCGGCGTTTCATCAAGGACTATTCAAGAGCGATCCGTCCTTTACTTAAACTTACTCAATGTTATCCTCCTACCCACAAAAAATACAAGAGGTCAACTCCCCCTGAGACTGAGAGAGTGTATTTCTGTCCTAATGAAGTTTTTGGGGCACGATGAACACCTGATTGTGAAGCTGCTTTTCATGAGATTATATATCAACTTACTCACACTCCTGTCCCGGCCTATGCAGATCCAGTAAAACCCTATGTCCTACACACTTATGCTAGTTTGCAAGATTTGGGGGCTGTGTTGTACCAGGAGCACGAGAATGGCCTCAGACCAGTGGCCTTTGCCAGCAGAAGCCTGACCCCTTCCGAAAAGAACTATCCTGTACATAAATTAGAGTTCCTAGCTCTGAAGTGGGCCATTGTTGACCAATTCCACAAATCCTTGCATGGGGCTAAAATACTGGTAAAAACTGACAACAATCCCTTGACTTATGTCCATACTTCAGCTAAGTTGGATGCCACTGGCCATAGGTGGCGTTCTGCATTATCTACATACAACTATGCTGTTGAATACAGAGCCGACCTGAACCACATAGATGCTGATGCTCTCTCATGGAGGCCTGTTCCCCAGAATGACTGGGTCAGACTGTCAGAACCTGATATTCGAGCCCTCTGCCAGAAGTTTGATAGGGAGGAACAAATGTCCCCGGATGCACTGGACTGTATGGTGGATTGTTTGGGGCCCTCTGACAATTGCATTCCTGCTGCTTATTGCCAGTTCTCTGCCTTGGACACTGGTGCTTTACCTCAGTTCAATAATGACAGTATTCAGCGGGCTCAATCCCAAGATCCCATGATCAAATCAGCTCTAGAAGCCCTCCAAGCAGGGAAAGATGTGTCAAAGCTACGTTCTACTGATTTGAGAACTGCATTGATATACAAAGAAGGTCCTAAGTTGAAACTGATCAATAGACTGTTATACAGAGAAACCGTAGAAAGAGGGGGACAAATAGACAAGCAACAGTTGGTTTTGCCCACTGCTTTCCGAGACTTGGTGTTGAGATCAAAACATAATCACATGGGACACCTTGGTATAGACAGGACACTTGACTTGGTGAGATCCAGATTTTATTGGCCTAAAATGGGGGCTGATGTTGAGCAACACGTTAGAACTTGCAGTCGCTGCTTACAGAGAAAAGCTTTGCCACAAAGGCTGCCCCTCTTGTTAACATCACCACCAGTGCCCCTATGGAACTGGTCTGTATTGACTTTCTGAGTTTGGAGCCAGATCAAAGAAACTTTGGTAATGTGCTGACCATTTCACCTGATATGCCCAAGCTTTTCCCACCAGGGACCAGAAGGCCTCAACTGTGGCCAAAGTGCTTATGGAAAACTTTTTGTTCACTATGGGGCACCACAAAGAATCCATTCTGATCAAGGAAGGGATTTTGAGAGTTGTCCGATCAAAGAGATGCTTTCTCTGTGGGGAGTGAGAAAGTCCAGAACCACCCCTTATCACCCCCAAGGGGACCCACAGCCTGAACGTTTCAACCGCACTCTGATAGATATGCTGGGCACCCTCCACCCCAAGGACAAGCCTAGATGGAGCCAAAAAATCAGCACACTGGTACATGCCTACAACTGCACTAAAAATGATGCCACTGGGTTCTCCCCCTACTGCCTGATGTTTGGAAGAGAAGCCCGACTGCCGGTAGATGTGTGTTTTGGAGTTTCCTCTGATGGGGTTCAAGCAGCTAATCATTTACACTATGTGCAAAAGTTAAAGGCCCAATTAAATCATGCATATCAATTGGCTCAAACCATGGCTGCCAAAAGAAATCTGGCTAACAAGGAAAGGTACGACAAAAAAGTGAAAGACCTGGAGCTCCAGGAGGGGGATTGTGTGTTGCTATGAAATCTGAGACTGCATGGCAAACATAAGATTACTCATAGGTGGCACCATCTCCCCCACATAGTCGTAGGCAAACTAGATGATCTGCCTGTATACAAAGTGAGGCCTGAGAACAATTCAAAAGAAGTGAAAACCATGCATAGAAACCATTTACTGCCCATTGGCCAAATCTTGATTGAGGCTGAGCCTCAAGAAAATGCCCCCTCTGGACCAGTGACTAGAGCTGCTGCAAAGCGAAAACAAAGAAAGTCTGCACCTACCAATGTTCAGTTACAGTTTCTCCACCAAAAACCCCTGTTGAACCGGACTGTCAGTCCATGTCCTAAGAGAGTGAGTGTGGTCTTGAATACTACCCTTCTTACGAACTGAGTCAATTGTTTTGGGGCAACCCCCTAGTAAATTCTGGAGATGAAGCTGGGCCTTCTGGACTGTCTGAGCCCCCAGCTTTGTCCCTAGAGCCACTACCCCCGAAAGTGAAGTGCCAGCTACTAAGTCGGATGATCTAGAATCACTGTGCCTGGTGGAATTGCATGAGCTGCCCGAGGAGGAAAATGTCATACTAGAGCAGACTGGTGATATACTGGAACCTGAGGAGTATTTTCAATGCCCGGATGATTCACTAGCAATGTCACCAAACTACCCCTGTGGACTCTGAGCTTGCCACTTCTGGAGCTGAAAACACCCCACGTTCTAGCCCCTCTACCCCACTGGCAGTCCCTCTGACATATGAAGACACTGTTGAAGGTGGGAATCAGAACACAGAGACTGTCACGGTTCCCCCTAGAAGGACTGGTCGAGTTGTGAGGCCTGTGATACTTTTAAGCTATGAGTCCCTTGGCAGACCTGTGGATCTGCCCCTTAACGTGGTCCATAAGGGAGTGTATGTGACCCCAAGCTCGTTGCCCAAATTAAGCCTGGGAAATAATTCCAGATTACTTGTCTTGTCCTCTGAGTATGGTGCCCCTGCCCCATCCAGCCCCAAGGTAGCTGATAGGGAAGGGCCCCCTCTTTTCCAGTTTCATGTGCAGGAAGGGTGACCTGATGCTGAAATGTTGTTGTGTGTACAATATGGTAACATGTAGTAAGTTGTGAAATACAGAATAAGTACATATGATTATGATTTAAAGAATGCAAATCTAATGGTTAGAAATGTGAATGTATTTAGTAGTCATTTTAAAAATATTATAGGGGTATCTACTTGACGCGGATGCCAAGTTCTTTTCAGGCCAGGAAGGGTGTAACCCCCCCTACAAATGGGGGTTCCTAAAAAGCCTCCGTGGAGCTTGCTAGGTGTTCTCGCCTGCCAGCTGCTCATGACACATTAAGAATGGCACTGTGAGTGCTGGTAGAGCCTCCTCATACTGTCTCTTTAAGAGCTGTCTGCTTGCAGACGTGACTACTGTTTTCTAGGAGGGTTGTGTTTCTCTGCTCGAGTCCTGCCTGACTGGGGAAATCGCTCCATTTCTGCAGTCTCTAAGAGCGCAGAGGGAGCCTAAATGGAAGATGTAACTGTTTGCCTGAAACCAGTTAAAGTGTTAGTAAAAATGCAGCTTGTCTAACCTACCTTTCTTGCAGCTGGGACTCTGTGTGTTTTGCCCCTCCATTTTGGATCTGAACTGCCGAATGGGTCCAATCAGTGTGGGGGGACTTTTAAAATGGAGTCTGTTTGGACCAACCAGAATTCGGACTCTCCTGGGAGCCGGTTTACAATGAGAAGGTATAGCTAGCAATTCTGGGAAGTGAAGTTCTGGACCTTGGCGCCTATTTGCACCAACGGAGAGAGTCTCTGAGTGATTGACAGCTGAGTCCTCCAACTGGACCGGGTGGCACCCGAAGAGAATGCTCTGCCTTGCGACTGGGGAGTCAGATCCGTTGTGACCATGAGGAGAGAAGGAGCTCTGTGCTTCTGCATTGTATAGTTTCACAGGGGAAGCGTGTGAGAGGCCTAAAGTCGGGCCATTGCCGCTGCCAACATCGAATCGGACTGAATCCGAGAGTACCTAAAGGAAGGAAGGCTGAAAGAGTGGAAACCAGGCTCACCCTCTAGAAGACTGGAGAAATTGCTGAATCGTGCTTGGTCTGTCAGGAATTGAAGCTGCCGTGTGAACTCCCTGGTATTTGCAATAAGTGCATGGGACCTGAAAGCAGCTGCCTGGTATAGCAATTTCCTTTACATATACTGTAATTGTGTTGAATGCTCGTGAGGAACAGCTATTCCGGTTCTTTTGTCACCGCACAGTGTAAGCTGAATGTTGAGCTGAATGTGTTCGGACTGAATCCGTCTGCTGATCAAGACAGTGTGGCCTGGGCGGTAGAATCTTGTCTACCCACTTGTGCGTCTGGCAATCTAGAACCACCATCTGTGCCAGGTTTCATCAGCATGGGGTAGCGTGAGTACAAATCAGGGCATCCCCTGCGACCTGTTAACAATCACCAATTTTTCATCTGATTTCCTTTCTTTCATTTTCTCAAAGACTGAGCCACCCGGCTCTGGATTACAATTGGGTATTGTGCATATCTCTCTTACAGGGCCCTTTCCATCTGCACCTGCCGGCCAAGCCCGGGCAATGGACCTGGCTAGCCCCTCAACCTGGGTACCCAGAGTGTGACTTTTATGACTTTGTATGAGTGCACGGTACTGTGATTTATTTCTGCCAATCAACTTGATCTCCCCCTCCCTGTGTTTTCACTCCCCTAAATAAACCAGATTGGATGTTATTGACTTTGACCTGTTTAGAGTGTCAGTACCTATATAGCAGGCATTGCATTATTTTGTGTAAATTGACCAACCTTATTTCACAAGGGGTCCTCCGAGACGAACTGCAGAATCGGTCTCGAGGGTAAGTGGTACCTTATGATTGGATATAGTGTACATGTGGGGTATTGGTATTGCAATTCTTGTATATCGTGGGGACCATTAGAGGGAACAAAAGGGGGTCTCAGTGTCGCAGAGGGCTGTGACCAAACTCGACCAACCAGTACTAACCCTGACCTCTGGGTGGAGGCACCCGTCATAGAACCTAGGCCCCTTAACCTGTCCGTAGTCAAGCAGGCAAGGGTAGTAGCCCTTGGTATAGCGCCACCTGGGGGTTACACAGGAATGCAAAAATCAGTTACAGGCTGTCAAAATATCCTTGCTGGCTAAGGGAGTTAAGGTGCAAATGCTTTTCCCAGCATGGCTGCAAGTTTCCTATCAGCAGAAACAACGTGTTTACAGACCCTGAAGAAGCGGCTAGTTTTTCTGAAAAACTGTTTGCTTAATTGGTGTCAGAAGCTCCGGATCAAGGTTCGGACAGGAAACCAGTATGAGTACAGTGGGGCTGTGGCTGATTCCCCTACTTCAAATGGATTGCTTGATGGGACCCAGGATCGTGTTTCAAAATGTTGTTCCTGAAGATGCTCCAGGAATACTGGCATCAGCAGGCAGGATAGTTCAGTTTTAAGTGTTACGCTTTACTTGCTGTTTGATATTTTCATTCCTTTTCCTGCCTGCTTGTTTATTGACTTTCTTGCACTGGGACAGTTTTTATTTGGTGTGTTAAAGTGCACCGCTGAGTTTGTGTACTCAGAGTTCTCCTACTGCTTTCTTCTGCCCCCTGCATGACTTCTTGGAGGTGCCTGTATGTGCAGGATTACATTTTTTTTTTATGCCCCCTCCCTTGCCTCGGTCCAGCCACTCCTTCAGGCTTCCTATGCACCCTATACTACACCCAACCCCCCAACCCCCACCTCATATTGGCAGCCGCCACCCCCAGGGTAACCCAGCATAACCCTTCACCAGGTGGGCCCCCCTCCTCCGAGGGGGAAGGCACTGGTGGGGTGGCCAGAGCACTCTCAATTAGCCCTGGGAGCTGCTGCTGAGGTGGGTATGGCTGGCAATGGGGCTCTGGTGTCTGTAGGTGCTGGAAGCCAGCATCCAGTTGGTCCAGGAGCTTTTTCCCTTTTTCTTCCCCGGGGGTGTGGCATGCCACACACATCTAGGCGCACGCCGACATCTGCCACACCTCTAGTTAGTGAGTCCATGAGCACTGCTGTGCACCTGGCCTCTGCCAGGAGTTAACCTTGGGCCAGGTACCATCCCCACCCTCCCCCCAGGAGAAGGCGAGCAGTCTTCTAACGCTCGAGCCTTCTTCCCCGGCCAGCCCTCCAGTGTCCTGGGTCCGTTCCCGAACCCAAGTCACCAGCATCACAAGCAGAAATTCAATCACTGTGCCAATGGGCCAGCAGGATTACATTTTTACATAACCGAGCCCAGACAATCTGTATTTCTGTATAGTGTCCCAGTTGCATTTGGTCTCCCTCATAATATTTCTCAGTTCTGCGAGGGAGGAGAAGCTCGGTGCAGAGAGCTTGATATTACTATCCTGTGGTGACAGCATCATTTTCTACGAGCTTACTGTCTGTTAATTTACTCCTGTAAATATTTGGAGGGTGAAGGGCTTATGCTTGGGAAATGTGTCTTCAAAGCGTTGGTCTGATTAATCTGAATAGACATTGTGGCTCTCTGCCTACTGTTGTGCATGTGTACTATTGTATGATATGTACATGTTACTACTTGTAATTTGATAATCCATAAATAAAAAGTATTAAAAAAAAGCCAAAAAGCAGGTACAACTTACTTCACAGCTACACGGAGCTGCATGTTAGCATATTTAGATGCAACCCCTAGGTGGCGCTATTGCCAAGGTTACTACCCCTACCTGTATGTCAGGTTAAGGGGCTGTATTCAGTATTGAGGTGCATCCCCCCCAGAGTAAAGGTATTGGGGTGTCTACCTGTTCTGCTATGGCCCTCTGGGAAGCTGTAACCACCCACCAGCCCTCCTAGTGGCCCAGTACCTGGTATAGCAGTAAATTCACAATCAGCATAACACAGTAATACTATGCACACACCTACCACCAGGGTTGGACTTGCAGCAATTTCCCTGGAGACCTCCTGTAAAGTAAAGTTAGCAATACAGATGCATGCTGTCAACACTGTAACCCCACTAATAGTATGCACACTAGCCAAGTTAAACGTGAAAACAGACAATCTGATTTATTTTGGGGGAGGTGAATCTAGGCAAATGATTGGTAATCTGATTTGATTCAGGTTTGACATGCACTTTAAAGTACCAAATGACAGTCACACAACACTGGGTACCCAGGATGGAATATCTGGCTAGCCAGAGGCATTGCCTGGGGCTGACCAGCGTTGCAACTGATGTTGGGGTCCTTGATGGAAGGAAAGACAGTTAGCATGCAAAACAACAAACTATTTGTAATCCAAGCTGATTGACTCAGTCTCTTGAAAACCCAGAAAGTAAATGCAATCAGATGATACCACAGATGATTTAAACATTTGTTGCAGGGGAGCTACCCTGATTGTACTCACGCTACCAGATTTCTGCAGGAAGGCAGGTGATATGGAGACCTCGTGGTCTTCACCGATGAGCATGGGGAAGCAGGGATGACACAACGCACTTCTTCTTCATGGCCTTTCCTCCAGGTGGCCGCAACCTGCGAGTTGTTGTTGCGCAGGGGCTGGATCCCCGAAGCCGGTCTCTCACCAATGACAGTCTCTGGTGCAGGGCAATTGGTCTGGGCTGAATTGGCAAAGGCCCAGACAGGAAGAACAGATTGGCAAAGTTTGTTTATCTTCTTGCTGGTGAAGCCTTCAATTGGCATAACAGGTTGGGTCATAGACAAGCAGGTCTCGACCCACAAAACATATTAAGCACATTAAAAATAAGCAGCACTAACTCTGTACAGTTCGGATACAGTCCGGTTGCTAATTCAGTAGCTGCACTGAGCAAACCTCTTGACCTTAAATTCGTCTCACTCACAAGCTGGGCTGATCATTTCACAGGAGCAAACCTTCGGTCCAAAACGCAAGCATCACTGGTAAACTTCTTTTTCTTTTTGCCACAGTTCCCACTTAAATTGTAACACATCTGACTTCTATCAGGCAGTCCCAAGCAGGAGAGATGTGGCAGTGAGGCAAGGTAGGCCTCTCCCTACCAATTCCCCAACGCTCTGTTCAGGGAGCAGCTGCTCGAAAGCTCGAGCTGTTCACACTTCAACCTCTAACTCTAACTGATCCACTGTCTCATGTAGCACTGGGGATTTCCCTTGTAATCCAGGATGCAGGTTGGCTGAGGAAGCTGTCAGTTACAGTTAGGGCCCCCTCCAGATTAGTTTTGGTGCCAACCTAAAAACTATAAAAAGTAGTTTTCCTTTCCACGAGCCTCTTCAGCCAGGATCCATTTTAAGCCCCCAGAGTCTTATTGGTCCAATTACTGGAAGTTCCAGACCTAACATAGTGGCTTCCAGTAAGAAAGATAAGCTGCAAGGAAAGCAGGTTAAACAAACTTCTCTATTTCAAATGCTATAACATGTACTTGGTTTACTTGGTATCATAGGACAAAAGTAGGCCAATGGCTCATCGAGATTGTCCCCCACCACCATGGTGGGAAAATGGTTACTCTCAAAATGCATTAGACTCCATCCATTGGTCCAGATTTTTTTTAAAGGAAGAAATAGGTGGGCTATCCACTAAATATTAAGAAAGGGTGTTCCATAGTGTTGGAGTTCTTAGTGTAAAGTAATTTAACCTCTTATAAGTATTTGATTTTCTTACTTCAATCTGTTTATTGTTAAGCCTTGGAGAGCTCCTTTTGTTAGAGAATTTTAGGCCACACTGATCCATTTGGTCCTGAGATTTGAGAATTTTATACAGAAGGAATAGGTCTCCTCTAGTTCTTCTACTTTGTAATGAGTGCTGTCCAGTTTCCCGCAGTCTGATATGGTAATCACAGTTGGCCAATCTGGGTACTAATTTTGTTGCCCTCCTCTGAAGCCTCTCAATTCTATCAATGTTATATTTCTAATAAGGGTTCCAAAAAGGAGACCCATAGTTGGAATGGGGCCTAACATGAGTCCTGAAAAGAGGAATAATACATTCCTGGGTCCTAGATACAGACGTTCATTTGATACGGGTAAGTAAGGCATTTGAGGTTTTGGCTACCGTAATGCATTGATCAGTGGATGAAAGCTTATTATTAACAATGACTCCAAGGTCTCTTTCAGATGAAGAAACTTTAAGGGGCCGATTGTTTAGAACATAACTTTGTTTGGGGTTGTTCTTCCCGGTCGCACCTGAAAATAGGCACATGGTTGTCTAGTGTGACTTACCCGGTAAACAAAAGCAAATAAATAAAATGTAACACAGTACATTTATCAGAATTGAGGAACATCCCATTATCTACTGCCCATGATTCTATGGCTTTTAAATTGTTGTTCAGAATAGTTCTGCTTACGTCTGCTGATACTGCCCCTCCTAGTTTAGTGTCATCAGCAAATTTAGAGAGAAAATTTTCAGCACTGACCTGCATATCACTGATATACACATTAAACAAGGTGGGTCCAAGGACCGACCCCTTGGGGACCCTGCTGATGACATGCCCGTTTTCTGATAGGGACCCATTTATTCTGACTTGCTGATGTCTATTTGATAGCCTGCCAGAAACCCATCTAACTAGGACTTGAGAAAACCCTAGGTTTAACATTTTATCAAGGAGCTTACTATATGGCACCTTATCAAAGGCTCGGTTATAATCAAGTAGTATAATATCCATGGGAGTCCCACTATCAAGTCCTAAGCTTATATAATTATAAAAAGAAACTAAGTTGGTTGTACAGGAGTACCCAGGCCTAAAGCCATGCTGTGTTGAATCAATTATGTTTTTAGAAATTGATTCCTTTTCCAGTAAATGTTTAATAATTTTCTACATTACCTTCCCCACTATAGATGTTAAACTTATAGGGCGATAGTTATCTGGGTTTGAATGATTGCCTTTCTTGAAAATGGGTATCACTGTGGCATTTGCTCAGTCATGAGGTATTAAGCCTTCTCGGAGAGATTTATTAAAAATTAATGTTAGGGGTTTAGCAATGGCCTCTGATGTTTCTAACAAGAATCTTGTGCTAATATTGTCTGGTCCTGGACTAGATGTCTTTTTCAGGGATTGCAAAGCTACCAATGTATGTAAACAGTAAATAAGCACAGTTTGCATAAAGGCTCCCTCTGCACTATTATTGACTGCAGAATGGAGTAAATCAGAGTGGTGGCTGGCCGGTCACAAGCCCTAAATCGCTCGGACCCAGCACAGACCATTCACTACACACAGATTAGCTAGTCTCTTAAAGGGACAGGCACGGAGGCTCAGCATGGCAATCTCATGCAAATAAACAGATCACACCAAGATGGGACACCAGCCTGGCAGTGGGCATTGAGGAGCCCAGGAAAACATTATGGTAAACCCCAAACTGGTGGGAGGGGGGGTTACACTCTTCCCTGCCTGGAAAAACTTGGCGACCATGTCAAGTCTACACATAATACACAATTCTGTACAGAAAACATTATACATAAATACATGCATGTTGACATATATAGGTTGCAATCATAACTTGTTCCATTGGTATACCACAAAATAAATTCACCTTAGCTCTCCGTCCCTCTCTGTGCGACAAAAATGGGGGAGCTTGCTTTCGTCCTTTTTGTCCCAAATTCTGGAACTCCCTACCTGCCAACTTAAAGGGCTCCTCATCTCACTCAGCCTTCAAATCTGCACTTTTTTCCTACTTTCATGCACTTGATTCCTGTGTCTGTATCTAATTCTTCCCTGAACCCTTCGTCCTGCTTATCTATACCCTTGCTCTACCCTGATTTCTCTTAACTCTACTGTTACTGTTTTCTGTCTCTAAGCATAGTTGTTACAACATGACACCCTCTCTGGGGGTCATCACTGTTAAGTCCATGATTAAGTTAATTACTCTGTGATTTCCTGTATGACTGTATTCACCTTGTATCTTGGAAGCCTGTAATTGTAAACTGTATGTACCTGTTTTCAGATGAGTTCATTGTTTGTAAACTGTACTCTCCCAGGCCATGCTTGAAAATAGGCAGGATTTTTGCCTAATGCACTTACCTGGTTACCAAAAGCTAATAAATAAATAAATAAATTCTGATGCATCAGAGAAAATTAGGCTAACTGTAACAACAATATTACTATACCTTTTACATTTTGACAGTGAACAAAGTACAAGATCGTACTATTTTTCATGAAAACCTGTTCAAGTAGTTAAACACATTGTTTGCACAACTCTAGTCTGTACTACCTCCAGCACACTAACCCACATTGTTTGGGGCATGACCCTATCAGCTAACCTTGGGCTACATGGGAAAGAGCATTAGCAAATTGACTGGAGGGCTTTACTGTTAGCTTAGAAGTTGCAGAGTAGCTTAGTTTTGAAGAGAATTCTCAGATATGTAAACCCCTTTGTGAACTACATTCATGGGAAGATCTACAGGCCTTTCGGGGGAATCATAACTAAGGTGCACGACAGGCGTTGAGGCTCTTCCAGACTTTCTGGGTGGGGCAGGTCCTTTCAATATTTGCATTTGGGTTGATCAGTCCCAGCTCATTGTTCATCAGTAAGTCAGCTTCTGATGAAAGGGATGCCTCTGCACTGGTTGTCTGTTCAGAAATATAAGGAACACTTTCATTAACTTGTTCTGAAATTCCTGGCTCATCATCAGGAGGAAATTCCATAGAATTTAAATCATGTAACACATTACTGATACTGCCAGAATCATCATTTTCATTTGCATTATTGTCCATCATAACATCAGAGTCATTAACTTCAGACACTTCAGGTTCATCTGGTATGTCACCAGCTGTGCTCTCATGGTCAGGATTTGTCTCTTGAGGCTCAATTAGTTCCACGAGACACAAAGAGTCAGTTATAACAGAAATCACACTTTGCACCTCACTTTCAGGGACACAGGAGTAGTGGAAAGGGCTGCAGGATTAGACAGTCCTGAGGGTCCAGCCTCATCTCTCATATTACATGGGGGGGTTCCCTTGAAACAACTGGTTCAATTCATTAGACTGATGATAGGTGACCCCATACTCACTATCATCAGATTCAGACTTCCAGTTAGTTTCAATGAGAGCATGGCTGGTGGAAGGCTGTGAATTCTAAACAACAGGAGAAAAGTTTGACTGTCTCTTTTTGGCTGCAGCTTGGGTCACAGGCATGGGATAGGCAGCATCATGGGGTGCAGAATCAATGATGATTTGCCCAGTTGGTAACAAATGATTTCTGTGCATTGTCTTTACAGTGCATGGGTCATTCTCTGGATGCACTTTATACACTGACAGTCCCTCCAGGTTGCTGACAACAATGTAGGGGGTGTGATGCCACCTGCCTGCTATCTTGTGTTTTCCGTGGAATTCTAAATTTTGTAGCAAAACTCGATCTCCAGGTTGCAGCTCTTGGGCCTTGACACGTTTGTCATGCCCTTCTTTGTTTGCTAAGTTTCTTTTGGCAGCCATGGTGTATGTAACTGATAAGCATGGTTGAGCTGAGCTTTGAGTTTTTGAACATACTGGAGGTAGTTCTCTGCTTTGACTCCATCAGGGGATACTCCAAAACAGATATCTACTGGTAACCTCGTTTCTTGACCAAACATCAAGTGGTGGGGAGAAAACCCAGTTGCATCATTTCGAGTACAGTTATAGGTGTGAATCAATGTACGTGCTGTGCTTTGGGCAGTGAGAGTGCCCTGTTACCTTAGACCCCAGGTAGTGGGAGGGCCTGGGGGTTTAAAACTTACACTGTCTGTTTTATTTATGTTCCCAGCAGTGAGAGTGCTTGGTTATTTTTGAACTCAGGTGGTGAGAGAGAGCCTGGGGACTCAAAATTGCATTGTACACTTCATTTAGCACTAGAGGTTGAAACTGCATTATCCATTTCATGTTATGTTAACTCTGCATCTGCGTATATTGGTTTGACTGTATCTTGAGACTTGGATTTCCTTAAAGTGACTCCTTATGGTGATTCAGCACCGTTTTTGGATTTATTTACTTTGAGACTGTGGAGCCCGTTTTGGTTTTTAATTTATTTTTGTATGATTTATTTAGGTGGGGGGGTTTGAATTGAATTGTTTTTATTCTCTGTTCCTCCCCCCTTGGTGAGAGTGAAGGGGGAATTTTAGAGTTAAAAAAGGGGATATAATTTGATGTGTTTTAGTTGTTTTATGTTTATCTCTCTTTAGAGGGAGAGTTGTGGAAGTGTTTATATACTATATATATATAGTGCTTATATTTTAAGTTTTGTTTGTGGGGTATTTTCTCTTTGCTCAAGGGTCTTTTTAGCCTGTGATATAGAAACATAGAAACATATACTTTGACAGATAAGGACCGCTTGGCCCACCTAGTCTGCCCATTTCCCTACCTAGAGGATAAGCTGCAGATCCTATTTAACTAACAGCCTATTTCTTCCTACCCCCCACAAAAATTGCCTTGTGATATGTGTTGTAGATCTACCCCCCAGGTCGTGCGCTATTCATCCTTTGCCCTCTGCACCCTCCACCCTTCCCTCCTGCCTCTATTATTTTCCACCTACCAGCGTTGTAGAGCACTGGGTTTTGTTCGCAGGGGTGGGGTGAGGGCTGCAGACAGTGGTGGATGGATGAGCGGGGCACTTGCATTGGGTAGTTAAGCCCAGAAGATGCCCTGGGGCGAAATGGATTCTGGAACGTGGTCCTTCATGTCTAGGCTCCATACCCAAGGGCACCACCATTACGGGTGGGCAGGCGGTCAGGGCAGCCCAGGAGACCCTTCCAACTCGAGAGGTATTATGCAACACCAGATCTGTCAAGAACAAGACTGCAATTATCACAGATCTTGTGGAGACAACCGATCTGGTGTGCATTACCGAAACCTGGCTGGATGAAAATGCTGGTCCATATTTGAGGCTGCGATTCCAGATGGGTATTCGATGATACACCACCCTAGATTGGACCACAGGGGAGGTGGTGTGGCGGTCTGTTTCAAGACCAAATTGGGCTTCACGAGTGTCCCAGTTGAGGATGCCAGGTCTTTCGGGTGTACCGTTGTAGCAGGTGTAGGCTGTAGGATAGCCCTCATCTACTGTCCACCCGGGGATGAGAAGCTATTCCTTCAGGAAGTAGTGAACTTTGTGATCGATATGGCATTTGAGTTGCCTAGGCTGATGCCTGGATCGATGACGAACTCTCGCAATTTGGACAATACTTCCTCCAGTTGATGACATCACTGGGCCTTACACAGATTGTTACCTCTGCTACTCATAAACACGGTCACTCCCTTGACTTGGTTTTCCTCCTGGGGATTGAAGCCTCTGATGTGGGGATGGAACCTGTTGGATGGTCTGATCCCTACACCGTGAGATTCAATTTTTGCACCCCCTCGCGTGGGCCTGCCCCTGCGGAGATGGTCAGGTTCCGCCCTTTACGGGATTTGAGTCCTGAAGGCCTAGCAGTGGTGCTTGATCTATCAGATTTTCCTGTGGTAAGCGGGAATCCAGAGGCTTTGGTTCAGGCCTATAATAAAGCCATTGCTACAGCACTGGATTCCGTCACTTCTGTCCATGTTTGTCCTCTCTCCCTCTGCTCTCGGTCTCTGTGGTTTGACGGGAGCTTGATGGAGCTGTGGCAACTAGGACGCATGTTAGAGCGTTGTTGGCAGAAATCAGCCCTGGAGGCCCACCACCTTAGACTGCTAGAGCATTATCAACTCTACCAGTCAGCAATCTCCCGTGCTGCTCATAATCGACTGGCTCAGCTCTTTCGAACTGTGGACAGGCTATGCAACCCAGCTTGTCTGAAGGTTTGAAGAGCTTTTTCACAGTTGGAGTGTGATGAGCTTGCTCATTTTTTGCTGATAAGGTGGCGGACATCAGTACCGAGAACCATTCAACACACTCTGTGGGAGTTGCTGGTGATCGGTACTTGGCCACTTTCCTTCACTTCTCCTGGAGTACCTTCAACCAGCCAGAGATTATGTGGATTGTCCAGGGTATGTGCCCTACGTGCTGTAGTTTAGACCCGGGCCCAACTTCCCTGATTTTGGGTTGTTATGACAGCTTAGACCCGATCTTGGCACAGATAGTCTGGTGCTCCCCTGAGTTGAGTGAGTTTCCTAGCTCCCTGAAGGAGGCGGTGGTAACACCGCTCTTGAAGAAAGCTTCTCTGGACCCAGACTGCCTGGCAAACTACAGACCTATCTCTAACCTCCCCTTTTTGGGGAAGGTAATTGAGAAGGTAGTGGCTGTACAACTGGAGAACAATTTGACCATCCATAACATCTACAAACTTTTCCAATCCGGTTTTCATAAGAGGCATAGTAGCGAGACTGCACTGGTTCGGGTGCTCAATGATCTCCTGTTGATGAGAGATTGGAAAAGCCACTCCATCTTAGTGCTTTTTGATCTCTCTTCATCTTTTTTTTTGCAGTTAAACTTTTTTATTAATTTTTCATAAGATATACAGACAAACCTCTTACAGTACAGTACAATGTGAGGATTTTTTTTTTAAAGAAATTGAGGCAGCATATAATAAGAACATTCTACAATAATACAAGGAGCTTTTGGTTTAAAATATAGTAAACAATACAGGTCATGTAATTAGCATATACTTGACATTTGTAGTGAACTTAAAGCGGATAGTATGATTAGATACGTTTATATTAAAATGTTACATAATTATATATGATGCTGCAAAAGGAAAAAGTATATTCAGAAAAGGATTGTGGAGTAAAAGAACGATTGAGAACAGAGTATAGGAAAGAAAAGATATATAAGAAAGTTAAGAAGAGAGAGTAGGAAACTATAAAAAAAGGGGAAAAAAGCGAGACTACAATGATGTATCAGTAAAAGGGGAAAATCCATATATATTAAGTCCATACATTGGTGTTGGAAGATTTAGTTGATTCCAAAAAATTAAAAAAGCCCTGCCAACAATTGTTATATAACATGAGTCGGTCAGACAAGATATGTGTCATATGGTCCAGAGAGGCTTATTGCAATAGTTGGTTAATGATACCGGGAAGGGTAGGGATTATGTTGGATCTCCAATGCTTGAGGATTGTGCGTTTAACTTGAAGGAAGAGTATATTTAACCATCTGCTCTGGGAATATGAAATTTTATAAGAACGGTGATTAAAAATACCAAGAATGCAATGTTTAGGGTCCAGTGTAAAAGGTTGACCTACCACTTTCATTGCAAATCTGTGAGTAAAGTGCCAAATCTTTTGTATGAGGGGACAGTGCCATAAGATATGCAATAAATACCCATTGGGGGAACTGCAGCGCCAGCAATTGTTATTGTTCAATAAATCCATTTTTTGTAATACAACAGGAGTTCTGTACCACAAATGAAGGATCTTGGTTTGAATGAGGGAACTGCATTTATCATTAAAGATTTGTGACAGGAGAGCCAACATCTGGACCATTGTGCATTGATGATATTATATTGTAAAGAACTCCATCTGTTTTAGCATTGACAGAGTAGTCAGGAAGGATATCACAAATATCTTTGTAAACAGTGCTATTTAAATTGGATGTTGTTTTTATCCATTTAGAGATGTGCTTATCATAGAGAAATTGATAGAGAAGGGTGTGAGTAAGAGTTGCATGCTTGATGCAAGCTGTAGATATTTCCAAAAATCCTGATGGGGAAGATTCCATATGCCTCATAGGTCGGTGTAAGATTTTAACTTTAATGACTTGGGTTCAAGTATATCCTGCAAAAAGAGAATACCCTTATTTTTCCAGGTACGACAAAAATGGGTGATTATCATGAGATATATGGTGGTTACCCCAGATGGGGTGTAAGCTAAGGGTTTGGGGTTAGATTTAATATGCTTGTGAATGATTTTCCAATAGAATATAGAAGCAGCTATGGTAGGGTGAGACTTTAAAGAAGAGGTAAGGGTGTTAAAAGGAAATAAGTCGCCACATTACCAGGACATAAGGATGTTTCCATATTGACCCATAAAAGAGACTGGATGTTGGGTTTGTTAAACCATTTAATTGTTTGAGATGTATGGAAAGCCCATAAGTAGGCTTGGAACCAAGGAAGGCCAAAGCCACCTTTTGACCAATGGGATCTAAGTTTATTATGACTAAATCTAGGTATTTTGCCTTCCCAAATGAAGCTGCCGATAATTTTGTCTATTTTGGTAAGAAAACTAGAGGGAAGTATCAAAGGGATATTGGAAAATAGGTATAATATTTTAGGAGTTATTGACATTTTAATGGCGGAAATTTTACCATTAAAAGAAAGTTTAAGTAGCTTCCATCTATCAAGTGTTGTTTGGATACTGGTTAACAGAGGGGAAAGATTAGCATCCCATAATTTATTCAATGTTGGGGTGATCCGAATGCCAAGATAAGATATACCTTGGGGAGCCCAACGAAAGCCTAATGAGTTGTTCATGAGGGGACTACAAAGGGTATTCAGTGGTAGTGTTTCAGATTTGTTAAGGTTTAGAGCTAGGCCGGAGTGGGAGGTGAAGTCATTCAGTAGTTTAACTGAAGGTTGCCCAGAACTTTCGAGGTTTTCAAGTAAAATAAGGAGATCATCTGCATATGAGAGTGAAGTATAGTGAGAGTTACCAATAGTAATGCCTTTAATTGTACCGGATTGATGTGGGGACGCAGAAAGAGGTTCCATGGCAAGTATAAACAATGAAGGCGATAAGGGGCATCCTTGTCTGGTGCCTTTTGCTAAGTAAAAGGAGGGGGACAAAATAGAGTTCGTGAGAACTCGAAGCTGAAGGGGAGGTATACAATAATTGAATCCAAGCACAAAAATTATTTGTAAAGCCAAAATGAGATAGCACCTGATATAGATATTCCCAATTGAGAGAGTCAAATGCTTTCTCAAAGTCAATGGCTATTGCAGCTGCAGGGGTTTTAAGAGTTTTTGCTTTGTGAATTAAATTGAGTAATGAGCGAAGATGATCGGAACTGTTTCTATTTTTGATAAATCCTGATTGAGAAGTATGGATGAGTTTAGTCATTAAAGATTCTAAGTGGAGAGTTAATAATTTGGCAAAGATTTTTCCATCAGTATTAAGAAGTGAGATCGGTCTATAGTTTGAAGGAAGTAAAGGGTCTTTGTCTTTTTTTGGTAAGACTGTTATGATGGCTTCGGTCATTGTGCATGGGAGTTTCTTTATTAAGGTTGCTTCTTGGAATACATTGACTAATACAGGACAAAGAGTGTCAGATAGGGTTTTATAAAAATCAATAGGGAACCCATCACTGCCAGGTGCTTTACCGCTTTTTAATGATGATAAAGCAGTTTGGATTTCCTGTAAAGTGATTGGTTTATCAAGCACAGCTTTGTCCTGAGGATAGCTGGGGTAGATTCAATTTTCCAGAAAATGTTGTATTAGGTTGGGATTTGTAGTATTAGGTTGCAGTATAGTTGATGGTAAAGGATTGCATAATACGATTGATTGAAAGGTTGTCTGTGTGTCTGACCTGATGGATCTTTTAGACCTGCTATATGTCTCTGCATCTGTTGAGTTTTAGCTGGTAAGAGAGCAACTGTCCGCATTATCTCCCTTGTTCCCTAATAACCATGTTTAATCCTAAAAGGGCAAGTTCAGCTTTCCTGGATATCAACTCGTTAATTTTAATTCTTAATTGTAGAATTTCCAGATGAAGCTGTGCATCATGATTGGGTTTATTTAATTTATAGTATTGAGTTTCTTTTTCTTTAAGGGATTTTTCTAAATTAGCTAATTGTTGTTCTCTTAATTTCTTTCTATGCGCTGCATAACTAATAATTTTACCTCTAATAGTGGCTTTTAATGCTTCCCAGATAGTACCTTGAAACATATCTGGAGTATCGTTAATAGAAAGAAAATCTTGAATCTGGGTTTTAATCCAAGGAGTGAATTCAGGGTCTCTGAGTAAAAGTGGGTCTAAGCCAAGATGGGATTTAGAAGAAGGTGGACCCCAGAGTAATGCAAACTGATAGGGAATGATCAGATATAACAATAGGGAGAATCTATGTATCAATAATTTTTTCAGTAATGAGGGAGAAGAGAACCGATAATCAATCCTACTATATGATTTATGTAAAGAGGAATAAAGGTGTAATCTCGTTGTCTGGGATGATGTAGTCTCCAAATGTCAGAGAGACCTAAATCCTTCATAAGCATTGTTAGAGCATTAATACCACGGGGTGGCATCATGTGATGAGTTACTTCTGTCTAAATATGCTTGTAGTGCTGGTTAAAGTCACCACCAATAAGAATAGGTGAATTATTTTATTATTAATCATAATTTGTTGGGATAGATTATGGAAGAAAATGGGTGAATCAAAGTTGGGTGCATATACATTCACAAACATAAGCGGACCTGCTGTGGTGTTTAATAGGGTTATAATCCACCTACCATCCGGTCTCTAATGATTTTTATGGGGCCAATTAAAAGATTTATGTATTAAGATAGCAACCCCATGTTTTTGGATGGAGAAGATGATGCATATACTTGACCGATCAGTCCCTTTTAAGTCTGTCGACACCCTCTGATAAAAGTTTAGTTTCTGTAAGAAAGCAATATGTGTTTTATGCTTTTTAAGATAGGTAAGTACTTGCTTACGCTTACAAGGCAGTTGAGTCCCTTGACATTCCATGAATGTAAGATTAGATCACTCATGGTACTAGGATATAAGGTAATTAGTTACAAATAGGAATGAGGGACTCAATACCATTAATTTGGAGGATGTCACAGATTCAAAAGGTAAATATATATAATAAACAAATGTATGCAGGGCCCTTAACTTGTATGGGTTCGAGATGATTGAGTATTTGTATTCATTTTGTCTCACAGAGGGAGAGTATAGAGATAGGAATATCAAGTAATTAAACATTAGAACCAACAAACGTTAGTATAAACTCAGTAACAAAAATATTAATTTGAAACTTTTATGAAATGCAGAGCAATAAGAGTCAGTAAATATACCAGGACTCTCACTCTACACTACTAGGCGTGTAGAGTAATTAGTGAATCTCAAGATACGGTTTACCCTATAATCTTAAGATACTAAACTTTATATAACAGTATATTAAAGAAGTGTAATTGAGATTTGTGCTGAGGTAATTAAAGCATTACCCTGGAAAAAAACAAAGCATCATTCTACCAAATAAAAAAGGATAATTATATAGTAGTGTTAAATTCCAAACATAATGAATTAGCTTGGACCTAGCAATAAGTCCAATATTAAATAAAGTATACCAACATGATGGCAGATAATGCTGAAACAGTGTGAGCCAGATAAAAGGATGCCCGATGTGTATTAATCCACATAAACTAGGTTAGGGAATGCAGTATATACTATAGGTTCATAGTGCATCAGTGTATTGTAGAATCATTTTATAAGTTCCAATGATTTGGAAGAAATGGGATGAAGAATAATGTGAAAAGGCGGAAAAACTCAATGTATAGAAATACAATTGGAAGCATACTTTGGTGCAATATATGTGAGATATAATGGGAATGCACCTGATGCACTACATACCAGAAGTGATGCAAACTAAATATTAAATAAGTAAATGATTTTAGAGTATTTGTCTAATTATCCTCCACATTCCAAATGATAGGATTTATGTGGAAAAATGCTATAATAGTAGGGGTTAAGGGCACACTGATATGAAATACAGAACTCTATATATGTATGTATGCACCTGACCACATGGTGGCGCCAAAGCTTATGAAAAATTAGAGTGTAAATAGCAATTGTATATACTAATGTCTGGCACCACACAAGGATTAATTAGAAGAGATCTTACAACCATTGTAACATTTATTCTTTCTCTCATTTATTTATTTTTTTTCCATTGAATACATTGAGAGTAACTCCCGAATGGATTAAATACCTCCAGTGTCAATTGGCTCACCTCCCACAGACAGATACAGGCTTCTCATCAGCGATAGCGATTTACTGCATTTAAGTGCACCAAACCTGTTGGGTGCGACAGAGACTGCACTTTGCGGTAAATGTACCGAAGGAATCGAGTGAGGTGGTGTGAAGAGGAGGGATTCTGGTGAGAAACTGCTATATCACATCTAATTATGGGCCATAGTATTTATTACAAATTTTTTTTTTTTTTAGTGGGAAAAGCCTCAGGTAGCCTTGCTCTTCGATTTTCTTCTCCTTTTCTTTTTGGGTGGTTCAGATGATTTAAAGGGAGAGCTGGACACAAGATCAGCCCAGGAAGAATCGGGAGAGTCATTACCGTTGAGAGCTTCTTCTGGTCTTGAGTAAAGGGATCGGATACAGTCTGTCTCAGGTCCTCCGTAGATGAGTGCAGATCTTCTTGGAGCAGATTTTCTTGGAGTGGGGAAAATTTGTTAGACAAGGTAAGAGGAGTAGAAAAACTGATGTGACGTTCCACATGGGAAGCTGGAGAGGTGGAAATATTATTTAAACAGCAGGTATTATTATTTAGAGAAGAACCAGATGCTTTTTTTTCTTGTATGCGTGCAGAGCTTCTGGCAGGAGCTACAGTGGCAGATATGATGGCTACAGGTTTCTCAGGGACCTGAAGGACAGTTTCAGCAGGAAGGGCAAGACATTGTAATTTGGCGTTGCGCTGGAGCAGGAACGAAGCTGCATTAGCATCATAAGCAATGTAGTGCAGGCTGTGTCCAATTCAGAAATTCAGAGAGAGATTCTGGGTACTGAAATCTCTGGTAGAATCATTCAAAAAAGACACATTGTTGCAGGTAACGAGTGCAAACTTAATTCCACGCTGATGAAGGATTGTTTTAATGGGGTTGTAAGCTTTTCGCTTGTTAGATAATTCTTTAGAATAGTCTCTGAAAATTAGGATTCTGTTTTCTTGCCAAGTAAGTGCACCTAATTGCCTCGCTTTTGAAGAATCAGTTCAGTATGTGCGTGGTTTAGAAATCTGGCAATGATGGGCCTGGGTTTCTGGTCGGGTCCAGGCCTCTGGATTTAAGGTGCGGTGAGATCTCTGGTGATTAGGTCTTGGCCGGCTGGTAATTTACCAAAGAAGGAAGTACATGAGTTAGAAGAGCACTGGTGTCTCCTAGTTCAACACCTTCAGGAAATCCGAGAAATCTAAGGTTGTTACGTCTGTTTCTATTTTCAATATCATCTATTTTGTCCTGAAGGTTCCTAATAACTCTGTCCTGCTCCTGATGGTAGCCTGTAATGTGTTAATGGAATCTTCATTTGAGATGCTTTAACATCAGTAGCACTGATTTTTGATCAAGTGCCTGCATATTATTGATATTTTGTTGAGATGCAATTTTTAATACATTGATTTCACTTATTAGTTGCTGAAACATTGCCTCCACTCTATTAAGAGAACTGTTATGTGGAGATTGGTCTGCCATTATTGTAGGCCTTAATAGAGAAATTGAAAAGCTGTAGATAACTCGTTCAGTAATTATGAGGCAATAAAAATACTATACCAGAACTGTTCTGCGATGTACATATAGTAAGATCTCAGATGTTGGTGAAGGTAGGAAGTCTGGAATCTATAGGATGGATGATGATATTTGGTGAATCCAGGGAGATGAAGAATCAAGCAGCCATCTTCAGCACAGCACCCTCTGGCTGTCCTCTCTTCAGCTTTTGACACCGTGGATCATGGGGTGCTGATCGAGCACCTGAGGCTCATCTGTGGCCTGACTGGTTCAGTCCTCAGATGGTTTAGGTCTTTCCTCACTGGCAGAACTCAGAGGGTGGTGTTGGGGATTTATTCCTCTGACCCTCTCTCTCTGTCATGTGGGGTTCCTCAGGGCTCTGTGCTGTCCCCCATGTTATTCGTGGTGTATATGCTGCCCTTTGGAGACATTGTAAGATGGTATGGGCTGAGGTTTCATTGCTATGCTGATGATACCCAGCTCTACCTGTCTTTTGCACCTACATAGAAACATAGACTTTGACGGCAGATAAGGACCACTTGGCCCACCCAGTCTGCCCATTTCCCTACCTATTGGATAAGCTGCAGATTCTAGTTAACCAACAGCCTATTTCCTGCAACCCCCTACCACAATTGCCTTATGTCTGTCCCATGCATGTTTGAATTCCACCACTGTTTTAGACCCGACAACCTCCCCAGGAAGGCGGTTCCATGCATCCACCACTCTCCATGAAAAAAAAAAAAATTTCCTCACATTACCCCTGAGCCGTCCCCCTTCTATCTTTAAATTGTGCCCCCTTGTTCTTACACATCTCTTTTTCTGAAAGATGCTATCCTCCTGGACTTTGCTGATTCCCTTGAAGTACATGAAAGTTTCTATCATGTCCCCCCTGTCCCTCTTTTCATCAAGGGTATACATATTAAGCTCTCTCAGTCTCTCTTCATATGGTTTCTGATGCAGACCCTGCACCATTTTAGTTGCCCTCCTCTGGACTGCTTCCATCCTGTCTATGTCCTTGCGTAGATGGGGTCTCCAAGATGGCACACAGTATTCCAGATGGTGTCTCACCAACTGTCTGTACAGAGGGATAACCACTTCCCTTTTCTACTTGTGATGCCCCTTCCTATGTATCCCAGTATCCCCCGGCTCTCCTTACTGACTTCTCACATTGCTTACCCACCTTTAGGTCATCTGATATGACGACCCCCAAGCCCTTTCCATTTTTGTTGTTGTTAGTACCTTCCCTGCTATTGTGTACTCTTCTCCTGGGTTTTTGTTTCCCAGGTGCATTACTTTGCACTTCTTTGCATTGAATCTAAGTTGCCATATGTCTGACCATTCCTCCAACCTTGCCAAGTCCCTTCTCATCCTTTCTACTCCCCCTTGTGTATCAACTCTGTTACAGATCTTTGTGTCATCTGCAAAGAGGCATACCTTTCCCTCCAGACCCTCTGCAATGTCACCTATAAAGATGTTAAAGAGAACTGGACCCAGTACTGAACCCTGAGGTACTCCACTAGTAACCCCTTTCTTTGGAATGTGTTCCATTCACTGTTACCTTCTGTGTCCTGTTGTGCAGCCAGTTTGCTACCCAGGCTACCACCCTGGAACCCACTCCCAGGCTGGCTAACTTGATTATTAATCTTTTGTGCGGGACTGTGTCAAATGCCTGGCTAAAGTCTAGGTAGGCCATATCCACAGCCCTCCCTGGTCTATTACTTTGGTCACCCAGTCAAAGAAATCAATTAGGTTTGTCTGACATGACCTTCCTGCTGTAAATCCATGCTGTTTTGGGTCCTGTGCCCTGCTGGCCTCCAGATACTCAACAATTCTTTCTTTCAGAAGTGATTCCATCATTTTCCCTACCACTGAGGTCAAACTTACAGGTCTGTAGTTTCCTGCTTCTGTCTTGCTCCCACTTTCGTGAAAGGGAATCACATCTACCCTCCCCCAGTCCTCAGGTACCACCCCATCCTCCCATAATTTGTTAAAAACTGTGGTCAGTGGTGTCACCTGACCAGGATAGAGCACTCTCAGTATTTAATAACTGCCTCACTGAAATCCAGGATTGGATGAATTCTAGCTGGCTGAAGTTGAAGTCAGGGAAGACAGAGGTGATGGTTGTGGATCCTGGTCATCAGATAGGGGGGTCTGGGGCTGGTCAGCCCACGGGACTTTTCCTGGGGGACTCCGAGCTCCTTACTTACAAACTGGTGCGGGACCTAGGGGTGATGACTGACGAAGGGCTGACACTTCGATCTCAGATGTCGGCTGTCATTAAATCATCCTTTTACCATCTAAGGAACGTTGCTAGGATCAAGCACCTTGTTCCGTCTGGTGACCTTCCTGCATTGATCCACGCCTTTGTGACCTCGCGCCTTGATTACTGCAACTCCCTGTACTTTGGGCTTCTGGGGGTTGATATCCACCACCTCCACCTGGTGCAGAACGATGCAGCCCGGTTGTTAACGGGGACTACTCGGACTTCCCATATTACACCAGTGTTGTGTGAACTGCACTGGCTGCCAGTTGAGTGGTGGATCACCTTTAAAGCTGGATTACTGACTTATAAAGCCCTGCATGGACTTGGCCCTGACTACCTGAAAGAGAGTCTGTCTCCTTACTGCCCCAAGCAATTGCTCTGCTCAGCCAATGAGGGGTTGCTAGTGATCCCAAGGGTAGTTTTGAAATCTTCAAGGGCCCGTGTATTCATGTACGTGGTCCCTGCCCTCTGGAATTCTCTACCATGCCGGCTTTGGGAGTGTGCATCTGTGGGGGAGTTTAAACAGGCATTAAAGACCCATTTATGGAGCAACGCTTACTGTAATTAGTATTGCTATTCTCGGATCTTACTGTGTTTTATAAATAGAATTTTTTATCTGTTGTTTTAAGTTTTGTAATGTGCCTTGATAATTGAAAGGCGCTGAATAAATAAAGATTATTATTATTATTACTTCTTATTTGCTGACTCCATCTCTGCTTATCTCTGGGGTGAAGGGTGCCCTGCATGTCTAGGAATGTCCGATTAAATCTTTCTGGATTTCTGCACCCCAGAGTGAGAGCATTTCTTTAATCAGACAACTTTCACAGTCTCTCCCCTGATCAGAATGAATTCTCTGGGGGGACACAGTAATGGACAAATAATTTTTCTATCAGTACTTTGGCTACGGTGGATGCCTTTTGGTCCTTTGTCGGATAGGCCTGAGTGTAGCGAGTAAAATGATCAGTCACTACCAACACATTACCAATGTTCTTTTGGTCCGGTTCTAAACACAAAAAGTCAATGCACCAAGTTCCATGGGTGCACTGGTGGAGATGTTAACCAGAGTTGCAGCCCTCTAAGGCTGAACTTTTTCTTGCAGACAAAGGCTACAAGTTCTGATGTGAGTTTAAATGTCAGAACCCATTTTAGACCAGTAGAAACAGGCACGGGCTAAGTCTAAAGTTCTGTCAGAACCCAGATGCCCCATTTGGGCATGGAGGGCATGCAAGATGACCTGTTTGAAGGCAGTAGGTAATACTAGCTGTTGTTTGGCAACTTGACCTTGTCTATCTGTAGTCTCTGTGTAGAGCAGTTTTTTGTGTAACTTTAACCTGGGCCCTTCTCTAAACAGCAAAGCAGTTCTTTGATCTTGGGAATGAAGTTTGGACATGTTTTTTCCAGCATGTATGGTGTCCAACATAGGCTTAATTATAGGATCTTGGGATTGAGTCCACTGAATATTGTCAGGAGTAAGTTAAAGCAGAGTACTGACATCCAACATTGCAAGATTGCAATAGGCTGCAGGAACACAGGTATCAGGGGGGCCCAAGCAATCGACCAGGCAATCAGCAGTTTCAAAGGACGGGGGTTCATCTTTATCAAACATTTGGCAAAGAGCTTTGACAGAGTGTTCGTACATTCTCACCCACTCAGAACTGGATTCAGGCTTCTTGCAACGGTGTCAGCATCAGTGTGAGTCAGGCCTGGTTGATACTCTACTGAATAGTCATAGGTTGAAAGTGCTGATAACCAATGGTACCAAGAGGCATCCAACTTTGCAGAGGTTTGAACATACGTGAGGGGATTGCAGTCAGCTTTTACCAGAATCTTTGCACCATAAAGGTATTCATGAAATTGATCTACTATGGCGCACTTTAATGCAATAAATTGAAGTTTGTGTACTGCATAGTTCTTTTCCGAGGGGGTCAGGCTGTGGCTGGCAAACACCACTGGGCATAGTCCTTCCTCATACTCCTGGTAAAACACAGCTCCAAGTCCCTTTAAGCTGACATCAGTGTATAACACAAGGCTTAGTTGGATCTGCATAGGCAAGTACAGGGGCATGGATGAGTTGGTGAATAATATCATAAAAGGCCGCATCACACTCTTTCGTCCACCTTGTCCCAAAAAGGTTAATTTGTCCTGAAATAGACCTTTTCCTCCTCTCTGACAGCACTCTTTTTGTATTTTTAGTTGGTTGGCAGATACCCACGTGTGGTTTCCTCAAATGGCTGTAACAACTGACATGAATATGACATAAAACTCCACTGCCCAGGGGTGAGTGTAACATCCAATTTCTCAACTGGTCCATGGTGCACTGGCGCACTGTTTTGCCTTGTTCTGGAGCCTCTGTAATGTGTAATTGGTGGAGTTCCACCTAGTGGCAACCTCTTGCTTTAGCTGGTGAATTGGTAAGTTATTCTGTTTTTGCAGTTCCCACAAAATTTTACTAAGGTTTTGCAGAGTGCCTAAAGTGACCACATATCTCATGTGCAGCACCCAGCTTTTTCTGCACATTCCTGTCTTCACTGAGGAAGTCCTGTACCACTGGATTGTGTGTATGTGCAAAATATGGTAAATACAGAAACCCACCATCCTTTAATGCTTTCGCAGTGTTAGATCCATTGTCTGCAACTACAAATCCTGGGGAAAGGCCATTAGGGAACCGTTTATTTAGCTCCTGTAAGATGTTCACACCAATGTGATTTTCTTTGTCAAAGCTTGTAGTACAGAGGGCAGCCTGTTTGTGAGGATTTTTTTGGTCATTGGTGGTGCCACAGGATGAGGAAAATGATACCCAGTGTGCATTGACAGTCATATAGTCTACTGTTTGACTACGTGTCCACATATCTGTTATATGTACTTGTTCAATAGCCGATGACTGCAAGGCACTGTTTATAGTCTGACAGTTCCCTGTAAAGAGCTGGCGCAGCCTTTCTGAAGAAATATGTCAGCAATGGCAGCTGATATCGAGGGGCAGCAAGTTTCATCACCTCCCAAAACCCAGCAGTCAGCAATAGAAATTGGGCGCATGTCAGTGCAGTCATTGCAGATACTGCTTTATTTAACTACTGAGCAGCTGGATGGCTTTGGTCATATTTAGTTTTCAGCTCAAAAGCCTGCTGCTTTGGCCGGCCTGGTGGTGCTGAGGGCTGAGGTGCTGGATGCCTTACCTTGTGCTATGCTGGCGACCAAGGTTCGAGAGCGACCTTGGGTCACCGGAGGAGCAGGGCAGGGGGTCAGGCGGGGTTGAGCTGCGTGGAAGCCCTCCCCTCCCTGGGGGGGTGGATGTCCGCTTCCCCATAGTTCTGTTTCACCAGGGGAGGCCCAGTCAGAAGCATAGGTGGGGGGGCGGCAGCGAATGCCAGGGCAGAAGGGGCCAAGCTGGTACCCGGTGTGCGCATGTGTCTCCATGCATGTGCATGTATGTGTCTGCCAGAGTCCTGGGTCTGGGGCGCAAACAGGGAAAAAAACAAATTACATATAGAAAAAAAAAAAGCCTGCTGCATCGTTAACTGTTTCGGAGGTGCAACTGGCACAGTAAATCAGGCTGGAGGAGACAAAGAACTTATTCTGTTGTCAATTGGGAGCGTTCTGATTCTGATAAAGACCTAGCAAATAAACACAGAAACATAAAAACATAGACTTTGATGGCAGATAAGGACCACTTGGCACACCCAGTCTGCCCATTTCCCTACCTATTAGATAAGCTGCAGATCCTAGTTAACCAACAGCCTAATTCCTCCTACCCACAACCAGAATTGCTATATGTGTGTCCCATGCATTCTTGAATTCCTCCAATGTTTTTGACCCCACAAGTTCTTCAGGAAGGCCATTCCATGTGTCCACCACCCTCCCCGTGTAAAAATGCTTCCTCATGTTGCCCCTGAGCTGTCCCCCTCTATCCTTAAATTGTTCCCCCTTGTTCTTGCACATCTCTTTTTCTGAAACATGCTACCCTCTTGGACTTTGTTGATTACCTTGAGGCATTTGCAAGTTTCTATCATGTCCCCCTCGTCCTCTTTTTCTTGAGGGTATACATATTAAGCTCCTTTAGTCTCTCTCTGTATGGCTTCGGGTGCAGACCCTGCATCATTTTAGTTGCCCTCCTCTGGATTGCCTCCATCCTGTCTATGTCCTTGTAGAGAAGGGGTCTCCAGAATTGAACGCAGTACTCCAGAT
The DNA here is from genome assembly GCA_016271365.2 of Neoceratodus forsteri. Taxonomy (NCBI): domain Eukaryota; kingdom Metazoa; phylum Chordata; order Ceratodontiformes; family Ceratodontidae; genus Neoceratodus; species Neoceratodus forsteri. Next base: position 301,762,587 of record CM057458.1, on the reverse strand, counting down.
GGGGTCTCACCAACTGTCTGTACAGAGGGATAGCAACCTCCTGTTTTCTAGTGGTGATGCCTCTCCCTTTGCATCCCAGTATCATCCCAGCCCGCCTTACTGCCTTCTCACATTGCTTCCCTACCTTTAGGTCATCTGATATGACTACCCCCAGGTCCCTTTCTGTTTTTGTTGTTAGTACCTCCCCCCATTGTGTACTCTTCCCCTTGGTTTTTGTTTCCCAGGTGCATTACTTTGCACTTCTTTACATTGAATCTAAGCTGCCATACATTTGACCATTCCTCCAACCTTGCCAAGTCCCTTCTTATCCTTTCCACCCCCCTCCTTGTGTATCAACCCAGTTGCAGATCTTTGTGTCATCTGCAAAAAGGCATACTAAAGAGGGCGATGCAGTCAAAGTCCTGCTCGGTGTCTGAGGGGTTTGTTGTATATGGAAGAGTTTAGATATACCACCAGTGTGAGTACCAGTGTTAACCTGTACATACTCTGCCATGTCACCTTGTGATTTATTTCTGCCCCACTGAAGTGGATGTATCCACTGTAAGTGTCTTATTAAGGTTGATGTGCCAAGGTTGCTTGTCTGTCTTCCTCTGCTGAAAGAGGCCTTACATACCCTCTTCAGCCAGGAACACAAACAAGTACAGTGACTCACTGGACCAACAGGACCACAGCACTCTTTTGCTGCTGCAACCCAATTGGTTAGTCTCTTTCACTGCTACTTTCTGTTGGACAATACTTTTAAATTACTTTGGCGCTCCCCTACAAGACTTATCTTTTCACTAAGTTTCCTTCCTGTGCCTAAATTTCCTAGTGTTACATTGATGTACAGCTAAATTTATTACTTTTAGAGCTGGCATACAATATTGGCATACAGAGTGTTTGGTAACAGAACTGCCTCAACACCCTTGCATACAGTGTTACAGCTCATTTGTGAAATTGTTGCATTCCTCATCTGTTTATTTATTTATTTTTCTTTACTGTTTTTCCTGCTCCCCCAGCACCAGAACTCTGTCTGGCCTCTCTCTCCTCACCGGCTTTGCTCTACCACCCGCTGTGGACCCTACCGTTTTCAAATACATTACTTTCTCCCCAAGCCCCGGATCCTTAATGGACCTGAGGAGATCAAAGTGGCAATGGCAGGGAACCAGCGTTGGGCGTGTGTTGGAGCAGCACCTGGATGGCTGTGGCCTATCCAGGCTAGAGGGGAATTTTCGTATTTATTCCCTCCCCCCTAAACCATGACATCCCCTGCCCCCGATGCCATGGTGCACGGCAACCCTGCCAGCATCAACCAAGCTTGCCCCAGCGTGTGGTCCATGTTCTGCAGCACCCTCACTCTCCACTGGGGGTCACTGGAATGCCGGACAGCCCAGAGTGCCCCCCCGGGAAAGAAGAGCAGCCCATTGGCGCTCGATCCTCTCACTTCCCTGCCAATCCTTGGCACTGGAGCTTGCTCCCAAGGTCGGGTTGCCAACGAGGTGTGGCATCCAGCGCTTCAATCCTCAGCACCACCGGGATGGCCCCTAACTGTTTATTAGGGAAGTTTAATAGTTCAAGTTTTAAGTTTTTTTCCTACTACCCTTCAGCACATCTTCTGCGCTTCCCTGCCTATCTCCTGTTCCTGCTTTTCTGCTGCCCTTGGCACCTCCAAAATCCTCCCAATTACCCCTCCTTGCTCTTCAATTTCTCTCACCTATCCCAGCCTTTGTGTCCTACGATTGCAATCTGAATGGCACTCAGTTGTCTTGAAAATTGCTCCCCCTCCAGCTATTCTCTCGTTTTCCTTCCCGCTGCCCTTGGTGCCTCCAAAGTTTCCATGAACATCCTCCTCCTCTTATTGTGTTGCTATGTCTTCTAAAGTGCCCTATTATTGCTGTCTCTTGGTGAACCTATTCATCTAGTAATTTCTCCCAGTCTAGAGTCTGCATTTACCCCTGCCCCCGTGGCCAATTCTCTACTAATTCTCCACTTTCATCTCCTCTCTTCTCAGAGGAGCCCCTGAGTGGGCGCTCCACTCCGCTGCGGCCCAAGCCCTCCAGGATCCCTTCTGTCTGCAAGTCCACCAGCAGCATGACTAGCACCTCCGAAGCCATTGCCCACCCAAGCCTTCCAGAGATTACAGCCCTCCAGAACGTTTAGCAGTGTATCTGGCCCATCTGAAGCCACTGTCCATGCTACCCTCTTTAGCCAGGAGCATAGACTACTTCTCGCCAGCACCCACCCTCCCACCCTATTTGGGCTCATTTACTAATAGCCCATGTCCATCAGGTGACCTATCTGTTGTGAGTTACTAAGTACCTACTATCCCCTTGGCAGGTTATACTGTTCCACCTCTAGAAGGTACTACATCAAATACAGTAATCTAAAGCCCCTTCTGTTCACTATCTAAATCACAGCTCAGCTCCTCCCTCAGCTCAGTCCCCTCAGCCCTGCTCTCTGCTTGCTAAACCTTCTCTCTCTCCTAATTTTCTAGTTTTCTAAAATCCTGCCTCCTTATACAATGCAACTCCTTATTTCTTCTCTCTCCCCCTTTTTGACTCCTACCCCTCTCTCTACCACCCCCACTTGTTCATTACTCGCCAGTGCCAAATAACTCAATAACCCCCCCTCCAGCTACTATCTCCAATTCCCTACTTACACCGCGCTATTACTCCCTCCTCCCTCTTTGAACTATGGTCTTATTTTTCTACTATTCCTCATGCGTTATTGCTAACAGTGCCTACTTTCTTTGCTGTTCTTCATCTTCTGCTCCCATACTGTCCTGCTCCTTTCTCCTTCAAACTCCTGGCTTCCTCGTCCTCTCCTTCCAAATTCCCTAAGCTTCACTTCCTCATCCTCGCTCTACTCTTGCCCTCCTCTGGGGACATCCGCCCCAACCCTAGTTGAAATGCTCCTTGTGTTCCTGGTGTTTCCTCATCTACTGCCATCCCCTCCTTTGTTCCCTCAGTCCTCCCTAAGAGTTTCAAGATCCTACATCTAAATATCCATAGTTTACTGCTAAAAATTGACCTACGAGTTCTACAAACCATGGTGACCACTCTAAAACCAGATATTCTAACAATCATGGAAACATGGCTAAAGAGTACAACTCCAGGCCACTCAGTCTCCATTCCTGGCTAGTTCCTCCTAAGGTAAGACCGTGCTGGCAGGTGTGGTGGTGTGGCTCTGTACATTCTTACCTCCCTTCAGTATTCCATTATTTACTCATCCTCCAATCTAGTGACTCACAGTGCTCTAGCTAGTCATGTGACCCTGCCCTTCACTCTTCCTATCTTTATAGCTGGCATTTACTGTCGCCCTAACGTCCAGCCCTTTATCACGCTTGACTTCTTAACCTCCATCACTGCCCTTTCTCACTCTGCGGAACTATATATCCTTGGTGACTTCAATTTAAATTGGCTGTCACCCAAAACAACCAAAATACGTAATGAAATTGGACCCTTAACCTCTCCCAGCTGATCTCGGAACTGACCGAAGCTATGTAATAGCAACCCCAAGCGAGTTTCACATAAAGCTCACAGACGACTTCTTGAGGCTATCAAGAAAATCTTGCTGATCTTATTGTTATGTTCTGGTAATGTTGAAATCAACCCTGGTCCTCCTGCAGCAATCTCTTTGCCTGCCGACCTAGCCAGTATCAAAGGATTGAGCTTTATGCATATTAATGTGTGCAGCCTACTAAAAAAGTTTGCCTGTATTGAAGCATTGACTTCCCATACAATGCCTGATATACTCGTGGTCACTGAGACCTGGCTCAGACCTGGTAACCAAGATAGTGAGGTGAATATCCCATCTTATACCCTGTTCAGAACTGATAGGCTTACCAGAGGAGGAGGAGTTGCTATCTATGTCAAGGAGAAACTGTCTGCATCAGTTACAGATTCATCCTCACTCCCAAAGGAATTTGAGAGCCTAACTCTCAATGTCAAACTATCTTCCTCTGTCTCAGTATGCATCCTAGGATGCTACAGACCTCCATCTACAATTTCTGGACCATATAACTAATATGATGGGATCCCTTCAATCGGAGATTATTATACTAGGGGACCTCAGTATGGACTGGTACTCCAGTAGTTCCTTACCCCTAAAGACTATTTGCAACTCCTTTGGTCTTTCCCAACTCATTCTTGAAGCAACACGTCCAAACAAAAAGATCTCATTTTAGTAAGCAAACCCCATCTGTTTTCACATGCAGCAGTGTTCTCCTCAGATTTCAGCGACCACTGTATTACAGCAGTTGTAAGATTCACCCCAAAACTACCATCCCATTCCAAATACTCACTCAAGAGGAAACAGCATAATTTTGACAGCTACACATTCCTCTCTGACATGTGAGATTCTTTGAGATGGCAGGATTTTTACTTGACCAACTCAGTGCCTGCGGCCTATGAAACCTTCCAGGAAATCATGTTAGGGGCTCTGGCTAAACATGCAGCATTGGTCCAGATTCGTTCTAAAAATGAATCATGTCCTTGGTTTACGGCCCAATTAAAACAACCCTGGCTTTAACTTATATTCTAAATCTAGAAAATAGAGAAAAGGGGGTGGTATAACCGTATATATAAAGGATACCATTAAAAGTGAAGAAATAGTCCATGAATATAACAATGTGGAGATGCTATGGGTCAAATTATTACCACCTAAAAAAGCTAAGATAAACTTAAGGATTATTTACAGACCCCACTCAAGCACATTAGAGTCAGATAATATAATACTTAAACATATTTCCAGTTTAGACCCCTCTGAAAATAATATTACGGAGGATTTCAACCTACCAGGTATAAACTGGGTGAACCTGGAAGGTGGCTCCAGCATTGAAAAACAATACTTAGAGGTCATGGATTATGCTGGACTGGAGCAAAAGGTACTCCAGGGTACCAGAAAAAGCAACATTCTTGATCTCATATTTACAAATATGGGGAATCGGGTGGGAGATATAGAAGTAAGCACCCCCCCAGGTACCAGTGATCACTACTCAGTGATTTTTCACAACAAGGAGATAGGAGATAAACATACTATTACGGGCTTCACACAAACATTAATCTTCAGAAAAGCAGATTTTGCATCCTTGAAGAGAGACATGAGCAATTGGGACTGGGAGACTGAGTTCAGAGACAGTAATACTGAAGAAGCTTGGGGGATCCTATCAAAGAAAATATCAAAGGAGGTGTCCATTCACATACTACGTAAAATGAAACATGGAAATAAAAGGGTCACACCGGGGTGGTTCAACAACAACATAAAAAAACTGATCAAACAAAAGAATAAAGTTTTTAAACTAGTACGACAAACAAAGGACACTCAGGGTATGCTGATATATAGGGAACTGGCCAAATCAGTAAAAAGAGCTATCAAAAAAGCTAAAGCTGCATATGAACTAACATTGGCAAATAAAGTAAAAGACAATTATAAACTGTTCTTTGCCCATATAAACAAAAACAAGCAAGGTCATAATAACATCGGACCATAAATAAACAATGAAGGCAATACTGCAGACAACAAGGAAACAGCAAACATCCAGAATGAATACTTCTGTTAGGTATTCAACCCCACCAAACTGGACAAACCAGAATTCGTAGCTAAATCTGCACTAGGGGGAATACAAATTGATGTTGAAGATGTTGGGGAGAGATTGCAAAAAATTAACATAAACAAATCTCTAGGACCAGACAACATGCATCCTAGGGTCTTGAGAGAAATCTCAGATTATATAGCACCCCAACTGACCTATATTTTCCAGCTATCTTTAGACAGGGGGGAGGTGGTACAGGACTGGAAGGAGGCACTGGTAGTACCAATCCTGAAAAAGGGATCCAGAACTAAACCAGAAAATTTTAGACCAGTTTACACAAGGAGGCGTGGAAAGGATGAAAAGGGACTTGGCAAGGTTGGAGGAATGGTCAGAAGTATGGCAGCTAGGATTCAATGCAAAGAAGTGCAAAATAATGCACCTGGGAAACAAGAACCCAGGGGAAGAATACACAATGGGTGGGGAGGTAGTAACAACAACAAAAAAGGAAAGGGACCTGGGGGTAATCATATCAGATGACCTTAACGTTAGCAATCAATGTGAGAAGGCAGTAGGGAGGCTGGGGTATACTGGGATGTATAGGAGAGGCATAAGCAGCAGAAAACAGGAAGTTGTTATCCCTCTGTACAGACAGTTGGTGAGACCCCATCTGGAGTACTGTGTCCAGTTCTGGAGACCTCATCTCCGCAAGGACATAGACAGGATAGAGGTAGTCCAGAGGAGGGCAACTAAAATGGTGCAGGGTCTGCAAGAGAAGCCGTATGAGGAGAGACTAAAGGAGCTTAATATGTATACTCTTGAGGAAAGAAGGGAGAGGGGGGACATGATAGATACTTTTAAGTACCTCAGTGGAATCAACAAAGAACAAGAGGGTAGCATCTTTCAGAAAAAGAGACTTACAAGAACAAGGGGACACAATTTAAAGATAGAAGGAGGGCGGTTCAGGGGCAATGTGAGGAAGTATTATTTCACAGAGAGGGTAGTGGATGCATGGAACAGCCTTCCTGAGGGAGTTGTGGGGTCTAAAACTGTGGGAGATTTCAAGAATGCATGGGACAGACATAAGGCAATTCTTGTGGGGGGGTAGGAAGAAATAGGCTGTTGGTTAACTAGGATCTGCGGCCTATCCTGTAGGTAGGGAAATGGGCAGACTAGATGGGCCTAGCGGTCCTTATCTGCCATCAAAGTCTATGTTTCTATGTTTCTATGTGAGCCTCACTTCAGTGTTGGGTAAGATTCTGGAAGGTATACTCAAGGACCTCATAATTAGTCACCTAGGGGAGGAGAATCTACAGGATGTGTCACAACATGGGTTCACTAAATCAAAGTCATGCCAAACAAACATGCTTGTCTTTTGTAAAAAAGTCAGTAAGGCAATAGACCAGGGAGACTCAGTGGAGTGGCTTATTTAGACTTTTCTAAAGCTTTCGACAAACTCCGTCATGAAGAGCTAACGGATGTCCTGGAGTCAAACAAACTGAACTTGAATATAATCAACCGGGTGAAAGAATGGCTGTCCAATAGAAGACAGAGAGTTGCGGTCAATGGGGTCTTGTTGGATTGGGCAGGGGTGACAAGCAGGATTCCTCAGGGGTCCGTCTTGGGTCCTTGTCTATTTAATATATATGGGGCATCCCTAAATTGCTCACATCCTAATGTCTGGATCACAAAATTTGCAGACGATTGCAGAATAGGGGCATTTGTGAATGATGCTGGGGATAGACAATCTCTGCAAACAGCACTTAATGAAATCTACAACTGGACAGTCAAATATAAACTAGCCCTGAATGTAGATACATGTGCTATTATGCACATGGGGAGATGCAACTTAAACATTGCATACACTATGGGAAACAGGAATCTGCCAGTTACTGTAAAGGAAAGGGACCTAGGAATAATAACACCAAACCTCCAATTCAGTGACCATTGCAGTATTGTGGCAAGCAAGGCAAGTTGGAAGTTGAACTGCATCTTGAGACACATTAGTAGCAGGGATAGGGAGGTGATGCTCCCCTTGTATTGATCATTGGTCAGGCCACATCTAGAATATGGGGCCCAGGTATGGTCACCCTATAAAAAAGGAGATGTCATCAAACTTGAAAAAATTAAAAAGAGGACTACAAAGGCAGTATCTGGCTGCAAAGAGCTTACATATTCAGAAAGATTAAAAGAACTAGATCTATATACTCTCCAGTACAGAACAGTACAGTGGGAAAATATGTATGGTCTATAAAGCATTGCAGAATGAATCAACAGCTAATAACTATGGGTTGACACTCAAGCAGGGAACATACCAAACCAGAGGCCTTACATTACAGTTAACACTTGAAAAATGGACCTTACTAAAGAGGAGGCATTGGTTTAGCCTCAGGGTTGCCCCTTATGGAACAACTTACCAACAGAGGTGGTCACGAGCAAAACCATAAATCTGTTCAAAACTAGGCTTGATAGGTGTACTATAAATAAATACAAAATGACATAAAATACTGAGCAAGCAAACTATGGACGCAAGTCTAATAAAGCTTGAACAACCTATGTAACCTATATGTAAAGGCCTTCCTGCTGCACAGAGCCTGGCTTTGGAAAAAAGCTCAGAAATCCAAACTTCCAGATGACTGGACATCATTCAGGAAAGCTAGAAACCACTGTACCAATCTGGTTAGGGAGGCTAAGGCTAACTATTTCCACAAAGAACTGGACGCTTCCACCAAGCCCTTGGCAAATTTCTGGAAAACCACCAAGGATTTTCAAGGGCACGCAGCTATGAGCAACTTACCCACAAAAATTGTCATTGGTGCAACTTCAGTGTCAGATAAATCCACTATCCTCGATGCTTTTGATAACCATTTTGCTACTGCCGGTCTTGCTTTCGATGCCTTCCCTGCCAATAACCTCCGCTCTAATCTTGGAGCACCAGACTTACCAGATCCAATCACAAGTGTAGCCTTCTCCCTTCAGCCTACCATCCTGATAGAAATTGAAGATCTCCTCCTACAATTGGATACCAGAAAGAGTGCAGGGGCAGAACAATTGGACCCATTCTTCCTGAAGCGTAGTCTTCACGTTCTGGCTGTACCCATATTGCACCTCTTTAACCTCTCCCTTTCGCAGGGCAATATTCCTCCATTATGGAAAACGGCTCACATAATCCCCCTTTTAAAATCTGGAGACCCCAGTGACCTGAATAAATATAGACCAATCTCCCTACTTCCCACCCTTTCCAAACTGTTGGAGAAAATAGTGAGTGTGCAGCTCAGGAACTGCCTTGAAAGTGGGAACCTGCTCAGTCCTTATCTGTCAGGATTTAGGCCTCATCACAGTACTATTTCAGCTCTTGCAAAAGTCACCAATGACTGGCAGTGTGCCTCGGATTTGAAGAACTTCGTTTGCGCAGTATTTCTAGACTTAAGCAAGGCATTCGATACAGTTGACCACGAGCTGCTCCGTGTCTCCCTCAGAAACATCAGTTGTGACCCCTCCATTGCTGAGGTGGTTCTCGAACTAGCTAACAGGATGACAGCAGCAGGTCAAGGCTGAAGGGGAATTCTCATCCCTGAAACTTCTACTGAGGGGGCGTACCACAAGGCTGTATACTGGGTCCGTTGCTTTTTGCAATTTACATTAATGATATTGATGCTGACATCAAATCTGCTAACATCCACCTATTTGCTGATGACATGGTACTTTATATCGGAAGACCCTCTCTGGAAGTAGCTTGTGAGGATCTGCAATGGGAATTTAATCTTCTACAACTTCAACTACAGCACCAGAAACTGCTCCTGAACACCAAAAAAAACAAAGGCGATGCTTTTTTCTCCCTTTTCATACATCAATAACCCCACAACTCAAGGTAATATTCCCCAGATCCACACTCTTCTTGGCAAACCGCTGGGATATGTTACAAATTCAAATGCCTGGGGGTGTGGGTAGACCAAAAGCTTTCCTTTTGAGATCACTTTGAGGCTCTCTTAAAGAATCTTAGGCAGAGTCTTGGCCTCTTCTATAGGATCAAAAAATGTTCTAAAACTGGATGCCAGGAAGAGTCTGGTCCAAACCACATTCCTTACCTTATTGGACTACACATATTTCCATTACAGCCAAGGCGCTGTGTCTGTCCTGGCTAAATTAGTCACACTCTACCATCAGGCCTTGAAGTTCATAACTGATCACTCATACTCCACACATCACTGCTCCCTTTACGCCGCAGTAGGTTGGTCATCCCTTAACCACAGAAGACAGAGGAATACAGCTCTCTGGACATTTAGGGCCATCACGAAAATGTTGCCTCACTACATCTTGGATTGTCTTCCTCTAGGTGTGATAGGTAAATATGCCTTAAGGAGTTCCTCCGTTATCTGCCTTGCAGCACTGAAGTTCAAGTTGCGCTCCGGCAGGTCTGCCATACCTCACGCTTTACCCTCTCTCTGGAACAACTTGCAAAAAACCCTAAAGTTGGCTTACTCAATCAAACTATCAGCTTTCAAAGCACTTTATTCTCACTCTATCAAGGAATCCTGTAACTGCTTCTCCTGATGTCACCTTCCCCTAGCCTCAGCTCCATCTGCTCCAGTGCATCCCTTTACTGGTACTTCTTTCCCACCCTTCTTGGGCAATGTTACAACCTGTAAGAACTTACCTGACTGCTCCTTCTATCCCGGCCCTGTTTTTTTTGTGTTTTTTTTCCCTATCGTTAGTTCCTTTTCCATGTCCCACTGACTCCCACCTACACTCCTTGCTTATGCCACTTGACACCATCATGGTGTTTTGCTTTCCACTCCCTGACTGTTGCCACCCTTCCCTCTGCAATCACTACGTGCCCTTGCAGGCATATACCATGTATCTCTCCTTACTCACCCCTCCTGCGTCCCCCTCCCCACCCCTCCCATTCTCCACCAAGCTCCTTCAATCAATAATTGTGTTCAAGGACGCCCAAATACACACTGTAATTATAGTTGCGTATGTCTATCTGTATATATTGTACTGCAGTTGCTATACTTTTTAGCTGCATACTCTTCATGGTCTTAGCTTAATGGCTCTTTTTAATACTCTATTTCATGTGTATTATAAACCTCCTGTGTATAATTACTGCTCTATGTAAATATTATGTAAGTGCTAATTCATTTTGTACATATTGTTTACCCAATTATGATGTAAGTGAGTATTCCTTGTATGTATTGTTAACCTCTCCTTTCCAGGTCCATCTTGAAAATGAGCTTGCTCAACAATCTTTGCCTGGTTAAATAAAGATTTTGATTGATTGACTGATTGATTGACCCACCCAAACCGCAAGACACAAAAACACTTCCTACCCGACTGGGATCTTACCCTCCCACCCCCACAGAGTCACCAACTCTGGTATCCTTCCTGACTCTCTCAGTGACCACAACCCTACATTTGTAGTCAGGCAAGTCCACAGACCCAAATCACTGCATAAGACCTTGAAGTTACTCTCTTTTAAATCCCTAGATCTAGAACCTCTCCTGCGCAACCTTGCCTTTTCTGATTGGCTCCCCCTAGCTTCCATCCCCATGGCTGATAAGACCCTAGCTTACTTTAAAGAAATATTCCTTGTGAATTGGAAAACCTTTGCCCCATTCAAACAAACCAGGGTTAGGGGAAACCACCTACCGTGGATTACTCCACAACTTTTGGCCTGTCTCAGAGCTAGAGATTGTGCCTGGCAGCGTCACAAAGCAACCCAGCTTCCCTGCGACCTCACCACCTACTGCAAGCTCCAAAATGCCACCAGGGCAACAAGGCTAGCCAAGTCCAGATACTTTAAAGCTGCCTTACTCACAAACATAGTGTTCCCCTTCCAAGTTCTGGAAGGTGGTCCATGCCCTCTTTACCCTTTCGTCCAGCCCACCATCCCCTGTGCTTAAAAGAAATTACACTCTTGAGGCCAACCCACATGCCGTAGCTGTGGAATTTAACTCCTATTATACCTCCTGTGCCACTGAGCTACTGAAGTCCCTCCCTACCTACCCCACCCTCTAATGGAGCTACCCTTTCACCGTCCTCTCACATCTAATTCTCTTTTGCTACAGTCTCACCTAATGATACTTTAGGAGCCCTCCTCACTATCAGCCCCTCAAAAGGCTCTTCCCCTGATGGCCTTGACCCTAAACTCCACTCTCTTTCAGTCCTGGCCATTGCCTACCCCTCTCCCTCTAATTCTAAATCTGTTATTCTCAACCACCTCAGTCCTTACCACACGGACACATGCTGTGGTCCTCCCTCTACCTAAAGGGAGTGACCCGTCATTCCCTGGCAACAATCGTCCCATCTTTCACCTCCCTACCCTAGCTAAACTACAAGAACACCTTGTTCTCTCTCCCGGCTTACCTCATTTCTACAGGATACCTCCTACTTCACTCCTTTCCAGTCTGGTTTCAGGAAAAACACTCCACCACCACCACCTCTCTACTTTGGCTCACTGACTCTGTCCTTACAAGGATGGACAATGGCCAAATTAACTCAGCCATTTTTATTGACCTTGCCAAGGCTTTTGACATTGTCTCCCACTCCCTCCTACTTGACTCCCTCCCATCAGCTGATCTGTCTCCTTCAGCCACTAGCTGGTTCAAAGTCTACCTCCTGCACAACATTGCCCTTTCTGATTGGTCCCCCGCTTCCATCCCCTTGGTTGATAAGACCCTAGCTTACTTTAAAGAAATATTCCTTGTGAATTAGAATACCTTTGCCCCATTTAAACAAACCAGGGTTAGGGGAAACCACCTACCATGAACTTTTGTCCTGCCTCAGAGTTAGAGATTGGGCCTGGAAGAATCACAAAGCAACCCAGCCTCCTAGCAACTTCACAACCTACCACAAGCTCCGAAATGGCTATACTAGAGCAACAAGGCTAGCCAAGTCCAAGTAAAGCTGCTTTCCTCACAAATATAAATTCCCCTTCCAAGTTCTGGAAGGTGGTCCATGCCCTCTTTACCCCTCCTTCCCCGCCCACCTCCCGGTGCTTAAAATAAATGACACGCTTGTGGCCAACCCGCATGCCATAGCTATGGAATTTAACTCCTATTATACCTCCTGTGCCACTGAGCTACTAAAGTCCTGCCCTACCTACCCCCCTCCTCTCCATCCTCTAACTGAGCTACCCTTCCAGTATCCTCTCACCATTCATTTTCCTTTACTACAATCTCACCTAATGATACTATAAGAGCCCTCCTTACTATCAACCTGTCAAAAGGCTCCTCCCCAATGGCCTTGACCCTAAACTCCTCTCTCTCAGCCCCCAGCCATTGCCTATCCCTTCACTCTAATTCCAAATCTCTCATTCTCTACCGCCTCAATCCCTACCCCATGGAAACATGCTGTGGTCCTTCCTCTACCTAAAGGGGGTGATCCCTCATCCCCTGGCAACTATCGCCCCATTTCTCTCCTCCCTAGCCTAGCTAAACTACAAGAACACCTTGTTCTCTCCCAGCTTACTTAATTTTTATCTGATACCTCGCACTTCACTCCTTTCTAAACTAGCTTCAGGAACAAGCACTACACCACCACCTCGCTACTTGAGCTTGCTGACTCTATCCTTACCAGGATGGACAATGGCCAAATCACCTCAGCCATTTTTGTTGACCTTGCCAAGGCTTTTGACACCGTCTCCTATTCCTCCTCCTTGACTTCCTCCCATCAGCTGGTCTGTCTCCTTCAGCCACTAGCTGGTTCAAGGCCTACCTTACTGGTAGAACCCAATCAGTTAAAATCTCTGATGTTATTTCACCTCCTCTCCCAATTAGCACTGGAGTCTCCCAAGGCTCAGTGTTAGGGCCCCTACTAGTCTCCATCTTCCTAAACGACCTTCATTCTGTCTGTTCCCCCTCCTCCACCATACACATGTACGTCGATGATACGGTCCTGTATGCATCTGGCTCCTGTCCAGTTGAGGTTACATCCAGCTTACAGCAAGACTTTGACAAGGTTCAGCTCTGGTTTGCTAATCATCAATTATTCCTCAATGCCAAGAAGACTGTCTCCATGACCTTTGGCACAAGGCAGAGACTCTCTAGACTTCCCTCCCTGCCCACTTTCCACACCCTTGATGGGACTTTACTAGAGAACACATCCTCCTTCAGATACCTTGGTGTTTGGCTAGACCAGCACCTCAACTTCTCAGGACGTTTTGACACCATCCTAAAAAAATTGCGCCAAATGCTTGGTACCCTGTTCAGGACCGTAGTTGCATCCCTTCTACAGCTAGGCGTGAACTTGTCCAGAAGATGATCCTCCCCATTTTTGACTACTGTGACATAGTCTACGGTACTGCTCCCAAGTCCTTCCTGACCAGATTGGACACCCTCTTCAACTCCTTCTGCTGTTTTGCCCTTGATGCTCCCTCTTGCACCCACCACTGTGATCTTTATCAAGCCCTATCCTTCCCCTCTCTTACAAATAGGCAACTCTCTCACTGCACTAAATCCACCTCCAAGCACTGGCTGGGAGAACTCCCATCCTACCTCTCCTACTCACTTATAACACCCCCCTCACTCCCTTAGATCTACCGACTTCTGTACTCTGGCTGTCCTCCACTGATCCACCCTTATCGGCCAGTCTGGTTACTCTCACCGCCTCCCTAAAATGTGGAACTCCCTCCCCCCTCAAATTCAACACTCATCCTCCCTCTACTCCATCAGTCCTGCCCTCTATAATTACCTAGCACCTAGCTGCTCCTGCTATGACCCTCCCTAATTCCTTCTTCTAAGTCCCCTACAAATCCTCTCCCCCTTTCGGTACTTATACCTTGCCCCTTCCTGATGTAACAACACCTCTCTCATCCCTAGATCCAGCACTCATTCTCCTTTTCCATTCTCCCTCCTCTACCGGCCTTCCCTGCACTCTTACTGAAGTTGTTCCATGGGTTTGGCCATAGTCTCTCTAAGTTGTTAAGTTCACCCTTCCACGCTCTCTCCCCTACCCTCTCTTTTTTTCCTGCAATGAGCTCTCCTCTCTACTATATCTCTCTAGCCTTCTCAGTCCCCTTGCAGGGTTCTCTGCATCCTGATGGGGTCCTTCTGGTACTCAGCTTTTCTTTCTCTTGCACTTTTACCCACTTCTAGTGGCCTTTCTCTGCCACCCTTGTATGGTTCTCAGCATCCTGAAGGGTTCCAATGGGTTAGGTCCTATTGCTCTCTTGGTGTTAACCCACACTTCTTCCCTCCCTCCCAACCCTCTCTAAATTCCTACTTCCATCCTCCCCCCTTCACTCTAGCCCTCCCAGTTCCCTTGCAGGGTTCTCAGCATCCTGAAGGGGTCCTTCTGGGACTAGGCTTCTCCACCCTCCTCCTCCATTCACCTTTGCACTTGTTAACTTACTTACATTTTGCCCAGTTACCATTTTGTTTGCCCACACATGCGGAGATCCACCTGTCACTCAAGCACTTGTTTTACCTCTCTGTTTTTTCTATGTCTATCCATGCTTGTGTTGTCCCTTTACTCCACCTACCCTTGCACTTATTGGTTCTCTCAATTAACCTTATTGTACAGTATAATGTATGTAACACCTGACTTATGCAAATGCATGTATGAAACACCTGTCCTGTGTAAATGTATGTTCTCTCAATTGTCCCTTATTGTACGGAACACTGCAATGCCTGTCTTATGCTAATGTTTGTTAATGATGACTTATGCACCTTATATGTATCTATTACTGTTCCATCCTCATTGTACCCCCTCCCCCCAGGTTGCACCAGGAGACAAACAACTTGTTGCTCAGTGTGCCTTCCTGGTGAAACATTTCAATAAATAACTAAAAAAAAAATCAGCATATTACACACACAATGTTTTTTTGGGTCAAGGTGAAAAAACTCCAGATGGAAGAGGATGTCTTTTTCATTTTTGTCCCTGGCATTGCAACTTCTGAATCATCATCTGGCATGTCTTTGTTAATTTCTATGTTTTTATTATTTTCCTCAGTGTCCTCACTGGATGATTGGGTGTGAGGCCTCCCTCAGCAGAGGAGCCAGGCAAGCCAGGCATAACTTCCTTTTCAGTTTTACTATCCCCTAATGACCTTTCCTCTGATGACCTTTCCCCAGCTTTTTTGGTCTGGCATCTCACAGGTTCCTCTGGCTCTGAGCTTGCATCATCAGAGACCCCATCATGCTCTGCCTCTCTTTCAAAAATATACTCGCTATCAATTATATCCACATGGTCGGATTCTGAGGAATGAGAAATGGTTGAATCATGAGAAAGTGGCACAATGAATGCATGTGTGCTTATTCTTTCCTTTCCAGTGTGTGTAGTGCCTGCAACTGCCTTTATTTTTTGAATAATTGCACCTTTGGCAAATTTGCTTTACTTAGTCGCTGGTTCAGCACTCAAGCTTTTCCTGCTGCCTTTTAATTGACCTGTATTTGTTAACTGGGTATCACCTGCAGCTGCAGACAAACATGATAGGATCTCAGAAAACAAGGGGCTGGAGCATGAGGAAGCTTTAATCGGTAAAGAAGAGGATGCGCGCCTACTGCAGTAGACGAAGCACTTTTTCGTTTTCTATTTTTTTTTCTTCTGAATTGCTGTGTTTGTATTGGAAACTTGTTTCACAGGCCTGCTCCCTTCCATTATTATTAAATAACAGTTGCTGATCACTAATGAAGCTAGCTCCCTTCCATGAAAAAAACCGAGTACCTAACCATACTACCTTCCTTGGTCACCTTGGGGAAATAGATGGCAATGATGATGAGTTGTTAGTGCACATCTCAAGGCAAGGAATATGACCGGTTAACTTGCAAGACTACAAGTTGAGGCTCTGCCCCTCCCCCCCAAAATGTTTCTCACGTGATGCAAGCCTTTATTTGACATGACTGCACAAACAAAATATGATCCTCTTGTCATGACTCCTCCTTGTGTGGGACATGGCTGCTGACACCGTGCAGACAAAGGCTACTCAACTGCCGGGCTACCTCCTACTTCCAAAATGTTTCACACATGACATACACCTTTATTTGACGGACTACACACAAAAAATATAGTTTTCCTGTCCCGACTTCTGCTTGTGTGGGAAATGGCTGGTGACACTGTGCAGGCAGAGGCTACTCAACTGGCAAGCTGCCCCCTCCTCAAAACATTTCCCATGTGATGTAAGCCTTTATTTGACATGACTGCACAAATAAAATATGATCATCCTGTCACGACTCCTCCTTGTGTGGGAAATGGCTAGTGATACTGCACAGACAGAGGCTACTCAAATGCCAGGCTGCCCCCTTCCTCCAAAATGTTTCACACGTGACACAAACTTTATTTGACAGGACTACACAAAAAGGAAAATGGTCCTTCTGTCCCAACTCCCGCTTGTGTGAGAAATGTCTGGTGACACTGTGCAGACAGAGGCTACTCAACTGTCAGGCTGCCCCCTCCCCAAAACATTTCACACGTAACGTAAGCCTTTATTTGACAGCACTATACAAAACAAATATGGTCTTCCTGTCCCGACTCCCACTTGAGTGGGAATTGGCTGGTGACACTGTGCAGACAGAGGCTACTCAACTGCTAGGCTGCCCTGCCCCTCCAAAACGTTTTACATGTGACGCAACATGCATGTCTTTATTTGACAGGACTACACACACAAAAAAAAAAAAAAATGGTCCATCCTGTATCACTCCAGCTTATGTGGGAAATGGTTGGTGACACTGCTCTGACAGAGCTCTGGGGTGGTTACACAAGTGACTTCCTCAGCCAGCATCTCACAGTATACCAGTATCCCTGCTGAGCTGAATAAGCTTAGTCAATGCTCTCCTCTCAGCTTAGGCCCACTAGGCACAGGAGCCTTTTTTCAGGGGTGGCCCAGAAGCACTGAGTTGGTTAAATGTCTTGTTCAGAGTCACACAGTATGCAAGTGGAGGCACTGGGAAATTTTGAATTGTCTGCTGCTGGATGTCCCACCAAGTTCATTCACAGCACACAAAGTTCTTGCACTGTAGCACTCCCCCCCTCCAACACACACACAGAGTCAGTCCCTAGCCTGAGTTCCATCCCGCTCAGTATTTTATTTTGTATTATTTTATAAAGTTTTCTGACTCTCTGTTGGTAGTATTGGTAGAAACTGGTCTAGGCACAGAGACCCTTCTCTTCCTTCCTGCATGGCTGCTCACTCCCCAGTCCTTGGCCCATGTCCTTCCCAAGTACCCAGCCGACCCTCCCAGTGTTTTGTTTTTTTATTATTTTTTAATGCTCTTTTTATCTTTTCTTGTTGACAAGTGTCTGACTCCTCCACACACACCAATCGTGATTGGAGACCCTTCCCTTCCCGCCTGACTGCTCGCTTGCTCAAGGACTGAAAAAGCTCCTCTCTCCTTGGTGGCTGAACTCAGATGGTGCTGAGGAGGAGAGCTCTTCCAGCTATACTGTGGTTTGTGCATGAGCAAACTGGACCATCTTCACTTGAACCACCAACTTATAAATTCTTATCTATCACAATAGGCAGGCACTAAACAAGAAGAAAAACCAAAAGTTGGAGATCTGAGCCAAGTCAGCAAAGTTTGGCTTGAGTCTCATGGAAACTGAGCCATATGTGTTCTGGATAGTTCAGTTTCACCCCCACAGGTTTGGCACACCTCTACTTGCTAGTTATAACAAACCCAACATATCAAGCAGTTGATTATGAAATATTATAAAAGTGCCTTTTAAGAAATAAATATCTGTATCTTTCAAAAACTTAACAAAAATCAAGTCATAAAAATTTGCTGGCTGGAAATCCATCTCAAAGTGCATTGCTAAATAAAATGTCTTGTAATATAGGCACTGTTTAACACATGCAAACTGACACTATATAATACACCATGAAACAATTATCTAGTTTCAGTGGTCAGAGGATGCAAGTATCCTCCAAAAATAACCACTGGGACAAAGTCCAAGTTCCACGATGTTTTATGTGACAGTGAAAAACACAATGCTAAGTGCTGAGATAGGAACCACAGGGAATAAACTGTGACCGAAAAAAAAAACAACACAAAGAAGCAGAGACGAGTCACTGGCCCTGTGGCACTGAGGATTGAGGCACTGGATGCCTTACCTTGCCCTACGCTGGTGACCCGGACTCGGGAATGACCTCGGGTTGCGGGGGTGCTGGCATGGCAGGGGAGGGGGGTTGGAGTAGGATTGAGCATTGGCTCTCTTCTCCCGGGAGGGGAGTCGCCTGTCCACAATCCTGTTGTTAGTGGATGGAGGTCCAATATCAGGCGTAGGTGGTAATGGAGCAACTGGTAGGGTAGTGCGCCTTATAGGGCTTGACATGCGTGTGCCTCCACATGCGTGCACCAGGTCGGGGACGCATGGGATGGGACACCACAAAGTGCCTACGGAAACAAAAAAAAGCACAGACAAGTCTACAACCACTTCAAGATGCACTATTGTATGAAATAACATGTACCTTATACATTTATTAAATGTATAAATGCATAATTTACCCAATTAATGTATTACAGTAAAAATATACAAACATGAAGATAAATAACTAATATTACACTAACATTACCTATTTATCACTACATAAAAGATACAACCCGGGTGACAAAGAATAATTTAACTATTACATATCCAAAATGAATGTGATAAGAAAGCTCCCCCATACTACAATAATAACAAAATAAAAAGAAAAAGTCACTACTGTATATAATAAAATGTGATTCAAAATAGTAAAGTAGAATGGAACAGAGGAGGATAGGTTGGCAGGAAACAGTGTTATGAAGAACAGAGTCAAATAAGGGAAAAGTTCAAGTATAATAGCATAGAAACACCATGTACCTAGTGTGTACTACTACAACACTGTTTTTTTTCCCTGTGGCTGCCACAACCCCACTCTTTTGTGCTTTCATACTGGACTGTCCCCGTCTGTGCAGTGTCAGCGTTTGCCACTTATCGGCCATCAGACTCATAGGTCTGACCCATCAGGCATGCCTTTTGATTACGACCCCATCCCTGTGGGGCTTAACCAGGGAAGTCAGCAGGAGGGGCGTGAATGGTCCATGCTGCATGATCTGGGACGGCATAGAGGAGCCAACCTGAGACTGTCATCCAGGGGTCATGGCAGCCATTTTCTGTTTTTCCTGACCCCGCCCAGCCCGCCCTGTTGGCTGTGCATGATCACAGCTGGCCTGGGGGAAGTGCCTGATGGCATATGATCTCCCATGCCATCATTGGCACCACCACTAGTCACCACCTGGAGCCATGAAAGAGCAACATGACAGCCTCCTTCCTTCCTGGGAGGAGAGCATCCATGAGATGCTTTTGAACCCTCCCTGCCAGCATCCGCTTCTGACATCCCAGGCTCGGGATGCAAACTTGGCTTGCCAGTGTGCCAGAATGATCCCCATCACTCAGCATCATGGTGCTATAGACAACATTGGGTTTAAATGGAATCTGTACCCAGTACCATAAGTTTAAATAATTGAGACTCTTACCACCCAATCTAGCCCTATAACAGTAAGGCTAGAGTAAACAGTACTACAAAATAAGTTTTTTAATGTTGTACAAGCCCCCAGTACCCTGAAGCACCACACTATCTTGGGCTATTGTGGTTGCATTTACCACAAACTCCGTCTCTCTTAATGATGTCCATGCTTCACCACCAGGTAAGAACTGAACCATAATGCTAATGACTATGGTGCACACAGCACACCTCAGGCTCTAATACAATTGGCAGCCTCACCCAACATACCTTTCATGCAGTCTTCTGAAGTCCATGCCTGTTAGAGTTCCTTAAAATAATTGATTTTTCCGGTCCTCACTCCCGACAATAGAATGCAAGGCTGAATGAGGAAGAGTGTCACCGTCTCTCGACTATGATGTGCACTGTGAGCGTGCACATCCCTTTCAATACAGGCAGCCTGGAGCCCAATATAGTGTATAGCCAACTGGCAGAAATATAAACATAATGTTTTTATTTCAGATATTCATGAAAGACACCTATGTAAACTAACAGAAAGGTATCTTACTGAAAAATGAGCAGGAGGTAAGCTGAACTCTGTATTTGATAACAATGACTGTGATGACACGTCTGTCATGAACACAGAGATGCACAATCACAGTCATCTCTTTCAAACATACAGTAGGTTTTTACTTAGCTCCTGCTCATTTTTCAAGAAGACACCACTCTGTTAGTTTATATAGGTGTTTTTCATAAATATCAGAAATACAAACATGATGTTTATATTCTTGCCCGGTTGACTGTATTCTATGTTGTGCTCCCAGGTTGCCTGTACCGAAAGGGTAATGCGTGCTCACAGCGCACTTCATAGGCGAGAGCTGGCATCGCAGTCCTTGCTGCAACCTTGCATTCTCTTACCAGGAGTTGGGACTGGAGAAAATAATAACTTTCAGGAAATCTACCAGGCGCAGATATCAGAAGACTGTGTGAAAGGTATGTGGGGTGGGATTGCCAGTTGTACCAGAGCATGAGGTATGCTGTGTGCACTATGGCCATTAGCAGTGTGGTTCAAATGGCTGCTAGACATTCATGATCTCACCAGGTGGTGAGGCACGGAAGTCATTAAGATGTTCACAGTTTCTGGTGGCCACAATAGCCCAAGATGGCGTGGTGCTTCAGGGCTTGTATATTAAAAAAAATGTGTTTTGGAGTACTAGTTGCTGTAGCCTCTGCTGTTACAGGCTAGCTTGGGTGATAAGGGTCTTAATTATCTAAATTCATGGCATTGGGCTCAGATTCACCTTAAATATATGGAAAAGACTGGGGAATATATACAATAGCAATAACTATTTTAGTAATTGCCTACCATAATATAAGAGGGAAAGTATACTCAAAAGGAAAAAATATGAACATGTGAAGCAACAGTTTTAACCAGAGGAGAATTAAATACCAAAAATTCCTACTTTTTAAATATCAATGTCAACAGTTTTTAGATGCCAACACACAGGCATTACTTACAGAAATAGGTACAACAGATATTGTGACAGTAGAATATTTAAGTGTTCAAGGTAAAGAGCTACTGTATATTCTAATTCAAGTGCCTCCGACTCAAACAGTAATGTATATGGAAATACATGAAAGCACAGCAACAGTGTCTAATCATGGATATCATTAAATGCATACAAGCGCAATGATTAAATATTGAGGCAAAATACACCATCAGTAATGCAGGCACAGTCTCTTTACGGTATCAATGTTCCCATTATAAGAATGGAACAAAGTCAGTTTGTTCATTGAACCTAAAATGCTGCATTGTTTTTGTTCTTTTTACTCAGATAAGTGTTTATTGAATTCACAAAATCATGCACAAAGAGTACAACAACATATATCACAGTATTGTTTCGGGAATATCTGTTTACAATTTAAGAAAGAGTCCAAAACACAAAAATAAGGCCATTGGCAAGTGTAGTCTCATCATAACTTAGAAAATGGGCAAAAGACTATCAGCTCTCTGATTGGCTGAGAGCTAAAACTGGGGGGTACATTAACTTACGATAGATGCCGGTTAGAAAGAAGTGCCAATTCGAGGTGCCCCATTACCTAAGAATCTCCTTGAGCACCCCGAACTGGCAAAGTGATCAGACGCCATTTTTTTGCCCTCGCTAAATCACAGAGATGTCATCAGTCCATAACAGCTCATGCGCCACCTTCCCCCACCTGCTGTCCCAGTGTACAGGTTAAAAATAAGTGTTAAACATTTCTTACACGAAGCTTCTGCCCCTCGCTGTGCCCTGTAGTTTTTTTTTCTCGCTCGCTTCGCCCTCGCTAAATCACCGAGATGTCATCAGTCCATAACAGCTCATGCGGCACCTTCCCCCACCTGCTGTCCCAGTGTACAGGTTAAAAATTAGTGTTAAACGTTTCTTACGCGAAGCTCCTGCCCCTCGCTGTGCCCTGTAGTTTTTTTTTTCCTCGCTTTAACTACTGGCTTCCTCGCTCATTCACCAAATCTGTCTCTGCACGCGTGCGCTGCGGGAGAGGGCCAAGTCGCAACTGTCAGGACATCGAAAAGAAATTGCACCAATGAGGTGCAGTAAGAAGGGGACACACTAACTGGGAGAGCTGAAACACGCTGTTTAAATAAAAAAAACAGTACTCCACGGGGTCATACTGCAAATGAATCCATACAAACAAACGAGACACTGCAACATAAAACAAGGCTTTTCATAGGCAGCAGCACCTCTCTAGTGGCATATCCTAAAGGGACTATTTAACAGAAGCTCCTCTTTCTCATATGTTAATTACTTTTTACCTATTTGTTCCTTACAAAATCATTTTTATAGATCAAAAAAAAAAAATGAAAGCCCATTTCTAAAGCAATAATGCCCTCAGGGTGGTAGTATAGGCAATGCCGGACCGGCCAAGGGCTATAAGGCGCTCCGCCTGCAGTGTTGGACCTCATTACGCCCCTGGCCGGTTTGGTATTGCCCAATACCGCCCACCCTGTTGGGCATTATTGCTTGCTTAGCTACTATGGCAGCTTATGCAGTTGTATCCAGTTTTGTTATATTGTTCACATGAACTACAATAAAAGCAGCACTTGTCAAAAAGGATACAAGGACCCATTCTTGAGAAATAACTAAAATAGTAATGCAGTATATCAGTCACTAGGAAGGTATTATACTGCCTAGCAATCGGCCTTAAAATAAGAGCTTCTTCCCTGAAATAGTCAACACATTCAATAGGTCTCCCATAGAAACAGAAAGGAGGAACCAAACAAACCATAAATTACATAAAAACTGTAAAACGTAGGCATGCACCCCCCAACTCCAAGAACTTCATCTCAATGCAACCTAGCACTGTGGCCTGTGGTAAAACATACTGACCACCCAGTAGCTACAGTACTGCTCACTACTTGACCCCTGTGCTGCATTGACACTCTAACTACACCAGGTCTAACCATAGGGCTTGGTTAACAAGGAAATGAATCCAGATCTCCCAACATTACTTAGTGCCAAGGGTACCAAATGTCCAGGAACTTCTCCAGTTCTAGTCAGAGTGTACTTGTGATTCTTTCCATTCTATCTATCCCCGCCACCCTTGATTACCATTGTATAAGCAATGGTAGCTGTGGCAATAACGAGTTATCAATCAGTCAATTTTATTTATAAAAAAGCACAATTCAGCATCTATCAGAGCACTTGTTCATACATAATAGCACTAAAACAAGACACATATAAAACAATTAATAACAGGCAGCATAAAAATTTCAGGGTTTAAGAAATGCCATACTAAATAAATAGGACTTCAAGGCAGCTTTAAAGGCCTCAGTGGTCAAGCACTCTCTGATCCAACAAGGTTGAGAATTCCACAGGGTAGGGGCCACAAAAGCAAACAGTTTAGTTCCCACAGTTTTTAAGCAGACCCTGGGAACCTGCAGTCCCTCATTGATGGAGCGGAGTGGCAGTAGGGGCATACGGATGAGTAGGATCTTTTTGTCTGTACAGCACTGGCTGTTTTCGAGAGTTCAGTGGAAGAACTTACCAGGAGCGATGATGCTTACAAGGATTCGGATATGGATTTGGGCAATTGTCAAATGGAGACACTGCAGCAGGACATTGGGGTGGCTTCAGCTCAAGTAGAGTCTGTCTTGGAGGAAAAACATCAGCAAGTGCAGAAATTATTAGAGGAGGAAGAAGAGAAAAGGCTGGAAAGAAGAGGGAAGGGAACGGTTCAGGCCAGGGAGGAGTCAGCACCTGTGGAGACTACAACAGAACCAGGATCAAGTGGTGTGTTGCCCAGAGGGTCCGTTTTACATGTAGGATTAGAATGTGACCCCAGATTGGTGCAAGAGGCTCTGCAGTTTTCTGTGGTGGAAGCGGTGGTGCGTGCATTTGGACTAATGGGCGGGGCACAGAAGCAAGAGGACTGGTCTCCAGAGCAAGCTCTGTTATTGGCAGGATGGTAAATGGATACCGGACCTGAATTGGGAGGTCTTTACACTGGAAGATGCTATCAAGGAGGTGCAGTCTCGTCTCTTGTCTCCTTCAGATGGTAATGTACATTTAGCAAATGACTGTCTATTGGGGGCTGTTTTGGATCAAGCCCAGTGGGAGTATGTGTGTCTCGGGGGGAGATGATGTGGTCCCTTCTTTATCCATTCCTACCATGGTTTCGGAGGAAGCTACTGCTTGGGGGGTGGGTTCAGGTGAGACCCAGGCAGTCTCCTGGGACAGACCTCTGGATACTGTAATAACTTGGTTAATGAGGCTGGTAGTTCTTCCATGCACCTCTTGACTTCTGAGGGTACAATTGCTGGTGAGCAAGGTGAACAGTGGGAGCAGAGGCCTGTGAATGTGAGAACAAGGGATTCAGGTGCAAGACTGTATTCAGCCACTGTGGCTGGAAGCAATGCCTCTTCTCAAAATGGCCTGCCAAGGTCAGGGCTGGATGGGGCTTCTGACCCCCCTCAGGCTCCTCCAGAAATGCAGAATTTTTATCCTTTGTTGAGCCTACTCCCAGACATAATGCTGTGCGTCTTAAGTAGAAAGGTGGCTTAAACACCTTTCCAGACAGACTGTATGTGGGCAGGCAGCTACTCAAAGAGTCCATGAGATTTGTAGCATCTAAAATCTATGTTCTCATTCATGTCTCTGGGGAAGGACGTGTTTGATGTGAGTATTAGGTCAATGAAGGGCCTGGATCGATTCTGGATTAAATACAATTAACTGAAGTTCTCTAATATTTGGGTTCCCTTCCTAGCTATTCCATTAACCAAACCCACAATAAAACAATCACAATCATGTTTAGAAACAAAAATGGTCATGTGGGAGATATATCTCATTGGTTGAGTCAACGGTGTGATGTGCTGAGTGCCCCAGAGGCAATCATTGATTCAGAGTTTCTCTGGATGGGGGGCGGGGGGGGAGTAATGTTTTAAGTTGAAACTAAGGCACACTGAAGAAGGCCTTTTTTATATCCCTAATAGTTTCTTTTTGGGGAGGGACCTTGGAGTATGCTTTTACCGAGGGCAACCCAAAGCCTGCTATTGGTGTGGGTCTTGAAGCCACCTCTCAAATGTCTGTGACACAATTCGTTGTGGTCTGTGTGGAGAGTGTGGCCACAGCAACTCTCAATGCTCTAATTATGTGTTGTGTAACCTTTGTGAGGACTATGGGCACATGTTTCAGAATTGCTTTTGGGCTGCCAGGAATAATAGCAGGAGTACCAATCCAGAAGACCTCATTAGAAAGGTGCAGCAGGCAGAAGCATCTCCTCCCAATGACTCCCCCCGCTTCAAGTCCTGTTGCAGAGGTTCCCCTAGTGCATGACCTCGCTAGCCCCAAGGCCTCATCTGTTGGTACTATGAATCTGGATTCTGTTGCTAAGGTTGTCTCTGCTACATCCGTAGCTGGTGCATTGATTCATCAGGAATTAGCCCCTGGGGCCCAGGAGATCGTTTCATCTGTGGTTGTGGATACCCCTTTTCCGAACTTAATGGCGCAGGAGAATGACTTACACATTGTTATCCATGGACCACCACCCCTGATTGGGGCCCTATGTCGCAGACAGTAATATTAAGGGCAAAGGCATTTATCATATAAGCAAGAGTGTCAAGATCTGGGTACTACTGTTCTGTTATCATTGCTGCCATTGATTACAATGCTTATGACTGTATCCTTGCTATATAATCACAATACTTTATATATGTATTACAGTGCCTTATATACAATTATATACTGTTATAATATCTCTACAAAATTATTGTGTTTTACTATGAATCATTATGTAGTAATGCACTGAAAGAAATACTGCTGTTTAAACACATTGCATAATTACAATCATTAGTTGTGCAATGCTACCATCTTTAGGTTTAGTGCAAAGTAATTATTAGGTAGGGGTCATCATGACCTGATTGCATACAAAGACTTTCTATTCCTTATCAGTGTTTTAGTTACTGTGGTGCATATTCCCAGGCTAGTAGGAATCATACTGTTTCTGCTGTAAGCCTCTCATAAGAGGTAATTGTATCTCTTTTACTGGTTTCTATAGCAATAGTCAGAGGTATAAGAATGACTGTTTTAGCTTAGAATCTTTAGAGAAGAAAGCTGATTCTGCCTAGGTGAGAAATAAGGAAGACTGGTATTGTTAGTGGTAATTATTTTTAGTTTTATCACTGTTTGGTTGTAAGTCTGTTTTATATACTAGAAATAAATCATTATCAGGCTCTGGAAACCATGTGTTTGTTGTTTCTCTGCTTTGGCAATCCAGACAAGAACCTGCAATAGGGTAAGATTTATTGCCCAAATTATACTGGTGAGCAGAGTGCAGGACTGGAGTGTCAGAGCGAGATTCATATCTCAGTTCTTTGATCTCAGATATTCAGCAATGTGGTGCAATTTAGTTGCCACTTGGACCTGTCTGAACATACCGTGGTTTTCACTTTGCAAACTTCTTTTGCTTTGGTCTAGAGAGGGGCACCCCTCAAACCTCTGGTAAACTCCTTTGTGAGTTACAGCGTACTTCCTTGGCTTAACTACTTCTAGCAGGAGTCCGGAAACCTGTCTGAAGTCAGAGCCCGGGATTTTAAAACCAGTCTTCCACGGCTCGGGCCCCCCCAACGCCATCACCAGCTGCCGAAAAACCCTCTCAGTAGCCGGATTTGGACCGCAGTATCGGCCAGCTGTGTGCCCCATTGGCATGGCTCGGGGCCCCCCAATGCCATCACCAGCTGCTGAAAAACCCTCTCAGTAGCCAGATTCGGACCGCAGGATCGGCCAGCTGTGCGTCCCGTTGGCACGGCTCAGGGCCCCTCAACACCATCACCAGCCACCGAAAAACCCTCTCAGTAGCCGGGTAAGGACTTCTCTGTGCCGGGGAAGTAGGGATCCTCTGTGATTGGCTGACCGGGCTCTGAGACGCTCGCCCATTGGCCGCCGGCTCCACTCATTATATTCCTATTGGTGACATAGCTTGTGTGCTGTGCTGGGCTCGGAGCCCATACACTTGCACTGCTCTCAGACCAATTTTTTGCCTGGACACTCATTTTTGCCTTATTTTTCATTTTCGCCCTAACCTGCTTGCCTGTTGTACTGCTCCAGTTTGCTTCATGTTATTTTATGCTTAGAAATTTGATTCTGAATTTTTGAGTTTTATGTACTGCATTTACTAGTACTGCGTAGGCCAGAATTGCTATATTATTTCCAATACTGCTGTTGTAATTACCCTCTACACTAGAAAGTATTTGACTGCTTTTCCACCAGTATCTCACTGAATCTCCCTAGCTATCTGTACCTTTCCTATCTGTTACCCTGTACCTGGTTTCTCTCTCCTAGCCCAACTCCCTGTCTATTTTCCTCTTGCCTGACCGCAGTATATATCTTGCTGGCACATCCCCGCTTAACTCTGCTCCTTGCCCTCTCTTTTTCCATCTCCTTGTATGTACCCCACGCTCTTAGGAGCATCAGCCCTCCCCGCCCAAACCTGAGCCCGAGCGAGAAGACCCACGTGCACACTGTCCTTCATTAGTGGTCTGTCTCTCTCCCTGTAAGTGTAACTTTCCAAGTGTTGCCTCTCGCCGTGCTGACCCACGGCCGCTCAATACCTCCCTAGGTACTCTGTCTCTCTCACTGTAGTGAAAACGCCAAGTGTGTTTCTCACCATGAGACCCACGGTCCACTCACTGCCACCCTAGGTGCTCTGCTTCCCTCCCTGGAAGTGTAACCACCTAGTGTGCCTTACGCTTCCTCCTAGTGTGCCTTCCTATCTCCCTGGCTGCCTGCTGCTGCCCGCCTAAACCTCCTGCACAAACACATTGCCATCTTACCTCGCAAAATAATTAAAAATGCCTTATCCCCCTGTTTAGCCTACTGTTGATCGCCGACTTTGAATAAACCTTTCCCTACCTCTCGTGCCACCCTGCCAGCTTCTCCCCAGAAAACACCCTAGTACAATTTCACCCTGTCAAGCTTCTCCTCTGTGCCCAAAACAAAGTGCTTACTGTGGCTGCAGTCTATATCACCCCTAAAGACCCACGAGCCGGGCTCCAGTCTATCCTTGAATTTGCAAGATTACAACCTCCTGACTCTGAGGTCCTCCTTCTCAGTGATTTCAATATAAACTGGCTTACCTCAGATATCAGACCCAGCAAGAATACTATCCTAGCAACCAACCTAACACAGATGGTCAACTCCCCTACTAGAAAAAAACTACAAGACTGGAACCAGCACTCTCATTGACTGGATACTTACTAATCGCCCGGACTGGATAAAAAACACCTCCGTTCTCTCCTACTCCCTCAGTGCCCACTCCCCTGTGATCTATATCTGGACAAATAAATTCCACAAACCACCTCCTAAAACCATCCTGAGTCAAATGCTACTGCACGGAAACCTTGCTAAGCTTAAGACCTGCCTCCTACAACAAGACTGGTCCCCTATCTACAATATGCTGGATGTTGACGCTGCCCTAGACTTCTTCATTAAAACTTTCAACAATGCCTGTGACACCTACGCACCTTTCAAAAAATGTAAAATCAAAGCCCTCTCTAATCCCTGGCTAACAGCCAAA
This sequence comes from Neoceratodus forsteri, assembly GCA_016271365.2. Lineage (NCBI taxonomy): Eukaryota > Metazoa > Chordata > Ceratodontiformes > Ceratodontidae > Neoceratodus > Neoceratodus forsteri. Next base: position 301,733,608 of record CM057458.1, on the reverse strand, counting down.
CTACTGGCTCAACTCAAAGCACCTGACCATCTTTGGGCTATAGCCAGGGCCACAGGCTCCATAACAGACTCACTTAACTATAAACAGGTGTGCAATCTATGCACTTCACAAATTAAGCAAATGAAGAGCTCCTACTTCAAGAATGCTCTAGAAACCACCTGGGGTGACAGGAGATCCTTCTGGGACAATATACGTAATATTACAGGCAAACAGTCTAAATCCTCTCCCACGGCAATGAACATTGATGGCTCCACTACCCATGACCCTAAGACTATGGTCGATGCCCTAAATAAAACCTTCACAGACCTCAGTGGTGTCCTCTTACCAGACTTCTTCCAGGACTTGTCAGTTCCAAAACTCGTATCCCAAACCACCTCGCCTGACAAACCACTATTTCACTTTAAAATAGTTAAGACATATGAAGCCTACAGATACATAAAAAAGGCCTGCTATAAATCTAGAAATAGCAGTGACACCATTGATCTAAAACTTCTGTCCCTCACCTTGGAAGAAGTGATCCACCCTCTCACCAAAATTTTCAACCTCTCCCTGTGCCAAAGTCAATTCCCCAACACATGGAAGGCCGCAATAGTCACACCAGAGCATAAAGGGGGTGACAAATCCACACCAGGGAACTATCGGCCCATATCTATACTTCCACCCCTCTCCAAAGCTCTTGAACGGATCGTGGCGGATCAACTATCAGACTACCTGCAAAAGTACGATCTACTCTGCATTCAGCAAGGCAGATTTAGGAAAGGACACAGTACGTCGATGGCCCTTCTAAATTTCTCTAGTGAAACTCACAAAGCCTTGGATAAGGGTTATTTAACTGGAGCTGTTTTCATAGACCTCACAAAGGCCTTTGACACTGTTCACCATAGCCTTCTAATCTGTCTTCTGCTCAACATTGGGCTAGCCAAGGGGCCCGGAGCCTGGGTAAAAAATTACCTGGCACAACGTTCTCAAACAGTAAAAATCTCTGAGGTTCTCTCTGACTCCAAACCGGTCCTCTCTGGTGTCCCCCAGGGCTCAATCTTAGGTCCTCTCCTCTTCAGCCTATTTCTAAACTTGCTTCCCAAATTCTGCCCTGAAAAATTAATACTCTATGCTGATGACGTTGTAATTCTCTCCTCCCATAAGGATCCAAACCCACTATGACAGACCTTGCAGCTTGCTTTCTCCTGTGTTGAAAAGTGGTTTCTTGAGCACAAACTGGTCCTAAATAAAAAAAAAAAAAAAGTCATGCTTTTCGCCAGTCATCAAAACAGAAATAGGCATACTCCACTCATCATAAAAACCTCTCTCGGAAATACACTAGAACAAGTGAACACCTTTAAATACCTTCGTATCACTTTTGACGAATGTCTTACTTTTGCAGCCCATATCGATAACACTGCAAAAACAGTGCACCAACGCATTGGAATTTTGTACCAGAACCATCAATTTTTCAATCAAGCTGCCTTGAGGATTGCTGTTCAAAGCTCCATCATCTCAATCATAGACTATGGTCTAATTGTCTATGGCTCAGCTACTACCACTGCACTAAAGCGCATCTCAACAGCACTAAACAAAACTTGTCGACTCCTCACTGAAGCACAGAGACGGACCCACACTTGTGACCTCTACATGGAAACCGGTTGGTTACATCTCTCCAATCACCTCGTATCTCACCTGCGTGATGGCAAAAAAATCAATCTTGGGACTCACTCCTCCATGTATCCGGGACCTGCTCTGCCTGAACAATGGCACTCGTACCACCAGAAGATCTGACCACCAACCTTTCCTTGTTGCTAGCTGCCGGACTGCTCAGGGACAAAGATCTTTTGTACACCATGCCCCTACCTGGTACAATGCCCTCAATCTGCCCTCCCTATCCTCCACGACATTGGGAGCTTTCAAATCCATACTATACACTCACCTCACAGCCTCCAGCTCCTGTGACTGCTTTGACTAAAGTCTCATCCCACTGAGTGCACTTACATTTATTTCACTCAACCACCATGGTCTCCTCTTGACAAAGACAACCTGAATACCACTAACCTGGTTCTGTCTGCCTCTAAACTTCTTATTTCTCCCTCTCTTCCCTCTCAAGCTCTCCAATCCTTATTCCTTGCCCTTGACACTGCCTCTGAGTTCCTTTTTCTCTTTCGTACATAAATGTTACTGTTTAAGTTGTGGCCTTGTTAAACTGCTTACTGATTGTTTGTAACACTGTCTACTATGTTTTTGTACTTAATGACGTGGAACCTTTGTAAAAGAGCCTTGGCTCAAAGGTATTAATTCCTAGAACAATAACCTAAACTTTTTTTTCTGTCTCTCTTTCTTTTTTGTTGTTTTCTGTCTGTTAACCCATGTGTGTCCAATGTCTCAACTGTGTACAGAACTGAGACTGAATGTCTCTAACTACCTCACCTCCCATGGAGGATGGACTGATTTTGCGCTGGATGCAAAATCATCTCAAGACCCCTTGCTTGCCACCTCAAACCAATATCTTGAGTCCAAGCAAAAGGCAAAGAAATATTTCTGCAAGGGATTATTATTAGCTGCTCTTAACACAGCTGTTAATATCTTGCTTACCCATTGTACTTCTCTTGAGCTGCAAATTGCCTCTTTGAAAAAGGAGGGTGGGTTGCAAGCGCAAGAGTTCCTGAAAAGGGAACAGAAATTAATGGAGGAGACACAGTCACTCCGTGAACACAATAAGAGGCTTTTACATTGTACTGCTCAAGAAACAGAATATGAAAATTGCATGTTAAAAGAGGATAATGATAGGTTAAAATGTGACAAAAACAGTTGTCTTTTCTGAATGATATTTTGAGTGACACAAATGCAAGTTTGCATGCTGATAATGTGCAATTGAAAGAGGAGAATGAAAGGCTGATGAATGAGCTAGACAAAGAGCTTAGGGAAAACGTCGAACTGGGCACCGCGTATCGAGTTATGCAGTGTGAGGTTGAGAAAGGTATTGAGCAGGGCACTGCAAACAGGGGCAGATCCAGGAGTCCTATAGATGGGGGAGCTCAAGTTAGATAAAAAATTAAAATAATAGGCCAGGGGTCTGGTGGGCCGCCTAGGCCCCCCAAAATTTTGTAACATTTTGGTGCATTCTGGTGCAATTTGGAGGGTATTTCTAATGCAATTTCTACTCATTTCCTCCCTCCCCATGCTTTGTTAGTTGCACCCTAGCACCATCCCCAGAGTTCCGACAGTCCACATGACAGTATGTTGCCCAAAATACCCTCCCACCCCCCAAAAAAAACACAAAATACCAAATGACTGCAGCTGGGCAGCAGCACATCCGAAACACATAAAATGAGAAAAGTTGAAAGAGACTTGATGATAAAGACAAATTGCAGACAAATGAAATGACAATCCAAGTAAACAAGCACACAAATGTCACTCATTCAAGCACATTATGACATTACCATAAAGCCAACACATCCTAGTTTGTCCTGCAGTACAGAGTAACGTATCCCCAACCTTATCTCAGTAAAAAAATACAATAACTATAGAAATATGGGAACAAGGTCACTTTCCTATCTAGTTTCTGAAAATATAATTTCAAGTCTGCTTGCTATTTTTGCAAAACAAATTTTATTCTATAGAACAATTTATTCCAAAGAAAACACATTTTTAAATAAATAAAATATTTTTTATTGTTTTAAAATGTCCTTTACTGGGACAACCACATGGTATGAGGCATCTCATTTTTATGACAGGCCCAAGAAGTCAGTAAGCAGACAGAAAAACAGTTTTTAAACAAATATAAAAATGCATTTTTTTTTATTAGCAACAGCACTTGCTTGGGTACATCACAACTTGCCCCCCCCCCATTCAACACATAGAACTACATAAACTAAATATTTGATTCTATCGCTTTTTTTTCTGGTTTTATAACTGCCTGTGTCAATGAGCCAAACAAGGTCTTATGACTTCTGTTGGCAATTTTGCTCTCCAAGCATGCAGAAACTCCTGCACATGCCATAACATACAGCAGAACACCTTCAAAGTCCCTATGTCTATTAATTCCCTCTGTGCTCATTCACACTGTACAACCATGAATGAAAAGACAACACAGACTAGACATACAGTACATGCTGAAGTTTTTTACCTCCGTCAAAGGTCTCATATACCAGTTTCTGCCTCTCCTGGTTCATGCTGTTGCTGAGACCAGATCTGCCCCGGCATTAGTTTTATACCATTCCTAGCATGCTGCAGGAGGGCACTACTCTCCAACTCCCTCTCCTGCAAATCCACACCAAAATCAAATTGCCATATAGGACAAAACTAGCAGTGACCTTAAACAATTTTAATGTCATGAATTTAAGTTCCCCATACTAGAAATTAATAACACTAGTACTACATTTATTACACACCCAGTTTGATGGAACACTAATGTCCTGTCCCATCCCAGCAGCTGCCCCCTGCTAGTTTAACCAGCATCTTTAATTAGTGCCATTGACTGCATTGAATTATTTGACTTCACCATTGGAAATTAATCTGACTGAGCCTGGAGCAGGAAATTAAGTAAGTACGGTACTACTACCCTATTAATTTCCGTAAGGACAGGGACATCTTCACTGGACACTCACACCTCAGATACACTGATTTGCAAACAAGTTAAACAACTTAACTTTTCTGGAGGTGTGAGTGAGAGAGAATAGAGAGAATTATCATGGGACACCAGTAAGGTTGCCACCTGTCAGTTTTTTTTACCTGGTGATCAGGTTTTCAGGGTCCCTATCAGGAAATCTGGTTTTGCTCTGTGCTGGTCAGGTTTTTAAACCATTTTGAGTACTCACATACTTTTGAAACATATTTTGTCATATCATTCATTGTTTCACCTACATGTCCAGGTTACAGACAAGTTCTCTTGTCAATATAGCCCTTTGTTTGTGAAAGTAGTCAACCTGGGAGGTGTAAAGTATGGCCATTAACACCATTAGCACTTACTTAACCTAATCTTTTCTACTGCAGCAAAGCTGCCCCCACCTTTTGTAACAGTAACAGAGCCAGTTGTCTTCCACTTCCATTTGCTGGTAAACATTTTTATCTCTAACAACATTTAGGCATTTTTAGATGTTTTAAATTATTTATTTTCCTCAAGGAAAAAAGCATGAGCCCCCAAGGTGCAGAGGCACAGTTTGCACCTAGCTAAGGCCAGCTCTGCTGGAGGACAGATGAGACCTGTGTGGCTCAGGCAGCTTTTATGATAAAGAATGCAGCACAGTGTGTTACTAATAGAGGAGCTCCATGATGGGGGAGCTATAGCACCCTTAGCCCCCCCCCTCTAAATCCGCCTATGACAAAAGCTTGTCATAGAAAATGTAAGGCAAAGATGGTGAAACTGCGCCATCAGCGAGACATTCTCGCTGGCCATGTTAAAGCCATAAATGGTTTTCAGCACACACCCACTGATATTATGTCATCAGGCGATGATGATTCGGATTACGAGGACATTGGCTGCCTTGTCACATACAACCCCACCCCACAGGGCGGTGGCATTCACTAGCCATCCACAAGATGGCTGATATGTTGGCACATTGTCCATGTTGCCATGTGACAACCAAAATGGCCGCCCCATGACAACCAACATGGCTGCCCCATGAAAACCAAAATGGCCACCCCATGACAACCAAAATGGCAGCCCCCATGATTTGGGAGGCCAGCCACCACTACCAGGCCACGTGCTCCCACTGGCTCCCCTCACTAGAGAGGACAGTGCAGAGGTGCGCGGCATTGTGCAGGATGTAATTACTAACATAGTTACAAATGCTGTGTCAAACTCTGATGCCCCGACCCTGCACAGTCAAATTGAATGCATGGTTGAGCATGCTGTCAGCCTGGATACTGCGTTCCATGCAGTCTTTACTGTGGCGGTGGACGCCGCCCTTCGTGGTGCTTTAAATTTCAGCCTTCCATGAGGCCCGACATCCAACCCACTACAGGTGGCTCATTCTGTTCAACAAATTGCCCAAGGCATTCAACAAATGGGCCTCAATGACAACCTTAGCTGTCATTTAGAGAAGGTACGCTCCCTTTGTGAGAAACTTTTTCTCCAACCCGAGTATCAGGTTCAAGTTTTGAGACAAACTATCGAGCCAACCTTCTGGGCCAAGCTCTCAGAGGACATTCGCAACTGCGACACACTTGATTTCAATGATATCTCACAGGCCCTTCTATCGGCCAATTCCCCAGGTATCGTTGGAGCCCGCTTGACCTACAAGGTTAAGCAAAATGTAAAAGAAAGCCCAGCGGCTTATCATCAATGGTTGTGGCTTGCCTACCTGGCCAGCAAAGGCCCAGCGGGAGAGACCGCCACTAGACACCAAATTGAGTACAAGGACTTGTACATCCGAAACATGACTCTGGGTCTCCGGGAAAAAGTTGAACTCAATATTTACCCACAGACCAACACTTTTCAACAAATCTTTACCAAGACAGAGTGTGCCTTTCAGGTTTACCTCTGTAATCTCACTTCTGGCAAAAAACAAGATGGCCGCCACCATCACCTTGACAGCCCAGATGGACCCAGCACAAGTTGCCGTGGTCGGCTCAGCCCCCACTCACTACACTGTGGAAGGTGGAAACACCAAGCAGGATGCCCCTTCTGACGACTGTCAGGCTCAGGTCCACGGGGGGGGGGCAACTGCAATTTCAAATACAATCGCAATAACAACAACTGAAATGGGCAAAACACAAATTCCAATAATAAGTACCATAATGGGCCTACTTATAGGGAATTAAAGGATCAAAATGACACCCTCCGTAAACAGCTGGAGGAGATCCTCGCTGCAACAGATGGCACTGCAGGCCGTTCTGTTGCAGCCCGGTCACCATTCAGCAATACAAACCCTTTCAGGTCTTCAGCCTCGGCAGGGTCAAGTGGCCGAGTAACAAACCCCTTTGCACTACCAAGTACTGGCCAGACTGGTGCAGTGATTGAAGAACTGCCCATTAAGCAAGTGGAAATTGCACCTCTGACGTCACAGGTACAGTATTCCCGTTCTGTGATGCCCCAAGGGGGAGGGGCCCAACAGGCCGCTACAGGCCGTAAGGCCCAAGGACAGGAAGATGAAGAAGAATCAGAGAACTATACAGATTGACAATTACAGACCCCAGTCTGGATTGTGAGTGACTTGCTTGTTGACACAAATGGACGACCCTGTGTAAGGGCCATGGTCGGGGGCTGCCAACTTGACATGCTCCTAGACACAGGAGCAGCCATGTCGGTTCTCCATGATGAGAACCCAGCCACTTGTTCATGGTCCACTGGCTGGCAGACTAGTGCGCAAGGTGTAGATGGTACCAAATTACAAACTTTTCTATCTGTAGCACTGTCTGTGCAGGTAGGACACTTAAAAACTAAATTTGTTTTTGACCTCATGGTATTACGTCACCACCCCAGCATATTGGGAATTGATTTCCTTGCACAGCATGGCTGTGTAGTGGACCTAGCTAACAGGCTATTGTTACAGATCCAGGGCCAATGCCATGCTGTCACCATTCCAGATTCACATGCAGTGGCAGCCATCAAACATAACAACAAGGAGTATGATGTCATGGCTTTGTTCAACAATCATAACCTGTTTTCTGAACTAACACCTTTGTTGCAAAAACACATTGGTGTGTTTGCTACTAACAAGCATGATTGTGGTAGAATGCACACCACCATTGAAATCACAGGGCCTAACCCTGTGAGGCAGAAGCAGTACCCATTTCCTGCTGAAGCCTTGCCGTCATTGAAAGAGACCATCCAGTCACTGCTGCAACAAGGAGTGATTAGTCCTTGTGTCTCCACCGTCAATTCGTCCATTTGGCCCATTAAAAAGCCAAATGGAGGGGATCATGTGATGAGCTAGAGGAGAGAGGATGTCCTGAGTGTAGCTCCCAGGCCCTCGCCAGCCTAATTTATCTTTAAACTAAAAGTAAGGGCTCAACCGGGTAATCCAGCTAAGTGGGGAAGTTTCCCTAAGCTTTTCTGCCTCTCGAATGAAAAGAAAGGAGCAGATAGGACGCAATTTGCCTGGTTTGGTGGTGATCAGAAGAGGCCTAGCAGAATGGCAGAGATGGAGTGTGGAGCTTCAGAGCCCTTGTCAGCTCGGGTTCCGGCAGTGAAACACCAGAAACCCCTTTCGCCTGTGCCAGAGGATCAGGACGATGAAGAGAGAGTGGAAGGGGGAGAGGAAGTGAAAGCGGATGACATCCTGGAGATCAAACAGTTACTGCAGGGTTTGGTCGTGGATTTTTCAACTGTAAAACCGACTTTGAATGCGTTAGCGAGAAGAATGGGAGATTTGGAGGCCAGAGTTTCGTCGCAAGAGAAGGAATCTACAGGGATAGAGCAAGAAGCGGTGGTGCTTAGAAAGCAAGTTAAAAAGCTGGAAGATCGTATGGAGGACCAAGAGTCGCGTAGCAGAAGAAATAATTTAACAATGGCAGGGCTCCCTGAAAAAGCAGAGGGGGTGGACTGTGTAACTTTTATGCAGGATCTGCTGATGAAGCTGTTAGGCCCGACTCCGTATGGGGAGGCATACAATTTGGAAAGAGTGCATCGGGCACTTAGAGAGACCCCCCCCCCGGAGCTTGCCCAAGGGTATTAATCATGAGATTTCTCAATTATAAAGGAAAAGCTTTCGTTCTAAGTAAAGCTAAGCAGTCCAAAAACCTACAGTGGAATGGGGCGACTCTGTGGCTGTTCCAGGACCAAACTCCTTCCGTAAGAGATCGACAAAAAGAATACTCGGACATTAAAAAGAAGATCTATCTGGCAGGGATCAAGTTCCGGATGCAGTATCCAGCGACCCTAATTGTGAAGCTCCAAATGGGGGACAAAAAATACCTAACAGTGCGGGATGCTCTGGAAGGCTTGAGATTTGAGCTCCCATCGCTATTCAAGTCTGAATGGGCTTGGTAGTGTAAAATTTAACTAATCTGGACAAGATACAGGAAATTTGGAAATGTTATGTGCTGACTGAAATTATTAAGGGTGGTTAAAGCAAGCAAATGGTTGATTACATTTTTGAGTTTAGACAGCTCTGGGAAATGAATGGGAGAAAGAGGTACTGAGATTTACAGGGCGGCAATGGGGACAGAGTTTTGGTTGGTAAACTGTAAGGGAGGCCTCCTTTTCCAGGGCTTATACGAGCTGCAGCGAAGCGATTTGAGGATGCAGCCACCAGAGGGCAGACATGATTTGATCTCCGTAAATAATTGAGTTCACGATTGGGGGGGGGGGGGGAGAGGTTGGTCTAAACCAGGGAATCCCAGAAATGAAGGTGGAAGGTTTATGGTAGGGGTATGGAACCCCAGGAGGGTTAAATATTCAATTGGGGTGCAAGGGGAGCAGCAGTGACTAATTTTTAGGTAACTTCACTTGTTGGGTAAGGTGGGGCTCTCGTATAACAGGCTAGCCTTTGCATCCCGAACAGTGGTAGGGAGGTGGGAGTGAAGGAAGAGGAAACTTTCTCTAGGGTAACTAATGGGAGCGACTGCAGGAGTTGGCTTCCTTGGTAGGTCAGGGGAAAGTGGATTATTCGGCAAGGGAGAGGGTCATTTGTTGGGGGGGGAAGTGCTGGTATAGGGATAAGATGGATAACTGAAAGCGAAGGGTATTATGACAGCAAACCCCCCATTATTGATTAGGGCATAGTGAAAGACCACCAGGCAGAATAGCTTGATGCAAATACAAACTGGGGATCATTAGTATCATGAACGTACTGTATCTCCCTCAGGTCACTGGGGGTTGGGAGAAGGTGAGTGAGGAGAAGCAAAATTGAGGGGGAATAAAAGAGAGTCATAAAGAGGGGTATTTCATTTTGGTTTATCTTGGGAGTCCGGGTAGGAGCTTGAGGAGGGGGACCCTGTTGCTGTATGTGGTGGTCATTCTGGATCTGACCTTGGAGGAGGAAGGTCTACAGCAGAGGGCTACGATGGCCCAGGAAAGTGAAGTGTTGGCAGTTATGTTAGACGAGGGATCCGCTGAGGTGATGGCTGGAATACACCCGATGGGTGGCCAGCACATCGCCCGAGTCAGCGGTCCCTTAGAGGTGGACGGAAAACAGCCTTTGAGTTTGGCTGACAAGTGGCGCTGTTTGGAAGAGGAACTCCTTAGAGTGAGTGAATTGATTGCACAGGGAAATTGGACATCAGATCAGGAAGACGACAGGAAGAGGAATCGCTCAGAGAATTCGCTGGGTGCTCTGGAGGTGGTGGACCTGAGTAAGCTGCATACAGCCATTGAGTGGCTAGTTTCTGCTGTTTGTTCAGAAAAATGGGATTGGGGGGATATTGTAGATGCCACCTGGTCACTGGGACGGGCTTTACAGGATGCCGGGTGGATCCCTGTGTTGGGTGGTGCTTGGAAGCCAGCTGAGGTTGTTGGAGATGTACAGGAAGGTCCTAGTTCCCAGATAAGTACTGTTTGCTCTGTTACTAATGCTCCTCCACTACCTAAAACTGTACTGAGTGATGGTTCCCCTACTCCTGAGTCTGCCCTTCCTGATGCTATTCTGGGTGGGTTAGTCACTGGGGATTCTGATATTACTGCAGATGCAGTGCAGCAGCCAGCTCCTGACCTTTCTGACAGGTCTTCTTACGCCAGTCATTTTCGTCAACCGGTGGAACTTGCAAAATGGCGTAATGCCATTCATCTTCATTATGTGGGTCCCAGGGATAATCCCCCTGATCGAGTTTATGTTGGTGAAATGCTATTGAAACAAAGCATGGTTTTTTCCCTAAGAAGTTTATGCACTGATCCTTGCCCCTGGAGAGTTTATCTTTGACATCAGCTTTCGTCCCCTGCTTTGTTAGAAACATTTTGGTGCCATTATTTGATTTAAAAACAAATCCTTTATGGTCGAATTTCATTGTTTTGCCTTTGACTAAGCAGCCCTTTCGTGTTATCACCATCCTTTTTGGGAATGAAGGGGTTAATGTTGTGGATGTTGTGAACTGGTTAACCAAGAGGTGTGACATTCAGAGCAATCCTGTTCCCATATTGGATGCTGAGGGATTCTGGAATGGGGGATGGAACTTTCGAGTAAAATTGCATTCTACAGATACTGACCTTATACATCTGCCTAATTGTTTTTTTCTGGGTAGGGATAAGGGTTTCCTCTTCTACCCAAGTCAACCCAGGGTCTGTTTCAAATGTGGGTCTAAGACTCATATTAGCACCTCGTGTGATGTGCTTAAGTGTACTCACTGTGGGGAAACTGGACACCCTAGTGCTCACTGCTTTCAGTTGTCCCGATGCAATCTCTGTGATGAGATAGGGCATGCCTTTGAGACTTGCCCTCTGGCTACTAAGAACACGGCTGAAGCAGATTTTGGGGTTCAAGATCATTACATACTGCTGGCAGTTCAGCAGAGCCTCTCTCCTAAAGGGGGAGTGTCTCATGTAGCCTCTTCTACTGGGCTACAGTCGGCTAGGAAGACCCTGAATGATGGATCAGCTCTGGCAACTGATGCTGTTCCTTTAGCTGGAGATGTGGCACCTATTGCACCTGAACTGGGAGTTATGGGAGGTGATGGTACTTACCCCCCCCACCCTCGGATTCAGCACCCCCAATGAGGGTTATACCACAGTTGGTGGTAAGAAAGGAAAAGTGTTTAAAAGGAAAGGTAAACAAGCAAAGAAATCCACTGTCCCTGTCTCAGTCCCTCCCCTGGCAGACCCTAATATTTATGACATTTTCATGGATGATTCAGAGGTAGTGTCGGAGTTGGTTCAGCCTACGGTGACTCCTTCTCAGCCTGAGTCTCTGTTACCTTCAGGAGATCATGTGGAACCAAGGCCTCAGGACTGTAAGAGTGGGAGGGTGACTAGGGCCTCCAGCAAAGTGAAGTGATTTTTATCTTCCTGTGACTTATGGCTCCATTTCACTTTCGGGTGGCATCCTTGAATGCGAACAACATTAAAACACCTGCCAAGTGTAAAAACGCCTTTTCTCAGTTTGTTCATGAGAATTTAGACTGTGTTTTTTTCAGGATGTTCATTTACATTCTAATGAGGAATTACTGGCAGCTACCACTGGTTGGATATGGGGGGACAGTTTTTGGTCACAAGGGAAGGATTTATGTAGTGGGGTTGGGATTTGTTTTTTTTTTTCTTTCACACATTTAGGTGGTTCATCAAGTTGAAGTCTTGGAAGGTAGAGCCTTGGTTTTAGATATTAAGTGGGGTTCCCTGCCTTTGCGTTTATTGAATGTCTATGCACCATAAATTAAATGTGATAGGGTAGCTCTCTTTAAATCACTTTACCCCTTTCTATGCACTTCTCATCCAGTTATTTTGGGAGGTGATTTTAATTGTTCCTTACCCTCCCAGGTATCTGCTGCTTTGGGGAAAAAGGTTTACTGTGATGTGGCTTGTTTGGCTCAGTTGATTGCAGATGTTGGTTTAGTTGACGCTTTTGGTCCTAATATTGGAGGATCTGGTAATACATACTTTTGTGGTCCCAGGGCATCTAGGATTGATTATTTTTTTCTTTCCTCAGGGGTTGTTGTGCAGTCAAACTTCCTGCAAGTGTGGCTACGTCTGATCATAGGTTACTTAAGCTTGCCTTATGTGATCTATCTGCGGTTCAGAGGGGTCCTGGGATTTGGAAGTTAAATATCACTTTACTGGATATCCCTTGTGTAGCAGAAGGGTTACATTCTCTTTTGGTGGCACACCAGTCTGTGTTTTTTCTGTATGATAACTTAAGTGACTAGTGGGTGGATACAAAAAATGAAGTCAGGAGATGTTTTCAGACAATAGGTAGAATTAATGGTAGGCTTCGACATGATGAGCTTAGATATTTAAGGGGTCGACTTCATTTCTGGTCCACTTTACGTCAGCATATGGAGTTTGAGTGTTCTGACAAGATTAGAGGGTTGAAGGTAGAACTGGCTCAGTTGTAGTTACGGGTTTTGCAGGATATGGAGCGGAAGCATAAGTATGGGAATTTTGGAAAAAAAAGAAACACCTTACCATTTGAATCTATACGGTTTGAGGGAATCCCGTGGAATGACATATTTGAATACTGGGGCAAGCATTGACTAATGACGGTATTTTGGCTGCAATTCATACTTATGCTTCTGACTCTTTATGAGTAAATCTCTTCTGCAGGCTTCCATATGTGGTTGGTTGTCTTGTAGGCAATTACCTACCTTGGCTCCTGACTTACAGGATAATTTAATTAAACCCATTAAACTGGATGAATTCAAATCTGCGAACTGGTCCTTGAAAACAGGGATTGCTCCTGGTTCTGATGGGCTCCCTTGTGAGGTTTATAAGGTGATCTGGGAAGTGTTGGGGGTGGAATTTTGTGAGGTCTTGAATGTAGGCTTAAAAACTGGTAATCTCCTTGAGAGTATGTTACAGGGTATTTTGTTATTAATTTTTAAGAACAAAGGTGACGGGAAATTTGGATAATTGGAGGCCTTTGTCTCTGCTCAATACAGACTATAAAATCTTGATGAAGGTTTTATGTAATCGCTTAAAGGTGATCTTGGATGCCTTGTTACATCCCTCTCAATTTAGTGGTGTTCCGAATAGGAGAGTTCAGGATGCCCTGATTCTTCTCAGGGAGATTTTATATAAGAATATATAAGGGAAATCTTTGGTCATCTAGTCTGCCTTGATCAAACAAAATCTTTTGATCAGATGGAGTATGTATACCTGTGGGAGACCTTGAAAAGTTATGGCTTTCCTTTACAATTCATAGGTTGGTTGCAAACATGCTATAGGGGTATTAGTTTGTTGCCCAGTGTAAATGGTTGGCTAGGGCAGAAGGTCATGGCATATTGGGTCATTAGGCAGGGGTGCCCACTCAGCCCTTTGCTTTATGTGCTTTCTTTGGACCCCTTATTACATGCCCTGAACATGTCAGACAACATTACAGGTCTATCAGTGGGTTGTGAAGATACGCAGATTGTCTCAGTCACTTATTCAGATGATTTGGTCTTGGTTTTGGTGGATAGTTCTTCTGCAGTGGCAGCTCATTCATTATTACAGGCCTTCTCTGACATTTCTGGATCCTCAATTAATAAATTGAAAAGTGGGATCCTACCATTAGGCTATGATGCTGCTGATGCAGCCTTGATTTGGAACATGCCTGTAGATTTAGACTATCGGAGGATTCTTGGTATCTATTTTGGGGGTGCTGATGCCCATAGGTATAATTGGGAAAGGCAGTTGTTGGTGGCTCAAGACAGGGTGGCTCTCTGGAATAAGGGACAGATGACAAAAGCTAAATGGGTTTATCTCATTAAGACTTTTTTATTACCATATTTTTTATTTTTTAGCAGCTGTTTACCTCCCCCCACCGCCACTTTTTTTGGAGGCATCTCTTTATAGTATGTTTTTTCTTTGTTTATGGGGGAGTAGGTTGAATCCGGTGAAGAGGGTATCATGTATTTACCTGTTGGTGAGGGTGGTTTGGGGATGTTGAATCCAGTGGTGTTTCTACATGGTACTTTTATTTTTTATAATTTGATTCCATTGTTAAAAGGGGAGAGCAAGATATGGACCCCGTGGGTGGCAGATGGTATAGGTCTGCTTCTGGAACAATGGGACCCTTCTGCATTTTTACTATATCAAACCAGGCTGTCTATTTACTCTAGTCACTTTCAGGGGATGGTTGGGAAATTAAAGTCCTGACACATTGTCAAAAGATCTCTTTGTTCACAATCCCGTAAACAATTTTATAATTGTGTGTTGCAAGATTTTTTTTTGCAGACCCACGGTTTCATGACTTGCCCATTGCTGACCAACATTCCAAGGTGCAGTTTTTGGTTAGTAAAAGAGTCCCTAAGTATATGTGGGATTTTTTATGGCTTTGTCTGCATAAAAAGTTGTGGGTAAAAGGGAAACCAAAAGCATAAGGAACTATCGGAGAATTTTTGCCCCAGGGAAGAGACTTGTTCAGGAGTGATTGAAACTTTGCAACATTTTTTTTTTGATTGTCCCTTTGTTGTGTCCTTTTGGTCTACATTCCATGCTACCTGGCCACTGAACCCTTTCCAAGGTCAGCCATCTGCTATCTGGATGGAGGGGGTACTTTCAGGCTCATGGGTAGTTTATGACTCTGTCACGATTCGACTTTTAATGGGATTTATTAGCTTTCAGCTTTGGAAGGCTTGTTGTAGCCTTACGCTTCAGAAACTGCTGAAAACTGAAAATCAAATTTTATTTAACATTAGAAAGGATGTGCTACGGTGACGGATGCTGGAAAGGGGGAGAGTGCACCCAGATCTTTATAAACTTTGGTGGCGAAAGATGACTTGTCTTGACACAGGTTAGGGGTTTCTTTAGGAAACCTTTCTTTCCTTTTCCTAGTCACTTCTTTTTGCTAAAGTAGAGTTTTGGGCCTTTCTGTTACTTTTGGGAGGTTGTTGTGATGGATACAAATATTTTAGTGGACAACTATTACATTTCTTGATGGTATTCTTGGGGAGAGGTTCTTATTATACCTTTTTTGGCTTTCTATAGGGGACTACCTCTTATAGACGGGGATGGGTGGGTCCTGCTGTTTTTCTTTTTTCTGTTGCAGGTTGTTGCATGACTTAATACTTATTCCTGTTTGTTGTTTCTTTTCTTTTCTGGCTCTGCTTGATGACCAATTGCTTTGTGTTTCCTTTGTTATGATTTGATTCAGTTTTCAATATTACATGCTTTCCCTGGTATTTTAGCAGGGTTGGTTTGAGGATACTGTATGATTATGAGTCTTTAAGGTGCTGCTTTCTGTATGCTGTAATACTTATTTCTGTTGATATTTTATTTAAATTTTTAAGTTCTATAACATGTATGCTGTAATACTTATGTTTCTGATTTATTTCCTTCTGATGTTGTCTGTAGTTATACTATTTTGTATGTTTAGTTTTAAGTTTTGAAAACTTACCCTACTCCTTTAGTAGGGATGGGAGGGGATTATTTTTTCTGTATTGGGATATGTTTTGGGTTATTGTTAATTTATTTTTCAGACAATGTATGACTTTAATACTTGTTTGCTTATCTTGTGATTTGTGTCTTCCTTTTGTGTGAATTCACACTGTTTGTATTTGTTTGATTTTTGAAGTTTATAAAAATATTTTTTCCCCTACTCTTTTAGTGGGACTGGGACAGGGGTTATGTACAAATAAGGATTATTTTGGTTTGAAGTTCACATATGCTGTAATATTTATTTATGTTTTTGATTTCTTTCATTATGATTTTGTATGAAGTAATATATTTTGTATATTTTACTTTAAGTTTTGAATAAAAAATTCCCCTTCTCTCCTGTAGGGGAACCGTTGTCATCCTAGTTCCTGACCAAGATGGCGGCCGCTGAGGGAGTGGAGGAGTTGATGGATGCCACTGAAGCAGGGGAAATGGTCTCTTCCCCTGTTTCTTCTCGAATGGAGACCGTGGTGCCTGCTGTTATTTCCTCAGATTCGGTTAACGCTTCTCTGCAGGTTGTTGACTCTTTACAAGTGAATGCTGAGTCAGCTTCTGAGAAGAAACATTCTGACCTGTTGAGTGACTCCTTACCTCTTCCTACTGATACTGTTGGAAGATTAGTTTGCTAGAACTGCAGATGCAGGCTGAAGATGAGCGTTATACGCTCTGCTGTCTAGCGTTACAAAAAGCTTTACTGTCGGCTCAATTGCAAGCTTCAGTATGTCAGGAACCTTTTCCTTTGCCCAATACTACAGCCACTCTTGATTTGCAGCCCCCTGCTGTTAAGAACCCTGATTGTGCTAGAGTGGGTTCTACTCTGTCTGGAACATCCTCTACACCTGAGCCTCTTGCTTGTGAGCCTGTTGAACCTGTATCTACTGCTGAGGGAGTGCCGGGAATGGCCTTAGCAGACTGTGTACCTGGCCTAAGATGCTCCCCCGCTGCACCACTTACTCATACTATGGAGGAAATTTCTGCTGCTCTTTTTGATGTGGGATGGGTACAATCTGACTCGGGACAGTGGGTGTCCGGTCCTACTCCGATTATTGCTTCCCCATTTGCTCATGGGATCATTGACCAGCCTACTGATTTTGCTGTGTATTCTCCTTTACATCAGCCACAACAAGATCGTGATTTCTCAGCTAATCCTTCTCCCTTGCACCTTTCCTCAGAACTGCAACTAACTGGATAACTGGAAACCCAGTTCTTGATCTAGTCAGTACTGAACTACCGCAGCCTGCTTTGCCTACTCTTTCTACATCAGCTGCAATGATGGGGCCCCCTGAAGCACCACTAAATCAGATCAAAAAGACTACTCAGAGACCTTATGCTTCTCTTTTCCACCAGCCTATAGATCTAGCTAAGCACCATAATGCTGTTCATCTTTTGTATAAAGGGGGTATAAAGGGGGTATGTCAGACTTTCTGGACCGGGGTTTTGTGGCTGAAACTTTGTTAAAGGGTACGATAAAATTCCTTGCAAATGAAGGTTAAGCCTTTATACATATGTCTGGGGAGTCCACTTTTGATATCAGCTTCAAGCTGAACACCGGGCTGCAGAGGTTTTGGTCACAGTTTAACACTTTAAAATCTACTCCTTTGTGGGCCCTGTTTGAAGCCATCCCCCTTGCTAAACCTGCGTATAAAAATATTATGATTCTCTTTCGAAATGAGGGGGTCAGTGTTACCGATTTGGTTTACTGGTTAAAACAATGTTGTTCGGTTTTGGGTTCCCCTGAAGCAATCTTTGATGCCGAGCATATCTGGACTGGGGGGTGGAAGGTGAAGGTTATGCTCCATGTTACCGACACTGGCTTGAGCCACCTTCCTAATTGCTTTTTTTTAGGCAGGGATAGAAACATAGAAACCTAGAAACATAGACTTTGATGGCAGATAAGGACCGCTAGGCCCATCTAGTCTGCCCATTTTCCTACCTACAGGATAGGCCGCAGATCCTAGTTAACCAACAGCCTATTTCTTCCTACCCCCCACAAGAATTGCCTTATGTCTGTCCCATGCATTCTTGAATTCTCCCACAGTTTTAGACCCCACAACCTCCTCAGGAAGACTGTTCCATGCATCCACTACCTCTCTGTGAAATAATACTTCCTCACATTGCCCCTGAACCGCCCTCCTTCTATCTTTAAATTGTGTCCCCTTGTTCTTGCAAGTCTCTTTTTCTGAAAAATGCTACCCTCTTGGACTTTGTTGATTCCACTGAGGTACTTAAAAGTTTCTATCATGTTCCCTCTCCCTACTTTCCTCAAGGGTATACATATTAAGCTCCTTTAGTCTCTCCTCATATGGCTTCTCTTGCAGACCCTGCACCATTTTAGTTGCCCCTCCTCTGGACTGCCTCTATCCTGTCTATGTCCTTGCGGAGATGGGGTCTCCAGAACTGGACACAGTACTCCAGATGGGGTCTCACCAATTGTCTGTACAGAGGGATAACAACTTCCTGTTTTCTGTGGCTGATGCCTCTCCCTATACATCCCAGTATAACCACAGCCCTCCCTACTGCCTTCTCACATTGCTTGCTAACCTTAAGGTCATCTGATATGATTACCCCCAGGTCCCTTTCCTTTTTTGTTGTTGTTACTACCTCCCCACCCATTGTGTATTCTTCCCCTGGATTCTTGTTTCCCAGGTGCATTATTTTGCACTTCTTTGCATTGAATCCTAGCTGCCATACTTCTGACCATTCCTCCAACCTTGCCAAGTCCCTTTTCATCCTTTCCACGCCTCCTTGTGTATCAACCCTGTTGCAGATCTTTGTGTCATCTGCAAAAAGGCATACTTTTCCTTCCAGTCCCTCTGCAATGTCACTGATGAAGACATTAAAAAGGACTGGACCCAATACTGAACCCTGCGGTACCCCACTAGTAACCCCCCTTTCTTCAGAGTGGACTCCATTTACAATTACCTTCTGTGTCCTGTTGTCCAGCCAATGTTTTACCCAGGCTACCACCCTGGGTCCCACTCCCAGGCTGGTTAATTTGACTATTAATCTTTTGTGTGGGACTGTGTCAAATGCCTTGCTAAAGTCTAGGTAGGCCATGTCCACAGCCCCTCCCTGCTCTACTACTTTGGTCACCCAGTCAAAGAAATCTATTAGATTCATCTGACATGACCTTCCGCTGTGAACCCATGCTGCCTTGGGTCCTGTGCTCCACTGGCCTCTAGGTACTCGACTATTCTTTCCTTCAAGTGACTCCATCACTTTCCCTACCACAGAGGTCAGACTGACAGGTCTGTAGTTTCCTGCCTCTGTCTTGGACCCACTTTTGTGAAGGGGAATCACATCCGCCTTCCTCCAGTCCTCGGGTACCACACCATCCTCCCATGATTTATTAAAAAGAGTAGCCAGTGGTTTCACTAGTTCCTCCCTTAATTCTTTTAGAATTCTGGGGTGAATTCCATCAGGACCCATTGCTTTGTCCACCTTCAGTTTTAGGAGTTCTTGCAGAATCCTTTCTTCTGTGAAAGGACTGGGATCGACCCCCCTATCAAGAGTGCTTCTGTTAATTGGATTAGGCACTTCCTCCTCCTCTTTTGTGAATACTGAGCAGAAATATTTGTTCAGTATTCTTGCTTTTTCACTGTCCCCCTCTGCCCACCCACTGTTCATTCTATTCAGCCTCACTATCCCTCCCTTTGTCTTTCTACGCTCGCTGATGTACCTATAAAAGGTCTTATCCCCCTTCTTAACTGAGTTGGCTATCTTTTCCTCAGTTTGGGCCTTTGCTATTCTGACTTCCTCCCTGCTTCCTTCTGCCTTAACTGGTACAGCTCTCTGTCCTGCTCCTTCTGTGTTTCCTTATACTTCCGGAATGCTATCTTTTTCTTCCTGACTTTCACAGCCACCTCTTTTGAGAACCATAGTGGCTTTTTCTTTCATTTTGATTTGTTCATTTGCTTCACACAAAGGCTTGTTGCCTCTGTGATGGCAGTTTTGATAATTCCCCATTGTTGCTCCACACCTCCTTCTAGCCTGTTTGCTACTGCTTTTCTGAGGCACTCTCCCATCTTGCCAAAGTCAGCCCTCCTAAAGTCCAGTACCCTCACTTTTGTATGGCTTGACTCTGTAGCTGAGTTTAACGTGAACCACACTGTTTGATGGTCATTTGTCCCCAGATGGCAACCCACTTCTAGATCTGAGATCCTCTCACTGCCCCCGCTTGAGAGTACGAGGTCTAAGATTGCTCCTCACGAGTGGGTTCCGAAACTAGCTGTCTAATGCCTGCCACCTGTAGGGCGTCAAGAATGGCCCTGCTCTTGAATGTCGCTGCAGCAAATGTGCTCCAGTTAACATCTGGCATATTCAGGTCTCCCATCAACAGTATCTCCCCTTTCTCTGCCATTCTAAGAATGCCTTCTATCAAATCCTTGTCCATTCCTTCCCCCTGACATGGGGGTCTGTACACAACCTCTGTGCGGATTGTGGTGCCCTTTCCAGTCTCCAAGGTGACCCACAGTGCCTCCTCTCCTCCCTGTTTACTCTTTTGTTCAGTTGCTTTTATCCCATCCTTTACATAGAGAGCTACTCCTCCCCCTCTTCTCCCCTGCCTGTCTCTCCTGTAGGTTATGTACCCTGGTATGTTAACATCCCAGTCATGGTTCTCTGTATACCATGTTTCTGTGACTGCTACGATATCAAGGCATCCCTCTTCCATTAAGGCCATCAGCTCAGGGAGCTTGTTGCCCAGACTACGGGCATTGGTACTCATTACCTCCATTTCCTGATGGCCTTACCCTTTTGCCCCATCCCTGTCCTTCTTGCCTTTGTCACTTTCTTCATTTACCCCTGCCCTTCTCCCTATCGACACCTCTATGTTGGTGTTTGCCGCACTTACTACTGTGATTATTTGGGGGGGGCTAGGATTTTCCTGCTCCTTTCCAGTGCCTCCCCCCTTGGCTAGTTTAAAAGCTTGCCAATGAAGCATTTAAACCTATCACCTAGGATCCTGGTTCCCCTCCCAGACAGATAGGGGTGTGTTATTCTATGCAGGTCAGCTGAAAGCCTGATATAAGTGTGGCTCCTGTACTCACTTAAGCAGTCTTTGTGACCAGGTGAAGTGTAACCTCTGTCAGAAACTGGGTCACACTAGTGGGAATTGTCTTAATTAGCTTAAGTGTAACCTGTTTGACTCTATGGGACATACATATCAGAGTTGTACATGGGTAGCTCATAACCAATCAGGCTCCTCTGACAATGTTGAACAGCACCTGCTGATAGCTATACTGTAGCTCAGTGTGATTCTTTTCCCATCTCCCCTGGCTAGTCTGATGTTCATGCTATGCTCCCCCCCCCCGCTGCTGTTCCCTGAGAACCTGCCTTACAGATGGCGGCAGAACTTTCTTCCCCTCCACAGCCTTCACATACTGGTATTGAAGTTTCTTCTTCTGAGTAGATGGTTTTGGGAGAGACTTCTGTAGTCATGCCCCCTTCCCAAGTTAGCAAGCAATCCTCTAGACCGTCGCAGGTTACTGAACAACCAGCCTCTAAGATGTCCACAACTTCAGATTTACCTTTAAGTAATAGGTACGAGGCTGTTCTGTCCTCAGAACTTTCAGATGCTGATTCGGAGGGTTCTTCCCTGTGGTCTTCACAGGTTGACCCCCCTTCTGAATCTGAGGTTCATCAGCCACCTCCTGTGGCACATCAACGTAAATCCCGAAGGATGAGGAAAAAGCGCCCCGATTGATTCTTGATTGTTAGCTTTCTCTCTGCCTCCATGTTCCCTCTAATGTTGGGAACCATGAATGTGAATAGCATTAAGGGTCATAACAAGAAGCGTATGGTCCTGTCTTATTTCCTAACCAGCTCTTTGCAAATAATTTTTTTACAAGATAGCAGATTACACACTATTGCGGATATGGAACGCGCTACTAAACTTTGGCATGCTGGTCCTTCATACTGGTCCATTGGTTCAGATGTCTGTTCAGGAGTGGGGATTTTGTTTCGGTCTGACTTGCAGGTGCATTTACTTAAATTAATTGATTTGATACTTGGGTGTGTTTTAATACTAGATACTAAAATTAATAACTGTTACTATTGGTTTGTTAATGTTTATGCACCTCAAACTAAGGCTGATAGAGTCTCTTTATTTAAAGATATTCAGCCTTATTTGATATCTTCTCAGGCTGTGATTCTGGGAGGGGATTTTAATTGTGGACTTGATAAACAAGATATGGTTGTGCAGTCCACCACTACTAAGGTATTCTGTGATATGTCTACTTTGAAAACTGTGATTTCCACATCTAATTTGAAAGATGCTTATCTGTCTACTCACCGAACAGTACATCTGACCTTTCAGAAAGGTCACCTGGCCACTAGGATTGATTTTTTCTTTATTTCTGCATCATTGACTATTTCCTCCATACAGGTCAAAGAAATAGAATTTTCAGATAATAAATTATTGCATTTACTGTATGTTTAGGGTCAGAGGTGGCATTTTCTTAGGGTCCAGGTTACTGGAAATTTAATTCTTCTCTTTTGTCCCAGGTTGTTGTTTTTTTTGTACAGAATCTCCAGTACTTTGTTGCACATAAATGTTCAGTGTTTGACATGTTTGACCCTCCTGTCCTCTGGTGGGAAGATGTCAAATTGGATACAAGACGGATGTTACAATCTGAGAGTAAAAGGCTTCATAATACTGCTTATATCCAATACCTTACTCAACGTAAACACCTACAAAAACTGCAGTCTCTAGCCAGAACTACCTCCCATGATTGCAAGGCTCAAATTCAAGTGTTGCAACATGATATGCAAGCTTTTCATCTCAGGCAGTCTGACAGTTTGAAGAAACATCAAAGTTTTGACACTCAGGGGAAAGCTGAGGTGATCTGTTCTTATTTATATTGTCGAAACACTGTTAAGCATAAAGTGATGGATAGTCTAAAGGATTTAGATGGGTGTGAATACACTGACAAACAGAACATTTTTAGGATAGTATCCCAGCACACATCTTCTCTTCTCACTATATTCTCAGTCACCTGCTACTCTTGATAAATTGTTATCTGCTTCTCACCTTGTTTGTCCCCCCGTATTTGGTGACTGAACTCACTGCTGACATTTCTGCTTCTGAAGCTGAGCAAGCTATAAAGTCTTTACATAATAATAAAGTTCCGGGATTAGATGGGCTCACTCCTGAATTGTATAAAATGATTGGACCACTGATTTCTAGGGAACTACTGGTGGTGTTCACCTTTTTGTTGAATACTGCTTCTGTTCCTTTGGAAATGGCAAGGGGCCTTTTGTTTTTGTTTTTTTTTTTTTACAAAAAGGGGGATAAAACTGATCTGACTAACTGGAGACCTATTAGTCTTCTTATTACCGATTTTAAGATTATTGCAAAAATGTTACATACCAGATTGTTGCAGGCAGCAATACATCTTATTTCTCCTACTCAAACCTATTCTATCCCTGGGAGGAGTATGAGTGATCATCTTCTTCTCTTACGAGAACTCACTGAAAGAGATAACGCTGAAGGTTTATCTGGGTTTCTCCTGTCTTTGGATCAGAAGCAAGCCTTTGACACTGTGGAACATAGTTATCTCTGGGATGTGCTTGCTTGGTATGGTTTACTTTTCTTTTTTGGCTAAAATCTCTGTATGCTGTGGCTATGGTGTCCCCACTTATTAATGGCTGGGTGGGACCCATGATTCCTGTCAAATGTGGGATTTGACAAGGATGCCCTCTTAGCCCTCTCCTTTATGTTTTTAGTATTGATCCGCTTTTGCGGGCCCTAAATTCTGCACCTTCTTTGACACATATCCTTATAGATACTTATGTTATTCCTTATGTAACCTTAGCTTATGCAGATAATAATAAATAATAATAATAATAATAATTTTATTTATAAAGCACCTTTCAAGATGTCAAGGTGCTGAACAATTTCAAACAATCCAAAACTCTAAATGAAATCATAAAACATCCATAAAAATCAGCGTATCATCCAGATATCATATAAATAGTAAAATCAAAAGAGTAATACAATAACTTAGGTATCTAAAAAGGCCATATTTCATAAATATGTTTTTAAATCTTTCTTAAACAACTCCATGGAGGTGCACTGCTGCAACCGGCATGGTAGAGAGTTCCAAAGAGTGGAAGCAGCATGTGAAAACGCTCTGCTGCCGGAGAATTTTAAACTCAGTCTTGGAATCTCTAACAACCCCATGTCGGCCGAGCGGAGTGATCGGTCAGGGCAGTAAGGAACCAGAAGGTCTTTCAGATAGGCTGGACCCTGGTTGTGAAGGGCTTTAAAAGTCAATAAAATGACTTTAAAGGTGATCCGCCACTGCATAGGAAGCCAAAGCAGTTCACGCAGCACGGGAGTAATGTGACAGGACCTACTTGTCCCAATCAATACCCAGGCTGCAGCGTTCTGCACCAGCTGTAGGCGACAGATTTCAACCCCAGAAAGCCCAAAGTACAGGGCGTTGCAATAGTCCAAACATGAAGAAACAAAAGCATGGACCAAGGTAGGCAGGGAGTCAGATGGAACAAGGTGCCTAAGCCTGACAATGTTCCTAAGATGATAAAAGGAAGTCTTGACAACAGCTGACACCTGAGATTTCAGAGTCAGCTTGTCGTCAAGAATAAACCCAAGGCTACGCACCCGTTCAGAGGATGGAAGAGATACACCACCAAGGAAAATTCAAGATGGTGCACCAATACATGGCCTCTCAATCTGACCACCTGGGTCAACTACCAGAACCTCTGTTTTCTCCGAGTTCAACTTTAGCCGACTAGAATCCATCCAGTCTTGGATCTCCCCCAGACAATTATTAAACACCGAGAGAGCTCCATCCTGGTCGGGTGCAAAAGACAGATAGAGCTGGGCATCATCTGCATAACAGTGAAACCTCAGCCCATATCGTCTTATGATACCTCCGAGGGGCAGCATATACACTGCAAACAACATGGGTGATAGCACAGAACCCTGAGGCACTCCACCCAACAAAGAAATTGGGTCAGAGGAAAAAATTCCCGACACAACTCTTTGTGATCTTCCGGTGAGGAATGGCATGAATCATTTCAAAATGGTTCCAGACATACCACACATTTGCCCCAGGCGAGCTAATAACACCATGTGGTCCACAGTGTCAAAGGCTGCAGAGAGATCAAGAAGAACCAAGATAGAGCGTCTCTTCTGATCCCTTGCCATCAGAAGATCATTCAACACCCGAACCAGCGCAGTCTCGGTGCTATGTCTTTTCTGGAAGCCAAACTGGAAGGATTTGTAGATATTATGGATGGTTAAATGGTCGTCCAATTGAACAGCTACGACCTTCTCAATAACCTTCCCAATAAAGGGGAGGTTAGAGATAGGCCGATAGTTTGAAAAACAGTCTGGGTCCAAGGAAGCTTTCTTCAAAAGAGGAGTCACCACTGCCTCTTTCAGAGAGCAGGAAAACTCGCCTAACTCCAAGGAGCCCCAGACTATTTGCACCTGGACCGGACCGATGATGTCAGAACAACCCAAAATGAGGGGAATCGGTCCGGGATCCAAACCACAACTTGTGGGACGCATAGTATGGACGATCCTCATAATATCCACGAACTCAGGTCAACAAAAGGAACTCCAGGAGAAATAGGGCACTGTAATCCCACGCTGTCCAAAAGCATCACCCTTAGAGGATGCCGGACCCAGGTTTGCCCTGATGTCGGCCACTCTAGTTGTGAAGAATAGAGCAAGCTCATCGCACTCTACCTGAGAAAAAGCTTTCCGAACTTGCAGGCAGGCTGGGTTGCACAGTCTGTCTACCGTTCGGAACAACTAAGCCGGTCAATTCTGGGCAACTGCAATCTCCCTGGACAGGAATTCTGCCTTCTTATGGGTGATTGCAGATTGATAGCTAACATAATGTTCCATCAATCTAGAGTGGTCGGCATCAAGGGCAGACCTGCACCAGCGATGCTCTAACCTTCGCCCCTGTCTCCGCATATCCCTCAAGGTCCCATCAAATCACGGGGATCTGGGGCGAAGGGATGGGGCACTCATGAACAGGAGCAATAGAATCCAGAGCAGTCATGATGGCCTTATTATAGACCAACACCAAAGCATCTGGACTATTGCTCACCGAAATGAAGGATGATAGGTCAAGGACCGCCGCTAGACCTTGTGGAGTAACATTCCGTAATGGGCGATACCTGACCATCTTCACAGGGGCTGGTCTCCTCGGGGGTGTGTGAAAATTGAACCTCACGATGTAGTTATCAGACCAGGCAACTGGTTCCACCCCCATGTCTGATGCGTCGATCCCTAGAAGGAAGACTAAGTCCAAAGAGTGTCCAGATTTATGCGTAGCAGTGGAAACCACCTGTGTAAAGCCCAAAGAAGACATCAATTGGAGGAAGTGATTACCAAAATTAGAGAGCTCATCATCAACCCAGGCGTTGAAATCACCCAGAACCATCAATCTGGGCGACTCCAACGACATGTCGATGAGGAAGTCTGCTACTTCCTGAAAGAAACATCTCCCATCTCCGGGTGGAAGGTAGATGAGCATGATTCGAACGCCTACACCTGCCATGACTGTACACTCAAAAGACCCAGCCTCACCCACTACTACATTCGCAAGACCCAATTCAGTCTTAAAACAGACTGCAACCCCCCCGCCCCTGCGATCCAATCCTGGGCGGTGTATCACCGAGTACCCGGCCAGGATCATTGCCTCCAGTATAGGGCCAGAATTTTCATCCAGCCAGGTCTCGGTGATGCAAGCCAGGTTGGCCGAACCAACAAGATCGGCAATAATAGCGGTCTTATTCCTAACAGACCTGGCATTGCATAACACCGTCCGAGTTGGACAAACTTCGAAGGTTGTCAAGCCTATCTGCCTACTGAAATCAGTAGTGCCCTTGGGTATGGATACCAGACAAGGCGAACCTCGATCAGGATTCCATTTCGCCCCAGGGCGCCTTCTGGACCCAACAACCCCGATACAATGAACTCGCTTGTTCATCCTCCCCCATTCACAAACCCCCCTCCCCAACTTCCCACGAGCAATACCCAGTGCTCTACAGCGCTGGTAGATCTCAAAATGCAAAGGAGGAGTAACAAAGGGGTGGAGGGCTCGAAGGGAGGAGGATGAATAGCGCACCGCCCTGGAGGCTAAAGGCCAGCACATGTTGATATATGACTGAAATACACCAAAAACCCAAAACAACTAAATTAACAATCAACCAAACAAATAAAACATAATAAATATAATCTAAATAAAGAGAAAATAGGTCTTCACCTACGCTATCTCCCTATTCCCCGGATTGCTCTCACCACCGGGAAGGAGGAAAAGGCACTCTCACTGCCTAACCATCATAGGAGATAACAGAGGCAAAACAAAACTCCTCCCAAGCTCTCTCACAACTGGGGGATGATATTATTTGATCTTCCCACAGCCAGGAAGGAGAGAAAATTTAAATCACAAAATAAAATAAAAAAAAAAAAATAAATAAACACATAAAACTTAGGGACACAAAGTTCTCTCACCACCTAGTGTCCGAAAGCTGTAATCAACGCTATCTCCCTATTTCCCAGATTGCTCTCACCACCGGGAGGAAGGAAAAGGCACTCTCACTGCCTAACCATCATAGGAGATAACAGAGGCAAAACAAAACTCATCCCAAGCTCTCTCACAACTGGGGGATGATATTATTTGATCTTCCCACAGCCAGGAAGGAGAGAAAATTTAAATCACAAAATAAAATAAAAAAAAATAAATAAATAAACACATAAAACTTAGGGACACAAAGTTCTCTCACTATCCAGTGTCCCAAAGCTATAATCAACAATCACTCAGTGCAGAGCTAAAATTAACACAATTAAATAAACATCAAAAAGTTCAGAGTTCCAGGATAGATCAGGCAGGAAAAGTTAAATAAAGCACAAAAAGAGGAGAACACCAACAGGTCACGAAGTTTAAAAAGTAGTTCAAGAGACCGGGAAACTGAATCCAGGGAAAGATCAACCACTCTCATGCCTCTTAACTCCCAAATAATGTCCTTTAAGAGGAGTCTAAGCCACCCTTACCAACGGACCATGAAGCATGCCACACTTGTAGCAATCCTCATGGCTCAAGGAGGTGGGGTACTCCAGCCAGCTCACCAACTAAAAAATACCCCAGCCCCCCATAGCGTAGCGAAGCTCCAAACAGACACCTACCGGGATATCAAAACAACAGAGGCTGGCACCAAATAATCCACAGGAGTGTTGAAAAAAGGCAGAATCCTGGTAAAATCACCAAGCAAACGAAAAACCACGGAACTCCAAGTTTATGAGCTATCCAGTGCTTTGATTTCTTGATTCCTTAACCTCAGCAAATCCAAATCACCCCAAAAGCCAATATTTGGGAAGGAATAAACCCAGTCAACAGCACTCCTGAGAGTAAGCCCACTGCAAATCCACCATGGTGTTCTATGTAACGGGGCTCTTCAAGCCCTATCCAAAAACTCTTCTCTACCACAAAATTCAGCCAGACAAGACTCATAAGTTTAATCGAGGATCTCAACGGTCTCCAGACAGAATCAGGCTCCACGTCTCCTCTAATATGCCAAAGAAGATCCCAGGGCAGTTTATCCTCGTGTATCCTCGTATCTGCACAGATGAAAACTCCTCGTTCCCCCCAGGCTCTACACTAATGTCTGAAGAAAAATTAAAACAAAACAAAAACCCGACCGGCATCTCTCCGCCAAGTGAAACTTGCCGCGACAATGAAGAACCGCCACCGAAATCGTGATATTCAAAAAACATGTAATGAAACGCAAAGCAAATTAAATAAATAACAAACTAAAAACTAAAATTAAAATGAATTTGAATAAATTCAATAGCAGCATGATAGCAACAAGCCCAGCCTGGCGGCCATCTTAAAATAGATGACCTTACTGTATTGATTGGTAACACTGAATCTGCCACACGGGTGATGGCTATCTATCGGTCCTTTGGTTCCTTATCTGGCACCTCTCTCAACATGCAAAAGTGTGTGGGGAGACAATTTGGTCGGCCACAGCTTCCCCTAGATTTGGTAGCAGGAGTTGTACTGTCCAGGGCTCCTATTAATATTTTAGGTATAGTTTTTGGTTACAAGGACCTGGACATCTTGAATTGGAGTCCTAAACTTTCCCAAGCCCAGAGGATGGTTAAGGCGTGGAATATGTGGCATATGGGAAAATTGAAAAAGAGCACATCTTGTTAAAACTTTTCTTTTGCCTCTTTTTACTCATATTTGTTGGTTATTTCCCCCCATTGATTGTTGGAAGCTTCCTTATTTAGTATTTTTTTTCAGGCTGTATGGGGTAGCAGGCTAAATCCTTTGAAAAGAAATATTTTGTATTTACTCAAAACTCAGGGTGGTCTGGGTATGGTAAATCCTGTGTTTTTTTTTCACGTGTTATATATTATTGTTAACCTCAGACTGGTATTGACTCATGTGAGGTCCTGGATACCTTCATATATCCTTACTTGTAGTCCTTGGTTCCCCCAATGGGAAGCTGCCTCGCTTTTGGTGCTCAGGTATTTGAATCTCTGTCCTCCTTATACTAGAGATGTGTTTGTCAAAATCAAGAGTTGGCAATTAACTGTTGCTATGGTACGAGGTCAACATAGGAAATTTTTATATAAACACATCATTTCAACTAAGTTCAGAGAGCTGACTTCTTTCCCCACTTGTCCTCCTGCTTTAACACAGGGTATGTTAGATTTCTTAAATAACTCTAGGATCCCTGAGAAAATGTAGGACATTCGTTGACTCTGTTGCCATAATCGATTGAATGTTAAAGAACACCAGAAGCCCAAACAGCTTTCAGAAAGATTTTGTTCTAGACCTCATTGTGTTCAGCAGCTAGAAACAATGTATCATTTATTTTTTTCATGTTCCTATATGGCTGGTTTTTGGTCTGTTCTGGCTGCTGTAAGGAATATGCCTCCTTTTAGTACTATGTCTATGGATATTTTATTGTATGGTTTCTTTAACTCATCCTGGCAAGCTTGGGATATGTCTACATTACAAGTTATTGTAACAGTGGTGAAATGGTATATCTGGAATTCTCAATGTTGGTTTACCCTGCAAAAGAAATCAGTGTCTCATTCTGACCTTGTGGAAAAAATAACTTGGGACCTTAAGCTTCTATAGAGGAAGGACCTGAATGTTTGTTCTGCTTCCTGGGTTTTTCAAGCATGGAGGAACCTTCCCTGGATCATTGACTCTGATGTGTCTGTTACCTGACCTCTTTAAAAGTATTTCCAAGTTGTATGATTTCCTGTTTTCTTGCTTGACCATTGGCCATTAACGCACCAGTTGTGTATATTATTATTCTTTTGCTTACCTGTTATTTTTTTCCTTTTACTGATTTATGTTTGCTTGTTCTGTATTTTCATTTTCTGTATTGATTTATTTTGTGTGATTTTCAATAAAAATTAAATACCCCTACTCATTTTCGATAAGTGCCATGGGATCTTTAGCATCCACCTGAACTACCACCAATCCAGGCAGTTGGGACCTTGGTTTAACATCTCATCCGAAAGACGGCACCTCAGAAGTGCAGCACTACAATGTCAGTATTGGGATATTAACCCAAGTGCCAGATGTGGGAACTGAACCCACAGTCCTCTGATCTCCCAGCCTCAGAGGCGAGCGTCCTACCTACTGAGCCACTGACACTGACAATGGTACAGGCCCACAAGGGCATGTAATGATTGCAGGGGAGAGGGTGGCAACAGTTAGGGAGTGAAAAGCAAAACACCATGATGGTGCCAGGTGGGTAAGCAAGAAGTGTAGGTGGGAGCCAGGGGGACATGGAAAAGGAACTAATGATAGGGGGGGAAAAAACAGGGTTAGGATAGAAGGAACAGTCAGGTAAGTTCTTATAGGCTGTAACATTGCCCTAGAGGGTTGGGAAAGAAGTACCAGTAAAGGGATGCACTGGAGCAGATGGAGCTGAGGCTAGGGAAGGTGACATCATGGGAAACAGTTCAGGATTCCTTGATAGAGCAAGAATAAAGTGCTTTGAAGGCTGATAGTTTGATTGTGTAAGCCAACTTCAGGGTTCTTTGCAAGTTGTTCCAGAGAGAGGGTAAAGCGTGAGACATGGCAGACCTGCCAAAGCATGACTTGAACTTTGGTACTGCAAGGAAGCTAATGGAGGAACTCCTTAAGGCATATTTACATATCACACATAGAGGAAGACCATCCATGATGTAATGAGGCAACATCTTTGTAATGGCACAAAATGTCCAGAGAGCTGTATTCCTCTGTCTTCTGTAGTTAAGGGATGACCAACCTATTGCGATGTAAAGGGAGCAGTGATGTGTGGAGTATGGGTGACCAGTTATGAATTTCAAGGCCCGATGGTAGATTGTGTCTAATTTAGCCAGGGCAGACACGGGGCCTTGGCTGTAAAGGAAATCTACGTAGTCCAATAAGGTAAGGAATGTGGTTTGGACCAGTCTTTTCCTGGCATCCAGTGTTAGAAAATTTTGGATCCTATAGAAGAGGCCAAGCCTTTGCCTAAGCTTCTTTAAGAGATCCTCGATGTGATCGCAAAAGGAAAGCTTTTAGTCTATCCACATCCCCAGGTATTTGAATTTAGTAACATATTCTAGTGATTTGCCAAGAAAAGTGAGGATCTGGGGAATATTACCTTGAGTTATGGGGTTATTGACATATGAAAAGGGAGAAAAAAGCATCGCCTTTGCTTTTCTGGTGTTCAGGAGCAGTTTCTGGTGCAGTAGTTGAAGTTGTAGAAGATTAAATTCCCATTGCAGATCCCTACAAGCTGCTTCCGGAGAGGGTCTTCCAATATAAAGTACCGTGTCATCGGCAAATAGGTGGACGTTAGCAGATTTGATGTCAGCATCAATATTGTTAATGTAAACTGCAAAAAGCAATGGACCCAGTATAAAGCCTTGCAGTACGCCCCTCAGTAGAGGTTTCAGGGATGAGAATTCCCCTTCAGCCTTGACCTGCTGCTGTCACCCTGTTAGATAGTTTAAGAACCACCTCAGCAATGGGGGGGGGGGTCGCAGCCGATGTTTCTGAGGGAGACAAGGAGCAGCTCATGGTCAACCATATCGAATGCCTTGCTTAAGTCTAGATATACTGTGCAAACTAAGTTCTTCAAATCCAAGGCACACTGCCAGTCATTGGTGACCTTTGTAAGGGCTGAAATAGTTCTGTGATGAGGCCTAAATCCTGACTGATAAGGACTGAGCAAATTCCCACTTTCAAGGTAGTTCCCGAGCTGCACACTCACTATTTTCTCCAACAGTTTGGAAAGGGTGGGGGAGTAGGGAGATTGGTCTATAGTTATTCAGGTTGCTGGGGTCTCCTGATTTAAAAAGGGGTATTACGGGAGCCGTTTTCCATAAGGGAGGAATATCGCCCTGCAAAAGGGAGATGTTAAAAAGGAGCACTATGAGTACAGCCAGGACATGAAGACTAAGCTTCAGGAAAAATGGGTCCAATTTGTCTGCCCCTGCACTCTTCCTGGTATCCAACTGTAGGAGGAGATCCTCAACTTCTCTCAGGGTGGTAGGCTGGAGGGAGAAGGCCATGCTTGCGACTGGATCTGGTAAATCCAGTGCTCCAAGACTAGAGTGGAGGTTATTGACGGGGGGGAGGGGGGCATCGAAAGTGAGACCGGCAATAGCAAAATGGTTATTAAAAGCGTCGAGGATAGTCGATGTATCCGACACCGAAGTTGTGCCAATGACGCTTTTGTGGGTAAGTTGCTCATAGCCATGTGCCCTTGAATATCCTTGATGATTTTCCAGAAGTTTGCCAAGCACTTGGTGGAAGCATCCAGTTCTTTGTGGAAACAGCTAGCCTTAGTCTCCCTACTCAGATTGGTACAGTGGTTTCTAGCCTTACTGAATGATGTCCAGCCATCTGGAAGTTTTGATTTCCGAGCTTTTTTCCAAAGCCAGTCTCTCTGCAACAGGGAGGCCTTTAATTGGGCCGTAAGCCAAGGACATGATTCATTTTTAGAATGAATCTGGACCAATGGTGCATGTTTATCCAGAGCCCCAACATGATTTCCTGGAAGATATCATCGGCTGCAGGCACTGAGTTGGCCAAGTAAAAATCCTGCCATCTCAAGGAATCTCACATATCAGAGAGGAATGCGTAGATATCAAAATTATGCCGTTTCCTCTTGAGTGAGAATTTGGAAAGGGATGGTAGTTTTGGGGTGGATCTTACACCTGCTATAATATAGTGGTAGCTGAAATCCGAGAATAACGCCCCTGCATGTGAAAACAGATGGGGTTTGCTTACTAAAATGAGATCTAGAAGTGTGCTATTTTTAGGGCACTTTTTGTTTGGACGTGTTGCTTCAGAAATGAGTTGGGAAAGACCAAAGGAGTTGCAAATAGTCTTTAGGGGTAAGGAACTATTGGAGTACCAGTCCATATTGAGGTCCCCTAGCATAATAATCTCCAATTGAAGGGATCCCATCATATTAGTTATATGGTCCAGAAATTGAAGCCCCGCAGATGGAAGGCTATAACATCCTAGGATGCATACTGAGACAGAGTAAGATAGCTTGACATTGAGAGTCAGGCTCTCAACTTCCTTTGGGAGTGAGGACGATTCTATAACTGATGCAGACAGTTTCTTCTTGATATAGATGGCAACTCCTCCTCCTCATCTGGTAAGCCTATCAGTTCTGAACAGGGTATAAGATGGGATATTCACCTCACTATCTTGGGTACCAGGTCTGAGCCAGGTCTCAGTGACCACGTGTATATTAGGCATTGTATGGGAAGTCAATGCTTGAATAGAGACAAACTTTTTTAGTAGGCTGCACACATTAATATGCCTAAAGCTCAATCCTTTGATACTGGCTAGGTTGGCAGGCGAAGAGATTGCTGCAGGAGGACCAGGGTTGATTTTGACATCACCAGAACATAGCAATCAGAGCAGCAAGATTCTCTTGATAGTTTCAAGAAGAAGTCTGTGAGCTTTAGGTGATACTCGCTTAAGGTTGCTATTACATAGTTTCGGTCGGTTCCGAGATCAGCTGAGAGAGGTTAAGGGCTCCAATTTCATTACATATTTTGGTTGTTTTAGGTGACACCAAGGATGTATAGTTTCTCAGAGTGAGAAAGGGCAGTGATGAAGGTTAAGAGGTCAAGCGTGATAGAGGGCTGGACGATAGGGCGACTGTAACTGTTGGCTATAAAGATAGGAAGAGTGAATGGCAGGGTCACATGACTAGCTACAGCATTGTGAGTCACTAGATTGGAGGATGAGTAAATAATGGAATACTGGAGGGAGGTAAGAACACCACCACCCCTGTAAGCACTGTCTTGTCTTAGGAGGACGTAGCCAGGAATGGAGACTGAGTGGTCCGGAGTCGTACTCTTTAGCCATGTTTCCATGATGATTAGAATATCTGGTTTTAGAGTGGCTGCCATGGTTTGTAGGCCTCGGAGTTCAATTTTTAGCAGCCAAGTATGGATATTTAGATGTAGGATCTTGAAACCCTTAGGGAGGATGGAGGGAACAGTGGAGGGGATGGCAGTAGATGAGGAAATGCCTGGAATGCAAGGAGCAATTGAACTAGGGTGGGGGTGGATGTCCTCAGAGGAGGGCAAGAGTACAGTGAGGATGAGGAAGTGAAGCCTAGGGGATTTGGAAGGAGATGACGAGGAAGCCAGGAGTTTGGAGGAAAAAGGAGCAGGAGAGTATGGGAGCAGAAGATGAAGAACAGCAAAGAAAGTAGGCACTGTTAGCAATGATGCATGAGGAATAATAGAAAAACGAGACCATAGTTCAAAGGTGGAGGAGGGAGCAATAGCGAAGTGTAAGTAGGGAATTGGAGATAGTAGCTGGGGGGGTGGTGTTGAGTTATTTGGGACTGGTGACTAGTGAGCAGCTGGGGCTGGTAGAGAGAGGGACAGGAGTCATAAAAGGGTGAGAGAGGAAATAAGGAGTTGCATCGTATAGGGAGGCAGGATTTTAGAAAACTAGAAAATTAGAAGACAGAAGGTTTAGCAAGCAGAGAGCAAGGCTGAGGGGACTGAGCTAAGGAAGGAGCTGAGCTGTGATTTAGATAGTGAACAGAAAGGGATCTAGATTACTGTATTCGATGTAGTACCTGCCAAGGGGATAGTAGGTATTTAGTCATCCACAATAGATAGGTCACCTGATGGCCAGGGTTATAAGTAAATGAGTCCAGAGAGGGTGGGAGGGTGGGGCACTGGTGGGAAGTAGTCTGTGTTCCTGGCTAAAGACGGTAGCATGGGCAGCAGCTTCAGAGGGGCCAGATGCACTGCTAAAGGTCCAGGAGGGCTGTAATCTCTGGAAGGCTTGGGAGGGTGACAGCTGTCTCCCAAGGTGGACTTGCAGACAGGAGGAATCCTGGAGGGCTTGGGCTGCAGTGGAGCACCTGCTCAGGGGCTCCTCTGAGGAGACAGGAGACGAAAGAGGAGAATTAGTATAGAATTGGGCACGTGGGCGGGGGTAAATGCAGACTCTAAACTGGGAAAACTTACTTGATGAATAGGTTCACCAAGGGACAATGATAATAGGGCACATTAGAAGATAGTAGCAACACAATAGGAGGGGGGTCTTCAGGGCAACTTTGGAGGCACCAAGGGCAGCGGAAAGGAAAGCGAGAGAATAGCTGGAGGGGGAGCAATTTGCAAGACAATTGAGTGCCGTTCAGACCGCAATCGTAGGCCACAAAGGCTGGGATGGTTGAGAGAACTTTAAGAGCAAGGAGGGGTAATTGGGAGGATTTTGGAGGTGCTAAGGGCAGCAGAAAAGCAGGAACAGGAGACAGGCAGGGAAGTGCAGAAGATGTGCTGAAGGGCAGTAGGAAAAAAACTTCAAACTTGAACTTTTAAACTTTGCTAATAAACAGTTAGAGGCTGGCCCAGTGGCGCTGAGGGTGGAGGCGCTGGATGCCACAGCTCACGCCACACCGGCGACCCGAGTTCAGGAGCGAGCTCTGACGCCAGGGGTCGTCAGGGGAGGGAGAGGATCAAGAGCCTGATGGGCTGCTCCCCTCTCCAGAGGGGAGGGCTCCAGGCTGTCTGGCGTTCCAGTGACCCCCGGTGGAGAGCGGGGGTGCTGTAGAATGCGGACCACACTCTGGGGTTGCCATACACCATGGCTTCGGCGGGAGGGTGTCATGTTTGGGGGCGGGAGGAGGAGATAAATATGAGAAATCCCCTCCAGCCCAGATAGGCGACAGCCATCCCAATGCCGCTCTGCCACATGTCCAACGCTGGTTCCCTGCCACTGCCTCTTCTGTCTCCTCGGGCCCATTTAGGGGCTGGGGCTCGGGGAGAAAGTAATGTATTTGAAGATGGCAGGGTCCACAGCAGGTGGTAGAGCGAAGCTGGTGAGAGGAGAGGCCAGAGAGACAGTTCCGGTGCTGGGAGAGCAGGAAAAATAGTTAAAAAAAAAAAAAGAACAGATCAGGAATGCAATTATTTCACAAATGAGCTGTAACACTCTATGCAAGAGCATTGAGGCGGCTCTGTTACCAAACACTCTATATACCAATATTGTATGCCAGCTCTAAATGTAATAGATTTAGCTGTACATCAATGTAACACTAGGAAATTTAGGCAGAAGAAGGAAACCTAGTGAAAGATAAGTCTTGTACGGGAGTGCCAAAGTAATTTAAAAGTACTGTCCAACAGAAAGTAGCAACGAGAGAGATCAACCAATTGGGTTGCAGCGGCTAAACAGTGCTGTGATCTGGTTGATCCAGTGAGTCACTGTACCTGTTTGTGTTCCTGGCTGAAGAGGGTATGTAAGGCCTCTTTCAGCAGAAGAAGACAGACAAGCAACCTTGGCACATCAACCTTAATAAGACACTTACAGTGTATACATCCACTTCAGTGTGGCAGGAATAAATCACAAGGTGACATGGCAGAGTATGTACAGGTTAACACTGGTGCTCACACTGGTGATATATCTAAACTTTTCCATATACAACTAACCCCTCAGACACCGAGCAGGACTTTGATTGCATCACCCCCTTTAGTATGCCTCTTTGCAGATGACACAAAGATCTGCAACAAGGTTGATACACAAGGGGAGTGGTGGAAAGGCTAAGAAGGGACTTGGCAAGGTTGGAGGAATGGTCAAAGGTATGGCAGCTTAGATGCATTGTAAAGAAGTGCAAAGTAATGCACCTTGGAAACAAAAACCCAGGGGAAGAACACACAATGAGGGGAGGTACTAACAACAAAAATGGAAGGGGACCTGGGGGGAGTCATATCAGATGACCTAAAGGTAGGGAAGCAATGTGAGAAGGCAGTAAGGCGGGCTGGGGGGATACTGGGATGCATAGGGGCAGGCATTACCAGTAGAAAACAGGAGGTTGTCATCCCTCTGTACAGACAGTTGGTGAGACCCCATCTGGAGTAGTGCGAGCAGTTCTGGAGACCCCACCTCTGCAAGGAAATAGACAGGATGGAGGCAGTCCAGAGGAGGGCAACTAAAATGGTGCAGGGTCTGCACCAGCAGCCATATGAAGAGAGATTAAAGGAGCTTAATATGTATCCAAAGAATGACTCATGAGCTGTAAAGACAATGCACAAAAATCATTTGTTACCAATTGGGCAAATCATCATTGATTCTGCACCCCAAGATATTGCCCATGCTGGGTCTGTGACCCAAGCAGCAGTCAAAAAGAGTCTGTCAAACTCTTCTCCTGTTGTTTGGAATTCACAGCCTTCCACCAGCCATGCTCTCACTGAAACTGACTGCAAGTCTGAATCTGATGATAGTGAGTGTGGGGTCACCTATTATCAGTCTAATGAACTGAACCAGTTGTTTCAAGGGAACACCCCCTTCCCGTGTAATATGGGAGATGAGGCTGGACCCTCATGACTGCCTAATCCTCCAGCCCTCTCTACTACTCCTGTGCCCTTGAAAGTGAGGTGCAAATTGTGACTCTTTGTGTGTCTCGTGGAACTAATTGAGCCTCAAGAGACAAATCCTGACCATGAGAGCACAGCTGGTGACATACCAGATGAACCTGAAGTGTCTGAAGTTAATGATGCTGATGTTATGATGGACAATAATGCAAATGAAAATGATGATTCTAGCAGTATCAGTAATGTGTTACATGATTTAAATTCCATGGAATTTCCTCCTGATGATGAGCCTGGAATTTCAGAACAAGTTAATGAAAGTGTTCCTTATATTTCTGAACAGACAGCCAGTGCAGAGGCATCCCTTTCATCAGAAGCTGACTTACTGATGAACAATGAGGTGGGATTAATCAACCTAAATGCAAATGTTGAAAGGACTGAGCCTGCGCCTGGTACCTTCCCCTCCCAGAAAGTCTGAAAGAGCCACAACGCCTGCAGTGCACCTTAGTTATGATTCCCCAGGAAGGCCTGTAGATCTTCCCATGAATGTAGTTCACAAAGGGGTTTACATTTCTGAGGATTTCTTTATGGACACTGTGCTTATTTACTGTTTACATGTTGTAGTATTTGAAATAGAGAAGTTTGTTTAACCTGCTTTCCTTGCAGCTTATCTTTCTAACTGCAAGCCACTATGTTAGGTCTGGAACTTCCAGTATTTGGACCAATCAGACTCTGGGGGCCTAAAATGGATCCTGGCCCAAGTGGCTCATGGGAAGGAAAACTGTACTTTTTATAGTTTTTAGTTTGGCGCCAAAACTAATCTGGAGGGGGGGGGCCCGAACTGTAACTGACAGCTTCCTCAGCCAACCTGCATCCTGGATTACAAGGGAAATCCCCAGTGCTACATGAGACAGTGGATCAGTTAGAGTTGGAGCTTGAAGTGTGAACAGCTTGAGCTTTTGAGCAGCTGCTCCCTGAACGGAGCGTTGGGGAATTGGCAGGGAGAGACCTATCTCGCCTCACTGCCACATTTCTCCTGCTTGGGACTGTCTGATAGCAGAAATCAGATGTGTTCCGATTTAAAGTAGGAATTGCAGCAGAAAGAAAAAGAAGTTTACCAGTGACACTTGCGTTTTGGAACGAAGGTTTGCTCCTGTGAAATGATCGGCCCAGCTTGTGAGCGAGACGAATTTAGGGTCGAGAGGTTTGCTCAGTGCAGCTACTGAATTAGCAACTGGACTGTATGCGAACTGTATAAAGTTAGTGCTGCTTATTTTGAATGTGCTGAAGGGAGGTGGCAGGGAAGTACAGGCCCATCAGCCTGACATTGGTGGTGGGCATGGTGATGGAGGGCATTGTCAAGAAGAGGCTAGGGGGGACCTGAAAAAGTCAGGGTGCCTGGACGATAGACAGCATGGATTCATCCCGTGGAAACCATGTCAGACAAACCTTGTGGAGTTCTATGACTGGGTGATGAGTGCCTTGGACCTGGGTAGACCGGTGGACGTCCTCTGTCTTGACTTCAGCAAGGTGTTTGACTCTGTTCCTCATGGAGGCCTGTTGAATAAGCTGGGTGAAATGGGGGTGGGGAACCAGATGATTAGATGGATAGGCAATTGGCTCCATGACTGGACACAGAGGGTTGTGGTTGGCGGGATAGTCTCATCCCCAAGGAGGGTCATTAGTGGGGTCCCTCAGGGATCGGTCCTTGGGCCCCTCCTGTTCAATGCCTACATCTCTGACATAAGGAAGGGTATCAGGAGTGAGATGAGCCTCTTTGCGGATGACTCAAAACTGGGGGTGGTGGTGGATGGGGAGGAGAAGGAGAGGGTGGCCCTACAGGGGGACCTGGAGGCTCTGGAAAGGTGGTCTAGAAAGTGGAAGCTGAGGTTCAATGCAGGGAAATGCAAGGTACTGCATCTGGAAACCAGAAACCCAGGCCAAGTGTACACCCTGGTGGGGGAAATGCTACAAGGCTCAATGCCTGAGAGGGACCTGGGGGTGGTGGTGGTGGTGGAGGATGTCAAGATGAACAACTCTGAGACTTGTAGGAGGGCAGCAGCCAAGGCCAACAGGATGCTGGGATGCATCGCTAGGGGGATCACCTCCTGAAAGAGGGAAGTGATACTCCCTCTGTATAACTGGTAGGTGAGGCTGCACTTAGAGTACTGCATGCAGTTTTAGAGGCCACACTTAAAGAGGGACATTGAACTCCTGGAGAGTATCCAGAGGAGGGCAACCAAAATGATCTGGGGCTTGGGGGACAGGACCTATGGGGAGAGGCGCGAAGAGCTAAATATGTACACATTGGAAGAGAGAAGGGACCGGGGGACATGATTGAGGTCTTCAGGTACATGAAGGGATTAAATAGGGGAGGAGCAGTCAGGGTGCTCCGAAGGAAGGAAGGGGGCAACTAGAGGCCATGGTGGAAGCTAGAGGGGGAGATTCAGGGAGAAAGGAGGAAGAGGTGCTACTTACTGAAAGGGTGGTGGAGCCATGGAATGCGCTGCCCAAGGGGCTGGTGGAGGCAGAGACGGTGGAGGGGTTTAAGAGGGGGTGGGACAGGTACAGGGGAAGGGTTCTGGAAGCAAAGTCCTGTGCAGCAGGAATATCCGGGACTGGGAAGGGAGAAGCCAGAGAGGGCGAGGGGAGCAGTAAGGTCAGCTCCCAGGGTGGGGGCTGACCAAACAAGCAGACACGAAAGACCGTTAGGCCTGTTCTGCTAGCATTTTAGTATGTTAGTATGTGTTTCGTGGGTCAAGACCTGCTTGTCTACGACCCAACCTGTTATGCCAGCTGAAGGCTTCACCAGCAAGAAGATAAACCTTGCTAATCTGTTCTTTCTGTCTGGGCCTTTGCAAATCCAGCCCAGACCGACTGCCCTGCACCAGAGACTGTCATTGGTGGGAAACTGGCTTCGGGGATCCAGCTCCTGTGCAACAACAACTCACAGGTTTCGGCCACCTGGAGGAAAGGCTGTGAAGAGGAGGTGCGTCGTGTCGTTCCTGCTTCCCCATGCTCATCGGTGAACACCACGAGGTCTCCATATCACCTGCCTTCCTACAGAAATCTGGTAGTGTGAATATAATCAGGGTGGCTCCCTGCAACGAATGTTTAAATCATCTGTTGTATCATCTGACTGCATTTACTTTCTGGGTTTTCAAGAGACTGAGCCAATCAGCTCAGATTACAAATAGCTTGTTGTTTTGCATGCTATCTGTCTTTCCTAACATCAAAGGCCCCAACATCAGTTGCAATGCTGGTCACCCCCAGGCACGCCTCTGGCTAGCCAGATATTCCATCCTGGGTACCCAGTGTTGTGTGATTGTCATTTGGGACTTTAAAGTGCATGCCAAACCTGAATCAAATCAGATTACCAATCATTTACCTAGATTCACCCCCAATCCCCCCAAAATGAACTGGACTGTCTGTTTTCAAGTTTAACCTGGCTAGTGTGCATACTATTAGTGTGGTTACAGTGTTGACAGCGTGCATCTGTATTGCTAACCTTACTTTACAGGGGGTCTCCAGGGAAATTGCTGCAAGTCCAACCCTGGTGGTAAGTGTGAAGGGTGTGTGCATATTATTACTGTGTTATACTGATTGTGAATTTACTGCTATACCAGATACTGGGCCACTAGGAGAGCTGGTGGGTGGTTATAGCTTCCCAGAGAGCTATAGCAGAACAGGTAGACACCCCAATACCTTTACTCAGGGGGGGAGGCACCTTAATACTGAATCCAGGCCGCTTAATCTGTGCTCTGACATACAGGTAGGGATAGTAACCTTGGCGATAGTGCCACCTAGGGGTTATATCTAAATATGCTAACATGCAGCTCCGTGTAACTGTGATGTAAGTTGTACCTGCTTTCTGGCTTTTTTTTGATACTTTTTATTTATGGATTATCAAATTACAAGTAGTAACATGTAGATATCATACAATAGTACACATGCACAACAGTAGGCAGAGAGCTACAATGTCTATTCAGATTAATCAAACCAACGAGGGACACCAGCCTATACTGGCAGGATGGTCTGCATCTGTCCAGGAAGGGAACAAGTCTGTTGAGCAATCGGTTTAAATGCTTCATTGGCAAGCTTTTAAACTAGTCAAAGGGGGAGGCACTGACAAGCAGCAGGAAAATCCCAGCCTCTCCCTACAAAACAGGGTACTAAATGAGAAAAAGACTGAGGTAGAACGGTCAGTGGGGGATGCTGCAACAGAAGGTAAAGCCATCAAAAATGGAGAGCAATGAGTACTAATGCCTGTAGTCTGGGTAACAAGCTTCCTGAATTAGTGGCCTTGATGGGAGAGTAACATCTGGATATCGTGGCAGTCACAGAAACATGGTACACACAAAACCATGACTGGGCCATAAACATACCAGGATACGCTTGTCTACAGGAGGGACAGGGAGGGTAAAAAGAGGAGGAGGTAGTTCTTTACATAAGGGAAGGAATAAAAGCAACAGAACAAAAGGGTAAACAGGGAGGAGAAGAAGCACTGTGGGTAAATTTGGAGACAGGCAATGGCACCACAATACGCACAGGGGTTATATACAGACCCCCTTCTCAGGGGGAGGAAATGGACAGGGAAATGATAGAAAGTATACTTAGAATGGCAGAAAAAGGGGAGATATTGATGATGGATGATCTGAATATGCCAGATGTTAACTGGAGTGCAGTTGCAGCTGCCACTTTGAAGAGTGCAGTTATTCTAGATGCCCTACAGGGGGCATGCCTTAGACAACTAGTACTGGAGCCCACTCGAGAGGGAGCAATATTAGACTTGATTCTCTCAAATGGAGATGGAGAGAGGATTACAGATGTAGAAGTGGGTAGCCGTCTGGGAACTAGCGACCATCGAACAGTATGGTTCACAATAAACACAGCAATAGAGTCAAGCCATACAAAGACAAAAGTACTGGACTTTAGGAGGGCTGACTTTGCTAAAATGGGTGAGTGCCTAAGGAATGCACTAGCAAATGGGCAGGAAGGAGGGTGGAAGAACAATGGGGAATAATAAAAACTGCCATCACAGAGGTAACGAGCCTTTATGTGAAGCAAATAAACAAAACAAGACGATGTAAGAAACCACTATGATTCTCAGTGGAAGTGGCAGTGAAGGTTCAAGAGAAAAAGAAAGCATTCAGGAAGTACAAGGAATCGCAGAAGGAGCAGGACAGAGAACTGTATCAGTTAAAGCAAAAGGAGGCTGGGAAGGCAGTCAGAACAGCAAAGGCCCAAACCAAGGAAAAGATAGCCAACTAGTTAAGAAGGGGATAAAACCTTTATAGGTACATCAGGGAGCCGAAGGAAGACCAAGGGAGGGATAGTGAGGCTTAATAAAGGGAGGGAGGGAGGAGGGTGGGCAGAGGAGACTGTGAAAAGGCAAAGATACTAAACAAATATTTTTGCTCAGTATTTACAAAGGAAGAGGGGAGGACATAAAAACAGTAGTAACACGCTGGATACAGAAGTTGATACCAGCCCATTTACAGAAGAAAGGGTTCTGAAAGAACTCTTAAAACTGAAGGTGGACAAAGCAATGGGGCCTGATGGGATTCATCCCAGAATTTAAAAGAACTAAGGGTAGAACTAGTGACACCACTGACTACCCTTTTAACAAATCACGGAGGATGGGTGGTCACCGAGGACTGGAGGAGGGCAGATGTGATTCCCCTTCAAAAGTGGGAGCAAGGCAGAAGCAGGAAACTATAGACCTGTTAGTTTAACTCAGTGATAGGGAAATGATGGAATCACTCTAAAGGAAAGAATTGTTGAGTATCTAGAGGCCAGAGGGCACAGGACCCTAGGGCAGCATGGATTCACAGCGGCAGGTCATGCCAGACGAATCTGATAGATTTCTTTGACTGGGTGACCAAAGTAGTAGATCAGGGAGGGCTGTGACATGGCCTACCTAGACTTTAGCAAGGCATTTGACACAGTCCCACACAAAAGATTAATATACAAGTTAGCCAGCCTGGGAGTGGGTCCCAAGATGAACAGCCTGGGTAAAGAATTGGCTGGAGAATAGGACACAGAGAGTAATAGTAAATGGAGTCCACTCAGAAGAAAGGAGGGTTACTAGTGGGGTA
Source organism: Neoceratodus forsteri (assembly GCA_016271365.2). Classification (NCBI taxonomy): domain Eukaryota; kingdom Metazoa; phylum Chordata; order Ceratodontiformes; family Ceratodontidae; genus Neoceratodus; species Neoceratodus forsteri. The sequence continues at coordinate 301,689,744 of CM057458.1, read as the reverse complement.
CCGCAAGGTTCAGTATTAGGACCGGTCCTCTTCAATGTCTTTATAAGCAACATTGCAGAAGGACTGGAAGGAAAAGTATGTCTCTTTGCAGATGACACTAAGATCTGCAACAGAGTTGATGCACAGGGTGGGGTGGAAAGGATGAGAAGGGACTTGGCAAGGTTAGAGGAATGGTCAAATGTATGGCAGCTTAGATTCAATGCTAAGAAGTGCAAGGTAATTCACCTGGGAAACAAAAACCCAGGGAAGAGTACACAATGGGGGTGATACTAACAACAACAAAATGGAGAGGGACCTGGGGTAGTCATATCAGATGACCTAAAGATGGGCAAGCAATGTGAGAGGGCAGCAAGGAGGTTGGGGGATACTGGGATGCATAGGAGAGGCATCACCAGTAGAAAACAGGAAGTTATTATCCTCTGTACAGACAGCTGGTGAGACCCCATCTGGAGTACTGTGTGCAGTTCTGGAGACCCAATCTCCGCAAAGACATAGACAGGATGGAAGCTGTCCAGAGGAGGGCAACTAAAATGGTGCAGGGTCTGCACCGGAAGACATATGAAGAGAGACTTAAGGAGCTTAATATGTATAGCCTCGAGGAAAGGAGGGAGAGGGGACATGGATAGAAACTCTCAAGCACCTAAAGGAATCAACAAAGTCCAAGAGGGTAGCATCTTTCAAAAAAAGAGGTGTGCAAGAACAAGAGGGCACAATTTGAAGATAGAGGGGGCGGCTCAGAGGTAATTTAAGGAAGTATTTTTTCACAGAGAGGGTTGTGGATGCATGGAACGGCCTTCCAGAGGAGGTTGTGGAGTCAAAATCAGTGGTGGAATTAAAGCATGCATGGGATAGTCATAAGGCAGTTCTGGGGGGTTGGGGTAGGAAGAAGTAGGCTGCTGGTTAACTAGGATCTGCAGCTTATCCAGTAGGTAGGGAAATGGGCAGACTGGGTGGGCCAAGCGGTCCTTATCTGCCATCAAATTCTATGTTTCTATGTTTCTATGTTTCTAACGCTTTGAAGATACATTTCCTAAGCATAAGGGGATCACGTTAAGGGCTCAGGAACAGTGCCAGGCTTTATCACAAGGCGTGTTGTTTGGCGCCAAACCTGGAGTTGAACAAAGGACATTTCAGTTTTCCATGTGCCTTAAGAGTCGGCGCAACACTGAAAATGTTTTTTTTTTAATGTGCCTTTCTGCTGCCTTAATATACTGTTTATTGTGTTACTTAAGGTTACCTTAAGACTATTGTACAAGTATTGCGATCCTACAGCTGCCAGTGCTGGAAACTAAACAAAGTAGCTTGCCTTAAGTGACTGAACAGTCTCGTACTGCTGTGGCTCCCGCTTAAACTTTGAATTTTGTAACTGATTCGGCTCCTTTTTTTTTTTTTTTTTTTATTTAGTTGTTTAACCAGGTATAGCATCCCATTTTTAAAACAGTGCAGCCGGTTAGCCTACATTCAGTGCTTGCTATAAATGAAATACCTGAGCACACTGAACAGACTCGCACCGCTGTGGCTCCCGCTTAAACCTGAATTTTGTAACTGATTTTGGCTCCCATTTTTAAAGCAGTACAGCTGGTTAGCCTAGATTCAGTGCTTGCTTTAGATGAAATACCTGTGCACACTGAACAGACTCGCACTGCTGTGGCTCCCGCTTAAACCTGAATTTTGTAACTGATTTCGGCTCCCATTTTTAAAGCAGTACAGCCGGTTAGCTTACATTCAGTGCTTGCTTTAGATGAAATACCTGCGCAAACTTAACAGAATCGAACCGCTGTAGCTCCTGCTTAAACTTTGAACACTGAACCTGATTTGGCTCCCATTGTTAAGCAGTGCAACTCAGTTAGACCAGTCAGTAGCATTATTCTTGTGTCCTTACCGTAGCCCTGCCTCTGGATAACGCTTATAATCTCCCCTCTCTCCTCATTTTCAGGGGTTTGTCCAGGGAAATCTGCACCGTGGGTCACAAGAGCTGGAGAGCCTGCCCTTCCCAGGACCTCGAGCTCAGGAATCGCCCCCCACTCCCTGGACTGCCGTAGGTACGCATCGCATTAAGGGGATCACATTAAGGGCTTAGGAGCAGTGCCAGGCTTTATCACAAGGTGTGTTGTTTGGCCCCGCCGCCCCCACCACCACCATTGGTCGGCTCTCAGTTTTATACTGATGGTCATGTGTGGTGCAGAACCAATCAGCCCACTTTTCCACCTGCAGGTTATATTTCCTCAACACTAGGGGGATCTTGCCTACAAACTCTGTCTCCCTTCCTACATCCCATGCACAACCATGCCTCTAGTAGTACTCTGGATAATTGTTTCACTCCTCATGCTACTATCTCCTCCCACTGCTGAGAATCTCTCCAGCACCTCTATAAATGGACATCTGCCAGAATCCCAGTCCCATCACGCACATCACACCATTACTCATAGCTTGACCATCTTATTACCGCACCCCACTAACATACCTCGCAAGCTGGACCACTCCACTGCCCCCACACCCACCACCAATGCCCACCCCCCTATCCCCTGCACACTGTGGTAGGTGGTCCCTCTCTATCCTAGCCATATCTGCCCTCAACTCACTACCCATCCCCTGCACTGCCCCCCCGAGATCCTTGCATCTGCACAAGTGACACTACCACAACCGCCGCAGTCTTTCTCTCCATCTTATTGCCCTACTCCTCATGCTCTCTGGGAATGTCCACCCTAACCCTGGGCCGGGACCCACTATGTCACCGCCGCCCCCTACTGGACATGGTCTCCGCATCGCTTCTATGAATATCTGCAGCCTCCCAAGGAAAACTGCAGCGCTCCAGTGCTGGGTCTCACAGCACACACCCGACATACTTGCAATAGTGGAGACTTGGCTCTCCCAATCTACTCCAGACTCTTTTGTCTCCCTCCCTGGCTTCACTGTATTCAGAGAAGAGCGGGTGGACAAGCATGGCAGCGGGTGTGCCGTCTATCTGCGTGACTCACTCCTGGGTCTTGCACTACCTACCCCTGAGCTCGGCCACGGGACCCAAGCCATCACCCTGAAAATCACCCCGCACCCTGGTCATGGCCCGCTTTACCTCACAACCACCTACATACCCCCACGGGCACAAAGTCTAGCTATCCGCTCTCTCACAGACTATCTCTCCACCCTGCCACACAAGGCTGAACAGCTCATACTAGGAGACCTCAATATCAACTGGCTTGGCTCCACTTCAGCACACATTAAGGACAACTTCACAGCCCTTGACCTATCCCAATTGGTCTCTCAGCCCACCAGATTTAACCAATCTAGAGGGACCAGCTCCCTCTTGGACATAGTACTCTCTAACCGACCACACAAAATCAAGTCTATTAATGTCCTAGCAGACTCCCTTAGTGACCACTCACCAATTCTCTGTTTCTGGTCCTCCCCCACACTCAGTCCTGCATACAATGCCACCCCCCATCACCGCTTCCGCCCCGGGGGCCTTAATAAGCTAAAGTGGCACCTTGCCCAGCTTGATTGGTCCCCAATCTCCCTCACAACGGATATAGATATTGCTCTAGCCTTCCTCACCAGTGCCTTCTGTAAGGCCTGTGACATCTTTGCCCCCATCACCAAGACTCGCCCCAAGAGGCAAAATGTTGCCTGGATTTCCCCCCTCTGGTCCAGCAACTGAAGCAACGGGATAACCTATGGCACATTGCAGTTGAGTCTGGCAGAACAGTGGACAGGCAAGCCTATTAAGCTGCTCGCAACCAATGCACCTGGGCCATTAGACAAGCCAAGGCCAGCTACTACCAAACCGCCTTGACCTCATCCTGGGGCTCTGCCCGAGCTTTCTGGGATAACATAAAAGAGCTTAATGGTAAAACCCGCTCTCCCCCCCCCCGGAGATGGTTATTAACAGCACAATTAATACTGACCAACCATGTATTGCAGGCTGCCTCAACACAGCATTTTCTGACCTAAGTGCGGTTCTTCCTGCCCACTTCTTTGACTCTGTCCTTACATCCAATCACCCAGCTACCTCCCGACCCCCCTTCCTCTTCAGGACAATCTCCCCCCATGACGCCAAACCTCTCCTCCTAAAAGCCTTCTCCTCCCACAACCCGAGAGGAGACCCCCTTGACTCCAGGATTTTCCGCCTAACACTGAATGTCATGTTAGCCCCCCTCACGGATCTCCTTAACCAATCCCTATGCCTTTGCCAATTCCCAAGTGCATGGAAACTGGCTGAAATTATCCCATCCATAAAAATGGAGACCGAACATTACCAAACAATTACAGACCCATCTCCATCCTCCCCCCCCCCCAAAGCCCTGGAGAAGACAGTATCCACCCAACTCATGGATTACCTATCTAAATACAACATACTATGCCCAGAGCAACATGGCTTCTGCCCTGGTCACAGCACCTCCACAGCCCTTTTGGAGTTCTCCCACCAAATACACTCTGCACTTGATGCTGGGGAGATCGCCAGGGCAGTGTCCATTGACCTATCTAAGGCCTTTGACACTGTGTGTCACCCACTAATGCTTGCTCCCTTCATCTGCTGGGACTCTCATCGGGCCCCCTGGACTGGTTCTCCAGCTACCTCCAGAATAGATCCCAATGGGTGAAATTAAATGGTATCCTAGCAACAACCCTACCAGTACGCTCCGGTGTCCCTCAAGGCTCCATCCTGGGCCCCACCTTGTTTAGCCTCTTTCTAAACACCCTCCCCAGCTCCTGCACAGGCAAAATGCTTCTATACGCCGATGACGCAGTCCTCGTCGCCTCATACCCCGACCCACTCACACTCCAGAGCTCCCTGCGACTCACCTTCAACCAAGCTGAAAAATGGTTCCTCGACCACCGTCTGGTTCTAAACCTTAAGAAGACGAAATCTATGATTTTTGCACACCGCCAAAGTAACTTCAGAAATGCTCCCCTTCATATCACCCCCAGCACACTCCACCCCCTTGAACAGGTATCAACATAAAAATACCTGGGCATCACCTTCGACTCGGTATTCTCCTTCCACACCCATCTTAACACTTTGTCATTGGCCATGAATGCCCGGATTGGTCTCCTCTACCACCACAAAGACTGCCTTCCTGAGTTTGCCCTGAGACTTGCTATCACTTCATCCATTCTGTCACTGGTGGATTATGGACTCCCTCCCTATGCAGCTGCCAACTCCACTGCCCTCGCCAAAGTCCAGACCTCTATCAACAAAGCCTGTAGGCTCCTGACCGGTGCCCACAGCAGAATACACACATGCCTACTCTACTCCGCCTCTAACATACTCACCTTTGAAGAACGGCTGCAATACCACACATGTATATTGGCAGAAAAGGCTCTACTTGGGCTTTGCCCCCCAAGTGTCACTACACCCCTTCAACGGGCCTCCCACCCGGTTGTCACCCACAATGCAACCAAAGCCACCTTCCAGGTGTCTAGAGCTAGGACCTCACTCTCCCAATGGTCCTTTCACCACAGAGCACCTGCTTGGTATAACTCCCTCCCCACGCACATCACAAACATCCCCAAAATCGGCCCCTTCAAAATAGCTCTAAGCAAATACTTCACTGACAATCGGAGCTGTACTTGTCCATAATAGTGCTTTCCTAGATCACCCTCTGAACCCATCTGCCCCGCTAGTACTACATACGTCCTAACCTACTTATAATTGGTTGCTGTAGTCTGCACGTCACGCACAGTACCCTGCGTGTGATACAGGGTTACTAAACAGTCTTGCATTTTTTTGTATTCTTGTTTTGTATTATTTTGTTTGTTATTCTGCTCTGCTGTATCTCACCTGTTTTGGTCACTGCAGTGCCTTGCTGTATACTCCTTTGCATCTCATCTGTATTGTTAACCAATGTCTTGCCACACAAATATGTTTGTCCCCCCCTCCCTGCGATGAGGTACCTTTGTAAATGAGTCTCTGACTCAAAGGTTTGTAAATCCTATTCATAAAATAAATAAATAGTAAATAAATAAGCCCTTCGCCCTCCAAATATTTACAGGAGTAAATTAACAGAGACAGTAAGCTCGTAGAAAATAATGCTCTCACCACAGAATAGTAATATCAAGATCTCTGCACTGAGCTTCTCCTCCCCTCGCAGAACTGAGAAATATTATGGGGGAGACCAAATGCAACTGGGATACTATACAGATATACAGATTGTCTGGGCTCGGTTAAGTTAAAATTGGATCCTGCCAGCCCATTGGCACAGCAGTTGGATTTCTGTTTGAGATGCTGGCGACCTGGGTTTGGGAATGGACCCGGGATGCTGGCGGGCCAGCCGGGGTGGGGGGGCTTGAGCATCAGAAGACTGCTCACCTTCTCCTGGGGGGAAGGGGGGATGGCGCATGGCACAAGGTTGACTCCAGGCAGAGGCCAGGTGCACAGCAATGCTCAGGGGCTCACTGACTAGGGGCGAGGCAGACATTGGCATGCGCCTAGATGTCTGTGGCACACCACACCCCCGAGGAGAAAAGGGAAAAAAGCTCCTAGGCTGACTGGATGATGGCTTATGGCACCTACAGACACCACAACCCCATTGCCAGCCATACCTACCTCAGCAGCTGCTCCCAGGGCCAACTGAGTGTGTGCTGGCTGCCCCACCAGTGCCTTCCCCCTTGGAGGAGGGGGACCCATCTGGCAAAGGGTTACGCTGGGTTACCCTGGGGGTGGTGGTTGCCAATATGAGATGGGGGCTGGGGGGCTGAGTGTAGGATAGGGTGCATAGGAGGCCTGAAGGAGTGTCCAGACCAGGGGCAGGAAAGGAAGCATGAAAAAAAATGTAATCCTGCACATACAGGCACCTCCAAGAAGTTGTGCAGGGGGAAGAAGAAAGCAGTAGGAGAACTCTGAGTACACAAACCGAGTGATGCACTTTAGTACACCAAATAAAAAACAGTCCCAGTGCAAGAAAGTCAGTAAACAAGCAGGCAGGAATAGGAATGAAAATATCAAACAGCAAGTAAAGCGTAACACTTAAAATTGAACTATCCTGCCTGCTGACGGCAATATTCCAGGAGCATCTTCAGGAATAACATTTTGAAACACGTCCCTGGGTCCCATCAAGCCATCCATTTGAAGCAGGGGAATCAGCCACAGCTCCACTGTGCTCATACTGGTTCCCTGTCCGAATCTTGATCCACAGCTTCTGACACCAATTAAGCAAACAGTTTTTTCAGAAAAACTAGCCGCTTCTTCAGGGTCTGTAAACCTGTTGGTTCTGCTGATAGGAAACTTGCAGCCATGCTGGGAAAAGCATTTGCACCTTCACCCTTTGGCCAACAAGGATTTTTTGACGATCTGTAACTGTTTTTTGCATTCCTGTATATGCGATAAGTCAGGAAAGAAGCCAAGGCGACTGCCTTCCCATATGATTTCGCCCTTGCTGCGTGCAGCTTGCAGCAAGGGAATTCTGGCCTCCGGTGTCGCTTTTTGGCTTTGACTTCCTAGACTATATTCAGGCTACTGTCTGTAAAGCAGTTTATTTAAATACTGAGAAATACACTTGCTATTGATAAAGACTTCTTTATCCATTTAATTCTGACTGCCATATTTGCACTGTATTACATTAACTTAATTTTTACCTTAAACTGTTCCGAGGCTTACTTGGCCTCCTGGGTAACTTCAAAATATTTTGTTCTTGCACTCTGTGCTGTAAATTAAAATAAAGGGATTTCATATAATAATTAAGTTTCTTCACTAGTTTGGTTCCTGTAATGATTCTTTACACTATTTGTTAATTTGGTTAGAAATGTTGTTATACCATTTAGAGATTCGTGAAAAGTTTTCCCAGGACCAGCTGTCTTGTGGCTGACAGAAGCCATCTGACCAAGTGCTACTACCTCTATATATTCTCCATAAAATGATTCAGGCTATACACCTAGGCGTCAAATGATGCTGTCTAGTAACCATGGTTGCGATGGGCTTACACATGATCAGTTACATTTACCAGGTATATAGCAGTTTAGTATATAATTGCTATGGTAATCTTTAGCACATGTGTATTTCCACCAAAAATGGACTTACATTTTTAAGCAGAGAAGGATCTGCTTCTTATGTAACCTAACAGACAGCATTTAGATTTTCATGTATTATGTTAAATCCACACCGAATAAGAAAGGTTAGTTATAAGTCTTCTTGTTGTACTAAACCATATCGCAGTTACAACTAAGTGGCTATCGGGAACTTCTATACTTTATTTTTTGTTTATTTGAAAACTGGTAACCAGGACAGGTGCACTGAGCTAAGGCTTATTTCCAGGTGTGACCTGGGGGAGGAGAAGGCAGAATAAGCAGCAGACAAAACAAAGTATCAAAACATTTGAACAAACATGAGGTACAATAAAATACAAAAATTAGAATAATTACCAAACAAATTGTATGTACAGATAATAAAGTTCAGAGAATGCCTAGCAGTGCATAGAAAATTGGCAACACTAAATAGTGGGCAAGAGAAGCCAGCCCACCGGCACAGCGGTAGCGCTACCGCTCGTGACGCCAGCAACCCGGGTTTGGGAACGAGCCCGGGAAGCTGGAAGTCTGGCCAGGGTGAGAAGGCTCGAGCATCCCAAGGACTGCTCGACTTCTCCAGGAGGGAGGGGGGACTGAGGCTCGGTGCTTGGCTGACCCCGGGTGTAGTCCCGAGGTATGACTAGCCCAGCCAGTAGTAGAGGGGGCCATGTGGTGGACGTCGACGTTTTGCACCTTGATGTCAGGGTGCACATCACAAGCAAAAGAAAAGAGCAGAAAATGGCCGGCGGCACTTCTGGGAGATGGAGCATCCGCCCCGATCCCCAATGCCTCCTGCCTGCCTCCAAACCAGCATCCCGACAAAACAAGAAGTACAGGGTGTACGGGCCCCACCTCAACCCTGCCTTGGGGTAGATCCAAGGCTCCATGGGGGATGAACCACTTGGAGGTAAGGCAGGAGACCGGGGACGTGCAAGGCATGGTGACTCCCAAACAGTGGAGTGCCACAGGCTGGGGGGGGTGATAAAAAGAAAGAAAGAAAATAAATAAATAAATAGTGGGCAAGAACATTTATGGCAACAGGAAAGTGTCTGGAATGTGAGGTAATTGCTCAACCCTGAGGAGAAGGGAGAGCAGTAAAGCTACAGGGGAAAGGGCATTTGACCATGGCAGGAGCAGGGAACCAGCTCTTTGCTATCTGGATGGATTAAGAGTCAGCCATGGAGGTATCAGGAAGAAGGGTAACAGAAACAGGTGGCGAGGGTTGAAGTTTCAACTAATGCTTGAGGGAGCCAGGTGATGGGGAGTAATGGAGGGAGGAGTGGAGTTTATTTTATTTTTTATTTATTTTATTTATTAGATCATTGGTTTATAGACCTTTGAGTCGAAGACTCATTTACAAAGGCACCTTGTCAAGACAGCAATACATCACAGCAAGCAAAACCACTGTAGATAATGATGGAAACCTGAGGGATAGTCATATTTAAAATATCTAAAATAAAATATCTGAAAAATGCTAAGCAGACTCAAAAGGGCAAAAAAGTAGCATCTTACAATAGAGGGGAACAAGGACACTATAAAACAACAAAAATAATAGGTCAATATTTTCACCATAACATGTAATACTGCTTTAAGAGTAGTTTGGCATGAAGTGTCAATGTGACCTAGGTTTTGCAGTTGACAGACACGCATGATTCTCATTATCATGTTTTACTTGTAACTGCTTTTTTCTGATCTAGAAAAAAAAAACACTTCACTCAGAAAGTCATGTATAAATATGGGGAGTGTGGTGAAATGATGCTAGCATTGGAACACCACTATTCTTTTCAATATATCTGTACAGCAGAGGGGCTCTGCATAGGCTCAGCTGTGTCACAGTTCACTGCTGTTCAAATATCTACTTGAGCGAGGCAATGGAGTAAGCCCAGCCCACTGTAAGTGACACGTAAGGAAGTGTGCAAGTCAAGCCACTTACACAAGACTTTTACTTCACTACTATACAAGGCACAGAAATGGACACCCTGACAAAACGGAGCAGATCTCAAAGTGGGCAGAACTTGATTGGTGAGCAGAAGTGCTAAATCTAGCTTTACAGACAGTACAGTTTTAAAATTTTATCATCCACATGTTGCTAGGGAGGTTAAGTGGTTCCCTGGCAAAGATTTAAAAGAAGATGTTTTTCATGTTATGTTGAAGTGAGTCACATTCCTTGGGATTTGCAGAGTGAAAACCTGGGCTCCAGTTTTTGGTGAATAATTTAGAGATAGCCAGGGTCACTTGATCTGTGCTTCAGTCCGATAGCAAACAGTGTCCAAAGTTGAAGGGCCATTGTCATTTAAATAATTTGATCAGCTGCTGTGACTTAATTTATAGAAAGTGCATAGTGCTGTTGGGGGATGGGGACTGTATTTCTCCAGTTCAGTTTTTGAGTAAAACAAGCATTTGTCAGTGCCGAACATTTGCTTGCAGGTATTTGCATTGGTGTTTAGCATTTATGCAGGCCCCCCCCCACCCCCCTCCAGTTGTATCCATGTCCCTTTAGCATCCATATCCCAACAGAGTACCTCTCTGCAACTACTCTTGCATCTGATCAACATTTCACCCTCATACTTCTTAAGTGTCTGTCTTAGGAACCCTAACATCCTGGGCATGCTCAAGGGTACAAGCCTGTGTGCAAACTGCGCAACCTGCGCTTGTAACACAGTCATTCAGTGGAATTATTTCACCAAATTTTCAACATAGGCATTTTGTCACCTCTGGTCATGAACACTGTCACTATGATTTTCTTACTGTGTACCGAACACTGATTTCCCACAGTGGCCACGCTATTCTGCGCCAGAAGTGTGAAAACACATTTCAGCCAGGATGTCAAAAATGACAGCTGTACTGCTCATAAGGAGGCATGGGAAAATGCAAATGTTGAAAATCTGTAGTGAAAATATGACAAATTCATGAAGTTACGAGTGTGTGTGGAAACTATGCAATGTACGCTCATAAAACAGTCATTTTTGGAATTTTTGCACTGAATTTTCAACATAGGCATTTTAGGATGTCTGCTAATGAACTGTGTTACTGTGATTTTCTTACTCTGTACTGAACATGATTTCCCACAGAGACCATGCTATTCTGCGCCAGAAGTGTGAAAACATATTTCGGAAAGGATGTGAAAAATGACAGCTGTACTGGTCATAAGGAGCTGTGGGAAAATGGTAATGTTGAAAATCCGGAGTGGAATTATTACAAATTCATGAACTTACAAGTGTGCATAGAAACTGCGCAGTGCACGCTCATAACACAGCCATTTTATGGACTTTTGTCACCAAATTTTCAACAAAGGCATTTTAGGACCTCTGCTCATTAACAGTGTCACTGTAATAGTCTTACACTGTAGTGAACACTGATTTCCAACAGTGACTGCGCTATTTTGCACCAGAAGCTTGAAAACACATTTAGGCCAGTGTATGAAAAATGACAGCTGTACTTTTCATAAGGAGGTGTGGAAATATGCCTATGTTGAAAATTTGGATTGAAAATATTACAAATTCGCAAACCTACGAGTGTGCGTGGAAACTGCGTAACGCATGCTTGTAAAACAGTCATTTTTTGGGATTTTTTCACCAAATTTGCAACATAGGCTTTTTGTGAGCCCGCCTCATGAACACCAACACTGTTGTTTTGTTAATCAGTCTCAAAAGGTGATTCAGCGCAGTGACCGAGAAATCACCTTTTGGGACCGAATAACGCCATGACGGTGACTGAATTCATGAGAAGGGGTGTCAAGAACCACATGTTGAAAATTTGATGCCAAAAGTCGTAAAAATAGCCGAGATATCCACCTAAGTTGGAAAAACCCTATTTATGCCATTATACAGCTTACCATTTCCTCAGTTGGCGGTCAGCTTTGAAGAGTGCAGACGGTTCCCGTCCACTGAAAATCATCATGCCGGGCTCCAGAGGCACATATGGGGTGGGGGGTGGGGAGGTGAGTGCACAGAGGGTGGGCGCTGGTTGGCGGGGGGGTCAGGGAACCATCGAGGCACCATTTTCTTGTTTCACAGGAATTAAACAAACAAACAAAAAATGGACACTTTTGGTACACTGGGTGGGCTCCCAGTGTGCCACCTAGGTGATGGGGGTGTGGAGAGGTGGGTGCGCAGAGGGTGGGCGTGGGTTGACAGGGGGGTGAGGGACTCACCGAGGGGCCATTTTCTTGTTTCACAGGATTTAAAAACAAAAAACCAAAACAGATGCTGTTGGTATGCTGGGGTGGGTTCCCATCATGCCACCTACGTGTTTGAGGGGGACTGGAGTCGGCGGTGACTGAGCACCCCTCCGGCCATACAGTTGTGTGTGGGGAGAAGCATGAGCACACCGGGGTGGGCTCCAGCACAAGTAGTTGTTTTTTTTGGGGGGCGGGAGGCTGCAGCCGACTGGGGATTGGGCACCCCCGTCGGACACACAGTGTGCTGGCGGGTCGCATGAACTGAGGGGGATTGGGCACCCTCTTCAGCACATAAGGTGGGGGCTGGAGAGAACAGTATGGAGGGAGGGGGAGGACAATAGCAGAGGGAGGAAGTGGGAGGGATTTGATGCCAAGCTGTGCATGACAGCAGTTTGGCTGATGTTGGTATGCTAATTGCATACATGCTACCACCGCTGATTGCAGCGCACCTTTTCTTAGAAGTGAAGACCAACATAGCTGAACTGCTGTCATACATAGCTTGGCATGTATTGGTCTGGTAGGGTCATGCCTGCTACACTGAGCACTGCATTGGGGAGGAGGGTCACATACCTCCGAAAGTCATTCTGTTGCAAGACGTTCGTTGTGCATGCATGCAAGTGAATGTAAAAAATGAAATGGTGGTCTAGCCTGGGGGTGTTTACAGAACATCTAGCATGTGACTATCATTCATTCTTTCATAATAATCTCATGTTTAGCACTCTCTTACAACACGCTCTTACACAATGTTCTCCATATGTGCTTTTATAGTTGCTTGCTGGTTCTAACACAGACAGTGTTTACAGGTTGTTGCCTGCCTCTGAAAGTATAAAACAGCCAAATAAAACAATTTGTAACATGGCTCTCACTGAGGCTCTGGAAACGAGTGCGAGGATTGGCTGAATGGGCACAGCTGACTGAAACCGAGCGGGTATTAAGCCAGACATAACACCTGCTCGGTCAGTACCAGCTGTGGCCATGGAGGCTGCCGAGAGTAGCAGCCCGCTGAGGCACCACCTCACGGTGCCAGTGGCGGCGCTAACATGGTGGATGTGTTACTCTGATGTTCACTTGCTCTCCTGCCCAAAAGACACATTGCGGATGACAGAAGGGCTGCAGTTCTTCCTCCTGCTCTTCCCTCCCTTCTACCGAAACGCAGATTGCTCCTGAAGTGCTGAACTGAAATCCTTCCTGGGTGAGCAGCTCACTTTGGGCTGTCAGCAGCCTCCCTCTCAGACACAACCCTGCACCCTCTCTGCGGCTGCTGGCGGCCCAGTTTGGTTTGCTGTGACCAGTTCCTTTGTGGGAGCTCATTTACAGATACCGCCATGCCCGGTGCTTCCGTCATAGCTCCCAGCCATTTGCCTCGGTCGCACCCAGCACTCCGGCAAACACCTACCAGTCCGTGCACCTCTCCACCAAATCTGGCAAGCCTTTTCAGAGTGACAGTCTTGTGAACAAACCGCACCGCATTGTAACCCACTGGGCTCGCACATGGAGCCAATCAACACTAGACAGTCATGGCTGTCTCTGCCTCTAGAAAATGAAAGCGTCTCTCAGTTTCTGTAACAGCGGCAGGTTAAAGCAGGCAGCTGCGGACTTTGGAAGGGGAAACTGTGAGTTGCTGCACTGAAGAGTGCATTTGGGATGCAGGGATGAAGTGGGTCGCACAGCAGTTCGGCAGCGAGGCACCTGTGTGCACGACACGAGCTGTTGTCCCTGTTACAGGAGTGCCGCAGCACAGACAAATCCAGAGCCGACCGCTGAAACGGTCCTGCCCGGCGGAGGTGATGCCGGTAACAGAGGGTCAGCGCCATGTGCCGAGCCTATGTTACAAGCGCATTAATCACCTCAGACTCGCGGGCTCTGCGAGGGATTAATGCTCGCTGGGGTTGGAACCCTCGGCTTCGCCCTTGTGCACCAGCCCCCCCAGCGGGCATTAATCCACTGGCAGAACCCTCCTCTGTCAGTGATTAATGCTTACATGGATATTGTAGTAAGACAAGTAATTGTTCAGTTAAATACAGTCTGAGTAACTGTTACTGTGCTTATTTGTGAATGTTATCACTGTAACAGTGTACAAACAATGCCATGATAAGGTAAGCAGTGCATTAGGCTCCTTGGACATTTGTGTTTTTGAACAGTGTTATCTACTTACAGTAACATGTCTCACTCTGATATACCTCTTGTAACCAGTGTGTTTTAGTGTCAGACCTTCCCACACTCAACAGAGATACAAAGTACCAAGCAAGCACTGGTATTACAGATTTTAAAGAGCTAACAGCTGACACAAGTGTGTTAGTGTCTAATTATCTGAAGAACCAAGAGTAGTGGCAGTATTGAACATGGCTTAAAAGCAGATTTAAAGCTAATGTCCTTTGGGATTAAAATTACAAAGAAAAAGTATTATTTATGTATGTATGTATGTATGTATGTATTTATGTCTTTGGTAACTGGGTAGGTGCACTGGTCCAGTGGACCATTTTCATGCACAGCCTTGTACTGAATGATACAAGGCTGATTTCTTCTGTGCACTAAGGAAATTAAATGTGTCTTATACTCCACCCTGAATGGTTTAAAATAGTTATATATGTATAACAACCCCTTCCCTACATGAGAGGGTGGGGTTGTTACTACTCTGGAGAGCAGGATGACATCACTCACTGAGTATGAAGATACGACTCCGGGAGCCAGGCAAAAGCAAGTGAGGAGCCCATAAGAATTAAGAACAGTACTGAAGTAGAATTTACCTTAACAGAGTATCCATGAATTGCATAGGAAGGATCATGCATGCTTAAGCCAGTAATCTGGCAAAACGTAGCACTAGGCCTGTTACTGAAAATAAAAGAATATGAGCACCCAGACGGAGTCTCATTCTTTTTTCTTGACATTGTGACATGTGTTGCAGAACTAACGGACTCTCTCAGTGGAATTTACAGCACTATGCGGCAAGGCTAACAAATAGAGTGCTCTTGGAGTTGTTACTGATCATGCCTACCAGAGGATTGGGTGCCTTGGCATCAGTTCCCTTTGTCTTTGTGGTGCCAACAGAGCAAAGGTGTGGGATCAGTACAGGGCCTACGCCTGGATATGGGTCGGGAGAAATATGTAGTCATCACCAACTTCACTGGTTACATGTCAGGGGCACACAGTTCCCATTGTGGGCTCCCACCTAGGGATGCGAGTGCCACACCGCCTTCACTGTCTGAGGTTGGCATGGGGACGCCTCACCTACAAGGGTGCTGTAAAGTACGTATGATCCTAAGCGCTCCTGTCCTTGACTGGGCTGCTCATGCCAGTGGCCCCGGGTCTCATCTCAGTCAGCTGCACTGGACAAGCCACCCACACGCTCGCTGAATTAAGGTACTCCTGCCTTTGATTGGGCTGCCCACGTCAGTGACCCCAGCTCTCATCTCAGCTGGTCGCACCAGAGAACCCACCCGCCTGCTCGCTGAATTAAGGTGCTCTTGCCCTTGACTGGGCTGCCCACGCCAGTGGCCCCAGCTCTCTTCTCAGCTGGCCGCACTGGAGAACCCACCCACCCGCTGGCTGAATTAAGGTACGCTGTGCTCACTACCGGGAAACCTGGCTCCCTGTCTGCTCTACGCTGATTGGCTGACTTGCAGTGAACTTGGGCTCTCATTGGTCACCTTCTCAAGCCTAGGCTTGGCCAGATTCAAGTTGAGCTTTTCACCTGGCGCTTGTTTCAAGCTTTAAACTTGTGTTCGGGTGCCGTGCCTACTCGTGGAGGGTATTTTCATCCCATCTGCCCTCCCTGGCCCCGACCTCTATTAAATACACATTGTAACATGGCAATAATCAGAATGCTGGAATGGGCACTGGCGATTGGTGAAACGGCATCACGGGGTCCAACTTGGAGCGGGTATTAATCCACGATAGATGCAGTGTTCAGAATGGTAGTACCAAAGTGAGCCAGACCCCTAGCTTAGCAGCACTGGGCACAGGTGTGAAGCAAGTGTTGCAGGGGCAAGAGTGGCACAGCAACAGGGAGACCAGCTACACGCCGATGGAAATGGGGAAGGGGACAAGAACCAGGGGCGTACAGAATGGAGAGATAGCACAGTGCGAGAAAGATACAGCATGCATGCAAGTGGCGTATGGTTCTCGGTTACAGGAGGCGTTCTGATGCAACAGTGAGTCGATCAGCAGTTTGCAGGGGTAGGAGCCACAGGCAATGAGGGAGAAGGAGGGGTGAGTGGAGCAGCGATGGAGGCAAGACACAGCACCAGCAGTCAACGGGAGCAGGAGGGAAGGGCACCAGCGTGGTATAGTGAGCACACCATGGAGGCGGCATATGTGGTCCATAGCAGGATGAAAGGGGAGCACACAGATGTCGGCAGTATGCAGGCAGAGTGGGCTGGGGGCACGGGAAGCAACAGAGGAGCAGAGAAAGAAGTAGCGGGGACCCAGTGCCAGAGCAGCGGGATGGGGAAGAGAAGTAGGGCAGAGATGGACACAGACACGCAGAGCAGAAGGCATCACTATCTGTCACCAGCCAACCTGGACGTGCTGGAATGCAGCAAGGTGGAGCGCAACACAGACAGAACAACCTCCTGGGCATGTAATGTCTTTTCAGACTGGCTGGAGGAAAAGAGCATGAGTGTGGACATTGCGACGGTCACCGTGCCAGAGCTCGCAGACATACTCAGAGGGTTCTACGGGAGCATGAGAGCAGAGGGGGGAGAGGAGTACAGCATCAGCTCCCTGGTGGGGATAAGAGCCGGCCTCAACCACTACATTAACAGTGTCGAGGTCAGAAGGCAGATAAACATCATGACTGACTCTGAGTTCAGATCCGCGAACAACGTTTTCCTGGCAGTACTGAAGAGGTATCGTTGAGCTGGAAAGGACGTTGCAGCCCACTTCCCAATGATAACCCTGGAAGACCTGTGCAGAATTAGAGACAGTGACACCCTGAACCCACACACAGCCTATGGACTGGTCAGGTGTGTATGGTTTGAGATCCAGCTCGGGTTAGCAAGGAGAGGCCAAGAGGGACTCAGACAGCTGACCCAATACTCATTTGTCCTTGACAGAGATAGGGCTGGCACCGAGTTCCTAGCACTGGGGTTCAACGAGGCCACCAAGAATCACAGCTCTGTCACTGAGACAAACAGGCAGAGTCTCCACGGAGTCCTATATTCTCAGCCCAGCAGCGCTTTCTGTCCCATGGTGCTGTACAAACAGTATGTTAGCAGATGCCCTGAGGGAGCCCCAGCTTTCTACCTGCACCCGATCCGGCTGCCACAGGAGGAGCTGGACAAGCGAGACGTCTGGTTCTTGAGACAGCACATGGGCAGAAACTATCTCGGAGACATGATGTCTCAGATATCAGAGGATGCCCACCTCTCCAGGAGGTACACCAATCACAGCGTGCGCAGCATCGTGGTGCAGATGCTCACAGAGGCTGGTCTCACATCGAGAGAAATAATGTCGGTGACAGGGCACAGATGCAAGACCAGCCTCCGCAACTACTGGTCTCCGAATGTCAGCAACAGAAAGAAGTGGTCGCATATCCTGTCTGCGACTGACAACGACAGCTGCAGCAGCACAGAGACCCGAGGCAGGGACCGGGAGGCCACACCAAGCCCACCTGTGTATCGGAGAGCAGTAGGGAGCTGGGACATGGAGAGATGTCTTCCAGGTGAAAGCGCCGGATCTGGGAATGCAGCAGCAGATGTGGAGGTGAGCCAGGCACGAACCACCGCAGACGGACATCAGACACCTCAGGTTCCCACGGAGGATGCAGCAGAGCAGGTTCACGCCGAGGAAGCAGGAGACCTACTCAAAGCACCCAGTCTCTGGCGGGCCTATCAACCAGCGGGCTTCCACTGTCACAACTTCACTGTGCATGGCAAGGTCAATTTCAACTATGGCGGAGGGGCACTGGAACCCAAGGGAAGAAATACCTGGACACAGGAAGGGAGCACACTGGAGAGGCACCACCAGCATACACAGCAGAGGATGCAGACGCCGATGTCGGATGACTCAGCGAGAGGCAAGGGGAAGTGACCAGGGCTCCATGTAAATTTGGATGCGATCGCACACCGCGGAGAGTGAGCAGTGCACCGGAGACTTCCAGCGCCTGGTATGAACCAAATACCCACGCAGATTAGCAGAATTTCCGGACTGTGATGTGAGCCGCACTATGTTCTTTACTTACACCTACTGATTATGGTGACCGCATCAGTATGTTAATGTTGGTTTGTAGGAAGATTTCAAAGTGCAGTAAAAATGTTTCCTCACAACTCCGACTCCCTGTGTTATGTTGTTCAATGCACACTAGGCAGGCTCCTGGCGACACTGTCGTCGCGCGGCCCATGTTACAAGCGCATTAAGCCACTCCGGTGGTGGCATCTAATGCGATTAACGCATGGTTGGCCGGTTGTTCGCCCTCGGCCTCTGGCCTCGGGCCACAACCCTCCCAACCATGCATTAATCCAGCATTAGATGCCACCTTCGTCGTGGCTTAATGCTCACTTGGTTCCGCCCACAACACACAAACCCTCCCTCCCTCCTCCCCAGTTGTACCCTCGAAGTGCCTTAAAGTGTTATTTGCCTAGTGACAAGTGCCTTTCCCATGAAAATAGTCATTAGCTATTTCCCGTTTTCTGTGGTCTTCCCTCAACCATCTGCATTACATCTCATCCATGCAAATCTGACACGCAATCCCCACGCCTGCTCAGATATGTAGCGAGCAAATTTTGATCTACCTGCTGCTTGCACTCCCCAGGCTTTTGCCACGTTTTATACCACGTTGCAAAATGTCTCTATACAAGCCTACCCTTTACTTTTTCCTCATCTTGTATCTCCTCACTACAGCCTACCCAGTCCTCTGTCCCTCAGTTTAACCCCTAATCCTACATGCTCCTCATATCACAAAATTTAACTCTGCAAACCCTCTCCGGAGTCCTCACCCACTAACTCCTTCAAATAACTCCTCCTCTCTTTGGTCCCAACTTTCTGCCCCCCCAGATGAAAACCTATGCTGCTTTCCTCTGGGCTGTCCGATCCTACTAACATGCCATCCTCCTTGCCAGAAAACTTAAACTCCCTACTACGTACTCTTTTCTACTCCTCATCCAACTCCTTGTTGGTGATATTGAGCACAATCCCGGCCCCCAGGCTGGTCCCTAACCTCTAAGCTCCCTCACAGGGATCTCCATCGCCCATGTCAACATCAGAAGTCTCCTACCTAAAATCGACCTACTAACTTGTTGGGTAGCTGAGCACTCCCCAGATATCCTTTGCTTATCTGAAACCTGGCTCTCTACTAGGACTTCTGACACAGCTATTACTCTCCCTAATTATACCATGCTCAGGCAAGAGCACAGTAAATGAGGCGGCGGTGTTGCCATCTATACAAAACTACCCTTCTCATGCTCAGCCCACTTTAAGGAATCTCACCCTGGTTCCCACAAAGTCATGTTGGACCAACTTGCTGTACCTGCTTTCCACCCTTTATTTATTGGGATACTTTACACCTCACCCTGTCTTGCACGAGAATTTCCAGTCTCCACCACAGCATCCATTCAGGACCTAACAGCTAATGGGGAACTGGTTCTGCTTGGTGATTTCAATCTCAACTGGCTTGCTACCTCCTCACTGACCCACACTTCCAAAACTGAGTCCCATAACCTAACTCAGCTACTAAATGACCCCACCTGCTACAACCCCCACTAACAGAATCACTCCCTAATCGACTGGATACTCACATTCCACTCCCATAGGGTAACCTCATCTGGCATCCTTGCAAATGTACTGAGTGATCATTGTACTACTTTTACTGTATCAGAAAATCTTGCCTGCCCAAGTGAGCTCTGAAGTACATTATCACATGTTCCCTCAACTCCCTGGACACTGAAGCCCTGCTAACCGACTTTAATCAAACTGACTGGCAACAGATGTACTCGGTTCCTAACATTGACATTGCCCTTCCCCGCTTCCTATGTTCCCTCACAAACGTCTGGGACTCCCATGCCCTGCAGAAAAAGATTAGGGTAAAAAAGCTGCACCACAAGTGGATCTCTGTTCCCATCTTCACCTTATGCGAGGCCAGAGACCAAGCATGGTCTGCTTATAAGTCCCTCCCCACCCCAAAAAGTAGGCAAGCCTACAACCCCCTGCAAAACAGGTGCACTAAGGCCATAAGACAGGTGAAAGCGGACTTTTGCAAGACATAACTGACCCACACCCATCCCTCTAACTTCTGGAATGTTGTGCACTCTCTACTGGGCCTCCCGCAACAACCCAGTCCCCCCTCCATCAAGTTAGATGGTCAGCCAGTAACTGACCCTATCACCATTGCCGATTCCCTCAATAAATTCTTTACATCCTGTGCTGTCCCACGTGGACCCCCTCCCATGGCCCCTGCTCCTTTTGCACCTCTCAATCGTAACAATTTTAAGTTTGCATCCATCTCAGAACGCAAGGTTCTCATAGCCTTCCACTCACTAAATACCATTAAATTCAGCCTTGATGGGATCCACCCCAGACTCCTACAAGTCTGCACCTGCAATTACTAAACCCCTAACCCATATCCTAAACCTCTCCTTTGCCTTGGACACAGTCCCACAGGCCTGGAAAATAGCCTCAGTCATCCCTCTTCACAAAGGGGGGTGCCCTCAAACCCTGGGAACTATAGGTGGATCTCACTCCTCACGGCTCTCTCTAAGCCACAGGAGTCCCTGGCACACTCTAAACTGGTTGAATATCTCAGTGCTAAAACTTCTTATGTCCACATCAGTCATGCTTCAGGAAATGGCACTGAACCATCTCCTTTCTTCTGCATCTGAGAAACCACATCTTCACCACCTCTGGCCAAGGCCTCCTTACTGCCGCAGTTTTCATCAACCTGGCAAAGGTCTTTAATTCCGTATCCAATCCCTTCCTCCTGTCCAAACTTGAAGCTATCAGTCTAGACCCTACCTCTGTCCAGCGGTTCAATTCCTACCTTTCTAACAGGTACCAGTCAGTCAGACTTGCTGATGTTTCATTCCCTCGACCCCTCCCCTTCCTATCCTAGCAGGTGTTCCACAAGGCCTTGGTCCTGTCCTCTTCTCTCTCTTTATAAATGACCTCCCCTCCTCCTGCTGTAAATCCAAGATACATATGTATGTGGATAACACTGTCCTCTTTACCTCAGGCCCCTCCTCAGAGATTGTTCAAGCAACCCTCCAAAGTGACTTCAACGATATTCAATGCTGGTTCAGTCTAAACCAGCTAAAATTAAACACTTTCAAAACTGTAACCATGCTTTTTGGCACATCACAGAAACTCAGCAAATCCCTCCACCCTTCCCCTATAGCCTTCCTTGATGGTACTCCACTAGATCAGGTCAGTAAATACAAATACCTGGGTGTCTGGCTTGAACCCCAATTATCTTTCTCACCCCACATTAATGCTACCATCTCCAAGCTACGCCCCCAAACTTGGCATGCTCTACCTTCACAGAGACTCTCCCTCTTCCTGACAGATGTCAAATTTTAACCAAAATTATCCTCCCCATCTTCGACAATGCCAATGTGGTCTACAGCACTGCCCCAGATACCACCCTAACCAAACCTGACACCCTACTAAATACTTTCTGCCGTTTCACCACCAACTCTCCCTTTAGAACTCATCACTGCAATCTTTACTCCCTCCTAGATATTACCATGTTGTCCCACTGGCGCTATATCAACTCTCTCAACCTCATATCTAGATTCTGGTTTAACATGCTACCCGCCTACTTAATGGACAATCTCTTGTAGGCACCAGACACTCCTTATGTACTGAGACTCCATAATGACAGATCCTTTCTCACACCTTGTCCATCCTCATCATCTGGAAAAGCTGCCTTCTCTCATGTCTTTGGAACAAACTCTCCCCCTCCATTAGAAACGTGTCATCTCACCATGCTTGTCACGCACAACGATGTCTCCTCTCAGCTCCCCCCCCTGCTACTGCCATAGGTGATATCTGCTACTAGTTGTACCTCCTACAACTTTTCTACCCCTCTCTGCATGCACTTCGATAACACTGGGCTCCCAGTGTCATCTTGTCCATTTTATGCTATATTTTGTGCAATTTACCTGCAAATCAATAGTAATTTTGACACCAGTTACAGTGGGCAGACTGGATGGGCCTTGTGGTCCTTATCTGCTGTCAACTTCTATGTTTCTATCTTGGTCTTCTTTCCCATCAGACCTGTTAAGCTCAGTCAAATTTTGCTGTAAATGCTACTATCTTGTTGCACTTTCATTGCCTGTAACAAATGTTGTTGTACTCTGTTTGTGACTATTTTCACTCCTTGTAACATGTTATAGAACTCAGTATTGTATTTTGTCCCACTCAGCTTTCCCCCAGGCCACACCTGGAAATGAACCTCGGCTCAATGTGCCTATCCCAGTCAACAAATGTTTAAATAAAATAAATAAAATGTGGCCCTGAAGCAGCCAGGTTAAACCCTGGGCACTCAGGATGTTCCTCCACCCAGACTGGAGGTAGGAACAAAACCTGCAGGTGGCTCTTAGTGATCTGGATAGTTAAAGGAATCCCAGGGTGGATGAGGGAATCCCAGAGGTACCTCCTCAAGGAGTGCCACCTGATGGTCCTTAGGCCTGATGGTGTCTTCCAGGAATATGGCAGGGGCCATATGGATTAAGGGGAGACCACTTTGATAACTACACTATTTAGACCATGACTGAGTGGAGAAGGATAGAAGGAGTCAGCACTGGAGCTACATGCTAATGAAAAGTAGGAGAGTGTCTTCAAAGGTTATGAGTGTCTTCGAGAAGGTGGGGAAGGTTCCCCAAAAGGTACCCCCAGACTCAGAATCTCTCCAGCAGGGAATGGATGGTAAAACAGGTTACTCAACTGTAACAGTAGTTCAAGGAGTGGTATATGATGTTCACCAATCACACCTCGGAGGCCAAGCACAGGCTCCATACACTGGGTCCAATGCCTTGCCCTGACACCAAATGGAGAATCTCTTCCATTTGAAGGCATAGCACTTCCTGATTGACTCCTTCCTCTGATAGATGGAAAGCAGGTCCAGGCATAGGGGAAG
This sequence comes from Neoceratodus forsteri, assembly GCA_016271365.2. Lineage (NCBI taxonomy): Eukaryota > Metazoa > Chordata > Ceratodontiformes > Ceratodontidae > Neoceratodus > Neoceratodus forsteri. The sequence continues at coordinate 301,666,498 of CM057458.1, read as the reverse complement.
ATGCCTCGGGAGCTTGCTGCTGAGGAGATTGGGGTACCAGAACTGGTATGGCCAGTCTGGAGCCACCAGGATCACCTGTGTCTTGTCTCTCCTGGCCTTGAGGATCACCTTGTAGATCAAGAGAATCAGAGGGAAGGCATAGAAGAGTCCTGGGGTCCAGGGCCTCAAGAAGGCATCCCCTGCAGCATTCCCTGCTGAGGGAGGTTGGCACAATACAGCCTCAGCTTTGCATTCTCCCTGCAGGTGAACAGGTCCCCCTGCGGGGTGCCCCACTGGGACAACAGGCTGTATACTACCTCTGGGGGGAGAGATCACTGATGAGACACCTTGCCCATCCAACTGAGAGCATCTACCAGCTGATTGGAGGCCCCTGACACATGGATGGCTAGGAGATCCACCTCCAGGCTGTGCACAATGGTCCAAATGTGAAGAATTTCCCTGCATAGGGGCAGGGAGTGCATCCTGCCCTGTTTGTTGAGGTAGTACATGGTCATGGTGTTCCATCTGGACCTGGAGCACCTGACCCCGGATGTGGGGAGCGAATGCAGTCAGCGCTAGCTGAACTACTCGGAGCTCCAGCAGGTTGAAGGGGCATTTTGACTCCTCGAGGTTCCAGAGCTCGTGGACTCTGTGTTCTCCAGGTGGGCACCCCAGCCCATGAGAGAGGCATTGGTCGTCAGGATGACTGTTGGCTCTGAGCTAACAAATGGGACCCCTTCCTGCAGATGCACTGGGACTAAGCACCACTGGATGGCATTGCACATCCGTTGGGTCACAGTAACCAACTAGTCGAAGTGACCCTTGCACCGAGACCACTGGCTGGCCAGCTTCCACTGCAGGGAGCGCATTCTCCAGGGGCCCAAAAGACCACACTGGTGCAGGCCACCAAATAGACCAGCAGGTGTAGGAAGTCCTGGGCAGGGCACAATTGCCCAACCTGAAATGATCGGGCAAAGGAGGAGAGAGCCTCCACCCTGTCCACCAGAAGCCAGGCTCTGGCTCTGCAAGAGTCGAGCTCTGCCCTGATGAAGTTGAACACCTGTGAAGGCATGAGTTCTGACTTGGCCTCATTGACCAGGGGGCCAAAGGAGACTCAGGTCTGGAGGGCCATGTCCCTGGACCACTCCTCCTCCTGCCTGGAGGGTCCTATGATCAGTCAGTCATCCAGGTAGGGGTAAACCCAGATCCCTCTGTGCCTCAGGTATGCTGCCACCACTGCAATGCACTTGGTGAAGACCCTGTGGGCTGAGGAGAAACCTAAAAGCATGGCCTGGAACTCACTGAGTGTTTCCTCTGCTTGGAAGTGGAGAAACCTTCAATGAGACGGATGGATCGGGATGTGGAAGAGTGCATCCTAAGATCCAGGGAGCAAAACCACATATTTTGCTTTGGAGATGGTATGATCTGAGACAGAGTTACCATCCTGAAGGTGCACAACCAGAGAAATTTGTTCAGGTGATGCAGATCTAGAATGGGGTGCCAGCGAGACCGCGACCTCGACTACCAGGGGTGACCAGCTGCAGGGCTCAGAGGGAATCAGCGAGCACTGAGGCTCCTCCAGGTCTTAGTCATTGACCATAGGCAGTGGGTCAGTGGACTGATCTGTCCCTTCAACGATCTGAGTCAGGACTGGAGTCCTGGACAAGGAAATGTCAGCCTCCTCAGTCGACAACTGGTCAATTGGTTTGAGAAAAATCTTGGCCAGGACTTCAACAAACGTCTTGTCCATCTGACCCAACAGGGTTGCAGTGAAGCTGGCTGCCTGGGCTGAGGATTCAACCAAAGTCAGATCTGGAGAAGCACCGTAATCAGGAGCTCTTGACCAAGAGCGCTCCAATTCGCATGAATGGTGGCGAGTCCTTTCTTTTTCTTTTTTGGACTCCTTTTTTAGACTTAGATTTGTGCCCAGAGGGGCCCTGACTGAGGATTGTCAGGGACTGACATAATTCTTTGAAGGACCCCGTGAAGGTCGAGCCCAGCTGGAGTTGCATGAAGGCAGAAGCCAAAGAGGAGCAAGCTGTTGCCTGGGCCACCTCTTCTTCAAATGTCGCAGGCTTTTCAGCAGACCCTGCAGACACAGAGACCACCCAATGGGTATCCTTGGATTTGACCAGTGACTTCCGATGCTCCAGGCTGCTCAGTTTAAGGCGAACAAGACAGTTCTCCAGAATGGATGGGTGAAAGGAATGACAAAAGTTGCAGGCTTGGGGATCTAACGTTTATGATGGTCATGATCGGAGATCATGCTAAAGATGAAACTCGTGAGACTTTTAAAGTTTTGAAAGTAAATCTGGAGATTTAAATGCCAGTGCCTACTCAACGCAGGAGCAGTAAGGAGGGAACCTACTTCTTCCAGCGGAAAGGAAGATCTGACGTCATGGGGTGGAGCTGAGGGAACAACCACTTGAGTGGGTGGGAGGAACCAGCTTGAAAACTTTCCAGCAACCGATCCCTATTAGCAGATCGGTTACTTTGAATTCTTAAAATCACAACATTAAGAGGTATAAAAATATATGAAAATATCACCCCATATAAGTCAATGGGGCGCGCTCATGCAGCCTTCATTTTGTGACATCACAAAACAGGGCTGCATGGGCCAGCGTGAGGGTGTGTTTTTCGGACCGGAAGTCGTTCTTTTTTGGGGAGTCTGCCAAATCAAATTTCATCAGAGCACTACTGTAAAGGTCAGTTATCGACTACGGTGGGGGGGGGGTAAACACTACTAGTAGGAAGCTGCTCTTTAAGGGCAGATTCAGGAAATTAGATAGGACAGCTGCAGATACAGTTAGTGGTGGATCTACACCTGGGCACATGCCCTGGTAAAATAAATGCTGTGCCCTGGTTGGCACCCCATGTGATGCACAGCTACTCCCATAGGAATAATATATAGATGCCTTGGCTGGCAGTTGTTGTGCTCTGCCAGTACTCTGGTAAACAGCAGAGACTGCAACCACCATGAGATACAGTACCCTTCTCAGAGGTACTTCTAGAAACACAGACACATAGAAGTTGTTGGCAGATAAGGACCACTTGGCCCACCTAGTCTGCCCTAAATTCCCTACCCATAGTGCCACCGGAGACCCTACTTGGACTCCAGCTTATATCCCCCCCTTGCTTCTAAGATTCCCTTGTGTCTATCCCATGCATTCTTAAATCCTGTGACTGTTCTAGCCCCACCACTTCCTCTGGGAGGCTGTTCTGTGCAAGAAAGAGTAGAAAGAATAAAATAATAGAGTTTAACACATGGCTGAAGGGTTTGTGTGATAAGGAGAGGTTCCTCTACTCAGTGAACTGGGGATCCTTCTAGGAAAATAGCTGGCTGACTGTTCACATAGGTTGACATGCATCTAAGCAGAAAGGAGAACCAGTGTGCCAGGACAAAAGGTAGATGTAAAAATTAGAAAGAATTTAAACTAGGTATGGAACTCAGCAGTGTAAAGAGTAAAGGAACTCTCATATATATACACAATGGGAGTCAGGTGACTATCCCCCAGTACATATAGGACAAGGGAGAACAAGGGAGGCAATTAGTGGAAATGAAGGAACAGTAGGCTTTTAGCATTCACCATGTATAAAGAGACTGCAGAAAGAAGGAAGGGCAAGTGGAGAGTGATATCTTTGAACACAAGGAGCTTAGGGACTAAAATGGCTGAGCTGCAGGCAATAACTGCTGCAGAGCAGTTAGATATTTGTAACCTCTGCTTTCCCCCTGGTCCTTGGAGAGAGTTGGGAAACCTTCCATGTCTAGTGGTATTTCAATGTTAACTGTTTGCTTTAATTTGCTCCAGGCCTGGAGCTTCCTGGGGCACACTGAGACCCACTTGGTGGTCACTACACATCATAGATACCAAAGTTTTTGAGCATAAGTCCTTTAGTGAGATTCAAACTGTTCAAGTTTATTTAGCGATCCAGAGATCACATTTAATTGAGATATGTTGTCAGGCAAATCACTCCTCTTTCAGAGCATTATATCCTGGGTCTCATATCCAGTTCACAACTTCATCTGCAGACTGTGTCATTCTGACAGATCATTTCACACAGACTCCTGCTGAGACACATGATAACCCTGCCTTGTCTTAGTGACTCCCATTCCATCACAAAATCATGTCCATTATGTTTATTGATGGGCTTGTTCCTCACCAATCCCTGTTCCTTTCTTATGTGCAGGTGTCCAATATAGACTGAAGATCCCATTCCTTTGGTTTGTACTACTACATTTAGCTGTGAGAATAGGTCCCACCTCCCATCTTCCCAATGAGGTTTGTGGTTTGCATAAAGTGTTGGTATAACTATTGTGCTGCCATTTCCATTTCAATTTGTAAGCATTACTGCCTCACTGCCTCACTGTGAAGGTGTGAACCACAGATTTGAGTGTCCCCACTTCACATTACTAGGCAAAGTGTTTGAAGGCTTGGTACATTTTCGACGTGACCACCAATAAATATTTTCTTGCTCCAGTGTGAGCTACAGTAGCAGCTGCTGGGCTAGATACCACACACAACAGTGTGCGGTGCTTACCGGCCCAGTGGCACAGAAGACTGAGGCGCTGGACACCTTATGTCATGCCACGCCAGCGACCCAGGTTCAGGAATGACCTTGGGTCCATCAGAGAGCTGGCGCGGGGGTGGGGAGGAAGGGAGGTTGCAGGATTGAGCAGCTGAAAGGCAGATCTCCCTGCTGTTCGCCCTTCCCATAGTTCCGTTCCCATTGGGTGGAGGACCAATGGGATGTGTAGGCAGGAGGGGGCGGCAGTGATTGCTGGGGGGGGTGGAAGTGGCTGAGCCAGTACCAGGTGGGTATGTGCACCTCCACGTGTATGCGTGCCTGCTGGGGTCCCAGGTCTGGGCAAAAAATTGGGACAAATGCACATAAAAATCTAAATAAAAAAAAAACAATGTGCGGTACTTGGTCACGCCAACTACATGCCCTTGCAGGCTTATTGCCTGGGGAACTGAACAGCTACAGCCACGCTAAGGAACCCATATCCTAGGGTCTCTCTATCCATGCTGGCAATGAGTTACCTACCTTGTCTGGCAGCATTTCTTCCTGCCAGAGTCTCACCTGTCATCTCTGGTGCTAGAACTCAGCCACAGGCACTTTTCTGAGATTGCCCTCCCCTTCGGGGTCTCCATTGATGTCTTCTAGGAAACCCACCACAAGCCTACCAGATATTTGATCATTTCCCTTGAGGAGAAACCCCCCTGGAGTGCCTTCAACGTCCTGGTGGTCCCACTAAATACTCCACATTTATCAGCAAGCTACATTAAACATCCAGGCAGTCAAGACTGGAATGCTCGTGCTCAATAGAATACAGGTGGGGTGCAGTCCGAGGGTGGCAAGCCCTTACATGAAACAACCTCAATCACAGTGTGGACTGTACTCCTAAGTCAGGAATGACAAACAGTCAAAAGTACTGCAAATAGCAATATTAATTTAGCATCAAGCAAAGTAGGTTAAACAGCATGCGAAACGTATGGTAACTCCAGCTGTTTTTTGACTGTGTGTCATTCCTGGCTTAGGAGTGCAGTCCACACTGTGATTGAGGTTGTTACCATAAACATCCCCAGTCCCTCCCATGATCTGTCCAATGTCTTGGGCATGAGAGCTGTCTCCTTTCTGATGCTTCCTCTGGTGGTTAGCATTATTGACAAACATCAGATCGATGTATTATCATTCATGTTACAGTCCCCTCTCACTCCCTGTAGCCTTTACTCCAGTGATGTCCTGTTTTTTCATGAACCAAAGTGCTCTACTAAGATGGGGCTTGTAGCTTTTGGAGCCTCTTGTTTCTAGGTTCTTGGAATTCCCTTCCTACCCTGGTTAGGTGCTCAGACTCTCACAGTCTTTTTAAACTGGACCTTCTAAGGCACTATCATGATTTACCTCCTTGCACTTGTTACTCAGCTACTGTTAACTTGTAAGTGTTTACTGGCCACCACAACTGTGATGGGATGACTGATACTGATTTTTGTCACATTTTATTATATTCAATGTATGCTTGTTGTTAGCTCTGTTCCTTTACAGTTGTTCCTGAAACTAGGCATTTTCTTTGCCTAAGTGTACTTAGAAACATAGAAACATAGAAGTTAACGTCAGATAAGGATCGTAAGGCCCATCCAGTCTGCCCATTTATTTTTCTACCTTATGAATGTGCCATTGGCTTTTGCTCTGTCAATGGCCTATCTATTTATACTCATCTGTATTGCTCCCTTATGCCTATCCCATGCCTGTTTGAAGCCCTGCAATGTATTCATATCCACCACTTCCTGAGGTAGGGCATTCCATGCATCCACCGCCCTTTCTGTGAAAAATAACTTCCTCACATTACCCCCAATCAGCCTCCCTCTAATATCATGCCATGTCCTCTTGTCCTGCTATTTTTCTTATATTGAAACATGTTAGACTCTTTCACCTTGTTAATGCCCTTAAGGAGTTTGACTGTTTTGATCATATCACCTCTCTCCCTCCTTTGCTCTACGGTATACAAAGGCACCTCTAAGTACTTACCAAAAACTTCATACATACATAAATACATAAATGAATAAACCCCTAGAAGCCTCAAAGAAAAGGTAAATACTCCAGTGCCACGAGGAGAGCCTCCTTGAATGCTATGCTCCTCCCAATAATGAAGATCTGCTTGCTTCTGAATGGACAAGCCGGAAACATTTTACATTGGTCCAGCCACAAGTAAAAAAAAAAAAACTGCTGAATTTCAAACTGAAAAAGGGTGCTGATCCCAGTTGGGCTGGGGAAAAAGAACTTTGCCCTGTACCATTGAGCTCAGTGGGAGCTCAGTTTGTCATGGGAGCTGATTTCCTATCCCTCCCCCTGCAACAATCGGGACTTGACTTTTTCTCTTTATTTCTACAAAATCCAGCAACACTGCAGGGAACAAAATGATTTGGTTTAAAACAAAGATCTGCTTGCTCCTGAACGGAGCAGCCACAAACATTTTTGCCTGCCCCCACTCTTTATTAAATACACAGGATACAGAGGAAGTACTTGGTATGCAGCCGAGGCAGTGCAATGTAGAACTTGTGCCTTCTGCTGTGCATGGTGATAAATAAGACTGTGTTTATGTTTACTGCTTTGTTATCTTGAAACTATCTATTTTTATATCAGAATCAGTGTTTTTCATAGGAAGGTGTGCATATAGGTATAGGAAGAAGTGTCTTGTGCACTTTTACAGGTTCTGCTATATCTGCTATTTGCCTTGTTATCTTGATGCTATTTATCTCTATGTCGGTAGTAGTGTTCTTCATAGGAATGTGTGTTATATGGAATGAAATGTGTTTTTTTCCATATTTCTGGTTTTGCTATATCTGCTAAATCAGGTTAGGCTTCTGACATTTAAGTGTATGCCTCATCTTACTCATCGGTCACTATCTGTGCAAACAGCTCTTTCACTTTGTTTATCCAATCTGCTTGTCTCACCTACTCCAAATCACTTTTTTACCTACTGATTACTGCAGTATAATAATGGTCAGCAATTTCTCTCAATGTACTGACCAGGTTGATATTTTCCATAACAACCGGCTGGTTGTTATGACATTCATGAGCCATGCCAGTCAAACTATGCTGCTGCCTCATTGGCCAACATTCTGTATGTGGGCAGGGCCAAACAGTCTCACAAACTGCTGGAGAAAAATTGCTGGCCTGTTATTATAAAAAATAAAAGATGGGGAGGGTGTTTTATATGACAATTTAATGCACACCCTCATCGTGGGATGCTTTGATAAACCTCTCGGGCTTCGTCCTCTGTGTTTATGTAGCATCCCACAACTCAGGTGTTCATTAAATTCTCATATCAAACCCATCCCCATCCATTATTCTCTATTTATAAAATGGCAAGAAAAAATATAGAAATCTCATTGGCCAAGAGACATCGGCTGACTGTACATTAAATCTCTATATACACACAGTCATCCTGGATCTAAACCACATTACACAATGAGCAAATCAGTCCTCCTACAACCAAAACTATCTTTCATCAGTCCCTCTGCAACCAGAACTGATCTTCCATCACAAACATGGCTGCTACCTTTACACTGTAAAACCTTTCAACTGGGCCCTAAAAATAAAACTACCTCAAATAAAAAAATAAAACAAATTAATTAAACATTGTTTCCCTGATCATCACACATAAATAAATTAGAAACATTAAGTATTGTTTATAGTTCTCATTACAACGGTTTCTTTACTAACAGTGAAAATCCCCCTTCTGTCTTTGCCTGCTCAACAGGGAAATCTCTTCTGCTTTCCCTGACAGTGAAATAATTGAGTCACTGGCTCTAAAACAGGCCTTTGTTGTCTGTGTGTACAGTATGTTAGGAGAGTAACATTCTACCAGCGGAACTGAGCAGAATTTTGAATCCCTGCATTCCGTGGTAAACATTCCATGATAAACATTCTATGTCTTGAAACAGAAAAAAAAAAAGGATGAAGAAAGTAGGCATTACAGTAATAAGTTATAAATAAACAGAAAAGGTGGGAAAACACAGTTACATAGGTAGAGGCAGACCCAAACTGCTCAAATAATACATTGCTGTCCCTCCAACTCACTGGTTTAGTATTTTTCAGTGAGTTGCTATTCAATCAATTTTACCACTCCTCTACCCAAGTCTGAGGACTATTTTTCACCATATTTAAATAAAATAACATACTATTATTAAATCTTTAATAATGTATCCAGAGTTTTGTTTAATTGTTATAGAATAGTCGTTACCCATTTTATAAGAGCAATAAGACACTTCAGGGTATGGGTTGTTGATTGATAAGAGCACTACCCTGCTGCTACAGTAGTAGCAAGTAGCAAGCGCCTCATGCCTAACAACGTACCTGGGGGCATGCTCTTATCAATCATTATACCATGGACATAAGTGAACAGCCAATGAAATGGTCAGACTGGCAGTTTACCACCGGTGTAAATCCTCTGATAATCAACGGCTGTTGATGAGAATATTATTCAATATATCTATAGCATAGGAGAGATGGCAGAACCAATGCACACTGATTGTGAGCAGCCCGAGAGGTAGCTGTTGAACCAATTTGTCATCTCAGTGGAGCAGCCAAGGAGGTGTAGCTTGGAGAGGAGGAGTGCATGGTTTACCATGTTGAAGTCCTTTGTGAGAGCCACAAAGACAGCCCCAGTAGCATGCCCGCAATCCGTGCTAGTAAGGACATGGTCAGTAAAGAGTGCCAGAGCAGAGGTGGTGCAGTGAGATTTGCGAAAGCCATGCTGTTGGCTACACATAAGATTGTATTTATTTATGTGTTCCAACAGTTGACAGTGGACAATTTTTTCAAGAAGTTTGCTTAGATGTGGTAGGATAGTAATGGGGCGGTAATTATTGGACGAGTGGGGGTCCTCTGCTTTGAAGATAGTGATAATTTTTTCTAACTTCCACGTATCGGGCATGGAGGCGGTAGACAGAGCCAAGTTTAAAATAAACGTGAGAGGCTTGATGATGGCATGGGAGATGAGTTTGAGCAGAATAGGTGAGAGGCCATCCGAACCCGGGCTACCCCAATTAGGGAGATTCCTTAGGAGCTTGATGGTGTCCAGCATAGATATGGTCTTGAAGTGAAAGCAGGGGATGCCAGGGGTGGTGGGAGATGGCTGCTGGTTTGTACTGGCTCCTGGGTTGGCAGGAGGGTTGCCAGTTAGTTTGGTGAGATGGGATGACAGGTCAGTGAATTGTATGTTGAAAGACTGGGCTACATCAGATGGTTCAGTCAGAGGGCCCAAGGGGGAGTCAAGTTTTTTTTTTTTTGGTCTCCAACTTTGGAGAACTCCTTCCAGCATCCGCAGGCTACCCGCCTCTACCTCCCGCCATGACCATTCCCCTCCCTCCATGCCGCCGAGCACCACCTCCGGGTCTGAACCCTCTGGAGGAAGGGCCACCCCATCCACCCAGGACGCTCTATCTTGAAGGGCAAAGTGCCTGGCGCCCCCGGAATGGAGACGGGAGATGACCCGGATTTGGGAGTGTGGGCAGTGAAGACCGTGGCACTTTCCATCTATCTCCAGGTGGAGTATTTGATTCTTTTTCCCTTCCCATCCCTCCGGAACACAGCTAGCAAGGCAACACAATGCCATGACTCTGCCCACCCCTGGCGTTTCACCGTGCTGCTCAATCGGCACACACCTGGCTACCACCAGAGGTTGCTCGGTATGCGAGCAGCACCCCCACCCTCCCCGGGAAGAGAGAGCAATTCTCAGGGCGGCTCGATCTCTTCCCCTGCTGACCCCCAGTGACTCCCGGCTCGTTCCCAAACCCAGGTCACCAGCATGGCGCGAGGTGTGGCGTTCAGCGCCTCAACCCTCAGCGCCACCGGGCTGGCACAGGGGAGTCAAGTTTGATAACAGGTCTATTATTATGAGGGTTTGTGAGGAAGTTAAGAGAGTCCTAGAAATTTTTCTTCCTTTTACTGCAAAGTAATAAAAATATCTGAAGTGTGAAAATTGCTTAAAATCATCCCTGAGTCTGAAGTGGCTGGCTCTGATGAGCTTGAGTCTAAACTGCTGCAACTTGCTGCATGGGAAATTGCACCTGCTGTTACTACACTGTTCAACCTCTCACTCATGAGTGAAGAAGTCCTCTCTGTGTAGAAGTCATCCCATATTGTCTCAGTCTTTAAGAAAGGAGATTGTAAAACCCTCAGTAACTACAGGCCTATATATATCTTGCCGGTGCTAAACAAGATTTTGGAAAAACTGGTAGCTACACAACTGACTGAATACTTGACCAAATTTAGCTTACTGTCACCCCACCAACATGGATTTTGAAGTGGTCACAGTACAGCTACTGCCTTGCTAACACGTACTAACTGTATTGCATCTGCTATGGATAGAGGGGAATATACAGGCACTGTCTTTATATACCTAACCAAGGTGTTCGATCTTGTGGACCACAGTATGCTCACACACAAGTTAAAGGATCTAGGACTGGTGCCCCCTTGCCTTCGATGGTTTGCCAATTATCTCCACCAGAGGCAACAGTGAGTGAAACTATGGTTTACCTTCTTTGAGCCTATGCCCTCTGGTATCAGGGTCCCACAAGGCTCCATATTGGGATCCTCCTGTTCTCAAGCCATATCAATAGTCTACATGAGTGTCTGAAACACTGTACAGTACACCTATACTGTACACAGATGATCTTGCACTGTCAACTTCAACAGTTTAAGTGACATAAATGAGATGTCACATGATCTTCAAGCGATTCAAACCTGGCTGAAACAAAATAGGCTGATCATAAATGTGGCTAAGACGCAAGCCATGCTGTTTGACTCCCACCCATCCAAAAAGTAAGGAATGCCAAGCCCCTCTTCAGATCGCTTGTCTAGATGGGACTTTACCGGATGTAGTACAGTCCTTCAGTTATCCTGCAGTTACCCTGGACCCCACACTTGACTTTAACCTGCATATATCGAAAACATGTAAAGCAGTTAATTCAAGATTGGGATTAGGAACAGTTTTACCAACCATGCCTGCCTGTCGATTGCATGGGACATACTGCTCACCAAGCTCATGCACAATGTTGCAGTGTATGCAGTCTCCACATCTAAGCTTGCCCTGAGGCGGTGGGATGTCACAACAGAATCTGTTGATTTGTGCTCCCTGACAGCAAATTTGTACATCACTGTAGATTATATGTAAAGCTAAATTGGCCACCCTCTGAAGCTTTGAGAGACCATGCATTAGGAAGCACCATCTACAACATATTAGGTAAACAACAACTGCAACAGCTTGGTATGTGACTGCGGGCCACATTACAGTCCATATCTACTAAGACCCTCTAATTGTGGTCAGCTTGAAGTACCTAAGTTGAGAACTAACCTTGGGACAGCAGCGTTTCAGTACTTTGCTCCCAAATTATGGAACATTATTCCAGCTGAGACCTGGGATTGTGCCACTGCAGAAAGTTTTAAAAAATTCCTTCATAAGCACCTAATAGGTACATCAAAATGTAAATGCGCCCCAAAATGTGAACTGTGCACTGGGACCCAATACTGTTTTTGAGTCTGCTTGCCTCTATGGCATTAGTAGTCTGACTGATTTTGCCAACAGATTATGATAATTACTTATACTGTCTTGCTCTGTGTCCATCTCTCCAGTTTGTCTGCTGTAGCTGATACCTTGACACACCTGCTTACATAATAATAATAATAAACATTATTGTTATAGAGCAAATTCTAAAACCAAAACACTTTACATAGTTAAAATACATACAAATAACGGAGTAGATAATCCATAAAATACTAATAATACAGAGTGCAAATAAACTAGATAAACTAATCACTGAATGCTTGCTTAAATAAATAGGTTTTCAGGGCTGCCTTGAAGTTCTCCACAGTCTTGCACTCTCAAATCTGATGAAATAGAGAGTTCCACAGGGTGGGGCACTGTGTATAAAGGCCTGGGCCCCAGACATTTTCAGACTAACCCTGGGAACCTCTAACAACCCCTCGCCAGTTGAGCGGAGAGGGCGGCCAGGTCTGCAGGGAGTCAGGAGTTCTTGCAGATAGCATGGACCAAGTCAGTGCAGGGATTTATAAGTTAGAAGTCCAACTTTGAAGGTGATCCTCCTCTGTACAGACAGCCAGTGCAGTTCGTGCAGCATGGGAGTGATGTGATTCAAACTGAGAGTCACCATCTACAACCGTCCCACAGCATTCTGATGCAGAGGGGAGGAAATTAGGTGCATATCCCTGAATGTTTGCATTTTGTCATTTGTTTGCTTTTACCTGAGTATATGTTGTAGTTTGCTGTATACTGTAAACTGTTCTGGTGTTGCATCACTTATATTGTAGCTCTCCTTGGTCGTACTTGAAAATAGGCAGATTCTGCCTAGTGTACTTACCTGGTTAACAAAAACTTAATATTTATTTATTTATTTCAATCTTGGATTAACACCTTTCAGATAAGAGCTGTCTTACATATGTTCCACATCGTGACACACAGACTGAATACAGGACAAGGTGCAATAGGAAGACAGACGAGTATCAGTACAAATGCAGAATAGATTAAAAAAACATGAACAATAAACTGACAGGCATTTGTACAATATATGCCTGTGTTATAGTCTAATATAAGACTGGACTAATAAAGAGTCTACTAGTACTAAATAAACTAATTATTGAACATAATGGTAGAGCAGCTGGGGGGCCTTGTCAAGGGAAGAGGGAGAGATAAGGGTAGCGAGACCTGGGTGGGAGAGGGAGAGTGTAGAGAGTGGCGGGGTGGGAAGGAGGGGGAGAGGAATTAAGAGTTAGCAGAGTGGGAATCAGAGTCGGAGTTTGGATGAGGAAGCAAGTATGGTGGAAGAGGGAGAGGGGAAGGGGAGAATTGCCGGGTAGGTGGATTGTAATGGCATGGTGTACCAATAGGCAGGGGTGGTTAAAGGAAAAGTGGGGAGGATGTAGGAACAATGATGTTAGGGGGGTAAGGGGAGGAAACTGGGTGCAGGGATGGAGAAAGAGGAGGAGGAGGCCTACGCAGCTTTAATTGAAGCAGGCACAGATGGCATAAATAAACTAAGTTATCCCCTAAGAGCTGCCACCATGCCATCAGCTCTGACAGGGCATTACTTGTAAACAACCTTCTCCTCCTACTGGTAGTAGGGTGTTGTTACCTATAACAGCAATAATAGAAACATCTAGCTAGAAAAACAGCTGGACATGTAATGTCCTGAGAAGTGCACTATTTAGGAAGAACAAAGAGAATGCCGACATCTCTCTCACACATGCTACCACAAAGCACAACTGGGAGAGATTAAAAGCATTCAGGACAGGCCGGCCCGGTGGTGCTGAGGGCTGAGGCGCTGGACGCCTTACCTCGCGCCACGCCAGCGACCCGTGTTCGGGAACAAGCACGGACCGCCGGGGGTCGGCCGGGGAAGAGAAGGATCGAGTGCCTGACTGCTGCTCTCCTTCTCTGGGGGGGCAGCCTGCAGGCTCCCACCGCAATACCGCCTCCTGGGGGAACTCGGGAGGTAGGTGCGGTAGAGTGAGGTAGCAGCGTGGGTTCCGGGACAGACGTCGGCAGAGGGGCGGAGCAGGAGGTGTGTCTCATCGAGCCTCCTTGCTCATTGGCCCTCATTGCATGCCGGCTCTGGGGGAAGGAAAAAATTGAGGGGAAAACACCCTCTCCTCGCCTAGGTGACGACTCCTCACCGTGAGCCATCGGAACATCAGGGCAGACTTCACTGCACAGTCCACCAAACAATGGTCAGGGGGAGTAGGGGGCTCCCTCTGCCCCAACGGGGGGCAATCCAGTTAATCAAGGTTACATGTGGCCCTGGTGCTCTAGGGGCAGACTCCAGATGTGAAGAAGGGCATCACAATAGAGGAAGTCTGAGTGAGTGGTGAGAGGGGGCAGTAGGAGGGATAAAATATGAAGTTAAAAAAAAAAAAAAAAAACATTCAGGGCCGGCAATGTGACTGTTAGGATAGGATTGGGGCATGATGTACTGGAACTTTTGTTTGTTATTACTTGTAGAACTAAATTGTTTTTGGTGAGTTTCCAACAAAGGGGACATGAATGTAGAGGGTGGCAGGACTGAGACGGGGAGTGTTTCATGAGAGACTTACAAGGGGATATGGATATGGATGTAGAGGGTGGTGAGACTGAGAAGGGTTGGAGAGGAGTTTAGGGGTGATTGACATGGGGTATGGGTGGGATTAGTGGTGGGACTGACATGGACTGGGGAAGGTTTTTTACCATAATATTATAAATTCAAGGTTATAGAGGGCAGACACTCTGTATCCAAAAGCACTTGAAAATAAAAAAACAGACCAGTGCGAATTTCAAGTGGCCTGTGCACACTGGGTGCCACCTTCGCAGCTGCACCTGTGCAAAAAAAGTAAAGTGTGAACCCTGCCTATGGCTTTTTGTTGCTGAAGAAGGTAGAAAAAGATGTAGGACAGGAGTAGCCTATCATCCACCAAGCCAGATGGCTTGCAGAACTGAGGAATTAGAAAGGAAAATTAGGAGAAAGCCAGCCAAGGAAGGATTACACCCTTGGGAGGCTTTATCACCCAAACAGAGACTGGGAAACACCAAAGGCAAGGATTAAAAAGAACAAAACAAAACCACGCAGGACCATAAGTTTTAACAAAGTGGCACTAATCACTCTTAACACTCAGCGTTCAAACAAATCTCAAAGCACTCTTACCTTAAGCTGAAAACAATTTCATTTTATTGTGACACCGTGTGATTAAAATTGACATAGCCAAAAATTGCAGGGTGCTGATAGAGATGACAGAACTAACAGAAAAGGAAAAAAAAGACAATGAGGCTAAAGAAGGCTTTATGCCAAACGTCAGTGTGTGTGTGTGTGTGCATCTGTGTGTCCGCACACTGTTCTATCGGCCGTCTGTATGATTATTCATCTGTGAGCACCTAGGCGGATGTGATTCCACCCTCGGAACATGCCAGCAGTAGTGTGCCCATCATTAGGGCACCAGTCAGCAATTTCACCGATCGCTGTTTATGCAGTGATCTGAGCCCCCTGCACCCCCCCCCTTGTGGGGGGCTGTGTTCCCCACACATCCCCGACTAAGGATTCCAACTTCAGGGGAGGTGAACCTTGGGGAGTGGATGACAAATTTCAGTTTTTGGCACCCTAATGATGGGCACACTAATGCCGGTGCCCTGAACTGGTGCAGTGGGTGGGTGCGAGCGATGGTTTTATTTGAACTTTTCCTTTTAGTTCTGTCATTTCTACCAGCACCCTGCACTTTTTGGCTACACTGATTTTAAGTGTGTTTAGTGCCACTTTGCTAGGACTTATGGTGCTGTAGGGTTTTGGGTTAGTTCTCTGATTAAAGTAGTAGTAGTAGAAGATTTTATTTCTTTAGGGTGATCTTCCTCATAGGCACAGGGCACCCTTACAAAGTATAAACTGCAGGGTTTTAAATAATTGAGTAACAGTTTTTTTTCTTGGGACATTGCTAGTTGTACAGAAAGTATTTATATAGGTTTTGTAGAAGTGTTATGTTTGTTAAACACAGTGAAGCAAGTGCTATGCATTTTCACAATGTTTTAGCACTTTTATTAGCAAAACGCTAATCAATTTTTGGAGTTAAATAAAACCCAGAAATGGACAAACAGCATAGGTGTGTAAAAAAACATGTAGAACAAATAAAATATAACAATAAATACTCATTAAAACTCCTATCGGTTCAAACCTAAAAACTGCTCGTCTCATTAAATACATTTCTCAGACCCCAAAGGTCTGTTAAAAGAGGAAATATTTTAAATTACTCTTAAATATCTCCACGGAGGAGGCCAACCGGAGGTACCCTTGCTCTGGGGACCTCCAGAAGAGCTTCCCCCGCAGATCAGAGACAGCAACTCGGGGTGCAGGGATGCAGAAGCTGCTTCAGGTAGCCAGAACCCAGCCCATGCAAGGCCTTATAGGTCAAGAGACCTATTTTAAAGGAGATGTGCCAGCGCACCGGCAGTCAGTGACGTTTGTGCAGCACTGGGGTAATATGACTGCACCTCAGAAGGAATCTATGCGATAATCACAAAAACGAAGACATCACGGCACATAATGCCGCAAACAAAACATCACAGACATAAAAATGGTCGGTCAGAAACACAAACCATTACAAATACTGCAATAACTCTATTCTTTTGTGGAGGGCTTTGCCCCCCCCCCACACCTCCCCAAATACAGTAAATATAACCAGCTCCAAGGGGATGTGGACCTTGTGGACAGGGGAAACTCAGGAGGGGGGAATTTCTTGGGGAAGGGACAATACTCCAATACTGGGAGTAGGGGAACCAAACCCTGGTCCCCAGAGGTCCTCTGCTCCAGGTGCTAGTGCCTTAACCACTCCACCACAGGAGCAGCTTGGCTATGGCACCACACCGACAACTCCTTTAAACCTTCCCCGTATCTAGATACAGCAACAGGGGTAGCGATATTTCCGCAACATTGTTCTACCCTGTCGCAGTAATTACTTTCAACCTTTTCACCCATGATATTTTTAAGGAAATATTACTCCCAAAATATATACAGCGGATACTCCTCAGAAGGCTCGGCAATAACTGGGCCACAGTGTTCTGCAGCAACTGCAGGCGCCACATCGCACCTCCTCTAACCCCGAGGTAGAATGCGTTACTATAGTCAAGCCTCGAGGTGACAAATACATGTACCAATGTGGCTAGATCACCAGGGGGATGAGGGATTTAATTCAGGCAATATTTTGGAGATGGTAAAAACCAATAAGGACAGCCGTCTACACCTGAGCATCAAGTGTCAGCTCACTGTCCAGAATAATGCCCAAATTTCTCATCTTAAAGGAGGCCGCATGTTCAGTTGGAACAATGAAAAGTCTTAAACCTTCCCCCAAGGCCTCCACCCCGCCCCCCCAATCTGGCTCAACCACCAGTACTTCAGTCTTCCCCAGGTTGAGTCCCAACTAGTTCGATGACGCCAATGTCTGGATCTCAGACAACCCAGTGGTAGCATATACACTATGAATAAAATGGGGGAGAGAACAGAACCTTTGGGGTACTCCACAGAATAGGGACATTGGGCTTGAGGAATATTTCCCCAACACCACCCTCTGGGACCTGTCCTGGAGAAAGGACTTGAACCAGCTGATGACCTTGCCAGTGAGTCCAGCAAATTCCCTCAGCCTGTTCAACAAAACCCCGTGATCCACAGTGTCAAATGCTGATGACAGATCGAGGAGGATGAAAATCAATCATTCTCCTCTATCCTCTATCCCTCGCCCTGAGCAGGTCATTCAACACCCATATTAAAATGGTCTCCACGATATGCATAGCCCTAAACCCAGACTGGAATGGCTGTAAATCTTAACGTTCATGAGACAACTCTTGAGCTGCTCTGCAACCACCAATTCAAGAATCTTCCCTAAAAAGGGAAGGTTCAAGATAGACTGATAATTTGCCAAGATGTAGGGGTCCAAGAATGCTTTTTTTCAATAGGGGCTTCACCAGAGCCTGTTTAAGAGACTCAGGAGAAAACCCCAGTCTCTAAGGAACACCTGACAATCTTGCCAAAAACTGGACACAGGACTCAACGCGATCAACAAGAAACTGTGTCAGGCCTGAGTTCAGGTTGCAGAAAGCTGGTTTCAGCCCTGAGATCACCCTACAGACCTCTACCTTCATCACCAGTTGGAACTCTTCCCGGGGAACTGAACGCGCCCACCCACTGGAGGCCCAACCCTCTCGAATGATGGTATTCTGCATGGAGAAATCCCAGCCCTAACAGAGGAGACACTGTTTGAGAAAAACCAAGCAAACTCCTCACATATTTGAGTTGAAAATGCTCTAATGAGTTCCAGAAAGGCCAGATGTAACAGCCTGTCTAGTCTACAACACGAAAGAGCTGACCTGGTTGATTCTTCCAGCTGCAAACATCCCAGCAATAAAGGCTGCCTTTTGTGGGTGACTGCAGTCTGATAATCATCATAATGAGCCATCAGAACCAGCCTGTCATCCTGGGTCCTGGTCTTCTTACAACACCTCTCTAACCTCCGCCCCTGGTCTTCAGTGCCCTCAGCTCACCATCAAACCAAGGTGAGCCAAGATAGGAAACCAGAAGGCATATGCAGACCAGTGTGAGACGGTCCAAGGCCACCATTACAACCCTATTAAAGGCTGCCATGGCCTCCAATGAACCCTCTGCACAAGCCTCCAGCACTGACAAATTGTCCAGCTCCACCAGCAGTCCCTCCAGTCATAACACTTTTAAAGGGTGAAACTATACCATTTCCATGGGGAAGGGACATTAGGGGGGCTCTGAAGCTGAACGTGATGTTGCAATGATCCACCCGAGCTACTGGATCAATCTCGAGGGTGTTAATCTCAAGCCCCAGGGAGAACACCAGGTTGGGCATGTGCACAGAGCAGTGAGTCCTGGCCATGGTTTCAAGGATAAGGCCAAGGGCCTCCATATTGGACAGGAAGTCCCTGGCACTAGACAAAGCCTCGTCATCCACCCAGGTGTTCAATTCACAAAGAATAAGCCATCTTGGCGACTCCAACACCCTCTCGGCAACAAAGGTCATCACCTCCTGTAGGAAACCCCTGTCCCAACCAGGTGGAAAACAGACAGGGAGAATCCTACAATCCACTCTGGGACCTCCATGCACTGCCACACACTCAAAAGAACTGGTGTCCCCCTGGGTGCACCGTCAGGCCCAGCTTTGACCTAAAACAAATGAACACCCCTTTTCCACTGTGTTTCTTCCTCAGACAGTGAACCACAGAGAAGCCGGCCAGGACAGATGCCTCCGATACAGGGCCAGATGCATCCCCCAGCCAGGTCTCTACGATGCATGCCAGGTCAGCCGACACAAGTCCCGCCATTATGGCAGTCTTGTTTGACATCAACCTGGCGTTGCACAACACTGCCTAAAGAGGATAATAGGTGGAGGCTGATCCCTCAGCAACCTGCCACCTCAGTCTGGAGGGCTCCCTGGTCAAAGAGACAAGGCACAGGGGACCCCATTCCATCTGTCTTCTCATCCCAGGGTGTCTCCTGGTTCTCACCACCTGAATCAACCTTTTACTGACCTTATCCTCTTTGAAACTCGCCCTTTTACCACCTCTCACAATACCCAACTCCCTACACCACTGATGGACTATGGCCAAGAGGGGTGGGTCATAGAAGGAGTGCAATGCCTTTAGAAGGAAAAGGGAATAATAAAGTCCAGGGGCCTGAGTTAAAAAAAAAACATTATCAACACTTCTAAAATCTATGACTTAATTATAACATTAAACTCTAATCCACCTCAGTAACATACAATCACATACGCCACTCACTACCACACACACACACACACACACACACACACACACACACACACACACACACACTCCACTCACCCCAACGTCACATAATAAATTACAACTACTATCCATCCCCCACCCTCAACCTAATAATTAACATACACCCAATAAAGTCCACAGTAATTGTATAAGGGGGTCTAAGGTCCAAGGAGTTATTAACCAAGGCTCGGTGTTCGTGTAAGGACAAAGTCCCAAAAAGCAAGGATCCAGTCACCAGCTGAAAAAGGCCCAAGATAGTCCTTTGGCATTGAAGCAGAAAAAAGTAACACACAGAGAATCAGTTCTGAGTTCTAGGGCACTAGTCCCACTGAAACAATAGCAGGGGCTCTCACCGCCCCCCCCCCTCCCCGGACTGCTGCTACCCAGGCAATCACAGTTCTTAATCACAAAGTGTGCACCGGTCCTCAATAGCACTATAGTGTGCTCAAGCCCCTCAAGCTCTTGTGCCTGTGCCTAAGGATTAAAAACGCTTGAAATTTGTAAAGGCAACACAAGACTGCTCTTTCATATCATGGTTGTGCAGGCAACCAGGGGGAAGCAATGTTGGAACTCGTTATATTCAGCCAGGACATTACAAAAATCACAGCTGAGAACCCAGTAGTACAGAGAAACCACAACGCTGTAAAGTTTAACATTGTGCTTGATTCCCAGTAACTGAATTCTAGAACTGTGGTCCCTGATGTTAATAATATGGACTCTGATAAAGTGTTAGAATTAATCAAATATCAGGATAAGAATATACACAAATTAGAAGGACAGAAAAAAATGGGCAGTAATGAAATACGTAGCCAGTATTAGTGGTGGCCCAGTGGTGCATTAAATGTGTTAGACAGACAAAGAAGCATGCAGCAGGAAGTGAATATGGCTATACAAAGGAGTGAGGGATGCAGCGTAGGACAAAAATGAAAGCCTTTTGGGTCTACCAAGGGGATAAAAATGGGAACAACAAGGAGATGTCTAACAGAACGCTAGAGAAAACCAAGACACTCATCAGCAAAATCAAATACACAACTAAGGATAGCAGAAGCGGCCGCAGAAAATGATAAAAAATGTATTTATTTATTTGAATTGCACCTTTGAGCAAGAAGTTAATTTACAAATGTTCCGTCAAGTCAAGAAAGAAACATACGAACATACGAAATTGCTAGCAGAAAAAGCCCACAGGTCTATCAAGTCTGCCTGATTGTGCAGCTCTTAGTTTCATATCACTACAGCTGCCCCACCCCCACCCAAACCACTCTCTTCCTCCTCTTTTCCGGTCCTTCCCCCCTTTGTGATTTTGTCTGTACTAACCCTGCCCCTGACTCTATCCCAATCCTGCTTAAAGCTATCCACTATCCTTTCAGCGAGTAACAACTCCGGCAGTGCATTCCAACCTGACACCACTCTCTCTCTGTGAAGTAGTGTCTCCTCATCTCCCTCCTAAACCTTCCCCCTTCCAACTTCAGTCTGTGTCCCCTAGTGACCCTTCCCCCCTTTAAGCAGAACAATCCTCCCTCTCTAACTTTGTTTATGCCTTTCAAGTACTTAAAGATCTCTATCATGTCTCTTATTACCCTTCTGTTTTCCAGCAAGTACATGCTGAGCTCTTTCAACCTTTCTTCGTATGGCAACTCTCCCCTAGTCCCATGATCATTTTTGTAGCCCTACGCTGCACCTCCTCCAGTAATCTCACATTCTTTTTGAGGTATGGGCACCAGTACTGTACACAGTATTCCAAGTGTGGCCTCACCAGTGATCTATACAATTGCAGGATGACCTCCCGCTTTTGAGAGGTGCTCTCTTGGCAATGCACCCCAGCATCCTATTTGCCCTTGCTGCAGCTTTCCTACACTGTGCAGATACCTTCATGTCCCCTGTGACTATTACCCCCAGGTCCCTTTCCTCCTCTGAAACCATTACCTGCACTCCCCCTACCCAGTAACCGTTCTTGGGATTTCTGTCTCCAAGGTGCATGACCTTGCACTTCTTAGTGTTAAACCCCAACTGCCACTCCCTTGACCAGTGTTCGAGTTTAGCTAGATCCTCTCTGAGTGCCTGCCTCTCTTTCTTATTTTGCACTGCTGCGCAAATCTTAGTGTCATCCATGAACAGGCAGATCTTACTCTTGACCCCTCTGCAGTGTCTCTAATGAAGACATTGAACATAGTGGGGCCCAGCACTGAACCCTGTGGTGCTCCACTCGTTACTGGCCGTGGCTTGGATGTCTCCCCCCTTACAACTACGCTCTGTTGTCTGCCCTGCAGCCAGCTATCAACCCACCCCACCCGTTTTTCCCTGCTCCCATGTCCCTTAGCTTACTCATTAACCTCCTGTGTGGCACAGAGTCAAAAGCCTTGCTGATGTCCAGATACAGGACATCCACAGCATGGTCTTCATCAACCGCACTAGTGACCCAGTTGAAGAAGTCGATCAGATTAGTTTGGCAAGATCTTCTCGTGACAAACTCATGCTGTATCTCATCCTGCAGAACATTGCTATCAAGAAAAGTTATCAACCTTTCCTTCAGAATGGTTTCCATCAACTTCCCCAATATGGAAGTCAAGCTCACTGGTCTGTAGTTACCCGACTGGACCTTGGGTCCACTCTTGTAAAAGGGCATCACATGAGCCATCCTCCAGTCCCTGGACACATTCCCCATTTTTAAGGAGGTATTAAACAGGTCCATCAGAGGGCCTGCCAAAAACTCTGCCAGTTCCTCCAGGACCCCTAGGTGTACGCCATCCGGTCCTGGTGCCTTGTCCACTCGCAAGCCCTTGAAGCCCTTTGATAGGGTAGATTAGGACCCTGCCCCATTTGTTACTGAGAAAGTGTTTAAATGCAAGGATCTTTCCTTTTCTGTCTCTTCTCTGTCTGGTTACACAACCAAATTTTCCTGTGAGACCTCAGACTTGATCAACCTGAACAGTCTCACAATTTTTCGTCTCTTACCATCTATCAACCCTCCCTTGCTGTCTTTTTCCTCCCTTGCATATCAGCTGACATAAAAATATATGCAAATCAATATGTGATAATGTAACGGATATTGGGATCCTATTGTTTAGAAAATATAGTGTTACTGTTGAAATGTATATATTTATGTTTTGAGATGATTGCAGAAAGCTATTGTAAACTAGAGGTTACCGGAGTTGTCTTTATGCCTTTTTGCAAATGTTATGGAAATGGGGACCTCTCAGCTCAGGCACACTGTGATCTTGCCTCCCTGATTATTTATAAAAACAAGATGTTTGTTTAGAATGGAGGTGGAAGGACTTATAAGTGAGATGAGCTGCAACTGCTGAGAGAAGAAAAAGGGACACACAGACTCAAGCAAAACTACTGTATTTCTCCTCTGTACATAGTTATACTGAACATTTTTTTTATGTTACTGCTACTGTAAATAAATATTTTTGGTGAATTCCACAACTGCTCCTGGTTTTCTCTATGCTTCCTGACCTGTGTCTCGACAACAGATGGTGCCAGTCTAAGTGAGATTTAAGCTGTGCATGCCCTAACACAGGAGTTTTGTGTGTAGGTACTGGACCTAGTACCAGGGAAGCACAGAGGAAGGTATAGATTCTGCAGCAGCAAGTCCAGGAGTGGTTACCAGGAGAATGGCAGCCAAACTACCAGAGACACAAGTCCAGTCTGAGATTGTACAGCCAGCACAAATTATGGAAAAAGAACAGGCAGTGACAGAACCTAAAAGCCTGATGAACGTTTTCAAATGATGGGCTATACAACAAAAAGAGACTGAAAAACAGAGAGGAAAAGAGTTTCAGCATTTAGAAGCACAGAGAAGAGAAGAGATGCAGTGACAGGAGCAGCAGAGGAGAGAAGAGATAGAGCGACAGGAGCAACAGATGAGAGAAGAGGTGCAATGACAGGAGCAGTGATGGCTGGATGCCTTGCAAGCTATCAAAGGCAGAAGATCTGGCACAGATCCAGATGAGCAACAAAATGTAAACAACTTAAAAACCATTAAATTTACTAAGTTGTGTCCCTCAGATGATATTGAGGCATACATGACAACTTTTGAAAGAGCTGCCACAACCTGCCAGAGGCCAAAGCAGCAATGGACAATCAGATTAGTACCCTACCTGACAGGGAAAGTATAACTTGCCCACAGCAGTATGAACACTGCACAGTAAGAAAACTATGACCTGGTGAAAATTGAAATCCTGAAAAGGTATGACATCTCCAGAGAGATATACAGGCAGAGATTTTGATCTCTGATGTACAACTCTTCTACAATCTTCGAGAAGCCTTCACCCGATGCAGGGAACTCCTGATAAAATGGATCCAACCAGATAGCAAAACAGTCCCACAGATCATCAACACATTTGCCATGGAGCAATTTATCAACATCTTGCCTACAGATGTGCAGCTGTGAGTAAAGGAACACCAACCAGAGAGTTGGGAAAAGGTTGTTTCTTTGACTGAAGACTACCAAATGGCCAGAGAGATGCCACTGAAGTGAGGTAACAGCAAAGCACCAGTAAAACACCCTTTTACCCATTTAAACTCTAAGTCTGATAAGAACTCTGGTTGGGGTAACAAATCTGTGCCCAAAGACGTCATCTACTACAACTGTAATAAGCCAGGCCATTTTGCAAGAAACTGCTGTAGTAAGGAGAGTGGCACTGGAATAGATTTGTCCTTGGCAAATTGGGGCAAGTACTTAAAAGATGTGAAGGTAGGGAACAAAACTGTGAAGGGACTCATTGATTCGGGAAGCAGACAGACTCTAGTGCATGTTAAAGTGCTGGGAAAACTCTATGTAAAGGGACCAGATACTGGTGTCATCTGCATCCACAGGGACACTCGATATTATTCCACCACCCAAGTGACTCTGATTGTTAAGGGTTTGTCACACCAAATGAAAGTGAGGGTAGTGCCTAAGTTACCTGTGTGATGCTCTGCCACCTGCTTATTGTTATATGTATAATATTTGTATTATAAATAAATGTGTATGTGTCTGTGATTGCTAGGACACACCAGTCAGCAAGTAAGCTTGACCTTTGACCTCAACGGTGTCAGTGTAAATAAAGCAGCAGGCTGTCATAAAAGCTGGTTGGGGGGAAACTGATCAAAGATCTCCTGTCCTGCCTTAACAGAGGGCTTCCTGATATGCCAAGTGATAAGACATTGTAAAATATTCCTTTTGAAGTTGGTTCCGATGTATGCATTTTATGACATAGCAGGAAGGGAAGTCATTTGGCTGATTTCTCTTGGTTTTCTCACCTGGAAGGGAACTAGTGACATGATGTGGGTTTATGAGCTTAAAAGGAACCTGCTTGCAAAGACTGTCACATATTTGTTTTAATGGTTACTGATGATTCCAGCCAGCAGAAAAATAATATTCTTCTTGAATATCCATACTTGGATTACAGATTTATCACAGATCTAACAGTGACCTCATGGGTGACATCACCAAGAGGTGGAGAAAACTGACTTTTGAATATTGTCTGCATCAGAGAAGTTAGTGCAGAAGGAGTCTCTGAAAATCAAAGATGCACTTATTCTGTGGACTGGTAACTAGGCACTTTAGAAAGAGCTGATTCAGAGGAACTTTGAAATATTTTGCAGGTGTTTTGTTTGTTCTGTAATTTCCCAATTATTTTGTTGACTGTAAATATTCATGTTATATGTTCTGTGTTTTGTATTTTACCTTTTTTATCATTTTTAGTAAACAATATTTTCCTTGAAATTCTCCCTGTGTTTTCTCAGCTTTCTTTTGCACGTGAATGCTGAGTCAGTACTTAATTCGGACATATGTTAAGAGCTCAGAAAGGGTGTGTTACCATCTGACAAAAAGGTAAGAATATACCTAGGTCTCATATTGAGTCGTAAGGGTACATTTTGGAACCCAGCTGGGTGCCCCTTGGTGAAGAATTATATTGCATTTCCCCAAAGATAATATATATCTGAGCCTGTTAACTGGGTGTGCTAGCATAAGGTTCACATTTGACCCCCAGGACTCAAGGCTGGTAGATGACTCGGACCCAAAGACAGACAGGAGGGTTACCCTGTTTGTCTCCTGTTCACACTATTGCACTTTGAGTTTGGCACTGTGGGAGCAGAGGGCCTGACCTGTGTAGCATGTTTGTGACAAATCTATCACAGACACGCTCCACAGCTCAGGATCTCTGCTCTGACAGTACTTCTGGAAAACGGAGTTCTTTAGATTAGATGCCCTGCACCTTACAAAGGAGAGGACACATGCTCTTGGTCAAAAGTTTGATGTCTTTGTCAGTCGTTTAAATTAAAGGGAGGGGAAGGGACACCAGATGCCCCGCCCACATCATCAGATACTTGGTGGACTCCAGGATACTGTATCACAAGCACCACTTGTGACATGAGTTGTGAAATTCCACAAAATAGATCCAAATGAGTTGGAGATAAAGTTCGCTAAGGACATGAAACACAAGCAAAGGAACTGGGCAGTAAGCATGATGAACTGGGGCTGGAAGGCAATGTGCATTCATGCTCATAGCTTTCCAAAGTCCCAGATCTCACTGCCATGATGACTGAGGCTCACCTAGATTGGGTCGCTATCACAGACTCTTGGTTCACTGTGAATCACACCTTGGATGTTGCTATCCCTGGATACACTCTCTTCAGGAGAGACCACATAGGAAAGAAAGGAGGGGGTTAGCTATGTATATCAGAGAGGGAATCAATGCAACTGAAATCCAGGGAATGCAAAGTGAAGCAGAGACCCTATGGATTCCACTGGGAGTTGGAAACAGAGACCATCTCTGGGTAGGAGTTATCTACAGACCTCCAAACCAGGAGATCAAAAAGGATAAGGACCTCCTGGAAATCATACTGATGATGGCTGATCCTGGAGTGTTATTGCTGGTTGGGGACTTAAGTCTGTCAGATGTAGATGGGTCCTCTTTACTGCCTCTTCAGAGAGGAGTAGAGAATTCCTCATTGCACTATGTGGGGCAGGACTTAATCAGTTGGTGGATTCACCCACTAGAAAATCAGCTATCCTGGACCTAGTACTCACAAACAGTGCCAAGGTGTCAGATGTTCAGGTGGGAATGAATCTGGGAAACAGTGACTACAGGTATGTCTGTTTCTCAGTTAACAAAGTAGAAGACCTTTGTTACACCAAACTTAGGGTGCTTGATTTCTGAAAAGCAAATTTCTCAAGAATGGAAGACAATAGTAAATCGCTGCTGGTAACTAACACCACAGGGAATGTGGAGGACACCTGGTTAAAACTGAAAAATGCTACAACTACAGTCACAGCACAATGCACAAAACAAATCAAGTCCAAAAAGTCAAAGAACCCACACCAGTTTTCCAAAGAGGTGTCGACTATAGTTGGAGAGAAGAAAAAAGCTTTTAGGGAATACAAGGTGACCAAATCAGAGAAGGATAGAGAAGACTACAGGGTTAAACTCAAGGAAGCTGGGAAAGCAATTAGGGTAGCCAAGGTCCAGACAGAGATAAAGATAGAGCAGGGAGTGAAGCGGGGGGGGGGACATTTATTAGATATAAAATTCAAAGAAAAGCACCTGCGCTCAAGATAAGGGTGGTACACTTGATGTGGGCAGCTAGCCTTGAGTAATTACACAGTCCCAAAGTGTCAGCGCACAGCAAACAATTAAAGGAACAAACTCATGCCAGTAAAATATGCCAAAACATCAGGCATTTTATTACTGAGATTTCAGTTACAGGCTGAGTGAAATATCACCATGCAAGAAGCTTATAGATATATAAGGGAAAAAAGAAAAAGTAAGGGAGGAATAACCTGGCTGGCAACTAAGAAGGGACAACTGGTGGAGAATGACAAGGACAAGGTGGAATTCTTTAATGATTTCTTCTGCCGATCTTCACTCCTGAAGAAGTTGTTAATAGTCCAGCAATAGCCAAGACACATCACTACATCTGTGGAGTTGACTCCTGACCCTTTACGAAAGAATGGGTTCTTGAGGAGCTGACTAAATTAAGGGTGGACAAAGCAATGGGGATGAATGGCATACACCCAAGCATTTTTTCTTTTTAGCAAGGAGAGACACATCCAGCTGAAAGCTTGTTTACAGGTGCTACCTGGGAGCACAAGGAAGTCAACTGACTTGCTCAGGGTCACACAGTATGCAAGCGGGGGGTGTGGTATTCAAACCCAGGTCTCCAGATTTGCAGCTCACAACCTCAAATCACTATGCTATACTGCCTCCTGAGTATAGTTCTGAAGGAATTTTGAGAGGACCTTGTTGCCCTACTAGCTAAACTATTTAACAAGTCACTGGAATATGGCATAGTGCCACTGTACTAGAGAAAGGCCATAGTTGTGCCATTGCACAAGAATGGTAGCAGGGAGGTAACAGGAAATTATTGCCCAGTCAGCCTGACCTCAGAGGCAGGTAAAATAATTGAAATATTGCCTAAGGAACGGGTAGTGGAGTACCTGAAAGAATGTGGAAAACTTGACCTGAGGCAGCATGGCTTCATGGCGGGTTGCTCATGCCAAATGAACATGACGGAATACTTTGACTGGGTTATGAGAGAAGTGGATGAAGGTGCAGCTGTGGACATTGCATATCTGGACTTCAGCATATTTGGACTTTAGCAAAGCATTTGATACGGTTCTACACAAAAGGCTAACAAACAAATTGGAGCAAACAGGCATGGGTCGGAAAATGGTCAACTGGATTAATAGCTGGCTTCAGAACAGGACTCAGAGTTATGGTAAATGGTACTTTGTCACAGGAGGGAAGTGTGACCAGCGGCATTCCACAGGGCTCAGTGCTTGGTCCAATTTTTTTCAACATATCCATCAGTGACATTGCTGATGGACTGAATGGGAAGGTCTTCCTATTTGCAGATGATACAAAGCTCTACAATAGGGTGGACACACAAGAAGATGTCTCTGGAATAGATGCAGATCTCAGGAAGTTGAAGGAATGGTCCAAGAATTGGCAGTTGAGATTCAACACCAAAATGTGTAAGGTAATGCAGCTAGGCAAGAGGAACCCAAGAAATAAATATGTCCTGGAAGGGCAGCAATTGGAAGAGACAAAGCTGGAATGGGATCTAGGAGTTATGATATCAGATGATTTTAAAAGTAGGAAATATAGAAACATAGACTTTGACGTCAGATAAGTACCACTTGGCCCACCTATTCTGCCCATTTCCCTACCTACTGGATAAGCTGCAGATCCTAGTTAACCAACAGCCTATTTCTTCCTACCCCCACAAGAATTGCCTTATGTCTGTCCCATGCATTCTTGAATTCTCCCACAGTGTTAGACACCGCAACCTCCTCAGGAAGGTAGTTCCATGTGTCCACCACCCTCTCTGTGAAAAAATACTTCCTCACATTGCCCCTGAGCCATCCGCCTATATCTTCAGATTGTGTCCCCTTGTTCTTGCACATCACTTTTTCTGAAAGATGCTGCCCGCTTGGACTTTGTTGATTCCACTGAGGTACTTAAAAGTTTCTATCATGTCCCCCCCCCCTTTCCTCAAGGGTATACATATTAAGCTCCTTTAGTCTCCTCATATGGCTTCTCTTGTAGACCCTACACCATTTTACTTGCCCTCCTCTGGACTGCCTCCATCCTGTCTATGTCCTTGAGGAGATGGGGTCTCCAGAACGAGACGCAGTACTCCAGATAGGGTCTCACCAACTGTCTGTACAGAGGGGCAACAGCTTCCTGTTTTCTGCTGCTGATGCCTCTCCCTATACATCCCAGTATCACCCAGCCTCCCTACTGCCTTCTCACATTGCTTGCCAACCTTGAGGTCATCTGATATGATTACCCCCAGGTCCTTCTCCATTTTTGTTATTGTTACTACCCCACGTCCCCATTGTGTACGCTTTCTCTGTTTTTTTTTTCCCCTGGCGCATTATTTTGCACTTCTTTGCATTGAATCCAAGTTGCCATACTTCTGACCAATGAGAAAAAGCAGTGCTAAAGGAAAGCAGCATCATTGGATGAATAAGTAGGGGTATTACCAGCAGAAAGCATGATGTAATTGTCCTGCTCTATAAATCCTTGATGAGGCCACACAGCATTTCTTGCAGTTCTGAAGACCTCTCCTAAAAAAGGACATTGACCATCTGGAATCCATGCAGAGGACAGCCAGAACCTTATGGCAATGGAATCAATCTTTTGAATTTATTCTCCCTAGATCAGAAAAGGAACAGAGGGGACATGGTAGAAACATTTAAATATGTTAAAAGGATAAACACAGTACAAACTAGAAACTTCTTCCATGAAAATAGGACTATTGTACAAGGGGGCACAACATACACCTGGTAGACGGTAAGTTCTGAACCAGTGTTAGAAAGTACTTTTTCACAGAGAGAGAGTTGTGGACCCGTGGAACAGCCAGCCACCTGAAGTGGTGGCAGTTAAACAAGGAATTCAAATGGGCATGGGACAGTCAGTGTAGCCACCTTAGCAAGAGCAGTAGATAAGGGGAAGAGGGTAGTTATCGTGGGCAGACTAGATGGACTGCACGGCCTCCTTCTGCCAGGAAATTGTTATGTTCTAATGTTTTTGATTAAATTAAACCACTAGTAAGTAAAGAGTACAAAGGCATGAATTGAAGACAGAACTGCCCAGGAGGTAATAAAAGAGGACAAGACATTTTTATTTATATATTGAAATGTTTCACCAGGAAGGCACACTGAGCAACAAGTCACTTGTCTCCTGGTGTGACCTGGAGGGAAGGGGTACAAGTGGAATGAGACATTATACATTCAAGTTACAGGATCAACATTAACATACTGTTGTAAGGCAGGTGTTACAAACAGTGTTAAAACAGTGAGTGCTGAGTTAACAAGTAAACAAGTGCTTATGTAACCCCTAGGTGGCACTATCTCAAGGGCTACTACCCCTGCCTGCATGACCAAATGTAGGTTGAGGAGCCTGGGTACTGAAAATGGGTGCATCCACTTGGAGAACAGGGTTAGTGGTAGCGTAGGTGACCTGAGTACAGCCCACCGGGACACTGTTACCCCCCCCTTTTCCCTCTAGTGGCCTAATTGGTTCACAAAATACACAATTGCAAGTTGCTCCTGACAACAGTTTTAACCCCACACTCGTTGCACTTACCACCAGGGCTGGTTCAGCCTTGGAGACCCCTGTTAAATAAGAGTTAGTACCACAACCAACAGTATCACAGTGTTATCTACACAGAAGTACATCAGAACCAGTTTAAGTACAAAAAGATTCAGATCTGAATTATTCAGGGGGAATAAAAAAGGAAGGGGCGTAATCAGGTTGATTGGTTTAAGTACTGATTCAGTCAGGCTACAAGGCATGCACTTTGGAGTCCCTCAACACAGTCACACACACTCTGGGTACCCAGTTGGTGAAGTAGGCTAACCTGATGCATTGCCCAGGGTAGGCAAGTGTTGCAGCTGGTCAGGGCCCTATATGTGGAAAGAACTAGCCATGCACAGTAACCCACAATTTGTAATCCGGAGCCAGATGGCTCAGTTCATGATAATCAAGCAAAACAACTAAATCAGATGACACATTTTGATTGAGCTGTTGTTGCAGGGAGCTACCCTGGTGTTTACTCACGCTTCCCAGTACAGGACACAAGATGGATGAAATGGAGACTGAAGGATGACTTGCTGGTTTGCCAAGAAAAGCGGGGCCCACACGATTCACCGTGATGTCGTTCCTGTTTGTGATGTTGAGCAGGGGCTCATCCCCAGGCAGGTCTCTCGTTGATGTTCTTCTCTGTGGTATGAGCAGCTGGCTGGGCCAAGGTGGCAGGGCCCAGGCCAGGTGAACAGTTCAGATGGCAGTCCGTAGTGCCGGCTGCAGCTTCCAGCAAGCATGACACAACCAGGCAGTGGTGAACTAAATTACGACCCACTAACAGCATTCAGCACACTTATGATAAAGAAAAGAAACAGTACCACAGTTCGGATTGCAGTCCGGTTGCAATATACAGCCTCGCTGTGCAAACCGATGCTCCGCGGTAATCTCAGGTCCTGACAGGCCGATCGCACCAAGATAAATCTTCGATCCCCTTCAGGAAGATTCAATTCATCACAATTCAGGATTCTGGTCATAGTACAGCAACTTCGGAGAAAGTCCGATTTCTCTTTGGCTCAGAAAGATTCCCTCAAAAGGGAAGATGAGGCAGGCAGGCCAAACACAGCCTTCCCACCAGTTTCCCATGCTACTACGCAGGGCAGCTGCTTGAATCACTCAACCTGTTCACTCTCCAAACTCTAACTCCAGACTGACTCACTGTACCCAATATGCAGGGCACAGTGAAAATACTTGGAGACCTAGTCCAAATTAAGGATGCACAAATCTCTCCATGCAGGAGAACTAGAGGCAGGCAGGTCAGACTTAGCCTTCCTTTTTTAATTCAATAAGCTTTATTGTCATTTTCATAGACACAACCAAACCAGGTTATACAGATACATAAGTAGGTAGTCCAGAAATGTTACCCACAACACGGAACAACCTAACCTAATACAAACTACAACTACTAATCTACAAACATAAAAAGGAAGGAAAACAAAAGAGACCCCCCCCCCAAACCCAGACCCTCCCCAGACCAAGCAAGGTCTCCCAATAAATAGTCTGGGAATGATCTATTTATCTGGTAAGTAAGTTGATTTAATTAAGGCTACCATACTGTTTGTAACCCCCCTACAAATGGGGGTTCCTAAAAGCCTCCTAGGAGCTTGCCTAAGTGTTCCCCTTGCCTGCTGGCGTTCGGCGTTTAAGCCGCTAGAATGGCACTGTGAGTGCTGGTAGAGCCTCCACATACTGTCTCTTTAAGAGCTGTCTGCTTGCAGACATAATTAATGCTTTTCCAGGGGGCTGGTGTTTCCCTGCTTGAATCCTGCCTGAGCTGCTAAGTAATCGCTCCATTTTACGGTCACTGGAAGCGCAAAGGGAGCCCATCTGAAAGCTATAAATGTTTGCCTGTAATCATTTAAAGCATTAGCAAAATTGTAGTTTGTCTAACCTGCCTTTATTGCAGCTGGGACTCTGTGTGTGTTGCCCGTGACCTAAACTGCTGTGCTGGGCCAATTGGGTTAAAGGAGCCCTAAAATGGAGACTGCTTGGACCAACCAGAATTTGGACTCTCTATGGAGCCAGTTTACAAGGGGAATATATAGCTAGTGATTCTGGGAAGCATAGTTTGGACCTTGGTGCATTTTTGCACCTACAGAGGGAGCTTTGGAGTGATTGACAGCCGAATCCACCAACTGGACCTGTTGGAACCTAAGGGAAATGCCCTATACTAAGGTTGGAGAGTCAGATTCGGTTTGACTGTGTAAGGAGAAGGAGCTCTGTGTTGCTGAGGCGTAAAGTTCGCACGGGAAGCACGTGAGAGGTCCTGAAGTTGGCCTACAGCAGTTAGAGTGTGTTAGTCAGACTGAATCCGAGTTTCCTGAGGAGAAGGAAGACTGAAGAGTGGATACCAGGCTCACCCTGTAGAAGACTGGAGAAATTGCTGAATCGCACTCGGTCTGTCAGGAACTGAAACTGCTGTGCTTGCTCCCAGGTATTTTTCAGTAATTGCGATCGGGATCGGGGAGCAGCCTGCCTGGTATAGTACTTTCCTTTTACATATGAATGTGCTCAGAGCTTGTGGGGAATCGCTGTTTCTTGTCCCCTGTCCTGTGTGCTGTGTAGTGAAGCTGGAAGCGAACCACAGCGTGTTTCGGACTAAATCCATTTGCTATCAACTACCTAGGGGTCCAGCCACACCGGCCTTGCATCCATGCCTTGTTGTTTCTGGCAATCCAGAAGAACATCCACCATCAGGCTCTCAGCTTGGGTATTGTGAGTACAAATCAGGGTATTCCCCTGCAGCCTGTTTTCAATCACAAGTGTGTCATCTAATTCTTGTTGTTTCACTTCTTCATGGATTGAGCCATCCAGCTCCGTATTACAATTGGGTGTTGTGCATATATTTTCTTCTACAGGACCCCATCCATCTGCACCTGCCTAAACCCCGGCAATGGATCTGGCTAGCCCCACCCCAACCTGGGTACTCGGAGCGTGACTTTTCAGACCCTGTATGTGTGCACAGTACTGTGATTTATTACTGCCAATTAACCTGATTTTCCCCCTCCCATGTTCCATTCCCCTAAAATAAACCAGATTTGATGTTATTGATCTTTATACTGTCTGAAGTGTCAGTACCTAGAGAACCAGTATTGTATTGTGCTGTGTATGTTGTTTAACCTTGTTTTACAGGGGGGTCCTCAGAGACATGCTGCAGAATCAGTCTCGAGGGTAAGAGGTATCTTATGAGTGAACAGTGTGTATATGTGGGGTATTGGGACTGTAACTCCTGTGTACTGGGTGAGCCACTAGAAGGAACCAAAGGGGGTCACAGTGTCCTGGAGGGCTGTGACCAAACTAATCTAACCACTACAAACCCTGACCTCTGGGTGGAGGCACCCGTCATAGAATCTAGGCCCCTCAACCTGTCCGTAGTCAAGCAGGCAGGGGTAGTAGCCCTTGGGATGGTGCCACCTGGGGGTTACATGTTAATAAAGCATCCAAGGAACCCCATTTATTGTGACATACATGATCCCTATTAACCATTGCGGCAATATGCTTTTCCAACTGCAGTGCCTGCAGTATTTCTTTATGCCATTCTAAAACCGAAGGGGGTGACTCATTTTTCCAATGCCTCATAATTAGTAACTTAACCGTGGCAGAGATTAGAGCAATATGCATTTTCCTCACTTTAGGAGTGCCAGGTGGGAAACTATTCAATAGACAGACCTCTGGCGTAAACAGAGAGTCAAGCCCAAGGAGTGGGTCTAACAACCACCTGATAGCTTGCCAAAGAATCTGGATTCTGGAACATGTCCACAACATATGATAAAAGGTTCCCAAGGAGTCAGTACATCTTGGACAAGTAGGGGAAGGGAGCCTACCCATTTGATAAAGCTTAACAGGACTAAAGTACAGATTGTGCATTATGTTAAATTGAATAAGATGGAATCTGTCCTGTTTCACTAAGCTGTATGTACATTGCCAGAGGCTCTGCCAGAAGCTGTGCTCTGCTACAAGAGGGAGTTCTTGAGTCCAATAATAACAGACCCCTTGGGGAAGGTAGGGGTCTATGGCCTGCAGTGCTTTATATAATTTAGAAACTGCATGAGGTGGATTCACTGCCTCAGTAAGAGAGAGGAGGGACAGCTTCGAAGTCTATGCTTCCAGCCCTTTCCCCAGGTAGCCTAGCAATGCTCTATTTAACTACATATATTTGAAAATTGGGCAGTCTTGGCCGTCAAAAAGTAGCGGAAAAGTATGCAATGGTATGACACCATCCACAGTGTACAGATCAGAGAGTTTTTTCCCAGCTTAGGGGGGCCAGAACGAGATCGGTATAGGTTTAGACCCAATTTTGAAATGGGGGTTACCCAGTATTGGCTGGTCTGGGGAGACATGCCAATTAATGGAAAGAT
The DNA here is from genome assembly GCA_016271365.2 of Neoceratodus forsteri. Classification (NCBI taxonomy): domain Eukaryota; kingdom Metazoa; phylum Chordata; order Ceratodontiformes; family Ceratodontidae; genus Neoceratodus; species Neoceratodus forsteri. The sequence goes on along the minus strand of CM057458.1, from coordinate 301,631,246 downwards.
GAGTTTGCAATTGATGCAAAGCTCTGAGGGACCAACCAATTGGGGTACTCCATAGCAGCCTAGGGAGTAATTTAGGCGTAGTATATATCAGGGATGCCAGAGAACAGTGATGTTGCTCAGCCACATGCCTCTCTATGGGGAGCCAAAGAGGGGTGTAAGTGTGGGGATCTCCAAGATGTATTTCATGTATCCAGTGAGCCAGCCCGCTAAGATGGTGAGTGCAGTAATATATAAAGAAGGAGGGAGCTGCCAATCCACCTTGAGATTTAGGGGCTGTAAGTTTGAAATAGGCTCAGTAAACACCTTAACCCCCCCCCCCAAATAAAGGAATTGAGCAGCTTTTGAAGTTTAAGGAACCAAGCCTTGGGGAAAAAGAAACCAAGCATGCTCAGCGGACACAAGAAATGGGGGAGTACCTTCATTTTGACAATATTAACTCTCCCCCCCAGTGAGAGGGGGAGTGCGCCCCATCGGTCCAAGTCTAACTTATGGGTACTCAACAAATCCGAGAAGTTAGCCTTCAACATGGTAGACATGTCTCTGGACACCTGAATGCCTAAATAAGTCAGAGTCTCTGCTTCCCATGAGAGGTTATAGGCTGCAACATCATGTTGGGAAACATTGGCATTCAGGGGAAATACTTTAGTTTTAGAAAGGTTAAGCTTGTAGTAAGATACCTTAGAAAATGTCCCCACCTCTAGTAGAAGCCACGGAATGCTCACCTGCGGATTTACTACATGTAGTAAAAGGTCATCGGCATATGCAGAGATGGCATGTCTATGTTCTCCAATTTGAATCCCTTTGAGTTCTGGGTGTGAAATGAGCCTTCTAATCAGGGGTTCTAAATAGAGGTTAAAAAGAAGGAGGACAGCGGGCATCCCTGTCTGGTACTCTGGCTTAGATGAAAAGGGGCGAAAAGAATGCCATTACACCAAATTTGTGCTGATGGGGAAGAATATAAAATTTGAACCCATATCAGAAAGGCTTCAGGAAAACCAAAACAGTCCAAGGCTGCAAAAAGGAAGTCCCAGGAGACCCTATCAAAAGCCTTCTCTGCGTCGAGGGACACAAAGACAGCAGGAGAGTCTGAGTCCCTCGACATGGAGAGAAGGTGTATCAGCTTACACATGTGGTTTCCCAAGAATCTTCCCACCATAAAACCTACTTGCTCCTGAAAAATGAGGCCGCCCATAAAGGGTTTTAACCTATTGGCAAATATTTTGGCAAGTATCTTGACATCCGAATTGAGTAATAAAATGGGCCTGTAATTCTCAGGGTATTGAGGATCCTTGCTATTTTTAGGTATGAGGGTAATAAGGGCTTGCAGGAAATTTGACTCTGATAAACCATTTTCAACCCAAAAGTTATAAACTTCTACCAGGAGGGGAGCAAGTTCAGGAAGGCAAGCTTTATACAAATTATTAGGAAAGCCATCAGGCCCAGGGAACTTGTCAAGGGGGAGCTGTTCAATTGCCTGATCTACTTCCCATGCTACAATATGGTTGTCTAAGGCCACAACTGCAATGGGGGACAATTTAGGAAGGTCAGCATAGGCCAGATATGCATCAATATCTCTGCTAGAAGGGCTTTCAGATATATCTTCTGAGTAAAGAGAAGAGTAAAATTGCCATAGATCTGCTGCTGTCTCCTTAGGGGAAGTGACAAAGGCACCACTCTTGTCGAATTTTAGGCCTGGGATAAAATGGGAGGCTTGAGCCTGCTTAATCCTGATAGCAAGCAGCTTGCCCGCCTTTTCACCTGCATCAAGATATTTCATTTTAGTACGCTTCAAAGAGACTTCCGCCCTCTGGTACATCAACTCAGAATATTTAGCCTGCAGACTATGTAACCTGGTCCAATCTGCCTCTGGGCATTGGGGGCCAAGGGAAAATTCCAGCTTTCTGATTGAGGTGAGTAAAAATTCTGCTTGCTTTTTGGCTTGCCGAAATGTTATAGTTGCAAGACGGAGGCATTCTCCCCTTAGGGCACACTTCAAAGCAGCCCAAACTATGTCGATTTTCAATACAGACCCCTTATTAACCTCTATGAAGTGGGAAATAAAATCTTTGACCTGCGACAGGAAGTCCTGCCTCTGGAGGAGTTGGATATTCAGGCACCATAAGGTATCTTTTCTGACACCCAACCCCAGTATATAAGTGACATAGACAGGTGAATGATCAGACACAACCCTCGTATGAATACCAGTGTCCACTATACCAGGTAACACAAATGAGCTGATTAAAAGATAATCTAGCCTGGAGTACGTCTTGTGGGGGATGAAAAATAGGTGTACTGGCGGGCATTTGGATTTAATACCCTCCAGACATCCATCAGGTTCACCCCCACTCATCAGATATTTCAGAGTAAGCTGGGCAGGAGACAGGCCACACTTTCGAGAGCCTGATCTATCTATATTGGACTGCAAGGTAATATTCTAGTCACCTCCTAGAATTGTTAGCTTAGGAGGATTTGAGGCAACTAAACTGAGCGGGTGGGTAAAAAATTGAGGGGGAGTCCAAATGTGGGCTGTAGATTGTACCCAGAAGAATTGGTTGAGACTCTAATGTCCCATGGAGAAGGATATAGTGACCGTTAGGATCCCAGATCTCCTGCTCCATCTTAAAAGGAACCTGCTTGTAGATCAAGATGGCAACACCTCTACTGTTTGTGGATGCACCGGACCCATAAACTTGCCCCACCCAAGTCTTACAAAGTAAGGGGGTATCTTCCCTACGGATATGTATTTCCTGCAAGCAGGCAATTCCTGCTGTCAGATGCAGCAGATACCTTAGTACCACTTGTCTCTTACACTTGTCTTGAGCTCCCCGTACATTCCAATTTATGATCGTGTAGGGACCACTAATATCAATCTCTCAAAAAAGAAAAAAGGGGGGGGGGGGAAGACTCTAAATGGAAGGAATGAGAACTTAACAGTCGGTAAATATGTAGCCTTTCCAACAGTCCCTGACCACTATACTTACCAGTATCAGTACCCTTGGTAATATATAGCACAATGTGCCATTCCCATCTATGTTCAAAAACTTGGCCTGGGCACCCTCCCACCAGAAACCAAATCAATATGCATGTACCCTGAAAATCCATCCCCACCAACCAACCAATCCATAACATCATTAAACTTAAATCTACACACACCTTTTCCCCGAAATTACAAGGGAAAAGTGTAACCCCCAGTTCTATACAACTGCACCACTTATCACACACTGCCAGGTGATGTTTTGCACCGACCCGAAACCACGAACCACCCCCCTCCACCCCCCCCTCCTGCTTTGGCACAACTTTAGTAAGATAGACGAAAAAAAAAGTGAAAAACTTTGCTAACAGTAACAGGCAAACTAGGTCCTAGCAAACAATGCTATATTTAACCAGGAAAAGTCCAAAAAATATACTGCCTGGCCCATCACAATAGAAAATTACTGCGAGACCATAAAAAAGACCCAATATATCCTTCTAGAAAATGTTCATGCATGTCTCTATGCAAAATGATGGGATCCTCCATTCCCCCATGTCACCATAGGAGGGAAGAGCAAAAATGAAGAACACAGTCTGCTAGCTCAGGTGAACTCAGGATCCTGCTAAACACATCAAGTTGGGACGAGTTTGTGAGCAGAGTCACTAAAGCTACTTTGGGCTAGAATAAGCTTGATATCCAGCCTCGCAGTCCTGGGAAGCAGATTCCCCATTTTTGGCCCACAACAAATCAAAGCACCACACAAACTGACAAATAGTTCTCACCCTAGAGCCAGAAGTCACTCAGTTCTATTAAAGGAATACTCTGAAGGTGGAAATCAAACAAAATCAGCCAGTTCAGACACATAGACCTGGATCCTCCCCATGGATGAGCAGTGTATTCTCACTTGAACAAGTCGGGGAACAAAGCTTTTAACTCTTGGGCTGCTTGCTCTTTGGTCTCCCTTTTTTACTTGACTCACCACAGGATATCTCATGCGGAAGGGCTTTCCCGCAATTATTAACTTAGAGACCATCGGGTGCATCTCTTGTCGCTTTACCCGAACAGACTGGGAGAGATCTTGTGTTATTCGGAGCCTGCGTCCCTCCCATTGTACCTCCTGCAGCTCCTTAACTTTGGCTAAAATATGCTGCTTATCTAAGAAATTATGGAGCTTGCAAATAAGGGGTCGAGGTGGAAAGCCCGACGTGGGAGGAGGGTGCGGGGCCTGATGCATTCTTTCTATGATGTAGGTCACTCCATTCAGTGATGGGCCCGCAATTTTTTCACAGACCTTCTGCATGAACAAAACAGGAGCATTCCCTTCTTCCTGTTCCGGTACCCCCAGAATCAGAAGGTTGTTCCTTCTGCTCCTCCCTTCCAAATCTTCTAACTTGTCCTCCAGTTTTTTGAGTCTCTGGCCGAGGGCCGTGTGGTCTTGCTCAGCCCGAAGTTGCTGCTTCTCCAGGGAGATGAGCCATGCCTCCGAGTCACCAACTCTAATGGTAAGTGCATCAATAGAAGACTTAATTTGGTGAAGATCATCTGAAATATTGGAGATCGATATCTGTATAGGCTGCATTAACTCTATAAATCTTTCTTCTGAGAGAGTCATGGAGGCTGAAGAGGGTTTAGTAGTACTCGTGGCCTGCTGCTTTGAGCGCTTTGTGGCCTTTTCCTTCTCTGGCGTTGGGGGAGGTGAGTGCCACGGAGGTGCTTTCTTCATGTAGGCCTCCACCTCTTTTAGCCAGTGTAAGTCTAGAGGAGTTCTAATGTTGGGCAGTAGTATATCCAGATGTGTTGAAGAGGAAAAACCACTGCTAGAGAAAGGTTGTCGCGGAGAGGTACAGAGCTATGGGAGCTTGCTGCTGATTCTCAGATCGTCATTACGTGACCCCAGACTCAGCCTTCCTGAAAAATCCCCATGCTACCCTGTGGGGCAGTAGCTCGAGCCGGACAAACTGCTCACTCTTCCAGCTCCAACTCACTTCTGCTGCAGGCAGCACTGGGACTTCCTTTCTGATCCAAAAGGTTCGGTTGGTTGATTCATCTGTCTGTCACAGCTAGAGCTCCCCCTCCAGGTATATTTAGGTGCCAAAGTGAAAAAACTACAATTCCTACAGAAATTCACTCCCACAAGACCCCCTGGGACAGACTCCATTTTAAGGTCCCCAAAAGGTACTAATTGGTGCAATACAGAAATATCGATGCTTCAAAGAAAGGCAGGTTAGACAAACTATAATACCACTGTTATTAGAGCAGCTAATCAGCAAACAATTATTAATTCTAACAGAGCTCCCTCTGCACCATTAGCGATGGCAGAACAGAGCAATATTTCTGCAGCTCAGGCAGGACTCGAGCTTGGAAACACTTGGCCCTTACCCAGATTAATTATAAACTACAAAAATAATGTCTCTCAAAGAGACAGGCATGGAGGCTAACAGGGCAATCGCATGCAAGCACTGTTACACCTGTAAAGCCACTGAACACCCGCCTGGCAGTGGGCATTTAAGCACACCCAAGGGAGACTTTTGGGAACCCCCATTTATAGGGGGGTTACACCCTTCCCTGCCTGGAAAGAACTTGGCGACCGCATCAAGTCTATGCTCACAACAACGTTATTTGAAGAAAAGGTACTGATACAAAATTTATGCTTAATTACCATTACTATACGTATCCAAAATAGCTAATACATATGATTATATATATATTATGGCAACAGTTATGCATTTTTCATACATTCAATAATGATTTCACTATGATTCACACAATAATTACTGTACTTATTCATGTTATAGTTTCTTGCATTCTCAACAACATAGATGGGGTCCTGTCCCTATCAGCTAACTTGGGGCTAGATGGGACAGGGGCACCATGTTCCGAGGGAAGAACAATTAACTTACAAGTGGCACACAGGCTCAGTTTGGGCAGTGAGCTCTTGGAAATGTAAACACCCTTGTGAACAACATTGAGAGGCAAGTCCACAGGCCTCCCAGGTGGGTCATAGCTAAGGCGCATCACTGGCTTGACAGCTCATCCAGATTTCCTGGGGGGAACAGACACAGGCTCTGGGCGGTCAACACTGGCATTAGTCTCTTCTCCTGTAGTGAGAGGTGCCTCTGCATGGGTTGACATTTCCAGATTGGGAACACTGTCAGCTCCTTGCACTGCAGATTCTGTTTCCTCTATACTTTGCTCATTATCATCTTTTGAAGAGGGCCCAGGTTGCTCATCCTGAGGATACTCTGACACAATTGGATTTTGTGGCACTGGAGGGGTACTGTCAGCACTTTCATAGGGTTCTTCAAGGGCTGGTATGTCACCAGAATGGTTTACCACATCAGATTCCTTCTCAGGTAATTCAAACAGTTCTACAAGACACAAGGAATCTGCTACCTCAGACGTAATACTTTTCACCTCACTTTCAGGGAGCATTGGCTCTAAGGAGGAAGATGGGGGGTTATGCAGTCCTGAAGGCCCAGCTTCATCCCCACAGTTATACATAGGGTTACCTTGAAACAATTGACTCAGTTCATAGGAAGGGTAATAATAATAATACTATCAGTGTCCCAGACTCCCCTTGAATTTGTGCATTCGTTTAAATACCTGGGCATCACTGTGGATGCTGGCTTTACCTATCATGAGCATATACAACAATTATCCAAAGCCCTAAATATCCGGCTAGGGCTCTTGCACCACTATAAACATTGCCTTACCCCGGAGGCCCTTAAGCTTGTGATTTCCTCCTCAGTACTCTCCCTGCTAGACTATGGTCTCCTGACTTTTGGAGGGGCTAGCTCCTCAGCCCTTGATAGTCTTAGACTCGTCCTAAACAAGGCCTGTCATCTTATATTAGGATGTGACAGATTCATCCATACCTATGCTCTATATAAGGACACCAATTGGCTTAACCTTGACAACAGAATCAAATTCCACACTTGTGTCTTGGCAAAAAAAAATACCCTTGGCCTCTCCCCCACAGCACTCACCCCTTTAATCACTAAGGACTCAAAAGTTAAGCACACCCGTAGCTCTGACACCCATCGTTTCTCAATCCCCTCCTGTCACACAGCTCAGTTCCAAAGATCCTTTTGTTACAGGGCACCCTTGTGGATGAATAACCTACCCTCCTCCTTGCATTTTGATCATAGAATTGGTCACTTTAAAATGCACTAGGAGCTCACCTTGATCCACAAGTGACTGCGTCTGTCACGTGAATCGGGTGCCACCTGTTCCGTCTACTTCTGACAGTGGCCTCTGGCCTGCCTCTGCAAACAGCTCTTAATCTCCTCCCAGGGATGTTGCTCCAGTTTTTTCCTCTTCAACTGCCTCAAACTGTACTAATTCTTGATTGTTAGCCTAACTGTTCCTGTTATTAACATAGCTCTACTCTGTAACAAGTACTGTATTGATTATCTGTCCTCACTGTATTGTATATCTGTAGATATTCTATGTGACGTGGAACCTTTGTAAAGGAGTCTTTGACTCAAAGGTATTTCTGATCTCTGAAATAAATAAATAAATAAATAATTGTCACACTCACTGTCATCAGTGGTGGACTGACAGTCACTGTCATTTTGAGCCTGCTGGGGGGAAGACCTTGGTCTGAAACAACTGGAGCAGGTTGACTTTGTCTCCTTTTAGAAGCAGCATGAGTCACTGGCCCAGGAGGGGCAATATCTGAGGGTTCAGCATCAATGATCACTTGTCCAGTGGGCAGTAGGTGGTTTCTGTGCATGGTCTTGACAGCTTTGGAGTCATTCTCAGGGCGCATTTTGCACACAGATAAATCATCCAACTTACTGACTATGATATGTGGAAGGTGGTGCCACATATCAGCAATTTTGTGCTTGCCATGCAGTCCCAAGTTACGTACTAGCACTCGATCCCCTGGCAACAACTCCTGAGTTTTCACCTGTCGATCATCTCTCTCTTTGTTACCAAGGTCTCGTTTGGCAGCCATCGTTTGAGTCAGTTGGTACGCATGATTCAATTGAGCTTTCAGTTTCTGGAGATGTTGTAAATAGTTCTCAGCTCTGACCTCATCTGGGAAGACTCCAAAGCAGACATCCACAGGCAACTGGGCTTCCCTCATGAACATGAGGCAATAGTGAGAGAACCCGGTAGCATCACTTTTGGTACAATTGTAAGCGTGTACCAAGGTGCTACTCTGATATCTCCATTTGGACTTGTCTTTGGGATGAAGAGTGCCCAACATATCCAGGAGAGTCCTGTTAAAGCGTTTAGGTTGGGGGTCCCCTTGTGGGTGGTAAGGAGTGGTTCTCGACTTTCGCACCCCCCACAGGGAGACCATCTCCTTAATCAATCTGCTATCAAAGTCCCTTCCTTGATCAGAATGGATACGTTGGGGCACACCATAATGGACAAAGAACTTTTCTACTAGCACCTTGGCCACTGTAGAGGCCTTCTGATCCTTAGTCGGAAACACTTGGGCATATCGAGTAAAGTGATCGATTACTACCAGTACATTGCCAATGTTCTTTTGATCAGGCTCCAGACACAAGAAGTCTATGCAAACCAGTTCCATGGGGGCACTGGTTGAAATGTTAACGAGAGGAGCAGCTTTCTGGGGCAAGGCCTTTCTCTGAAAGCACCTACTGTAGGTTTTGACATGTTTTTCATCATCAGCCCCCAATTTTGGCCAGTAGAATCTAGGCCTCACCAAGTCAAGGGTTCGGTCATTGCCAAGGTGTCCCATGTGGTTGTGCAGGGACCTCAGTACCAATTGCTTGAAAGCTGTAGGTAGCATCAATTGCTGCTTGTCCAACTGAGCTCGATGATCTACTGTCTCTCGATATAGTAACTGGTCCCGCAACTTTAACTGGGGGCCTTCTTTGAATAATAATGCAGTTTGTAAGTCATCAGAATTAATTTAGGCACGTCTTTCCCAGAACATAGGGCATTGAGTGTGGGCTGGATCATGGGATCTTGGGACTGAGCCCACTGAATACTGTCATTATCAAACTGGGGCAGGGCACTGATGTCCAATGCAGAGAAATGACAATAGGCTGCAGGTATGCAAGTGTCCAGGGGCCCCAAACAGTTCACCGGACAGTCCACTGTATCTGTGGATGGCTGCTCATCTTTGTAAGATTTTTAGCACGATGCTTTAATAGAGTGTTCTGACAGCCTCACCCAGTTGTCTTGGGGGCTTGGCTGCCATGAGAGAGCATCAGCATCAATATGGTTCAGTCCAGGGCAATATTCAATCGCGTAATCATAAGCTGACAGAGCAGAAAGCCACCAGTGGCCAGTGGCATCCAACTTTGCTGAGGTCTGCACATATATTAGAGGGTTGTTATCAGTTCTTATCAATATTTTGTCCCCATAGATGTACTCATGAAATTGGTCGACTATGGCCAGGGCCCCGATTTTTCTGCGGCACATCGGAGCAAAGTTCTGCGGCAGGGTTCTCATTTGCCGCGAGAACTTCAAGTCGACCTCAACACCAATTTCTAGTGCAATTTCATGCACATTTTTACCTTTAATTTTTTCCTTTTTGTTTTTTTGCCATATCTGACACAATGCAGCCTGTAACACAGTCATGTTATGGTGTTTGTCACCAAATTTTCAACATAGCCAGTTTAAGACCTCTGCTCATGAACAGTATCACTGTGATTTTATTAATCTGCCCGGAACATTGATTTCGAAGATAATTTATCGACACACATTCTCGCGCTAAGGTGGAAACACATTTGGGTGAGATGTGAAAATGACAGCTGTATTACTCATAAGACAGTGTGGTGAAATGGCAATGCTGAAACTCTGGAGTGAAAATATTGAAATTTACAACTTACGAGCCTGCGTAGGAACTGCGCAACGCATGCTCGTTAAACAGTCATTTTTTGGAATTTTTTCACCAAATTTTCAACATAGCCATTTCAAGACCTCTGCTCATGAACAGTATCACTGTGATTTTATTAATCTGTCTCGAACATTGATTTCGCACACCGATCATGCCCATTCTGTGCTACAAGGGTGAAAACACATTTTGGGTGAGACGTGAAAAATGACAGCTGTACTACTCATAAGACAGTGTGTTGAAATGGCAATGTTGAAACTCTGGAGTGAAAATATTGAAATTTCGCGAACTTACGAGCCTGCGTAGGAACTGCGCAATGCACACTCGTTAAACAGTCATTTTTTGGAATTTTGGCACCAAATTTTCAACATGGGGGTTTTGAGCCCCCTTCTCATGAATGATGTCACTGTCATGGCAGTATTCAGTCCCAAAGGGTGATTTCGCAGTCACTGCACAGTCACTGCGCGAAATCGCCTTTCGAGCCCTAATAACGCCATGACAGTGACATCTTTCATGAGAAGGGTCCCAAAAACCCCATGTTGAAAATTTGCAAAATTCAAAATGCCTGAGATATGCACAAAGTTGAACCCTCCTATTAGCCCATTATACAGCTTACTGGCATTTCTCAGTTCGCGGTCGCCTGTGAAGAGTGCAGACGGTTCCCAGTCCACCCAAGATCATCGCACCGGAGGTAAGTATGGTGGGGTGTGGGAGGCTGGGTGCGAGGGTGGGTGCGGATGTGGAGGGCTCGAGACGCTATTGGGGACAGTTTTTGTTTACAGGAAAAAGACGTCGCTGACCGCTTGCCACGCTGGGTGGGCTCCCAGTGGCACAATGATTTTGAGTGGGGCTCAGCCGACGGGGATTGGGCACCCCTGCCGGCAAAAAAAAAAATATGAGTTTGCCACGCTGGGGTGGGCTCCAGCTGGCACAACGACTTTAGGTGTTCAGCCGACGGGGATTGGGCACTCCGCGGCAAAAAAAATATGGGCACGCTTGCCATGCTGGGGTGGGCTCCCAGTGTGGCATGTAAGCATTTGAGGGGGAGGAAGCCGACGGGGATTGGGCACCCCTGTCGGCAAATGAAGCGGACGCTTGTTCCACGGGCGGCCGAATTCCGCGGGTGATGGCAAATTCCGCGGATATTTTCGAGGTTTGCCGCATCCGCGGAATCGCGGAAAACTCGAGGCTTTGACTATGGCCCACTTTAGAGTGAGAAATGTCAGTCTCAGAAAGACTTAGAAAAAGTAGTAAGCAGACTCCAAGGGGAGCTCCGAAAGGCAAATCAATGGCCGAGGGGTACCCGAAATGACTGCTGTGAGGGCTCAAGAAATACTAACTCAAACTTCTTTGTGGCTAAATCATCTGTCCAGGTCCCTGCTACTGTCCCTCTGAACTGGTCCAAATTGGTGGGCCCTTCGATGGAGACTACTGTGACTGTCAATGGTATCCATGATTGGGCTGTGCTTGACAGCGGGTCATAAGTGACCATTGTATTCCAGGACTGGTATGCCATTACAGTCTCTAGAAGGTCTACACGTGTGGTGCCTGAGTGGCAAGTCTTATCCCTACCTAGGATATGTCTGGCTCTGGCTGTCTTTTCCTGTGGCTGTAACTGGTGTAGATGAACAAGCAGAGACACTGGCCCTGGTGTACACTCCTACAGGGATGTATGATTGGGTCCCCCTACTCACTGGAACCAACGCCCACATGTTTGTCAGGTTAGTGCAGTTGTGCCAAGAGAAACGAGACCGACAGACTGGTCAGGCAATGAGAATTCCAGCTCTGATCAAGAAAGCTTATGACCTGCTGAGGCAGTCTGTGGCAGAAGACCAGGATGAGCCTGTTGGGACTGCCTGGAAGACGGACCCTGATTCCTTGATATTGCCACCCAATACTCAGTATACTATTCATGGAGAAGTCCATCTTAGAAGAGACGTGAAAAACAAAATATTAATACTGGATGCACCAGGTGAAGGAAAGTTGCCAGAGGGGCTATTGGTTAAACCCAGTATCCTACCTGTGCCCATGCCTATGTCTGACGGTGATGGTCACATTGAAATGTGTCAGACTGAAAGTCCGAGTGAACAGAGGGTGTACACTAGCTACAGTACACTGCGCAGACACTGCAGTATTACCCAGCAACAAATATTCTGGCAAGAAGGAGGAGGTGACCCTAGACCTATTTGACTTTGGTGATTCCCCCTTGTCTGCTGAATGGAAGACTCGGATCAGTAGGAAACTTGCCTAGAGAGACCAAGTGTTTCCACTAAAAGAATGGGATGTGGAGGTGCACCCATGGTGCTGATCATAATATTTGGCTGCACGATGACAGACCTTTCTGACAGCGGTCCCGCCGCCTTGCTCCAGCTGATATAGACGATTTTCGACGGCACCTACAGGAGATTCTCACTGCCGGAATTATTCAAGAGTCAAGAAGCCCCTACGCATTTCCCATCGTAGTTGTGCTCAAGAAAAATGGGTCCATGAGGATGTGTGTGGATTATCGGACCCTTAACTGACGGACTGTCCCAGATCAATACTCCATGCCTTGCATACAGGATGCCCTGGACTGCCTGAAGAGGAGTCAGTGGTTCTCAGTACTTGATCTCTGCAACGGATATTATCAAATCTCGATGGCCCAGAGGACTGTGAGAAAACAGCCTTCATCTGTCCTTTGGAGTTTTATGAATTTCTGAGGATGCCACAGGGGATTTTGGGTGCCTCTGCTACCTTCCAGAGGTTGGTGGACCATGCAGTAGGAGACATAAATCTACTAGAATGTTTAGTGTACTTGAATGATGTCTTTGTTTTCAGTCACACCCTAGAAGAACATGAAGCCACACTGTTCACAGTCCTCAATCGCTTGGAAGAATTCGGCCTCAAGCTATCCATAGACAAGTGCCAGTTCTTTCAAGCATCTGTAAAATATGTGAGATATATAGTGTCAGCTGAGGGGATACAGACAGACCCCAGTAAAGTAGAGTCCCTGACCACCTGCCCCCAGCCCACAACCTGAAAGAGCTGCAGCATTTTCTGGGGTTTTGTGGCTACTATTGATGATTCATTAAGGACTATTCGAAGGTAATCCGTCCACTCCTTAATCTTACCCAAGGCTATCCTCCCACCAACTGCAGATACAAGAAGGGGTCGCTCAAAGAAGAAGACAAGGTATATTTTTGAACAGGTGAACCTTTTGGAACCTGTTTAACCCCCGAATGCGAGGCGGCATTCTTTGAAGTCATCTGTCAGCTTACCCACGCCTCAGTCTTTGCATAAGCTGATCCCACCAAACCATACGTCCTGCACATGGATGCCAGTCTAAAAGGGCTTGGGACTGTGCTATATCAAGTATATGAGGATGGCCTGAGACCTGTGGCTTTCGCCAGTTGCAGTTTGACGCCCTCCGAGTGGAATTATCCTGTACACAAGTTGGAGTTCCTCACTCTAAAGTGGGCCATAGTCGATCAGTTCAATGAGTACCTCTGTGGGGCCAAGATATTAGTAAAGACTGATAATTATCCTTTAATGTATGTACAGACTTCAGCCAAGTTGGACGTCACTGGGCACCGGTGGCTTTCTGCCTCGGCAACTTAAGATGATGCGTTGAATACAGGACTGGACTGAATCATATTGATGATGACGTCCTTTCATGGCGGCCAAGTTCCAAAGACAATTGGGTGAGGCTGTCTGAACCGTCTATTAAAGCACTGTGCCAAAAGTTTGACAAAGATGAGCAATTGTCTGCAGACACCGTGGACTGCCTGGTGGACTGTTTAGGGCCCTCTGATACTTGCATATCTGCCGCTTATTGACATTTTTCTGCATTAGATACCAGTGCTTTGCCCCAGTTTGATAGTGACAGCATTCAGTGGGCTCAGTGCCATGACCCCACAATTCAACCTGCACTTGATGCCCTGCGTGCAGGGAAGGATATGTCTAAATTACGTTCTACTGACTTACGAACTGCACTGTTATTCAAAGAAGGCCCCAGACTAAAGTTACGAGATCAGTTATTGTATACGAATATACGAAGAAGCCAGCAGAAGAAGACCATTTAGTCTATCAAGTCTGCTTGTATTGCAGGGTCCACAGCTTGAGCTAATGTCCCTGCCCCTCCCTCCCACTCCTCCCATCCTCCCTACCCATATTTCTTAACTTCCTCTATGCCTATCCCAGCCTCTCTTAAAGCTGCCCACTGTTTTCAACAAGATGACCTCTTCCGGCAGCACATTCCAAGTGGCCACTGTGAAGAAGTGCTTCCTGACCTCACTCCTAAACCTCCCTCCTCCCTCCCTCCAGCTTAAGACTGTGCCCCCTCGTGTTATGGTTGCCGCTCAGCTTAAACAGACTCTCCTTATCAACCTTATTTATCACTTTCAAGTACTTGAATGTCTCAATCATGTCCCCTCTCTCTCTCCTGTCTTCCTGAGTCAGGAACCCACTCTGCAGTCCTTCCAGGATCACCTGACTCTTTGCACATGTTGTGGATGGTATAGTCCAGTCCACCTTGGGCAGGTTGAAGTCCCCCACAATTACCACCTCTCCTTTCCCCACAGCTTCCAATATTTGTGAGCTCAGGTCCTTGTCTCTCTCCTCATCTTGACTGGGTGGTCTGTAAACCACCCCCATCCTTACCTTTCTCCCTCTATTGGACATTAACTGAACCTATAATGCCTCCACCTCCCCTACCTCTGACTCCTCCCTCATGCAAGTGATTCTCCCTTCCTGATATAAACTGCCACCCCTCCCCCCTTCCTGACTACTCTGTCCCTCCTGTATAGTTTATATCCAGGGACAGCAAAGTCGCAGTCATGGTGTGATGTTGCCCAAGTCTCGGTTACTGCAGCTATGTCCTCCCTCCTGTCTGCTAATAGTGCCTGCAGGTCATACATCTTGTTTCCAAGATTCCACGCAATTAGAGACACCACCCTCCACCTAGAGTCTGACCTTCCTTCTCTTCCCTCTTTTCTTCTATTTAAATTTGTCCCCTCTATGTGCACCCCTCCACATACCCTTGTTACGTGTTCCTCACCCCTCCACCCTTTGCTAACTGTGTATTTGCCCCTTCCACCTCCTCCCTCCACACCTTTTCCATAACTGTGGGGGGATGTTCACTGACCACCTCCTCTCGGAGTCTGTGGGTCTGCTCACCCACTGCCCCCCCCAAGTAGTTTAAATTAAATGTAGTGGTTATGTATTTCCCCAGCTTGTCCCTGAGTACACTGGAACCCTCCCTACTGAAGTGTAGCCTGTCTGGTGAAAAGAGTGCTTTGTTTGACCAGGTCTCCTCCCAGTCCCCAATACAGATGAACCTCTCCTCCCTGCACCATTTCCTCAGCCAGTCATTAAAATCCTCTGCTCATCTTTTCCTAGCTGTGCTGGCCCTTGGTACTGGCATCACCTCTGAGAAGGCCAGTGAACTTCCTTCCTCCCTGCAGAAATTCCCTAACTCCCTGAACCTACTTTGCACTATCTCAACCTCCTCCCCAGCTAGGTCATTGGTTCCCAAATGTATAACTAAATTAGGTTTTCCTCCAACCTCCCTTACTATTTCCCTTATTCTTGGACCCACCTAGGTGTCAGCGTGGCTCAGTTGGTAGCATATCCGCCTCTGGACCAGAAGGTCGTGGGTTCTCGTCCCACACCGGCATTGGACTTGCACCTAAAAATCGCTGGCATCCGAGTGCAGTATTGGGGGGTGCTGTACTGCTGGGGTGTGCCGTCCTTCGGATGGGACGTTAAACTGAGGTCCCTTCTGCCCATCCTGGTGTTATCCTGATGGGTGTCCAGGTGGAAGTAAAAGAACCCAGGGCACTCTTTGCAAAGAGTAGGGAACATTCACGGTGTCCTGGCCAACATTCCCCTTCCCATAAACTGGTTCATGCAATTATCCAGGCTGTGTGTGGGTGATGATGTGCGATATGGCCGCCACCACACGTTCAGTCACTTCATTACCAGTCTAGCATTGCTTGTAAAGCGCTTTGGATGTATGAAAAGCGCTATATAAATGCTGATTCTTCTTCTTCTTCTTCCCCGCTGTCATCCCCGACATACAAACCACCCTCTTGCTTGCATTTGATTCCCTTTTCCTTCCCCAGTGAATACCCCTAATTATGAAGTCCCCTATGATTACCACCCTTCCATCCCCTGCATCCATGTTCCCCATCCTTCCTTTCTTACCTTCAGTACTAGTTGTTTTCCCACCTAACTGCTCCCTCTGCACCCTGGCAAACTTATCTATACATCCACAATTTATCCCCATAAATGTTTTTCCATCTCCCAATTTGTCCCTTCCCTTCTGACTTTCTGTATCTGCTTTCAGCTTTCCCTTCCCCTTCCGTTCCTTTTCTCTCCCTCCCCCCCACCATCTTCCACTACATTTTGCCTGCATATTCTTCCTTGCCCAGCCTGATTAGTTCCCTTCCCACTCCCCTGTACTCCTGCTCACAACCTTGGCTCAACCTGACCTCCTACCTCACCTCCTGCTGACCTCTTCCTCCTTCCAGACAGTGGTGCAAATCTGTTCAATAAAGGCACCCCTTTAGAAATTCCCATGCCTGATGCTACTCTCACATTCCCACCCCTTCCCCTTACCACTTGCCATTCCTCCACCCAGGGCTCCCTAGTCCTCTGGGGAAGAGATACTACTGTATACTGGGTACTCCTCCCCACTCCCATCCCCTGCCTGATGGCGTCACTCCCCTGGGCATCACCCCTTTGCCTTTCCCTCCTCTGCTCTGCTCCTTTGACTTCCCACACCGTCCTCCCCAGCTCCCATCTGAGCAGTCTTGTTTCAGCCCTCAGCTGCTCCAGGCTCTTACACACAGGACATTCTTCTTTATTCCACATCACCCCCAGAAAGACTGCTGCCCCACTGCTATTGCAGATTACCACTCTCCTGCTTTCCATACATGTACCCATTCCCCCACATCCTCCCAGCCCACTTTCTCCTAGCCTCCAGTTATACATAACTATAAAAACATTATAAAATTCAAATGTAACTTACCCCCACCGGCTCCCCTTGTTCAACTAGCAGGGCTGCTCCTCTCACACATGGCACCAACGAGGGGGATGGGGGTTGTCACTACAAACAGTTCTGTTTACCAATACTTCTACTTCGGAGCCTGCCATCCTCAGACAGGCAAACCAAGTGTGGCAACTACCTGGCTCACACCTAGGGGGACCATTTAGCATGGCCATCAACCTGGATCCCTGGGAGAAAACGTTTGCTCAGCATTATGCTAGGTTTGTTCTTCTGGTCAAGGGCACCCAAGTTAATCCAGACACAGTGGAAGCAATAACAGTACTGCCCAAACCAGGTTGGGATTCTAGAGTGTGGCTTTTATTCACATACACAGAGAATAATCACAAAGCGAAGATGGACCCCCACAGGGCTACGCCCACTGGTAATGCAGATTACTGAGATACAGAGCACACACACACAGTGAACCCTCAGGTTCTGAATGAAATGGACACAGCAAACACTCTCTGGTTCTGAATGGAGATTGGCACACACGGTCAGAACTGGTATACTTCCCTTGACTAGGCACCCTCGGCCAGTACTAGGAGATTTCCCCATATTTCATGAGAAATACTGGTGGCACCCTCGATCACCAAAGAGTACAACAGGCTAACAGAAAATCCAAAACCCACGTCTGGGCAAACTATTGTCTTCAGGCACTGGCCAAATGCTGTGAGAGAAAACAAAGGTGCCCAAACTGAACCCGAAGAGGTAAACATGGTTACTCCAGATGGGGAGTCTCCCACCGTTTGCTTCCAAATTATACTTGGCCATTCATCTGGTTGATAACACCCTTCTCAGAAAACTTGTAGATGCTATCTTGAAATGTCTTTCACATTTAACATACTACTTTACACACCTCTAAGGTGTCATGAAGTTAGAAGTTATGTAATTGGCAACATCTCTTCACTAGACCCCCACTTTAACAGACACTTTTAAATCAGACACGAGCTAAAAGTTCTGCACTTGGCAACTCTCTCTCCGGACCCCATAGTAGGCAGACACTTTTAAACAGAAACAGTCTTGATGACAGAGTCCCTTTGTCAGAGAAAACTCACCACAGGAATGCAGGTGCCCCAGGGCTTTTTCCACACAAAAATCTCGGGTACTCACAGAGCAGATGAATCTCTGGCAGCTTCAACACAGTCCAGGCTGGACCAGGGGATTGCCCCTGAATCCTTGAATTCCTCCCCATCCCTCTGGGGATGGGGCACTGGAAAACCCTCTAGGAACGGTCTGTACCACGTCAGTCTCTGGTCTTCTATGCTCTTCTTCTAGGGTGAGAACACACTACCCAAACTACAGAGGTAGCTCTCTGTCAGAGCTACAACTGAGGAGCTGCCCAGGCAGCAGCCTCCTCCTCACTCTCACTCTACAGACTATTCTACTCTAACTCAACATTCTACAGCTAACTTCTCCAGCTAGCATTCCATTGTGGCTTATATTCTGCACCGACAATTCTAAAGTGACATCATCACTCCAGCTCAGCTGAGACTGAAAACAGAGTGTGACAGTGTGAAATCCATTTAACTGGCATTTCACAAGCTGCCTGTCCCTGCCTGCCACTGATTCTAAGTGGCATTCTAGTAATTCCTGGGAACAAGGGGGTTACATAAGTAAGCATTAAGCCACGACGGAGGTGGGCTCTAATGCTGGATTGATGCATGGGGGGTGGTGGGTGCCGAGGGCCCAGGGCAGGGCCTCCCCCTCCCATCAATCGCATTGAAGAGCCCCCGGCGGAGTGGCTTAATGTTGCTTGTAACATGGGCTGCAGCAGACAGTCACCAGGAGCTCATTTGCCTTGTAAACTACATAACACGGAGTCGGGAGATGCGTACACTTTCAATGTGTGCACTTACAAATCATGTCACACAACGGCCTTAGGATGCTGATGTGCTCAACACAGTGTGTACCTGTAGTAATAGTGACCAGAGCGGCTCGCATGCTCGTGCAGCAGCTGTCCCGATGTGCGTGGCTATTTCTCTCTTAACTCCGTTGGAGGTCTCCGGTGACCGACTCTCTGCATATTCACATGCTGTGCAGCGGTCTGGGGACCATGCGGGCTCCCTCACTTCCCGTTCCCTCTCGCATGCTCCTCCGACGATACACCTCTTGCCTGCAGGAGGTCTCTGTGTGGGGCTGTGCTAGCTATCCATCCTGTGTGCACCTGCTTCCTCACCTTTCCGTCGGCCTCCAGATCGTGGCACTCTTCTGCTGCAATGCTTCCCTTGTCCACCCACTCGTCCATCACTGCGCCTCCTGCCAAACACAAGCAGACCGCCCTGTTCTGTATCGCCTGTCACCCTTCCCAGGTACAGACTCGTGCGGCTGTGCGCCGTGGGTTCTCATCCCCCTCTCCGATCTTGGAGTCCTACTGGGGCTCCCGGAGCACCACTCCTCTCGCTTCTGCTGTCGCTTTCCCACAGGACCCAGTGCTGCTAGGCTGGGGGGCTGGCTGCTGACGGTACTGCCGAAGCGGGCACGGCATATACGCTGGGTTAATACCTGCTTCGGCTGCCATCTCGTGACCCTCTTACGCCTATAGGAGCGCTGGATCACAGGCACACTATTAATGCCATGTTATAAATATATATAAATTCCTATCTTACTTTACCATCAAAATGTAACAACAGTCTCAATAATCTAGAACTCAGTAGGTTGCTACTTCCAGTGTTCTATCAAAACTAGAACACTATGTCAAGGAAGCTGTTTCTTAGCAACCATCTGATTGTAGCTAAAAACAATATTTTTAATAAATGCCTTTTACATCATCAGACCAGAAATCCCATGAAACATTGACAAAGTAAGTCACAGTACCATCTTAAACAACATGACAACACCCAGCTACAAGCCAGCTAATCCTGGTGACAAGGACAACCCCACAATAATCTCAAACTGCCTATCTACTGTACAAAATGAAACCTACACAAGATATGATTCACCACAGAACAAAAAAAAAAAAAAACATGCTAACTATACTGTTCCAAACTAACCTGAAATACACACATCCCACACCTTCCTGTATGGGTATGGGTATGTATGATCCCAATTCTATTGGCTGAAATGGGGGCAGATGTTGAGAATCATGTCAAAACTTGCAGTTGCTTCCTCCATCACAAAGCTTTGCCCCAGAAAGCTGCCCCACTTGTCAACATCGCTACCAGTGCCCCCATGGAGCTGGTTTGTATAGACTTCTTGTGTCTGGAGCCCGTTCAAAAGAACATTGGCAATGTACTGGTAGTAACCGATTACTTTACCCAATACGCACAAGCTTTCCTGACCAAGGCCTCTACAGTGGCAAAGGTGCTAGTAGAAAGGTTCTTTGTCTACTATGGTACATCCCAACATATCCATTCCAACCAAGGAAGAGACTTTGAAAATAGACTAATCAAAGAAATGCTCTCTTTATGTGGGGTGCGAAAGTTCAGAACCATTCCCTATTACCCTCAAGGGGGCCCCAGCCAGAACACTTAAACAGAATCCTTCTGGACATGTTGGGTACTCTCCATCCTAAAGACAAGTCTAAGTGGAGTCAGCAGATTAGCACCTTGGTACACACTTACAATTGCACCAAAATTGATGCTACCGGATTCTCTCCCTATCGTCTCATGTTCGTGAGGGAAGCCGGCTGCCCGTAGACGTTTGCTTTGGGGTCTCCCCAGATGGGGTCCAAGCTGTGAACTATTTACAATATATGCAGAAACTGAAAGCTCAATTGAACCATGCGTATCAACTTGCTCAAATGATGGCCACCAAGAGAAACCTTGACAGCAAAGAGAGGCACGACAAGAAAGTGAAGGCTCAAGAGCTACTGCCCAGAGACTGTGTATTGTTGCACAATTTGGGACTGCATGGAAAGCATAAAATTGCTGACAGGTGGCATCACCTTCCACACATAGTGATTGGTAAACTGGATGAACTGCCTGCTTACAAAGTGTGCCCTGAGAACAACTCTAGAGCTGTCAAGACCATGCACCGCAATCACCTACTGCCCATCGGTCAAGTGATCATTGATGCTGAACCAACACCCAACACTTCCCCCGGGCCGGTGACATGGATGCCAAGTTCTTTCCAGGGAGGGAAGGGTGTAACCCCCTATAAATGGGGGTTCCCAAAAGTCTTCCTTGGGTGAGCTTAAATGCCCACTGCCAGGCAGGCATTCTGTGTCTTTACAGGTGTAAAAGTGGTTGCATGCAAGTGCCCTGTTAGCCTCCATGCCTGTCCCTTTAAAAGACATTATTTTAATAGTGTATAATTAATCTAGGTAGGGGCCCAGCGTTTCCAGGCTCAAGTCCCACCCAAGCTGTAATAATATTGCTCTGTTCTGCCATACGCATGGTTCAATTGAGCTTTCAGTTTCTGCATATATTGTAAATAGTTCACAGCTTGGACCCCATCTGGGGAGACCCCAAAGCAAACATCTAGGGGCAGCCGGCTTCCCTCACAAACATGAGACGATAGGGAGAGAATCCGGTAGCATCAATTTTGGTGCAATTGTAAGTGTGTACCAAGGTGCTAATCTGCTGACTCCACTTAGACTTGTCTTTAGGATGGAGAGTACCCAACATGTCCAGAAGGATTCTGTTTAAGTGTTCTGGCTGGGGCCCCTTGAGGGTAATAGGAATGGTTCTGAACTTTCGCACCCCACATAGAGAGAGCTTTTCTTTGATTAGTCTGTTTTCAAAGTCTCTTCCTTGGTTGGAATGGATATGTTGGGATGTACCATAGTAGACAAAGAACCTTTCTACTAGCACCTTTGCCACTGTAGAGGCCTTGGTCAGGAAAGCTTGTGCGTATTGGGTAAAGTAATCGGTTACTACCAGTACATTGCCAATGTTCTTTTGAACGGGCTCCAGACACAAGAAGTCTATACAAACCAGCTCCATGGGGGCACTGGTAGTGATGTTGACAAGTGGGGCAGCTTTCTGGGGCAAAGCTTTGTGCTGGAGGAAGCAACTGCAAGTTTTGACATGATTCTCAACATCTGCCCCCATTTCAGCCAATAGAATTGGGATCGTACATACCCATACCCATACAGGAAGGTGTGGGATGTGTGTATTTCAGGTTAATTTGGAACAGTATAGTTAGCAAGTTTTTTTTTTTGTTCTGTGGTGAATCATATCTTGTGTAGGTTTCATTTTGTACAGTAGATAGGCAGTTTGAGATTATTGTGGGGTTGTCCTTGTCACCAGGATTAGCTGGCTTGTTGCTGGGTGTTGTCATGTTGTTTAAGATGGTACTGTGACTTACTTTGTCAATGTTTCATGGGATTTCTGGTCTGATGATGTAAAAGGCATTTATTAAAAATATTGTTTTTAGCTACAATCAGATGGTTGCTAAGAAACAGCTTCCTTGGCATAGTGTTCTAGTTTTGATAGAACACTGGAAGTAGCAACCTACTGAGTTTTAGATTAATGGCGCAGAGGGAGCTCTGTTAGAACTTGCAACTGTTTGCTGATTAGCTGCTCTAATAATAATGGTATTATAGTTTGTCTGACCTGCCTTTCTTTGCAGCATGGACATTTCTGTATTGCACCATTCAGTACCTCTTGGGGACCTTAAAATAGAGTCTGTCTCCAGGGGTCTTGTGGGAGTGAATTTCTGCAGGAATTGTAGTTTTTTTTTCATTTTGGGGCCTAAATGGCTCTGGAGGGGGAGCCCTTACTTTGACAGACAGATGCATTAACCAACCAAACCCTTTTTGGAATAGAAGGAAGTCCCGATGCTGCCTGCAGCAGAGAGTCAGTTTGAATTTGGAGTGGAGAGAGTGAACTGCTCAAGACATAGGAGCAGTCGTTCCTGCGTAGTAGTGCAGGAAACTCATGGGAAGACTGTGTCTGGCCTGCCTGCTTCATCTTCCCTTCTGAGGGATCTGTTAGTGAAATTATTCAGACTGAATCCAAACCAGCTTGTGACCAGAAATACCAAATTGTGACTGCCCTGTTACATGAAGAAGACCGAAGATTTGCAGTAAGCAATCGGCCTGTCAGGACGTCTGAATCACCATAGAGATCACAGTTTTACTCAGGAAAATTGAAATTCCAATTGGACTGTCATCTGACCTATGGTATTGTGGGTCACGAGGCAACGATTGCAAGTTTTGACATGATTCTCAACATCTGTCCCCATTTTCGGCCAATAGAATCGGGACCGTACTAAGTCAAGAGTCCGTAAATACCAAGGTGTCCCATGTAGTTATGGAGGGACCTCAGTACCAGCTGTTTGAAGGCTGTGGATAGGACCAACTGCTGCTTGGCCACTTGACCTTGACGATCTACTGTCTCTCTATATAATAACTGATCTCGTAACTTTAGTCTGGGGCCCTCTTTGAATAACAGTGCAGTTCGTAAGTCAGCAGAGCGTCAATTGCGGCCTGAATCATGTGGTCGTGAGATTGAGCCCACTGAATGCTGTCAGTGTCAAACTGGGGCAAAGCACTGATATCTAATGCAGAAAAATTACAATAAGCTGCAGGTATGCAAGTATCGTGGGGCCCAAAACAGTCCACCAGGCAGTCCACGGTGTCTGTAGACAACTGCTAATTTTTGTCAAACTTTTGGCACAATGTTTTAATAGAAGGTTTAGACAGCCTCACCCTATTGTCTTTTGAACTTGGCCACCGTGAAGGGTGTCAGCATCAAAATGGTTCAGTCCAGGCTGGTATTCAACCACATAATCATAAGTTGACAAGGCAGAAAGCTACCTGTGCCCAGTAGCGTCCATCTCGGCTGAAGTCTATACATACATTAGAGGAGTATTATCAGTCTTTACTAATATCTTGGCCCCATAGAGGTACTCATGGAGCTGATTGACTATGGCCCACTTTAGAGCGAGGGACTCCAACTTGTGCACAGGATAATTCCACTCGGAGGGTGTCAAGCTGCGATTGGTGACAGTCACAGGTCTCAGGCCATCCTCATATTCTTGCTATAGCACAGCCCCAAGGCCTTTCGGACTGGCATCCGCGTGCAGGACATATGGTTTGGTGGGATCAGCATATGCAAGAACTGGGGCGTGGGTAAGCTGATAGATGACTTTGAAGAATGCCACCTCACACTTGGGAGTTCAACAGGTTCCAAAAGTTTCACCTGTTCGAAAATACACCTTGTCTTCTTCTTTGAGGGACCCCTTCTTGTTTCTGCAGTTGGTGGGAGGATAACCTTGGGCAAGATTAAGGAGCGGCCGGATTACCTTCAAATAGTCCTTAATGAATCGGCGATAGTAGCTGCAAAACCCCAGAAAATGCTGCAACTGTTTCAGGTTGGTGGGCTGGGCCAGGTGGTCCAGGACTCTACTTTACTGGGGTCTGTCTGTATCCCTTCAGCTGACACTATATGTCCCACATATTTTACAGACACTTGAAACAACTGGCACTTGTCTAGGGATAGCTTGAGGCTGAATTCTTCCAAGTGATCGAGGACTTTGGACAGTCTGGCCTCATGTTCTTCTAGTGTGTGACTGAAAACAATGACATCATCCAAGTACACAAAACATTCTAGCAGATTCATGTCTCCTACTGCACGTTCCATCAGCCTCTGAAAGGTAGCAGGGGCACCCAAAATCCCCTGTGGCATTCTCAGAAATTCGTAGAACCCCAAAGGACAGATGAAGGCTGTTTTCTCGTGGTCCTCCGGGGCCATCAGGATTTGATAATATCCACTGCAGAGATCAAGTACTGAGAACCACTGATTCACATTCAGGCAGTTCAGGGCGTCCTGTATGCGGGGCATGGTGTTTTGATCTGGGACAGTCTGTCCGTTAAGGGTCCGATAATCCACACACATCCTCATGGACCCATTTTTCTTGCGCACAACTATGATGGGAGATGCGTAGGGGCTTTTTGACTCTTGAATAATTCTGGCAGTGAGCATCTCCTGTAGGTGCCACTGAACATTGTCTATATCAGCTAGAGCAAGGTGGCGGGACCACTCTCAGAAAGGTGTGTCATCGTGCAGCCGAATATTATGCTCAGCACCATGGGCACACCCCACATCTCATTCTTTTAGCGAAAACACTTGGTCTCTCTGGGCAAGTTTCCTACTGATCCAAGTCGTCCATTCAGCAGACAAGGGGGAATCACCAAAGTTAAATAGGTCTGGGGTCACCTCCTCCTCCTCCTCTCCAGAATATCTGTTGCTGGGTAATACTGCAGTGTCTGCACAGTGTACTGTAGCTAGTGTGCACCCTCTGTTCACTTGGACTTCTTGATCTGACACATTTCAAATCTAGACCATCACTTATCGTGCATAGGCATGGGCATGGACAGGTAGGATACTGGGTTTAACCAATAGCCCCTCTGACAACTTTACTACACCTGGTGCATCCAGCATTAATATTTTGTTTTTCACGTCTCTTCTAAGATGGACTTCTCCATGAACAGTATACTGAGTATTGGGTGGCAATATCAAGGACTCAGGGTCTTTCTTCCAGACAATCCCAACGGGCTCATCCTGGTCTTCTGCCACAGACTGCCTCTGCAGGTCATAAGCTTTTTTGATCAGAACTGGAATTTTCATTGCCCGACCAGTCTGTTGGTCTTGTTTCTCTTGGCACAACTGTGTTAACCTCCCAAACATGTAGGTGTTGGTTCCAATGAGTAGGGGGACCCCATCATACATCCCCATAGGAGGGCACACCAGGGCCAGCGTCTCTACTTGTTCATCTACTCCAGTTACAGCCACTGGAAAAGACAGCCAGAGCTGGACATATCCTAGATAGGGATAAGACTTGTCACTCAGGCCCCACACATGTAGGCCTTCTAGAGATTGTAATGGCACATCAGATAAGTGTTTGTCATACCAGCCCTGGAATGCAATGGTCACTTGTGACCCACTGTCAAGCACAGCCCAATCATGGATACCATTGACAGTCACAGTAGTCTCCATCAAAGGGCCCACCAATTTGGACCAGTCCGGAGAGATGGTAGCAGAGACCTGGACAGACGATTTAGCCACAAAGAAATCTAAGTTAGTATTTCTTGAGCCCTCACAGCGGTCATTTCAGGCCCCCCTCGGCCATTGATTTGCTTTTTGGAGCTCCCCTTTGAGTCTGTTTACTATTTTTTCTAAGTCTTTCTGAGACTGGCATTCTCTCTTCATAGGGCCATCCTTTCCACAGTTGTGACAAATGACAGACTCCTGGGTCATCCGTGGAGAGAACATTGCACGAGCGCTGAAGCAGTAGCAAGGGATTGGGATCCAATATCTGCTTGCAGTGACAAGGGTGGTGCAACATGTCTTAACAGTTCATTTAGGGTGCCAGTCAATTCTTTGATCTCAGCCTAGGAGCCACCCTTGGTAGAGGATGCCTGAGTGTGCACCCCCCCATGACAGTCATGTCCTGAGAGAGACCAGGGTCTTTATCTGCAGTGGAGGCCTCCGTAAAGGCACCCGTTTGTACTTTTCTGACTTCCTTCAGCAGCTTGTCTCTCCACCGTTCAGCCCATGGCGGAATATCTTTAGTGGTCTCCATTTCATAGAGGTCTTCCTGTGCCGTGGTCACTCGGCCTGTGTCCACCCCATAATCACAATCTCTTTTTTCACCTTTAACCTCCCTGGGTTCTTTTATCAGGTCTCAGTAGTCAGGTGGGTTATCTCTCCTATCCTGGAGCCTTAACTGGATAATCTTTCATTCAGAGTGCTTGGCATGTTGTAGTATGTGCCCCAGTCTCACATGGTTCAAGTCACTGGCGGCTACCCCACCCTTTTGATAAGCTCTCTGCAGGGCCCTCTGTAGGTGAGTAACATACAGAGACAAATCTTCCCCTCTCCATTGTTTGGTACCTTTGAATTGCCACATCAAAGTCACCCCTGAGTCAATGCTTCCAAAATTGCCTTCGAGTGCAGACAGGTACTTTTGAGCAGACGCCTCCGGATTCATGGACCTCAGAAATCTAATGGCTTCTAGGGCTGGACCCCTCAAGCTTTCCATGATCCTTTTTCGCTTCTCGGCCTCTGCACTCTGCCACTCGGGTACCAAGGGGGCAACATAGTTGATCCAGGTCTCCCTGTCATCCTCCTCCTGTGGAGTGGGGAGGGTACCTGAGAACATCCTCAACTTGCGATACATGTCATGACTAACTGCAGGCACTGATGTGGGTGCCGGCACAGGTGCAGGCACTGGAGCCGGTACTGGAGTGTGTGGGGGTGTGGGGGAAGGTACACCCCCAGGTGGCAGGAATAATTGCTTAAAGTTCTCTATGGTTTTCCCTTCCTCAAGCAACAACTTAGCAAATTTCTCCTCAAAAGTCTCAGATAATGGTGGGGGCTCATCCTCCCTGGGGTCTTTACTGTCTTTTGTTATCACTGTCCCGGTGGCTGGGACCTCTTCCGAGGCAATAGTCTGTGGCACTTTAGAGCTGTCTATGAGGTTGTTACACTCTACCAAGGCCATGAAAGTTTGGGTGATCAAATCAGCCTGTCGACCCACCACCACAGCATTTTTTAAACATTCAACTTTGAAAAGTGCTCCCTCTACAGTGTCTTTACTGGTACCCAGAAGGATATCCAGCATAAGCAGAGCATTTTGGAGGTCGATCTCCTGCCCCGTACACCACCCCACCAACTGGTATACAGCCATTTCTACTGAGGTAGCCATCAATCTTTAACAATAATTTACGATTTTGGCTTTTGGCCACTGGGCACTAATCCCAGCGATAGCCTTTAAGATGTAACCCCTAGGTGGCACTATTCCAAGGGCTACTCCCCCTGTCTGCATGACTAGGTGCAGGTTAAGGGGCCTGGGTACTGAAAACAGGTGCCTCCACCTGGAGGACAAGGTTATTGGTAGCGTAGCTGACCTGGGTACAGCCCTCCAGGGCAGTGTAATCCCCCTCTTTCCCCTCTAGTGGCCTAAGCAATGAACAACAGACACAGTTACAATAACCCCTAGTCAGCATACAAATCCCCACTCTGTTTGCACTTACCACCAGGGCTGATTCCACCAGTTCGACCCTGGAGAACCTATGCAACATAAGGTTAGACACAGCAGGTAACAACAGTACAGTGCTTCTTGTACAAAACGGAACCACAGTCAAGTTAACCACAAAAAGAATTAAATCTGATTTATTCAGGGGGAATGAACAAGGGAAGGGCGTAATTTGGCTGATTAGTTCTGTAACTGATTCAATCAGGCAATCATGCATGCACTTTAGAGTCCATTCACAGTCATACACTCTGGGTACCCAGTTGGAAAAGAAAGGTGGGCTAGCCTGATATGTTGCCCGGGGTAGGCTGGTGCCACATTGCAGCTGGTTGGGGCCCTTTGATGGAAAGAAGGAGCATGCACAACCACACACAATTTGTAATCCTGGAGGCTCAGTTTGTGATAAGAAAACAACAACTGAATCAGATGACAACACTTTTGATTTAGCTAATGTTGCAGGGAGCTACCCTGTTGTTTACTCACACTACCCAATATGAAACACAGGAGGGATGAAATTGAGACTGCAGGTCGACAAGCTGGTATGCCAGGAGAAGCAGGGCACACACGATTGACCGAGGTGTCATTTCTGTTCGAGATGTTGAGCGGGGGGCTGATCCCTGTGTGAATCTGTCATCGATGGTGATCTCTGCATTTGAAGTAGCAGACTGGGCCAAGGTGGCAGGGCCCAAGCCGGGTGAACAGTTCGGATTCGGTTCGATAGGTGCTGGAGATAGCTTCCAGCAAGCGTGACACACTTAAGTAGTGGGGAACCAAATAATGACCCACTGACAGCTTACAGCACATTTGTAGTAAAGCAAAACACAATACCACAGGTCTGATGACAATCCAGTTGCAATTTCAGTTTTCCTGAGAAAAACCGTGATCTCTGTGGTGATTCAAACGTCCTGACAGGCCGATCGCTTACTGCAAATCTTCGATTTTCTTCAGATAACAGGGCAGTCACAATTCAATATTTCTGGTCACAAGTCAGTTCAGATTCAGTCCGATTAATTTCATTAGCAGATCCCTCAGAAGGGAAGATGAAGCAGACAGGCCAGACACAGCCTTCCCACTAGTTTCCTGCACTACTACGCAGGAGCAGCTGCTCCCATGTCCTGAGCACTTCACTCTCTCCACTCCAAACTCAGACTGACTCTCTGCTGCAGGCAGCACAGAGACTTCCTTCTGATCCAAAAAGGATTTGGTTGGTTGATTCATCTGTCTCTCAAAGCAAGGGCTCCCCCTCCAAGTCCATTTAGGTGCCAAAATGAAAAAACTACAATTCCTACAGAAATTCACTCCCACAGGACCCCTGGGGACAGACTTCATTTTAAGGTCCCCAAAAGGTACTGATTGGTGCAATACAGAAATGTCCATGCTGCAAAGAAAGGCAGGTTAGACAAACTATAATACCATTATTATTAAAACTGGTAATCAGCAAACAATTACCAGTTCTTGCAGAGCTCCCTCTGCACCATTAGCGATGGCAGAACAGAGCAATATTATTGCTGCTTGGGCAGGACTCGAGCCTGGAAACACTTGGCTCCTACCCAGATTAATTATACACTACAAAAATAATGTCGCTTAAAGGGGCAGGCATGGAGGCTAACAGGGCACTTACATGCAAGCACATTTACACCTGTAAAGACACTACAGTTGCCACCTATCTGGTTTTAGACCGGATAATCCAGTTTGTAGTGTCCTTATCCAGTCATCCGGTTCTGATTAAATGTAGTCCGGTTTTGGGGCAATTTTGAGTGCTCATATGATCTTAAAACTGATGTATCAAATCATCCACTGTTTTGGCTGCATTGCATGCATGTCCAGGTTGCAGAGAAGTTCTGATGTCATACAGACCTGCCTTTTTTTGTAAAGCCAGTCTGCCTGAGAGGTGTAAAGTATGGTCATTAGCAGTAAATTAACTTAATCTTTTCCATTCTGAATTTTAAGTATGGTCTTTTACTGCTAACAGAAAACAGCTTTAACACCGTTATATGCTCTCATGTGTTTCTTTTTGTTTGTTCTGTATTCTGATATTTTAGACCCATTTTTATTTATTTATTAATTTATTTAGTGATTTAGAAAAGATCTTTGAGCGCAAGCTCTTTTACAAAGGTTCCACGTCATAGATTTCAAAACAAAGTACAATAGAAGAAAGCAAAGGTACATTACAATGAATGATACAGCTTGGATTCAGAACTTACAGAATAACTCAAAACAAATGTACAAGTTAAATAACAAGAAAAACACTTTATGAGGGTGGGGGGGGTGGAATAAGCAGCCATCACGTGCCTTGTCATTAGTTCAGAAGGACGGGGATAGCTGGCAGTGAGGTGAAGAAAGTAGGTACGAGAGAGAGGTATGTACTGCGGTGGAGGTGCAGGGTGGGGGAAGAAGGGCAATAAGGCATAGGGAGAAATGGTGGGGTGAGGGGAGGCTGAGTGGAGAGGACATGCTAGAGTAAAATGGTGGAGTGTGAGGAGGCATTGTCAGACAGCCTGCATTAGTAGTGACTGTTAGGGAAACTCACAGGACTGTGAGTTGGGGGACGGAGAGGGGGTGGCAGGTGCTGAAGGGGCATGACTCAAGCTGATTGCTGGGGCAAGTCATGAGAAGGGACAGAGGGAGGGGGTATCTGAGGCCTGCCTAGTGCTTGCTGGGGGGTAGAGAGAGCAGGTGTGGCTGGACTCAGGGGCAGGTGCACATAGAGAGTGTTATTAGGTGCTGTTTGAGGTCAGTTTTAATTGTGCCAGACAATTGGTGGCCAAGAGGTGCCCAGGGAGTTCATTCATCCATAGGGGGCCCAGTAGGCAAATGCATGTTGCCCAAGTGAGGTGCAACAGAAGGGGCTAGCCAAGGCCCCTTTAGTCCTCCCTCTGGTGACCTGTAATGAGTTAACATAGAAACATAGACTTTGACGGCAGAGAAGGACCACTTGGCCCACCCAGTCTGCCCATTTCCCTACCTACTGGATAAGCTGCAGATTCTAGTTAACCAACAACCTGCTTCCTACAACCCCCCCACTATTATTGCCTTATGTCTGCCCCATGCATGTTTGAATTCCCCCACTGTTTTAGATCCAACGACCTCCTCAGGAAGGTGGTTCCTTGTATCCACCACTCTCTCCGTGAAAAAAAATTTCCTCACATTACCCCTGAGCCATCCCCCCTCTATCTTTAAATTGTGCCCCCTTGTTCTTACACATCTCTTTTTCTGAAAGATGCTACCCTCCTGGACTTTGTTGATTCCCTTGAGGTACTTGAAAGTTTCTATCATGTCCCCCAGTCCCTCCTTTCATCAAGAGTATACATATTAAGCTCTCTCAGTCTCTCTTCACATGGTTTCTTCTGCAGACCCTGCACCATTTTAGTTGCCCTCCTCTGGACTGCTTCCATCCTGTCTCTGTCCTTGCGTAGATGAGGTCTCCAAAACTGTGCACAGTACTCCAGATGGGGTCTTACCAACTGTCTGTATAGAGGGATAACCACTTCCCTTTTTCTACTTGTGATGCCCCTTCCTATGCATCCCAGTATTCCCCTGGCTCTCAATACCGACTTTTCACATTGCTTACCCACCTTTAAGTCATCTGATATGACTACCCCCAGGTCCCTTTCCATTTTTGTTGTTGTTAGTACCTCCCCTGCTATTGTGGCCACCTTGATCAAATTGCCTACACAAGGTGGTGTTTTACCCAGTAGATCGTTCTTCCCTAGGATGCAAGCCTGGAATTTGACCCTGTTTCTTAATAACAGACAATTTGCATGTTCGTACAGAGTACAAGTGTGAGTGCCACGCTCAGCATCCAGGGTGAGTCTGCAGGCTTTGTTGAGAGTGGTCTGAACCCTCTTGAGCGCTGTATCCATTGCTGCCCCATAGACCACTAGTCCATAGTCAATAAGATGAAGGGCCCCTGGAGAGAGGTATTGCCTATGCTTGTACAGGACACCAATCTTGATATTGATTGTCTTGACCAGAGAGTCAATATGGTGCGCAAACATGAGGTCATCATCTATTATGACCCCCAGATACTTGAATAAGTGACCTTGTTCCAGCGGCTCACTGCATGAGTTGGAGATGATGAGGGGGTGGTGCTTATTTTTGTTGTGGGGGCTGGACATAAGCATGGCATTGGTCTTCTTGTAGTTTAGTAGCAACTTATGACTACAGAACCAGTCCTCGAGTTTGGAGAAGGAATTCTACAACTCAGACTGTAGGGCAGCCTGAGATGTGCTGCTGCTCAGGAGTACAGCATCGTCTGTATATAGTATGAGTTTGGTGTCGCAGGCTGTGGGAAGGTCATTTAAGAAGAGGCTGAAGAGTATGAGACCCAGTATTGATCCTGAGTTACCCCGAATGATACCTCTCTTGCGCTGGATACTGTTTGTCCAATTTTGACGCATTGATTTTTCCATATCAGGTAGTCTTGGAACCAGCAAAGGACATTGGGTGCCACACCCATGTTTCGCAGTTGGGTCAGTAGCAGGAGGTGGTTGACTGTATCGAAGGCTTTGGTGAGGTCAATAAAGACAGACCCCACCAATTTGCCTTCATCTAGCGCCTTATGTGCATAGTTCGTGTAGTCTAGCAAGGCAGTGGTGGTACTGTGATTTTGTCTGAAGCCATGCTGGTTGGGGCATAGTAGATTATACTTGTTGAGGTAGTCGATGAGTTGACCCACCACAATCTTTTCCAGTGCCTTGGACGGGGGGAGAGGATCGAGATGGGTGTGTAGTTGGCTACCAGAGACTTGTCACCTCCTTTATGCACTGGCGTAACTAGGGCCTGCTTCCAAACAGCCAGGAATTGGGCCAGGGCCAGGGACTTATTCAACAGCATGGTAATGGGTACTATAAGAATGTCCAGGGTGAGAGATAGAAGTTTCATGTCTATCCTGTCACTGCTCAGTCTGGTCTTACCTAGTATTTGCTTGACCATAGTAAGGGCCTCCTTCACCGTCACCCTTTTAAAGTAGAAGGTCAGGTGAGACCACTCGGTAAATACGTTGTTAGAGTGGTTCAAACCAGGTTGAAAACAGGCAGGTGGTAGCACTGGGGTAAGATCGATGAAGGCCTTATTGAAGGCTTCTGCAATAGCCAGAGGGTCGGTAGTGGGGGTGTTACTGATACTGAGCAGCTGAGGGTGCTTCTTATCCTCCTTTCCAAGGATGCTTTTGATGTTATCCCAGAATCTTTCCCCATCACCCCAAGAATTGCAAAGCTGGGCCTTATGATAGTTGGCTTTGGTGAACCGGATTAGCTTGGTGCAGTGGTTCCTGGCTGTTCTGTAGCACTGGTAGTCATGCTTGCTACCTGTGTTTCTGGCCTTCTGCCAGAGTATGTCCCTTTCTTTCAGGTGGGAGAGGAGCTCCTCATCAATCCAGCCATTTGCCTGCCCCCAAATTTTTCTTTTCATGAGCGGGGCATAGATGTCACAGATGGAGCTAAAGCCCTTAATGAAGTAAGTGAGAGCCTGATCAAGGGTAAGCACCAGGTCAATAGGAGTCCAGTCATGCAGGGCAAGGGCTGATTTGAGGGCTCCAAGTTTATCTTTCCTCAAGACCTTGCTTTCAATGAGGATGGGTAGGCGTTTGGTAAATTTATTAGACCATAGGAAGGTGATTGGGGAGTGGTCACCTAACGTGTCTTGGAGAACTTTGATCTCAGAGATCTGGGATGGTGTGCTTGCTAGGACCCAGTCAAGGATAGTACTGTTTCCTGTCTTATAGTTCTGCTTAGTGGGGCAGGTGACAAGTTGTGTCAGGTTGGAGGTGGCCATCAGATCCCTGAAAGGGGCAGCCTCCTTTCCATCCCAGTTTATGTTAAAGTCCCCGGTAATGACAAGCTCCATCCCCTTTATAGGGTGCCGATAACGTCCATAATTGTGAGAAAGCCTGCTGTGGCTTTCTGGGGGGGGGGTAGGTAGATTGTGGCAAGGATGAGAGTTTTGCCATTCTGACCGATCTGTGCCTTTATCACTAGTATCTCATGGTCCTCAGCCACCCTGGCTCCAGGGAGGATGGCACACTGCAGAGAGGCATCCCCCACCTCTCTTGCCTAATCTGTCAATCCTGTATGCTTGGAAGTCTTTGAAGGAAACTTCTCTATCTTTAATCCTATTGATCAACTAGGTCTCCATTAGACATAGGATGTCAGTGGTATGGAGGGCCATCCATGCCTGTAGTTTGCAGTTAAACTGCAGATGTTCAGTGAGGCTATTTTTAGGCCTTTAACCTTATGAACACCAGGGCCCATTGAAGTGAGTGGGCCTGGATTCGAGTGAATGTTGCCAGAGAGGAGTAGGAACATAAACATGACCTTTCTGGAAGAAAGGTTTATGCTAAATTTGGCTTGTACCTTCCGCCATCGAGGCTTCAGATGATTCAGGTGGTTGGACACTAGTTTAATTATTAAGGTATACCTAACCATTAGTACCCTTATGTGAGGGGAGGGCATGTGGCCACCCATGTTTGTAGGGTAAGGCCAAGTGAATCGCTGCCCACAGCCAAGTGAGGCAGTTTCTGAAGATGTGTTTGACAGCCATGCACTACCCAGTAGTGGTTCAGAGGGGGGGATAGCAGCAGCTCAGCTAGGCATCTAGTGCCAGCTCTACCAAGCCAGGTAGCAAGGAGTAAAAGTAGATAGCACCCTTTGATAGGGGACATGGCAGCTTGATTCGGTCATCAAGCCTGATACACTGGTGCCAAACAGAGGCTGTGCAGTTAACCACTGTACCTGGTGTTTTTAAAGAGAGCTAGAAGGAAGAGTTACACTAGATAGGGAAAGTGCTTCGCAAAAGACAGTGATGCTGTCACTCAAAGCTTGAGCAGCAGGCATTTTTGTTAAATTAATTATCGAATTGTCATTGCCTTTATCACCACTTCTCTCCTGGGTCCTCAACAGCTAGCTACTGCTCTCATGTTGTACTAACAGAACATTCCATGATATTAGCTACACTTTTACAGGTCATTCAGATAAACAGCATGGAATGGTGTGACTGAAATTGTGGAATGTCTTAGAAATATGAAAATAAACAGTAGTAGCTGCTATGGTAAGGGGAACACAAATCATTATTGAGTGTACCACAAGCATCAATAATTAAGTTATCAAAAATTGGTCAAAGCATATATCAGAATACATGAGTGGAAAGGAAAATGGGAGAGTGCTTAACAGAGGATTGAGCAATCAGCTGTGAATAAACTTGGCAAATTAAGCAGACCTATGTTTGATTCCCACAGCCTCCACTTGCATACTGTGTCACCCTGAGCAAGTCACCTAACCTTCCTGTGATCCTGGGTCATTCCTGTAAAATGAGCCATGTGGCCCATGTGAGTTAACCTGGTTGCCAAAGAATAAAAAATAAATAAATAACAGAATAAAATGATTTCCTGTCACTATTTATATCTATTCTTATAATACAAATGACTTTGGAGAAGGAGCGATATGCTTTTCAGTCATTAAAAGGGGTGGAGCCAGAGGTGGAGTTTGGGGTGTAGTTTACCATCTGGTTTTTACCTCATCCAAAGATGGTGACCCTAAAAGACACAGAACGCTCGCCTGGCAGTGGGCATTTAAGCGCACCCAAGGAAGACTTTTGGGAACCCCCATTTATAGGGGGGTTACACTTGGAGAATGTTTTATAGAAAATCCAAGGGAAACCGTCTAGACCAGGAGATTTGTCTAGAGCTAAACTATCAATAGCCTTGGAGATTTCAGCTAGAGAAATAGGGGAGGACAGACTAGCTTGCTGAAGTTCTAAGAGCTTAGGTAGAGGCACTGTGTCAAGTTAAGCCAGTATGTCCTCTTCGAGCGGAGGAGAGGGTCGTTTCCCATATAGAGTGCCATAAAACTCTTGAAATACCTGGACAATCTCTCTAGGATGGGTTTTATGTGAACTGTTTGTGGAGGAAATAGCTGAGATCATCCTTGAACTCTCTAATTTTCTTAGCCGGAGTGCAAGTAAGCGACCTGCTTTTTCCCCCTGTTCAATATACTTCGATTGGGTCCTAAGGATAACAAATTCGGCTTTATTCCTCAGGATATCAGTGTATTTGTCCCTCAGAGCTAAGAGCGAATTCAGACAGTCAGGAGATGATGAAGTGGAAATGGACCTCTCTAGATCATGTATCCTGTTCAAGAGGGTGGAGGCCTCACATTCCTGCTGTTTCTTTCTTCTAGAGGCAAGTCAAATAAATTCCCCTCTGAGAAAACATTTAAGGGTGCACCACTCTTGATTCCCTCGAGGGACTGAATTTGAGTTAGTTACTTTCTACATAACTTTGAATGAGGGACTTTATCTTGGAAACCACAAACTCATACTTAAGAAGCTGAGTATTTAGCTTCCAGGAAGTGTCCCTATGGAAGTCTAAAAGGGGACTGAGAAGAAGCCAGACAACCAAATGATCTGACTGAATCAAAGATTCAAGACCAGCATTGCACACTGTCCGCAAGACAAAAAGGCTGATAAGAATGAAATCTAAATGGGAAGAGGTATGGTGAACTGTTGAGTGAAAGGAATAGCTTCGGGAAGAGGGATTAAGAATTCGCCAGGGATCACACAATCCAAGTGATTCCATAAGATCACCCAGAGCATGCTGAGAGAGTGTGGAGGGCCTGGGGGAGGAACAGGAACGGTCTAAGTCCTGTGTAGTTGGGGTGTTCCAATCCCCTCCGAGGATGAGGCTGGCGGGCAGAAGGGCAGCTAATTTATCTGCTAAATCGACAAAAAGGTTTCATTCTCCTCCCACTGGACTATAAATG
This sequence comes from Neoceratodus forsteri, assembly GCA_016271365.2. Lineage (NCBI taxonomy): Eukaryota > Metazoa > Chordata > Ceratodontiformes > Ceratodontidae > Neoceratodus > Neoceratodus forsteri. Next base: position 301,594,752 of record CM057458.1, on the reverse strand, counting down.
CTGCCAAGGACCTCTTCATTCTGGTCCAAGAAGACCTTGACTAAAACAAAGAGGCCTTGCTGGTCTGATAACCACCTGGTTGGCTTGAAAAAAGACAGATCTCAGAATTAAGATGGCCACTCCTCTACTCAAGGTGGAGTCCCCAGAAGCAAAAACTTGACTGACACCTTGCCTGTGTAGCCAGTTAACTTCATGGCTAGTCAGATGGGTTTCCTGTAAAAAAATAATCTTGCCCTGTAGCAAAGAAATGTTTTAAAATCTGATATCTTTTGTTCTGCTCTCTGACTCCCCTTACATTCCACGTGAGAACTTTGGTAGCATTATTAGCCATTATCTATGTATATACATACCAAACTACCCAGTACAGAAAGTATAGGACACACTCCAATGAACCCCCCTCATCCCCAGCATGGTCAAGGTTCACCCATCCCTTAAAAGGATAGTCCAAAATGAGAATTGAACAACTTTAATAACTCAATAACAGGTATAGAAACTAGCAACACATGAGGATGCTGCAGTAAACATAGACAGATAAAGGCATCATGCTCATCCCCCCACCCATCCAGTCTGAAAGTAGCCCCAGTACCCCTCCCAAAAGACCATATTACTCCCCTTGCCCCCCCAAAACCCAATATAACACAAATGATATACAGTGAGCCCCCTTCAAATAAAAAGAACTATAAACAGACATAGAAAAAAAAACGGTCAAGAGACCAGACCCCATTGAGCCTTCGCTTGACCCACCCAGGTATGGGGAACCTCCAGAAAGGACTAAGATATGTAGGGCTGTAAGTGCTACATAGGCTAATGTTAACAATGAAATAAGGTGCCAAGACTTAAGCATCTCCATAAGACTAGAGGTACCCCTTTAAAGGCCTGAAGGATATCCGCTCAAAAACCTGGGTGAGAACAAGCAGGCAAACCCACCCTATTAATGAGCATGTGATGAGCTTCAGCTTACAGGCACATCCCAACCACCAAGCCCCCTCCCCACAAAGAAATTCCAGGCTTTACTCTTCTGGAGCCCACAAGTCACACAAAGGGACAGAGCTAAAGTATAGTGAGCCTCAGCACTCAAAAACTAGGTACCACTGACCCTCCTTCACGGCAAGATTAAATGGGTTATATGACCAAGAAATAGAGAAAGAAAAAAAACCCCACCAGATTCTGGAGAAGATCGCTTACTGATCTCCCCTGTGTAGTCTGTGAGGAAGCTTAGGAGGGGACAGGAGAACACAAATCACACAGGATAAACTGCCCATAAAAGAAAATCAAGCTTTTGCCCGGGTCACAGGGCCCCCAATTCGTAATGTATTGATGGACAGAGCCATTACTGGGGGGAACAAAAAAGAAGGATGAGCTCAGAGTTCACAGAATAGGTTTCACCCCTGCCCTGAGCCCAAACAAACAGTTTCTAGCCCAATTACAATGGAATGTTCCTCAAATCAAATGCCCATAATAGGGCCAGTTTCAGGTAAACTAAGGCCCAGCTCAAAGAAAACAAACCAATGGCAGACCCTTCCAAAATCGTGGGTCCAAGAAATTCTGGAAAAAACATCCTTGCAGGGTGACCTCTCAGTCGGTAGCAGGTGTCCGAGATCAATGCATGGCATAGAGCAACAGGTAATGTTCAAGTAAACAGTCTAGAGACCCACAACATCTTGCAAGCAAGGACATATTTCAAGGGGTCCCAAAAAGGTCAGGGAAGTGCTGCAAGAGGTCTTTACAGGCCTTTTCAGGAGATTCGAAAGTTACACAGAGACCATCATGGGATACCTGGAGTTGAGCAGGGTATGCCATGCTGAATTTTATTCCTGCAGCAATCAGCTTGCTAACTACTGGATGGAAGGCTGCACGTTTCTGGCAAATCTCACTTGGAAGATCTTGAGTGATTCGCAAAGGCTTCCCCTCCCATGTAATCAATTGAATTTCTCTCACCTTAGTAAGGACATGCTGCTTCTCCAGGTAACTGAGAAATTTCATAAAAATAGGTCTGGGGGTGAAGTGTCAGGAGGGCTCAGACGAAGAGAACGGTGGGCTCATTCTATTTGATATGTGGAGATGAATGGAGAAGGACCCATCACCTTGACAAGTAGCTTCTGGATAAAGGTAATCATCGCTGAGCCTTTCTCTGACTCTGGCAGGCCAAAAATTAAAATATTGTTTCTTCCACTGCGGCCTTCCAGGTCTTCAGTTTTCAATTTGAGTTTAGATAGTTGATGCCTAAATTTAACAATCTCAGGGTTGATTCTCTCTCTCTCCAAGTCTCCAGTGAGGAGGTGTGAGCCTCCACATCATTTATCCATCAGCCTAGATCCCCCACGTCAGCTCTAAGAGACTTCAATTTGGAGGAAATATCAGCCAGTGCCTCCTGAAAGGGATCCTCCGTAAGTGGGATGGAAGAGGCTAAATGAGATGTGGTGTGGGCTGATTGTGAGCCCTGGGCCTTCGATTTTTTTCAGAGCCTTCATTGGCGAGGTAGGCAGTGTGTGAAGCAGTGGGGCCTGCTGCATTTCAGCCTCCATCTGGCAATTAGGGCCAATGACAATGTAAAAGAAGCAACAATAGGTGCTGTAGCCAGTTTGGATAATGTAACATTGAGCTCAGCAGTTGAAAATTGTAAATAGAAGGATAGAGAGGAGGGAGCATCGAGGCCAGGCTGTTATTCTGCTGCAGACATCACGTGATCTGCACCTCAACTTCTTGATGTTTATGAGATACAGCTAGCTGTAAAATCATGAAACTCTATAAATAAAAAGTTTAAAAAAAACAAACAAACAATGGGACCAGATGGTGTGCATCCAGGGTTACTGCGGGAGCTCAGGGAGGTACTAGCTGCATCTTTGACAGTTCTATTTAACAGTTCACTGGAAACAGGAGTGGTTTTGGAGGACTGGAGCAGGGCGGATGTAGTCCCACCACATAAATGTGGTTGCAGGGAGGGGGCTAGCAATGTTAAGTCAGTCAACCTGACATAGGTGGTGGGAATGTTAGTAGAATCACTGCCAAAGGAAAGGATTGTGGAATATCTTGAATTTACTGGATTACAAGACCCAAGCCAGAATGGGTTCACAGTAGGGAGATCATGTCAAATGAATCTGATAGACTTCTTTGACTAAGTGACAAAGGAATTAGATCAGGGTGGAGTGGTGCACATGGTCTACCTAGATTTCAGCAAGGGTTCTGACACCGTTCAACATAGGAGACTAGTAAGGAAGCTGGGTAGCGTAGGAGTGGATCCAAAGGTGGCAAATTGGATAAGAAATTGGTTAGGGGATAGGTGACAGAGGATAGCGATAAATGAAGTTCACTCTGAGGAAGGGAGGGTGACCAGCGGGGTGTCTCAGGGATCAGTGCTTGGACCGATCTTCTTTAATGCCTTAATAAGTGACACAGCAGAGGAGCTGGAAGGAAAGGTCTGCCTCTTTGTGTATGACACCAAAATGTGCAATAGGTTGAACACTCCAGGAGGAGTGGAAAGGATGAACAGAGACCAGAGAAAACTAGAGGAGTGGTCAATGGTATATCAGCTGGATTTCAATTTGAAATTGTCAAAATAATGCACTTAGGGCACAGAAACCTAGGGGAAGAGTACAAAATGGGTAAAGTGGTATTAACAACTGCCAAGCAGGAAAGAGACCTAGGGGTAATCATATCTGATGACCTAAGAGTTGCCAGGCAGTGTGACAAGGCAGTAGGGAGGGTGAGTGGGATGCTGAGGTGCACAGGGAGGGGTATCACCAGCAGAAACAGGAAGGTGGTGTTGTCTCTGTATAGATCGTTGTTAAGACCCCAACTACAGTACTGTGTAGAGTTCTGAAGACCACATCTCCGGAAAGACATAGACAGAGTGGAGGAGGTCCAGAGGAGGGCAACTAAAATGGTACAGGGTCTGGATCAAAAGTCTTCTGAGGAGAGAGTAAAGCACTTCAGTATGCAAACCATGGAAGAGATAAGGGAGAAGGGGGATATAATAGAGACCTTTAAATACAACATAGGGGTAAATAACATACAGAAGGGAAGTATGTTTCAGAAATGGTGCTCAAGAACAAGGGGACTTGTTATAAGGCTGAGGCAGTATAGCGCAGTGGTCCAAGGCTCTGAGCTGCAAATCTGGTGACATCCAGCAGAGCAGACCTGGGTTTGAATCCCACAGCTTCCACTTGCATACTGTGTGACCCTGAGCAAGTCACTTAACCTCCTTGTGCTCCCAGGTTGCTCCTGTAAAAAAGCTTTCAGCTTAGTGTGCTATACCTGGTTAAACAATGAAATAAAAAAAAAAAAAAGAAAGGGGATAAATTCAGGAGAGACGTGAGAAAGTACTTCTTCACAGAAAGAGTAGTGGATTCCTGGAACAGCTTTCCAGCAGAGGTGGTAGGGGCAAAAACAATACATGGGAGTGGCACAAAGGAATTGTATGCCGATGAGACAGTGACACCCCCACAGTGAAACCCACACAGTGAAACCCCGATGGTGATGGATACTGCAGCAATGTGGATTCCCTGGTGTTGGACTGTACAGTGACGGGGGAAGGCAGCTAACTCTATTGTCTGTGTGACGTGGAGTTAGTAATCAAAAGGGGGTTGCAGGGTGCACAGCCCCACACATTGCTGTTTTGTCAGTCTGTTTCGGGACGCGTCGGTGTTGGGAATGTCGGCATGGCCATGGTGCAGTGGGGGATGTCACTGTAGTGGATGTCGTGACAGTGTAGATAAACCCAAGGGAATCATAGTAGAAAGGAAGGGGGGGGAGAAAGAGATGTAGATCAAGTACATTCTGTGGAAATAGCATACGCAGGGAAAAATGGTCACACTGGGTGGGCCAAGTGATCCTTATCTGCCATCAGATTCTATGTTTCTATGTAATAAAGTGACCACAATGTGCTGTGCACACACACCACCATGACCAAGTGCATAAAATATTTAAACAACTTCAAAAGAAGCCCTTATCTGGGCCGGCCTGGTGGCGCAGAGGGTTGAGGCATCTAGTCTTACCTCGCATCATGCAGGCATCCCAGGTTCGGAAAAGACCTTGGGTCATCGGGGAGCTGGCAAGGGCTGGGGGAGGGTTGGTGCAAGATTGAGCCATCTATCAGCAGCTGTCCTCTCTTGTGGTTGATTCTGTCCCTCCCATATTCCAGTTACCACCAGATGGAGCCTAGGTCTGGTGGTGGCACAGGTAGGGAAGGGACGGCTAGTAGGGTGCCTAGTGCCTGGTGTGCGTGTACCTCCACACGTGTACATCAGTGCCCTGGACATGTGCGGGCAGGGACAGGAAGAAAAAATGAGGAAAACTACAAAACTGTAAATAAAAAAAATAAAAAATTCCCTTTCCTTTATTTCATGCAGACTTAGAACATTCCTCTACCTGCCCAAGTGCCATCATATTAAGCCTTTTAGATGTTTAGTATTTTAATTGTGCAATAAGTTTCTGGTATATTTTTCAAGTTGCTGAATTAAAATTAAAACCTGTTTTTAGACCTTTTGGATTATAACATGCTAGGTAATGCAGGAAATGTTGACATTTAAAAGAAATTCATACCCCAATTTTGTACTTAAAATTATGTGGCTGCTCAGAGGGACTGGAGGACTGTTTCTGTGTCACTTTTTTCTCCACTGCCATTCAACTTGAGGACATCATACAATATTAGTGATTATGCATGCACTATGATGCACGCTGTGTTACATAACAAACCCCATAAGGGTTGCGGACTGGCAATTCAGCATGTGTCATGAAGCACACACATTTACTGACATATAACATCATCAACGTTGGACGGCAACAGAGATAACAAGCATTTGTCAGTGCCGAATGTTGGCTTGTTGGCATTGGCATTGGTAGTGCAGGAGTTAAAGAGATACATCATAAGAATGGCAGTGAAGTATTGAACTGATGCCACCCCCCACCCCTACCCTGCAGAGAGTGACAGGTGTTGGGGGTGTGGTCTTGGGATGTTGGCCATAAAGCTCACACCCTTTTACCTCACCCTACCCTGCAAACATGGTGTCATGGTGTGCCTTGGGGTCTTTGGGCCTTATACTCATCCCATTCCATAAGGAAATATGCTGAGATGGGTGCGGTATAGGAGAATGGGGTGAACGTTGGAATTGAAGACCCCAAGGCACAGCTTGATGCCTGCCACTGGCTGCAGGGTGGGGATGGAATGGAGTGAGCATTATGGCCAACAATTCCAAGTCACACTGCAATGCCTGTCAGTCTCTACAGAGTAGGGCATTATGCTTGGAAACCCTAATGCCCTGGCTGTTTGTTGGTAGTTTTGCTCCAAATTTTCAAAATTTTTTTTTTTTTTGTGACCCCACCTCATCAACAGTGACAGTGGCAGGATGCGAAAAATTACAGCTGTACTGTTCATGAGGTGGTGTGAAAAAATGACAATGTTGAAAATCTGGAGTAAAAATATGAAAAATTGTTGAAGTTACCAATGTGTGTGGAAACTGCACAATGCACACCTGTAACACAATCATTTTTGGAATCTTCTCACCAAATTTTCAACATGGGCATTTTCGAACCTCTCCTCATGAACAGTGGCACTATGATTTTTTGGAATTTTTTCACCAGATTTTCAACATGGGTATTTTTAAACTTCTCCTTATGAAGAGTGGCACTATGATTTTGTTAATCTGTCCTGAAAGTTAATTTCCCACTGCGACCACACCATTCTGCACCACAGGTGTGAAAACACATTTCGGGAAGGATGTGAAAAATACCAGCTATACTTTTTATAAGGAGATGTGAAAAAATGGCAATGTTGAAAATCTGGAGAGAAATATTAAAAATTGATGAAATTATGGGCATGCATAGAAACTGTATAATGTACATTTGTAACACAGTCATTTTTTAGAATTTTTTCACCAAATTTGCAACATGGGATTTTTGGGACCTCCCCTCATGAACAGTGGCACTGTCATTTTGTTACTCGGTCCTGAAAGGTGATTCTGCACAGCAACCGTGAAATCACCTTTCAGGACCGAGAAACTAAATGACAGTGACATGTTCATGAGGTGGGGTCCCAAGAACCCCATATTGAAAATTTGAGGCTGAAATCCCTCCAAATGGCTCAGATATCAATCTAAGTTGAAACCCCCCATTATAAAGCTTACCATAATTTCTTCAGTTCACAGTTCAACTTTAAATAGTGAAGACATGTCTCAGTTCAGAGAAGATCATGGCTCCTGACCTCTGGAGGGTACATTTGGGTGTGGGGGTGTGTGGGAAGGTGGGTGCACAGAGGTAGGGTGGGGATGGGGAGGGGAAAGAGGGAGGCAACGGTGGTCTGTTTTCTTGTTTGCAAGGAAAAAATACCAACTGCGAGGAAAGATTTTCTTCATTTACAGTGAAAAAACAAAAACAAAATAGGCACATTGGTGGGCTCCCAGTGTGCCACAGTTTGGGAGGGGAATGCTGACACAGGGACTGGGCACCCCAATGTCAGCAAACCATATAGATGGGTTGGGGGAGCATCTGACACCAGGAGTGGGCATCCTGGTGTCGGAAAGGGGAAACTGTTTAACAAGGAAAGACACTAAGAGGGGGTTTGCTGACATAGGGATTTGGCAACCCAATGTCAGATTTTTGGGAGTGTATGGCAAACGGCAGGAGTTGCCATGTTATGGTATACTACATAATGTGTGTGGGGGAGGGTATTCCAACACAGGGATTGAGCACCTCGATGTTGGCTTTGTGGGGTTGTGTGGCATACAGCAGGAGCCAACATATTTTATTGAAATGTTTCACCATAAAAGGCATGTAATGGAGGTGAGCCATCTACTGCTGCAATGATGAGCCTCTCTCTCATTGGAGCAGCAAATTTATTTCAACGCTGTGTCTCTCTCTGAAACTGCTGTCATAGGTAGCATGCTCACTGGTTGGTGGCTGAGGGCAGCCACATAACATGAAGTATGGAATTAGAGCTAGAAATTCTTTTAAATGACACAACGTCCTGCATTACCGAGGGTGTTATAATCCAGTTGGTCTAAAAAGATTTTTTTTTTTTTTACTGCCACCTGAAAAAGCAGATGCTAGAAGCTCATTGCAAAGTTAAAATACAAAAAATGTAAAAGGTTTGATTTGATGACACTCTGGGTAGGGTGCTGCTTTATGTCTGCATGAAATAATGCCTTGTTTTAAAGCCATTTACATGTTTCATGCACTGGGCTGTGGTTGTATGAGAACACAACACACTGTGGTCAATTTATTAGTGATTTAAGGAACTCAACAAAACAAAATATGGACACATTTAAATAGTCATGTTTTTGTAGTTTTTTGTTTTAAATAGGCTTTAACTTTTTTTTGCCTTTGTTTTACCAGGAGAGACACACTAAGCTGAAAACTTGTTTACAGGTGCAATCTGGGAGCACAAGGAAGTTAAGTGATTTGCTCAGGGTCACACAGTATGCAAATGGAGGCTGTGGATTCAAACCCAGGTTTCCAGGTTTGCAGCTCATATCTTTAAGCCACTGTGTTATGCTGCCTTCAGCATGAGCTGATAAAAACATACTAAGATACCATAACAAATGGAATTTTAAGGTATGCTGAACTCCCTTTATTTTAATAACATAGAATTATTCATCATATATGTGAACTAAATGCTTTTTCTGTTATTTTTATCAATAGGGTAACATTAAAAAAAGATATAAAACTGGTCCCCTAAAGAAGCCTGCTATAAAAGGGCAACCATTGGGGAAATGGGAAACCCTTGGTGCACCTCCCCTAACCTGTCACTGTCACCTCTACTACGCTTTGGGTTTCCTATCTCTAGCCAAGAGGCGGCGGCATCACTGCGCTAAGTTCATCTCAAATTATTGGCGTGGTACTCTGCCTACCTACCTCACCTCTGCCCTTTCCTCTCTACCCCCCCTCGCCTTTTCAGATCCCTCAACCATAGAACCCTATCAGTTCCCCGGAGGTCCACCTCTTTTGGCCAGTTTGCTTTCTTCTACCGCCTCCCAAAATTGTGGAACGTACTTCCTTCACTGATACGATGTTCTTCCTTGCCTGGCTCACTAACTACTGCAATCCATAATTTCCTTTCTGTCAACTGTACCTGCTCCTAGACACCCCCGCCTGGCCTTGCACCTCGTCTGCCATGTGAGACTAGGCATGATTTATTTCTAGCCCCTACTACTTCATGCACTTAAAGTTGTTGAGTGATGTTGCTGTTGGTTTTTTTTTGTTACATGCCCACTGCTTTTGATTCTCTGTATTCGATATTCGTTATTTTGCACTTCTGTACATTATAATTCACTCAAATGTAACCACAAATGTTGTAACTGCCACTGCTCTAAACCTTCCTGTATTCTTATGTTGTACATGCATTACTGTATAAGTTTTTACTATGTAACTCCTACTCCTCTCCTCCCCCAGGTCGCACCGTGAGACGAGCAACTTGTTGTTCAGTGTGTCTTACCTGGTGAAACATTTCAATAAATAAATAAAAAATGGATGAAAAAAGAATAAAACAAAATTGACTAAAATAAGAAGTTTTTTTTATTGAGTGCCCCCACACACACACATATCAATTTTGTCAGTGACTACAGACTTTCTTGTGGTTATTCTGCCTACTGTATAGTGTTTGAAAGAGATAGTCATCATTACCTGCAGGGAACTGTACAGCGCCCTGAGCCCTGGGGATAGGTTGCTATATAAATAAGCTTTCTTTGCCTCACCTGAATAACAAAATAGGCCAAGCCCACTGAAACTGACACACAAGGAAGCATGCAGTCAATTACCTTACAAACGCTTTTACTTCACTACCACACTAGGTTTTACTTCACTACCGCATAAGGCACCAAAATGAACCCCCCAGCAAAACAGAGCAGATCTCAAACTACGCAAAACTTGATTGGTGAGCAGAGATTACTTTACTTTTACAGAATTATGGAACAGTTTTAAAATACTGCTATTTTAATTCTTAGTCTTTGCAAGAGAGTGTTTCTGCTCCAGTAATAGCAATAGCTGTCTGTTAACCCATGATTTATAAATGTAGTACTGTACTTCAAACCTGTCTTCTATTTATTTATTAACCGATTCATCTATTCTATTGCAACAGAAAGCTTATATAACCCATTTTATAGGGAGCAGCGGTAAGTGACAACAAAGAGCACCGTGTACAATTAGTAATAGTAAATTCAAAATATATAGCTGGTTAACAGCTTTTTTGAAAGCAGTCCTAAAACATAATGTATTTCAAATTTAATTCTATAGTCCAGTGGGATATTACCGGAGTGGGTATGTTGCAGCTGGACATTATCACTGACTGTAGACATATTGCTACTGAGGTTAAGTGGTTTTATTGCAAAGATTTAAAAACAGAGATGTTTTAAATGTCATGAGGTTGTGAGTCATATTCCTTGGGAGCTGTGGAGGCAAAGCCTGGGCTCCAGTTTTTTGTGAATAATTTAGGGATAGTCGGGGTCACTTGATCTGTCCTTCAGAGAATAGACAAGATTTGAAGCTGAAGGGCCATTCCAACCTGATCAGCTGTTATGACTTTTATTTATAAACGGTGAATAGTGCAGCAGGCAGAAATTCTCCAGTTTAGCTTTCAGTAAACAGTGTAAATATTCTTTTGTATTTTCGTTCTTATCATTCTTTCTCAATATGCTCACACAGAGTTCTCTATGCGTATATTTCCAGTTGTGTGCTCGCTCTACCACAGGCAGCATTTGCAGGCTGTTGCCTGCCTTTTGAAAGTATAATTACAAGTCAAATAAATCCATGTTGATATTTTAGTGAGAGAAAAAATTGGGGGTTGTCATTTATCTTGAAATGGCCATACAAAAAGGCATGTGTAGATGATATTATATCTTATTTTGTTCTATCATTACATGCTTGAGTAAATGTTATCACTGTATTTATAACACTGTATATACAAATGTTATCACTGTAGCCACAGCAACTGTGTGAATGGCATCACTGCTGTAATTGTAATCCCCGCAAGTGGTTTTATAATATGATCAAAGTCCCCCCCCCCGGTGGCAGTGTGCTACCTGTTTTGTTTAGTTACAGTCCCAAGAGGGACCTGTAGGAAGGTTTAAGGAATGAGTCTGATGGGGGGAGAGAGGGAGAGAGAGAGAGAGAGGGGCACAAAGTCAGGGTCTTCATAATGCACACCAGATCAGATGAGATGTCTGCAATGAAATCTGTGATCACAGCAGTTTCATTCCTCAGTGATCTGGCATTACACGGAATTATCTGAAGGGGAAGAGCCTAGCTGCCAAGTCCTCAAGTTATAGTACCACCACACCAGATGTTGGCAAGGCATGTGTTTTCGTATAACACCCTATCCCATGGGCTTAAGGTGCTGCGCAAAAACACATAACAATAGAATTCGATGAATAATTATGAAAAAACAACAACATGTACAATAAAACACTGGGAGAACAGTTACAGACATTCATCAGTACCATAAGCTAACCCCAAAAGGTTGCTTCTAGTCTCTTTTTAAATGCCTCCACTGAGAGGTAACTCCTTAAGTGGTATGGAAGGGAGTTTTAGATTGATGGGGCCACCACAGAAAATGCCCAGTCTCCTGGCAACTTAAGGCATGACCACAGAACAGCCAACAGAAGCTCCTCAGGGGAGCGGAATAAGCCACTGGGGGAATACCAGACCAATAGGTCTTTTCGGTAGCTATGACCCAAACCATGCACGGCTTTGTACATTACAAAGCTATCTTCAATGTAGTGGGTCACCTAACTGGTAGTCAGTGCAGGTGCCACTGCACTGCTGTAATATCATCGCCATACGCTGACCCATAGATCAGCTTAGCAGCAGCATTCTGCACCAGCTATAGGTGGTGCACCAACCTGCCAGGTAGCTCTAGGTAGAAAGCGTTACATTAGTCAAGCCTCAGTGTAACAAATATACATGTCAGGGTTGCCAGGTTCTCGTGCATCAGATAGGTTTTAAAACAGGAGATATTCCTACACTGGAAAAATCCACTGTGGATGACAGCTGACACATTGTGTTCAGGTGTCAGTCTGGAATTCACAGCGACTCATAGATGTTTTACCCTAGCCACAGCATCCAGATAGTACCATGTAATACTACCTACACCATGGCATCTTCCCTGGCCACCAACCTGCAAGGACGTGGTTCCACCAAATGATATAGAGAATAATGCATGGGGTGGCATGTGTGACACAAATCCCTCTCCTGAAACTTCATGTTCACTGCCACCACTGTGGGCTTTTACCAACAGGACCAAGGGAAACCTGTTCCTTATCCTCCTATGCACAATGTCAGGAAAGTCAAACACAATAACTGTGGGTAGAGTGCTCCTTCGGAGAAAGATTACAGTCAGGCAGAAATACTGTAGTAGAATTACCCTTTTAAATAAAACAAGCAGTCACTGATTCTATAAAAATATGATTTTTTTACTAAATGACTACAAGTATTTACAACAGGATGTATTTATAAGAAAACAAAAGGGTTGCACATTTACTAAGAAGCAGAAAATGAAACAAGTTGAACAGACAGTTGATGTCCAGCAGAATTCTGAGCTATTCTCACTTAAAATCTATCACTTGCCCTAGCTACAGAACTGCACTGTCCCTTACTGTGCTATTTTACCAGTCAGCTAGTCTTTGTACGGCAGGGCTCCTGGTCTTCTGATGTTCCAAGTTCAAGAGGAAGAGCTTTCTTACAGCCCCTCAATATATTTCTCATTCACTGTGAGGAGGGGTCTCACTCACTTTAAGTGACAGTTCCATGTTGTCCCAGCCCTCTTTGAGACACAGTGTGTGTGTGTGTGTGTGTGTGTCTATCCCACCTTTCAGCACCTCCTTGCTAACATTATGGCATGCACCTGGGCACTTTGTCCACATAGGAACATCTCCAGGAAGGACTCCCCTCCAGGGATATTGCTTTATTGCCTCCACGCTATCCTTCCCATTAGCTCTCCAATGAGAACATCAGTCCCTCCACCCTGGTGGACATAAGCTGCCCTATACTACTTGATCATGAGATCTGGTAGCTATCTTAGACCTGGAGCAGATACATATTCAGAGAAGAATAAATGAATAAAAAGAATACATGGCTCTGGTCCCCTTTCCCGTCACATCTACCCCCTCAAGAAATGAAGGTGTGTCACTTTTGGGCAACCCCCAAGAGGCACTGCTGTTCATGTAGGGCCTGGGGAGTGCTTAAAGGAATATGCCATATGCTTAGCCCTCTCATGACAGTCCATCTGCTTTGGCATTCTGAGCCCCACTTTGTTGCTGAATGATCACATATGACTGTAGTAACAAACTCTAGCACAATAGCTAAGTAATTTGCCAACTAGTCCTATGGAGCCATGTCAAGTGGTTATGATCTGTGACCACAGTGGACCACAGTGCACTCCCTCCTGTATAGATATGGCTGTAGATTCTGAAGGACCCACATTATCCCCAGACATTCCCTCTTCACTGTGGCATATGACACTTCTCCAGGCAGACCCCTTTAGTTCAGATACAATATGGGTTGCTCCTCCTCCTGCAGTGTAACCTGGCTTAGGATGGTACCCAGCACATGGTCTGAGGCATTCACATGTACTATGAACTTTAAGTCATAATTAAGGCTAGCAAGCATGGGTGACCCACATAATGCCTCCTTTAACCGTCAGAAGGCATGCTCACAGTCCTCTGTCCAAAGAACATTTTCTGGCATTCTCTTTTTCATCAGGTCTGTCAGTGGCTTGGATACATCATTGTAGTGAGGGGCATACCTCCTGAAGTACCCTGCTTTTCTAGAAATGCCCTTACCTATTTTTCTGTGGCAGGGGTGGACCAGGCCTGGATGGTATCAATCTTTGCTGGCTCTGGATGGATGTGTCCACTGCCCACCCGGTGCCCAAGGTAGGACCCTTCAGCCATGCCTACTGGGCATTTTGCCACCTTAACTGTCAGCCCTACAGCCTTCAGTCTGCAGAACACCTGCCTCATGTGCTTGATGTGATCCTCCCATGTCTGGCTGTAAATGGTGATGTCATCCACGTAAGCCTACAAGGCATCTAATACCCTGGTAGCACTCTAGCTCTACCGTGCACTCTGCAACTCCTGCACTAGGCTCCTATGGTAGGCCAAAGCAAGCTATTTCAAGGCCTCTTTCCATTCTAACCTAAATCACCCTGCAAAATTCTGGAAATCAATCAAATCACTTCTCACCCCCCGTCCCAGCCTCCCATCCCAGCCCTAAATGTTGATGGCTCCATCATCACTGATCCAGGCGATGTGGCCTCAGTCTTTAACACCTTTTTCACCAGCTGTGTGGCTTTTCTTCTATCTGCACTCCCCCAAACTCACTCAAGCCCATCCACTCCTACTCCTCACACATCCCCAGGCTTCGCCTTTCACATGGTCACCCTACCGGAGTTCTAAAAGCCCTGTGGGCACTTAACCCCAGCAAAGGTAAATGTCCCTCGGGTCTGGACTCCAAAATGCTTTACCTATCTGCCCGTACCATCACCACCCCCCGACCACTCTCTTCAATCTCTCATTCTAGCTTGCTTTAGTCACATCCGACTGGAAAAGTGCCACTGATATCCCCCTCCCGAAAGGGGGTGACCCATCCGCACCGAGTAGCTACTGCCCTATCTCCCTACTCCCCATCCTAGCCAAAATTCAAGAGTGTCTTGTGCTCGACCAGCTCTCCTCCTTCCTCAACTCCTCTTCCTTCTTCACACCCTATCAATCGGGATTCAGGAAGATGCATTCCACCATCACCTTCCTCCTTAGGCTCACCGACACCGTCCTCACAGGTATGAATCACAGGCACATCACATCTGCTATCTTTGTTGACCTTGTCAAAGCATTCAGCACTGTCTCCCATGCCCTTCAACTATCCAAACTCGCTCAGGCAGGACTCTTGGGAACTTGCACCAACTGGTTCCAATCCTACCTAGCTGGCAGGTCCTAATCTGTAAGAATCAGTCATCATACTTCTGTTCCCCTCCCTGTAACCACTCGGGTCCCTCAAGGCTCAGTGCTTGGCCAGATCCTGTTCTCCATTTTCCTGAATGACCTGCCCTTCATATGTCTACACACATCCATTTACATGTATGCCGACGACACGGCACTGTATGCATCAGGTCCCTCCCCCACAGAAGTGGCCTCTAGACTTCAGGAGGACTTCAATGTGGTTCAGGTCTGTTTTCAGTCTAAACAGCTCTTTCTAAATCCTCCAAAAAATATCTTCCTAACCTTCAGTACTAGACAGAGGCTCTCCTGGCTCCCCGCCACCCCCACTTACCATACTATCGATGGGACTCCATTAGAGGCCTGCACTGCCTTCTAGTACCTTGGGGTCTGGCTCGACCAGCACCTCAGTTTCTCAGCTCATATCGACTCAGTTCACAAGAAACTACACCCCAAGCTGGGCACGTATATCATAACAGGGGCTGCATACCTCTGGAAACACGCAAGGCAATCCTACAGAAAATGATTCTTCATATAGTTGACTATGGCGATATAGTATACTCGCTGCCCCCAAGTCCACCCTAGCAAGACTCGACCCCTCTTCCAGTCCTTCTGCCATTTTGCTCTGGACTGCCCTCCCTCAGTGTACCACTGTGATATCTGCAAGTCACTAGACCTCCCCTCGCTACAGGATCAGAGGCTTGGCCACTGCACAAGGACAACGGCAAAATTCTGGGGACAGTCCCTCCCCCCCACCTAGAGTCCGCCCTTGCAGTTCAAACCCCCTTTGCGTACTCTCTCAGGAACACTGACTCACGGTTTCTGCATGTCCCACATATGTCCACAGCCAAAGGCCAGGCGGCCTTCAGCTACCGCATGCCTAAACTTTGGAACTCCTTGCCAGCTGACATTAGGCACACAGACAACCCTCAGCGGCTAAACCAGCTCCTCAAGTCATTCTTCCCCCTCCTGCTCATGCAGTCTGCTCCACCGAAATGCCATATATCCCACCTCTCACCCTTAACTTATACCACACTATGGCACAACTCTGTCTGCCAAGACCCAGGCCCTAGTCTAATGCCTGGAGTAAACTGGCCTATAGCGCCACTCCAAAACCTTATGTGTCCTCCAGCATTTATTTATCTCACATTATTTGCATAGCTGGACTGATGGTCCACTGGGCTTGTTAGTAGTTTTTGCACTCTGTGTAACCACTGCCTTTTCAGCATTTAAGTAATTTTGCTTTGTTTGTTGTACTGTATAATCCTGTTTATGATGCCGTATTTTGCACTGTAAATTCATGTGTTTCGATGCTGTACATGTCTTTTCCCCCCTCCCCCCAGGACGCATATGGAATCGAATGGTACTCCACTTAGTATGCCTTCCTGGTGAAACTCTTAAATAAATAAATAAAGCCAGTGCATATTTACCTGCCCCAGCCAGGATGTTTATTTTTATTTATTTTTTATTTAGTTTTTGTTGACTGGGTAAGTGCACTAGACAAGTCCTGCCTATTTTCAGGCATGACCCGGGGGAGGGGGATACAGATGAATGCCAACTGACCTTGAACCAGATTAAGCTGTTGGTGGTATTTTTAGTGAATGAAGGAAACTTGGCCAGGACACCGGGGAAATTCCCCTACTCTGTTGCAGTTGCTCTGTGACCTGCTAGGGGGTCCGGCCATCAGGATGTCGCAGGGCTCAGGCGGAGCAGGAGGGCGCTTCGGGGATAGGGAGTTGGTCTCCCCCTATCTCTGATTATCAGGAGACCGAAGAGAAGAAAGAGATTCGAGAGGAGTTCAGTGCACAACCGGAGGGTGCTTGGCTACAGAGGACTACTGGAATTGAGCTGTATTCGGAACCTACCAGTCTCACTGATGCTTCATCAGCTTTACGGGTGACACGGAACACTGGTACAACGGAGGAGCAGGATTCAGATGTTCGTTGGAAAACTGAGGGCGAGCAGGATTCCCGGGTGTGCGGAGTGGCTGGGGATTTGCTCTGCACAGCCGCCTTGGTTACTGTTAGTCATGGCGCGACACGGAAGGAAGGGGTGCAGCGGTGTATTCTGGCACTGGTTCTTACTACGGAAGCTGACAGGGCGTCGGTACAGGGAGGTTCTGTGAGGTCGAGAGCAGGGAGACTGGCAGTATTTCGATGTTTCAGGAGTGCCATGAGTCTCCCCTCGGCCCCTCCACATCAAGTGATTTGCCTACCAATAAGGAGAGTGACGGGTGGACAAAGGGGTCCAACCCTGATAGTAATGTTCAACGCCCGGTGGTTTCGGCACCTTTGGGAAGTTCACCTACTCATCAGACAGGTACAGTGCAATTGCAGGGTGTGAAATTTGGTTTACAGGGGCCTCACCAGAGGAGTGTGGGGAATCTTGCCATTCACAGTTCCCCTGGGCAGGTGTTCGACTCTCATATATCCACCTCTGGTATATCTATTGCTGAAGCTCTGAGGGGTGTTGGGTGGGAGAAGTCCCCCTTAGATGATTCCTGGACCTCTCCTGCATGACCTGGTCCCACCCTTCAAGGTGACTTATTAGACATTTCTGACCCTTTGGAGGTACCCTCAAGCTTAAGTCTGTCCCAGCCCCAGGTCTGGCAGGCAGGAGGGGTGCTGAGTTGTGATCCGGTCATTAATTTGGATAAATCTGTACCTATTTTCACTTCAGGGACTGGTGCTGGGGAAGGGTCTGTGCCTCCAACTTTATCTATGTTGACTTCTGCTTTGGCTCCGGCTTCTGACTCACAAGGGGATAGGGTGGGGTCGGGAAGTGGCTCACTCCAGTCTGCTGCACCTAGTGAGTTCACTAGGCCTCCCCCTCGGACCGCGGTATGAAAGCTGACTCTGTTATTGCTACGTCGGAGACTTCTGTTAGACCTAATCGGTCTAAAACTTTTGCCGGATTATTCCACCAACCCCCCTGAGCAGGCCAAACGATGTAATGCTGTCTGGCTTCGATATAGGGGAGGATTGGACACTTTTCCAGATCGCCTTTATGTGGGGAAAACATTGATTAAATCCAGTCTGCAATTTTCTCCCTCTGAAATATATGCTTTAATTCATACATCTGGGGATAATTATTTTGACATTAGTTTTAAGACTGCCATAAGTTTAGACAACTTTTGGCACCATTACCAGGAAGTTCAGCATACTCCTTTATGGTCTCCTTTTATTGCCATTCCCCTTACCAAGCCTGCTATTAAGAATATCACTGTTTTATTTAAGAATGAGGAGGCAGCGATTGATGACATTGTAAGGTGGTTAGCTACAAAATGCACTGTACTGGGTTTACCTGATCCCATTATCGACTCTGAGTTTTTTTTGGACAGGAGGGTGGAAAATTCAAGTTAAATTGTCAATAGTAAATGGGAGTATACAGCATTTACCGAGTTGCTTTTATTTAGGTAGGGATAGGGGTTTTGTATTTTACCCCGGACAGCCGAAGTCTTGTTTTAGATGTGGAGTCCATACCCATCTGAGCAGTGCTTGTGATCAACTGAAATGTTCCTCATGTATGGGTTCTGGACATGTGAGTCTTAATTGTCCTCACCCAAATCTTTGCAACTTGTGTGATGCAACTTCCCACTCTTTTAAAGATTGTCCATGGGCAACACATAATAATCCGGCAATGCCTGCTGACTCTCAGAATGAGACTGTTTCTCAGGCTCAAAAATTCGCTCAGGCTAGGCCACAGTTTCGGCCATTTGCTTCTATACCTGTCCCTCCTCCCTCTGGGCCCCCTTCTTTACAGGTTGACCCGGGTTCGGGACTATTGCCCTTGTCCAGGCCCCTGTCTGACACAACTTTAGGTTCAAGGGATATGGCTATGTTACCTCCTGCACTAGTTTCCAACCCTGCTGTAGTTAAAGAAAAGTCCCCAGTCCCTAGTACGTCAGGTATTTCCCGTGCCACAAATAACATGCCACCACTAGAAGATATGGATTGGGTTCCAGTTGGGAACAGGAGGCAGACAAGAAGCTCTTTTTCAAAAGGGGTTCCCCCGTCTATCACTTCTCCATCCTCCGAAGTGGCAGTGAAAAAACGTTTTGCAGTATTACATAAACGTAAGCAGACGGTGGAGAATGAAGACGATTCTGATGCCTCTTCTGTAGCTTCCTCACAGGTTGAGATGTTGTCTGACTCTGAACGGGTGTCTGGTGACATTCAGCTCAGTAAGAAAAAAAGGTGTAAGTTGAAATCTCCTGGTAAGGGACAGGGGAAAAAGAAATCTTGAATGTGAAAATGACTACTATGGGGGATGTTTTTTCTTTTGGTAGCTTAAACGCTAATAGTCTGAAGAATGTTAAAAGAAGGCAAGCTATTTTTGCCTTTCTTTTGTCCTTACCATTGCATATTATATTCTTACAAGACACTAGGCTCCATTCATTGAGGGAGATTGGTCAAGCTTCCAGGGATTGGAGGGATGGTTTGTCTTTCTGGTCCCTGGCTGAGGAAGTGTGTTCTGGAGTAGGGATCCTGGTTAAGGGGGTGGACATTCAGGTCACTAGACTAACTGAGCTGATACAGGGTTGGGTACTTATTCTGGATGTCGTTCCTGGACAACAAGAATGGTGGTTGATTAATATTTATAACCCCCAGCTTAAGACTCAGCGGTTTCTGACATTAAAAGCTATCCAGCCCTTTTTGCATACATCCAAATCAGTTATTTTCAGTGGGGATTTCAATTGCATTTTGGCCTTGTCGGACAAAACTGGTCTTACCCCGAAATTGTATTCAGATTCTAATTTTCTTAACACATTGTATAATAAGGCTAATTTACGGGACAGGGCTCTTTTTGGTGTACACCCGACGGAACACACTTTTCACAGAGGTAGACTTACTACAAGGATTGATTATTTTTTCTTGTCTCCTTGGTTGTCGAGGGTACAGTATTCAGTTCTGCCATGTGAGTTCTCAGATCACTGTGTGTTGTTGCTAAACATCAGTTGTCCCAGGAACAAACCTGTGTCGCATACATTTTGGAAAATGAATATTTCTATTCTGGAAGACGAAGGCGGGTGGAAGGAATTATATGGATGTCTTCAAGACAAGGTCTCTGTGTTTGATCTTTATGATAACCCTACCTTTTGGTGGCAAGATACTAAAGTTGTGGTTAAACAATTTTGTAAACACTTTTCCAGACAAAGGTCATCAGAGCGTTACTTCTGATACCTTAAGTGTCGGCAGCACTTACAGAAAGTATTATCGTGGCAAACTGATTGGGGTTTGGATTATTCTGCCCAGATCTGACAGCTTAAAATTGAGATGCGTGCTCTCAGTATGAGAGGCTGACATTGCTGTTCTTGAACAGAAATATGATGGAAAGGATCGACTAAAGTAGTGAACCCATATGATAGTAGCCACCAACAGGTAGAGTCTAAATATATGCCTTCTTTGATTTCCATTCTGGCACTGGATTAGTGAAAATGGTGCCATTTTGGAGGAAGTTTTATCAGGCCCAGTCTTTCTATGGGAGACCTTATGAGACTGAAGCTTGGGAAGGTTTTTTGGATTCTTTTACTGTTCCTTCTTTGTCCCCTGATGTAGTTAATGTTTCCTGCTGACCCATCACTAATGCAGAAGTTGAAGCTGTGATTACCCAGTTAAAGTCTACTGTTACCCCGGGTCCTGATGGTATCCCCAACAAGTTTTATAAAAAAACTAAATCTTTATTAGTACTGTATTTAACAAAGGTTTATAATGTCATACTACAAGGTCTTCTACCTATTCCCCTCGGGTTGGCTGAAAGTTATTTGACTTTTTTATATAAACAGAAAAATGATAAAGAATATTTGGACAATTGGTGTCCTATAAGTTTGTTAAACTCCGATTGAAGATCTTATGTAAGAATGTGTCCATTAGACTCGTCCTGATTGCCACCAAGTAATTTTCCACTCAGACTTGTGCGGTTCCAAATTGTTCCATGCTTTCCAATTTGAAACTTCTTTGAGAAGTTTTTGATGGGAGTGAGACACAAGGATATGTCCTTAGCTTGGATCAAACTAAAGCTTTCGACCTAGTTCCGCATAATTATTTATTTGCGGTCTTAAGAAAGTATGGAGTACCGGAGGGATTACTGAGTTGGATTCAGTATCTGTACCGGTTCACCTGTACAACGCCTTTAGTTAATGGCTTACGAGGCCCCCATATCCCTATTAAGAGAGGGGTACGTCAGGGATGTCCCCTGAGTCCCCTACTGTATGTATTTTCTATTGATCCTCTGCTTAGGAAACTGAATGAGGAGAGGACCATCCGACATATTTCTATAAAACCGGATCTGGCTTTTCCCAGTGCTGTTGCCTATGCGGATGACCTTTGCATTTTGGTTAAGGATCAGGCATCTGGTGAGACAGCAGTTCAGCTTGTTCATTCCTTCGCTTTAATTTCTGGATCTCGATTGAATGCCCAGAAGAGTAAGGGGGATAGCAGTCCACATTCCCCCTCAGGAGACAACCCAGGACTTAGGGGGTATCTGTATTCAATCTCAGAATATTTGTATTTTGGGTATTTCCTTTGGCTCATTGGATGCAGCAGAGCAAAATTGGATTTCGACTATGGCGGTAGCCGAAGCCAAGATTGTACGCTGCAAAAAGTTTCCTATGTCCAGCAAGAAGCGGATTTTCCTGCTCAACACTTGCATCCTACCTATTTTTTTATTACTTAGTTATATTTTTCCCCTTCCTTTGCATCTTGAAGCCCGACTTTATAATTTATTTTTTCAGTTGCTATGGGGTAGCAGACTGAACCCAGTAAAAAGATCCGTTACTTACTGGCCTATTAAGCAGGGGGGTCTCCCAGATGATAAACCCAGTGTTGTTTTACTTTTCTATTTTTGTCCATTCTAATATTTTTCCCTGTTTAGCCAACCCTACCGATAGTTGGGCCCTTAGTTTTCGCTCCCGGTCTTTGTATTTTTTGGAAAAGTGGAGAGCTCCTGTGTGGAAACCATTCACTAAAATTCCAACTGGGACATCTGGATACCTTGTTGAAATATTCAGAAAAGTTAAACAATGGAAAGTATCTTATGATTTGGACTTACTACGGAATAGGAAACTATTATATTCCTCAGTTCTACAGTCTATGTTCTTGGTGTCGCCATGTTTGGCTGTGCCGGTTGACTCTCAATATTTGACAAAACAATTGCTGGAAAATAGAATTCCAGAAAAAATGTGGGATACCCTGTGGTTGTGTTGTCATGACAAACTAAATGTTAAGGGTAATCAAATCCATAAGCAGGTGTCTGAAAGGTATTGTATTAGAGACACCTGCACAGGTGTGATAGAATCTATGTCACACCTGTTTTTTGACTGTCCATATATCGCACCACTGTGGTCTCAGTTGAGTCAGTCTTGGGATTTACCCATGTTCTCTGCTTTAACTTATTCAGAATTGGTGTATGGGCATTTTGGACCAAGTTGGAAAATTTTTTTCCAGGGACTGTGCGGGTTCTGTTTGCGGTCTGCAAATGGTGTATCTGGCACAACCGATGTATGTTTGTTCTGCAACACAAAAGAGTTCCCTTGGCTGAACTAAGGGAGCACATTAGGAAAGAAATTTATAGTATTTATTGTTCAGAGAAAAAATCTTTGCCTGCCCCTTTAGTGGCAGTCTGGTGGAGAGCGTTGCCTTTAATTTTGTTTGAAGGGGTCACTTGAAGGGTGATCTCTGAGGGGAGCCTGGGTTTTCCCCTTATTTATGTCATGTTATTTTGTGTTATTATTCTTGGCTGAGAATTCTCTGTATTGCTGATATGGTGTGTTTTTCTGTTGCTTTGTATTTCTGTTTGGTATCATGATTATTGTGTGATTTGTCTACAGTTTATGTTTTCTCATATTGTTTTCCAATAAAAAATTTCCCTACTCTTTAACGTCCACCTGAACTACCACCAATCCAGGCAGATAGGACCTCGGTTTAACGTCTCATCCAAAAGACGGCACCTCAGAAGTGCAGCACCCTACATGTGACCCACAAGCCTTTGGAAAGCTGTATGTGCATTCTTAATCCCAAATGGCATTACTTTGAATTCAAATAAGCCACATGGGGTAACAAAAGCAGACTTCTCCTTGACTGTGAGAGTTAATGGCACCTGCTAGTAGTGCTTCATCAGGTCTATCATGGTCAGGAAGTGGGCTCTCCACAGCCATTCCAAGGTTTCATCAGTTCTGGGCACGGGGTAGGCATCAGACTCCGTACCGTTGTTAAGTCTCTGATAGTTGACACAGAATAACATGGTACTATCCTTCTTCAGCATCAGGACCACAGGCAAAGCCTAGAGGCTATTGGACTTCTGGATCACTCTGAGTGTCAGCATCTCCCTGAGTTCTTCCAGCACAGTCTTCTTAACCCCATTGGGTACCCTGTAGGGGGACTGCCTCAGCAGAACTTGGGCCCCAGTGTCCATGTGGTGTTCTGCCATTGTGGTTTACCTTGGATTCCCTGTGAACATGTCCCCAAATTCTCACAGCACCACTCATCTCCTCAGCTTGTGCCGGTGTCAGCTGCCTTGAGTGGATGAGATTATTCGCTGAGGATCCCTTCAAGGCTTCCCCAAGGAGGTCCACCAGTGGATCAGCCTCATTTCCCTCCTCTGGTGTGCTGCACACAGTGAGGATCATTTACACCCTATCATGGTAGGGCTTCATCATGTTCACATGATATACTCTGTTCCTGCTCCCTCTGTCAGGCAGCTCTACTCTATAGGTAACAGAAGGCAACTTCCTGATTATGCAGAATGAGCCCTCCCATGTTGCCTGCAGTTTATTGTGTCAGACTAGGACAAGTACCATCACCCACTGTCTGACTTCGTACTCCATGGCTCTGGCCCCGTGGTCGTATCAGGCTTTCTGTTGCTATTGTGCAGTGCCTAAGTACTCCTGGGCAAACCCCATGAGTTCCTTAAGCCTGGCCCTGAAATTTAAGCCATACTAACAGACTCCCCTTGGGTGTCTTGGTTACCTTCCTATTCATCCCTGACCAAATCTAGGGGCCCCCCTCACCCTGTGACCAAACAGGAGCTCGAAGAGTGAGAACCCTGTGGACCTCTTTGGGACTTCCCTGTATGCAAACAGGAGGGGGGGGGCAAATATTTGTCCCACTCTCTTCTGTGCTGGTCAAGAAAATGGCCAGAGCATAATTTTAAGGGTCCCATTGAACTGCTTGACCAACCATTTGTCTCAGGGTGATAGGGCAAAGCACAAAGATGTTTCACCCTGCACTTCTCCCACACACTGGTTATTAATGTCTGTATGAAATTTGTCCTCTGGTCTGACAAAATCTCCTGGGGAAACCGACTCAGCTAAAGATTTCTAGGAGCTCATCAGCCACCTTTAGTGCCTCAATGGAGGACATTGCCATTGCCTTAGAGTACCTGATCACGTAGTCCACAACAGCCAGTATGTTTCATTTGGCCATGCGATTTGGGGTACTTAGGGGCCCCACTATGTTCATGGCTACCAAAGTTGCCTTAGCCTTGTCCTCAACTTTTCCAATCCACTGGCACTGTGGACAGGTCTGACAGTAATTTGCCAAATCTGTGTACATGCTTGGCCAAAAGAAATTATTGGCAAGCTGCTTTTTTGTGCAGTTAATACCCAGTTGGTCTAAAAAAGGAATATCATGGGCCAGGGCCAGAAGCTGCTTTCGGTAGTCCTGGGGGACTACCAGCTGCTAGAGTACCTCTTTCTCTAGCTCCTTCTGTGGTGTACAGCCCCTGTACAATAACCTATTTTGCCAATAAACATTTTACTCCCTTGAGAGGCCTCAGCACTACCTGTTATCTCTCTCATTTTTTGGAGGGTAGAATCAGCTAACTGTGCACTGCTCAGCTCCTCCCATCTGACCCTCCTTCGTTCAGCTTTGGAAGGAAAGCTGCCCCTGGCGGTGACCTCCTCTGCTTGCAGCTGGGGCTTAGGGCTGCTACTCTGAGCTAGCCCCTCAGCCACACTAGCCATTTCCTCAGCTGCTGAGGGATGGGTCTGCACAGGTTGTGTGGCCCTCTCCTCACTCTCAGAAGTTTACCCTTTAGTCTGGCTATGGGTAGTAACACATACTAGGTTTTCCTGTGGTCAAAATCATTCCCCATGATCACATCCACAGGGAGATCAGATATAGCTGCCACCTCCTGTACCCCATGGCTACTGTCCCAGCTCAGGAAGACCCAAGCCATTGGCAATTGGACCACTAGACCTGTGACTCACCGAATCTTGGTGAATCACCCTGACAGAATCTACTCTGTCTGGATCAGATCCTACAGTAGGATGGAAGGGAGGAAGCAAGCTACAGTTCTGGAAATGTCTTTGTGTTATAACATCTTCAGGTAATTCTGTGTTTTGTTCTGAGTTTAAATTGATGTGAGCCGAGATAGTTTGCCTCAGTTTGATGTGGGGGAGGGAGTAAGCTACAGCTCTGGAAGTTTCTTTGTGTTGTAACAGCTTCAGGTAATTCTGTGTGTAACCCCCACCCAGGTATGCCGTTTCTATCTGACAGCTCTACCAGGTGGGCTGGGTTCAGAGAGGAATATGTCACTTGGCACATTGGCTAGGTTTGGCTGCTCTGCACAGGGGCACCCAAGTAACTCCGGACAAAGGAAGCAATAACTGTAATGTCCAATACCAGAAGTGGGATTCTAAAGTGTGGCTTTTATTCACATCCAACAGAATAAACAAAGCATAGATGGACCCCCACAGGGCTACACTCCTGGCAATGCAGATTTAAGGAGACCAGAACACATCCTCATCACTTTAGCCCTCAGGCTCTGAAACACACTGGGCACACAGCCCAAACTAGTACGGTGCTCTGGGTTTTCCCTGGCTCGGCTCCCTTGCCAGCCACTTGGACACTTTCTATATAGCATGGAAACATTTACTGGTGGCTCCCTAAACCACCTCTGAGCACTTCTGCTCTATAAGAGAATCTTCCTCATCAATCCCATGTCTGAGTACTTTCCTCAGGCACAGGCCAAGTACGTGGGAGAAAGCAACAGGTGCCTCAGAGCAAATCCATAGAGGTGAATTTGGTTACTATTGATGGGGGGTCTCCCACCTCTCGCTCCCATAATTCATACCCGGCCATTTCTCTGGACCGTAACACCTCATACTTTAAAACACTTTGCTGTGTAGATTCTTTTTAAATGTATTTCACATTCAATCTACTGTCTTTACATCCCATTTGTGCTGAACTTGAACATACTTAATAAGTGGCTTTGTCCATTACTCTAGACCCCCCCACAGAGTTAAGCAGGCCAATCCCCACATCTTCCAAACTGTACTTGGCTGTCTTTTCCTGACCCCACAGTAACAGTCCCTTTAGTTTCATCTTGATTCAGGTGAAAACACATGGTCCTATAGCAGAGCAAACTCACCCCTTGGTTGCAGGTGCCCCACAGGCGTTTTCTCCTCAAAGAACTCTCTTCCAGAGCTTCTGGTGCCTCAGTACTAACTTAAACCAGGCAGCTTCTTTTCCCTAGCCAGACCAGGGGGGTTGCCCCTTGAAGCAGGCTGATTCCTTCCCCCCATCCCCGCAGGGATGGGGCCCTGAACCACTGAAAGCGGTCTCCACCACTTCAAAAGTGCTCGTCTTGTGTTCCTCTTCAGGTGAGAACACACACCTATACAACAAAAGGTAGCTCTTTGACAGAGCTTAGAGCTCTGAGGGCCTGCCTACAGCAGAGTATCTCTTTCAGACTGCACACGCTCTACTGAACTCTACAGACTGACTTCAAATTCCTCAACGTTCTACTCTAACCTCCAACTGCAACATTCCAGTGTGGCTTATGCAGCTGCGACAGTTCTAAATGATGTCATCCCTCAGTCTCAGCTGAGACTGAGAACAGGGTGAGACAGTGTGAAATCCATTTAACTGGAGTTTCACAAGCTGCCTTCCCTGCCTACCACTAGGTCTTACTGGGATTCTAGTAACCTCAGGTAACAGGGGGGTTACATGTGTTTTGTTCTGAGTTTAAACTGACGTGAGCTGAGATAGTTTGCCTCGGTTTGATGTGGGGGAGGGAGTAAGCTACAGCTCTGGAAGTTTCTTTGTGTTGTAACAGCTTCAGGTAATTCTGTGTTTTGTTCTGAGTTTAAACTGATGGGAGCTGAGGTAGTTTGCCTCAGTTTGATGTGGGGGAGGGAGAAAGCTACAGCTCTGAAAGTTTCTTTGTGTTTGTTCAGTTTCTGGAAGATTCTGGCTGTTTTCAAGTGGGTGGGGCCCTACTTTCAACAGCAGTATGTACAAAGGCACTACTGCTCTGTTGCTGGACTGTTTGCTTTCCTGCTTTGCTTTTCTGGGCCTGATTGTTTTTGGAATACAGGGGCAAGAGCCTACCTGCCACCCACCCCTAGGCTTCTATTCCTGTTATAGGCCATGGGCTTGTAGGGTGTACCAATCAGGACACATCTGACCAGGAAGGGGAGAAGCAATGGACTAATAGGTAGTACAAAGGGAAGTCTGCAACAAACATGTTTGGAGTGGTGCAATGGTTGCGGAGCAGCTGTCTTCACGGAGACAGACAAACAAAAATATGCTGCGACTTGGCAAAGTTAAATTGGTGCTTACCACAATGAGCAGCCAGCTCATTAAACTTCAAACACAGGTCCAAGTAGTGGTGTCACTTGGATCTCCTTCTGCAAGTCCAAATAAATCAAAAATATTTCCAAAAGAATTCAAATGAAAATTTATTTTGCCAGGGAGAACCAGCAACAACAAGGGCTCCCTCCTGACCACCCAGCGCTTCGACTCCTCGCGAGTCTTCTTCAGGGGTGTGGTCAAGGTACGGGAATGTCACTATTTAAATACACAAGCTCATTAATTATACATGACTCAGTACTTTCATATAATTTGACGTGTAAACAAAATATATTGTGTAAAGTACATAATAAACAGTATACAAAACAAACTTAAGTGTTTAAACACAGCAAATTAAAACATAATTTACTTGTGGTTGTATGTAAGAATAAACAATTTATTTCTATAAACTATCTATTTATATTCTTTTCTACCAGAAATACATAAACTACTTTTTAGCACCTTTTAAAAATTTTTAAAACAGCAGAAATGTGTTTTTCTCTTTTAATCATTTATTCATGGAGGCTACCATTGGCGTGCATCCATCTCTTTAATAACAAACTTTTTGAAAGCTTCTAAGAGTTTTTATAAGAAAAGAGATATAAGTGGTTGTCCTGCACTAAATCCAAATGTGTCATGGCTTCCATTCTTGGTTAACAGAGTAATTTTCTGTGTGTCCTGAGACTTCTGGTAGACGAAGATTTCTAAAAGAGGAGAGGGAGGGAGAGAGAGAAAAAGGTATACATATCTACAGTGGCAAACAGAAATCACTTAACTCTAGGCAATTTACTTTCCTTTTAAAAAAGGTTTTAAATCCCATCTTTCATTTAATCCATATGGTTTGACACAATTAAGTTTATAGATCCACATGCTTTCTTTCTCCAATAATAGGTTTGATTGCTGCAGACGGCAGCGCAGTTCGAACTGCATTCTGTCAGATTAGAAAACGCAACACAACTTGGACTGCCCTTTTTTTCATGAAACCAGATTTCTGGCTGCCTGAAGGGTACTGCAATCCCATTGGCTGGTACTTTTTGTATTATCATCATTTGTGATTGAAATGATTTGAAATATGCACCAGACAGAAGAAGCTATGGAAACTCAGATGCCAGAGGTTTATGAATGGGAACACACAAATTTCTTTAATGAGCAACGATGGAGAGCGAGGGAGCGCTTGCACGGATCAGAGGTAAACGCAGAAATCAACAAAAATAATAAAACTGCATTCTTGGAGTTTGAAAAGTTACTTATAAAAGAAATAGACACATCATATAATATTTCACCTTAGAGGAATATGTTAGTTGGGACCAAGCTCCTAGAGGACTTTGTGTCACTGTTGTTCCTGCTAGTGGGATAGAGGAATTTCCCTACAAAGAAGAATGGATAGCAGCTGCCTCAGAATGTTCTAAGATTTTTTTTAAATTACTAATAAAATGGGATACATTAAAGTATGAGGCACTACTAAAAGAAATTAACACAGCTAAAGAAAAGGTCCTGTCTTTGAAAAATGAAATACAGTATCAATAATTTGATTCACGTTTAAAGAATAAATGATCTAAATATAAGACACTGATAAGAGAACGTAAAGCTAACAAACTACTACGAGATTTGAACGACTATGAGAAAGGCAATGTAGTTAGCTTGCTAAAACTGAGGACTGATCGCTCCAACAGCAGGGGGAGCTCAAAGGTTAGATTTATGTCTAGAAGATCATCTAGTAAAAGTAAATTAAGATGATCAGAAACCCAGGAGGAGGAAGAAATGGTAATTAATACTGAAAGAGCTGGAACGTCTACAAGTAATCAAGGGTCAAAAAATGGAAAAGAGGAAAACAAGGAGGGGGAGACGTGGGGGCAAAAGGTCCAAAAGACAAACTGACTTACCCACTGAGGGAGAAAAAGAAGTGAATAAATTACAACTAATAAACCTTTTGTCTATTTGCCTTACAAAACAACAGATAAAAGTACTTGAAAAAGGCCTTAGCGTCATACCTACCCCCCCAGTTAATGATTTTAAGGTCTTTGAAGACCTATATAAATTCTTTAGAAAATTAAGACTGAAGTTGTTTTTCCTGCAGAAATGAACAGTTGACAACACAGATTTGAACATAATGGGTTTCTCTCCTGCAACTTTAACATCAGCTACTGCCAATGAGAATGATAACACTGGGACCATCAATCAAACGGAGACCCCTGTATTATTCACAGAAGATATTGACTGTTTAATTGATGTCATGGAAACAACTAGAATTGAGGCAACAGAATTTAGTGAACCCCCTGAAAGATCCATGGGACTTAACTATGGAACTGGAACTTTAACAGCCAGTGGCATGCAGCAACAAGACAGCAGCGGGTTATCTAATACACAAATTGAATTTGGTGTTACCACTGAGACTGGAAACAATGACTCAATTATTGATGCTAATGTGGAAACCAAGCTCATCAGTACTGATCAGCTTTCTTCTGATTTAAATACTTTAAAATCCTTATTACAAGAACATTGTATTGACTCTGCCCTCCTGACCTCCCAATATTCACCAAGAAGTGGCATGTTTATAGCTAGGGAGCAGTTACAGAAATGGAGGAAGAATAGGTTTAAACCTAAGTCTATGTTTTGCCCAAATGTTTACAATACTGCAATTAGCATGTATGAGAAAGTGGTGTGTCAGCAGGTCAGAACAATATTAAATGAGGATGCTTCCCCCAGGGTTTAACATTTCCAAAACAGAAGGTCAGACAATAGAAACTCTGTTTAAGAATACTTCAATTGTCATTAAGCCAGCAAACAAAGGAGGGAATATAATGATCCTTAGCAGGGAACACTCTAAAAATACTGTGATGTAATTATTAGATAACAGTGACAATTATGGAAAACTCAAGTTTGACCCAACATCAATGTTTGGAAAGGAACTTCAGTGTCTTTTATCATATTACCTGGAAAAAGGTGATATTACAGAAACAGAATACCAATATAATAACTGGTGACCCCCGTTATCAACCCGTTTTTGAATACTTTAAAAAGTCGTATCAACCCGCAGGTTGATACGAAAAAACTTTTACAGTCACGTGCCGAGAAGCCTACAGCAGTCCAAATAGAGAACCGTTTTCTCTTGCCGCATGTGGCAGTGACAGGGACAGAGACACATATAAAGCGTCCATGTGTGCTGGCAGAGTCAGATTCTGACCAACAGGTGTATGCATCATTAACTTATCTAAACGCAGACAAGCTGAAGTTTATGTAGTTAAAATACATCCACAATCCTAAAGATTGTTTCCCCGAAACACATACTTTCACCACTATCCCTTACTAGTTTCCCAGGTTGGATGTCCTTTCACCTCGGATCTGAGGAAGCAACGCTCGAGGATTTCTAAAAATGACAAGTTTTCAGTTATTTAAAATGTAATTTATTAAATAATATAATAATTATTTGTCAGAAAGTAAGTTGTCTTCAACTGATCTTATCAGAGAGAGTTATGTTTAAGTCTCATGAACTTTCCCCTCGGACTGAAATTATCCCGAGACATCTATATGATGCAACTGCGATGGATTTGAAGTTCCCACGAAATGAACATATGGTACCATTAAATTGTTACTGCAGTCTGTTTACTCCTCTGGAAGTAAAATATGTAGTAAAATCTGCTTTGTTTGCTTTCTTTTATAAGAAATAAAATATATGTAGATGCTGCATATGGAATGATTTCTGCTATGTACAAACAAGAACTATTTTTTTTTCTTTCACCAGTTATTATATAAAATAAAACATATGTAGGTGGTTGATATGAGTTTTTTTACAAACCCTCGATGTGTGATAATATTTAAACCTCTTGAGCTTTGCTCTTGAGGTTTAGATATTATTACACATCTTGGGTGTGTAAAAAAAACTCATATCAACCACCTACATATGCATTATTCTCTATATATTTGACCAGAACACCCTGTTATTCCTGGCTTTTACATTCTGCCAAAAGTACATAGAGACAGGAATAACCCACCAGGAAGGCCCATTGTTTCAGGTGTAGAAAGTATAACCAAGAACCTGGGAAAGTTTGTCGATTTCTTCCTCCAAGTCAGTGTTTTAAATTTAGAATCTTACAGTACATAAAAAACACTAAGGATCTGTTAAACAAATTAAAGGATCTGGACTGGAGTGAGGATCTAACATGGCTAGGCATAGATGTCGAGTCACTGTACACATCTATTCAACATAATCAAGGCTTGTCAGCAGTGCAATATTTTCTGGACAGGTCATTTTCAGAAGAACCAGTACCCAAGGAATTTGTAACACAAGCCCTTGAGTTTATTTTAAAACATAACTACTTTAAATTTGAGAACCAGTTTTATTTACAGGAATGTGGTACCCATGGGTGCAGCTATGGCACCCAGTTATGCTAATTTGTTTTTGGGGCATTGGGAATATACTATTATATTTAACCCAGAATTGAACCCATATTGTCCATTCATTAAACATTTTTGATGATGTACTGTGCATATGGTAGGGTGACACTGACATAATTCCAGAATTCATACAGTGGCTTAACAATAATGATTTGAATCTCCAGTTCACCTTTGAGGTGAACAAGAAAACAATTTTTTAGATCTGACTCTTGCAGTCAGTGAAGATTATAAGGTCATTAACACATTAGGCTATAGAAAACCTACAGCAACCAACTCGGTGTTACATGCTCACAGTGCCCACCCTCAAAATCTTAAAGATTCTATTCCTTATAGTCAATTATTAAATATAAGGAGAAACTGTAGCTTTGAGGACTCATTTAATCTGCAAGCAGATGAACTTATTTGTAGATTTATGGCAAGAGGGTATAACTGTGCGTAACCTCTAGCTGGTGCTATCCCAAAGGCTACTACCCCTGCCTACTTGGCTAGTAGCAGGTTAAGGGGCCTGAGTTCTGAAACTGGTGCTTCCACCTGGAGGTCAGGGTTGGTAGTGGTCAAGCTAACCTGGGCACAGCCTTCCGGGACACTGTAACACCCCTCTTTCCCCTCTAGTGGCCTGAACACTGTACAATAATCACTTTCACAATAACTCTGGTACACCACACAAGTACCCACACTGTTTGCACTTACCACCAGGGCTGGTTCCTCTGGCTCGACCCTGGGGACCCCCTGTAAAACAAGGTTATGCACAGCAAATAGCAACAATACAGCACTTTGAGCACAAACTGGAACCACAGTCAGATTACATGCAGAAAAAGTCAGATCTGATTTATTCAGGGGACTTGAACAAGGAAGGGGCAAAATCAGGTTAATTAGCATAAAAGTTATATCAATCAAGCAGTTATGCATGTGCTTTGAGTCCCCCCACACAGTCACACCTCTGGGTACCCAGGTGGAGAAGAGATGGGCTAGCCAGGACTGTTGCCCGGTTGGAGCCCTGTGATGGAAAACACAACATGCACAGTACGCAATATTTGTAATGCGGAGCCAGAGGGCTCAGTTCGAAAAGGAAATGAAACAACAAGACAATCAGATGACACACTCAGATTAAGCTGTAGTTGCAAGGAGCTACCCTGGTGTTTACTCATGATATCCAAGACTGGACATAGGCTGGATGAAAATTGAGACTGCAGGTGGTTGATCTGGAATGCCAGGAGAAGCGGGGCCCACACGAGTCACAGAGGCATCATTCTTGTTCAAGCATGGAGCAGGGGGCTGATCCCCAGGCAGGTCTCTCACCGATGGCTTCTCTGTGCAGTAGATAGTCTGACTGGGCCAGACTGGCAAGGCTCAGACCGCATGGAGACAAAATCGGATGCAATCCATTTTGGGCTGGATACAGCTTCCAGCAAGCAGAACACAGTTTACACAGTGGGGAACTAACTCACAACCCACTAGCAGCTCATGCACATTTACATGTACGGGAATTCTACTGTACCAGGCAAAGCGCTCCCCAGTCACAATCGCAAAGTCTCTGCACACACTGGGAGCTTCTGGGTAGATGGTACTCCTGACAGGTTGATCGCATTCAGCAAAATCTTTGGTCTTCTTCTGGTTGAACCTGGCCCACTTCAGTAGCTTACGTTAGTCACACAAACTTGGATTTAGTCCAAAATAATTCTCTTCTCTCCCTCTCAGGAGCAGCAGCAGACATGCAAGCCAAAAACTCAGCCCTTTCACAGTTTTCCCATGTGAATCCACTCAGGATTGCTGCCCAAAATACACTTGAGCTCTTCACATTTCATTTCCCAGCTCAGAACTAACTGAAAATTGCAAGCAGCCCAGTACTTCCCCAAAATCCAAAAGGTTTGGTTGGCTGATTTGGCTGTCAGTCAAAGCAAGAGCTCCTCCTTCAGTTGCAAAAAAGGCGCAAAAAGTTCAAAACTACAATTCCTACAGATTTTGACTTCAGACAGCTCCTGTAGTCTGACTACATTTTATTGCCCCACCAGAACTGATTGGTCCAATTTGCAATCCAGGACCAAGATAGTGGAGACAAAACAAAACAGTCCTTGCTACAAAGAAAGCAGGTTAGACAAACTACATTATCATTATCACTCTATATGATTTTCAGCAAATAGTTACATCTTTCAACAGAGCCCCCTCTCAGACTACTTAGCCTGCAATCAGGCAGCTCTTAAAGAGACAGTACACAGAGGCTATACAGGCTATGGTAATCACATTTAAACTGCTAAAACGCAGAACACCAGCCTGGCAGTGAGCATTTAGGCAAGCTCAAGAAAGACTTTTTGGGAACTCCTATTTGTAGGGGGGTTACATGTGTTTTATTGAAAAAAACTCAAAGAAAAAGTGAGTACCCCTTAATCAGGAGAAACTCATAACAGAGACAAAATCAGAAACTACAACAGTACACACACAGCCTTGTGCATTCATAACTAAGTTCAACCATAAAGCAGGTAAAATTGGTAATATTATTTACTTCAACTGGCATATTCTGCACTCGGATGAGGAAGTAGGCACAGCAGTGGGGGCTAGCCCTCGAGTATCCTTTAGCAGAGCGAAGAATTTAAAAGATTTTTTGGTACATAGCAGGTTACAATCACAACAAATAGAGTATAGAACCACCTGGTTACCTCAAAGGTCATTTTTTTTAAATGTTCCATATGCTATATTTGCAAATACAGTATGCCAGGCAAAGTTTTCCGGCATCCAAAACAGCCTAATATCAGAGTAGATATTAGACAGCTCATTACTTGAGATACCATCTATGTGATTTCTGCACTTTGGTGTACTTGCAATCTGATTTATGTTGGAAAGACAGTTCATCCTTTAAAACAAAGGATTCAGGAACACATTAGATCCATCCTGAATCAGAAACAGGACACACCAGTAGGGATGCATTTTACAGTACATCATTCCTCGTCTAGACCAGAAAATGTTCAATTTATGGGTTTAGAATGGGTCCCTCCATTAACACAAGGAGGTGACAGATCAAACCTATTATTGGAGAAAGAAAGCATGTGGATCTATAAACTTAATTGTGCCAAACCATATGGATTAAATGAAAGATGGGATTTAAAACCTTTTTTAAAAGGAAAGTAAATTGCCTAGAGTTAAGTGATTTCTGTTCACCACTGTAGATATGTATAACTTCTCTCTCCCTCCCTCTCCTCTTTTAGAAATCTTCATCTACCAGAAGTCTCAGGACACACGGAAAATTACTCTGTTAACCAAGAATGGAAGGCATGACACATTGGGCTTAGTCCGACACAACCACTTATATCTCTTTTCTTATAAAAAAGTCTTAGAAGCTTTCAAAAAGTTTGTTATTAAATAGATGGCTGCACGACAACGGTAGCCTTCATGAATAAATGATTAAAAGAGAAAAACAAGCTTCTGTTGTTTTAAAAAATGTTAAAAAGTGCTAAAAAGTGGTTTATGTATTTCTGGTAGAAAAGAATATAAATAGATAGTTTATAGAAATAAATTGTTTATTCTTACATACAAACACAAGTAAATGATGTTTTAATTTGCTGTGTTTAAACACTTAGGTTTATTTTGTATACTGTTTATTATGTACTTTCCACAATGTATTTTGTTTACACATCAAATTATAATGAAGTACTGAGTCATGTATAATTAATGAACTTGTGTATTTAAATAGTGACATTCCTGTACCTTGACCACACTCCTGAAGAAGACTCACGAGGAGTCAAAGCGATGGGTGGTTAGGAGGGAGCCCTTGTTGTTGCTGGTTCTCCCTGCCAAAATAAATTTTAGTTTGAATTCACTTGGAAATATCTTTGATTTAATTGGTCTTGCAGAAGGAGACCCGAGTGACACCACTACTTGGACTTGTCTTCAGGGAGACATACTGGAAGCTACAATACTGCCTTATCTGCAGGCACCTCTCTGGGTGGAGGGAGGAGATCACCTGTCTCCAAGCTGAGCTGACCAGGTTACAAGAGGCTTTCATTCTCACCCAGAGGTAAGCTGATCTACAACCTAAATATCGTAGGTTACCCAGAGGGAAGAGTGGTTAGATCACAGTGAGCTCAGGGAGGGTGCCGGGTGGGCTGAGGCACATCCCCAACTGGTCTAGCTGAGTAACCCCTGTACTGTGTTGGAGAAGCAGGACAACCCCTCAAGTGGCAGTGCAGCAGGGACAGGAAATAGGTTTGTGGTGCTGGCTATGAAGGGGGATGAGGATGGAGGGATCTCTGTGAGGGGGCATGAATAGGCAGGGGGAGCAGGTGCCCAAGGGGCAACATTCAGCCAGAGGTGGTGGGTATGGGTAAAGAGAGGAGAAGCTGGGCAAAAAGAGTGGATTAGGGAATCACGGCCAAGATGAGGAAGGGTGGAGGGGACAAGATAGCATTAGACACAGAGCTTTGGGGGGAAGTCAGACAGGGTGGGCACTAGCAGAGGGGGTAACACAGGGCCAGGGGACAGAGACAGAATAATGGGTGAAGACTGTGACACAGAATGACTTGGGGGGGAGATGTGGATGGACAAACTAGGGTGGGACCTCAAAGTAGTTACATGGGGAAAGGGAAGGGGGAAGGGAGGAGAAATGAGGAAGGGAGCATACTAGTGTTGGGAGACTGTATACTGAAAGGGGTCAGATTGGGAAGTAAGGGAGAAAGGCATAGTTGCATATGGGTAGAGTCTGTACCTGGGTTGATAGGAGGTAGGGCAGGATAGTCTATTCTCAGGTGTGCAAGAAAGGCAAGGCTGAAACCACATGTCGTAGTACACTTGGGGATGAATGACCTAGCAGGTGAAATGGCTGAGGTGCTAAGGGAGAGGTTTGAGTAACTGGGGAGGTTGCAGATAAGGGGATCAGTTGCCTTCTCTGAGGTACTACTGGTGTCCTGCACAAGTACGGTGAGGAAAGGTATGATAGAGGAGTTCAACACCTGGCTGAGGGTATGGTGTTGATCCAAGGGGTACGGGATAGTGAGGGGGCTGGAGTGGGGTTTGGGACAATAGTGATCTCTTTGCAGGGAACAGATTACACTTGAACAGGGAGAGGCAGATGGTGTCAAAGCAGGGGATACCAAAGCTGTTAGAGCAGCCAGGGCCTCCAGGGAACTGAGGCTGGCTCAGGGAATCAAAGATGGGGAAAAGGACTTCTTCCGATACATAAGGAAAAGAAGGAACTGCAAGGACCAGATAGTGAGGATCAAGAAGGACAGGGGGTGGGTACAGAAAGGAACAGAAGAGACAGAAGCACTAAATGAGTACTTCTGAAGCTGGCCCAGGAGCACAGAGGGTTGAGGCCTCTAGCTTTACCTCACGTCATGCTGGCGACCTGAGATCGGGAACGACCTCGGGTCATCAGGAAGCCAGCTGGGGGGGAAGGTAGCTCACCTCTCTTGGGGTGGATGCTGTCCCTCCCATAGTCCCATCATTACGGGTAGAGGTCCAGGGGTGGTGCAGGCAGGAAGGGTACAAAAAGTAGGGTGGAGTGCTCCGCAGTGCCTGGCATGCGCGTGCCTCCACATGCGTGCATCAGTGCCCTGGACACATGCAGAGATGTGGATAAAATGGGGAAAAATAACCTACAAAATGTAAATAAAATAGATAAATAAATAAATGAGTACTTCTGTTCCATTTCACGAAGGAGAAGGGCGGGCAGCTTCCGCAGAGGTGGGGAAGGTGGGTCAGAGGGAGGAGGGGGTGACAGACAGGGCAATCACTGAGGGCAGGGTATTGAAACATAGAAACATAGAACTTGATGGCAGATAAGAACCACTTGGCCCACCATGTCTACCCATTTCCCTAACTAATGCATAAGCTGCAGATCCTAGTTAACCAACAGCCTACTTCCTCCTACCCACACTAGAATTGCCTTATGTCTGTCCCATGCATTCTTGAATTCCCCCACTGTTTGTGACTCCACAACCTACTCATGAAGGCTGTTCCATGCATCTACAACCCACTCTGTGAAAAAATAGTTCCTCACAGTACCTCTGAGCCATCCCCCTCTATCTTCAAATTGTGCCCCCTTGTTCTTGCACATCTCTTTTTCTGAAAGATGATATCCTCTTGTACGTTGTTGATTCCCTTGAGGTACTTGAAAGTTTCTATCATGTACCCCCTCTCCCTCCTTTCCTCGAGGCTATACGTATCAAGCTCCTTTAGTCTTTCTTCACATGTCTTCTGGTGCAGACCCTGCACCATTTTGGTTGCCCTCCTCTGGACTGCCTCCACCCTGTCTACGTCTTTGAGGAGATGGGTTCTCCAGAACTTCACACAGTACTCCAGATGGGGTCTCACCAACTGTCTGTGCAGAGGGATAACAACTTCCTTTTTTCTACTGGGGATGCCTCTCTCTATGTATCCAAATGTAACCCCCCTATAAATGGGGGTTCCCAAAAGTTTTCCTTGGGTGTGCTTAAATGCCCACTGCCAGGCGGGCATTCTGTGTCTTTACAGGTGTAAAAGTGCTTGCATGTGAGTGCCCTGTTAACCTCCATGCCTGTCTCTTTAAGAGACTTATTTTTGTAGTGTATAATTAATCTGGGTAGGGGACGAGTGTTTCCCGGCTTCAGTCCCACCCAAGCTGTAGTAATATTGCTCTGTTCTGCCATCGCTTATAGTGCAGAGGGAGCTCTGTTAGAATTAATAATTGTTTGCTGATTAGCTGCTCTAATAACAATGGTATTATAGTTTGTCTAACCTGCCTTTCTTTGCAGCATGGACATTTCTGTATTGCACCAATCAGTATCTTTTGGGTACCTTAAAATGGAGTCTGTCCCCAGGGGTCTTGTGGGTGTGAATTTCTGTAGGAATTGTAGTTTTTTCACTTTGGTGCCTAAATGGACCTGGAGGGGGAGCCCTTGCTTTGACAGACATATGAATCAACCAATCAAATCCTTTTTATATCAGAAGGAAGTCTCGGTGCTGCCTGCAGCAGAGAGTCAATCTGAGTTTGGAGTTGAGAGAGTGAACTGCTCAAGACATTCGAACAGCCGCTCCTGCGTAGTAGTATAGGAAATTGGTGGAAAGGCTGAGTTTGGCCTATCTGCCTGGTGTCCCTCGAGAGGGAGCCTTTGAAGAAACTGGATTATATCCGAAATTTAGTGTGACAAAGCCACTGATCTGTGACCAGACTTGAACCTGAAGAAGACCAAAAATTTGCTGTATGCAATCAGCCTGTCAGGACATTCATTCACCACAGAACTCCCGGCTTTGCTCAGAGACAACTGATATTGCTGCTGGACTGTTTACACTTTGTGGTATGGTAATTGCTTTACTATAAATGTGGTGTATGCTGTTAGTGGGTTGCAATTTGGTTCCCCACTATTTAATTGTGCCACGCTTGCTGGAAGCTGCATCCAGCCTTCCTGGACTGATACTCGAACTGTTCTACTCAGCCTGGGCCTTGCCACACTGGCCCAGCCAGCTAGTTCAGGTGCAGAGAATACCATCGACGAGAGACTCGCCCAGGAGTCAGCCCTGTGCTCGACATCTCGAACAAGAATGACACCTTGGTGATTCGTGTGGGTCCTGCTTCTTCTGGTACACCGGTTGTCAACCTGCAGTCTCCATTTCGTCCCTACTGTGTCTTGTGTGGGTAGCGTGAGCAACAATCAGGGTAGCTCCCTGCAACATCAGCTAAATCACATGTGTTGTCATCCGATTGCACTGCTGTTTTTTTCCTTTCATGAACTGAGCCTCCTGGCTCTGGATTACAAATTGTGTGTAGTTGTGCATGCCTTTTCTTTTCATCACAGGGCCCCGACCAGCTGCAGCGCCGGCCTACCCTGGGCAACGTTCCAGGCTAGCCCATCTTACTTCCAACTGGGTACCCAGAGTGTGTGACTGTGCCGGGACTAAAAGGTATGCATAATTGCCTAACTAGATCAGTTTTAGAATCAGTCAACCTGATTATGCCCCTCCCTTGTTCAATTCCCCTGAATAAATCAGATCTAACTCTTTTTGCATTTAATCTGACTGTGATTCCAGTCTGTACCAAAAGCACTGTGCTGTTGTTATTTGCTGTGCCTAACCTTGCTTTACAGAGGGTCTCCAGGGTCAAACTGTTGGAACCAGTCCCGGTGGTAAGAGCAACCAGTGTGGGGATTTGTATCCTGAATAGGGGCTACTGTGAAAGTGTTTGTTGCATATTGTCTGGGCCACTAGAGGGGAAAGAGGGGGGTTACAGTGGCCTGGAGGGCTGTACCCAGGTTAGCTTTGCTACTAACAACCCTGTCCTCTGAGTGGAGGCACCCGTTTGAGTACTCAGGCCCCTTAACCTGCAATTAGCCAAGCAGGCAGGGGTAGTAGCCCTTGGGACAGCACCACCTAGGGTTACATCTTGGAGGCTACCGCTGGGATCAGCGCGCCCCTCCAGTGGCCAAAATCAAGAATTACTGTTAAAGATTAATGGCTACCCCGGTAGAAATGGCTGTACACCAGTTGGTGGGGTGGTGTACGGGGCAGGAAATTGACCACCGCAATGCCTTGCTAGTACTGGATATACCTATGGGCACTAGTAAGAACACTGTTGAAGAGGCACTTTCCAAAGTTGAATGTTTGAAAAAAGCTGTAGTGGTGGGTCAACAGGCTGATTTAGCTGCCCAAACTCTCATGGCCTTGGTGGAGTGTAGTGAGCCCATGGACAGTTCAAAGGTGCCCCAGACTATCATCCCAGAGGGATTCCCAGTCATCTGGAGGGTTATAACTAAAGATAGTAAGGATCCCTTAGAGGATTAGCTCCCACCATTATCTGAGTCTTTTGAGGAGAAGTTTGCCATGTTGTTACTGGAGGAGGGTAAAACCATGGAGGATTTAAAAA
This sequence comes from Neoceratodus forsteri, assembly GCA_016271365.2. Taxonomy (NCBI): domain Eukaryota; kingdom Metazoa; phylum Chordata; order Ceratodontiformes; family Ceratodontidae; genus Neoceratodus; species Neoceratodus forsteri. The sequence continues at coordinate 301,554,040 of CM057458.1, read as the reverse complement.
AATTATTCCTGCCACCTGGGAGTGTCGCTTCCCCAATGTCCACACCAGCCCCAGCACCTGTTCCTTCATCAGCTTCTGTACCTGCCTTTATGCCAGCAGGTAGTCATGACCCTTACTGCAAGATCAAGGTTTTTTCTGGCATCCTCCTTACTCGCAATAGGGAAGTCGACCTGGAGACCTGGATAGACTCTGCTAGCCCTGCAGTACAAGGCTGACAATGCTCAGAAGCTGAAAAAAGGGCCTGCCTGGGGGAAAGCCTCCAGGGGCCCGCCCTACATGCTTTTCACTCCCTGGAGTCCTCTGATCCTGATACCAAAGCCCAAGAGTATTTAGTCGCTCTTGAAAATGTGTTTGGGGGCATCACTAGTGTTGAGGCATTGAAATGGAAACTTAAAGATGTTAAACAACAGCCGGGGTAATTGTTATCTGCCTACATGGATTGATTAGAGGGAATCCTACAAACCATTTTCTGGGCTTCTAGTGAGGTAGACCAGGTAAGACTGGATCATATACTCCACTCTGTCCGGCATTCCAGCTAGGCATTGCTCAAATTGCAATTGCACCAAAGGAAATCTGGCCCCCTGCCCTTCCATATGCTGATGAAGGAGGTATGGGAAGTTGAAGAGGAGGAAGGTTCTCAGGAACCCTGTGCAGTTGTAGCTGCCGCAACCCCTGCTCCAGGCATGGGGTCAGTTGCTGATGGCCTGGAATTCCAGAAATCACATGACAGAATCTGAGAAGTAAATGCTTGTGCCAGTCCTGGGGAGCCCAGCAAGAAAGGGACTGCTAAGGATGCTCCACCATGGCATGAACTGCTGAGGGAGTTCAGAGAAACAAGAGATGGTCTCTTTATGAAGACTGCTCTTGTGGGTACAGACCCCTATCCTTATCAGATTGTGACTGCTATAGGGGGTGGGGGTGCACACCCAGGCATCTCCTGCGGACAGCAGCTCAAAAATTGATGAATTGACTATGGAAGTGAGTGAATTACTGAGACATCTCCCAATGCTCGCCACACCAAAGACAGAGGTAGAACCAAGATTTTCAGTTGGTGATTCTCCCGCCTCAGCTCCCAATGTGATGTCTCGACCACGCCACACCCCGGAAAGCATATACTGTCATAACTGTGGGAAGGACGGACAAATGAAGAAAGAATGCTGGTCTCCAAAAGACCTAGATAAAGTTGTATACAGACTTCAAGGGGAGCTCCAAAAAGCGAGACCAAGGCCGAGGGGTGCCGGCAATGACCGTAGTAAAGGCTCAAGAAATACTAACCCAAACTTCTCTGTGGCTAAATCGTCTGTACAGGTCCCTGCTACCACTCTTTCAGACTGATCCAAACTGGTGGGCCCTTTGATGGAGACTACTGTGACTTTCAATGGTGTCCATGCTCGGGCTGTTCTCAACAGTGGGTCGCAAGTGACCATTGTATTCCAAGACTGGTATGACAAACACTTATCTGATGTGCCAGTACAATCTCTAGAAGGCCTACATGTGTGTGGCCTGAGTGACAAGTCTTATCCCTACCTAGGATATGTCCATCTCTGGCTGTCTTTTCCTGCAACTGTAAATGGTGTAGACGAACAAGTAGAGATGCTGGCCCTGGTGTGCCCTCCTACAAGGATGTATGATGGGATCCCCCTACTCATTGGAACCAACCGCCCACATGTTTGTGAAGTTAGCGCAGTTGTGCCAAGAGAAATGAGACCAACAGACTGGTTGGGCAATGAGAATTCCAGCTCTGATCAAGAAAGCTTATGACCTGCAGAGGCAGTCTGTGGCAGAAGACCAGGATGAGCCCATTGGAACTGTCTGGAAGAAGGACCCTGATTCCTTAATATTGCCACACAATATTCAGTATACTGTTCATGGAGAAGTCCATCTTAAAAGAGATGTGAAAAACAAAATATTAATGCCGGATGCACCAGGTGAAGGAAAGTTGCCAGAGGGGCTATTGGTTAAACCCAGTGTCCTACCTGTCCGTGCCAATGCCTATGCATGACAAGTGATGGTCCAGATTCGAAATGTGTCAGATCGAGAAGTCCAAGTGAACAGAGGGTGTACACTAGCTACAGTACACTGTGAAGACACTGCAGTATTATCCAGCAACAAATATTCTGGCGAGAAGGAGGCGGTGACCCCAGACCTTTTTGACTTTGGTGATTCCCCCTTGTCTGCTGAATGGAAGACCTGGATCAGTAGGAAACTTGCACAGAGAGACCAAGTGTTTTTACTAAAAGAATGGGATGTGGGGTGTGCCCATGGTGCTGAGCATAATATTCAGCTGCACAATGACAGACCTTTCCGAGAGCAGTCCCATTGCCTTGCTCCAGCTAATATAGACAATGTTCAGTGGCACCTATAGGAGATGCTCACCACCGGAATTATTCAAGAGTCAAGAAGCCCCTACACATCTCCCATCATAGTTGTGCACAAAAAAAATGGGTCCATGAGGATGTGTGTGGATTATCGGACCCTTAACCAACGGACTGTCCCAGACCAATACACCATGCCCTACATACAGGATGCCCTGGACTGCCTGAACGGGAGTCACTGGTTCTCAGTACTTGTTCTCCACAGTGGATATTATCAAATCCCGATGTCCCCAAAGGACCATGAGAAAACAGCCTTCATCTGTCCTTTGGGGTTCTATGAATTTCTAAGGATGCCACAGGGGATTTCGGGTGCCCCTGCTACCTTCCAGAGGTTGGTGGAATGTGCACTAGGAGACATGAATCTGCTAGAATGTTTAGTGTACTTGAATGATGCCATTGTTTTCAGTCACACACTAGAAGAACATGAGGCCAGACTATTCAAAGTCCTCGATCGCTTGGAAGAATTCAGCCTCAAGCTTTCCAGAGACAAGTGCCAGTTCTTTCATGCATCTGTAAAATATGTGGGACATATAGTGTCAGCTCAGGGCATACAGACAGACCCCAATAAAGTAGAGTCCCTGACAACCTGGCTCCAGCCCACCAACCTGAAAGAGCTGCAGTGATTTCTGGGGTTTTGCGGCTACTATCGCCAATTCATTAAGGACTATTTGAAGGTAATCCGGCCACTCCTTGATCTTACCCAAGGCTATTCTCCCACCAACCGCAGATACAGGAAGGGGTCCCTCAAAGAAGAAGATAAGGTGTATTTTTGAACAGGTGACACTTTTGGAACCTGTTGGACCCCTGAGTTCGAGGCGGCATTCTTCAAAGTCATCTATCAGCTTACCCATGCCCCAGTCCTCGCATATGCTGATCCCACCAAACCATACGTCCTGCACACGGATGCCAGTCTGAAAGGGCTTGGGGCTGTTCTATATCAAGAATATGAGGATGGCCTGAGAACTGTGGCCTTTGCCATTCGCAGCTTGATACCCTCCAAGTGGAATTATCCTGTGCACAAGTTGGAGTTCCTCACTCTAAAGTGGGCCATACTCAATCAGTACCATGAGTACCTCTATGGGACCAAGATATTAGTAAAGACTGATAATAATCCTCTAATGTATGTACAGACTTCAGTCAAGTTGGACGCCACTGGGCACCGGGTGACTTTCTGCCTTGTCAACTTAAGATTATGCATTGAACACAGGACTGGACTGAATCATATTGATGCTGACGCCCTTTCATGGTGGCTAAGTTCAAAAGACAATTGGGTGAGGCTGTCTGAACCTTCCTTTAAAACATTGTGCCAAAAGTTTGACAAAGATGAGCAGTTGTCTGCAGATACTGTGGACTGTCTGGTGGACTGTTTGGGGCCCCCCCTGACACTTGCATACCAGCCATTGTCATTTTTCTGCATTAGGTATCAGTGCTTTGCCCCAGTTTAATAGTGACAGCATTCAATGGGCTCAATCCCATGACCTCATGATTCAGCCCACACTTGATGCCCTGCATGCAGGGAAAGATGTATCTAAATTATGTTCTATTGACTTGAGAACTGCACTGTTATTCAAAGAAGACCCCAGACTAAAGTTACGAGATCAGTTATTATATATAGAGAGACAGTAGATCATCAAGGTCAAGTGGACAAGCAGCAGTTGGTCCTACCCACAGCCTTCAAACAGCTGGTACTGTGGTCCCTCCATAACCACATGGGACACCTCGATATTGACTGGACTCTCGACTTTGTACAATCCCGATTCCATTGGCCCGAAAATGGGGGCAGATGTTGAGAATCATGTTAAAACTTGCAGTCGCTGTCTGCAGTGGAAAGCTTTGCCCCAGAAAGTTGCCCCACTTGTCACGATCACTACCAGTGCCCCATGGAACTGGTTTGTATAGATTTCCTGTGTCTGGAGCCCAATCAAAAGAACATTGGCAATGTACTGGTAGTAACTGATCACTTTATATGATACGCACAAGCTTTCCTGACCAAGGATCAAAAGGCCTCTATGGTGGCCAAGGTGCTAGCAGAAAAGTTCTTTGTTCACTATGGTGCACCCCAAAGTATTCATTCTGACCAAGGAAGAGACTTTGAAAGTAGACTAATCAAAGAAATGCTCTCTCTATGGGGGGGTACGAAAGTCTAGAACCACTCCCTATCACCCTCGAGGGGAACCCCAGCCAGAACACTTTAACAGAACCCTTCTGGACATGTTGGGTACTCTCCATCCTAAAGACAAGTCTAAGTGGAGTCATCAGATTAGCACCTTGGTACATGCTTACAGTTGCACCAAAAGTGATTTTACCAGATTCTCTCCTTATTGTCTCATGTTTGGGAGGGAAGCCCGGCTACCCATAGATGTTTGCTTTGAGGTTTCCCCGGATGGGGCCTGATCTGAGAACTATTTACAATATGTACAGAAACTGAAATATCAATTGAACCATGTGTATCAACTGGCTCAAACAATGGCCACCAAGAGAAACCTTGCCAACAAAGAGAGGCACGACAAGAAAGTGAAGGCTCAAGAGCTGCTGCCCGGAGACTGTGTATTGTTGCACAATTTGGGACTGCATGGAAAGCATAAAATTGCTGACAGATGGCATCACCTTCCACACATAGTGATCGGTAAATTGGATGAACTGCCTGTGTACAAAGTGTGCCCTGAGAACAACTCTAGAGCTGTCAAAACCATGCACCACAATCGCCTACTGCCCATCGGTCAAGTGATCATTGATGCTGAACCAACACCTGACACTTCTCTTGGGCCAGTGACTCATGCTGCTGCCAAAAAGAGACACAGTCAACCTGCCCCTGTTGTTCCAGACCTAAGGCCCCCCCCCAGCAGGCCCCGAATGATGATGATGACTGTCAGTCCATTTCTGATGAAAGTGAATGTGACAATGCCTACTATCCTTCTTATGAACTGAGCCAGTTGTTTTGAGGCAATCCTCTGCAGAATCGTGGGGATCAAGCTGGGCCTTCAGAGCTGCGTAACCCCCCCAGCTTCTTCCCTGGAACCAATGCCCCCTGAAAGCGAAGTGCAGAGTATTACATCTGAAATAGCAGATTCTTTGTGTCTAGTGGAAGTGTTTGAATTACCTGAGGAGGAATCTGCTGTGGAAAATCTCCCTGGTGACACACCAGAACCTGCAGAAAAATATGACAGTGTTGACATCACCCCTTCAGTGCCCCAAAATTCAATGATCCAAGAGTTCCTTCAGGATGAGTAACCTGGCCCCTCTTCAGGAGAGAATAATGCACAAAGTATTGTGGAAGCAGAATCTACTGTGCAAGGAGCCGATAATGTTCCGCTACTGGAGACTTTGCCCAGTGCAGAGTTACCCCTTTCTACTGAAGAAGAGACTGATGCAAATGCCGGTATTCCAGAGACTGTACCTGTTTCTTCAAGGAAGTCTGGGAGAGCTGTTAAACCCATAATATGTCTGAGCTATGACTCCCCTGGAAGACCAGTAGATCTTCCTTTAAATGTTGTCCACAAGGGTATCTATGTTTCAAAGAGCTCACTGTCCAACATTAGCCTTTCTACTACTTCCAAGTTGATTGTCCATCCTTCAGGACATGGTGCCCCTGCCCCATCTAGCCCCAAGTTAGCTGATAGGGATGGGACCCCATCTATGTTGTTTAGAATACAAGAAACTATAACATGAATGAGTACAGCAATATTATTGTGTGAGTCATAGTAAAATCATTATTGAATATATGAAAAATGCATAACTGTTGCCATAATATATATATATAATCATATGTATTAGCTACTTTGGATATGTATAGTAATGGTAATGAAGCACATATTTTGTATAAGTACAATGTCTTCAAATAACGTTGTTGTGAGCATAGACTTAATACAGACGCCAAGTTCTTTCCAGGCAGGGAAGAGTGTAACCCCCACATAAATGGGGGTTTCCAAAAATCTTCTTTGGGTGTGCTTAAATGCCCACTGCCAGGCGGGAGTTTTGTGTCTTTACAGGTGTAAAAGTGCTTGCATGCGAGTGCCCTGTTAGCCTCCATGCCTGTCTCTTTAAGAGGCATTATTTTTGTAATGTATAATTAATCTAGGTAGGGGCCCAGTGTTTCCAGGCTTGAGTCCCACACGAGCTGCAGTAATGTTGCTCTGTTCTGCCATCGCAAATGGTGCAGAGGGAGCTCTGTTAGAATTGGTAATTGTTTGCTGATTAGCTGCTTTAATAACAATGGTATTATAGTTTGTTTAATCTGCCTTTCTTTGTAGCATGGACATTTCTGTATTGCACCAATCAGTACCTTCTGGGGACTTTTAAATGGAATCTGTCCCCAGGGGTCTTGTGGGAGTGAATTTCTGTAGGAATTGTAGTTTTTTCACTTTGGTGCCTAAATGGACCCAGAGGGGGAGCCCTTGCTTTGACAGACAGATGAATCAACCAACCGAATCCTTTTTGGATCAGAAGGAAGTTCCGGTGCTGCCTGCAGCAGAGTCAGTCTGAGTTTGGAGTTGAGAGAGTGAACTGCTCAAGACATTCGAGCAGCTGCTCCTGTGTAGTAGCACAGGAAATTGATGGAAAGGCTGAGTTTGGCCTGTCTGCCTGCTGTCCCTTGAGAGGGAGCCTTTGAAGAATCCAGATTATATCCAAAATTGAGTGTGACAAAGCCACTGAATTGTGACCAGACTTGAACCTGAAGAAGACCGAAGATTTGCTGTATTCGATTGGCCTGTCAGGACATTCATTCACCACAGAACTCCCGGCTTTGCTCAGAGACACTGATATTGCTGCCGGACTGCTTACGCTTTGTGGTATGGTGATTGCTTTCCTATAAATGTGCTGTATGCTGTTAGTGGGTCGCAATTTGGTTCCCCACTATTTAATTGTACCATGCTTGCTGAAAGCTGCATCCAATCTTCCTGGACTGATATCCAAACTGTTCTACCTGGCCTGGGCCTTGCCACACTGGCCTAGCCAGCTACTTCAGGGGCAGAGAATACTATCGACGAGAGACTCGCCTGAGGATCAGCCCCCTGCTCAACATCTTGAACAGGAGTGATACCTTGGTGACTCGTGTGGGCCATGCTTCTCCTGGCATACCAGTTGTCAACCTGAAGTCTTCATTTCGTCCCTACTGTGTCTCGTGTGGGTAGCATGAATAACAATCAGGGTAGCTCCCTGCAACATCAGCTAAATCACCAGTGTTGTCATCTGATTGCATTGCTGTTTTCTTCCCTTCGTGAACTGAGCCTCCTGGCTCTGGATTACAAATTGTGTGTGGTTGTGCATGCCTTTTCTTTTCATCACAGGGCCCCAACCAGCTGCGATGCTGGCCTACTCCGGGTAACGTTCCAGGCTAGCCACTTACTTCCAACTGGGTACCTAGAGTGTGTGACTGTTCAGGGACTAAAAGGCATATACTATTGTTAGTGCCTAACCTTGTTTTACAGGGGGGGTCTCCAGGGTTGAACTGGTGGAACCAGCCCCGGTGGTAAGTGCAAACAGTGTGGGGATTTGTATGCTGAATAGGGGCTACTGTTAAAGTTTTTGTTGTATATTGTCTAGGCCACTAAAGGGGAAAGAGGGGGGTTGCAGTGTCTTGGAGGGCTGTACCCAGGTTAGCCTTGCTACTAACAACCCCGTCCTCCGGTTGGAGGCACCTGTTTCAGTACCCAGGCCCCTTAACCTGCAACTAGCCAAGCAGGCAGGGGTAGTAGCCCTTGGGATAGCGCCACCTAGGGGTTACACCAATATCCCTCCAGCCCTCCTTACTGCCTTATCACATTGCTTACCCACCTTGAGGTCATCTGGTATAACTACCCCAAGGTACGTATCTCAACCCCCATTGTGTACTCTTCCCCCTGGGTTTTTGTTTACCAGGTGCATTACTTTGCACTTCTTTGCCTTGAATCTAAACTGCCATGCATTTGATCATACCTCCAACCTTGCCAAGTCCCTTCTCATCCTTTCCACCCTACCTTGTGTATCAACCCTGTTGCAGATCTTTGTATTATCTGCAAAGAGACATAATTTTCCTTCCAATCCCTCTGCAATGTCACTTATAAAGACATTAAAGAGGACTGGACCCAGTACTGAACCCTGTGGTACCCCACTGATAACCCCCATTTCTTCACTGTGGACTCCATTTACTATTACCCTCTGTATCCTTTTGTCCAGCCAATGTTTTACCCAGGCTACCACCCTGGAACCCACTCCCAGGCTGGCCAATTTGTTTAGTAATCTTTTGTGTGGGACTGTGTCAAATGCCTTGCTAAAGTCTAGGTAGGCCATGTCCACAGTCCCTCCCTGGTCTAGTACTTTAGTCACCTAGTCAAAGAAATTGATTAGATTTGTGTCACATGACCTTCTTGTTGTGAATCCATGCTGCCTTGGGTACTGTGCCCCGCTGGCCTCTAGGTACTTAACAATTCTTTCCTTCAGAAGTGATTCCATAATTTTCCCTACCTCTGAGGTCAAACTGACAGGTCTGTAGTTTCCTGCCTCTGTCTTGTTCCCACTTTTGTGAAGGGGCATCACATCTGCCCTCTTCCAGTCCTCAGGTACCACACCATCCTCCCATGAGTTGTTCAAAAGGGTGGTCAGTGGTGTTACTCGTTCTCCCTTTAGTTCTTTTAGAATTCTGGGGTGAATCCCATCACGTCCCATTGCTTTATCCACCTTCAGTTTTAGGAGTTCTTTTAGAACCCTTTCTTCTGTGAAAGGACTGATATCAACCCCCCTATCCAGAGTGCTTCTATTGACTGGATTAGGTACCTCCCCCCTCCTCTTCCTTTGTGAATACCGAGCAGAAGTATTCGTTCAGTATCCCTGCTTTTTCACTGTCCCTCTATGCCCAACCACCCTCCTCTTTATTCAGCTTCAGTATCCCTGCCTTTGTCTTTCTTTGCTCCCTAATGTGCCTATAAAAGGTTTTATCCTTCTTCTCAACAGAGTTGACTATCTTTTCCTCAGTTTGGGCCTTGCTACTCTGACTGCCTTCCCCGCTTCCTTCTGCTTTAACTGGTACAGTTCTCTGTCCTGCTCCTTCTGTGTTTTCTTATACTTCCTGAATGCTATCTTTTTTCTCCCTAACCTTCGCTGCCACTTCTTTTGAGAACCAAGGTATTTTTTCTTTCATTTTGATTTGTTTATTTGCTTCACACAAAGGCTTGTTGCCTCTGTGATGGCAGTTTTGATGTTTCCCCATTGTTGTTCCACCCTGCCTTCTTGTCTGTTTTAGTGCTTTTCTGAGGCACTCTCCCATTTTGACAAGATCAGTCCTCCTGAAGTCCAGTACCTTCACTTTTGTATGGCTTGACTCTACAGCTAAGTTTATTGTGAACCACACTGTTTGGTGGTCACTTGTTCAGATGGCTACCCACGTCTAGATCAGGGCACTCTTGGATGTGGCTGCAGCAAAGGTGCTCCAGTTAACATCTGGCATATTCAGGTACCCCATCATCAATATCTCCCCTTTCTCTGCCACCCTAAGGATGCCTTCTATCATTTCCTTGTCCATTTCCTCTTCCTGAGACAGGGGTCTGTATAAAACCCCTGTGCGGATTGTGGTGCCATTTCCAGTCTCCAGGGTGCCCCACAGTGCCTCCTGTCCTCACTGTTTACCCTTCAGTTCTGTTGCTTTGAACCCTTCCCTTACATAGAGAGCTACTCCTCCTCCTCTTCTACCTTCCCTGTCCCTCCTGTAGATTGTGTACCCTAGTATGTTGACATCCCAGTCATGGTTTTCTGTGTACCATGTTTCTGTGACTGCCATGATATGCAGACATCCCTCTTCCATCAAGGCCACCAGTTCAGGGAGCTTGTTACCTAGACTATGGGCATTGGTACTCATTACCCTCCATTTTTTGATGGCCTTATCCCTTTTTGCTCCATCCCTGTTTTTGCTGCCTTTTTTTCATTTTCTCCATTTACCCCTGCCTTTCTCCCTATCAACTGCTCTATCTTGGTGTTTACCTCACTAACTACCCTGATATTTTTGTGGGAAGGCTAGGATTTCACTTCTCCTTTTCAGTGCCCCCCCTTGGCTAGTTTAAATGCTTGCCAATGAAGCATTTAAACCTGTCATCTAGGATCCTGGGTCCCCTCCTGGACAGATGCAGACCATTGCACCACTATAGGCCTGTATCCCTCTGGGCAGAGCCCCAGTCCCCAATGAAGCTGAAACCCTAAGCTCTGCACCAGTTTTTCAACCACTGATTGAATCCCATGGTGTGGAGTACCCTAGCCTCACCCATACCATAGACAGGCAGCACCTCCGAGAAGGTTACTGTGCATGCTACTTGTCTAAGACCCCTCCCCAACTCCAAAAGCTACTTCTGCACTGCTCCGATCCCTTTCCCAGCCAGGTCATTTGTCTCTAGTTGGACAATGACATCCAGCCCGCTCCCCCATGAAGCTGCTCCTGCTATCCTGAGGATTCGCTCCCTGTCCCTCCAAGCCATGGCACCAGACAGACACCTTACCTCCTTCTCCCTTCTCCCCTCCCTTCCCCAGTTCTATCATCCTAATAATGGAGTGCCCCACTAGGAGTTGTTTCCTTCCCCTGTGGGATCCCATGCCACCCTCCTGTGGGTCTCCTTTGTGGAGGTTCCCAGCATCCTCCATGGTCTCCACTGTGGGTGCCCCCATAGAGGAACCACACTCTGCCAGAATGGCATATGAATTGTGGAGAGATACAACTGGTGGGATGCGCCTCTGTTCCACCTCCCTCACCCTCCCTGAGCCCACTGTGGTCCAACAGCTCCTCTTTCTTGGCAACCTCTGAGGCAGCGGTGGTGGCCCTGGTTGTTCCTGGGGGGGGGGAAAGGAGGTCCCCTGAATCCTGGCCATCTCAGCCTGGAGATGAGCAACCTTCTCCCTCAGCCTAGAGAGGTTTCTGCAGATGAGACAACAGCGCATCCTCCAGAATGTCTCCCGGAAGACTGCTGCTCCACAGCCACTGCGCTGCACCACTCCCATCATGTCTTTATTTGTGGTCTCTTAACTGTTGTTCTGTATACTTACTCTTTCCTCTCTCTATTTATTTACATATATATATATATATATATATATATATATATATATCTATATATAATTCCTCCCCTTACTTTCCTACTGCCTCTGTGCCTTAAAGCTCCTGATCTTCCTGTTGTGGGACAGTAAGTTCCTATATTCCTCAGTAGTCTCCTTCTTCCTTGCTTAGAGTCATTTTTTATTTGTTTTTTGAAATGTTTCACCAGGAGGGCACACTGAACAACAAGTTGCTTGTCTCACAGTGCGACCTGAAGTCACCCTCAGTCAGACCTCCAGCAGTGCTAGGGGATGGTGGAGAACTACTCTTTTCCTTCTAGGATGATGGTTCTTTTGTGCCTCTGTGATCACTCCCTTTCTGTTCCCAAACAGGAAGTTCCTGTTGTTAGTCAAATCCTGTGCCTATAAAAGTAGAACCGGCTAAGGGTGGGGGAGTGGAGGGGCGGATGGAGGGCAATATAGACTAGTTCCAGTAGAGTAGTATAGTTCTAACAGCACCTTCTTCCTCTTGCTGTTCTCTGCCACAAGCTATCTATGTCAGTTTTGAAATGCAAACACCTGACTTCCTTCTCTCCAAGCCACTTCCCCTAATTAACAGTTTGTTTCTTCATCTAGCTAAATGCACAGATAACAATTCCTTCACCCTAATTCACAGTTTTTTTCTTCACCTACCTAACTGCACATATAACAATTCCTTTGCCCAGCTCAGACAAACACACTCTTTTTTTTGTTTTGTTTTTGTTTGTTTTTACCCTTAATTGAAGTTCCCAGTGATATAGTTCTAGTTCTTTGGTCCAATAGAGTAGTATAGTTCTAACAGCACCTCCTTCCTCTTGCTGCTCTTTCATATTGCAGTGTCTTAGGGCTCTGACAGTGGGTAGGGCACCAGATCCATATGGCATAAATCCCAGGGTGCTGGGGGACCTGGCGGAGGTATTGGCTGGGCTGCTGGCAGACCTATTCAACATCTCCATGGACACAGGGTGCGTGCCACAGGACTGGAGAATGGCCAGCATGGTGGCTGTCCATAAAGGTGGCCCTAAGAATGAACCAGGCAATTACTGACCTGTAAGCCTGACATCCATTATGGGGAAGCTGATGGAGACAATCCTGAAAGAGAGTCTGATGACATTTCTGCAAGATAATGGACTCCAGAATGGTCATCAACATAGGTGTGTGTCAGGAAGGTCCTGTCAGACTAATCTAGTTGAGTATTGGGTAATGAGGGAAGTGGACAAAGGTCATGAGGTAGATGTCATATTTTTGGACTTCAGCAAGGACTTTGATTTAGTGCCACATGGGAGGTTGGGGGAAGGATTAAGGTATATGGGGGTTAGGACTAAGATAGTTAACTGGATCAAAAATTGACTACAGAGAAGATAGCAGTGGGTGGTGGTGGTGGTGGGAGCTCTTGTCTCCAAGGGCAGTGACAAGCGGGGTGTCACAGGGATCGGTACTGGGCTGGTGTCGTTTGGGATATTCATAGTGAAAATCTCACATGGCATCAGGAATAAGATCAGCCTCTTTACTGATGATACCAAGTTGGGGGCAGTGGTGAGTGACATAGAGGCATGGCAAGGCTTGCAGAATGACCTGACTAAACTGGAGGAGTGGTTGTAAGAATGGCAGTTGGGGTTCAATGCTAAAAAGTGCAAGGTGATTCCCTTTATAGCAAAGAACCCGGGGAGGAGCTATCAGCTGGGTGGAGTACAGCTAGGTACCATTGAAGAGGAAAAGGACCTAGGAGTAGCTGTAACTGGAAAAATGAACAACTTGGAGCACTGCTGAAGGTGGCAGCAGAGGCAAACAAGATGCTGGGGTGTATTGCAAGAGGAATCTTCTCCAGGAACAGGGAGGTGATCCTGCCTCTCTACAGGCACTGGTCAGGCCACGCCAGGAGTACTACATGTACCCATATCTTAAGAAGGCTATCAGACTACTGGAATGGGTACAGTGCAGAGCAACTAGGATGATCCAGGGACTGGAGGATACACCATATGAGGAGAGGCTGCATGAGTTGAATATGTACTCCCTGTAGGAGAGGAGAGGAGAGATTGGAAGGATATGGCTGAGACCTTTAAGTACTTAAAGAGGATTAAAAAGACATGTTCAGAAGGGATATTTAAGTTAAGGGGGGGCACGAAAGGTCATGGTCTTTGATTGGAAGGGGAAGATATAGGAGGCAAATGAGGAGACACTTCTTCATGGAGAGGGTTGTGGCAGAATGGAACTCTCTGGCAGAGGAGGTGTTATTCTGGAAGACAGTGGGGGAATTCAAAAGGGGATGGGACAGGTGGGGGGGTTATTGTGAAGTGGGGGATCTGCAAGATAGGGGTGCTAGCTGCACATTCGAGCAGACCTGATAGACCATGTGGCCTGTTTCTGCTGGCTAATTTCATATGTTCATATGCTTGTACCATGGAGATGGAGGCACCAGTTTTCCTCAATCCCTGTGTTACTGTCCCATTGACTAAAATAGGGTGCATATGCTTGGTGGAGTTTGGTGGCATTACTTGTGTGTGCATAGTTTACTAACTGCAGTGTACTGTCTCGGTCACTCCCTCCTCCAGCTTTTGCCCTTTACTCCTGTTTTTAGGGCAGTCATAGGATAGATACCCCACTTTCTGTCAAATCCAGCATTCCTTTTCCCCCTGGCTTCTTGTTCCCTTTAGAACCGGAAGGTTCTGTTTTGGGCTTAGGTGCAGGTGTGTTTCTTTTAGGCTGCCCAGCCTGAGTACCCTTAAAAGAATGTGCTGCCCCACCCTCATAGTTCTTATGCTGCCAGTGTGGTCTGCTGGCCACATAGAAATCAGCACTCTCTGCTGTTTCCTTTTCAGGACTGCATGCCTGGTCAAATAGCCAAATGCGCTGGTCATCAGATACAAATTTAATAAACTGTTCCCTTACAAATAAATCTTTAATTTGCTCTACAGTCTGTGCCTTAGCCCCATCTACCCAGTGGTCTAATGAAGCACACATTTGGACATACAGTTCTACATAACTGTCTGCTGGGCATTTTCTTCATTCTCTGAATTTCCATCTGTAAGCCTCAGAAGTCAGCTCAAAACATCTTAATGACATTCTTTTAACTTTATCATAGTGTATGCAGTCATTATCATCCAATGCATGCCATGCATGGCCAGTTATCAATGGGGTCAGGTGGATCATCCAAGAAACATGGTCTAATTTAAATTGCCCACAAACCCTCTCCAATGATTTTAAAAACAAATCCAGATCATCCCCCTTCCAGTTTTGTGGAAACATTTCAGAATTAATCGTGGCTTCATAGGTTGAACCCCCTATGCCATTACTTGGTTTGCTGGTGCAATTTTTCCATTTCAATCTTGTGCTGTCATTCTCTCTCTCTCTCTCGGTCTGGTTGTTCTCTCTCTCTCTTTCTCATAAGGATCTCATGCTACCAAATCTTTTCTCTTTTCTCTACCTCCAGCCTTATTTTTTCCCTTTCAGCCTCTAGCCTTGCCCTCTGCAGTCTGGCTTTATGAAGTGCAAGCTCTGCCTTCAGGATCTCAAGCTAAAGTTGATGGGGCTGCACGGTTTTCCTAGCTTGTTCCACAAGGTACCCCTGCTCAGCTGCTGTGACTTCAGTCTCGCTATCTGGGTCACTGTCCTTAGTGACCACCTGCTGATCAAGTATTGGGCCATGCTGATTTGAGACCATCTGCCCCTCCTACAGCAGGTCATGTGCCAACAGGGATTCCATGAATGCACTCTTTGTCATGCCTTCGTAGACAATTCTCCTTCCTGCGTACAGCTCATGAAACTGCTGTACATGAAATCTGACATAGTCTGAGGAGCTCATATTCTCTAGTTATACTGCACTAAGCTGTCTAAAAATAAAAAAGTAGTAAACAATGCAACCTTTTGAAATCCTGTTTCGTGACCATTTCTGCTGGCACTCCATCACCATTATGCTATCTCTCTTTCTCTCTTTCTCTCTCTTTCTCTCTCTCCCCCCCCCTTTCAGTTCCTGCCTCACAGGAAAGCACACTGTCTGCTGCTCTGCACTGCGCTAGTACCAGTTGCCACACTGATCACACCACGCTGTCACCAATGTGATACAAATCCCTCACCAGGGATTTCAAGTTCACCACCACCACTGTGGGTTTTTACCAGCAGGACCCAGGGAAACCTGTTCATTACCTCCTCCTTTGCACAAGGTCAGGAAGATGAAACAAAATAACTGTCAGTAAAGTGACCCTTCAGATAGGGACTGCAAACAGAGTCCAGCAGAAACAGCAGAATTACCCTTATACTGTAAATAAAACAAGCAGTCACTGATTCTATAAAAATATGATTATTTACTAAAATACTACAAGTATTTACAACAGGATGTATTTACATGGAAAAAAAGGGTTGCACATTTACTAAAGAAGCTGAAAATAAAAGAAGTTGAACAGACAATTGGTGTCCAGCACAATTCTGAGCTATTCTCACCTAAAATCATTTACCTGCCCTAGCTACAGAACTGCACTGTCCCTTACTTTGCTATTTTAGCAGTCAGCTAGTCTTTGTATGGCAGGGCCCCTGGTAAATGAATGTTTGATGTTCCAAGTCCAAGAGAAAGAGCTTTCTTACAGCCCCTCAACATATTTTTTTCATTCACTGTGAGGAAGGGTCTCACTCACTTTGAGTGACAGTTCCATGTTGTCCCAGCCCTCTTTGAGTGTCAGTGTGTGTGTGTGTGTGTGTGTGTGTGTGTGTGTGTGTGTGCGCGTGTCCACCCTTCAGCACCTCCTTGCTAACATTATGATATGCACCTGTGTCCTTTGTTCAACATGGGAAAATCTCCAGGAATGATTCCCCTCTGGGGTTATTGCTTTATTGCCTCCTCCCTAGCCTTACTGTTAGCTTTCCCATGAGAACATCAGTCTCTCCACCCTGGTTGACATTAGCTGCTATATCATGTGATCTGGTAGATACAATATCTTGGACTTGAAGCAGATGCATATTCAGAAAAGAATAAATGAATCCAAAGAATACATGGCTCTGTTCCCCTTTCCCATCACAGTGTGCATTGTGTAAACAATAACACATAATGGAGTGTGGTTTAGTCTGGATAAATGCATGCCCAGGGGTGTAGTGAGGCATGAGATGCATCCGGGTGCCTTACTGCCCCTTTAAGTTCATTTATCTAGACTAACCTACACCCCAGAGTGCATTATTGCACTTATAACAAGCATTTGTCCATGCCGAATGTTTGCTTGCAGGTATGTACAGTGGTGTTTGGCATTTATGCAGCCCCCCCCAGTTGTATCCATGTTCCTTCAGCATCCATGCCCCAACAGAGTACCTATCTGCAACTCCTCTTGCATCTGATTAACATTTCAGCCTCATACTTCTTAAGTGTCTGTCTTAGGAACCCTAACGCCCTGATTGTGCTCAAGGTTATTAGCTTGTGTGGAAACTGCGCAACGTGTGCTCGTAACACGGTCATTGAGTGGAATTATTTCACCAAATTTTCAACATAGGCATTTTGTCACCTCTGCTCATGAACACTGTCACTATGATTTTCTTACTGTGTACTGAACACTGATTTCTCACAGCAACCACGCTATTCTGCTCCAGAAATGTGAAAACACATTTAGGCCTGGATGTGAAAAATGACAGCTGTACTGTTCTTAAGGAGGTGTGGGAAAATGTAGTCGGTTGGTCTGATCATTACTCAGTTGGGTTCAACTCTAAGGTAGGTTGGCCTTGTGGAGTTGGTCAGGTACCGCCCTCTGCGGGATGTGGTTCCTGAAGACCTGATGGCGGTTACTGACCTCTTGTTGTTGGACGAGTCTTGCACTGATCCCGAGCAGCTGGTAGTGGCCTATAATGGGGCCATATCTTCAGCTCTTGATTAGATTGCTCCTGTCCATGTTCGCCCCCTTCTGTGTCACCCTGGAGCCCCATGGTTTGATGGGGCTATGAGAGAATTGCGGAAATTGGGGCATAGGCTAGAGCGTTGTTGGAGGAAGACCACCACTGATGCCGACCACCTTATTTTGCTAGAGCATTATAAACTGTACCAAACAGAAATTTCCCATAAGAAGGCAGAATTCCTGTCCAGGGAAATTTCTGTCCCACGAAATCGACCAGCTCAGCTCTTCAGAACTATTGACAGGCTGTGCAACCCAGCCTGTCAGCAGCTCCATTGAGTTTTTACACAAACTGCTTGTGATGAGATCGCTCGCTTCTTTGCGAACAAGATCGACAACATTAAGAGGGAGTGCCACCAGCTTCACTCTAAGGGGGTTGCTGTTGATCGATGCTCTGTCACAGAGCCCAGAGTTTCCTGGAGTACTTTTGACCTGCCGGATTTCGTAGACATTATGAGGACTGTCCAGGAGATGCATCCCACGTGCTGTAGTTTAGACCCTGGCCCTACTTCCCTGATTTTGGGTTGTAGTGTGATAATTGGTCCAGTCTTAGCTCAGATTGTCCAGTGCTCTTTAGATATGGGTGAGTTCCCTAGCTCTCTGAAGGAGGTGGTGATCCCCTTCTGAAAAAGCTTTTAGACCCGGAGAACCTAGCAAACTACAGGCTCTATCTCTAACTTCCCTTTGTGGGGAAGGTTATTGAGAAAGTTGTCTGCTCAATTGGATAACCATTTAACCATCCATAATTTATACAACCTCTCCAATCTGGTTTTCGCAAGAGGCATAGTACTGAGACTGCTCTGGTTCGGGTGCTCAATGATTTCCTGATAGTGAGAGATCAGAGACACCGTTCTATCTTGGTTCTCCTAGATCTATCATCAGCTTTTGATACTGTGGATCATGGGGTTCTGCTTGAACGCTTGAGGTTCATCTGCAGGCTGTCAGGTACAGTCCTCAGATGGTTTTCATCTTTCCTCACTGGGAGAACGCAGAGGGTGGTCTCGGGTTTGTTTTCATCCGAGGCTTTCTCTCTGCCTTGCGCGGTACCTCAGGGTTCAGTGCTGTCCCCCATGTTATTCACACATATATATGCTACCCCTCGGAGACATTGTAAGATGGTATGAGCTGAAGTTTCACTGCTATGCTGATGATACCCAGCTCTACCTGTCTTTTGCACCTGACCAGGTTAGTGCTATCTCGGTACTGAACAACTGCCTCGCAGAAATCCAAGATTGGATGAATTCCAGCGGTCTAAAGTTGAACCCTGGAAAGACTGAGGTTTTGGTTGTGGACCCAGGTCATAGGGTAGAGGGATTGAGGACTGGGCTACCTTCTGGCTTAGTTCTGGGGGAGGCACAGATTCTCACCTCTGAACAGGTGCGTAACCTTGGAGTGGAGCTTGATGTTGGTCTGACTCTTTGTCATCAGGTGTCGGCAGTTGTCAAGCTTGCCTTTTTTCATCTTAGGAACATTGCCAGGATTAGGCACCGTGTTCCACCCAGTGATCTGCCTGTCCTGGTCTACGCCTTTGTGACATCGCGCCTTGATTACTGCAACTTCCTTTATCTAGGGCTTCCTGGGGTTGATATCCGCCGCTTGCAGCTAGTGCAGAATGCGGCCGCAAGTTTGTTGACTGGGGCATCTAGGAGATCTCACATCACCCCTGTGTTGCACGCTCTGCACTGGCTGCCAATACAGTGGCGGATCACCTTTAAAGTAGGTCTATTGACTTATAAAGCCCTACACGGACAGGGTCCCGATTACTTGAAAGAGCTCCTGGTTCCTTACACTCCTGTGAGACAGCTCCGCTCAGCTGACGAGGGGTTGCTGGAGATTCCAAGGGTTAATTTGAAGTCATCTGGTGCATGTGCCTTTGGATTTGCTGCACCTACCCTCTGGAATTCTCTGCCCCATCAGCTCTGGGAGTGCAGGACGGTGGGGAGTTTTAAGCAGGCACAACAGACTTTTTTATGGGGAAAGGCATTTCCAGTTTTATTGTGATTTTATATAACATGTATTTGTATATATTTTATCTGAATTAATACTGTACAGCACCTTGGAATTTTGAAAGGCGCTTTATTAAATAAATGTTATTATTATTATTATATTACAAATTCATGCAGTTACGAGTGTGTGTGGAAACTGTGCAATGCACACTTGTAAAACAGTCATTTTTTTGGAATTTCTTCACCAAATTTTCAACATATGCATTTTAGGATGTCTGCTCATGAACAGTGTCACTGTAATTGTCTTACTCTGTAGCGAACACTGATTTCCAACAGCGACCGCACTATTCTGAGCTGGAAGCTCAAAAACACATTTTGGCCAGGATGTGAAAAATGACAGCTGCACTGTTCATAAGGAGATGTGGAAATATACCAATGTTGGAAATCTGGAGTGAAAATATAAAAAATTTGCAAACTTACGTAGTGTGCGGAAACTGTGCAATGCACAGAAAAATAAGTCATTTTTGGATGCCACTGAATTTGCAACATAGGCTTTTTTGAGGGAGCCCACCTCATGAACACTGACACTGTCATTTCATTAATCAGTCCTAAAAGGGAATTCTATGCAGTGATCACAAAATCACCTTTCGTGACCGAATAACGCCATGACAGTGACTGAATTCACGAGAAGGGGTCCCAAGAACCCCATGTTGAAAATTTGGTGCCAAAAGTCAAAAAAATGGCAGAGATATCCACCCAAGTTGGAAAACCCCCATTTATGCCATTATAAGGCTTACTGGCATTTCCTCAGTTCGTGGTCAGATTTGAGGAGTGCAAACATGTTCTCAGTCCACCGAAGATCGTTGCACCAGGCTCCAGAGGTAAGTATGGGGTGCAGGTGTGTGTGGTGAGGTGGGTATGCTGAGGGTGGGTGCAGGTTGGTGGGGAGGGAAAGGGACAACACTGAGGGAGCATTTTCTTTTTTCACAGGAATTTTAAAAACAACAAAAAGATGGACAGTTTTGGTATGCTGGGGTGGGCTCCTGGAGTGCCACCTACGTGTTTGTTGGGAGGGAGACTGGAGCTGGTGGGGATTGGGCACCCCCGTCAGCCATACAATGTGCGTGGGGGAGTATGAGCATGCTGGGTAGGCCCTCAGCATGCCAGCTAGTGTGTTTGTTGGGGAGGTTACAGCCGACGGGGGATTGGGCACCCCTGTTGACCACACAGTGTGCTGGGGGGGTGCATGAGCCAAGGGGATTGGGCATCCCCCTCGGCTCACAGTGTGGGTGCTGGGTAGAACACTAACAAGGGAGGGGGAGGACATTAGCAGAGGGAGGAAGTGGGAGGGATTTCATGCCGAGCTGTGTATGACAGCAGTTTGGCTGACATTAGTATGCTAATTGCACGCATGCTACCACCACTGATTGCAGTGGACCTTTTCTTAGAAGTGAAGACCAACACAGCTGAACTGCTGTCATACACAGCTCAGCATGTATTAGTCCAGTAGGGTTGCACCTGCTACACTGAGCACTGCATTCGCGAGGAGGGTCACACACCTCCAAACATTTGTACTGTTTTAAGACGTCCCTTGTGCATGCACACAAGCGAACGCAAAAAGGGTAAATGCTGGGAAACTGCCATATTAAAAAAAAAGTAAAATAAGAAAAAATCTGTCTTGATGTGAAATAGTTGCTCCACCTTCAGTAGGTTGCTAGGGATGCTGTTACATGTAGTACTGTCACTAGGGGCACTGAAGGCAGCCACTGAGTCACTATGTCAAGCCACAGGCAAGACTGTGATTTTGCTTATGGTCTTGCCCAGAAAACTACCATCTGCGGTACCAACTTTCATAAAAGTCCCACTGGTCTCCATCTACTTGGGGCTTTGGAAGAACTGTGGAGCATTCAGACGAACAGGACAAGGGAGCAGCTTGGTAGGGGTAGTGACATGATTTGTGTTCTGACAGTTTTTATTTATGTTTCTGGCTTTGTATTTTACATAGTGAAACTGTGCTGTTTAGAGAGGAATCAAGATGGTGGGGATTCATGGATTAAATGGCAAGCGGTTCAGTGATATTTTTTTGAGTCCTCCTTGTTTTTGGGGGACTTGTTCTTTCCTGTGGTTTATCCAAAATAAAAGACTTGGCTGGCAGGGGGTGCCAGTCAATCAGATTTCTCCACTACCCATTTTATAAGACAATATAATACACACAAAGTGTGTGATGCTAGATAATCCATGAGAGAAAAGTTTGATTAAGCATCAAACACTGAGGGTGTGTATTAAGTAAGCAATACTATCCAACAGAGTGGGCATTATTGGGAAATACTGGACTGCCCAGGGGTGTAATGAGGCCCAGCATTGCAGGCAGAGGGTCTTATATCCCTGGAAGGTCCGGTATTTCCCAATAATGCCCACCCTGAATGTTATTATTGCATTTAGAAAATGGCCATCTGTGTAAATTTTCATGAAGTTGTAAAATAATACAGTGAATGACTGTGAAAATGAATACAGGTGTTAAAAATAAATGTACTGATAAAGTAGTCCATAGGCTGTTTCTGGTGCTGTTGCTCCTCCCTGCAGCATTCTGGGGGATTGCTGCCCCCCATGGGATAGTCACACAGACACTGATTCCTAAAGCAGAAAGGCAGTGTGCTGTGAACATTATTTTGAGGACTCTCTGACAATTTAATTTTTTCTCTTTTGGGTAGGATTGTGTTCTTTTTTTTTCCCGGTCTGACGTATTTAGCACTTGACCTTTGACCATGATGTGCAAACAAGGAAAAAAGAGACGTTTGACCGGGATGTATGATAAGAGAAAAAAAAAGAGATTTCTTTTCACTTTCTAGTGAGTGTTTTTTGTTTGTTTTTATTTCATTTGGCACAGTGATTTATAGTTGTGGAATGTCCAAAAAAAGTGTTCCATGTTAACATAGAAATATAGACTTTGACGGCAGATGAGGACCGCTTGGCCCACCTAGTATGCCCATTTCCCCTACCTACTGGCTAAGCTGCAGATCCCAGTTAACCAACAGCCTATTTCTTCCTACCCCCCCCACAAGAATTGCCATCCACAGTTTTAGACCCCTCAACCTTAGGAAGGTGGTTCCATGTGTGCACCACCCTCTCTGTGAAAAAATACTTCCTCACATTGCCCCTGAGCCATCCCCCCCATCTTTAAATTGTGTCCCCTTATTCTTGTATATCTCATTTTCTGAAAGATGCTACCCTCTTGGACTTTGTTGATTCCACTGAGGTACGTAAACGTTTCTATCATGTCTCCCTCCCTCCTTTCCTCAAGGGTGATATATATATATATATATATATATATTAAGCTCCTTTAGTCTCTCCTCATATGGCTTCTCTTGCAGACCTTGCACCATTTTAGTTGCTCTCCATTGGACTGCCTCCATCCTGTCTATGGCCTTGTAGAGATGGAGTCTCCAGAACTGGATGCAGGACTCCAGATGGGGTCTTACCAACTGTCTATACAGAGGGATAACAACTTCCTGTTTTCTGCTGGTGATGCCTCTCCCTACACATCCCAGTATCCCCCCAGCCCTCCCTACTGCCTTCTCATATTGCTTGCCAACCTTAAGGTCATCTGATATGATTACACTCCTTTCCATTTTTGTTTTTGTTACTACCCCCAGTGTGTACTCTTCCCCTGGGTTTTTGTTTCCCAGGTGCATTTTATTTTTATTTATTTATTTAGTTTTTGTTAACCGGTAAGTGCACTAGTCAGCAAGTGACTGTTTTCAGGCACGACCGGAGGTACAATTACAATACACAAAGAGTACAGCCAGATTATTAAGACAACAGTACAAAAATGCAGAGAGAAATACATATGGCAATGTAACATACATTAGTAAACAAAAATATACTTTAGCACTTGATCATGGAACATACTCAAAAATGTGAATAGTAGAAGGCAGAAAATAAGAGAGGATAGGCATCAGTAGAAAAGACACAAGGAAGGGAAACTGGCAAAAGGATGGGAGGAGAGATTAAGTGGAAGGAGGGCTGGCCAGATACGGCAACAGCGGGTGAGGTACCAACCTCGCGGCCGGGCCTATGGAGCCAAAAAGACGGCAGGCGAAGAGAGGGGTGGGGGAGCGCAGTAGACGGCAACAGCGGTAGGAGGTAGGAAAATACAGCCGGTCTGGTGGAACCGAGAGCGGCAGGGCGAGAGTGAGGATGCCGTGAGAGGGGATAGAGGCGAGGAGTTACGGCAATCAGCGGCAAAAGTGTCAAAGTCAAGCCGAGCCAGTGGAACCAAGAGGCAGGGCAGGGAAGGGGGTCGGTAGATGGTGGTAGTAGGCGTAGTAGGTGGGAGAGGTGACTAAGCACAGCCAGGAGGGTGGGGACTAAGGAGGGGCATGGATGAGGTAGGAACAGGTAAAGGTGAGTTTGGTGGGAGTGGCCAAAAGGGGGAAGAGGATATAACAGAAGAAGGGGGAAGAGAGCAGCAGGGGTTAATGAGGAGAGGCTGTGAAGTGAAGATAAGAATGTCATGGAGTAGAATAGCGACTTACAATTGTCAACAGCTAACATTAGGCTTATAAAGAAACAGGTTAAGGCAACATTAATTACAAGGCACAAAATAAAACATTAATTACAAGGCACAGTATAGAACACCCATTTGGACAGGCAAAAGCTAGCAATGAGGAAACAGTACAAATGCAGCGGATCAGGTAGGGTCAAAGCAAACACATTTGTCCATAGTAGTGAGGAAAGTCCTGAGTTTGCTCTTAAAAGTCACATGAGTGGAGACATCTCTAAGATCCTGAGGTAGTAGGTTCCATAGGTAGGGGCAGCATGATGGAAGGAGCCATGCCCTTTTAGTCCGACAAAGGGATGGATAGTAAGGTCTAATCAGCCGATCTAAGATTCCTTGTGGGAATGGACGCCTGAGGAGATCAGACAGGATAGCAGGCTTGGACGCCCTTAGGATGGAATCAACTAAATTGTACAAGTAGTACTGCCTGGTAGAGGAATGAGAGAGCCAACCAAGGTCCTGATATAAGAGACAATGATGCTGCAGCTGAGGTGCTTTGGTTGCATACCTGCACACATTATTGAAGGTAGTATCCCATAGTTGCAGTGAAGATTTGTGGCCAAGGACAGGATGGGACACCCATATGTAAGGGTGGCAATAGAATGCCTCTGGCTATCGCCAATTTAGCAGCAGGGTGAGCAGGTATTTGGTTCTATAGGCAGCCCCCAATTTGCAGTTAATTGACTTGCAGGTTTCTGTATATGTGCTTTCAGGTCCAAGGTTTGATCCAGGTGGATGCCAAGGTAACGAAAGGAAGTGACCATTTCTATAGGGTCCCCATCGATATCAGAGACAGAGATGGTCAGAGGACAGGATCTAAGCTTGTGATTGGAGCCAAACATCATAACTTTTGTTTTATTTGTATTTAAAACCAGGCGTTGAGAGTTCAACCAGTGTTGTACAGCATCAAAATCTGCAGTGAGGGCAGCATTTAGATCCAGGACCTTATCAGAGTGATAATAAATTACCAGGTCATCCGGATAAAGAAGTGAGTGACCTGTGGTGACCAGCTCAGGAAGTTTATTGATAATAATGAGAATAGAAGAGGGCCAAGTATAGATCCCTGAGGGACCCCAATGTTGATAACAGCACTGTCTGACATGGATGAATTAAACTTAACAGCTTGTGTTCTGTTGGAGGTAGCTTTTGAACCAGGTAGTGACTGGGGAGAGAAGCCCAAGGTACTGAGGGCGGATAGTAGCAGAGAATGGTCAACCAGATCGAAAGCTTTGGTTAAGTCAATGAAGACTGCCCCTGTTAACTTTCCTCTATCCATATTGGTAACGATATCTGAAGTGAATTTTGCAAGTGCTGTCATGGTGCTGTGATGCTTTTAAAACCATGTTGTGCTGAGCTTAGTAAATTGAATTTCTAAGGTATTCAGTGATTTGCATGGATACTACTTTTTCCAGGATTTTATTCAGAACAGACAAAATAGCAATAGGCGGTAATTTGATATGTCATTTTACTGCCTTTCTTAAATACAGGAGTGACTCTGGCTGCCTTCCAGACTTCAGGGACAATGCCATTGGAGAGAGAGATAGGGTGAAGATGTGTGCCAGGGGGCCAGAGATGTAGTAAGAAGCCATTTTTAGTAGTCTTGGTTCTAGGCCATTTGAGCCAGTACTGGAGTTTTCAGAGAGTGACCTGAGCAGCTTTAGGACCTGATGCCTAGACACTTCCCTGAAATAGAAGGGGTTGGTTAAGTTTGGGGGTCCTTCAGATGCTGTGGGGTTAAACTGTGAAGCAGAGGATTGTGATGGGAGGGAAGCTGTGTAGGCAGATAAGTCAGAAATTGTTGGTTAAAAGCATTTGCAATGGTAGTAGAATCATTACAGTGTACACCATGTAGACCATATCTAAGGGAGTGACATCTTTAGCAGAACCCAAGAAGGACTTAATGTGACCCCAACACTTATGAGGGTCATTGGAAGAATTAATCAGCAGGTTTTGGCAGTATTTACTTTTGGCCTGCCTGATGCATCTTTTACAGTCATTTCTGTATTGTTTTTACAGAATGAGATCTGACTGCAGTCCAGTTTGTTTGTACTTTTTCCATTGATTGTCTCTAACTTTTAACTTTTGAAGCAGGTCTTTTTCAGCACCTCGAATGCTGGCCCTTTACCCTCCTTTTGACTGTAGGAGGTGCTTCTTTTGGATGTTGCCAAATTCAGTCAGAAATGAATTGAGGGCAGTATCAACATTGGTTGCGTGTATAAATGTTAGACCAGTCAACACAAGAGAGGTCAAATAGGAAGGCTTGTTTGTCCAGGGCAGCATAGTTTGAAACCTAATCAGACGTGGTGGAGGAGGAGGAGGTGGACAGGATCGCCATCGACAAAGTGTGGGGAATGATCAGTGATTGAGTCAGCAAGCACTGTGGCATCTAGTACATGATCAGGTCTGGTGGTGAGGATCCAATCAAGTAGGACCCTGAGTTCTGAGTAGTAGTTCTGGTAAAGCCTGTGATAGTTTGGTGTAGATTGTGCTTCTGTATTAGAGATTCAAGGATGCTGTGCTGTGGACCCAGCCAGTTAAGGTTCAGGTCCCCAAGGAGTAGAGCCTCATTTGATTTTACATTCTGGGAGACATATTGTAGCAAATTCTGGAGACCACTCATCCCGCTTGTAGGTGGATTGTAGACACAAATGATGTGCAGCAGTTTTGAACCCAGTGCCAGGGTAGCGTGCAGAGTTTCACAAGGTGTTAGGGAATCAGTGCTGGGTGGATGTTCAGGGATAGATGATTTTTGTACATAATCGCAACCCCCCCCCCTTGACCCAATACGGTCTTTCCTTCGAATGCTATAACCAGGCACAAGTCAAGTGGCATCAGGCACCCAAGGCTTCAGCCAAGTTTCTGATAGGCATAAAATGTCAGGGTTAAGCAGTTTAGCCCAGGCTTCGAGCTCAGCCAGGTGACTCGTGAGACTCCGGATATTCATGTGGGCTATAACCAGACCCTTTTTTGTTGCAGCCGTTGCAGGGGGGTGAAGCGCAAACCATAGGGCCCGGATTGGGTTCAATATCTCCGGCAAGCATAAGGAGCCGCCGGGCAAGGTGAGAAAGTAGGTTGGCAGAGAGAGTGCCTAGCTGGTGTTTGGGTCTACGATAGTTCAAGAGATAGGAGTGGATAGACAGATAGATACAGCCCTTTTTGATGAGGATAGAGTGAGCAGAAGAAACTATGTTGCTATCTGAATACCCTGATCACGTAAATGACCTAACCTAAAAGTTAAACTTCAGCATGATTTGTGTAATTTGTCGACTTCCAAAACGTAATATTAAAACTACGATGCTGACGAATATTTAATTCCAATGTTCCTGCCAGCCCCTCCTGTGCTCTGCATGGCGGGGTTGGCGTGAATTTAATAGTTTCAGGATACTGCTTAACAGTCAATAACAGAATAAATTATTTAACAAAAGCTGTAGTAATGACATTTTGAGAGTGCTGAGGTGGCCCTGCTTATATACACACACTGAAAACTAAATGGCAATTAATGCTCTAATGCTTTAAAACAGTTATGAACAATATTATTTGCTAATATTAAGATTTTCCAGAATTAAGCAGTAGAATTTTGAATGAGAGAAGTTCAGACTGTAGAGCCACTGGCATTTCAAAAGAAACTGGCCAATAGGAGACACACAGTCAGGAGACCAACCAATCAGGTTGCAGAAGTAAGAAAGCACTGCTTTCGGCTGGTCAAAAGTTACCGTATCTGTCATTGTTGCTGGCTGGAGAGGGTGGCGTGGGTGGTGGCTTTGAAGGTGCCGGTCGCCCCGCTAAAAGGTCTTGGAGGGCTGGGGTTGCTTGCAGGCTTTTGTGGTCTCCGGTTTTGGAGGTGCCACTCAGGCTGCTGGCAGAGGCACAGTTAGGAGGGAGCTTGGAGGGCTTGTATGGCAACGGAACGCCCGCTCAGGGGATCCTCCAAGGAGAAAGCAGCAAATGAAATAAAAGATAGATCCAGTGGAAATTATTTTGTACTTCTTTGCATTGGATCCAAGTTGCCATATGTCTAACCATTCCTCCAACCTTGCCAAGTCCCTTCTCATCCCTTCCACACATCCTTGTCTATCAACCTGTTGCAGATCTTTGTGTCATCGGCTAAGAGGCATACTTTTCCTTACAGTCCATCTGCAATGTCACTTATAAAGACATTAAAAAGGACTAGACCCGGTACTGAACCCTGTGGTACCCCACTAGTCAGTGGTACCGGAACGGTTTGAAAAGTGGTAGGGCCAAGGGCATAAGGGGTACATTTTCCCCTATTAAATATATTACCATGATAGCAAAAAGTGATAGGGCCACTTATGAAAGTGGTAGGGCCATGGCCCTAGTAGCCTCCCTGTTCCGGCACCTATGCCACTAGTAACCCCCCTTTCTTCAGAGTGGACTCCATTTACTATTACCTTATGTGTCCTGTTGTCCAGCCAATGTTTTACCCAGGCTACCACCCTGGGACCCACTCCCAGGCTGGCTAATTTGTTTATTAATCTTTTGTGTGGGACTGTGTCAAATGCTTTGCTAAAGTCTAGGTAGGCCATGTCCACAGCCCTCCCTGGTCTACTGCTTTGGTCACCCAGTCGAAGAAATCAATTAGATTTGTCTGACATGACCTTCCTGCTGTGAATCCATGCTGCCTTGGATCCTGTGCCCCACTGGCCTCTAGGTACTCAACAATTCTTTCCTTCAGAAGTGATTCCATCACTTTCCTTACCACAGAGGTCAAACTGACAGGTCTGTAGTTTCCTGCCTCTGTCTTGGTCCCACTTTCGTGAAGGAGAATCACATCTGCTTTCCTCCAGTCATCAGGTACAACACCATCCTCCCATGATTTGTTAAAAAGGGTAGTCAGTGGTGTCACTAGTTCTCTGCTTAATTCTTTTAGAATTCTGGGGTGAATTCCATTTGGCTCCATTGCTTTGTCCACCTTCAGTTTTAGGAGTTCTTGCAGAACCCTTTCTTCTATGAAAGGACTGGGATCAACCTCCCTATCCAGAGTGCTTCTGTTAATTGGATGAGGTACCTCCCCCTCCTCCTCTTTTGTGAATACTGAGCAGAGGTATTCATTCAGTATACCTGCTTTTTCACTGTCCCTCTCTGCCCACCCACCATCCATTCTATTCAGCCTCACTATCCCTCCTTTTGTCTTTCTACGCTCCTTAATGTACCTATAAAAGGTTTTATCCCCCTTCTTAACTGAGTCGGCTATCTTTTCCTCAGTTTGGGCCTTTGCTATGCTGACTGCCTTTCCTGCTTCCTTCTGCCTTAACTGGTACAGTTCTCTGTCCTGCTCCTTCTGTGTTTCCTTATACTTCCTAAATGCCGTCTTTTTCTCCCTAACCTTCCCCGCCACCTTTTTTGAGAACCATAGTGTCTTTTTGTTTTCGTTTTGATTTGTTTATTTGCTTCACACAAAGGCTTGTTGCCTCTGTGATGGTAGTTTTAATGTTTCCCCATTGTTGCTGCACCCCTCCTTCTTGCCTGTTTGCTAGTGCTTTTCTAAGGCACTCTCCTGTTTTGCCAAAGTTAGCCCTCCTGCAGTCCAGTACCCTCACTTTTGTATGGCTTGACTCTGCAGTTGACTTTATCGTGACCCACACTATTTGGTGGTCACTTGTTCGCAGATGGCTACTCACTTCTAGATCTGAGATCCTCTCACTGTGCCCATTTGAGAGCATGAGGCCTAAGACTGCTACTTCCCGAGTGGGTTCCAATACTAGCTGTCTGAAGCATGCCCTCTGTAGGGCATCGAGAATGGCTCTGCCTTTGATGTGGCTGCAGCAAAGGTGCTCCAGTTAACATCTGGCATATTCAGGTCCCCCATCAACCGTATCTCCCCTTTCTCTGCCATCCTAAGGATGCCTTCTATCATATCCTTGTCCATTCCCTCCCCCTGAGATGGGGGTCTGTATACAACCCCTTTGTGGACTGTGATGCTATTTCCAGTCTCTATGGTGACCCACAGTGCCTTCTCTCCTCCCTGTTTACTCTTTTGTTCCATTGCTTTTATCCCTTCCCTTATGTAGAGAGCTACTCCTCCCCCTCTTGTATCCTCCCTGTCCCTCCTGTAGGTTTTGTACCCTGGCATGTTAACATCTCAGTCATGGTTCTCTGTGTACCTTGTTTCTGTGACTGCCATGATATCCAGGCATCCCTCTTCCATCAAGAACACCAGTTCAGGGAGCTTGCTGCCCAGACTACGGGCATTGGTAATCATACCCTCTATTTCTTGATGGCCTTACCCCTTTTTGCCCCATCCCTGTCCTTATTGCCTTTGTTTTTTTCTCCATTTACCCCTGCCCTTCTTCCTATTGATGTCTCTATGTTGGTGTTTACCTCACTAACTACTTTGATTTATTTGGAAGGGCTAGGATTTCCCTGCTCCCATCCAGTGCCTCTCCCCCCTTGGCTAGCTTAAATCTTCTAGGATCCTGGTTCTCCTCCTGGACAGATGCAGACCATCGTGCCAATATAGGCCTGCATCACTCCAGGTGAACCCCTAGTCCCCAATAAAGCCAACCCCTGAGTTCTGCACCAGTTTTTCAACCACTGATTGAATCCCATGGTGTGGAGCACCCTAGGCTCACCCATACCATAGACAGGCAGCACCTCCGAGAAGGTTACCATAAATGCTACTTGTCTAAGGCCCTTCCCCAGCTCCACAAACTCTTTCTGCACTGCTCTGATCCCTTTCCCAGCCAGGTCATTTGCCCCTAGGTGGACAATGACATCCAGCTCCCTCCCCCCGTGCAGCTGCTCCCATGATCCTGAGGATTCGCTACCTGTCCCTCCAAGCCATGGCACCAGACAGGCACCTTGCCTCCCTCTCCCCTTCCTCCCCCAGTTCTACCCCCCTAACAATGGAGTTTCTCCATTTTGTCAGCAATAGACAACAAGATGGCTGTAGGCTCCATCCACAGCCATAAAAAATAAGCACTGGCTCCATCTGAGGTCTTCTTTTGTGTGAGCGTGGGAGTGAACATTCTGCTGGTAGAATTGAGCAGAGATTTGAATTCTTGTATTCTATCCATAGTAATCATTCCATTGAAAGAAAGAAATGAAACAAGGTGGGAAAGGGAAGAAATAATATAAAGAAGGAGGAAAGGTGAGGGGAGCAGACAAATGGAGGTGTGCTGTGGGAAATACAGGGTTTAAGGGCTAATTTAAATTATATATTTTGGTGTACACAATGGGGTTATGCAAGAAGGCAAGCTGGGTATACACAGGAAGTATATACCTAGCCTGTGCAGCTCCACACCTGCAGACATTTGCATGGGATGTGGCATGCACTGACACACACTACCATGGGATGCCTGTCCACAGCCCTGCCCCTTGGTTCAATGCTGAGCAGGGGGCAGATCGAGGGATGCAGATGGGCATCCAACTGGGTGCCCATCCTGGGACCCAAACTGAATCATGTGCTCAAGAATGAGCTGGGGATCTAGGGAGGGCATAGGACTGGAAAAATGTCATAGTATGGGAAAGTGCCCGGAAGGCTACCCTAGTCCTCTATGTCAGCCTGGTGGGCTGGGGCAGCATTGTAGAGGGGTGTGTTGGTCACCACAGCTTGTAGGGTTTCACTGGGGGGCACACAGTGGATACAGCGGGGTCTTTGCTGCCTTACCTTGTGTCCCCCTTGCCTGGCACTCTGCACCTCCATGAATGATGCAGACCCCCCCCCAAACTGGCCAACCATATAGCTGTGTGACCAGCTTGGGGATCCTGTGTGGAAGGGATGCTTGTCCATGAATGTGTGCAGGGTCCATGGGACCTCCAGTTCACAGCATTCAGGCATAGAGTTGCCTACACAACCTGCCCCTTAATGCATAGGGGCCTATATTTGAAATTGAGATGTCATGCCAGTGCTGGGATGTGCTGTCACTGTTTAAGTGGAAACGATTAACTTTTTTTTTTAAATCATTAAGGTGTTTCACATTATTCCATTTTTGTGCATTCCCCCCCCAAAAAAAATATCTTAAGAGACTTCAAGGTGTTCTTCATGATAGGAGAATGGCAATTTTCATGTGTTTGAAAGCACTCAGCGATGCCTTGTGCCTCACAAACCCGTGCCACAATGTACACTCTGTCATATCTTATTACTTAACATCATACCAACTAATGACCCACCATAGAAGAAGCACAGACATTGCAAATATCATTGGGTCAGAACTGATCATTTGGGAACATCACAGCTAACCACAACTGGCTGTGAAAAGAAGGACACCATTATACTTCCCTGCAATCTGCTAGTCAAGAGGACTCAAACCAGAGCAGCCCAGGGAGAACAGCATTGTCCCAGTGAGTCCTCTCTATTAGACAAGATGCTCCATCGAAACTCGATTCATAACATTATATACTGATGCTGAGAGACCAAGAAAAACAACAATAGAATATCTCCCATCCCTTGCCAGGAGCAGGTCACTAAACACCCTGATGAGTGTGGTCTCCATGCTGTCATGAGGCTGAAGTCCGACTGTAATGGTTCATGTATGTCAGACTGCTCCAGGTGAGCCTCAAGATGCATTGCCACCACCTTCTCAGTAAAATTTTCCAGAAAGGGAATGTGTGCGATACTGTAGGGCTGTAGTTTGCCAGCACATCTGGATACAGAGATGTTTTTCAGATGTGGTCTTAATGGGGCTTTTTTTTTTAAAACACCACACTGAAAAGGAACACTAAACAATGCCTGCAAATACTAGTCCCAGGGCCACATGGCAGTCCATCAACAACTGTGAAGGCCCAGGGTCCAAATCCCTGCATGTTGGATACAAACTCATGACCACCTTGAGCACATCCTCCTAAGAAACTGAATGAAACTTACTCATAACCCCCAAATGCCCCAGTACCTCTATTCTCAACCACTACTGGCCCCTGAAAGGCCATCTGTAAAGATCCAAGGTCTAATGGAGGACACTCCTTCCAGAGAGAAATGACCAAACTCATTATATCCATCTTAGGACAACACTTCACTAGACAGTAGACAAGGCAGACATATTAGCATGTCTACAGTGTAGAAGAACTGAGCTGGTCAGTTTGTACCTGAGGTAATAGTCCATGACAGGAATTATGCCTTTTTCCGGGTTATTGTATTTCCTCTGGTAGTCTTTATAAAGTGCCTTCAGAGCCATCATGTTGTCCAAAGAGCCTGTCCTCTTCCAATAATGATTTAGCCTCCCCACTGTTGCCTTGAACCATCTCAACTCGTCATTATACCAAGGTATGCTGCAACAGGGCAGCAGGCAGGCAAGGACTGGTATAAGTGCATAGCACTGTTATAATGGCAGTACTATAGCCATCCCTACCTGCAACTGAAGCTATAGAGCATATTGCCTCTATACCTGAGATGTGTGGCACACCCATCAGTTTCTTGGGCTCCAAATTATACAATGGGCAATACTGGATCACCTCTGCAGGGGGAAGAAATTTACAGGAGTGCCTCTGCCTGAAATTGGATAACATGCCGATCGTCCCACCCTACTGGATTCACTGGGACATCCCATATGTGCAGCCCCCAAGAGAAGATGATGTCCAAGGTGTAGCCAAGTTTATGGATAGCAGCAAAAAACTACCTGTGTGAGGTCCAGTGAATCCAAGTGAAGTAACTGCTGAGCAAAGCAGAAGGTTTCACACTGACTCATATGTTAAAATCCCCAAACACAATCAAGTGTGGGGCATTTAAGAATAGTCTGGCAATGAAACCTGCCAATTCACATAGGAATGCCTGGCTTCTACTTGAAAGTCAGTAAACCAGAACAATCCTATCCCTTACACCTACATTACTCTTCACAGCCACACATTTAAATGACTTTGTTTCCTTCAGTGGGTATGCTGTCAGTGTCAGGCAGGATCTAAAACAGATGGCTCAAATGAGAGGCCACCTGAACCTTACCATACAGGGTACAGGTACAGCGGAAACTACCTTCATTGTGAGCCTATAGGGAACCTACCCACTCACCGCACCAGTCCTCACCCCCTTATCTTCATATCATATGATTGGAATCTCCTGCTGCAGTGTTTACAGGCTGCAGCATAAGAAAACCAGTAGACCCACCCATAGCCCTTTGGAGGAGACTAAAAACCTGGGGGAAAAAACTCTTGAGAACCAGCTCTGAGGAAAGCCAGAAAAATGTCTCCCTAACCCCTTATGTGCTCCCTCATAGTGAGGCTAAGGATGCCCCATCATGCATAGCCCTGACCATCTCATTGCTTTTCTGAGGGTGGAATGGTGGGATAGTTGTTTCAAGGAGGAAGAGAGAAAGACTGACAGAGAAGGTTATGGCTCCTCTTAAAGTTCTCTCTCTCTCTCTCGCTCTCTCTCTCTCTCTCCACCTCTCTCTCTCTCTCTCTCTCTCTCTCGCCCAGGGCTCTCCTGCCTTCTCACCTAAGAAGAGGTTGTACTCTGCCCCAACCCAGCCTTTGGTGGGAGTGGTCATCCCCTTCCTCACTATAAGAAGGACACTGAGGCAATCAAAAGTGTTGCACACATAGGGCAAGCAAAATGATCAGTGATATGGGGACAAACTCTGGGAGGAGTCACTGAAGGCCCCTAAAGAGAAACAGTCAGCACTAAGAGCCTTACAACCAAGTGTGGGGCTGGAGGCATCAATATGCACTCTATGTGCAAAATATTTTTTTTGCTTACTGTTTACTGCAGTATAGTAGATCCTGTTAGACTAATTCTGCTAACTTGCAAGCTGTCATTTTCTGTAACTACAAATCCCAGACAGCACTGCAGCTGACATTAAAGGAGAGCTGCAGCAGTGGGAAATTCAATAGCCTGCAGTGCATGTTAGAGTTTTTGCAAGCTCTGTTCAGATGTTTTCTGGTCCCGCTGTTCTCCTGCTCCACTCCTTTGAGGTGAGGCTCAGAACTCAGCCCATGCAAGCCTGATGAGTGCAGGTACATCTTCCTATTTATAAGGGATGGGAGTGGCAGGCAGATCCAACATTTGTAAAGCTACTGAGAACATGTAAAGAGCATGCACAGTGACTCAGTAGCTTAGCAAAATCTGGGAAGAAAGGGATCTGGAAAATTTCAGGATGCAGGGCTTTTGATTTAACAGTAAGGACTGGGTCACCCTCCTGCATCTAAGGATATACAATGGCATCTTGTCCAGAGGAATGGCCACCTTATTCCATGAACTCCACTACTGCAGCAACACTAGTCACATTGTTAATCATGGGTCAGAGCAATGAGGATCACGGGCACCATAACAGCTATACCCTGGCACACCATAAGCAAGAGATCACACACAAGCTAGATTGCTCATACCAAAGCTGGGATCAAGAATAGTGTTACTTTACCTTTGGACCCTGCCAAATGTTATATAGATCTCCATGCATTCCCCTTGCAATTACTTTAGCTCTCAGTGTTATTTGCACACTCTACATTACAATTCCATTCCCTTCATACACTTTTTCACTACCATTTTCCTGGGACTTCCATGTCTTTAATACTAAGACTGCTGTTACACAAAACAGGGTAGATAGCAAGGCACCAAGGCACAAACACCAAGGTGAGAAGTCCATAGATAGGACAGGGGTAAATGGAGAAAAAGACAAAGACAGTAAGGACAGGGATGGGGCTAAAAGGGGTAAGGCCATCAAAAAATGGGTGGCAATGAGTACCAATGTAGTCTGGGTAACAAGCTCCCTGAACTAGTGGCATTGATGGAAGAGGGACACCTTGATATTGTGGCAGTCACAGAAACACAGTACACAGAGAACTATGACTGGGATGTCAACATACCAGAGTACAACAATCTACAGGAGAGACAGGGAGGGTAAAAGAGGAGGTGTAGCTCTATGTAAAGGAAGTGATCAAAGCAACAGAACTAAAGGGTAAACAAGGAGGAGAGGAGGCACTGTGGGTCACCCTGAAGACAAGAAATGGCATCACACTCCACATGGGGGTTGTAATTGAATGTGTTTTATTAATTTTCATGTAAACAATTACAACATAAACAAAAACCATGATAAAAAAATTACAATATTCACATAATGACTAAGATGGTGCACTTATAATGCATTCTAGAGTTAATGTCACAATAATGCACAGTAATAAGGGAATTAACAAAATAATTAAGTAAATAAAATACCTGTACACACCTACCTCCCCTCCCCCATCCTACCCTACCTACCTGGCACAATACCAACAGGAGCTGACCAGCTACATTAACTTCAGGCTAAAAATTGTATGCTGGTTAATTCAAGTTGTGCAGGGACATATTCTAGATAACTGATTTTTTATGTAATGGTGGAAAAGGATGAAAGGGAAAAATAAATTACAGTTGTTGGCACTGGGAAAAAAAGGAGGACCAACATCTTTCAAATTTTGCCAGGCTCCTGTAGCCCTAACCACTACCTTTTCTGCCGTTATGGCCATTAGGAACTCCTGGTACTATTCAGCAAAAGAAGGGGACTAATCTTTTTTCCAATGACGCAAAATAAGGAGTTTAGTAACAGAGGCCACCAGAGCCATATAAAATTTATGCTTAACCGAGCAAATCTGGTTATAGTCCCCAAACAAACAAACTTCAGGGATAAAATATCGGGAGAAAAGGCAAAAGTGTTCAAGTTTTTGCTTGCACCAATTCCCATATGCCTTCAGAGTTTGGGCACTTCCACAATTTGTATAACAAGGAGCCATCTCGATCCCCACATACATTACAATTTTGAGAAGGCTTGCAGTTTATGGTATATAGTCTGGGAGGGAGTTAGGTATAAATTGTGCAATATATCAAACTGAAGGAGATGTAGTCTGTCTTGCTTAACATATTTGTTAGGGTTAGACAAAACAGAATGGCAAAAGGCCACTGGTTTAAGAAGCATAGACTTTGAAGGCAGACAAGACCCGCCTGGCCCACCTAGTCTCCCAATTACCTACCTACTGGATAAGCTGCAGATCCTAGTTAGCCAACAGCCTATTTCTTCCTAACCCCCACAAGTATTGCCTTATGTCTGTCTCATGCATTCTTGAATTCTCACACAGTTTCAGACTCCACAACCTCCTCAGGAAGACAGTTCCATGTGTTCACCACCCTCTCCATGAAAAAAATACTTCCTCACGTTGCCCCTGAGTCGTCCCACCTCCATCTTCAAATTATGTCCCCTTGTTCTTGTACATCTCTTTTTCTGAAAGATGCTACTGTCTTGGACTTTGTTGATCCACTGAGGTATTTAAAAATTTCTATCACGTCCTCCTCCTTTCCTCAAGGGTATACATAGTAAGCTCCTTTAGTCTCTCCTCACATGGCTTCTGTTGTAGACCCTGCACCATTTTAGTTGCCCTCCTCTGGACTGCCTCCATCCTGTCTATGTCCTTGCGGAGATGGGGTCTCCAGAACTGGATGCAGTACTCCAGATGGGGTCTCACCAACTGTCTGTTCAGCATGAGAGCCGATTTCCAATAGTAAGCAATGGGGGGAGCATTAGTGACCGTTTTAGAACTTAATTCTTTATATAGTCCTGAAATGGGTTTAATGGAAGAAGCTAAAGTATTGTTTCTGAAAAAATTCCCCAACACAGAAGCACTTGGGGGAGGGGGCCCAAGAATTGCATTACTGATGATCTTATCTGCAGCAATTTAAAAAAATCTTTAGAGGGCACAACATATTTGGACTGCAATCTCACCAGGGGCAACACTTTACCGGTAACTGTGATATCCTTGAAGGGTAGTTCTGGCTAAGGATGGACAAAAGGTACCCAGCTACATGTATGTTAAAATAGTTTATTAAGGGCTGGGCCAAATTCTTCTGAGGTCGAAGCCCTAACTTAATATATAATTGGGTGTGGGGTCTCAGGTTCCATCCTAGGAGGGGTGTCTTTGAGATCCCCAGGTATGGTTGAGTAATGCAGGTAAGGTTAACGAGGCTGGGGGAACTTGGAATTGTTGTAAAAGATCCCCGTCAATGGTCTATCATTCGGGCCAATATGTTATCTGCTGGTCTGAAGCCTATCCCATACAACATTTTGAACTGTGAATAGCTAGATAATAGAAGAAAAACTCAGACATCTTTAAACCCCATCTTCCTGGCCCTAGTCAATTTTTGATAAGAACATCTAGGTGGCTTCCCAACCAAAATAAATTTAGAACAGAATGAGTGTATTACCCTAAACCATTTAGTCAGAAGTGGTCAATCTAACATTTAAAAACCACGTGGGGGTTATATACAGAGCCCCCCATCTCATGGGGAGGAAATGGACAAAGAAATGATAGAAGGCATCCTTAGGATGGTGGAAAAAGGGGAGATATTATTGATGGAGGACCTGAATATGCCAAATGTTAACTGGAGCACCTTTGCTGCAGTCACATCTAGGAACAGGGTCATTCACAAAGCCCTACATGGGACATGCCTCAGACAGCTAGTGTTGGGACCCACTTGGGAGGGAGCAATCTTAGACCTGGTACTCTCAGTCGGGGACGGAGCAAGGATCTCAGACTTAGAAGTGGCCAGTCATCTGGGAACAAGTGACCACCAAACAGTGTGGTTCACAATAAATACAGCCATAGAGTCAAGCCATACAAAAGCAA
Source organism: Neoceratodus forsteri (assembly GCA_016271365.2). Taxonomy (NCBI): domain Eukaryota; kingdom Metazoa; phylum Chordata; order Ceratodontiformes; family Ceratodontidae; genus Neoceratodus; species Neoceratodus forsteri. Next base: position 301,515,735 of record CM057458.1, on the reverse strand, counting down.
GGGTACTGGACATTAGAAGGGATTACAGTAGCAAAATGAGAGTGCCTCAGAAAAGCACTAGCAAATGAACAAGAAGGGCTGGCCTGGTGGTGCAGAAGGTTGAGGTGCTGGATGCCACACCTCGCAACACACCAGTGACCTGGGTTCGGGAACAGACCCAGGCAGCCGGGGTTGGCGGGGGGGAAGAGATTGGGCATCCAGAGGAATGCTCTCTCTTCCACAAGGAGGGTTGGAGTAGCTAACACTCAATGAGCAACCACTGGCAGAGGCTGGGGGGTAGTTGAACGAGCATCACGGCATATTCCAGGAGGTGAAGCCACAGCACGAGCTGCCTTGGTAGCCGGGCTCCACAAGGGGACATAGTTCACAAGGAAAAAAAAAACCTAACCGCTGATAGGCGAAGGTGCCTCCCTCCACAAACCACATTCCCAGATACGGGTTTGGCTCTCAGGGTATCCCCTTCTCTCCGGCCTGGTGTCTCAACACTAAGAGAAAGAGCACCCTGGGTGGGGGGGGTGGCCTTTTCCCGGTGGGTAGACCCCGGGGGATGCCTGGTGCTGGAGAGAAGCCTGTGACTACTGAGCTACGTTGGGAGGTAGAGACTGTGGCCCAGGAGGTCGCTGGAGAGAGTTCGGAGGTAAGGGTTGAAAAGTAGAGTTTGAAAAAAAAAATAGACAAGAAGGAGGGGTGAAGGAACAATGGGGGAAAATCAAAACTGCCATCACAGAGGACACAAGTCCTTGTATGAATCAAATAAATCAAAACAAAGGAAAAAAAAACACTATGGTTCTCAAAAAAATGTGGTGGAGAAGGTAAGGGAGAAAAATATAGCATTCAGAAAGTACAAGGAAACACAGATGGAGCAGGACAGAGAACTGTACCAATTAAAGAAGAAGGAAGCAGGGAAGGAAGTCAGAACAGCAAAGGCCCAAACCAAAGAAAAGACAGCCAACTCAGTTAAGAAGGGGGATAAAACCTTTTATAGGTACATTAGGGAGCAGAGAAAGATCAAGGGAGGAATAGTGAGGCTTAATAAAGGGGAGTGTGGGTAGGTAGAGGGTGACATTGAAAAAGCAGGGATATTGAATGAATACTTCTGTTCAGTACTCACAAAAAAAGAGGCAAGGGAGGTACCTGAACCATTCAATAGAAGCACTCTAGATCAGGGGGTCGATACTAGTCCATTCGCAGAAGAAAGGGTCCTGAAGGAACTCCTAAATTTCAAGTTGGACAGAGCAATGGGGCCTGATGAGATTCACCCCAGAATTCTAAAAGAACTAAGGAAAGAACTAGTGACACCTCTGACTACCCTTTTTAACAAATCTTGAGAGGATGATGTTGTACCCGAGGACTGGAGGAAGGTGGATGTGATTCCTCGTAAAATTTGGAGCAAAGCAGAGGCAGGAAACTAGAGACCTGTTAGTTTGACCTCAGTGGTAGGGAAAATGATGGAATCTCTTCTGAAACAAAGAATTGGGAGTACCTAGAGGCCAGTAGGGCACAGAACCCAAGGCCGCATGGATTCACAGCAGGAAGGTCATGTCAGACAAATCTAATAGATTTCTTTGACTAGGTGACCTAAATCGTAGACCAGGGAGGGCCTGTGGACATGGCCTACCTAGACTTTAGCAAGGCATTTGACACAGTCCCACACAAAAGATTAAAAAACAAGTTAGCCAGCCTGGAAGTGGGTCCCAGGGTGGTAACCTGAGTAACAAAATGGCTGGACAACAGGACACAGAGGGTAATAGTAAACAGAGTGCACTCTGAAGAAATGGGGGTTACTAGTGGGGTACCGCAGAGCTCAGTACTGAGACTGGTCCTTTTTTTTATTTGTTTATTGTTTTCAGGTAAAAACAACAAGTACGTTACTTACTCAAATAGGGTATACCTTGGTAAAAGTACACAGAGTACAAAATCCTTCATATGTGAAATATAGTTCAATGGGTATCCAGTGAACAAGGTGACCAAAATTGGGTGCCTACAAAAACAGTGACTCAATTACGGTGCCTGTGCTCATGACTAGCAAGCAGCAGGGTGACTGGATACTGGGGTGGGTGAAATACTGTGACGGGAAGTAGCGGGTATATGCACATGCACAGGCATGAGGGGGGAGACAGGGGAGGGATGGTATGAAGGGGGCAGCTGCCGAGCTGGTCCACTAGCATTGTGGGGAGGGTGGTCGACTGGAAGGCACAGGGTACAGTGTTCAGGTCCTGCGTGGTGTGTTTTCATTATTTTATTTTTTTTGCCTGCAGGTTGTATGTATTTTTTTAGTTTTTCACCCCCCCTTGACATGCACCTCCTGGAGTTGAGAATCCATATGTAAGGGGGTGAGGGGGGCACAGCCCCCCCCCCACATTTTCTGTTTTTGTCTGCACCGTAAGTGAGTATCGCCTAAATTGATTTTTGGCGATGTACACTCACCGTAATGGCGATTGCCTTTCCGCGATCACCATAATGTCATGGAACCAGTTCAATGCACCTTATTGTCTGGTACAAAAGATATTAGGGGGATCCATGAAAATTTTAAAAGATCTACCACATATTTCTACTAACTGCTAGCCTCCTCAGTGGCTGTGGTCTGACCTTTAAAGCAGCAGTACTACGAAAAAAAAATTTGCCCTTTTTTGACAGTTTATTCCCTGTGCCCTGCTAATCATATACCTGGTACTCTTTCTCGCCAGCATTGTACTATCGCCGAGTAATTTGCTCAGTTATTCTCTACTTTTGTTTACATGTCTGCCACCCAGCATGTTGCACTGGAACCCCATCTGCTGCCAACTGCACATGTGAATGACTTGCAGGGACATCGGGAATGGTCAGCAGAGGGTCCCTCTGCTGTTGTCAAAAGACGTGATGTGACCTGAAGAAAAAGCACAGCTGAAATTAATCAGCCGCCATATTTGTTGTAGCACTACAACACTTCAAATAAATTGCAAATATCTAAAAAACTAAAGACGACTGGAAAAAAATATTTACACGTACAGTATGGAAACTGGAACTTTGGCCATATGCTCACAGCTGAAAAACAGAATTTTGATTGGTCACTTACTGATTTCGTAGTACTGCTGCTTTAACTAGGGAGAGTAGAAAAGGGAAATATGTATGAGCACTATGCTCACTATTAACCAGTTAGCAAACACACATTAAAAAGGTATGTTATGTCTCCTTACCTTTCCCTCCTATGACTCCTACATCAATCCAAGTAAGAGAGTGAACATTAATTATTTAACAGCATCATGTATTTCCAAGCATCTTAATGAACTTAATCATGTTAATGAAAGTTCCCTGTTGGCATTTTGATTACTCAGCATAGCTTTGAAAAATCCGGGTTAAATGAAAAATCTTGGGAACTCATAGGGGCCTCTAAACAAAAGTGTATTGCTATACCATTTTTAAACCCATATTACCCCACTCCCCCCAGCTTGCTGCCTCCAAGAACCCAAACAATTCACCCAAAATGTCCAATGATTCCTTATATTCCAAAGCAATGATTATGCCTCCTCATAGCGACTGTGCTACTAGGGAGCATTTAATCAAATGTTAGAGTAAATGTGCCAACAGTCCACATGTATTAAAGCAATCCATTCTCTCAGTTACTATCAGTGTCCCTGTCTGAGACCACCCCCTGACTTGTCTTTCAAGTTGGTGCTCATCTCTCCTTGTGTGTCTCTGTTTAGACACCCCCCCATCTGCTCCGATTTAATTTGCTCTCTTCCTTACAGGTGCCACTTGCTCCAACGGGCACTGGTCACGATCCAGCCATAGCACCTCTACAGTGCAAGGAGCCTGATACAACTCCCACCCCCCCAAAGAGATAGATAAGGTACGACGCTTGAAAAATTGCCACGATTTCTCTGGGCTGTGTGAACACTGAACCGGATCATCACTTGCAATTTGCTGTTTTCAGTTTCAGCACCTTCTCAGGGTAGCGCTATTGGCTCTACACCTGTGTAGAGCTCCCTGATTGGCTGGTCTCACTCACCTGAGACAGAAGCACCCGAGATATGTGGCTTAATGTAAGTCTGCATCCCTGTACTCAGTTTTTAATTTATATATTTTAATTTAGCCTGTTTTGCTCGGATTGTGCAAAGTAACTTAGCATCCCACCCCCGCTGCAGTTTCTTTCCAACTGTATGTGTACTGATTCAGTGTTAGCTCTGCAAACTTCCCCTTGATTTTTTGTCGCACCCCCCTCCCCCTTCCAGGCCTCCTTTAAATGCACACAGTCTCCGTCCACTCCTATCTGATGTTTCAATTTATTGGTTATGTACTGTCAACAACTCTAATTCCTCCCATCCCCTTTATGCAACTAAGCCTTCTAGCAGCTTTATCTCATTCTGTCTTGCTGAGGTATACCATTTTGGTGCTTTAGGTTTGCTTATTGCTGACTAGCATATCCTGTCTTGCTAAGGCAGTTGATTTAGGTCAGGTGATCTCTCTAGTACTTAGTCTGCTACAGAGTAGTAGCTAAGAAATTTGCTTCAAAGCCTCTCTGCCCCTAGTACTACTCTATAGTCAGATGAACTCTTTTCTTATTAGCCTGACTAGGAGCTATACTTAAGGATTACTGCTTCAGGCTCCACTGCTTATAGTAATATTCTGCAGGGATTAAGAAATTCTTCTCCATTGAGAATCCCTTCTCTTGCCGGCACTTGTAGTGACCATTGGGTGATAGTCTCATAATGAGGGCATATTACCTGCTTCTATGCTTGTCTCTGCTCATCTTACATGTATTGGATCCGAACATGAATCAAAAAATTACTCCTAGAGTGGAGAATGGTGCTCTTTTTACATTGTCTGACCGGGGCTTTTCCTGTCGAGTAGAAGAACTTGTAAGTGTTCTAATGTCCCCTAGCCCACTGCTGGTCCTTCACCTGCACCGGCATACAGAAACTCTCTCCTAGATCCTGCCCACAGGGCTACATCACCTTCTGCATACTCCCCCCTACTCCCATTGACTCTCTCGGTCAGAGTATTATTGTATGCAGCATCAGGAAAACTGGGAACTAGGCTCAGAACTCCCTATACTGCCACAGACAAATCACGTAACCGAAGGAAGACCCAGCCACCCACACTTCTCCTAGAACTCTGCAGGAAACTCTTGCTCCTGTTTTTACTATGCTCAGGAAATGTTGAGCTTAATCCAGGCCCTCTTTCACCCATGGAATCCCCAGCAGAGCTACAAAGCCTCAAGGGGCTTACATTCTTACATGTTAATGTATGTAGCCTATTAAAAAAAAATCACTTCTGTTCAGGCCTTGGTATGTCATACTGCTCCAGATGTTCTGGTGATGATGGAGTTCTGGCTTCGACCGCCGACCAGTAACAACGCAGTTAACATCCCCTCCTACTCTTTGTTCTGTGTCGACAGGCAAACCAGAGGTGGTGGGGTAGCTATTTACATCAAGGATAAATTCCCTGCCTCCATAATTGACTCAACCTCTGTCCCAAAAGAATTCGAAAGCTTGTCATTAAATATTGAAATTGCCACCAGTGTCTCATTATGTATAATAGGATGCTACAGACCCCCATCAGCTGGACTACAGTTGTTGAAACATCTCAAAAACATCCTGGGTTTGGCATCTTCAGAGTGTATCATACTAGGGGACTTCAACTTAGACTGGCTCTCCAGTGTAGCCACCCCACCTAAAATGTTCTGTGATTCCCTTGGGTTGTCACAGCTAATAAATGAATCTACTCATCCTAACAAGCTCAACCCTAATAACAGTACTCTTTTGGATACCATTTTACTTAACAAATCCCATTTATTCTCTCATGCTGGCGTCTTTTTCTCTGATATTAGCGACCATTGCTTCATTGCGTGTGTAAGATCCACTCTTAAATCCACAACTGTACCAAAATTCTCCTTTAAAAGGTGCATACACAACTTTGATCTCCATGGGTATATATCAAACCTAAGAGACTCCATGCGATGGCAGGACTTCAATCTAGCCAAGTCCCTAACTACGGCTTATGATATTTTCTCAGAAATTGTGCTAGGGTCTCGCAACAAATATGCTTCCATAGTAAAAGTTCGTACCAGAAACAAATCCTGTCGGTGGTTTACAGAAGACCTGAAAGATGCTTTACAGAGTAGGGAGGTACTCTGGAGAACTGCTAGGAAAACTAATTTAATAAATGGCTGGAATTCTTTCCGGAGGGTGAGGAACGTCTGCACCAAAATGGTCAGAGAAGCCAAAGCTAATTTCTACCACTCTCAGCTGGAGAGCTCCTCAAGAAATGCCTCCAAATTCTGGAAGACTATCAAAGACATTGAAGGTCACGCCACTGTAAATTCCCTACCTACTAAATTATTGATCGACAATACTATCATCTCCGACAGACTGTCTATCCTCGATGCTCTCAATAATCATTTTGCCACTGCAGGGCTAGCCTTTGACTCCTCTCCCATGAATATCCTCCGCCAACAACTTAGATTGGATATACAAGAAAAACCCATCCCCAGTCCATCCTTCTCTCTGCAGCCTACCTCCCTGAAAGAAGTCGAAGATCTTCTCCTATAGCTGGACACTAGGAAAAGTGCTGGGGCTGACCTCATTGACCTGTACTTCTTAAAGGTCAGCTGCCGTGTTCGCGCAGTCCCAATTACTCATCTCTTCAACTTATGCTTGTCCCAGGTTGACCTGCTGCCCATTTGGAAAAATGCACTTGTGGTCCCTTTGTTTAAGTCAGGAGATCTTAGTGACCTCAATAACTACAGGCCAATCTCCCTACTTCCAATCCTGTTAAAGATGCTGGAGAAAATAGTGAACTCCCAGCTTCGGAAGTACCTGGAATCAAAAAAATTGCTCAACCCGCTACAATCCGGTTTTAGAGCACAGCACAATACAATCTCTCCTCTAGCCAAGGTGACAAATGACTGGCAGCTTAAATTAGACAAAAAAAAAACTTTGTGTAGTTTTCTTGGACCTAAGCAAGGTGTTCGATACTGTTGATCACAGACTGCTTCTGTCGTCCCTCCAGAACATTTGTTTGGATTCCCAATCCCTTAAATGGTTCTCCAACTACCTCTCAGGACAACTTCAACAAGTAAAGGCAGAAGGGGAAGTTTCTCCACCAAAACCCCTATTGAGGGGTGTACCGCAAGGTTCCATTCTTGGCGCCTTGCTCTTCACCATTTATCTTAACAACATAGATGCCCCCATCAAAGAAGTACAAATACACCTATTCACGGATGATATGGTGCTCTGTGCTAGTTGCCCCGCACCTGAAGTGGCCTGTAAAGCCCTTTAAAATGAATTTAATCTGCTGAAACATCAGTTTATAAACCAGAAACTGCTCTCAAATGAAAAAAAAAAACAAAGCAATGTGCCTCTCGCCCCTTCAAAATGCAATAAATCCTGCAATTGCTTTGACATTCCCACAGATTACTACCATTCTAGGTGAGCAGTTGGACTATGTACCAAAGTTCAAGTACGTGGGGGTCTGGTTAAACCATAGACTTACTTTCACAGATCACTCAGAAGAACTGGCAAAGAAACTTAGACAAAGACTTGGTCTGTTCTTAAGGATTAATAATATCCTCACAAGAGATGCTAAACTGAAACTGGTTCAAACTACCTTTCTTTCCCTATTGGATTACACAGACTTTGTATATAGTCAGGGACCTGCAGGTACCCTAGCCAAACTTGATACGATTTATCACAGAGCCATAAGATTTATCACAGGTCTTCCATACTCAACCCACCACTGTGCTTTGTACACGGCAGTGGGATGGTCATCCCTTGCTTACAGATGGCAAAAAAATGCTGTGGTTTGGACATACAAAGCTATCTCAGATAAACTGTCCCAGTATATCTCTGTCTGTTTACCTTTGTGCACTCTGGGGAAGTATGCCCTGAGAAGCACCTCACATATCTACCTTTAAGTTTACAAAGCAAAATCTTGCATCTGCAGAGCAGCCATCAGCTTTGTGCTCCCTGAACTGTGGAACAAGCAGCAAAAAACTTTGAAATTAACTCACCCCATCAGCTTAGCAGCTTTTAAATCTCTATATCTCCATCATAATAAGGAGTCCTGTACCTGTCTACCCTAAATAGTGACTCCTAAAAGTCCAAGCACATTCTAATTACTACTGTGAAAAGACTGATCACATCTATAATCAACTCTTCCCTTTTTCTACCCCCATATCTATCCCTTCCACATTCCTTTGACCCTGGTTCTAGCTCTAAATTCTCCATACTGTATCACTATATATCTTTTTATATTAGGTTATATTTGTGTTTGGTGCACCTGATATGTATATTTCTTTACTCTTATGAAAAATTGTGTCCTACCCAAAATTAGCTGTATCTTCTGTTCCAAACATATACTGCTGTCAATGCTACCTGCTGATACTTTGTATATACTGTATTATTGTGACTCACTTTATTTGTATTATTACTATTTTCTTGTGTGTTGCATCCCATGTATATTGTCTCTTGTTCCTTGTTAACAAACCCAGGTCCACCTCGAAAATGAGCTTGCTCAAAGGTAGATTGCCTGGTTAAATAAAGACTTTAATTGATTGATTAATCCTCTGCACCTTCTTGGCAAGAAGGTGCAGCTCTTGTTGTGAATTCCTCTTCAGCTTTGTTGGCCCACCTACCAGTATCTTTCGGGTCATTAAACTGCCACGTCTTCCCACCATATATGACTCTAAGATGTGCCAGCAATAGGAAGGAGTGCAAGATACCCAGGGTATGGAGTTTCTGTCGCACGGAATCAAACTGCTTGCAGCGAGCTCTGGTCTGAAATGACAAGTCCGGTAATACTTTAATATCTATGTTGTTGACTGTCAGTGGATAAACAGCTCATGCCAATGCCATGATTACATCCCATACATGGGATCCGGAGCTGGGCAACAGGATAGTGCATGGCTGGGCAGGTTTTGATGGCCTGACCTGAGGGTTAACTTGGTAGGCTTTTTCAAGTGAGTGCCAGCCTGAGTCTTCTACATGTTGCAACTCTTTTTGCAGTCAGGTTTTTAGGAAGTTGAGAAGGTCAATGCCCTTCGCACCCTCCGGTAGTCCCACTATATAGACATTTCCAGAGCAATGTTCATTTTCTGACACTTATAATCTGCCATGAAGTTGCATATTCTCCCTAATTAGGAAGTTAACAGCTGCTTGGGTTGTCGATGATTGTCTGTTGACATCCGCAATTGTTCTAGCCAATTCTTTGATTGTGGCATCTTGAGCTTCTAGCTTGTTTAAAGTATGCTCTATTTTGGAGTCCATGGCCCTCATGGACTCCATCATGGTCTGCCATGATGGTTTGGAAGATGTAGTCACAGGCCTCCCTCTAGCACCAGGCATGGTGTCACTGGCCTTGCCATGCTGCTCTGAAGTCTTTGAGGAGTTAGACTGCTGAGTTTTGGTACACCCCATCAGAGTTTGGTATCGTTCGCTTCCTTAGATTCTGTGGAATCCGATGCTGTATGGAAAGATAGCATTTAATTGATTTTCAAAAGTTATTTTCTTTGCATTTTGGAGGCACAAGGTTATACTTGGTTGGAAACAACCTACCTTGAAGAAGATTCTCTAGCACCCCTGACTGGTACTTTTCAATGTCTTTATAAGTGACTATGCAGAGGGACTGGAAGGAAAAGTATGCCTCTTTGCAGATGACACAAAGATTGGCAACAGGGTTGATGCACAAGGGGGTGGTGAAAAGGGACTTTGCAAGGTTGAAGGAATGGGCCTAGATTCAGTGCAAAGAAGTGCAAAGTAATGCACCTGGGAAACAAAAACTCAAGGGAAGGGTACACAATGGGTGGGGAGGTACTAACAACAATAAAAATGGAAAAGAACCTGGGGTAGTCATATCAGATGATCTAAAGGTAGGCAAGAAATGTGAGAAGGCAGTAAGGAGGGCTGGGGGATACTGGGATGTATAGGGAGAGGCATCACCAATAGAAAACAGGAAGTAATTATCCCTTTGTACAGACAGCTGGTGAGACCCCATCTGGAGTACTGTGTGCAGTTCTGGAGACCCCAACTTCACAACGACATAGACTGGATGGAGGCAATCCAGAGGAGGGCAATTAAAAGGGTACAGAGTTTGCACCAGAAGCCATATGAAAAGAGAGACTAAAGGAGCTTAATATGTGTACCCTCGAGGAAAGGAGGGAGAGGGGGAACATGACACAAACTTTCAAGTACCTCAAGGGAATCAACAAAGTCCAAGAGGGTAGCATCTTTCAGAAAAAGAGATGTGCTAAAACAAGGGAGCACAATTTGAAGATAGAGGGAGGATGGCTCAGGGGCAACATGAGGAAGTATTTTTTTCACAGAGAGGGTGGTGGATGCATGGAATGGCCTTCCTGAGGAGGTTGGGGGGAATTCAAGAATGCATGGGACGGAGATAAGCCAATTCTGGTGGGGGGTAGAAAGAAGAAGTCTGCTGGTTAACTAGGATCTGCAGCTTATCAAATAGGTAGGAAAATGGGTAGGCTGGGTGGGCCAAGCGGTCCTTATCTGCTGTCAAAGTCTGTGTTTCTATGCTACCATACTTGTGGGGCCTATTTTCCCACCCCACTTCCTTGTCTGTTCCAGGTCTACTGCTGCACTAAGGAGGCTTCAATTACATTTATCATTGTACCCTGGGTCCCTCTCAACCCTCCAATACCATAACCTGCCTTGCAGGGTCCCTCGAGCCCTGGGGTTCCCAATACCATTCATGCAGTAACACACTCCTCAGCTTTGCAAGCACTTTCCTGAGGGGCAAACTGTGCCATGCACTTGTCTCACTGTGCCTAATTGGACAACCTTTATAACAGCATATCAGCATTATGATAGCTACCAATTGTTTGAAGCATGGTTGATCAGGTGTGTGTGCCTTTCTTTGGCACAACACTGATAGCTCTAGTGGCCCAAAAGGCAGACTCCTATGTCAGGCCCATCTCAAGAACTTATCAGCCCCAAACCTTGCTAGGCTCCCTCCTACCTGATGATCTTTCATTTGACTACCTGCCAGGGATTTCTTCACAAACTACTTAGTACATCACACACTGAGCATTATTTAAGCAATGTAAACCCTACATTTGTTCTGGATAAAGATGTCTTCCATTTGCTTTCTACCACTGGCATTGAACCCAGAAGAGTTTTGGTGACCTCCCTCGCAGGGGTGTAGCCAGGGATTTCAGACCTGCACACCAAGTGGACTCACAGCTACCCCTCCCCACTTGTTAGGGTGTGCTACGCCCCACCAGGGTGTAGCCAGACAATACACCAATGTACACCAGGACCGTGTTTGTTGCCTCATTTGCCACAATAAATACAACTTTTGTATCTCATGACAATGGTTGTTGCCATACATGGGTAAATACAAATGCCATTCATTGCTCCCCAAGACACACACATACCAGCCCAGAGCCTGTAAAATTGTATTGTCCTTGGGATGCAAAGACAGTATTAGTGACCAGTCCTTCTAGTTTCGACTCCTATGAATAAAATTACAGAAAGGTTTAGCATTTTCTTTGTTAGCTTTCATGGAAAAAGGAAGCAGTTCAGAGCCTATTTGCTACCCCCCTTAAATAAAATTGCACACCATGGAGTACTTGGAGTATGCCTGGCTACTCCCATGCTCCCTCGAGGGGAGGCACACCCCCTCTCCCACAGTGTCTTCTTAGGGATTCTGTTCTGCGAATCTCGAGGTGAGTTCTGGGACCTGCAGCTGCCATTTGATGGTACCCTTCTTTGGAGACCAGGTGCCAGGGGACCAGTGCTAACCAACCCAGGCACCCTGTCACTACCCTGGGGCAGCAGACTTGCAAGTCACAACCACCAAGGCTGGACTGCTTCTCTGAAGACTCCAAAACCTGGCTGGTCAGGCCAGTGATGAAATGCCTTTCTCTTTTACAGAGTATCAGGGGAAGGCCTCAGTTTCCCGCTCTTTGCTAAGTAATGCCAAATCCTGGCCTGCCCCTCCATTACTCAGTTCCAATGTGCTGTCATCACACCTTGCAGCCCTTACTTGTTCATGCTTTCAGTAACTCCCTGAGTTTACCTCCTTCTCACTGACTGCTAATTATTGACCCCCAAAACCTACCTCTGCATCTCTGTCTCCATCCACCAATGTTCGTGGACTAGAGAGATATAACTTTGAGGCCTGGGCATAGTTTTGATTATCTTATGCTGAATTGTACCCCTATTGCATTAACCTGCGTATCTCTGCTCAAAGTGTTGTACCTGCTTACTGAAGTAGCTTTATCCTGCTCAACTTGCACTTCTAATACTGCACTCACTGGTGAATGTGTTATTCTATATAAATGTTGTATCCTGTACTAATATTGTATCAACCTCTGCACTGTTCAACTGTACTGCTCTTCCCGGGTCACCCCTGAAAAAGGGACTGCTGTGTCTCAGTGAGCTTACCGGTTACCAAAATTCAATTAATAAAAAAATAAATAAATGCCACGCAGGCATGAACATCCAGACATCCTGTCTCCAGACAATGTCCCCTCAAGAGAACAGCTCTCAGAGTCTGACTTAACCCTTCAAGAGCTCTCTGGTAACCTGCCTTGAACCAGCTGAGGAGAGATGCTGGTTGCACTCTTCCCAGACAAAAAATCCTTGCACCCTCACAAGGATCTCCCCAAACCAGTGCATTCTCCTTTTGTTGGTGGTACAGCCTGGCACCCTGATGAGTGAGATTACACAAGTCTCTGTGTACCAGTGACCATTACAGGCCAGAACATTCAAGAGACCTTGCAAGTGCACCATGTGGGCCTACATACAGTAAGTCCTATGTAATCCCCTCCTGGGCTGCAGTGCTTTTGCTTCTTTCTGCCATCGCTAATTGTGCAGAGAGAGCTTTATTGGAATCTGTAACTGTTTGCTGACTGTCTGCTGTAATAGCAATAGTGTTGTAGTTTATCTAACCTGCCTTCTTTGCAGCATGTACTTTCTGTATCACACCACCATTTTGGTTTTGGACTGCCAATCAGCATCAATAAGTTCCTTTGGAGACTTCAAATGGAGCCTGTCCCCAGAGGTGTTGTGGGAGAAATTTTCTGTAGGAATTGTAGCTTTTACATTTTGGTGCCAAAACAGACCTGGAAGGGGAGCCCTTGCCTTGACAGACAGAGGGATCAACCAATAGGAACTCTTGGACCAAAGGGAAATTCCCAAGCTGCCTGCTGCAGTCAGTCACTCTGGAGTTATAGTTTGAAGAGTAAACCGCTTGAGTGATTGAAGCAGCTGCTTTTTGTCCTGTCTGCTTACAGTCCCTTGAGAGGGAATCCTTTGAAACGCATAGCAATCGGACTATATCTGAATTGGAATGTGACAAAGCCTCTGAAGAGTGACCAGATTTGAACCTGAGGAAGACCGAAGATTTGTTGTACGCGATCGGCCTGTCAGGACATCTATTTACCACAGAATTCCCGGTTTTGCTCAGAGACACTGATATTGTGTCCAGACTGCCTTCCGCATTGTGGCATGGTGATTGCTTTACTATAAATGTGCTGTGTGTTGTTAGTGGGTCATGATTTGGTTCCCCACTGTGTAAATGTGCCACACTTTCTGAAAGCTGCATCCAGCACTACCGGACTCAAAATCTGAAGAGTTCCACCAAGTCTGGGCCTTGCCACCTGGCCCAGCCAGCTACTTCAGGCACAGAAACAATCATTGACAAGAGATTTACCCAGGGATCAGCCCCCTGATCAACCATCTCGAACAGGAACGACACCTCTGTGATTCATGTGGGCCCTGCTTCTCCTGGCAAACCAGCCATCAACCTGCAGTATCCATTTCGTCTAGCCTGTGTCTCATGTTGGGTAGCATGAGTAACAATCAGGGTATCTCCCTGCAACAACAGCTAAATCTCAAGTGTTGTCATCTGATTGCATTGTTGTTTTTCCTTTCATGTACTGAGCCTTCAGCTCTGGATTACTAATTGTGTGTGGTTGTGCATGTCTTTCTTTTCATCACAGGGCCCCAACCAGGTGCAACGCCAGCCTACCCCGGGCAACGTTCCAAGCTAGCCCACCTTACTTCCAACTGGGAACCCAGAGCGTGTGACTGTGCTAGGACTAAAAGTGCATGCATAATTGCCTGACTAGATCAGTTTTCATATCAATCAACCTGATTACGTCCCTCCCTTGTTAAATTCCCCTGAATAAATCGGATCTAACTTTTTTTGCATTTAATCTGACTGTGGTCCTAGTTTGTAGCAAAAGCACTCTACTGTTGTTATTTGCTGTGCCTAATCTTGTTTTACAGGGTGTCCCCAGGGTTGAACTGGTGGAACCAGCCCTGGTGGTAAATGCAAATAGTGTGGGGAACTGTATGCTGAATAAGGGCTACTGTGAAAGTGTTTCTTGCATATTGTCTAGGCCACTAGAAAGGAAAGAGGGGGGTTACAGTGTCCTGGAGGGCTGTACCCAAGTTAGCCTTGTTACTAACAACCCTGTCCTCTGGGTGGAGGCATCCATTTCAATACCCAGGTCCCTTAACCTGAAACTAGCCATGCAGGCAGGGGTAGTAGCCCTTGGGATAGTGTCACCTAAGGGTTATATCTTGGAGGCACCAATGCTGGGATTTGCACCTTCTAGTGGTCAGAAATGGGTACTACAACCTCATACTCAAAAATTGTGGTAAGATGGAGGCACTCACTATGCCCAAGTTTAAACTTGCTCCCCACAAGCTGCTAGTGCATCATATGGGGTGGAGCGAGGCAGAGGGGGGGTGGACCCCCATCAAGCTCTGTTATTAATGGATGTCCCCTTGGGGACTGAAAATGCCACTATTGTGGAAGTGGTTGAATGAATTAAATGTTTGGGGATGGTTGAATAAGGGGAAGAGATTCCTACCTGTTCGATCAAACTATGGTGGCCCTACTCTCCTGCAGCATGCCCATTGAACCAGAGAAGGTACCCCCTGTCATTTTGCATGAAGGGTCCCAAAAGGAGTAGAGGGTCATTCACTGACATAGTGACCCAGCTGCTGCTGGATGGTCCCCCTATGTAGTGGGGTTTAGAGATAAGCTGTCTAAACTGTTAGCCTCTGAGGAGTGCTATGCTACAGAGCTAGTACAAATGTTAAAGCTTTCTGAGGAGATCACTCCTGTGCAGTCCCCCATAACCTCTCCTGCTACCCCTACAGTAGCTTCTCCCATAGTGATACCTACTGCACATTTGGATTCATACCACACACTTAGTCCCTTTTCAGGCACGGTCCCGGTGCCTGTGGGGGAAGACGATCTGGAAGCGTGGATGGACTATGCTACCCCATCGGTTAGGAAGTGGCAGTGTACTGAGGGGAAAAGAGGAAGAGACTCATGGAAAGCTTGAGAGGCCCTGCACTGGAGGCCATTCATTTCCTGTGATCCACCATCCTAGAGGCCACATCTGTTAAGTACCTCTCTGCCCTGGAGGGGGTATTTGGTAGCACCGAGTCATGAGATGACCTGACGTGGAAGTTAAATCCACAAAACAGTGGAAGAATGAAAAATTGTCAGTGTTTATTACTCGAATTGAATGAGCTTTGCAGCGGGCCCACCGTGAAAGGAGGGGGTGCCCGCTAGTGAATTGAACAGGATCAGGCTAGATCACATCTTAAAGTCAGCAAGGTACTCTAGCATGATGATGTTGATGCTTAAACTGCAAAACAGAAGGGGCAATCCCCCCAATATTGTGACCTAATGAGAGAGATCCATGAGATTGAGAATGATGAAGAGGGATGGGAGCCCTATGCTGTGGCTGCCCACTCTTGCCTGGCCCCTGAGAGAGGTGAGGAGGCTGAACTGCAACAGATGAGAGACTTGATCAATGAATTAACTGAGTTGAGAGTCAGCAAGCTGCCAAGGCAGCCAAAGATGCTAATTCCTGTCCAGCTCCCCCCAAGACAAAGAGGGAAGTCCTGCTGGGAGGAGTGGGGGTACACGTTGTTTCTTCTGAAACCCGGCCTGAAGACAACCTGCTGGAAGAGGCACAAGAACTGAGAGGTTTGGTGGGATACCTGCTCCAAGGTACCCAAAACACTGACTCTTGGGGGAGCTCAGAGAGTCAAGAGAGTAAACCCCCGACTAGAGAGAGACCCTGAGACTCCCCAACTATGTTCAAGCAGGGGAACAGCTCCTCTTCCCCTAGAGAATCTGAAGAACCTGTTTTCTGTTACCACTGCGGAGAGGATGGGCACACCCAATTCACCTGTCATTCACCTGAGAATCTGAGAAAAGTTACCACTAGACTGCTGGCATTGATTTGACAGAGCACCATACGGCCGCAAGGTGGAACTGACTGGAAAAACTATTCATCCAAGGCAGCTGTAAAGCCAACGTCCAAGCCCAAGTCACCTGAGTGGTCCAAGGTGGTGGGTCTCTCAATGGAAACTACAGTGACAGTGAACGGTGTGTCTATCTGGGCCGTGCTTGACAGTGGATCTCAAGTAACCATAGTATTTCAAGACTGGTACCAGAAGCATCTGCCTGATGTGCTCCTACAACCGTTGGAAGGTTTGCAAATGTGGGGATTGAGTGAGAAGTCCTATCCATACTCGGAGTATATCCGGATCTGGCTGTCATTCCCTAACACCGTGGCAGGGGTAGATGAACAAGTTGAGACACTTGCCCTAGTGCGTCCCCCCACCGGATTGTATGATGGAGTTCCCCTGTTAATTGGAACAAACACCCACATGTTTGGGAGATTAGCACAGCTCTGCCATGAGAAACAAGGGCAATGGACTGGACGGGCCCTAGGAATTTCAGCATTAACCAAAAGGGCTTATGACTTGCAACAGAAACCCAATGAAGTGGACCGAGATGAGCCAGTGGGGATAGTGTGGAAAAAAGATCCTGACTCTTTGGTGTTGGCCCCCAATGCCCAGTGTATGATCCATGGAGAAGTCCACCTAAGGAGAGATGTAAAGGACAAAATATTGATGATAGACACCCCTGGTAAAGGGAAGCTGCCAGAGGGGTTGATGGTTAAGCCCAGTGTACTACCTGCATGTGCCCATGCCTATGCCTGCCGAGTGATGGTGCAAGTGAGAAATATGTCGGACAAGGAAGTTCGTGTGAACCGGGGATGTACACTGTCTATAGTATACTGCACAGACACTGAAGCATTACCCAGTAACAAGTACTCTGGAGAAAGGGAAAATGTGACCCTAGAATTATTGGACTTTGGTGATTCCCCTTTGTCTGATGAATGGAAGACCCGAATTAGCAGGAAACTTGCTCAGAGAGACCAAGTGTTCTCACTAAAAGAGTGGGACGTGGAGGTGTGTCCATGGTGCTGAGCATAACGTAATGACTGCATGATGACCAATCATTTTGAAAGAGGTTCCGATGCCTTGCCCCAGCGCACATAGACGATGTTAGGGGGCACCTACAGGAAATGCTTGCTGCTGGCATTATTCAAGAATCAAGAAGCTCATATGCATCCCCCATCATAGTGGTGGGTAAAAATAATTGATCCGTGAGGATGTGTGTGGACTATCGGACCCTCAACTGATGGACTATCCCAGATCAATACACCATGCCAGGCATACAGGATACCCTGGATTGCCTGAATGGGGGTCAGTGGTTCTCCTTACTGGATCTCCGAAATGGATATTATCAGATCCTGATGGCCCCAGAGGACCATGAGAAAACAGCCTTCATCTGTCCTTTGGGGTTCTACGAATTCCTGAGAATGCCACATGGGATTTCGGGTGCCCCTGACACCTTCCGGAGACAAATGGAATGTGTGTTGGGAGTCATGAGCTTGCTGGAATGTTTAGTGTACTTGGATGCTGTCATTGTTTTCGGACGTACGCTGGAGGAACATGAGACCAGACTGTTCAAAGTCCTCGATCGTTTGGAAGAATTTGGTCTCAAGTTATCCATAGACAAGTGCCAGTTTTTTCAAACATCTGTGAAATACGTGGGACACATAGTGTCTGCGGAAGGGATACAGACAGAGCCCAGTAAAGCTGAAGCTTTGACCACGGCCCCAGCCCAATAACCTAAAAGAGCTGCAGCATTTCCTGGGGTTCTACAGCAGCTACCGCAGGTTCATCAAGGACAATTCAAAGGTGATTCAACCGCTCCTTAACCTTACCTAAGGCTACCCTTCTACCAGCTGCAAATACAAAAAGGGGGCTATCAAAGACCAAGAGAAAGTGTATTTTCTAACAGGTGAGCTTTTTGGGACTCGATGGACTCCTGAATTTGAAGCAGCATTCTTTGAAGTCATATACCAGCTCACCAATGCCCCAGTCCTTGCCTATGCTGATCCTACTAAGCCCTATGTTCTGCATATGGACGCTAATTTGCAGGGCCTTGGGGCTGTGCTATATCAAGACTATGAGGATGGCTTGAGACCTGTAGCTTTCACCAGTAGGAGCTTGACCCTGTCGGAGTGGAACAATCCAGTCCACAAGCTGGAATTCCTTACCCTAAAATGAGTACCTCTGTGGGGCAAATATATTAGTGAAGACTGACAATGACCCACTGACCTATGTGCAGACTTCAGCTAAAGTGGACACCACTGGGCACCATTGGCTCTTTGCCTTATTGACTTATGATTATGCTGTTGAATACAGACCGGGACTAAACCACATTGATGCTAATGCCCTGTCACGAAGGCCAGCTTTTAAGAACAATTGGGTCAGATTGTCTGAACCTGACATCAAAGCATTATGCCAGAAGTTTGATAAAGATGAACAAATGTCTGCGGACACAGTGGACTGCCTAGTAGATTGCTTTGGCCCTCCTGATACCTGCATACCGGCTGCCTATTGCAATTTCTCTGCTCTAGATATTAGTGCACTACCTCAGTTTGATAATGACAGTATTCAGTGGGCTCAATCCCAAGATCCCATGATTCAACCAGCACTTGACGCCCTTTGTGCGGGGAAAGATGTGTCCAAGTTGCATTCCTCTGACTTGCGAACTGCTCTGTTGTTCACAAGGAAGGCCCCAGGTTAAAATTGCATGATCAGTTGTTATACAGACAGACAGTGGACCATCGTGGTCAAGTAGATAAGCAGCAGTTCATTCTACCCATGGCCTTTAAACAGCTGGTACTGAGGTCCCTCCACAATCACATGGGGCACCTTGGTATTGACAGAACTCTCACGTTGGTATGATCCTGATTCTGCTGACCAAAGATGGGGGCAGATGACGAGCACCATGTAAAGACCTGCAGTCGTTGCCTCCGAAGAAAAGCCCTGCCTCAGAAGGCTGCCCCTCTTGTCAATATCACTACCAGCGCCCCTCTAGAATTGGTCTGCATAGACTTCTTGTGCTTAGAACCTGACCAGAAGAACACTGGCAATGTGTTGGTAGTTACTGATCATTTTACATGGTATGCACATGCCTTCCCAACTAAAGATCAAAAGGCCTCTACCATGGCCAAGGTGCTGTTGGAAAAATTCTCTGTCCACTACAGTGACCCCAGCGGATCCATTCTGACCAAGGCAGAGATTTCAAAAATAGGTTAATCAAAGAAATGCTCTCTGTGTGGGGGATGCAGAAGTCAAAAACCACCCCCTATCACCTGCAGGGGGATCTTCAACTAGAATGATTTCACTGCACCCTTCTAGACGTGCTGGGCACCCTCCTTCCAAAAGACAAGCATAAGTGGAGCCAACAGATTAGCACCTTGGTACACGCGTACAGTTGCATCAAAAGTGATGCTACTGGGTTCTCCCCCTACCGTCTCATGTTCAGGAGGGAGGCCCGACTGCCAGTTGATGTCTGCTTTGGGGTCTCTCCAGATGGGGTCTGAGCCAAAAACTACTTGCAGTATGTACAGAAATTGAAAGATCAGTTGAATCATGCCTATTAACCAGCTCAAACTATGGCTGCTAAGTGAAATCTCTCCAACAAAGAAAGACATGATCGATAAGTAATAGACCAGGAGTTGTTGCCCAGAGATAGGGTGCTACTACACAATTTGGGACTGCATGGAAAACACAAAATTGTTGATAGATGGCATCTTCCCCACATAGTATTTGGTAAATTGGATGATCTGCCGGTATATAAGGTACTCCCAGAAAATAATTCCAAAGCTGTTAAGACCATGCACTGCAATCACTTACTGCCCATCAGCCAAGTTATTATTGATGCTGAACCAACACCTGACACTTTTACTGAGCCAGTGACTCATGCTACTGCAAAGAGGAAACAGAGCCAACCTGTCCGTGTTGTTCCAGAACTAAGGCCTTTGCCTCAGCTGGCCAAGACTGATAGTGATGACTGTTCATCTGTCTCTGATGAAAGTGACTGTGACAATGCCTATTACCCCTCATATGAACTGAGTCAGTTGTTTCGAGAAAATCCTCTGCAGAATCGTGGGGATGAAGCTGGTCCTTCAGAACTGCTTAACCCCCAGCTTCTTCCCTGGACCCAGTACCCCCTGAAAGTGAGGTACAAAGTATCAAGTCTGAGGTTGTGGACTCTCTGTGTCTTGTAGAACTGTTTGACTTTCCTGAAGAAGGGGCTGATGGTCTGAGTGTACCTGGTGACATGCCAGAACATGAAGAACAATATGGAAGTGTTGGCAGCACCCCTTCAGTGTCACAAAGCCTAATTGTGCCAGAGTTGCCCAAAATGAGCAACCTGGGCTCTCTTCAGAAGATAATAATGAGCAAAGTATTATGGAAACAGAGTCTGCAGAGCCAGGAGCTGGTAGTGTTCCCAATCTGGACATTTCAACCAGTGCAGAGGCATCCCTCACTACAGGAGAAGAAATCAGTGCCAGTATTGATTGCCAAGAGCCTGCATCTGTTCCCCTCAGAAAATCTGGGCAACCTGTTAAACCAGTGCTACGTTTTAGTTATGATTCCCCTGGGAGGCCTGTGGACTTGTCTCTCAATGTGGTCTATCAAGGTGTTTACATTTCCAAGAGCTCACTGCCCAAACTAAGCTTGACTGCCACCTCCCGATTAATTGTTCTTTCTTCAGAACATGGTGTCCCTGTCCCATCTAGCCCCAAGTTAGCTGATAGGGAAAAGCCCCCTTCTGCATTGTTTACTGTACAAGAAGTCATAAAGTGAAGTCATAGGTAACTGTTCATAGTATGTTAATCATAATAGTATCAGTAAAGAGTGTATGAAACATGCATAAGTATTGTCAATGAAGATATGGTATAGTGAAATGTATAGTAATGTGATAAGTTTACATTAACTGATGCATCAGATATTATTGCCATAGTATACTAATGCCACATATGTCTTGTATATACTGCTTCTTCAATATTGTGATGGTGTAGACTTGACACGGATGCCAAGTTTTTCCAGGCAGAGAAGGGTGCAATCCCCCTACAAATGGGGGTTTCCAAAAGTCTTCCTTGGGTGTGCCTAAATGCCCACTGCCAGGCTGGTGTTCTGTGTTTTAGCTGTTTAAAAAGAAATTGCATGAGAGTGCCTAGTAGCGTCTGTGTTCTGTCTCTTTAAGAGCTGCCTATATCACAGTGTCTAATTAATCTGGGTGGGGGCCGAGTGTGTCCAGGTTCGAGGCCCACCTGGGCTGTAGTGCTTTTGCTTCTTTCTGCCATCACTAATTGCACAGAGTGAGCTTTATTGGAATCTATAACTATTTGCTGATTATCTGCTGTAATAGCAGTAGTATTGTAGTTTGTCTAACCTGCCTTCTTTGCAGCATTAATTTTTTTGCACCACCATTTTGGTTTTGGACTGCCAATCAGCACCAATCAGTACCTTTGGGGACTTTGAAATGGAGCCTGTCCCCGGGGTCTTGTGGGAGCAAATTTATGTAGGAATTGTAGTTTTTACATTTTGGCGCCAAAACAGACCTGGAGGGGGAGCCCTTGCTTTGAGAGACAGATGGATCGACCAATTGGATCAACCAAGGGGAATTAGAGTTTTAAGAGTAAACAGCTTGAGTGACTCAAGCAGCTGCTTTTTGGCCTGTCAGCCTGCAGTCCCTCGAGAGGGAATCCTTTGAAAGGCTTAGCAATCAGGTTTTATCCGAATTGGAGTGTGACAAAATTACTGAAGAGTGACCAGATTTGAACCTGAAGAAGACCGAAGATTTGCTGTACATAATTGGCCTGTCAGGACATCCATTTACCACAGAATTCCACGTTTTGCTCAGAGATACTGATATTGTGGCTGGACTGCCTTCTGCATTGTGGTATGGTGATTGCTGTACTATAAATGTGCTGTATGCTGTAGTGGGTCGCGATACGGTTCCCCACTGTGTAAATGTGCCACGCTTACTGGAAGCTGCATCCAGCACTACCAGACTCAAAATTCAAACTGTTCCACTCTGTCTGGGCCTTGCCACCTGGCCCAACCAGCTACTTCAAGCACAGAAACCATCACCGATGACAGACTCGACCGGGGCTGGAAAACATCCAGGCACCCTGCAACGGTCCACACTTTGATGACATCTTCAACCTCTCTTCTTCCTGCACATCTTTCTTCATTTGTTCTTCTCCTTCCAAGGACACAATGGTGAGGCCCAGCTCCACCTGCAAGTAAAACCCCTAAAATACTTTTTCTTATTAAAAAAAAAAATTAACACTGTTTGCTTCAATCTAGATAAATGAGGAAGTACATTACTGGACACAGTCTTTTGTGAGTGCAGCAACTCGCTTGGGCAGACTTCCAGCAAGAGATCTATAACTGCTTCATTAGAACAACATTAAAACAACAATGAGTTAGTTCAAAGTGACCTTCTGTTGTATTGTTGCATCTGGGAACAAACTCCAGCTTAGTGTGCCTTTCCTGGTTAAACAATTTCCTCTTTCCTTTTCCCTGTTTTTATGGGTGCACCAGGCAAACCGTAGCCCCCTATAATGAAAGGTCATCCACTACAGCCAGACCGGAGTAACAAATTCTTTCTCCTTTTTTTCTGGTAGGAAGGCTGCACAGGAATTAGCTTGCAAAACACTACAGACTTGAGTGCTCCTCAGTTGCAGTCAGTACTCCTTTAACTTTTGTTAAGTTGTGACATACAGTGGCTTTTATGCACAGAATTCCTCACCTCAGCTTCTTTGGGCATGTAGATGCAATCCTGAAGAAACTGCACCCCAAGCTTGGTGCATTAAACAGGAACTGTAGCTGTCTCCCACTATCAGGAAGGATGTGAACTTGTCCAGAAGATGTTCCTACCTATTTTTGACTACTGTGATGCAGTCTACAGTGCAGATCCCAGGTTTTCCCCTCCCTAGCCGGACCAGACACCCTTTTCAACTCCTACTGTTGCTTCACTCTTAACAACCTCCTTCCTCACACCAATGCAACCTCTTGTCACTCTGTATCCCTTCCTTCTCTAGAACATCACCACCTCCTCCACTGTACCAAATTTGTGTTTAAATTTTGGTTTGTGTCTCTCCCTATCTCTCTTCCTTGTCATCCTGTTTACCTCCTCTGGACCATTGCCTTCGATCATATGATTCTCGGCTACTGGTAATTCCTCACCGCATGACTATGATAGACCAGTCAACCTTTTTGTATCACTTCCCTGAGTTTGGAATGCTCCCCCAAATCTGCTTATCGTCCTCCCCCTCCTCCTTAGCACTAGCCCTAAAAAACTTCCTCTCAGTTAACTGTACCTATAGCTAATCCTTCTGCCACCTTCCCTTTCCTACTCAGTTCATATACCCTGCACTACCTCCACTCATCTACCTAAGCCCCCCTTTATAAGCTTACACTCTCCTGAGTGCACCGATTGTTCTGCTGATTGACTACCTGATTGCCCAATGGATGTACTTCTCAGTCGCATGTATTGTAGATTGCTTATCTTCAGTGCCCTGTGTAGCCTGTTATAGAAACATAGAATCTGATGGCAGATAAGGACCGCTTGGCCCACCTAGTCTGCCCATTTTCCTACCTGATGAATAAGCTGCATATCCTAGTTAACCAACGGCCTACTTCCTCCAACCCCACCACTCAGACTGCCTTATGTCTGTCCCATGCATTCTTGAAATCCCAACTGCTCTTGACTCCATGACCTCCTCAGAAAGGCTATTCCATACATCCACAACCTTCTCTGTGAAAAAATACTTCCTCACATTACCTTTGAGCCATCCTACCTCAATCTTCAAATTGTGCCCCTTGTTCTTGCACATCTCTTTTTCTGAAAGATTCTACCCTCTTGGACATTGTTGATTCCCTTGAGGTACTTGAAAGTTTCTATCATGTCCCCCCTCTCCCTTCTTTCCTCAAGGGTATGCATATTAATAGAAACAATGGTATGTTGTTACTTTGCCTTGCTTTTCTGCTTAAACTGTATCTATGTAATTGGTTGTATTGTATTTCATGATGAATTGTATGTTGCCGTATTATGGTTTACTATGTAACCAGCTATGATCCTACTTGTCTCACATCACTATTTAAACTGTACTAATGTATGTTGGTTGATTGTATTTTGTAGTTCATGTATGCTACAATTTTCCTCATGTTACCCTTTCCCCAGGACACACCATGAGATGAGCAACTTGTTGTTCGAGGTGCCCTTCCTGGTGAAAATTTTCAATAAATAAACAGTAAATAAATAAGTCCAACTCTTAATTCATACACAGTGGAATGGATGAGGCTTTCAGACTCTTGCTCCATCAGGTCTGACTACCTACAGAAAATAACCAGTGTGCTGTTTGTTCATATAAGTATGAATAACCTCATGCATACAGATGCTCCTTCCAGTGTCCCATGTGGAAATGCTAGTGCTAGCAGTTTAGTGTATTTGATCTTTGTGTGTCAAATAGCATATACAATCTCCTTGTGCAATGTCTTTCTTTGCTATGGTAAGCAAAATTCTTTCATGGAGGGCTTCCACAATTTCCTAGATCCAGGCAGGCATATACAGAAAGCAGAATCTATATTTTGTTGCGACACATCTTTTGATGGCTCTATCAGCATGGCCCATTTTTTCTAGTTTGCAGATATCATCATGGCGCTGTGTGAACTAAGGTCAACATTTGTACTTTCTCACTTCATCTTCTAAGGTTAATTCTCCTCAGTCTGCCTGGGGCTCCGTTGGTGAAGTTGTTTCACTTGTAACAGAATCTTGTTTGTGGGCCTCTGGTGTGGCAGTTCTTGAAAATGGCGAGGGAAAGACATAGTCACTCTCAGTGGATAATTCTTACATAAATGCCTTGCTTCATTATTTTGATTATCTGTTTCTTCGACTTCCACAACCACTTTTGGCTCTTCAGTGGCAGCCTGGCTGCTGTCCATCTTCTTCTTAACCTCTGGTAGGGTCAACTTGGAACTGACATCTTTACCAGCACAGCAGAGATGGGCAGAAGTCCTCAGGCAAGCTTCCCTCTTCTCAGCATGCGATGCCGAGAATAAGGAGCGATCATAGTGCTGATGACTCCTGGGGCTCATTTGCTGCAGTCAGAGTCAATGCTGGTTCCATGCTGTCCTCAGAGGTCAGTCAGAAGGTCAGAGGATATACTGCTGTTCGGTCTTTGCTGCTTTGTCTTGCTGCTTTCACCCATTTAGTGGGGCCTTCCTCCTCAATCTCTGTATCACTGCCAGAATCATCATGCTGCATCTCCAATGTGTGAGCTGCTTCTCATGCATGCGATTAGCAAGCAGACCCTCTTCTAACTCTGCTCATTTGCAGAGCGGGCTTCCAGACTGCAGTCTTGAATCATCTGACATAATTCTAATGCAGGTTACACGTTCAAAATATATGTGCTTCTCTCCCAACAGTTCATATGCAGACAATCAGCTGGGAAATAAACTGCCGAAAAGTACACTTTTTCTTCATAGGCAGCAAAAATTTCAAGAAACACAGAAACATAGATTCTGATGGCAGATAAGGACCACTTGGCTCACCTTGTCTGCCCATTTCCCTACCTATTGGATAAGCTGCAGATCCTAGTTAACCAACAGACTACTTCTTCCTACCCCCCCCACAAGAATTGCCTTATGTCTGTCCCATGCATTCTTGAATTCTCCCACTGTTTTTGACCTCACGATCTCCTCAGGAAGGCCGTTCCATGAATCCACCACCCCGTCTGTGGAAAAATATCATGACACATACAAACATCAAGACGCATACAGTATACAGTAGATGGAAGATGGTGGCCACCCTGGGCCTGCCATCAGGAGTTCTCTGCTTGTGACTGTTTGTGACTTCTGTTTTGCTTGCTATTTCACTTTACCCTGTTTGTCTATTTGCTCATTGTTCCCCATTTTTGCATTCTAATGCTCTGCCACTGCGCTGCTTAAATTTTTTGCTTTATTAGCAGCTTTTTGTGGTAATTAGCTGAAGCGTTCAGTGTTTTGAGCTTTGCAGACTCTGGATTCATGGATGACCCCTCCTTTTACCCCTGCTCACTTGCAGATGGCCGGTATAGGAAACTTTGTGACCTGGCTCTTAATCTGTAGTGATCTGGGGCTGCTGCCTCCTAACCTTGTGCCATGTGGTGGATTACAGTTGTAGATACATAGCAGGTCCATACTGGGACTTCTGCAAGATCAACCAGGATTTTTTCAGTACTGACCTGGTGGTTTCTTTCCAACCTTGAACCTCCTGAGGAACCATGAGTAAAGATCTGTGGGTTCCGTTCTGAAAGACGTGCAGGTGTGTGTTGTGCATTGAGGTCAGCCAGGATTTCAATATTCACGATCAGACCACAGGGGAGGCAGTGTAGCCATTTGTTTTAGATTGGAATTGGGCCTTACTGGTGTGCCAGTTGAAGAAGTCAGATCATTTGAGTTTACTGTAGTAGCAGGTGTGGGCTGCAGGATCTACTGTCCACCTGGAAGTGAGAAACTGTTCCTGTAGGAAGTATCAGACTTCATCATCAATATGGCATTTGAGTTACCCAGGTTGATGGTCCTGGGTGACTTTAATGCCTGGGTGGACGATGAACTCTCGCAGTTTGGACAAGACTTCCTCCAACTTATGAACTCATTGGCATTCATACAGGTTGTTGCCTCTGCTACTCATAGTCATGGTCGCTCACTTGATCTGGTCTTCCTCCTGGGGATGGAGACCTGTGACTTGGGGGTGGAACCAGTCATGTGGTCTGACCACTCTACAGTAAGGGTCAATGTCCAGGCCCCTCTTTATAGATCTGCCCCTGTGGAGATGGTCATATACTTCTCATTGAGGGACGTGACACTGGAAGGCCTATCGGTATTAGACCTATTGGGATTCTTAGGGGCAGGCGAGGAACCAGCGAGTTTAGTTCAAGCCTGTAACAATGCCCCAGTCCATGTTCACCCTCTCTCTCTCTCTCTCCACCCTCAGTCCCCTTGGTTTGATGGGACCTTGAGGGAACTGAGACAAGTTGGATGAAGGTTAGAGCATCACTGGCAGAAATCGGCTCTTGAAGCTGACCACCTTAGATTGATGGATCATTATCAAAGCTATCAATCAGCAATCACAAGTAAGAAGGCAGAATTCCTATCCGGTGAAATTGCTGCTGCTCAGAATTGACTGGCCCAGCTCTTTAGAACCATGGACAGGTTGTGCAACCCAACCTGTCTACAGGTTCGAGGTGCTTTTTCACAAGTTAAGTGTGATGAGTTTGCTCAATTCTTTGCGGATAAGGTGGCCAACATCAGGGCCGAGATCTGTCCAGTACCCTCTTTGGGGGTTGCTGGTGGTCAGTGCATGGGCACTCCTCCTCAGTTTTCTTGGATATCTTTTGACTGGTCGGAGATCATGGACATCATGCGGATTGCCCAGACTTTGCGGCCAATGTGCTGTAGTTTGGATCCAGGTCCAACACACCTATTGTTGGTGTGTATTGAGTTCATTGGCCTGGTCCTTGCAAAGATTGTGTGGTGCTTCTTAGACTTGGGTGAGTTTCTCAGCTCCCTGAAGGAGGCAGTGGTGACACCACTTCTTAAGAAAGCTGCTTTGAATCCAAACTGCTTTGCTAATTACAGGCCTATCTCTAACCTTCCCTTTGTTGTGACAGTGGTTGAGAAAGTAGTTGTGCTGCAACTGGAGAACCATCTTACCATCCACGATGTCTATGATCCTCTTCAGTCTGGTTTTCCAAAAAGACATAGCACTGAGATCACTCTGGTTCGGGTGCTCAATGATCTCCTGATGGCGAGAGATCAGAAGAGCCATTCCATCTTGGTGCTTCTTGATCTCTCCTCAGTGTTTGACACTATGGACCATGGCGTGCTGCTCTAGTGCTTGGGGGTTATCTGTGGCCTGGCTGATCCAGTACTCAGATGGTTCCAATCTTTCCTCGTTGGCAGACCTCAGAGGGTGGTGTTGGGGGGTGTTTTCCTCTGACCCATTCTGTCTGCCATGCGGGTCCCCCAGGGCTTGGTGCTGTCCCCCATGCTGTTTGCAGTGCATATGCTGCCCCTCGGAGACATTGTAAGAAGATATGGGCTGAGGTTTTACTGCTATGCTGATGATACACAGCTCTATCTTTTGCACTCGACCAGGATAGTGCAGTCTTATCATTTCACAGCTGTCGGGCAGAAATTCATGACTAGATGAAATTGAATTCTGGGAAGACTTAGGTGTTGGTGGTGGATCCAGGTCACCGGATAGAGAGGCCGGCAGTGGGTTTATCTTCTGGTCTTTGGCTTGAGGGTGCACAGCTGCCCTCCTCCAAATGGGTGCATGCACTGGGGTGTTCTTGACAATGGTCTCAATGCTGAGTTCGCAGGTGTCAGCAGTCATCAAGTCTTCCTTTTACCATTTTAGGAATATTGCCAGAATTAGACACCTTGTTCCATCCAGTGATCTGCCTAAGTTGAGACATGCCTTTGTTACTTTGTACCTGGACTACTGCTATTCCCTCTACATGGGGCTTCTGGGGGTTGATATCCGCCACTTGCAGCTGGTGCAGAATGCTGCGGCACGGTTGTTGACTGGCACTTCTCATTCGAGTCATATTACTCATGTGCTGTGCGAACTGCACTGGCTGCCTGTACAATGGCGGATCACCTTCAGGTTCAGGCTTCTGACCTATAAAGCTTGGAATGGACTAGGTTCAAACTATCTGTAAGAGCTCCTGACTCCCTACAGCCCTGGCTGTCCTTTCTGCTCAACTGACGAGGGGTTGTTAGAGGATTCCATGGTGCAGTTGATGGGTTGAATACATCTGGGACTTGGGCTTTTATGTTTAGTGCTGCATCCCTGTGGAACTCTCTACCTCATCAGATTAGAGAGTGCGGGACTGTGGAGAGCTTTAAAGCAGGCCTAAAAACTTATTTGTTTAAGCAAGCATTCAGTATGTAGTTCATATTATCTTCTGATAATTTTAACAGATCTATTTAAACCATATTGTGAATAATTTTAAGTTATGTTGCTCTGCTTTTATGATGCTTTTAATTATGCACAGTGCTTTGATTTTCAGAATTGTGCTTAACAAATAAAGCATATTATTATTACAGTAGCTTTGTGGTTTCTGAACTGGTTTGCACCAAATAAATGGTAGAAGGTGAGGGAAGGTCTTAGGATACCCAGGGCATGGTGCACCCTAATTTCACCATCCCACAAATCCCAGACAAGCCTCCACTTGCAATGACCAGGTCACCCTCTTGTGTCTAAGGGTATATGATGGTATCTAATCCAGGAAAGCACCAGCTTAGGCAATGACCACCCATGCTGCAGAAACACTAGTCACCTTACCATCATGGGTGAGGGGTGATGGGACAGGCACCATAACAGCCATACCATGGGGCACCACAGAGGCGCACCCACACAAAAACTAGATCACTATGACTGCTGTTACCATGCTTGTGTGGCCTATTTTCCCACACCATGTCCTTGTTTGTTCCAGGTCTACCCCCAACAATAAAGGGGCAATGATTTCATTTGTCACTGCATACTGAGTCTCTCTCAACCCTTCCATGTGCCTCCTCTTATGAAGTGGCAGTGCGCCACATAGCGCTGGGTTGTGGGCTGATCGGGAATGCTTTAGGTGGTGTTCAATAAATATTATTGTTTTCACACTAAGACAATGTGTGCAATTTCTTTGTTTTTGCACAATCTCTTTCAACCCTCCCATATCCTAACCTCCCTTGTGGGATCCCTGTAACCCGGGTGCTTCCAAGACCATTCAAGTGGTGGCACACTCCTCAAGCACTTCTGAGGGGCAAGTTGTGCCATGCACTTGTCTCACTGTGCCCAGTAGGACAACACATATAACAGCATATCAGCATTATGATATCATTACTAATTGGTTGAAGCATGGTTGATCAGGCCATGCTTGTCTCCCTTTGGAACAGCACTGATAGCCTTAGTGGCCCCAAAAGCAGCCTCCCATACCTGGCCCCATTCTTGGGGAATTTCTGACTTCAGCCCTTGCCAGGCCCCCTCTTACCTTACGTTTCATTCAGCTACTTGTCAGTGGTTTCTCCACAAGCTACCAAGGACTTCACATATTGAGCATTATTCAAACAAGGCAAACTTACAGTTGTTCTGGGTAAAAGTTTCTTCCAATTTCTTTCCACCACAGGGAGTGAACCCATGAGGGTTCTGGTGACCTCCATTAAGAGGTAGCTCACCACTTTCCCATAGTGCCTTCTTGGGGATGCTGTTCTGCAAATTGTGAGATGAATCCTGGGACCTCTAGCTGCTTCCGATGGTACTCTGCTCTGGAGACCAGGCGAAAGTGAACTAGTGCCACTTCACCCTAGGTACCCTGCCACTATCCCTGGGGCTGCAACCCGCTAGGCCCAGTCACAGCCGGAGAGGCTGAACAGCT
The DNA here is from genome assembly GCA_016271365.2 of Neoceratodus forsteri. Lineage (NCBI taxonomy): Eukaryota > Metazoa > Chordata > Ceratodontiformes > Ceratodontidae > Neoceratodus > Neoceratodus forsteri. The sequence continues at coordinate 301,485,125 of CM057458.1, read as the reverse complement.
TCTTTCCAGACTCCAACTGGACAGGCCAGTGCCCAAATGCCTTCCTCTTTTACAGAGTATTGGGGGAAAGGCAGAACTATGACACTTTCATACCTTATATTTCTGCTCTTAATAAATCAAGCCACTCAAGCATGAACATCCAAACATACTGCCTCTAGAGATCTTTACTTTTAAAGCACAGCCCTCAGGGTGTAGCTTAAGCCTTCAAATGATCTCTGGTGATTTGTTCCAGCCAGCTGGGGAGAGAGGCTAGTTACATAACAATCAGCACTTTAGAAATCAGGCTTCAACAGCAGGGGAAAGGGGGGTGCTGGTTACAGCTGAAGTTGGAGTAAATGCATTGGAACATATAACGTATAATCAAATGGTTAGCTCCTTGGCGCCTCCCAATGAATGCAATCAAACTGCAGGACAGTGATGACATGCTGCAATTTGATTCTACATAGAAGCACCTTAACAAAAATCTAAGTGAAATTTTATTCCTGAATGTAAAGACTATAAAAAGGTCTGACATAGCTACATAACATATATATATATGGCATAGACATACATTTATTAATGAGCCACTGACACCTCAGGAAGAACTCTGAAAAACATAAAATTTGAACACAAAGCTGTTTATTTTTCCCATTAGCTCTGTAGTTCTTATCCCAGTTCTTTATTATTGAGATTATATGCATGAAACAGGATAGTTGTTCCTTGAGCGTTCATCATATCCCTGTTGCTTCTTCCCAATCTGATATCATGATACTCTGCTTGTGACATCACAGTCATTCTCATGGCAACAAACTGTGATGTCACAACAGGGCATTATAACCTCAAGTACAGAATAACTGTAGAGGCAGATGAACTCTAAGGAATACAATCTTGTTGTTGTGTGAATTTCTTCAGTAATAAATAACAGAAAGGAAAAATCTATAGAAGATATACGAGATAGAAGCTTAACTGTGTCTAAATATAATGTTTTCCAAAATTTTCCCAGCTGCTCTTTAATGATATGTAAGATCATTCAAAAAAAAATCATCATACAGTATCCATAAAAAGCATCTCCAAGATTATAGACATCTACTTCTTAACATTAGCAGCAACAGCAATTTTAGTGACAGCACATAAGACAGCAGTACTTGTGAAGCACAATATGTATTTACTTTCTCCTCATTATTACTAGCTATAAATGGATTTAAAATGGAGCAAGCCATTTCCCCTTAGCTTTTCTAGGAGGGAACAGTCCAATAAAATGTGTGTAGCAGACCAGTTACCTGAGCATCTGCTCTTACACTCTGAGCCTTTTATATAATTTATCCAATTCCAAAAACAGGTATGTGTTCTTGCATTTACATCAAACTTTAAGGTTGGCATACCTCAATATACAGTATACGTTTCTACTATGTATTACTTACTTGGTATTACTTTTATGTATTTGTTATAAAAAAAAATTGTAACAAATAACATTTTGTGTTTTGTTTATTCTTTCTATGTCAGAATGTTTATTAATGTCTATGACCCTCCGTTTCACCTCCATCTTAAGTTTGTTTTTATGCTAACACCACTAAGACCACTCTTACAATTGTAAAAGTGATCTTATGTGCATTCCTAAGGTGTGAGAACTGCAAACCGAAGATGAACAGTTCCGAGACCCATGTGAGTGGGACTATTCAATTTTACATCTGTCATTAAGCTATGCCAGTTTTTTTTTTTTTTTGTAGTACCCGTTTAACCTCATTCAATCTTGTGTTTTAGGTTATCATAAAATTCATCCTGTTTTAGTTACTGCATCTTCTCTATTTCTATGTGCTGTATTTAACTCCCCATGTAGTAGATCCTCTCTATTTACTGTGCTACCAACTTTAGCTGCTTGAACCTCTGTATGGACACTGTACTCTCTCAGCAAACCTCTCCATCTGTTCCCTTTCCCTTAGTGTATACTGTTCTGGATCACTGCCATTTCTTTCTACCCATGTATAGTAAACTGCCTCTTTGATACTGAACTAATTTAATATCGGGATGACAACTATTCACTAACAGCAGAATGTTACAGTCTGTGCTATCTGTGAATATTACTAGCATCTGTTTTGCTGATTTTGATATCCAAAAATGATATTAAATCTTCATGCAGTGGGTAGAACTAGTAGTGGCATTTAGATATGTGGTGAGTTTGTTGTGGAGAGTTTATTTATCGCTGAGAATTTTTTATTTTAAGTGTTTGTAAGTTTTACTGTTATGTTTTAAATGTAGCTTAAATTCTTAGAATCTTTCTGTGGCTGAAGGGAGTGAAATCCTTAAATCTTTTTGTGGCCGGGGAGAAGCCTGACACCCACCCTTTCCATTAGTCTTTCTTAAATACTGAAAAGCCACTGAGGGTTAAGTTTAAAGGTTGTGAAGGACGAGCTTAGGTAGTTGCAAACTTCCCATATGAGCTAACTCTTGAAGCTAATAGGTGGGGAAACATTCAGGCACTCAAGCTTTTACTAGTAGGATTTTATGGTTTAAATGTTTCAAAGTTGCAAGTTTGAGAGTCATACTTTCAGGTTTTGGTTTATGAGGGGTAACTGCATATTTAAAGTTGAAAGTTTAAAGTTCAAACCAACAAGATCACGTAGTAATGTTTCAACTAAAGATACTGAGCTAGCAAGCTAGGGACCTATGGGGTAAAGAAGGACTCAGAAGCAAGCTAGTAGGGTGACATATGGTATCCAGCTAGTGCTGTACACACTATGTGATAAGAAACTGAGGTTATATTTAAGTTAAAGGGAAAGTAAACATTGCAGAAGTCTTTCAAATTGTGAAAGCCCATAAAAAGATATTTCAGATGAGATATAGAACTTCCTTGTAGGTGTCAAGAGTCCTCAGATATGAATATCTAAACACTCTGTAAATCAAAACAAGGCAGCAGCCATTTCATGGGATCCTGAGACAGAAAATGATGTCACTGAGGGGCAAGTTATAATGAACAACACAGAGCTGACCCCTCAGTGACATCACTTCCTGTTTTAAGATTACATGAAATGGCTGCTGCTTTGTTTTCATGTACAGATAATTTGATATTCATATCTCAGGACTCCTGACACCTTCAGCTAAGCCTAGCAACTTTTTTGAATGGTCTTGTCTTGTACTTTCACAATTTGTGTGACCCCCTGCAATGCTTATGTAACCCAAGGGCGGCCACAAACTACCAGGTGGGAGTCTCCAGGGGTTGGGTTGGTGGTATTTTTTGTGTTAATAGCGATGTGCGATGCCTCCATTATGTAACCCCCTACATGGGACCTGGGCTCGAGAAGAAAATTGTCACTCGGCTTGTTGGCTAGGTTTGATTACTCTGCACAGGGCCACCCAAAGTAATCCAGAAACTAGAAGCAATAACATAATGTCCAATACCAAGAGATAGGATTCTAAAGTGTGACTTTATTCAACATCTCTGAACAAAAAGCATAGATGGACCCCCATGGGGCTACTCTCCTGGTAATGCAGATAAGGTGATGACACAGAAACATATCCAGTCTTGGATCCTAAGTTTCCATATGACAAGGACTCTTCAATTAGTGGCACACTACCACCCTTTACTCCATCCCAAGTCTGGACACCCTCTTCAGCCACTGGCTGGTACCTGAAAGAAGGGTATCTGGTCTTTCAAAGCGAATCCGTAGAGGTGAGCCCTGTTATGCCAGGTGGGGGATCTCCCACCTCTTGTTCCATAGACCCATACCCGACCATTCCTTTGCTTAAACACACTTCACTGGTTACTGTGGTGCAGACTGTACATGGCTTTGTAATGCAGTAACTGTCTTTCCCTGAGGACCCCTCCACATACAACAGTCATTACTGTCTCAATGTCCCATAAGCCCTTGACCTGGCATTCTGACTGACCCACAGCCCCAGAGACTTATTTACTCACTGTTTTGGTGAATCACACTGGCCTTTTGTCAAAGCTTCATTGCCCTCCACATTGCAGGTGTCCAAAACTCAGTAGGAATCTCTATTCCTCAACACTGTAGTGCCCCAGCACTCTCCATCAGGCAGCTTCTTCCTTTTTCCCAGGCCAGGGGATTGCCCCTGGGAGTTGGTTCTTTGTGCCTCTCTTATGGTAGAAGCACACACCCTAAGGTAGCTCTGTGTCAGAGCTGAGGGCAGGGGGGCTTGCCCCTGCAGGACACCCCCTCCATCCACTGCACTACAGATCTACATCCTTCCCTCTCTTGAGTCTACTTCAGACTTTAACAGACTGACTCAGACTGAATAAAAAAAAAACACAATGTTCTAGCCTAACTCTCTGCTGCAACATTCCAAAGTGGCTTATGCAGCTGCGACAGTTCTAAAATGATGTCATAGCCCCAGCTCAGCAGAGACTGAAAACAGAGCTAGACACAGTGAAATCCATTTAACTGGAGTTTCACTAGCTGCCTGTCCCTGCCTGCCACTAGAGCTAACTAGGATTCTAGTAACCCTGGGTAACAGGGGGGTTACACTTACTTCCCCTTTAGGTGTGAATAATGGAGGGAAGGAAAATGGGGACTTATGGGGGGATAGTACTGGGGGTGGAGGGGCTTCAATAAGGGTTGCTGGAGACATCAGAATAGTGGATGGAATGGGGGTCCACCATGGAGTGAGTGTGGCAGGCACAGGGAGGATAGTGGGGCACAGTGGTTGTGAGGCTGCAGTTTAGATGCCTATACTATGGAAACTGGGGGTTGTCTTATTTGTTACAGGCTGAGCAGACTGGAAGAGGAAGTACAGAGGATCTGGAGGAACTGGAGAGGGTGGGGGCTGGGAAGGAGGGACCCTAGAGAGGAGTAGCTGGGAAAAGATGAAGCAGAGGAGGAACAATAGGCATAAATCTGATGAGGATGTAGGGAAGAAGAATGGGGGTAAGGGGAGCAGAGGGGCAGTAAGTGGAGGGAAGGCTCAGGGTAGTGGGAAGGAGGAGAAGGACAACACTGTGGGGGTAGCAGGTAATAGGTGATCAGTGTTGACATCGGGGTTGGTAGTGGAGGTGTCGGAGATCAGTGGGGGGGGAGAATAGTAGTGAAGGCCCAGGAGTCAGGAGTCAGGCTGGTAGGGAAAGAAGGGGGGAAGGGAAGAGCAGGGTAGAGGCAGAGGGAGAGGCGGAAACAGGGGGAGAAGTTGTAGGAGTCAAAAATGGTGCAGAAGAAGATAATAAGGTTCAGGACAGTGTGGACACTGGAAATGGGGACAGAAAAAACAGGAGAAAGGGGGATGGGACAAGAAGAAGGGGGTACTAGTGCTGGGTGAGCTATACTGAAAGAGGTCAGATGGGGCAGAAGGGGAGAAACACACAGTTGTATCTGGGTTGAGTCTATTTCCAGGTTGACCGTGGGAAGGGCGGGGCAGGCACTTCTCAAGTGCGCATGGAAGGAGAAGACGAAATCTCACATAGTGATGCATGTGGGTACAAATGACTTGGTCGGGAGGCTATAGAGATGGTGAAGGGGAGGTTCGAGAAGTTGGGTAGGCAGTATGAGGAGCTGGGGGGTTTTGAGGTACTCTCGGTACCATGTGCCAGTACAGTGAGGAAAAAAAGGATAGGGGAATTCAATGATTGGCTGAGGGATTGGTGCTGCACCAGGGAGTATGGATTAGTGTCAGACTGGGGTAGAATCTGGGGCAATAGTGGCCTATACACAGGGGTCAGGTTACATTTGAGCAGGGAGGGGAAGGAAGTACTAAGAAGTGGAATAGAGGGGTGTATATATATCAACAAAGGTGGATTTAAACTGGGGGGGTGGCAAGGGGTCTGCTGACAGGAAAAGGGTCTGGAAAAGGGAGCCTAGTGATCTCACCCCCCCAGTTATGAGTAAAAGCAGAGGTGACACGCGCACAGGAAGGGAGCATGCAGGGTTGCCAGGTTGGAGTGCAAAATATGCTGTCCCCGTGATAACCTTGAGGGTAAGGGGAGAGGACCACTGAGAGGAGGGGGGCAGACCAAGGAGCTGAAGAGGGGAGGATGGATGAGAATGGTTGGAAGGTGATCTCCCCAAACGCGAGGAGCCTGGGTAATAAGCAGAGCTTAAGGCGCTCTTTTCAGAGGGGAATGTGGACATTGCTGCAGTGACTGAGACTTGGGCCACCCAGTACCATGATTGGGATCTGGCAATTCTGGGGTATAGAATTTACAGGAAAGACCGTGGGGTTGGGAGAGGGGGTGGAGTAGCACTCTATGTGAGGGATGGAATCAGATGTATGAGGGACAAGGGGGAGAAAGGGAGGACAGAGGCACTATGGATGCAGCTTCTGGACTCCAAGGGTAGAAAGTTGAGGCTGGGGGGTGGTGTACAGACTACCAGCCCAATCAGTGGAATTGGACAGGTAGTTAGCAGAGCAAATAAGTGGTGTGAGTAGAAAGGGGAGTGTGGTGAATGTGAGGTTTTCAATTTGCCTGGGGTAGACTGGAGCACCCCTGCCACCTCCAGTGCCAGGGAGCAGGTGCTCCTGGTTGCAATCCAGGATGGTCTTCTGACACAGCTGGTCAGTGGGCCAACATGACTAGGTAACACACTGGACATGGTGCTGTCAAATGAGGAGGCAGTGAGGGAAATAAGGGTGGAAGATCCACTAGCTGGTAGTGACCACCAAACAGTGTGGTTCACTGTCAAGTTGGGCAGGGAGTCTGGGAGGCACAGTAACAAAGGTGGTGGATTTTAGGAGAGTGGACTTTGGGAGGATGAGAGAAACACTGCAAGGGAGACTTCCGGGTATTAGGCCAGAGATGGATGCACAGCAAAAGTGGGAATTTATTAAAACTGGGCTAACAGAAGCTACATAAGCTTGCACCAGGACTAGGAGCAAGAAGTGCAGAGCCAGTAAACCATACTGGCTGAACAGGGATGTGTTGGAGGGGGTGAGGGCAAAGAGAGTTGCATACCAGAGGTTCAGGAGAATGAGGAGGGAGGAGGGCAGGGAGGCTTATGTGAGTTGGTCCAAGGAGGTGACCAAGCAAGTGAGAGTAGCTAAGGCCTCCAGGGAGCTAAGGTTAGCGCAGCGCATTGAGGGAGGGAAGAAGGACTTTTTTAGATACGTCAAGGAAAAGAGGAAGTCCAAAGACCAAATAGCAAAAATATAGTGGGGAGCGGAGTGCGTGGAAAAGGAAGAGAAACAAGTGGAAGTACTTAATGAATACTTTTGCTCCAATTTCATGAAGGAGAAGGATGGTCCACTACCACCGTGGACTGGGAGGGTGGTGGTGGTGGGGGAGGAGATGACAGATAGAATGATCAAGGGGAGTAGAGTACTAGAGTGTCTGAGGGCATTAAGGGTGGACAAGACACCAGGTCCTGATGGTATCCACCCCAGGGTGCTGAAGGAGATGGCAGAGGTGTTGGCTGAGCCACTGGCAGACCTGTTGGGCACCTCCCTGGACATATGATTTGTGCCTCAGGACTGGAGGGTGGCCCATGTGGTGCCCATCCACAAGAATGGCTCTAGGGACGAGCCAGAAAATTATTGGCCTGTCAGTCTCACTTCCATAGTGGGTAAACTTATGGAGAAGATACTAAAGGAGAGGCTGGTGTCGTTCTTTGAGGGTAATGGCCTCCAGGATGGACAGCAGCACGGGTTCATCTCGGGGAGGTCTTGACAGACCAGTCTAACAGAATATTATGACTGGGTAACAAGAGAGCTGGATATGGGTCATACTGTAGATGTCCTGTACTTGGACTTCAGCAATCCGATTCAGTGTCTCATGGGAGACTGGGGGGGCTTGACTGCTGTGAGGGTGGGGACAAAGCTGACAGACTGGATAAGGAACTGGCTACAGGGGAGGCTGCAATGGGTAGCAATGGGGGGGGCTCTCAACACCTAGAATGGTGATGGGTGGTGTGCCCCAAGGCTCAGTGCTGGGCCCGGTACTATTTGGGCTCTTTATATGAAATATTGCACACAGAGTTAGGAGGAGGGTTAGTCTGTTCGCAGATGATACCAAAATGGGGGCAGTGGTGGATGAAGAGGATGGATAGGAGCAACTGCAAGGGGACCTAATCAAACTGGAGGTATAGCCGGAGAAGTGACAGCTGGGATTCATTGTGAAAAAGTGCAAGGTTTATGCACTTCGGGGCAAACAACCCAAGGAGGGACTACTGGTTGGGAGGGGTGAGGTTGGGGATCACTGAGGAGGAGAAGGACCTAGGGGTGTTGGCAACTGGGAGCATGAACAACTCTGCCCAATGCAGGAAAGCATCTGCTAAGGTGAACAGGATGCTGGGCTGTATCACAAGGAGTTTCTTGCCCAGGTGTAGGGAGGTGATACTGCCCCACTACAGATCTTTGGTCAGGCTGCACTTGGAGTACTGTGTGCAGTACTGGTGGCCATATCTGAAGAGGGATATTAATTTACTGGAAGGGGAGCAATGGAGGGCAAGAAAGATGTTACAGGGGATAGAGGGCAAGGCCTACAAAGGCAGGCTGCATGAGCTGAATATGTACACGCTGGAGGAGAGGAGGGATGGGGG